>JAWNOU010000005.1:11245470-12608127 GCA_035045725.1 Drosophila ezoana
CAGTCATCCTTACTCCTATTATATTTAATTTGCAGTGCAAGAGGGAGTATTTCTGCTTCAACAAGGCGTCGATCCATATCGCGGAGATCTTGTGCATGAGACACCGTTGCTTCTCAAAGCACTTTCCGGCATTTTAATACATTACGCTCAATGGCTCCCTTTGCTCTATATACTTCTCGACTTATGTACTGCCGCATTGATGTATTTGATGAGCCGCATTTTTGTTGAGCAAAAACTGCAACAGCAACGTCGGGAGCGCAAGGACTACGCCAAGGATACAGAGGAACTCCAGTACAGTGTGACTGACAGAAACGTCATATCGGAGCTGGTCCTGGTAGCCTATCTATTCAATCCATTGACAATACTGAGCTGTGTTGGACTGACCTCCACTGTACTCAGCAATTTGTTATTGGCGATGTTTCTATATGGAATGATCCGGCGCCAGCTTCTCGTATGCGTCGCTCTTCTCGCCTTTGAGACCGTCCGTAGTCTCTATCCAGTTGTACTTATCGCGCCGCTTCTCTTACTCTTTGCACGTCGTTCTGTCTACCTGGGCATCTCAATATTGTTGCTCTTTGCGACTTGCTGTTTGGCCGTGGCTGGTGCAAACTATCTTGTTATGAATAGCTGGAATTTTTTGGATGGAACACTTGGTTTTATGTATGTGAGCACAGTTTTGGATTTGATTTAGTTAATGCATGCTTTAATTGTTCATTTCAGCTTCTACTTTCGCGATCTGCAGCCCAATATTGGCCTGTTTTGGTACTTTTTCACCGAAATGTTCGAACACTTTCGCACCATGTTTCTTATTACATTCCAGCTAAATGCCACCGTTTTGTACCTGGTGCCTCTGTCCATAAAGCTGCGCAAAGAACCGCTTCTGCTGGCCACCGTGCTGGTTTCGCTAATGGCCGTCTTTCGAGCATATCCCAGCCTAGGCGACGTTGGTTTCTATTTGGCTCTATTGCCACTCTGGCGCCGCTGCTGGAAGTGTAAGTAACTGTCCAATTGGACACTCCAAGGAAGCGAAAGTTATGGCCAGCTTATTGTGCATTTGTTTAATTGTCTTATAGTCATGGCGCATGGTTTTGTAGTGTTTACCTTCTTCCTTATAACGTTGTCCATGATGGGCGCGCTCTGGCACTTGTGGATCTATGCCGGCTCTGCAAACGCGAACTTTTACTTTGGAGCCACGCTCGCTTTCTGCACGGGTCAAATATTTCTAATTACAGATTTGCTTTTTGCGCACGTGAAGCGGGAGTTCTGTCTTTATAATGGCCAAAAGATCATGATTGATGGAGAAGAGGCGCGAATACTACTAGAATAAACTGATTATGGATATTCAAATAAAAAGAACGACTTTATTCAACATATACGATGTAGCATGATAATTAATTTGTAAGATTATTGCGTAGAGTATCCGGTTTTTGTCTTTCGATTGAGGAATCTGTATAAATACAAAATGCGCTTCTGCAAATCTTTCCACTTGGTAGGCCGGGCAATCGGGTACTTGGTCTTCTCCAGCATTCGACGCTTGCGCAACAGTACCTGGTATTCATTGCCCGAGACGCCGCGCAACCAGGAGGGCACCGAGTATAGCACACGTGTGGGATGAAGCCGGTCGTTGCCCAATATGTCTATAAAGTCATTTTGACCAAAGAGCGCCCGCTTCTCAGACCAGGGATTCTTTGGCCTATACACTGGTAAGGGAAGCTTCTGCCCGTTATCCAAATGCGGCAGTAGACCACTCTGGAACAGTTTTTCCTTGTAGCCATAGCGACGCACCGTGCGGCCGCGCGCCTGTTTCTCGGCATGCGAAAGCTGACGCACTGTTTTGTAACTGGTCAGTGCCAAAGGCTTTGGTGTACTAGCGAGATGTCCTGCGCTACACAGTCTTTGAAACCCGCTGATCAGCCAAGACATCAGTTTTTGTTTTAATTTACGATTAGGTAATTATAAATAGTCAACTCCTAAGACGGCGATAGGCAACGGTAACAGCTTCGACAGCTGTTTGGCGTCGACGATACTATCGCATATCTTTTGTTCGGTCTGGCAATGCTTTATCTATCGCTTGAGTGAGTAAACAAGTACTTGCTTATTTTTCCTTTTTCCTTAACAAATCGCATGCATTTTTGCACGTACCAATGATTGCCGCCGACCATACTTTAGAAACAGAAAAACTACGACGAGAGATTGCCGAGCTAAAGGCCGCATTGAATGCGAAAGAGCAGAACTTGCGCGAACTCCAGTCAAGTGCAGCTGCATCACACTTGGATCCAGGTGATCTGCAGCCCGCAGCAACAAGGGAGCAATATGCAACGCTTAACAACGATGACATTGCGCGATATAGTCGACAGCTCATCTTGCCTGATTTTGGCGTAAACGGTCAGCTTAAGCTGAAAAACAGCGCGGTGCTGATTGTTGGCTTAGGTGGGTTAGGCTGCCCGGCGGCGCAATATCTGGCCAGTGCAGGCTGTGGAAATTTGGGTCTGGTGGACTATGACGAGGTGGAGCGAAGCAATCTACACCGGCAGACACTGCACACGGTGGCACGCTGTGGCCTGTCGAAAGCGGAATCGGCGCGAATCGCATTGCTAGAAGTGAATCCACATTGCCGGATAACATGTTACTCAAGCCTGCTGAACAGCTCGAACGCCATGCAAATTATACGTGCCTATGACCTTGTGCTGGACTGCAGCGACAATGTGGCCACGCGTTATCTGCTGAACGATGCCTGTACGATGCTGCGCAAGCCGCTGGTCTCGGGCAGTGCACTGAAACTGGACGGACAGCTGACAGTGTACTCCTATGGCGCGCAGGGACCTTGCTACCGCTGCATTTATCCGGTGCCCCCTCCGCCAGAGGCCGTAACCAATTGCGGAGACGGGGGCGTATTAGGCGCTGTAACCGGCACAATAGGTGCCATGCAGGCGCTGGAAGCCATTAAGATAATCGTCGGATTGGGAGACGTCTTGGCCGGACGCATGCTAATTTTTGACGGCAGCAGCTGCCAGTTCCGCAATATAAAAATCCGCAGCAAGCGGCCAAACTGTCACGTCTGCTCCGCCCAACCGCTCATCACTGGACTGATTGACTACGAGCTCTTCTGTGGCATGAACGCAAATGACAAGGACCACCCGGTGAAGCTGCTGGAGCGGGAACAGCGTATAAACGTGCTGGACTACCAAAAGCTGATGAAGACCTCGGCGCATTTACTGCTGGATGTGCGTGCGCCGGCCGAATTTGAAATCTGTCAGTTGCCCGACTCAATCAACCTGCCCTTGGCCCACGTGCTGGATGACAGCTATCTGCAACGATTTGCCCAGCAACTGGAGAGCAAAGAGTTGCCCATATTCGTGGTATGCCGGCGAGGCAACGACTCACAGATTGCTGTGCAGCACATGAGAACTCGCTTTCCACAACATTCGATACGAGACTTGGAAGGCGGCCTGCACGCCTGGACAAACCAAGTCGACCAGAACTTTCCAATTTATTAGCGCAAATAAATGTTTATCCAAGCCTTGTTCCTAATGACATATTTTTATAATGTTAAATTGTTAATATTGAGGCGGACAATACTGAAATTCTACTGCGACAGAGAATAAACTATTATGTAGATTTTTATACTATGCTATATATTACTTTGTATTTCTAAAAATGTACAATCATACATTTAAATAAGATGTTCCCTTTGAAAAAGACAGAAGCGGCATCTTCCACATATATATTATATATATATTCTAGATCAGGACGATGGACTGAATCGCTTGGGCCATGTCAATCTGTATAAAAACTATAAAAGCCAGAGACGAAATTTCAAAATGTATACGTAAAAAATTAACCTCAGTATTTTATCCAATTTCTGAAATAATTTCGATAATAGATTTTGACGTGTTTTTTACGCATAATTCAAAACTTCAAAAGCTGGTTACAAGAAATTTGGTATGTGGGCTCTCCGTAGATCCCAGATCTCCCAGATTATTAGTATTTCACTGTTTTTATATCTTCCCCAATTATAAGATTTTAAGTATTCAAAACGTGATCCTATAAACCAAAATATTATGTTAACGCAGAGGAAAGTACAGGGTAGTGTAAAGCGAGCATACGCATTAAATAAATATAATAAATTTGTATTTCGCCATTAAATGTTTATCCCAACATGCACATTAATGTAATTTAAAACCGTTCTGTGACCAACTACTTCAAAGCATTAAAATAAAATATGAAACCCATCAGCCCCTACCTACCTACTCACACTTAACAAATGATAAGGCAAACATTCCCATTATATGTATGTTTATGTATAGTATGCATATGCATGTAGATATATGGTGAAATGCATTGCATGTGTTCAAAACCTACAGACCTACGCTTAATTCTGACAGAAGATTAGAACCATTTTTGAATTGCAGCAAATGTGAGCTGCTTAGGTCTGGTATCGATACCTGTTTGTGTGTGTGTGTATGTGTGAGGTGTGACTGAGAATCGGAGCATGCATAAAAGCAGCTCTGCTTGTTGGCGGGTGTCCAGAACTCAAATGGCAGCGGCCCAGCTGCAAACTGGAGGACGGAGCTCGACATAAGCATATACTAAATAGCATAGAAAAGAGTAAAAGTGCTGCATCTTTGGTGTACTTATAATTTTTGATAGTGTTGGGAAGGACAAAATTAGAATTGGAAGTGCTGACTAAATTGAAAGTTTAAAAAACAGAGACGGCAGCTACTGATAAGGGAGATCGTATTCAACTGGACGAAATGAACGGGACAAATCTGTGTTTGTTGATTGCCTTCGCCTTTGCGTTGTGGGTAAGTATATTAGCAGCTAACCAGGCTAACCAGTCCGACTAAATCCAAGCTTCACTCGCGTTCAGCTGCCTTATGGAACTGCCGATGAAAATAGTTGCTCCGCATCCGTGCTGGCGGCTCAGCGCTTCTTTGAACAGGAGAATTCCAAGTTGCGTGAACGCTACCATGCCGAGTACTCAGCCGCCTATACGTATAACACCAACGTGACCGAAGAAAATCGCCGCGCCATGATCGCTGTGTACGCCGAGAGCGCGAGCCAGAACAAACTGTTGGCGCAGGCTGTGAGAGCGGGCGATTATGCCAAATCCGTTGACGCGAATATACGACGGCAGGCGCGTATGTTACAGGATCTGGGGGCGGATGCACTCGAGCCTAGCGACTATCTCGAACTAAAGAATGCCATTAGCTCCATGCAGTCCAACTATGCCACCAGCAGTGTTTGCTCCTTCACGAATCGGACCGACTGCTCGCTGACCCTGGAGCCGCACATACAGGAGCGTCTGGCAAACAGTCGCGATCCCGCCGAGCTGGCATGGTATTGGCGCGAGTGGTACGACAAGGCTGGCACGCCTATGCGCGAAAACTTTGAAAAGTATGTGCGCCTGACACGCAAGGCAGCGCATCTAAATGGTATGTGATTCTCTCTCAGTTTACAAGATAACCCCGTGATCCCCAACCTAATAAACGCCCGTTTTCTAGACTATCGCTCCTATGCCGATTACTGGGTACACTTCTACGAAGATGCGGACTTTGAGAGACAGCTAGATGCCACCTACAAAGCGCTGCTGCCCTTCTACAGACAAATACACGGTTACGTTAGATACCGCCTACGCCAGCATTATGGACCTGAGGTGGTGCCTGCTGAGGGCAATATACCGATGCATCTGTTGGGCAATATGTGGGCACAGTCGTGGAACGACGTCATCGATTTATTCACACCGTATCCGGAAAAGCCTTTTGTGGACGTCAAGTCGGAAATGGAGCAACAAGGATACAGCATTCAGAAACTGTTTGAACTCGGCGATCAGTTTTTCCAATCGCTGGGCATGCGGGCTCTGCCGGCAAGCTTCTGGAACTTAAGTGTGCTAGCACGACCCACAGATCGCGAAGTCGTCTGTCATGCCTCTGCGTGGGACTTTTATCAAGACAGCGATGTTCGCATCAAGATGTGCACCGAGCTAAACACACATTATCTATACGTTGTGCATCATGAGCTGGGTCATATTCAATACTATTTGCAGTATGAGCAGCAGCCTGCTGTTTTTCGTGGGGCGCCCAATCCGGGATTTCACGAGGCTGTGGGCGATGTCATAGCGCTGTCGGCTATGTCCGCCAAGCACCTAAAGGCAATTAACCTCACCCGCAGCGGACGCCTAGACGAGAAGAGCCGCATTAATGAGCTCTTTAAGCAAGCTCTATCAAAGATTGTTTTCCTTCCCTTTGCCTATACCATGGACAAGTATCGTTATGCTGTGTTTCGCGACGAACTGGAGGAATCTCAGTGGAACTGCGGCTTCTGGCAGATGCGTTCCGAGTTCAGTGGCGTTGAGCCGCCAGTAGCTCGCAGCAACAGTGACTTTGATCCGCCCGCAAAGTACCATATTGATGCCGATGTCGAGTACTTGCGTTATTTTGCGGCGCACATATTCCAGTTTCAGTTCCATAAGGCCTTGTGCCGCCTAGCTGGACAATATGTGCCTGGCGACAGTCAGCGGACTCTCGATAACTGCGATATATTTGGCAGCAAAAAGGCGGGCCAAGCATTTACCAAATTCTTGTCGGCCGGAAATTCAAGGCATTGGAAAATTGTCTTGGAAGAGTTTACTGGAGAGACTGAAATGGACCCGGCTGCACTACTCGAATACTTTGATCCGCTCTATCAATGGCTCAAACTGGAAAACAGCCGCTTGGGCGTGCCTTTAGGCTGGGACAACACAAATAGTAAGTTCCCTATTTTTCTAACTGAAACTCGCATATTCAAATTCTCAAAATCTTTTCAGAAATCCCATCCAGTTGCTGTGGACTATTTAGTACTTAACTTAAAAGACATATTCCTTTTCAATTTCTTAGCGCCAAAAAATGTTCTTTTAGATATTTATATATTTTTCATTTAATAATAAATATAAGCCGGGACATAACCTATAAAAAATCTACTCAAAATATAATCTTATTAAGGTTGCGCCCTCTGTTTAGGAACAACTTCGTATGCAACAGTTGAACGAAAGGCAAAGTTATCTTCCATATAATATTCCCATTAAAAAGAAATTCCTTTTATACAAACCATTTTCCATGTCAATTACGAATAAAGCAACAATTGTATTTGCCAACACCTCAAGTATTCATTGTACATATATTGAATAAATTGCTGGCAGTTAAGTTAATATAATCATTGAATAGTTTAGCAAATATTTATTGTTATGATTTTTAATTCGTTTGTTCTTTAATTATTTCCATTACATATTACATTTTAACGATATTTATCTTTCCTCAGGGTTTGTACAAAATCTTCAATTTATTAGCAACAAATTGCTTCCTAAAATTTCGTTCACTCGTCTCGTCGTCGCCATTCCCTTTAATCTTTTCTGGAGTCTGTATACTCGAACATTGATATAAGATTTTAAAAAATGCTTGGTGTGCATATTAGAGCATTTCATAGTTGATAGTTGCTCATGAATATATAAACCCATTAAGTAATGATATTAGTAGGCTAATGCATTGGCGCAGCTGTCAATATTTGATATTTTGATTGAATTCTTTGAATACAACAGAATAACATTTTGAATTTTATAAATCTTTCGTAAGACTGCAAATATTTATCAATAATATTTGGCTTATGTGAACTAAGTTGCTTTCCAAAAAATGTTGAAATACATAGTTATTAATTAAAGTGCACATTAAGAAACGTTTTTAGTTACGTTCTTTCTCATTACAACAAAATATAAGCGCTACAAATTAATCAATCAATGTTAGGCCTTGAAAATATTCCCATATATTGTGTGCTCTACCGACTTTCTTCTGACACAGTTTGATCATTCTCTTTCAAGTCAGATTTTATTAATATATATGTATATATACATGAAAATTGTTTTGCTAATGCAACTTTTAGGCAGTGGTCTGCTTTTAGCTGTTCATTAAACAATGCAGAACAGTCCAATATATATATGGGGAAAATGTAGGCATTACTTTGTTTTTTTGATTCATGAGAAAGATAGTTCTTTTTGGTGTTTTTTTCTATTAACTATTCGTAACAAAAAAAATTTGCATGGATAGTTTTCATCTTTTTTGATATCAATCGTTTCCCAGTATGGTATATAGTTTATATTGTTTAACTTTACTTTTAGAAGCACCTAAGTTATGTGATAAGCGTGTGGACTAAGATCAGCTGGCAATTTTTAGTTATGCTCTAATTTGATTTATTCCTTAAAGCTGACCAGAGAACGTTCAGACAAACGGATAGGAACGGTAAGAATTTAGGATGAGTAAGTGATGTGTCTACGAATTGGTTTCACAAACATCGAGGCATAATAATAAATACCTATGCCAATATACAGAGTGTACATATTTTCAAATGTTGATGAATCTAAGTTGTATGACATAAATGTGGGTGGGTTATAGATCTTTACTTTAGATTTTCTAATGCCAAAGTTGAATCGTATAAACGACTAGGACGAGGAGGAGGAGGAGGAGGAGGTTGACATTATTTTCAATAACTACGAATCGGCGCATTTATCACTGGAAAATAACAAAATAATATACATAATAATGGATAGGTTTAATGTTCTAGACCACGAGTTAATTTGGTTAATTCTAATGAGTGAGTATGCTTTGTTATACAGTTTTTCATTTAACAATAGGTCCAATTAGCACAATAGTTAATTTAATAAATTGTTAGGTTTGCTATCATTGCAAGTGTTCTGCCACAAGATTGATTTCGTATTATTTGTTCGATGCAGTTTCTATTTCAAAGCAGCAATTATGATTTATGTTTACGGGTAATATACAAATAGATTATAAATATGTATAAATATGCAATTTACGTAGTTCTTATCAAAGGATTTTATCCCAGACTATTTGAAGATTATTATTATTGAATACAATTTCCTATTCAAAAATGTAACCATTCAAAGTTGCTTGATGTTGTTTCCCAACATCGATTTTCTAAAATCCAGAACGAAATTGGAACGTATGGCAAGCTTGGATGTTTTGTGTGGAGCAAGTACCACCAGTAAAGATCACAAGTCGCCCTCTCAGCTGCCCTTGGGTGTTGCTATGTTAATTGACTCCTGGATTAATGTGCAATTGACTTTTCAGAAATGTTGCTCTTGTTACTTTACGTTATGTTATCTACTTTCGATGGAGCGCTCTCGAACCAAGTACGCGTTCGGCATACTTAGTCCAAGAATGGGTTTTGTCATAGGGGCCTCTGATGCTGTAGGTTTTGATGTAGCAGCTGCTGCTGCTGCTGCTGCGTGACACTGCTAATACTATGGTTGCTGCTGCTGCTGCTCGCGCCGCCACCCTTGGGTCGCGTCGGCGGTGGCGGAGGCGGCGCGTGCCGCATGCGTTGCTGCAGTATGCGCGGTAGCTGCGGATGCGCCTTGTGCTGAGTCGGTGGCGCTGGTGGAGCTGCTGATCGATGATAATGAGGAATCTGCTGCTGCTGCTGCTGTTGCTGCTGATGATGATGGTGCTTGCCCATGGAGGACGCTGCCGAGGACGAGCCAGATGCTCCAGATGTCGAGCTAGTCGATGCATGCGATGTGGTTGAACCTGTAGCCAATTTCGTGGGCAAATTACTAGTCGCCGGCGAAGAGAGTGCGGCAATGGTTGTCGGCTGTGGATTTCGCTTCGGTGCTGCAACTGGTGCATAGGAGCCATCATCCTCATCGGATGACAGCGAGTTGGCATCGGATGGCGTGCGCGAACGAGATGGTGGCGAAAGAGCCTCCTGCTCCTGAAGAAACACCCGAAAGCCCTGTATGGACTCATTGAGCGCCCACAGCTGGGACAGCAGCGACAAGTCCAGCTGCCGCAAGCCGTACATTTCACGGCGCAGTATGGCCAGCTGGTTGTCGATGGTGCTCGAAGCGTTACTGCTGCTATTGGAGGGCGCCTGATGGTGTTGTGCCGCGCTTCCGCCCGCGCTGTGTGTAGACGAGGCCCGACTATGCACGCTCTCGCGATCACTTAGCGACTCTTGTGTGGACGACAGGCTGCCATGTCGTCCATGACCATTATAGTTGCGATTGCGTGTTGCTGCTGCCGAGGACGTCGATGGCCCCAGGTACAGATCACCCGTCGCAGCAGTCAAGGCGGCAACGGACGAGGTCGGCTGCAGTTGCTGCGGCGAGGATGTGTGAGAGCGCACCTGCGCCTGACCCTGTCCCAGTGCGCTTCCACTCGCCAACTCCGGTCCCATGGCAGTGGTGGCAGCGGCGCTCAGACTTTTTGGCAGTGGCGGCAGACCAGTTAATGTGTATTGCTGTTGCAGCTGACGTTGTTGTTGTTCACTGTTGCCCAACATTTTGGAAATTTCGATAATATTCAATTTGTGTACTTTAAAAATGTTATTGATGGTGGTTTGCGTTGATTTCTGCTTGCCGTTAATTTCGTTCCAATTCTCAATATCGTTGTTTTTGTTGCTGTTGTTGCTTCTTTTCGTAACCGCGTTAGCTTTAGTGTATATTGAATTTCCAACTTTGGCGGCACATTGGGCACTGTTTGTTTAATTGTTGCAAGTTTAGCCACTTGACAATGCAATGCATGTGAAAGCAATGGGAGCAAACACCCCACACTAGGGGACAGTCGTCACCGGGCAGCGCACACTCGGGGCAGGTGCTCTCAAAGGACATGCGACAAATGCCACAATTCTCATCATTTGCTATCCAACGCCAAGATGCAACTCCCGTCCATGACTTGATTGTTACTTTCATTTTGCGCACATTTGCTTATCATGTAATCAAAATTCTGATGCAGTTTAACAATGTGTATGTGCGTATTTGCCGTAGGACAATTGTTCGTTTTCCGCAAAATATTGCCTTTTTTCTGCTACCACCTGAAAATAGGTCGACCGTAGTGATGTGTTTTTCGCTTGCTTCTTCTCTCGTCTCAATGTTATTTCTCTCGATTCGCGTGAGACGATTGATGCTCAATTCGACACTGTTATGCTCGCATGGCACTGTTATGAACTCGACATTCTCTTTCAATATTTATCGATAATCATTTTTCACCAACGATGTTAAACTTTACTTTGAAGCATTTATTGCATGCATCACAATCGCACTAGCTAATCGGTATTTAGAATTTAGGCGTTCCCCACAACCTTTACATTTATTCATATGTAAAACAATCAAAACGTGCATTTCACAGGCATCTGTCGCTACGCTTGCAGAAAGCCCACTCCTTATCGATAATCGTTATCGATACTTTTTCGAAAATTCATAGATATTAAATATAATGAAAATATCCAGCATGGATTCGAGAGTAGAGTAGTAATTATTTCAGTTTAATCTGTCTTCATATTAAGGGGTCAAAACTTAATATTAAATATACTCAATCCATAGTGCATTTGTAAATTTATTTATCGAAACACATTGCTTCAATTCACCTTGAATTTTTTGCAGTGCACAGAATAGCACAATAATATAACATTTTTGATCGCGGTTATTTGAATTTGGCTGGAATACATTGGACTTTCGTTGTTAAAAAGACAGAAACTAAAAATGAACACTGCATTTATGTATTCAATGAAAATGACAAAAATAGGCTCTACAATTTGACTAACTTATGGTATATAATAATAATAATCTACAAATCATTTTAAAGTTGATTATTTCAAAAGTTACATAAAAATGAGTACCATTTTATCATGTGCGCGATATGAGATTATATACATACATACATACATCCATATATACTTATGCCATTACTGGCTTGATCAAACCTGAGTCGAATCATTGATGATAAAGTTGTTTTAGTCGTCGTTGTATCGCGTTCAGTAAACCGACGAAAGTTGAAGCTGACAAACGTGCGCGCGGAGCTTTTCTCGTTTCTGCAGTTGTTATTGTATCGTAGTATTGTTTGATTGTTGTTCTTGGAGTGCACTGCGTAAGTGAATACAAACAATGGTAATAAAAGTAACAAAAATGCGTGTGGCGAAAGCTTAAAGCGTTTAAGTGCGTGTTTTGTGGATCATAGAGCTTATAAATGCCTAAATTAAACGGACGGTGTATGCGATGAAAAATACAGTTCAATTCGACGAAAAATATAAACCTGTAATTGAAAACTCACATTAAATTAAAATACAAGAACCAATATCTACCCAGATATACAACGTTGTTGACCCTGAGGCATGCGGCTTCCTGGCTTAAAGATACGCACCTGAAGTAAATGTTAACATTTTCAACAGATTGCCTTTTTGTCTGACGAAGTCTGTCGAAGTTTATGCGCGCATGCGCAGTTATCGCGATTCTTCTCGAGCTTTTGTTCCGGTTTGGGCATATTTAGTGCGTCTCGCGAATTCTGCGAATCTCTCACATACTCAGAATAATTGAAATATGAGTAATGTGAGGGCAATTTATTACAAATGCAAGCACAATTTATATGTGAACAATTCACAATTATAATTTCAAATCAAATGTGAATTAAATTTAAAATGCGCGATTTTATGGACTGCGTGCTGTCATGTGTCTTGGAAATAAAAGTTGCTAATAACACGCGAAATGACAAACAAACAAATGCAGTTATTTTTAGAGCCGTAAGCTGTATGTATAAACATACATATGTACATATCAAGTGTGCCAATTACTTGGCAGATATGTACATACATATGTATGTAGGTTTGTGTGTGTTCCATATAAAGTAGAGAAGTCGGTGGATCAAAATGTAATAAGCCAAACAATCAATATACATACTCATAATGCAACTATATACATATGAAATTGATAATAAAATATATATGTATATATATTCATAATATTTGATAGCAACGATTATAGCAACAACATATCGGAAATGATCGAAACAAGCGCAAAAGACATTTAGGTTTGATAAGGTTTGAGCCAATCGCTCAACGTCTGGTGAGTTAGCCTTCAAACTGACTTCTTATACTACATGTATGTACACTGAGAGGCAATCAACCAGCCTAGGACTGCTGCTAGTCCCGCTGATAAAACAGTTTAATCACTATAACAACATTTTGTCTTAAATATAATTCAAAGCAGACAACGCGCATTCACTTATTCAATCATTCATTTAAGGAAGTAATTTCAATGTAAATCAACTTGAATCATACAGGTAATTTTTTGCATGATTCATTCCCACAGATACATTCATATACATTTGTGTGTACAACAATAAGGTGGAACTGAAATCAAAAACATTAAACTTACTGCGGATATATTCTCATTGTTCAGGCACAATAGAATTCTAGCATTTATTAACAGCAAGAAATGCCTTTTAATGCCATGGGAACTTACATCTAGGGAACTTACGAGAGAGAAAATATTTTGCGAGTACTAGGTGGTTCTCATATCTTTTGAGAGCTATTGAGTTTTATAGCTGACAAATACGCATTTTTATTGCCTATCTTGTTAAAGATGTGAAAAACTCTCGTTTATATAAATCGAAATCTCTGCGTTCGATATGGCTATGAAAGGTAGCTAAGCTAAAGTTAACTAATACATTTATTCCTTTCCCCTAATGCAGTGAAGGAGACATCTCTGACTCCATTAAGTATATATTTATTCTTGATCAGCATCAATGGACGAATCATTAAGATTTACTGCTGAAAATATACCTTAGAATTTGCGAACTATTGCTACAATTATCATTATCATTATCATTACCATTATCATTATCATTATCATTATCATTATCATTATCATTATCATTACTATTAACATTAAAAACTTAGAAATCGATCACATATCGGTCGTCAACTCCAATGTTTGCCTTGGTCGCAGCTAGTTCAATTCTTAGCCAGTTTTTTATTTGCAAGTTTAGTTGCATGTTTGTATCTTGAATCGTTTAAACTGCGTTCAGAATGTTTATTGAAACATTGAGGTCAAGCCGACGGTGTCAATAACCGTTTGCACGTTCGACGTTCGACGTTCATGGCTGATATCTACTACAACTAAAACCAGACCAGCATGCACTGGCCCCGATTTTGGCTTTGACAGTTTGAAAACAAGTGTTTTATTGTTGCTTTTTTTTTTTATGCAAGCGATCGAATGATCATGCGATCGAGTGCGAGTGCAATCGAGTTTCGCTCGTGCAACTTTGAGTCAGTTGCTCCAACATAGACCTTTTCGTCGCACTTGCTACGAGTCGCAACAAAAATTTCAAGTGCTTTGACGTTAACAAGTAAATCATTTAGAGAACTTCAAGGATTTTACGAAGTCTCTTTCCTTGCGCCTGCTGCTTTCACTCATTATTGGATTTTTGTTTGAATATACATATATTCTTCGACAGTATTGCAGAATAATTAGTATTCGGGGATTGTACAGTTTTTGATAAACACACGTCGATCTTTATTGATATTACCAATTAGAATGCTGACTGTAATGAGGCACTCAAATATTTTTATGTCGTGGTTTGTTGTTCGACTCATTCTTTTGTTGGTATCCGGGCATTAAAGTATGCCGCTGAATTGCTGGACTTGATTGGTTTATAGTCCAAATCGATGTATACGATACCCGAACCTTTATCAATTTTGATGTATCCTAATCTTATAACTTTTAAAAAGCCATGTCTCAAAATCGAAACTTGAGGAAATATCGATAAAAATGATAAGGTTTTTATGCGATTAACTAGAACTAAGCGAATTACGAATGAGAATTACATTCTCATTGTCTATTCCATTATCTGCGAGATTTTTTTTATTATTAAATTTCATGATGTTTATTATGTGGCATGTTGATATAGTGCAACAATGAAAGGTGTCTCCCCATGTAAATGTGTATTTATAAATAGATATACGCTTGTATATCATGTTTATCCCCTTTTTTTTTTATTTTTTGACAGTTAAAACGATTATTGTTTATTATGAAGATGTGGGTAATTTTCCAGTGAGGGAACTAAGATTATTTCTCATTCACGTTTTTAGTGCTTAATTGGTTTGTGTACAGCTTTATAAATATGCACACAGATATCACCTGTAAACTCATGCAAAACAAGCCTGCTGGCGTATCGACTAGAAGATACCCTGGACTTTAAATAGCGATTGTGCTGCTTCTGCCCTTAGCTTTATACTAGAAGAAATGCATTTTAGAATAACCTTAAAATCGATATTTGTCGAAGAGGAAATGAGAGGATGTATAGGAATGAATAGAATAGAAATTTGAATGCTCGAATTTATTAATGAGTATTACTAGCAACATTAGAAATCCCAACAGGCGTTTAATTAAACCTTAACTTAGCTTAAATTCAGAGTATTTCATGTAGTTCGAAGTATGTCTCCCTCTAATGTCTGTATAGTTTTGTTATTTCGACATGAGTACGTCCAATTATTTTTAAAACATGCACTTCGCTTTATAAAGTTGATTGGTTTTTTGTTGTGTATTCATATTGTGATATCCGTTCATGAATTAAAAAAAGAGTATTGGGTTCGGGTAATTTCTATCCATTGAGAATACTTTTATTGTCTGCTTTCAACTTTGAACAGAGTTTTGCGCAGTTATTTATTTCATTGATCTAACTTGTTTATTTTTCTACTTTTCGCCTTTGGTTGGAGTATGCCGATGTTATTTTCGTAATTCCCTTGGGATATTTTTAGTCATTGAGTATTTATGTGATCTCGGCGGGAATGCTATTTACCTGTGCTTGATATCGAAGCCTTGATTTAAGACTTCCTTATATAAAACATAAAAACTTATAATTCAGGTGTAGCCTACTGTTCAAGTCCTTATTCCCAGTATTACAAAAAGTCTGAGCTGCCTGGTGGTACCGATTGCGCAATACCCTGTTCACTACGGCTTAGAAAAATAAGGTTCCCTTGGTTATGAACTTTTAGCCGTTTTGCTTCAAACTTATTGTCAAATCCCTACATTGGAACTTAATGAATACGTGTTCCAGTGATTTTGGAAATTCCACCCGCAACTGTGGAAAATTGCCAGATAAGGGTTGCAATTTGTTGTATACTATTCGATCGGTTCCAAGCTCATTTTCAAAGATCTTTGTGAAAATTCATTTGACATGTGCCTCACAAAACCGGGTAATATTGGCTAGTGTAAAATATAACTTGGTAAAATAGTATGCAGAGCTCTAGAGGGTAGTTGGAGATTTAAAAACAATATAAATAAAAATAGCTAAAACTTGAAGTAAGGCCAGGGAAACGCGCTAGTTCTTAATATTTTTGTTCATATCTGTTTTGTCTATACTTATATTAAGTACGATTATATCACAGCCTAGAGCGTGGTGCAGGGTATTTTCTGGCTGGGCACTCAGCTCATTTTCAGCTCTCGATAATATGAAACAAGACAATTTGACTGCGTTTCGTGTCGAAAGAGCGACAATAACAACGCACGCATACTGATTGACAGTCAATTATTGTACAAACGTAAGCTCAATTCAGTTCCGATTTCAATCGGAGCGCCGAATGAGCTTTATTAATTTTGGAGCTGCTTTCAATCTGGCTCTCACTTCCCGAGTAGTGCTTACATGAAGACGGAGGGTGCGGGGGTTGGTTGCTTTGCGCTGCGATTGTCAATATCTTCCAATTAGTTAGCTTGTGAAATGGATTTCGTTTGTGAATACTCTCTGCCGAGTTGTTAATGACTGCTAATGAACCTCGGCTCTTGCGCTTCGAGCTGAAATCAATGTTGAGCTTTGAACCGTAACTCGTTTGCAATTGGGAAGACAAGAAAAGTGCGGCAATGGAAAAAACCAGTTGTGCTTATCATTTCGTATCATCTGGGTGGGTCTTATATGCGATGATTCAAGATTCATGCATTTGAGTCCTTCAGTTAACATTTCTCACATTCAAGTCTGAAAATATTGACTTTAAAATTACATCCCTGTTGAGTACATACCCGGACTATTAGATAAAACCTTGCCAAACATATTAATGGGCACAATTAAGTTGTAAAAACGCAACATCCGTATCTAGACAGATAGATATTAATGCTAAGCAGCCAATTATCTCCGTCCTTTTGTCTTGTCCTTGTCTTTTTGCTCATCCTGGCAAAGAAATTTAAATCGATAGGATAAATTAAAGTTTTTGACCTTGAAGTTTTATTTATCAATTCTCATTCAATCAAATCAGAAATCGATGGGTTAAATTAAAGATTTTGACTAAAAAACCGGATCAATTGTAATGTCAACCTTTTTGGATAATTTGGGGTTATCCTGTGGGATCCGCGTCTACACAGTTCACATAATGTCTCATTTCTTTCAGGTAGGACTTAATGTGTTTGCGTCAATAATGTCATAACCAAAACTTTTTGGAATTTTTTTAAAGATTTCTTAAACAAATTTTACTTATAAACACAAACATTATATGAAGAATCGCGAGAGCAATGAGTTTTGCATAGCCAGCTTTTCAAATTGTCAATGTTTGTAGGAATTTTTTTTTTAGTTGAGCGTATGGTTTTTTTTATTTACTACACACGTAATTTTCGCTAGAATATCCGGTTCATTAAAAATTAAATTTGCCTAATAAAAAAAAGAATGCTCTAATGGGGAGTGCCCGACTATGGTGGACTGTGAACCTTCTTCTTCCAACACCAAATGCTTCATCATTGTCTTCAGCATTGATTAAAAGAAATTGAAATAAAAAAGTTAAAACTCGCAACTTCTTTCACTCAATAAATGAAGGATACTTGATCTGCGTGCATAAATCTTAAAACCTATAACATTTGTTAAAAAAACAATATTTCAATATTGGTTTTTATCAATTGCTTAAAAACGGGCAATGGACACGTTTTCGGTTATCAGAAGCAAAGAAGTACTGCACGAGGCCTAGGAGGGCACGTTCAAAATTTCATGTCTCTAACTCTCTTGAAGGTTCAAAGGGCAGACATACGAACAGACAGACGGGCATTTCAAAGTCGACTCCGCTATTAATGCTTACATCTGACTGTTACATACATTTGCGCAAAATTATTATACCCTGTTAATCCATTTCATTTTCATTTGGGTCTACTATGACTTACTACTACAACTTCCGCTTAAAAATAATTTTATTTAATAAATTGAAACAACATCTACCTCTATTTGATTAAGTGAAGCTAGAGTTTAATTTTGGAAAATATCGTTGACCACAAAATATTTTATAAAGCAAAGTCTACCAACATAAAAAACCAGATACACTAAAAAACAGTTTGCTTCATTTAGCACCATAAATATTTATATTACATTGTTTTGATAAATTTGGTGATGAAATATTGGAAATCAAAGAGAGCCGGCAAGCGAGTAAATTTTCTGATCCGCATAGCCAGCATAATGTTCAAAGCCCACATCTGCCTAAAAGTATGTTTTGGTATTTTTTAAAATCCCTCAATCAATCACGACCGACCAACCTGTGCATAATTCACAAAAATTTTGAACGAAATCAAGTAAGAAGTTGTTCTTAACTGTGTCCCATGTATCGTATATACAGAGTATAGCCATTGAAAAAGGATGGAAAAAGCATAATGTTATTATTTTTTAAATAATTTAACCAATCAGAAGTCAGGATTTGCTTTTAAAAATAGATAAATAACTGTTAAGTCCGATACTGTCCAAAAATGCATTTTCCATAGTGCTCGAAACGAGCACCGCCGCATCATGTTTTTTTCTGTGTATATATTAACGGGAATTCGATTGGGCTGGGTATCTCATAGTCGGAATCTCTCCAAATTGCCCTATCCATTTTTGCGTCACAGTGTTAGGCGAAATGGTGGTGACAGAGAGCACGTTATTGTTATTGCCTTTGTTCGGGCACGAAGAGCAGACGCCCGAAGCTTCGAAGCGCACTCTACATTGTGGAGTCTACGATCTCGCTCACGCTTTCAATTTCGCAAAATGCTCTCCAAAAACTTTCGATGACGACTCGACTCGGGCGGGAGTTTATTTGTGCATGTCGGATGAGTTGGAGCTGTGAGCAGAGGCGCAATCAAAGCTTTCGTATGTCACGATCTTTATTGAGCAAGTCAAAGCCCACATTAACGCACACAGGTGCGCGACAGTTAGAAACTCCTCTCTCCCTCTCTGGCGCTCTCTCTCTCCCACTGTCCCACTCTGCCTCTCTGGCTGTCAAAACGCAAGTGTGAGCGAGGTGCCATTATGCTATCTGCGAGATACTTTTGGGCACTACCACTTCAGTTGCCGATAAAACGTCAAGCTGATTCCACGCTCCACGCTACGCCACAAAAAAACAACTTTCGGACGAGTCACACGCATTCGACGACAATACATAAATGTAATTTTCTTCGCTATTTCATGCCGCATATAATCAGCCGCAGCAGCAGAAATAACTCAAACAAAGCGAAAACATTCCGCAACGGGAACGGGATAAAACTCAGTTACTGCTACGCTTGGAGTTGTTCCAGTCTTTTCCAAAATGTGCCGCTGTTGTCAGAAGTAAGCGGACCTCAACCTTTTTTATTTTTTTATATATTTTATTTTAACATTTTCTGCTAACATTTGATTTCCTTTGCCCTTTCGTCGCACTCTCGAACACCTTTCAGCTGCGTGGAAGATTGTTACTGGAACTGCTTTGAAGAACGGTTTTGTTATGATGAATCAATCGGTAAGTCTCAATTTACATTTATGTAGCTTTTCTGTTCACTCTCATTGTGGGGGAGGGGAGGGGGGGCTCATCTTTTTGTTGGAGAGTTGAGGGCTAGCCGGTGCATGTTTACCTACGTGTTGCTACGTACATATGCATATGTTTGTATATACGTACGTACATACATACATAGCTGCTTGAGTGTATGCGTATATTTTGTATCTAAGCCGTAAAGTTATGCGACAGCCATAGACAGTCTACTCTTGAACATGCCCAAACACACACGCGACGTATGTATGTATGCGTAGGGTGTGTGTGTGTGTGTGTGTGCGAAGTGTGCTTGAAGTGTCCGGTAGGTGGCGGGCGGGGCGTGATTGGCATTTAAAATGTGTGCACAAAAAAACAAGCAAATCGATTCGATTGAAATTATTATATGTAAATATAATTTAATAGATTGCCGAAATAAATCAGTTTGTATGGCAGCAAAGAAATATCAATTATGCTAAAGAGATATCAAATGACTGCCAAATAAGGCCAACTTTAGATAAGGTGAAATAACGGTGTCTATTTGCATTGCTCCACAGCCAACTACAATGCCGAAGACGATGAGGAATATCTGTCGGCCCAGAAGAGTGGCACGATTATTGGCCGCGCTCAGCACGCAGTGCCGGACAATAACCAGCATCTACTGACTGTGCCACACCCAATTTGCAATCAGCCGCTGGGCCGTGGAAGCTCGGGCCTAATGAGGTACTAATTGCCAGGGCAAGCGAAGCGCCGACAACGTTTGCTAATTTGTTAGTTGCTGGCTGTCAATTGGTCAGTCGCACGCTTTGATTCATTTGCCTGCGAATCTGATGATGATGGCACAGCGCGCGGCCAAATGCAATATTTGCCATTTGCATTGGCAGCTATGTATATGGTTTTTTTCTTTCTCGCCAAATTCTATTATTTATATGTACTTAATGTTTCTGTACTTTTGCACAGTGCCAAAATACACGAAGAGGATTATCGCCGCGTGACGCAGACAAATGTGCCCATGCTTGGCCCCGAGATACTGGCGGTGTTCGCCAACTCGCAGATCTTCCAGGACCATCAGCCAACCAAGCTTAACCGCATCAGCACGAAGACCTACCTGGCGGGCATCCACTCGCCCAACAAGGAGGCTCCCACCACGCCGCGTCTCAGCGAACAGGAGCGCCTGCTGCGACGTCTGGAAGGTAATGAGGGGCACAGCCACGCCCAAGGTCATGCCCAGATTGTTGCCGGCATTGGGGGGGGCAGTGGCAAGACTAGCGGTAAGAGCACGCGCAGCAGTAGCATCGTCTCTGGCGGCGGCGTGCCGAAGGTTAAGTTCTACTTGAGTTAAACACAGAACCCATAACAAGTTCCAAACTGTGGGTAGCAGTATTAGTGCCAAAGATACTTACTTACCTATGTATTGAAAACTTTCACCTAGTACCTACACCACAAAATGTGACCTAATATCATTAATTAGACGTAAGAATCGATAACCAACCAACCAACCAACCAACCAGTAAAGAGTGAGAAATGAAAATATTTACCTTCAGTTAGTGTTTAGTAGTATTATTCTTATTCGTATTGTTAGCACCTAGCTACCTATAAGTCTTGTGTATTTTATCATGGACTTTGTTAGACCTTGTAATCATAGAACAAGTAAACACACACTTATTTAACTTGATTAGCTCTATGTTGAAAGAAAAAATAATGAAAAATGAAAGTAATGAAATCTAAATCATATACTCAAACGCAGCTAATGCATTGTTGTGGATGTCATCAGTCATCGCCTTGAATAATGATAATTTGTTTATTTTCATTTGATGTCCTTACATTTGGAAAATATTGGAAGATATTATTCAGACTCCAGCTTGTTATACTTTGTTTAAAACATAAACCATTACGTGATGAAAAAATGCATTTCTGTGATTCAAATTGGGATTTCACAATATGGGTTTGGGCTTGAATAATCTTATTTAATATACAATAATGTCGTCTTCTTAGAAAAGAACTCGACGCCTATTCTGAAATATATGATAAGCGTGTAAATTATGAAATTAGTTGTTTTTGCAATTAGGATTGCAATTTCCCCGTTGGGCTTGATGTAATGGAAACCCCAATTATCACTTTAATGGGCTTTCTTAGATAGATAAGCTTAAAAAAAATATAAACCCAATACTTATTAGACTCTACACTTATCTTGCCTTTTGATAGTCAATCAAATAATCAATAGTTGGGAACCAATTTTATTTAATAACATTTTTTATTCTAATACCATTGCGTAAATGGCTCGTGCGCTAATGAAATCGGTAATGCAAACAAACTTGAACGACCGCATGCCTAATAATCGAGCATTTTTCACGCTGGCGATAACAAAGCCGGTTACAGTAATGTTCACCTGGAAATTGATAATCGGCATTAATTCTTTTTATTACTTAAAAAATCCTCGCTCTACTAACCTGATGCGAACCCTTTGCCTTTGCCACGCCGAAGATTTTATATCCCTGCAAACATTTGCCTTACGGCTTGTAATACCCTCTATAAAAAGAAAATGTAGAGTCTAAAGATAGCGTCGTAAGACTAAATTGTTCTATTTAACTTTTGGGAGAGGCGGGAAAAACCCAAGTAGAGAAAGCAAAAGCAAAGATCAAGTATTTCTTTGCTTTCGATCTCAAGTTGTATACTGAAAACCGGATTTGGAATCAATATTCTTCGATGTTGGGGCAATTGTCGAAATTATTTTAAAAACGATTAAAATATAGCATTCCCAATCTCGATGTGGACCTGATCACGAATATATATTCTTCAAAGGAGACTGGAGTGCCTTCTATATACATATGTATAATAATAAAAAATTTGATTGAACAATTTAAATATATAATTTTACCCATTTGCAATGCGTTCCTGGAATAAAAACTCAATGAGATCAGCAAAAATTAAATAAAAGATTCTTCGCTGACTTAAAATTATGCATAATTCAAAAGCAGGCTTATTAAATCTTTAAAAAAATTAATCACTCACGCCATGAATTGTATTAAAAGAACAAAAAGATTGCATTTGTGGTAAGCTCTTACAAGGGCTAAAAAATATTGAAGAGAATTGCTTCTGTTACCTTACGAATATTCACCATAGCTGATAAGGTTAACTTTACCGTAATCGGGAATGTTCCTATCAAGTCTATACAAGTGCAGCGCGTAAATCAGTTTTATACCCTGTACCCATTGCAAAACGGGTATTAATAATATTATTAATAATAATTATATTAATAATAATAATGTAAAGTGACAGTCTGATGTGACAAGGTCAAGAGTTGCTCGACTCTCATTAAGGGGAGCAATAGTCCTACTGAAGAAGCCCCCATCGGAGCTTGGAGTCCGAAGCTCCTTGCCAGTAACAAGCAGTATATACCATTTCCTACTTGAGTCGACCGTCCGTCCGTTTTCCTGCGACGTTCCTGGAATCACTTATAAGAACAAATAAAATTGCATCTCAAAAATGAGTATATATATTTCTGCTCCCATTTCCATAAAATGAAAAACAGGGTATCTGCTAGCTGTCATTCTCGACTCGAGTAGTTTTGCTTGGTTTGTTTGCTTGCCTGATAACCAGTAATAAAATTTGTGCGCTGATAAAGTGATACGAATGCTTTTCTTCTCCTGTTTCTTTTTATATTTATATTTTTTTACAATACGTGTATAAAAATAATTGAATATAATTATATTCGTTTTCTCAATGTTTATTATTATCAGTTATCTTCTGCTGAAGAAACGCGCCTCTGATAAAATGATTAATGTTGTTAGCTAGACTCATTTTTTTTTTTTTTCATTTTCTTATTTAACTTTACTTTTTACTAGCGAGAATAACTTGCGTTACCTTTGCCAAGTTGTTTCTTCAAAATTTTCTACAAATTATATACAACTTTTCAAATAATTTCCCGCCCTTTGATCTTCTACGATCTTCAACAAAGAGTACTTTTCGCTATCCGTAAATCATTTTAAAAATGATTTCAATAATTTATCGATCGGATTAAATTTTGAGAATTTACAAAGTTGTTGGCACAAGTATTTTCGCCTTCATAAGGAGACGAAAATCAAACTTGCGTCCTTCAAACTTTGACTGCCAAATTTTTCTACCACTTTAATTATTTAATTCAATTTATTTTAACCCACTTGACTTGGGTAGTTAATCACAGCAATTTACTCAAAAAGCTACATATACATAGTTATTAATATCGTGCGATATTACAACAAGAAATCAGTAAGCGATATATATAAATAGTTTGAGCTTTAAAGTGTTCATTTTTTTACAAAGTCAATACTTTTTTAACAAGTTAAGTTCCTTTGAACTAGGCTAAATATAATATGCTAATATGCTAAATCTTTAAGCTGTATTTGAGCTTGTTAAACTGTCGTCATTTTGTAAATAAGTATGTCATAGTTTTTTTTTTAGTTAAGAGGACTGACTAGCAGAAAAGTGCGAAGTTATCGAAAAAATAATTTGATCCCAATCAGGCTCTACCTCTTATAATCTATGAGGTCGATCGACACGCAGTCGGTTGGCTAAACTCTTTTGTGGCTATCTTTAGGCTATATTTAGAAATTTATTTGCAAAATTTTGTTTAAACTAATATTATTAACTGTTTAATTACAGCTGGTCTGCAGCTCGATGCAACCGATTCAACAAAGTCGGAAACAACCGGAGCCGTACCAGCGACATTGGAGAAACGCATTTCCTTCACATTGGCCTCGTCGGACTCATCGCCGGAGGGCAGTCAGACGCTGTCGCCGAAAAAGTTTGAGTCCATTGCCGAAGAGGAAAAGGAGGATGACAAGGATGTGTTGGACGAGGTGATATTGCGACCGCGTCTAATCGATCGCCATCCACATCTGCTGCCAAACGTGGCCGGGCTGACGGCAACGCCGAAGCGCATTCTGCGCTCCGCCAAGAGTGTGCCACACATGAATGTTGCGGCCAGCGAGACGGACATATTCGCGATAACGGGCACGGGCAGCCAGATCAGCATGACCCCGGAGGTGCCCTCCATATCGTTCAGCAATCTGCCGAAGAACTACGAGGACACGCCGACCATTGAAAAGTATCGCGTCTCGCAGAGCCTTTACTCCATCCAGAATGCAAATGCGGCGCGTGCCTCACAGGATGACTACTCCATGCCCCGCTACTTCCGGCGATCCAACATGCTCTTGACTCAGAGCACCGAAATACTGCCCGGCTCCGTATCGCTGGCCTCCATATCCACGTCTGCGGCCTCCACATCCTCGTCCAAGGACGAGCTGCGCCGTCCCGAGCAGGTCAAGAGCAAGCGCCTGCAAATGTTGCGCGGCAACCTGCCTCCGCTTCTGATCCACTCGGTTTCCTTCAAGCGCAATCGTGAAGAGGGCAAACAAGTTGATTAGCTCTCTAACTTAAACTTTTTTTTTTTAAATATCGTTTTCAGTTTATGTTGTTTTAAATTAAATGTGCCTTGGTATACTCGTATATATTTGTCCTTGCTGGCGCCTCAAAACATGTATTTACTTTTGCGTGCACAGCATTTGTACCTATTTATTAATTTTTTGTGTACAAATTACTTTATTTTGTATTATACAATTGATATTAATAACAATACAGACACACTTACGTTTTATAACCTAACAAAGTTTATTGTACATTTTTCACAAGGAAGGAAGCTTTCTCCAATCTCTAATGTGAATATCTTGATTAGCTTCAGATATAATTTTAATGCAAAATAGTCTTCCAGTATAAAAAATTCTTTCACGAAACTGTATGCAGACAATATGTGTATAATAATCAGCTGGATCAGATCAGTAATATATCTGATATGGGAATAATCGATCTCAAATGAAGTTATTGATGTATAGATTTTTGGTAAGTCTTAACATCTGGATGAAACTTGACAGTTTCCTGCTCAACTAAGCTGTCATACTTGTATATCGTGTTTGTACAGAGAATCAGTCAAAAACTTGACTTAATTAAAGATAACTTATAATTACTTTTCAGGCTATGTTAGCCATACCTTTAAAGAAGAACAACCTAAGATATATGACAGAGCTCATTCGCAGATCGCGTTTATTTCAAATTCCGTTTCCACGAAGTTGATAAGCATCGATATTAATATCCTTTGTTATTCACACATATTCTACTAAATTATTAATGCCCTGAAATTTGTATAAACATCGAACAAAAGACACCAGAGTTAGGTGAGTTGGCATTTCCTATATTATAAGGCGATGGGGGAGAAAACGCAACCGCATCATAAAACTCGCAGCTAATCGCATGCTTCCGCGTGAGACTATGTATAGACGAAACCTGGTCGGCAAAAATTGACTTGGGCACTTGTTTATATTTAGAAAAAAACAATATCATTACAATTTATATATTATTTATAGTTTACCATGATATCTGCAAGGCCGGTTACTTTAGATTAGTCACTTCTTAAATATGTACTCTGGAGGCGTCATTCTACTCAATGTGGTTTTGAATTGTAGCTTTTTTAATAACAGGGTGAAATCATAACGAAAAGAAACTTCGGACTCTACGGACGACCCTTCCAGGAGCTTTACAATGTTCCGAGCTACTATTACTACTGCCCTTATGTTGATTGAAATGTTTTCCGGCTTGTCAATATCATGGGCTCGCATTGCAGGTGAGTTTTAAATAAACAATGCTTATCATTTGTCATGGTTAAATGCTATTCAAAATCTGTGCACAATGATAAGGACAATATTTGTTAAAGTAAATTGCGCTTAGTGAAAATTTATTATATCTTATATCCTTGGCAGAACTATCAACAGATGTAACTATAAGTCGGCTGGGCATACCGCCGGGCTACAATCCCGAGCCGTTGTTCAAGAAGTTCGGAGCCGGATATTACTATATACCCGAGGCGGCATTCGTCACCTGGTTTACGGCTCTTCACGATTGCCACAGCATTGGCGGGCATTTAATAAGCCTGTCGAAAATGGAAACTCTTCACGAAATCAGTAGCTATGTCAAAAATAGCACGCAGTCCAAAAATTATTGGGTGGACCTCACCGATCTCGGCAAGGAAGGCGACTACGTGTCCATGTCCAGCGGCAAGAAACCAAGCTTTGTGGATTGGTGCGACGATGAAGAGCCAATAAATTCCAATACATCCGAAAATTGTGTCAATATCGAAAATACAAATTCTCCAAGGCCGTGCATGAAATCGATTTCTTGTAATTTTCTTAGGAGCTATATTTGTCAATCGCATACTCCTCGAACAATCTCAATTGTGGTTTTCTAAATATTTTATACATTAATTGCCAAGTCGTATTTTTTTACATTTTTGAACAATTAAATCCTACAACTATTTATTGCTTTTATTGTTTCTCTTATAAAAATCATTTTGAGAAAATGTATTTCATATTTCATCAAATCTTGAAGCTCTCGATTTACAGATTGTTATTGTTGATATTTCGCTCAAACGTATCCGGATTGAAGCACAGTACGAATAGGCTTTATCCAAAATGTTTACATGCCCTAATTTAATTATTTATTACTCGCTTTAAAAGCAATAACAAACTTTCATTAACAGCTGTTTGATCCAGATCAGCCCCTAATAAAATGCCATAAATAACACAATTAGATTCAGCCCCAAGGTATGCAACATTTTTGCTTGAAACATTTATTGACTCGCACAAAATGGAATAGAGCATTCCACTGTCTACATTCTACTTTATTCACACCAATTCCCAATCCAATTAGCCCTAAATCTATCCATTCTACCTTGTTTGAAAATTGATTCGAATTAATATCCAAAGGTCAATGAATGTTTTTCGCACCCCATTTTGTTCTCTTGGTGAAGGCGAAATATAAACTTTTGCTAGTTCAGTCAAAGCGCATCAGTTGAATTTTCTGAAAACCTTTTTGAAACTGCTCGAATATATATATATATAAAAGTTCAATACAAAAATTAATGGATTCTTCATAATAAATAGAGCATGAACAAGATTTTTTGACCCTAATAAAGTACATATCAAGACTACGAACCGATTTGCACCAGGAAAACCGAGCTAAATACCCTCTAAGAAGTTATTCAATGTTGTCATGATATTTGAAAAGCATAGAAGTAGACATCTCCGACCCCATAAAATCAAAACTTAAGTTCTTGTATAATAAACATAAGTGTTTGTTGAGGTATCTTAGTATTTAAACTATTCCGTGCTTTCAAGATCGCACTAGTTTATCATATATAGGGAATAATCAGATTATATAAAAAGCAGTTTTCGTATGTCCAAATTTTGATCAAACTAAGCATAGACGAGCTTCCCTGTTCTGACATATCTGCAAAACCGTAAAACTGTCGAGGATGGGACCTGATTTTTTAAATGCCTTTGTTTATATTTTCAAATATTGAATATTCATTTATGGCCTAAATGTTTCGATCTTAAGGCTTAAACTAGTAGAGACCTTTCGGTTTTATTGAGCGTGAGTTTTCATATTCCAGGCGCAGAAACCCCTTTTTTTCTTTCTCACCCTCCCATTGGCCTTAAATTGCGGGTTTGGGCTTCTCGAACAGTTTTTTACTTTCAGTATACATCTACATATGGTAAAAAAGTTGTTTTTTAATGTATAGCCTTGCGCTTTGAGGCACAGACACATTAGAAAGGCATTATGCCTTGAAAATTTCATCAAGTTTGGCCTTTAAACACCAAGGTTAATCAAGAACGCATTTCTCGTATCGGCGGGGCTTGAGGCATGTGCGTTTGCGTTTGCGAATGTTCGTGTGGGTTTTCTAAATATGTACGGAAGGAAGCTTCAATTTATATACCCTGTTAGCCTGCCACTGCGCTCCTAGGGGATCTCCTAGTCGGGCTATCAAAATGAAAGGAAACCCAAAGGAAAAGACTGGATACAGAAGCACATTTAAAAAATAAAAACAAGTAAGAGGTTCTAGTCGGGAGCTCCCGACTAGGGGATACCCTGAACCCTCATATTCCAACACCAAATGCAGCGCGCGCTAATAGATAGAGAGTAGCGGGGAGGAGGCGATAGGTATAAAATGAAAGATACTTGATATATATATATATACTATTCTAGAAGCTACATGACAAGTTTGGTGACTTAAGCTCTTATTATTTACCAAATTTGCTTAAAAAACGGGATTTCGATATACATTTTTATCGATTACTTTGAAACGGAGTAAGTTATCGGTTATCGGAAACAAACTCGATCTGCGCAGGCACTAGGAGCACCTACATCTAAAATTTCAGTCTGTAGCTCTTATAGGTTCTGAGATCCTTGCGTTCATACATACGGACGGACAGACAGACGGACATGGCTAGATCGACTCGGCTATTGATGCTGATCAAGAATATATATACTTTATGGATGCTTCCTTCTGCCTCTTACATACATTTGCATTTTGCATTTTGCATACAATATACCCTTTTTACCCATTTTCAATCGGTTAAGGGTATAAACAAACCAACGTCAGAACCCTTTCGGTAAAGGGTTTATTATATGGCTGGCTACATAAAATCGGCTGTTAACACCTGTATACAAAGTACTTGTAACTAATGAAACGCAATTATCTAAAAATCGAGAATTTAATTTATAAGTTGAACCCAAATACGCAACTCTGGCCTGGTATTTTTCTGTCGTCAAATCGAATCGAATCGATTAAAATAAATATATGCGCGTGAACTTATGTGCATATACATACACATACATATGTATATATAGTATAAAATGAAAAGTAGCATGGCCGGAGCTCATTTGTTTTAATTTGAGAACCCGATTTATATAAAACAAAAGTTTATTTTCCGATTAGCAAGTATTTATAAAATAAAATCCAAAAAAAAAAAAACAAATTGTGCACAGTCCATAAAGTTAACTTTGTTTGAGACTAGATGTAAATTTCTAGAAAAATATGAAAACTTGTAAAAAATATTTGAAAATTGAAGCATGGCTATTCTTTGTTAACGGAAGATTGCAAAATGTTAGTCGCGGTTTATGCTACTATTTGAATTCGAAGACTCGAGGTTGGAAACTTTGAACAGCTCGATGTGACGCAACTGTCTGTTATTGCTTCGCTTGTATTTGCATCGCATCAGCTGGCTTGGGGTTGAACTATTAAACCCCTGACGTATGCAGCCACCTATTTAACTCACCTTTAAGTAACCGTGAAAAGCCTGACAGCTCCAGCGGCCGTTCGCTGTTATCAGCTGCAGGCTGCATCTCCAAGGTCAACTGGTCGTATGCGTGATTTCAATCAAATATGCAAAGAAAAGAAAAAAAAACAATTGATGGCTGTTGGCAGTAGCCGAAATCCGCCTGACAAATATTGACTACTGCTGCTGAGAGTATAATATATGGAATGTTCTCTTGTCCATTTGGCGCGTGACACACAATTCGGTTTAGAGTAAATTTCCGCAGCCAAGTTTCGTGTCAGCGCCAGGTTGACTAACCAATCGCAGCGTTATCAGTTATCACCCCAAATGGGCCGGGCTGCGCCTACGGCTGCGGCACGCGGCGCTCTTGCGCTAATCACATTGTTCTCATGCGCCAGCAACATTGAGTAGTCGTGTGTCGCCGGATTTTCTCCGGTCCCGCTGCTGCTGTCCATGGTTATCGCCCAATCAAGGTCAAGGCTTGTCTAAAGCGATCCTCGTCTGTTGTTGCCAGCGCAATCAGCGTCGCCAGCCGTTCGATCGGAGGTATTCGAATGAAGCACGCGTCTTTGTTTCGTTTCATTTTGTTTTCGTTTTTATACCTTACAACATTTGGGCGAAAAGGGTATATTATGGTTGGTGCGAGCTTACCTAACAGTGTATCTATGATCCGTGCTGTTTTGCGCTTCGATTTCAAAAATATTCTCGCATTTTTGTAGTACTATCATCTTGCCTTGTTTATCATGGTAGCTCAAGGGTATCTCCTAGTCGGATACCTTTACGTGCTGCACTGTTCCCATGCCAGACCTAGCACTTTTGATACGATACCTGTGCACCTAGCTGGTAGCAGGTACCTTATAAAAAAGGCACTTCAAAATATTTTGCATTTTTATTTAGCTTATAGTATATAAGCAGATATCACGTGGTCTACAAAAATTGAAGAGTTCATTCGGAACACACTTAGATTTATACTATATGCTATATGTGAATGAAATGTTATTAATATTATTAATATGGCCACGAAATGGGAGCATAAACAGGCATAAAGTGCACCTCAAAAGAAACTTGTTTTATATATAATATATATGTATTAATTTTTGAGTAACTAGGCAGAATTTTTAGAATCAAAAGTGTGTTTATACTCGCACAATCTTAAAGATACGATCGAGCAACCTTGACATTAAATAAATGTTTATCGATAAAAACAATTCAACTTGCATGGCATATGACATACGCGAAGAGAAAGAAGAGCTTGGCTGCAAATAATCAGTTGGTTGTCTTTATCAACAATACCTTAGGGGCTCGCAGATGTTTCTAATTATAGTCGAAAGCGTTTATAGGAATCTCAATTGTGTATTGCCTTGAAAAAAGGTTCAAAACAAAGATTTTATTAGGGCAAGAGAATGTTCTGTAGATAGCATATAGAAGAGGCTGTCGTATTGCATGAATAAGATACAAAATAAGTTGTGATTAGCGTAAACCGTAGTAATCATTATCGAGTCTATGAATATCGATCTATCCATGTCTATTTGCCTTTCTGTCCATGCTTCTTTTCCTAGGTTGAACTCAGGACCTATATAGTACACGCATAGATCAGGCTAATTTCCAGCCCTCAATATCTTGCCTGGCCGCTTTAATAAAATCGATGGAAAAACAATTAAGATTCTCATTTGTTAAAATAAATAAAAATTTAGATTCTTAACTTTTAAATTGAATAATTAAATTAATTATATAGTTATATTTAAAAAACTGAGATTAAGAAAACTTCACAACTTCACAAGAAATCAGTTCCCTTGGTGAACCAGAGCCGCAGCATAAAAAGCGCAGTTTTTGTATTTATACCCATTAACAAATGGTAAACAGGGTATAACGGTTTTGTAAACATGTATGCAACAAGCAGAAAAAAGGATCTCCGATCCCATAAAGAATCTTTTACAACATATGTTAACAGCTTCAGTAACCCTTGACAATTATTTGACTATCAATAGGTATACACAACGACGTAAATTTTCAAACATTTGTATAAATACTATAGGGAAAAATAATAATATTTTTTATTATTACGTGTTTTTTAAATTTTAAATGGAAATTAATACCACATCCTTACTGCCCTACGTGCTGGATCTGCTGAGTCGCCAGCCTGACTTATGTGAGTATCTCCTGGCCAGGAAGGGGAAAAGTTCCCAAATTATTCAGGGAAATTTTGAAGCGAGAAAGGGAAATATTTGAAATTAGATAATGGATGATTTATGGTTACCTTTAAATACCTGTCAGTAATTAATCGGAATCTTTAAATACAATAACTTAAGAGCTTAGTTTTGGATGTTCCGGTTCTTAACCCCGCTTGTAACGGGTTTTGGCTTGTTTTTTTCCAGTAGTAAACCATACTCAATTTCTCAAATGTTCTTCAGGCACGTCTATAGATGCGTTGTGCGAACAGATACAGGATGTGGTAATGGACGATGTTATTAGTCCCTTTGGCAATCTCAAGCGAGCTGTTGAGTTCTCCGTGGAGCTTGGCATGAATCTGGGCCTGCTCCTGTTGAGCGATAAGCGCGTGCGGATGCCCTTCAATTTCCGCACCAAGAATGACAACAAGCCACCGGCAGCGAAAGCCAAAGATCAATTGTCGCCGGAGCAGGGTCGACAAGTCGTCAAACGCCTGGCCAAAACTGTAAGTGTATGGATAAAAAATGTATCTACATATCTCTTACCTGTGTACCATCCCCTAGCTAAAGGATACTCGAAGTGCCCCGAGTAAACCAAAGAGCCAAGTCAAGGCCCGATCAAAAAGTCATTCCCCAGCTGGGTTCAAGTGCAAACGTGGACGTCCGAATGCCAGCAAAAAGCGTCGGTCAAACAAAAAGCAGGTCACGAGTACGCGTAAGACTGCGGTACGCCATCCCACGGATCGCCACGGATCGGCGGCCGGAACTCGCAGCCGCCGTTATTAAAGTTGAAAATCTAGTCAGACAGTTGTTGGGCATTGTTATACATTTAAATTGGCTGGCAACTGGGTCAATATGGTGTCGACACACTTGGACTAATTAACAGGGCATGGGCATGGGCACGGGCACATCACACGCACACGCACAGGTATTAATGTATCTACGCACCTGTCCTGGTTCCTGGTGTGCGTCGCAATTTTTGTTTGAATCCAAATTTAGCATAATGCATTATTCAGTAGATCACGATCGCTGCTTGGCTGCGATTCGAGCGCAGTCATTGTAAAATACACAGCTTGGTTGAGCAGGGGATATGGCTGAGTATTAAGTATGGATATAGGCGATTATTTATGCGGCATTAGAATTCTTCAGGCAACCGCCGCCATAAAAAGAATGCGCGGAGTGCGCGTCGCGTTCAGTGTGTCTTCGGATCAAGTCGGAGCGATAGCAACCCGTGATTAACAGGATAAATAGTGACAGTCGATAACATCCTACACACAGCGCACACACACTCAACAAACAACAAGCTCTTTCAAGGATTCACGGTGCATTATTTAACGAAAAAAGTGTATTAAAGCCGAGCATAAGTGACACAGTGCAACATTGAGTAAACACACACCTGTGCTGGAATTTTATCTTATTCGTGAGTGTCAAAAGGTCGACTCGATTTTGCAACACATTTGCTTATAGGCAAAATTTAAAGTGAATTCCATACGACTTGATCATTGGACTTTGAATTCAATTTTGATCTTGTCTTTAAAAATGGTATAAAAAGGTATCAAGGTTTTGTGCAAAAGTGTTACATATATATGGTATATATGTATAGGAAAAAATGCATATGTTCTCAAAAATCGTTCATAGAGAAAAATAAAATTGTAATTGCGTCCTGCTCGGTAAAATTAATAGCTATTTGGTTCAAAGAAATCCAACATAAGCAAGTGATCTAAGCGAATGTGCCTGACTAGGACTCTATAAATACCTTGTACCCAGCTCTATGTTCTCTTTCGAACCAAAGTATATGGATATCCTAGACACACTCGCCTATACTACTATGCCCTTTATGAGGAAACCATTTACAGCCTGTTGAATTTAAATTCTGAAAGGTATAGGATTTGACAAAAGGATATTGCATGTAATATGCCAAGTTTGGTCAAGGCCTGTTAATTATCCATTGACCTTTCCCATATAAGCCCCATCATATTGTCTCTTATTGTGCTCCCTCTACAAGGGTATAAAATGGCATAGGCCAATAGTGTATACGATTTACGGTTCGAAGATATTTATTCGATCAAAATTGCAGTAATATATGGTCAAAACGAAAAGAGTATTGATACAAAAATATTCCGTTTTACACTAAATATATATTTCAATGGTTCCGAAGCTAACTTATCAGTCAAAATTTTGTAAAAAATTCAACAGATGTAATTAATTTTTAATATTAGTGATAATTTTATAATGAATATAAAAGAGCTTGATTTGAACCGTTTTTCGGTCATTTTAGAGGCCTCCTTTGATGGAAAATGCGTTCCTAAGATTTTTTGGGGAAAGTTTCAGATTTTGTCTGATAGGCTATAAGCTGATTTACGAAGTCCTACATAAGAACTTATTAAGCATATATCTCATCGATTCGACTAAAATGAACGGAAAGCATGGATTGCAGTTTTACTTCTTATTGATTTTTACACATTTTCAAATATCTATGTAAAATATACTTTTGTGTGTGGAGTTCCACGGGCGAAAGCAAATAGTTGGAAAATTCATATTTCAAAAATGAAGCAAAAAACTAGAACCGTGTAATGCTGGGTAATATCAGCTAATTCATGTAAGGTGTCTCCTTGACATGTACCCTAAGCTATAGCTGTTTAACCTTGTTTTCTCCTCTTTAAAGAATATTTATTAATTAATAATATTTATTAATAATAATAATAATAATAATAATAATAATTATAATAATAAAATTCATAATATCTTACATTATCCCATACAGATTAAACCGGAATCAATCTGACACTGAACCAAACATACAAAATGGGTAGTAAGAAAAAGGAGGAACTATTGAAGACACAGAACAATGATGCTCTCGGCGACGAGGGCGAAATAGTCATCTCAGGAATATCTGGCAAATTTCCGGAGAGCAGCAACATAGAAGAGTTCAAGCATAACTTACTCAATGGTATTGATATGGTTACAGATGATCCGAGACGCTGGGAGGCAGGTAGGCAGCACAGTTAGCTAATCTTTGGGCAGATTCCTATATAAGAAAAATATAAATATATATATATATAATTGTATGTGTAAAATCTTCTATTTACTTACGGCAGGCATTTATGGCTTACCAGAGCGTATGGCCAAAATGCGGGATGAAGATTTGGAAAAATTTGATGACAAATTTTTCAGCGTGCACCAGAAGCAGGCGGAACTGATGGATCCCTGTATGCGGATGCTTCTGGAGCTGACACACGAGGCCATCATTGATGCTGGCATCAATCCATCCGACCTTCGCGGCAGTCGCACCGGCGTCTACATAGGCCTGTCCTTTGTGGAGACGGAGCACGAGATACCCAACATGGAGCCGAGCAGCATAAATGGCTACTGCCTGACAGGCTGTGCCCGGGCCATGTTCGCCAACCGCATATCCTACACCTTCGACTTCAAGGGACCCAGCTTCATCGTGGACACCGCCTGCTCCAGCTCCCTTGTGGCGCTATCGCACGCCTATACGGACATGCGCGCGGGCCGCTGCGATTACGCCCTGGTCGCAGGCGTCAATCTCATCCTGAAGCCCATTTTCGCTCTGCAGTTCCTACGCCTGGGCATCGTTAGCCAGGATGGCTCCTGCAAAACATTCGACGCGGGCGCAAATGGATATGCTCGTGCCGACACCTGTGCCGTCGTGTTCCTGCAGCGCAGGGCGCAGGCGAAGCGCTTGTATGCATCCATTCTCAATGTGCGCACCAATACGGATGGCTTCAAGGAGCAGGGTGTCACCTTTCCGGACGGTCGAATGCAGCAGCAGCTGCTTCAGGAGACGTACAGCGAGATTGGTCTCAGCCCCGATAAAGTGGTCTACGTCGAGGCCCATGGCAGCGGCACGCCCGTGGGCGACGACCAGGAAGCAAATATGCTGGGCAACTTTTTCTGCCACCCTGCCCGCCCCAATCCTCTGCTTATCGGTTCCGTGAAATCGAACATGGGCCACGCAGAGCCTGCATCGGGGGTAAGTGCGCTGGCAAAGGTTATCATTGCCATGGAAGAAGGCATAATACCCAGAAATTTGCACTATCATACGCCCAATCCCGCGGTGCCAGCTCTGGTTGAGGGTCGACTCAAAGTGACGGATCGCAACCACCCCTGGCAGGGGGGCATTGTGGGCCTCAATTCGTTCGGCTTCGGCGGCGCCAATGCCCATGTTATTCTCAAATCACACGAAAAGAAAAAGTTGGCTAGCACAAAGCCCAAGGACAGCTCATTTAAGCTTGTCATTTGCTCCGGACGCACAGAGCAAGCGGTGCATCAGCTCTTGGAAGCGGCCACAAAACATCGCAACGACGACGAATTCTTGGCGCTGATGAACGACATCCATTTAAAGCCCATTCCAATGCATCCTTACCGCGGCTTCTCTCTGCTCGGTTCTGCGGGCACAGTCAAACAGGAGATCTGCATTTATGAGGAGGAAAAGAGACCCATTTGGTTTGTCTACGCTGGCATGGGAAGCCAGTGGGCCAGTATGGCCAAGGATCTAATGCAAATCGAGGTTTTCAACAAGTCCATTCAATATTGTGCTGAGGTAAGTCAAATAACAAACAGAACTTTTCATTTGCCATTGAATATTCGCAAGGTAGGATACAGTAGGTTTGTAAAAATATATGCTCCGACCGTCAGGCAGATGAAGGATGCCCGACTCTATACAAATTTATTATTTATTATAGAGTGGTTGGGATTGGGATTCCCCGAACCGCCTTAACGATTCCCCAAAGACTAAACAGAAATGAAGAATATATGTCGCCAACAATCAAATTATGATGAAAGTCAAAACATATATGTATATATAAAAGATAATAGTATAATAACCATGAATTTACCATGTCATTAATGCAATTCGTCTCTCAACCCAATTATTAAATCGCGCAGGTGCTTACTCAAATGGACTTTGACCTGATCGAAGTCCTCACTCACTCGACAGAGAGCACATTTGACAATATGCTAAACTCCTTCGTGTCTATCGCTGCCGTGCAAGTTGCACTGACGGATTTGCTCAAGACGCTGGACATTAAGGCGGATGGCATTATTGGACACTCCGCAGGGGAGCTGGGTGCCGCCTATATGGATGGATGCCTAACGGCCGAGCAGACTGTGCTGGCCGCTTACTGGCGCGGCAAAAGCGTCTTGGAGACTCCGGGTCTGCCGCAGGGCAAAATGGCAGCCGTGGGCCTGAGCTGGGATGAAATTGGCAGCCACTTGCCGCCGGACTGTTATCCCGTATGCCACAACAGCGACAACAATTGCACAGTGTCGGGTCCTGTGGCAGCCATGGACGCGACCATTAAGAAACTGCATGCCGCGGGTGTCTTTGTGCGAGCTGTCGAATCCGGCGGCTACGCTTTTCACAGCAGATATATCGCGGACGCGGCACCGATGCTGCGCAAAAATCTGGAGCGACTGATCACAGATCCCAAGCTGCGCACCAATCGCTGGCTGAGCACCAGCGTGCCGGAGCGAGACTGGCAAACGCCCGCGTGCCGCATGGCCTCGGCAACGTATTTCATCAACAATCTGATTTCCCCGGTGCTTTTCTATGAAGCTATTTGCCATATACCCAAGAACGCGCTAGTTGTGGAGATTGCGCCCCACGGACTCTTCCGATCCATACTGCGAACCCTGGGACCGAAAATAAGCTATGTGAGCCTCATGCAACGGGGACATCCAAACAATTCCGAATACCTGCTAAGCCAGATTGGCCAGCTTTATGTGGCAGGAGGTCAGCCACAACTAACGGGGATGTCCCTTTCAAAAACAGTTAGCTATCCAGTATCTCGAGGCACGCCCATGCTGAGCTCGCTAATCGGCTGGGATCACACACAGAAATGGAGCTACCCAAAGTTCCAGGGCAGCCGACAAACAAGCCAGCTTTCCATTGAACTAGACCTTACTAAGGAGGAGTATGCCTTCTTGGCCGGACACAAGATTGATGGTCGCATACTCTATCCGGCTACGGGCTACTTGGCCCTGGCTTGGATAATGCTGGCCCAACAGAAGGGTTGCGACTTTCAGCGTACGCCCGTGGTTTTTGAAGACGTCGTTTTTCACCGCGCCACGATTCTCGGCCTGGACGTCGGCTCAGCGGTCAGGCTGGCAGTTAACTACTTCCAAGGCAGCGGCACCTTTGAGATCTGCGAAGGTAGCAGTCTAGTGGCATCAGGGAAAATCAAGCTTATCGCCAGCGGCCAGGAGTTACAGCTCAGCCTACCTGGGTTGCCGGGCAGCGCAGGCGTGGCCAAGCTTTGCACCAAGGATGTCTACAAGGAGCTGCGTTTGCGGGGCTATGACTACAGCGGCATCTTTCAGGGCATTGTCGACGTTGACAATGCAGGCGTTATGGGTCGCCTTTTGTGGGCAGATAATTGGATCAGCTTCATGGACACCATGTTGCAGTTCCGCATACTCAGCAACAGCTTGCGCGAATTGTACGTGCCAACGGGAATTGAGCGCGTCGTAATCGATCCGGTTAGGCACTTGGAGCTGGCCAAACAGCATCACCAAAAGCTGCCGGTGTACTTCCATCGCAACATTTCCGTTGTCAAGTGCGGCGGTGTCGAAGTACACAAGATGAAGACTGCGCAGACGCAACGTCGCTCGGGCGGCCAGAGTCCACCCACTCTGGAGCGCTATAGCTTCACTCCACACGTGCAGCACTTGGATCCACGTGGGGATCAGTTGCGATCCAAGCACATTGCCTTCACCGTGGCCATGCAGCTAATCATCGAAAACAGCGGAGGGGCAGTCAAAATCAAGGGCGTCGAGCTGGCTGGCACACGCACGGAAGGTCTTAATGCCGTCAAACTCCTGGAACTTATTGAGCGCGAGCCCATTTTAGTGGGTGATGTGGCCGTAGCCACAAGCAGCAACAACGAGTCGGCTTTTAACGCGTTGTTGCTCGACTCTGGAGTTCGCGTTATTGTTGCGGATCCTGCAAAAGCGGCTGTGGAATGCCAGTGTGACTTTTTACATGCCGTTGACTTGCTCTCGACTGAATGCACCTTGAGAGATGTGCAAGTCCAACACTGCATCGATACCCTTAAGCCGGAGAGTGGCTTTCTACTGTTGGAAGAAAGTCTCAATGCTTACAGAACCACAGGACAGGCTCTGTTGCAGCGTCTGAATCTTTTGCCGGTCATGGAGCAAGTCTACGACAGTGATCGCACGTTGATCCTAGCTAGAAGGTTAGCCGACAAGGACTTCTCTTCGTCGCCGGTTGTCCGCATATCCAACAATCACTTTAAGTGGATCACGGATCTTAAAGCCGCGCTGTTGAAGTCGCAATCGGAAGGGAGTAACGTTTACTTGGTTGCACAAGGGGAGCCTCGTACCGGTGCTTTGGGTTTTATAAACTGCCTGAAACGAGAGCAGATAGGCTACCGAATTCGACTTTATTTGCTACAAGACCCTGAACTACCCTTATTTTCCCTTACGGGCACATCCTTTGCCGATCAAATTGCTAAGGACTTGTCCGTAAATGTTTACCGAAATGGTAATTGGGGCAGCTTTCGGCATTTACCCCTTAACACACATCAGCCGCTGCTAACTGTGGAGCAAGCCTATGTCAATACACTGGTCAAGGGCGATCTTTCCTCGCTGAAATGGATCGAAAGCCCTCGGAACACAAATGTGAACCTCAACAAATGGGAGCCCTGCACAGTCTACTTCGCTCCTCTAAACTTTCGCGACGTAATGTTGGCATCGGGCAAACTTGGTGTGGACGCGTTGCCAGCTGATTTGGCTCACCAGGATTGCGTTTTGGGTCTAGAGTTTGCCGGGCGTGACTCGAAAGGTCGCCGTGTCATGGCTATGGTGCCTGCCAAGTCCTTGGCCACCAACTGTTTGGCCAACAAAAACCTTCTCTGGGATATACCCGACAACTGGACTATGGAGGAGGCCTCGACGGTACCCTGTGTCTACGCTACCGTCTACTATGCCTTGGTTGTGCGTGGCCAAATGCAAAAGGGTGAGCGCATCCTTATCCATGCCGGCTCCGGCGGTGTGGGTCAAGCTGCCATTTCTGTGGCCCTACACCACGGGCTGACGGTATTTACTACAGTGGGCAGCAAGGAGAAACGTGAATTTTTACTGAAGCGTTTCCCCAAGCTTCAGGCACGTAACATTGGCAATTCACGTGACACATCGTTTGAGCAAATGATTTTGAGTGAGACCAATGGAGAGGGCGTCGAACTGATCCTTAATTCCCTGTCTGAGGAGAAGCTTCAAGCATCCGTCCGATGCCTCGGTCTCAACGGACGCTTTCTGGAAATTGGCAAATTCGATCTGAGTAATAATAATCCTCTAGGCATGTCGGTATTTTTAAAAAATACATCCTTCCACGGGATTCTGCTGGACAGTGTCATGGAAGGTGAGGAGGAAATGCAGAAGCACGTTGTGTCGCTGGTGACGGAAGGCATCAGGAACGGCGCTGTATTGCCACTTCCGACCACTGTCTACACCGACCAGGAGGTCGAGAAGGCCTTTCGGTTCATGGCTTCGGGCAAACACATTGGCAAGGTGGTCATTAAGGTTCGCAACGAGGAGCAACAATCGGCGCCACCCAAGCCGCGTCTAACCAATGCCATTCCCCGTACATACATGCACCCGGAGAAAAGCTATATCATCGTCGGCGGCTTGGGCGGCTTCGGTCTGGAGCTAGCCAACTGGCTGGCGACTCGTGGGGCACGCTACATTGTCTTGAACTCCCATTCGGGCCTGAAAACTGGATACCAAAGCCTGATGATCCGGCGGTTGCACGAGCTTGGAGTCCAGGTAATCGTCGATATCAACGACGTCACGTCCGCTATAGGCTGCATAAAGATGCTGGAGAGCAGCAACAATTTGGCTTTGGTCGGCGGCATATTCAACCTAGCTGCAATACTAAAGGACGCGATTTTTGAAGAACAAACTGTCAAAAACTTCGAGGTGGTCACAGCTCCCAAAATACTAACCACAATGCATCTAGACCAATGCTCGCGCAGAATGTGCCCAGCTCTGGAACACTTTATTTGCTTTTCAAGTTTGGCTTCCGGACGTGGGAACCCAGGCCAGACTAACTACGGTATGGCAAACTCTGCCATGGAACGGATCTGTGAACTACGCCAAGCTGAAGGCTATCCCGGCATCGCAATACAATGGGGTGCCATTGGTGACACGGGCCTCATCATAGAGCACATGGGCAACAATGACACGGTAATTGGAGGAACTCTGCCTCAGCGCATGAGCAGCTGCCTGCAGACCTTGGATGTCTTCATGCAGCAGCCCCACCCCGTATTGGCGTCCATGGTGCTGGCCGAGAAACGCAAGACGGAGCAGTCGAGTCGCCAGAGCCTCATCTCCACCATAGCCAATATAATGGGCCTGCGGGATGTTAACTCGATTCAGGATAAGACAACACTCTTCGACCTGGGCATGGACTCGCTAATGAGCACCGAGATCAAGCAGACACTGGAGAGGAATTTCGATCTAGTCTTGTCAGCACAGGAAATTCGCCAGCTAACCTTTAGTGCACTGAAGAACATCGATACCCGAGAACCACAGGTGACTGCCGCGAAGTCCGATTCAGTTATAGAACCGACGTCGGTGAACGGCCCTAATAGTATGGGCCGGACGACAATTGCTCAAACCGATGAAACTCGCAAGGTATTCGCCAAGGAAGTATTACCTCAGGACGTACTCGTGCGCCTGCATTCCAAAGCGACAACCGCCTGCAAAGAGCCTGCCGCGTTCTTCCTAGCGCCCATCGAAGGATTCACCATAGCCGTCGAAGCACTCGCCGCCTCACTCACCTGCCCAGCCTACGGTCTGCAGTGCACGGAGCAAGTGCCGCTTGACTCAATCGAAGCTTGCGCCGCCTACTATTTACAACAGATACAAAAGCTGCAGCCGCATGGCCCCTACAACATTGTCGGATACTCATACGGCTGCCTTCTGGCACATGCGATCGGCGTGGCGTTAGAACAGCGTCGGTTTAGCGTGAAAGTCATTATGCTCGACGGAGCTCCGACCATGGCAAGCGGCTATGTTCAGGAGGCTAAAAAGCAGACAGATGACTTAAACCGCCAGCAATCCATGACGTTGGCCTACTTTGGCGCACTGCTGGCAGATGTCGACTACAACCAGGTGGGTGAACATTCATCGTACTTATATTCATTGGATATATTCGTCAAATGCCTAACTCTTACAGTTGCTGCGAATTCTCGAAGGTGTCAAGACGTGGAATCTGAAGCTTAACAAACTCGCAGATACCCTAGCTTCGCATACTCAACAGACCAAGGATGTGGTAAGTCGCCTACACAAAAAATGTATATAAGATTCGGGATAATATATTAATGCAAAAAATAACGAAAATACACCTCGGGCAGACCAAATTATAAAAAAATTGGGTGTTTTGTCAATTTGTATTAGCCGATTTTTTATAGAAGTAGCTCTTTGCCTCAACTTTTTAAAATAACTTTCCTATTTATCAATAGGCCTACCTTGAAGCTATGTCAAATGTCATTTTACAAAGATTTTTGTTAATAAGTTTTACTTCCACTTTTTTCCGCCCAACTTTCAGTGAGGTAGACCTTTGGAAAGAGATTGAATTCGACTAGAAACTACAAACAATAAATTTTTTAAAATATATCAAAGCATTTCCGTAACGTGGACAAAAATCAATTTTGAGAAATGGTTTTAGCTAGACCCTCAAAACTTGGTACGCAGGGATAGTACAACTCTTAACAAACATACATGGCTAAAAACATTAATGTTCTTTGTTGTACAAAATATATTTACAGATCAAGAAAGCTGCCTGCATGTTTCAGCAGAAGCTTCTGCTATCAGAGAGCTATAAGGGAGCCAAGCAGCTCAACAGCGACGTGGTCCTCATAAAGTCGGCTGAGCACAATGCGATTATGACCCAGGATGACTACGGTCTCCGAGAGGTAAAAAGATATAGATTCGTAACAGAAAAAAATATATTACTAAACAAACTTTGTAGATTTGCAGCGCTCAGATCGATATGCATGTTGTGGCAGGCACCCACAGGACATTTCTGAAGGAGGCCCAAACGTTAAAAATCATGGAACGTGTTTTACACAAAAACTCGTCTTAGTTGCGTCATTTATTTTATAATAATAATTTTACTGTTTAATGCGAAGAAAATACATTATTTTTAATTAATTTTGTATAGGCGTGTTTAACAATTCAATTTTGTATTAGCTTTTTTTTTATTTCTTTGATGAATCAATGCCCGGCCCGTCTCTGTATGACCCATATACATAAATGTCAGCATTGTTCTGATAAGGAATAAGTTAATATTATGCTACATACTTACATAATTGCGTGCATTTAAATAACATTACCAATAAAAGCCCTTTTTACATACGAGCATAAATATATATATATACCAACCAATGTGCAATATTTCATAAAAATTGGTCTATGAGTGACTTTAGCTCAATAGAAAAATGCTTTTATAATGCTTTGAATATAAGTTTAAAGCAAATCGGACAGAACCTTAAAAAAGGAATTATGTTGCCAGATTTAGATGCCAAATTGATCTGGAGACCAAACCATGAACAAAAAGCCAAACCTCGTGAAAATCGGATGAGATTTGACCGAGTTATGTGGGTAGGGAATTTTGACCTATATCTATATGGGATATTTGAGGGTACCATTTTTACAAGCATTTAACCAATAATGATGCTGCTAGATTTAGATGACAAATTGATCTAGAAGCCAAATAATGTACAAAGAGCCAAACCTCGTAGAAATCTGATGAGATTTTACCGAGTTATGGGGTTGGGAAATTTTGACCTATGTCTGTACCATTTTTACATGAAATTTGACTAAGAATGATGTTGCCAAGTTTAGATGCCAAATCGATTTTGTCTATACGTATGTATATATGTATGTATGTATGCATGTATGAATATGTGTATGTAATTATGTATGTATGTATGTAGGTGTGTGTGAATGTGTGTGTATATGTTTGTGCGTATTTATTTGCCTATGTATGCATGTAAATTGTTATCTAAAATACCAATAGCAGGCAAATTTGCCTTGTTGCGCGGCAAATTTAAATAAGAAAACGTATTTATTAAAGCTGCCCTCCTCCTCGATTCTCAAAAACGTAAGTAAGGCTTGCAGGCTTCACCTATTAATAGGGCGCAGGCGGCTTCAACGCTGGAAGCTGAGGAGCCGGTGGACCAGCAGGTGGAGCAAGCATGTATGTATGCGTGTATGTATGTACGTCTGTAGATACATGCATGCATGTGTGCATGTATGTATGTCTATAAGTATGTATCTATGTATGTATGTATGTACGTATGTATGCATGTATTTTTAGAGGGTCACTTTCCACCAGGGAAGATTTAATTTTGTGATAAATGTGAAACACTTCTTTAATGATTTTTCATACAGATCCTTGGACATGAATTTGAGCACAAACCGTCACCCACTAAATTTTTTACCTAAAATTTCACCAAGGAGGAGTTCCTTTTTTCAAAAAGTGTAAAACATCCATTGAATGAATTTAAACAAAGATCTTTGGAAATAAGTTTGATGCCAATCGGATGGTAAACATAAAAGTTTCATACACATGCTTTTGGAAATTCCCGAATCCCTGTTTTAATGTGCACCTTCATCGCATAAGGTTACTACAGTGAAAATTTCAGCGCTTTCGGTATTGAGTAATACATAATAAATACTCAATGCTCTTACTGTTTGTGCTGGGCTTTGATCACTTATCAGTAAAACAGTTTTATTATAAAACTTTTATATATAGAGCTCTGTATATACGCATTAATTTGTATGTACTTTAAATTTAAAAAAACAAAAAGTGGTGCGATTCGGATGTCTGCCAATTTTCAAGTATTTCACATCTAATAAAAATATAAAAAAAACACGGACACGGAGCAAAACAAAAATGTATAAAAATAAAAATAACGCTGTATAAAATGTTATGAAGGGCACCGTTTTTGCAGAGCCCGCATCAACAACAGTCCAATAGCATAACAGACAGACGCAGCCGCCCTGCAATGAAAGGTTAACAGGGAGCAAAGAGCTTTTTGTGCTTATCTTGCTTATGGCTGCTACTTGCTCTCTTACTCTCACTGCGCACAAAAGACAAGCTTTTTCGGCACCAACACAAGCCCTGCCGTCGTATAAAAGCCACTGCTCACCTGATGCCGCGACTATTTGTAATTCACATTTCGTCGTTAGATCGCGCAAGAGTTTACGGAGGTTTTAACCATAAGCCGATTCGCCGTTACAAGTGTCTTGCAGCAATTGCATACATCAAAGTGTATAAAATATTAAGCTTGAGGAATAAATAAAAACACAATACGCAGTTGTAAAGAAATGTGCTTAAAGTGAACAAATAGAATCAAAACAGTTACTTTTCTGGCTTTGATCTCATCGGCTGATTTATAAAACGGGAGCTATCCAAAAAAAAAAAAAAAAAACCGCTAACTCTTTACATTCGCATCGCCCGGGAAAGCTGTTGCTATAGTCTCAAAAAACAGCTGTCGTCGAGGAATCGCCTGATTTTTAGGTATGTATTCCGCATGCATACACTCACACAACAAGCATATGGATGTGTCCATGCATACACACATACACTCACATAGATATTTACGTACATACACACATGTAGGGGAAATGAGTTTTGAAAGAAAGGAGAGAGAATAACTTAACATGTTTTTTTATCTAATTTCGACATTTACGATAGCAGAACTGCAAATAAAAATAAAAGTCGAAAAAAAGTATAACCTGATAATTAAAATTTGATAACTTTGGATTCATTTGATTTTATTATAAAAAGAGAAACGGCCGACACATTCCGAAATAAATCAGTCGGCATTAAACTTTACTTTGTGCTCTCAGAATATTTGCCTTTTTTATGACTTAACTTAATTTAAGGGCTGCTAAAACCCAATCATTATTCCTGTGCACTTGCTTTTTGAAATATTAACTACAAGCTCCCAAAATATTCACTTAAGCCTGAAGTCTCTGGACCCAGACTAGTTATTGCGTTTTGGTTAGAGTTCATTCTTAATGTTTCATGTGCAATGGCACTTGGTAGGGTTTCACATGCTAATTAACAAGATGGGTGATTTCTATGATTTCCACATTAACAAAACAAAAGCAAAATTGATTGGAAAATTTCCAATCTACGCTCGCACATACATACATAAAAATGTATGTATGCACATATGTATGTACTGTTTCAGCTAACAGAACGTTTATGCACGCGACCGGAAAATGTCCGGACACAAGTACGCTTATACATATGTAGGTATACATATGTAAATAAATATAAACATATAAACGTATGTATGTGTATATACAAAATATGTCTGGAGATGTGCTATCAGCATTCAAAGCCAATTCGAGTTAATCACCCCATTCCCGCTTATCATTTGGCAATGAACTTGAGGCGCGCGCGTCGGACGACTCTGAGGAGAGGCTTAAGTGCGGTGATCAATAGCTGAAAATTCACAACTAAAACTAGTTGCAGGTTCCCAATAATCGATAAGTGCAAAAATAGCCTAAGTGTATAAATAAACAGTATAAAGTGCGGCGGAGGCAGAACTTGAAAACACAGTTAACGTAAAGTGACGGCAACATTGCCAATTTTTACAGTGGCTAGCTATTACAGCTAACAGAAATTTTTTGTTTACATATCCAATGACGCAATTTTTGTCGGTGGTCTGATGGAAACGCTGGAAATCAATATATACGCTGTAATTAATGTAAAAGGATATGTTAAAGTCGCAATAAGCAAGGAATAAGCAAACAAAACGATAGCTGAACATCAGACGGCTTCAAACTAAAAAAAATTCCAAATAATACTTAAACAAACATGGAAATCACGCCACCAATCTCACTCTCTACAAATTGCTTTTGAACACGCGTCATGCTTATGTGAATATGCATGTGTGTGTGTGTGTGTGTGTGTATGGATTTGTTGCCGGCTGGCGGACTATATTACGACGAAAACCGGCGCGTCTCTTATTTTACTCTAGCATGCTCACTCTCTCAATCTCCCTCTCTATTTGTATGCTTGTACATATATATTCTTATGCTTATGTATGTAAGTATTCTTGCTGAAAGTGCTCTTGCGGACTTTCTCGCAAACATGCCGAAATACTAGGTTTAGCTTCACTGACTTATTTCATTGTGCCGCTCTCATTCTGCACATCGTACGAGTTTAATCTGTAAAACGTGCCAAACGTTTTAGTATGGGTGAGCATCAGCTGCGACCCTGCTCTTGGAACTTCTAGGCTAACATATTTTTTGTTGCACTGTTAGACTGGCTGCACACAGAACACTAAGAAAAGCATACATACATATGTATTTACATGTGTATGTGTATTCATACATACATATATTAATGTACGTGTATATGTAAAGAAATAATGTTGCCGCACATCGTTAGGCATTCACTAATCACGCCACAAGCAAGCTACCGCAGATAGCAAAAACCGTTGCACGCGCATCTTCTCCAGAAATCACCTGATTTTCAATTACTCGCTACAAATTCGTATGACTAGGCGGGTAGTTAGCTTTCGAGGGAAAACATTAAAAGCTTTTCGTGAGCGACACAAAAATTAACAGTATTTTAACATAAATGTTAACGTAGCTTGCCATGTCGATGGATTTAGCCACCAGTGTTTAAAAATATAAACAAAATATACGTTAGAAATGGAGTGCTTAAACCAAATAAAAATATATAGGTAAATAATAGACATTTATCTTGCTTACATAAATATGTATGCATATATTTATTTAATGTGTGTACGTATGTGAGTCTTAGTCACATACAATTAAAGAACGCCAGCTTTTTTTGGCCCGCTGAAGACTGGCTTAATATCTTGTGATACAGTCCTCTCCCTTTAAATAAGACACCCTTTAATCGGTTTGCTAGAGACTTCATTTTTGTCTGACTAAAAGCTAATTTAACAATTGTATAATATATGTATATACATATATATAATTGTTATTTGAGATTGCTACTGTCTGATTAAAATAAATGAATTAAATAAAAGCAATTTTTTATGTACAATACGCTTCCGCGAAAAATTCTTAGCATCTGATTGACAAATTGGCGGAAAACGGTTGAATGAAAGTTAATTGTTTACGACCCGATCCGTCTCAAAAATATTTTCAAAGATCTTTGTGAAAATTCATCTGATTCGTGATTGAAAATTTCGAAAATTGCAGCCCTCTTGGTTGATGAATGCGGATCAAAGATTGAATGGGCGAAGTTTCGTTTATAATCTCGTTGTTTGTTTACCATCGAATCAGTTTTAAACTTAAATTTAAAGTTTTTTGTAAAAATTTATTATAAATATGATTTTAGAATTGAGTTCAAGTTAGTAAGGGTAGCTTTCAATTTTCATCGGGCGGGAAATGTGAAAAAAAGTTATACCCAAACTTTGAAGCACAAAACTTGCCGTAGGCTAAAATATGTATTTATGTCTATATATGTATATGTATACATGTCTCTCGCCGATGTCTACTGTGATCTTAAGAACATATAACTAATGTCTGACTATAATTTCTATTATTTTGCAGTCGCTAGAAGCTGTTAAGAGCCGTGGATCAGCAAACTGTTGCAGTCAAGGATAGTAGCAATTGCACCCCCACCGTACAAAATAGCGGGAAGAGTGCACGCGCCCTTCGTCGGCGACGCCGTCGCAATAAGAAGCAACAAAATTCAGGCCAACCTGAAGCCTTTGAGGAGCCAAGCGTGCAGATAACACCAAGCACCTCCGATTGGAATCGTGCCACGAACAATAGTCCCATAACAGCCAACAAAATGCCAGCCCGTTTTGCCGAGGAAGTGATCACCGCTGAGCCCGCAACGCATACTGCCCCCCAATTGGACCTGGGTGGACACTATGCGCCGCGCCAGCAGGTGCTGAATGAAGAGATTGCGATAACTGGATTCTCTGGCCGTCTGCCTGAGAGTTCAAATATCGAAGAATTCAAGCAGAATCTATTCGATGGCGTCGATCTGGTTAATGATGATCCCAGACGCTGGGAGCGCGGTAGGTGTCCATGTTATATTGTCCATTTAAGAACGTTTACAAGTTTCTTTTTATTGCCACAGGACTATATGGACTACCCGACAGGATGGGCAAAATCAAGCAAGCCGATCTTGAGAATTTCGATCAGCAGTTCTTTGGCGTCCACCAGAAGCAAGCCGAGTGCATGGACCCCTTGCTGCGCATTATGCTCGAGCTGACGCACGAGGCAATCATTGACGCCGGCCTAAATCCCACAGATTTGCGCGGATCTCGCACTGGTGTGTACATCGGGGTGTCGACATCAGAAACAGAGCAGCACTGGTGCTGTGATCCAGACCGTGTAAACGGCTATGGATTGACAGGCTGCGCTCGTGCCATGTTCGCCAACCGAATTTCGTTTACCTTCGACTTCAAGGGACCAAGCTACAGCATTGACACGGCCTGCTCCAGTTCGTTGTACGCATTGGAACAGGCTTTCTCCGATATGCGTGAGGGCAAGGTCGACAATGCATTGGTCGCCGGTGCTGGCCTCATTCTCAAGCCAACTATGTCGCTGCAGTTCAAGAGGCTTAACATGTTGAGTCCAGACGGTAGCTGCAAGGCTTTCGACGAGTCCGGCAACGGCTATGTACGCTCCGACGGCTGTGTGGTGTTGCTGCTGCAACGTACATCGGTCGCCAAGCGTGTGTATGCTTCCATTTTGAATGTGCGCACGAACACGGACGGCTACAAGGAGCAGGGTATCACCTATCCCATTGGCAGCATGCAGAACCGTCTAATACGCGAGACATACGAGGAAATTGGCCTCAATCCAAACGATGTGGTATATGTCGAAGCTCACGGTACCGGCACCAAAGTTGGTGATCCACAGGAGGTTAATTCCATCACTGACTTCTTCTGCAAGAACCGCACCACGCCCCTATTGATTGGGTCGGTTAAGTCGAACATGGGTCACTCGGAGCCGGCGTCGGGCGTTTGTTCGGTAGCCAAGATACTGATCGCGATGGAGTCGGGCGTGATCCCCGGCAACCTGCACTACAACAAGCCCAATCCTGATCTGTACGGTCTGCTCGATGGTCGTCTTAAGGTGGTCGATAAGAACATGCCATGGAACGGCGGCATCATTGGCCTAAACTCCTTTGGCTTTGGCGGCGCTAACGCTCACGTAATTCTGAAGTCGAACCCTAAGCCAAAGACCATAACACCACGCAACGGTGGACCCAAGGTTGTGATCGCTTCCGGCCGCACTTTCGAGGCCGTACAACAGATGCTGGAGTCCGCCGCCGCCCACACTGACGACGATGAATACCTGCAGTTAATTAACGATATTCACTCAAAGCCCATTCCCCTGCACTATTTCCGCGGATACAGTGTGGTCAGCAACAAAGGATCGCTACAGCGCGAAGTGGTGGAGTTCAGCGATGACAAACGCCCCATATGGTACATCTACTCGGGAATGGGTAGCCAATGGGCCAGCATGGCAAAGGATTTAATGAACATTGATGTGTTTGCCAAGAGCATTCAACGCTGCGCCGATGTTCTGAAACCCTTGGGCGTGGATTTAATTGAAGTACTCACTCGGTCAACGGATAAGAGCTTTGAGAACATTCTCAATTCGTTCATCTCGATTGCCGCCATGCAAGTGGCCTTGACGGATCTACTTAGCTCTCTGAATATCCATCCTGCCGGCATTGTGGGACATTCGGTGGGCGAACTGGGCTGTGCCTATGCGGACGGCTGCTTTACGCCCGAACAGACCGTGCTGGCTGCCTACTGGCGTGGCAAGAGCATCCTGGATACGCAGTTGCCAAAGGGCAAGATGGCTGCAGTGGGTCTGAGCTGGGATGAGGCGCACAAGCTCGTGCCCAATGATTGCTTCCCCGTCTGCCACAATAGCGAGGACAACTGCACAATTTCGGGACCCGAGGCATCCATCGAAGCGCTGGTAGCCAAGCTGAATGCTCAGCAGATCTTCGCCAAAGCTGTCAACAGCAGTGGCTATGCATTCCACAGCAAGTACATCGCCGATGCAGGTCCCAAGTTGCGCAAGAGCTTGGAGAAGATCATTCCCAATGCCAAGAACCGTACCGAACGTTGGGTGAGCACAAGTATTCCCGAGTCGGCCTGGAGCACGCCCGTTGCAATACAGTCATCGGCAGCCTATCACGTGAACAATCTGCTCTCCCCTGTACTCTTTCACGAGGCTCTGCAACACGTCCCAAAGAATGCCATTTCCATTGAAATCGCACCACACGGCCTACTGCAGGCAATTCTGAAGCGCGCTCTCGGCCCGGATGCCACCAATTTGAGCTTGGTCAAACGCGGACACGAAAACAATGTGGAATTCTTCCTCAGCAACGTAGGAAAACTGTTTGCTGCCGGAGCTCAGCCGCAGGTGTTGAACCTGGTGCGTCCCATCAGCTATCCTGTTGGTCGCGGCACTCCAATGCTGAACTCAAAGGTCGGCTGGGACCATACGCAGAAGTGGTTGGTGGCCAAGTTTGGCAAGGAGACCTCTTCGGGTGAAACCATCGTCGAGATCGATCTCTCTAAAGAGGAAGACGCCTTCCTAGCTGGCCACAATATCGATGGACGTATCCTGTTCCCAGCTACCGGCTATATGGCTTTGGCCTGGACGACATTTGCCAAAATGCGAGGTGGCGAGTTCCAAAAAACGCCAGTAGTCATGGAGAATCTGGTGTTCCACCGTGCGACTATTCTGAACAAGAGCGCCGTAGTCAAGTTTGGAATTAACTTCTTTGATGGCACAGGCAAGTTTGAGATCTGTGAAAGCGGCAGCCTGGCTGTCTCCGGCCAGATCACCATTCCGGAAAGCATCGATAACGAGGAACTGCCCCTGGATCCCCAGACGCCCAGCAAGGCAGCCAAGCAGCTGGCCACTAACGATGCTTATAAGGAGTTGCGGCTTCGCGGTTACGATTACAGCGGAATTTTCCGTGGCATTTTGAGCTCGGATACCTATGCTTCCAGTGGCCATTTGCAGTGGGTGGATAATTGGGTTAGCTTTATGGATACCATGCTCCAGTTCAGCATTCTAAGCAAGAACCTGCGCGAGCTGTACTTGCCCACGCGTATAGAGAAGGCTGTCATCAATCCACTCAAGCATTTGGAGCTGATTAAGGGACTCAGCAAGGAATCCCAGATAGATACTGGCGTGCCGGTCTACTGGTACAATGATATCAATGTTATCAAGAGCGGTGGAGTCGAGCTCCGTGGCCTTAAGGCCTCGCTTGCCCAGCGTCGGCCGGGCACCCAGAATCCGCCCACACTTGAACGCTACTGCTTTGTGGCCAACAACAATGCAACCGAATTGCACGAGAATACCGAAAAGGCGCGTCTACACGCTCTGGACGTGTGCATTCAACTAATCATTGAGAACTCAGGTGGTGCTGTGAAACTGAAGGGTGTCGAGCTAGCAAATGGCCGCAATCCCGATGTCCTCTCGGCCAACCATTTACTGCAAATTATTGAAGGCGAGCCGCTGCTGACCGGCGATCTGGCTGTGGTTACATCCAACAACAATGAAGAACTCATTGCGAGCGCCCTAGGAGATTCGGGTGTACGTGTCATAGCGAAGGATGTGCTAAAGGAACCGGTTGAACAGAATTGCCACTTTGTTTTCGGCATCGACGTGCTCGCCCGACCGGACACAAAGACTCTCGAAAATAGCATTGCCAGCATTCGCGACGGCGGCTTTCTCATCTTTGAGGAAGGTCTGACCACGTACTCCAAGACCGGACGCGCACTTCTGGAGAAGTTCGGTTTCGTTGCCGTGCAAGAGCAGACGCTGGGAGGAACACGCGTTGTTGTCCTGGCACGCCGTAGAGTCGATCTGAAGAGTCGTAAGTCTGTGGTCGTACAGGTCACAGAGAAGAACTTTGATTGGGTCGATGACCTTAAGGTTGCTTTGGCCACGGCGGCAACAGAGCAACAATATGTCTACGTGGTCTGCCAGAACGAGGAACTGTTCGGAGCAGTCGGTCTAATGACATGCATCAAGAATGAAAATGGCGGTAAGCTGGCCCGTTTGGTATTTGTACAGGACCTTGTATCCGAGAAGTTCGCGCTGACCGCGCCGCTGTACCAAAAGCAGTTGGAAAAGGATCTTGTTTCGAATGTACTTAAGAACGGTAACTGGGGTACTTTCCGTCATCTCAAACTGGAGACCCAACAGGCCACCCTGCAAGTCGATCATGCCTATGTTAATACTCTAGTCAAGGGCGACTTGTCCTCTCTGAAGTGGATCGAGGGCGCCAAGATCGACAGCACGACCAAAAAGGACTATGAAACCTGCACCGTTTATTATGCCCCCATTAACTTCCGTGACGTGATGCTGTCTTCGGGTAAACTTGCCGCAGATGCTCTGCCGGGTGACTTGGCCGAGCAGGACTGCGTTTTGGGCTTGGAGTTTGCCGGTCGCGATACCACCGGACGCCGTGTGATGGCCATGGTGCCGGCAAAATCTTTGGCAACCACTTGCCTTGCCAGCAAGCGCATGATGTGGCAAATTCCCGACAAATGGACCATGGAGGAGGCGTCGACGGTGCCTTGCGTCTATGCCACCGTCTACTACGCCTTGCTTGTGCGTGGACAAATGAAGAAGGGTGAGCGCATCCTGATTCACGCCGGCTCCGGTGGCGTTGGCCAGGCTGCCATTTCTGTGGCCCTACACCACGGCTTGACGGTCTTCACCACGGTGGGCAGCAAGGAGAAACGTGAATTTTTACTGAAGCGTTTCCCCAAGCTACAGGCACGTAACATTGGCAATTCACGTGACACGTCGTTTGAGCAATTGGTTATGCGCGAAACAAAGGGACGCGGCGTAGATCTCGTACTGAATTCATTGTCCGAGGAGAAGCTTCAGGCATCTGTCCGCTGCTTGGGTCTCAATGGACGTTTCTTAGAGATTGGCAAATTTGATCTGAGCAACAACAGTCCATTGGGCATGTCGGTGTTCCTGAAAAACACATCGTTCCATGGCATTCTGCTCGACAGTGTAATGGAGGGCGAAGAGGAAATGCAGAACCAAGTGGTCTCACTCGTAGCTGAGGGAATCAAAAGTGGCGCTGTCGTACCTCTGCCAACATCAGTGTTTAACGACAAGCAGGTGGAGCAGGCCTTCCGATTCATGGCCTCGGGCAAACACATCGGCAAGGTGGTCATTAAGGTGCGTGATGAAGAGGACGGCAAGAAGACTCTATTGCCCAAGCCGCGTCTGATCAACGCCATTCCCCGCACCTACATGCACCCAGAGAAGAGCTATATTCTAGTTGGAGGCCTAGGCGGTTTTGGTTTGGAGTTAACCAACTGGCTGGTTACACGAGGAGCACGCTATATTGTGCTTACCTCTCGCTCGGGCGTTAAGACCGGCTATCAGGGACTTATGATCCGTCGCTGGGAGGAGCGCGGCGTAAAAGTGGTAATCGATACTAATGATGTGACTACGGCTGCAGGAGCCAAGAAATTGCTGGAGAGCAGCAACAAGTTGGCATTGGTTGGAGGTATATTTAATTTGGCTGCCGTGCTGCGGGATGCGCTGATTGAGGATCAGACAGCCAAGGATTTCAAGACCGTGGCGGATCCCAAGGTGACGGCCACAAAGTTCTTGGACCAATATTCGCGCAGCATCTGCACGGAGCTCGACTACTTCATCTGCTTCTCTAGCGTGTCATGCGGTCGTGGCAACATTGGACAAACCAACTACGGCTTGGCGAACTCCGCCATGGAGCGCATCTGCGAACAACGCCAAGTTAGCGGATTCCCCGGCACAGCCATACAATGGGGCGCCATTGGCGACACTGGCTTGGTGCTAGAGAACCTTGGCGACAATGACACTGTTATTGGAGGTACACTGCCCCAGCGTATGCCGTCCTGTCTGCAGACCATCGACATATTCCTGCAGCAGCCGCATCCCGTGTTGGCGTCCATGGTGGTGGCCGAGAAGCGCAAGTCTGATCAGTCCGCCGGTGTTAGTCTCATTTCAACCATATCGAATATCTTGGGACTGCGTGACACCAAAAACATTCAAGACGCCTCTTCTCTAGCCGATTTGGGCATGGACTCACTCATGGGCGCGGAAATCAAGCAAACGCTTGAGCGCAACTTTGATATTGTGCTCTCGACGCAGGAGATTCGGCAGCTAACTTTCGGAGCTCTCAAAGAAATGGACGGCGGCGCCGAGGTGAAGCCCACGGCAAGTTCAGTTGATGCGGCTGTTAGTGAACCGGCTGCCAAGTCCACGCCTCCATCGCGAACAGCCAGTCCCATGGGAGATGGTACACAGGTGGTTTTCACTACTGCATTAATACCCACCGAGGAAATTGTGCGCCTTGAGACTCAGGCACCAGCAAATAGCACACAGAATCCGATATTCTTTATTGCCCCAATTGAAGGTTTTGCTACAGCGCTGGCATTGTTGGCCAAGAAGCTCGAGGTGCCCGCTTACGGATTGCAATTCACCAGCACCGTACCCTTGGACTCCATAGAGGCTGCAGCGAGATTCTACATCAAGCAGCTGCGCACGGTGCAGGCAAAGGGACCTTACAAGCTGGCAGGCTACTCCTTTGGCTGTCTTCTTACCTACGTAATGGCCGCCATACTGGAGGAGACCAACGAGATTGCAAATGTTGTCATGCTGGACGGAGCGCCCACCTACGTTAATTGGTACACGAGCAGCTTTAAGCAGCGATACACCGTCGATGACAACAACAGCAACCAGAGCTACGGCCTGGCCTACTTCGGTCTTGTGCTGGCCAACATCGACTACAAAGCTGTAAGCATCACATAAAATATTCGAATCAATATCATACTTAAGCTCTTAATTCTCGTTCTTAGCTGGTCCGTTTGCTACTGGTGATACCCACCTGGGAGGAAAAACTAGAAAAGTTTGCTGAGCTCCTGAGTGTTGAAATAACCCAGCCGGTGGAGACTGTAAGTGCACAGTACTTTTATTGGCCTTCAGTTTTTATTTGTAATTCTCTACTTTAGATCAAAACGGCTGCGAAACTCTTTTACAAAAAGCTGGAGTTGGCCGACGGCTATACGCCAAAATTGAAACTCAAGTCAAAGGTGACATTGGTAAAGCCTACAGATAACTCTGCCAAAATGGATGAAGACTATCGCCTTAAGGAGGTGCGTTAATAATAATAATAATTAATTCTAATTCATAACTAACTTTTTGTTGCTCTCATTTAGGTTTGCATAAAGCCCGTGGAAGTGCACACTGTCGAAGGCAATCATCGCACTTTCCTTATAGAGGATCAGTCCTTGGTGACAATTCAGAGTATACTTAAGCGACTTTTCAACTAGCAACCCCTTGGCTACATTCCAAAGGCACGCACACATTAGCATATATAATACTCATGCTCTAAATAGTCCACATTGTAGCTATGGAAGCTCTCTATTTTCCTCTTTCTTTTATAAGGAAATGCACAGCATCACCACAAATTACATTACAGCACAAGCTAGCACATTTAATAATGAATTTATACTATTAAGCTAAAAAGAATATATCCAAATATTTTAACATGTCCAACAGTTTAACAGGTTTAGCATCATTTATAATTTATGTATTAACTGCCGTCTTGCAACACCTGTGGACAAAAAAGGTCCAAAAATTAACCCACATGAGTTGCGATTCTGGGCAGTTGATTTTACATAAATCTTTATTTACATTTAAACATGAGAACAAACGGAAATAGATTCAAATAACCAAATATAAGCGTGTACTATAGTTATATGCACATTTGTCACATGCTTTTTTTAGTTTTAATTTGTAGTTTTAAGAACTAACTCATATGTAACGAGCCACATTCCTCGAATTATACATAAATATATATATATATATATATGTCAAGATATATATATATATATTTATATATATGTGCAGTCCTCGATATTTATCTCCAAAAATAAATAAAAATTGTTGTATTGATATATAAATATGCTTACAAAGTTATCACTCATGATTATTGAGGATATATACATTCTAACGAGCAAATAAAGATCACTTACAAATTATTTGGAAGTTTATGGTCTTGATCGAATGGGCTTCATTTTGAGGTTCCTGGGAATTTATTATCCTAGCTTTTCCTTTTAACGCCTTTCCATTTTGTATGTGTGTGTGTGTATGCATGCATTTATGAATATATGCGTGCATGCATGTTTGTTTTCTAATACCAAATGCAGACTTAGCTTATTAGTCGCTGTTCCGCAAATTTAAATAAAACAATTTTCTGCCACGTGCTCTCCTCCTCGATTCTCAAGAATTCAAGTAGGCTCTGCAATTTTCCATGCTTTGCTAGCAGTGTAGTTTTTTTTTTGTGTGTATGTATGTACATATATGTAGGTGTGTATGTATGTACGTATGGATGTACGTATGTATGTACGTATGTATGTACGTATGTATGTAAGTACGTATGTATGTACGTATGTATGTACGTATGCATGTATGTATGTACGTATGTGTGTACGTATGTATGCATGCATGCACGCTTGCATTTATACCAGTACGAGTATGCGAACATGTATGAATACATGTATGTACAAATGGGCATATATATGCAAACTTAAAACTTCACCCATAACATTTTTGACTCGCATTTCTATCGAGGAAGCTTGTATTCTGCGTAAAGTGTGAAACGCGTCTCAAAAGATTTTTTCGTATAGATCTTTGGAAATGAATTTGAGCGCGAAACGACGCCCACCAAATCTTTGACCCCCATTCCCACCAAGGAGAAATGCATTTGTCGAGAAGTGTGTTACACCCCTCAAATGAATTTGAACAAAGATCTTCAAAAAAGAGTTTGAGGCCGACCGGATGGTAAGCAAAAGAGTTTCATACAAACGTTTTTCGAGATGTTTCCACACAAACGATTGAAATTGCCCGAAACCCCGTCATCACATAAGTTAACTACAGTAAAAATGTCAGCTTTTTGGCTCTTACGGCTTGGGCTGTGCGTTGATAACCAATCAGTCAGTCAATAAGTCAGTCAGTCAGTCAGTCAGGACAAAGTGTTTTAGATATAGGAAGATAGAATATTTACATAGTATATGCTAAAGTTGACCATGTCTCTTTCTACCTACACACATTTGCATAACCTTATGGCTTATACACTTTATAGGGTACCTATGGGTGCAATCTTTAAAGAAAAATGTGCTTAGCAGACTGTTGCTGCTCCTTTTGCTCTGAAAACTGATAAGCAATTGATAATCAGCCAATGCCCGCGATTTATGACCCAGAGTTTTTTTAGTCTTATTGGGAAGCCTTTTCTTGTATTCGCGTATGTCAGATCGGTACGTGAATGTATATAGATGTGTCGATGTCTGAATGTAAGCAGCAGCCTACCAATATAAAGATCGCCAAAGAAATACACTTACCCTTATCATTGCTGATAAGCCCTACAGACGGCAGCTCGTTAGCTAAGAAGCACTTTTTGTCGAAATTTGTTAGTTAATGAGAACCACTCGTTCGACTTGAATCAGCAGATTGTTGTGTGTATATATTTGTGTCCTAATTTATTGTAAAAATTCATCAATTTATTAATTAATTAACGTTAATTTTAATAACTACGATTTATTCAATTTTGATCATATGCATAAGTTGTCTGCGACCTAACAGAGCGCAAGTTTCTAAGAGAATGTGTGTCAGGTGGAATTTGAATATCGCATAATATAACAAACGCCGCAGCCATAAATAAAAATTAGTTTAATTAAATAATCTTATGCTAGGTCAGTTTTGCTTTGTCGCACGCATATTGAACACCTGTCCACGCATTCAAGTCTATTTGTTCGCTTTTGTGATAGGTAAAATGTGAACAAAGTTTGAACTTTAATAATTTAATTAAATTTTGTTATTATTTTGAGGAGTCTAATAACAAATGTAATTATTTGTTAATGAACTAATTATTTATTTAAATATATATTTTTTGCCGTATTGCTTGACGATTTATGCGTGAAGTTTAATATAGAGGAACCTCAGTTCTTTATGTAAGCTAATGTATTTGTTGTGTCTGACAACGGTGGGAACGATTCTATGAATTAGATTTACGATTTACTTTCACATTTGCCGGAATGAATTCAATATTTTCACAAACGTAACGATCAAATGATAATATTACAATTTTTTCTTATCTCCAACTAATGGCATAAATTACTGGCCCCCCCGATATAAGGGAGAAGCTGGTCGCCAGTTCTAGTTTCCCAAGTCAGTTTCACATGAATATTCATAACGTGCCGTGTTCTTATTAGCTTATTAACTGCAAATAATTTAACAAATTTATTAGCCCCTTGTTTTGCGTAAACTGATACAGTACACAATCAACTTTGCAAGGTGCGACTTTTTATTAGGATCGATTCAGCAAATTAAGCTGAAGAGTGATTTGTGCAATGACAAATGTCTTTATTTGCACACGTTTCATTTTCAATGATTGTGGAATTACAAACTACCAGGCACTAATTAATTCAACTATGTAATTCAATGCCATCTCAAAGAAGTTAAGAGTTAAGTTAAGTTAAGTAAGAGTTATTGTAAATACTCTAAAGGATACTCAAAAAAACAAAAGATACATTGATTCTTTTGAAGGAAGCAGTCGGAATCTTCGAGCCCTTGCGTTTGCGTTTATATACCATATACAGATCATATAATTTTAATCAGTCAATAGCTCACCCAGTTTCCCAATAACGAATACTGAGCATTATAAGTGATAAGAGCTTTTTCTAATCGGACACGCTAGCATATATATATATTTGTCTTACGACTAGGTCCAGGCAGCAAACAATCAGAGACAAGAATCAATCAAGTAGATGATATCCGAGTTTGAAGACCGGCGGCGGCGGCAGCAATGAGCTTTATGCTGAGCTGCTGAGCCGAGCTCGACCTCAGCAATCGTAATCGGCTAAACGGTTTATCCAAAAAATGAAAAATACCTAACGCGACTCGCGGCGCTCTACGGTTTGATAAGCTTGCTCGTGTGGCTCGGCCGTAGAGCAATATGGGCACGAGTGGTGTGAATCTGGGGACGATCCGGACAACGCGGACGACGCGGACAACGCACGGCTGACGACCCTAGCTCAGTTCAAAAGCGAAACTCAGATCAGACACAGTTCAGTTTTTGCTGCCATTGACGGCTGACTAAAGTGACCTCCGTGCTGGATGCTGCAGCTTCCAAGTGCCATAAGCTCGCGCAGCGCAAAATATATCTCGAAGTTCAAACAACCGTACAAATAAACTAGATTGCATTTGTGCCCGTGTGTGTGTGTGTGTGTGTGTGTCAGCTCTGTCAGCTCGCCCGTGTGCTGTGCGTCTGTATGTGTGCTCGCCGCGACTAAGCTATTTCCATAAATACATATAGAAGCGCCTAAAGTCGCGTTCGTTCATTCAAACAACAAACTCCTTCGATAACGGTCAAAGTCTTGCTCTCGATCGAAGTGAGGCCCAAGATTGAACAGGTGTAGTAACATTCATTTCCGGTGCGCGTAATTTAAGGACGGCCCCCTCAAAAAGTTGCATCTTTGCGTGAAACATATCGTAAAACTCTTTCAATTACACGTGTGCTTCAATCAGTGCGTACAATTATAATGTACATATATATATGTACACACGCATACAAACATATGTATGTATGTGCATAAGCTCCTCTCCAGTTCACTCTCTCGTTCACACACACTCTCTCTCTCGCTCACGCACCCACAATTGCAGTCGCCGGAGACGCCATCACAGCAAAACTAATGCTAATTTGAAACGGTAAACAATTGGAAATGCTGTTACTTTTTGTTTTTATTTTTTTGTCATGTACATATTTAAATTATTACGCGTAATTTCTTTGTATACACATATTTGATTGTACGCATTATCTTTATTCCGGATTGTAAATTTATCGTTTGATAACCACGAATGATTAAAAGCTCGGGCTTGATAAGATAGCGAGCTCTCAAACTCAGCCTTAATTGCCTCGGATGATAAGTGTGTAGGTAAATATTTTTTTGTTATTTTTTAAATGTTTGTCCTGACAGACTGAAAACAATCTTTTAGTAAAGCTTTTTTATGTGATGAATTGTACAAAAAAAGGATTGGACTCAAAATTCCTTTAACGTATTTTCTAAATGCTTCATTTTTCGAAAATGGGTGTATCTAAAATGTTGATTATTCTGGATCTATACATATGTATAATATACGAGATTTAGATCTTATAAGCTACGGTATATGGACATCTATCGATTTCATGGAAAGCGACGAGTTTGTGTTTCTACCTGTGTAACACCTTTGAAAATTGATTGTGGAATAATTTCTATGTTTGTTGTCCGATAATCACCAAATCAAATGTGTCTACATTTGAAGAGCTCTAGTCCGGAGTTCCCGACTTGGGGATTCCCTGAAACCTTCTTCTCCAGTCTCGATTTTGGAAAGGGAACACAAAATCAACTAAAAACTACTAGTTTGGCATATAATAAATACATATGTATATCTTTTTTAATATCAAGTCTATAGCTTGTGTAATATCCGCGATCGATGCTTTCATACGGACGGGTAGACAGAGAGAGGGTCATGGAGCTGCGTTCTTAAATACCTCGGGGAAATAAGAATATGTGCATTTTTAATTGTTTCTCTCATTTCAATTATATAACTATATATATTATATATATATATACTTTACCTTCTTCCCTCATTAATTCACTTAGTAGAGATCAGAAGGCTCTGATCGATTCCAACCAAGTCTAAATATCGATATTTATTGATATTTTAGAAGTTAAAGTTAATATTGAACAAAATTATCAACTCGTTCTGAGTAGAATTGGCAAAATTCTCCTAACTACAATATTATGTATCAAATTGCGGGTATTTAGTTTTTGTAGCTTCCCATGAAGATCTAGCTTCTCTAACCGAACTATATTGCACGACTAAATATGTATTTCAGACATGTTCGTAAATTGTTAGTTTAGTTCTTTAGTCGTGACAATCCCTTGGGCGAAATTTAATGAGTATAGCTTTTGCATTCAGAATTGATACCTTAAAACTAAACGTTGGGACCAGACCAACAAGATGCATTATCGCAATATTTTTATACACTTGCAGAGGGTATTATAATTTTGTCATTAAACGCATTTATGAAGACATCTCCTTCTCAAGAAGTTTATGCATTCCAGATGAAAATCAACGATTGAGTTGTCCCTCTGCCCGTCTGTCTGTTTTTATGTGAACTAGTCCCTCAGATAAATCGGAATACGCCGGATCCAGCAACTATATCTTATCGCTGCCATTAGCTCCCATGCCTCAAAAATCAGTTTCTTGTATGGAAAACGATTTTGTTTATCAAGAAATCTTGAGCAAAGTCGGCATTTATTAGACCCAATTTGGTTTTCATATATGCAAAATATCATATCATGCAAAATCTTATCAACATCGGATCATATCATAAAGCTGCCATAGGAACAATCGTTCGTATGTAAATAAGTTTGTTCTTGTATGTCAAAAAAGTCTGTTCTCCAAGATTGTACAAGGGTATTAAATAGACGGCTATCCAAAGATATCCTTGCCTTTTTTGCTCTTTTATTTACAGAACTTAAAAAGTATAAAAACATTCATTTAAGCGTCTAAGTCGAGTGCAAATTTCCATCTGTTTGATCAAGATTCTCACAAACAAACTATAAAATCTAGCTCTAAGCATAGGTAAACATTCGTTTAGAGACCTAACTATATATCATTTAGGCAGGTAGTTGTTGGTAAATATAATTAGCTTAAGGCTAGGCAGCGGTAGGGGGGGGGCTGATCTGATAAGCACAGCATCACGGCGTTCGTTTCCAATTGGAATTCCGAATGTCGCCAGTTTCTTGTCAATTAGCTGAGGTAATTGAAGTACAATGCAGCACTTGGCGATTTGGCGATTTGGCGACTTGACGACTTGGCGGGTGCAAAACTTATCTGGTCTACATTTAAGTTATCTTTAGCCCCTATTGCTGTATTTAATTTTCTAAATTTTCCAAATCATCATCAGTCGACCCCTAAAAAACGGCGAGGAAGTCCTGCTGTGACTACTTTAATGAGCTGCACCGCGGGACTTCCATTTAGTCGGCAATTCCAGCACATTGATTTATTTAAATGCGAATGCGCTTGACCCAATCTCAACAGCATTGTTGTTGCTCTTGTTGTTGTTGTTGTTGTTGTTGTTTTTTCTGCTGTCTGCATTAGCATTTGATAGACCTTCAAAGCCACAGACAGACCTATGCGAATGTCATGTTTAATTATTGCGCATACGCCACGTTGTCAAAGCTACAAATCACAAACATCCTGCGACGCTCAAATCATTCCAATTCCGTCATGTACTATGAGTTTTGTCTAATTAGCGTTGTTTAATTTTCATCTACACAATATACACATGTACGTAGTCAGAGCACAAAAATTAGACCAAGAGGCATCAAAGTTTAGAGATACAAATTGCCTCAGCCTCAACATGCGCGTTCTTTGAATGAACTTTAGTTTTTTGTGACCCAATCTATATTGAAACATAGTTATTAAATTTGGCACCTCCAGTCCTATGACAAACCGAAGCGCAGCAGTTTAAATCTCAAGTCTCTCTGTCAATTCAGTGTCTTTTCACTTTTATTGCGTTGGGGCCTTACTTTTTATTCATGTTGCTTGGCGTCTTAAATTGGATATATTAAGTGCTTGAGTTAGCTAAAAGTGGCGGGCATTCATATGGCATTCTATGACAACAGAATGTCTATATATATTGATTAGATCCAAACTGACGATAAACAAGCTTATTAAATAAGCACCCAAATATAGACACAACAAATAGTAATAATTTAGGGGATCACAGAAGATATCACATCAGTAAAAGACCCTTTACGAGTAGCTCACATATCAGTCTAAGTAAAAATCTTGATCATTAAGAAAACAAGAGGCATAAAAGCCTTAGCTGTGCTAAGTATGATGTTATATGAAAAGCAAAGAACTATTTTAGGGTTCCCTCAATTTTAGTTAAATAATTAAACAAATTTTGTCAAGCCATTGTCTGATGATGCGTTCTTTTGCATTTGCAGGCCCACGTGCAGGCACAACAAACAGAGAGAGAGAGAGAGAGAGAGAGAGAGAGTCCCAGGCCGGGCGCAAGCTGGTGGATGTGGCTGTGGATTATACAACCCAGACTGACAACTGGGAGCAGGTTGACGCTGGCGGACAGACAAACACGTAGTCTGTTACTTAACTGCTATAATAATTATCAGTGCTGGATTATTATCAGCGCAACGGTGCAGCGATAAGTGGAGGAAAATCGAAACGAGACAAGAGGCGGAGGAGGAGGGGGAGGAGAAGGAAGAGCTGCATCTCTCTCAGCCGGACCGAGCTAACAATCAACAGAATGTCAGCATTCGCGATTCGCCAATTCCGAGCCCACAGCAAAAACAGTATTAGAACGCAAATGAACAGATGAAAGCAGCACAGGGTGACGTCGATGCGAGCGAACCCAATTGCATCTGGACCAAACAAAACAATCCATCAAACAAGCGAGCTTTTTGTGGAAGAAGGAGCACGGAGCAGGCGCACATAATATGCTGACCACGGACAAGGGCACATCGGCGACACCAGCGCCCATTATCATCGCCGGCAACCCGAAGCCACCGAAGACTTCATGCCTTGGCTCGGTGCCGGCGTCGCTGCCGACGTCGGCGTCGGCGGCGTCGGAGCAGCATACACACCTGGCGCAGCTGCATACGCATCAACAATCCCATTCCCTGCCCCATTTAACTATGCATCACGCCTGCACCCATGCGCGGCACAGCCAGATTTATGCACCCGACGCCCCGCGGCGAAATCTTCACGAGCTGCTGCTGGAACTGTTGGACGTGCTGCTCTCCTGCCTGGTCGTGGCGCCTTGCGTGATCGCCTATTGGCGCGGCACCTGGGAGCTGATGGGAGTCCTGCTCTTTCCCAATAGCCAGCCGTTTTCCGCGCTGGCCTCCTTTGCGATCGGCGGCCTGGGTCACTTTATTTTCACCATTTCGCAGAGCTTCTTCAAGGATCACATACATCCCGACAAGCGACGACTCACCTACTATGCCGTCTCACGACTGTACACCGCCATCTTTGGCATCGTCTGCGTCAACATGTGGCGTGGTGCCTGGATGATTTGCGACTGGCTGACCAGCATCGACTCCCTGGCCATCATCTCGGTGGTCACTCTGATAGCTTTGCTCTTCTTGGTGGGAACCCGCACGCTGCGCAATCTGGGCGCAGCGCCTTACACCGTGACCATGGATCACAAGAGTGACTACTTTGAGGTGGACACCATGTTCAAAATACCGGTAAATAAACATTTTCTACACAAGCGTTTATATAGAAACATGGAAGGAACACTCCTGATTTCGCTAAAGAAAGCTTGGGTAAAGATATAGTAGAAATTGGAAAGCTTTCATTTATTCTGATTGGGTCGAACTCCCTTTCAAAGAAAATGCATACAATATAAACAAAGAGAGCTTTAGCAAAGTTGCGAAAACATTGTTTAAACTTGGACATGGATTGCATTTAGTAAAAATTTTGGTATATGGATATATCTATTTCAAATTCCAGTGCAAAGCTGCCTTTGCCCAAAAATTTGAACTTCCTTTCAAACATACATACACATAAGTAAAAGAATAGAATAGAAATGGAATCGGTGTTTATAGTCCGATCCTTGTTAAATTTAAAGCGCTTACATCTGGCATTCAAACTATGATTCGTTATCTTTATATGAATAGACACCATTATTGAAGTATTTAGCTCTCTTAAATTCGTTTTATTCTTAAGGAGTTCTTAAAATCGATTTAAGCAATATCTTAAAAATAGAAGGATTATATGTATAAAATTTAAAGTATTTCGTTTTCGTAGCTTCTGAAAAAAATGATAAAAGTAGTTCTTAGCTTTGGTAGTTTTGGGATCGACTCAGTTCGGCGTCCTGATCAGCAAAATACGTACGTTCATTTTTTTGTCAGAGATACCTTCGCCATTTTAAATGGGTTTGGGGTATAAAAACAGCAGAAATTCTTTCTCGAAAATTGCTTTGCTATATTGAGCTCACCTTTAATAAATATATATGTACGAATTTGGGCTTTGTATTCGATATCATCCTCTAGGGTTTCAATCAACCCGGCCTGTACGTGCTGGACACATTGTTTTCGGTTTTTGTCATTGGCAGCCTGGTCGTGATTGCCTGGCGCGGTGTCTGGGGCATCTTCGACTTGACCCTGTATCCGCGAGACAAAGCAAAGTCCGCCTGGGGCTCACTGGTAAGCATGAGCTTAGCATTCGAATCTCAAATCCATTCAAGTAAGATTATGCTCATTCCACACAGCTCATCGGTTACCTTACGGTTTTCGTGACCTTTGTCCTACAGCCCCTCATGCGCTACGTTTGCCGGCGCATCAGCGGTATCCTGAAGCTGATCATTTGCGATATTTACTATCTGATGACCTTTTTCGGAGCTGTTAATGCCTGGCGTGGCATCTGGAATCTGCTCGATGTTTATGTGTTCCCCGGTAAATAATTGCAGCATATATAGATCCTTGATAGATCCCTCGCCAACAATTTGTTTATTTCTTAGACGATCGGCTAATGAGCTTCTGGATAACCCACATCATTCCGTTCCTGGTGCTGGCCGCCCTCAAGTGCTCCAACTCGATTTTAGTGCGTGGCGTATTCATCGATGCCGAGGGCTCCGGCGCCGAGTGCGTCCACCTGCCCATCAACTATGTTCGTCTGCATTTCTTGCGTGAGCGCCGCAAGAAGTTGGCCTCCGAGCCGTATCTGCATTTAGAGTCTCCGTTCTATTATGTGAAAGCGGACCACACGGCGGCACTGGGCAAGCACTTGGAGAAGGACAAGGAGGCACAGAACAGCCTTATTGAGAAGCCGCGCGTCCCCGCGCAGATCATCTGAATCTGAACAATCAATTCTTGTGACTAGATTTTATATACCATATGTAGTACGCATTGGTCTTTAACTAATTTTAAATCAATAAACTTAAGTTTAGCTCGTGCTTGGAGAGAGAGCATTCTTAACAGCCTGGATTGTGGGGCTCTTTTCAATTGTACAAAATCAAATTGATAATATATATATAAAATATATATATATACTAACGTACATATGTACATATATGTATAGTTACATCAAATCGTTGGTACAAATTCACAACTTTTCCTTTCCTTCTGTACATTTTGCATTGCAATTTAGCTTTCGCTTTCTACAAACATTCGTTTTAAACAAAAAATAAACAGTTTCATCTTAGAGGCACAATCTATTGTATGTGCATTGCATTTATACACATACATACACACATACATACACACTTATGTATTTAAATAGTCACCTTTTGTTTATCAAAATTGCAAAGAAAATTCTTTATATGTACATATACTTAACCCTGCAGTTTTGGCGATTCCTGCACCTGACAGGAATATGTCACGGCAAAGTATGCACTGTTTTAGATTTTACAAATCAAGCACATACATATGTAATATGAACAAAAAAAGAAAATAATAACAAATAACTATATAAAGTAGTACAACAATTTAGAGTTTCCTGAAGAAACATAAAACTAGCTCACAGTATTTTGAAAATCTGAAATTAAAATAAATAGTTATACTAATACAATATAAAGGCGCCAATTGCATTACTCATTGACAATAATAATAACAAGAATAATGACCATAATGACAATAATGATAATAATGACAATAATAATAATAATGACAGTAATAATAATAATAATAATAATAATAATAATAATACGAATATTAATAATAATAATAATAATAATAATAAGAATAAGAAGAATATTAATAATAATAATAATAATACTAATTATAAGAATATTAATAATAATAGTTATCATTAATGATTGCTTGATGTTATTTATTTAATTTGATTTAAAAAAGGCCTGCATTCTCACTAACTAGAAAACTTTAATATATGTATATTAAATTTAGTCTGAGAGTAGGGTACCTGGCGGTAGACACGCATTTATCGGACCAATTTTGCCGAAAATAAAAAAGTAAAAGGAAACGAGGGGAGGTGCGGAGGTGGGGAGGGGGTGGGGCAACTGCGCAGCTAAAATAAATACGCAAATGCAAATCGAAAGCGCAAAATAGAAAGCAATTGATATTGAAGCAAGGCGTGAAATGCAAAAACTTGGCATTTCAGTTGAAAATTGTCGACGGTTTGCTGAAAATCATACCCGCAACAGCTAAATCAATTGCAATTGATCAGTTTATTTGCTGATTTTCATTTTTACAAAATATATATTATCCCAATAAAAGTTATCAAGTTATCATACTTAATAATGTATTGAAGCCAACCACCAAGTTAACCGTGCACACATACATGCATGTCTCGAGGCACAACTCTCAGAAAGTCCATAACTTTACATAACAGCGAAAGGGCGACCGGAAGTGGAAGCTATCGAAATGGGCATACCTGACATACGTCAGCTGGTCACACTGGAATTTGAGGTTTATGGACATGTGCAAGGTTAGGCGTTAATAATGTCTCGCCAATGTTGCCTATCAACACGGGCTAAAAATAAATCGTGCACAGTAGCTCGGCATTTGATGTCCTTGGCTTTGTTTCGTGTTGATTGTATATGCATACATATGTTTGCATACATATGTATGTTCAGTAAGTAATTCAAAGTAATTTTAGCAGAGAATGTTTGTGTAATCGGCAGGCTTAAATCTCACGAAAGACACGCGTGATCGCTGCACCAAAGCAGGAATCACAGGCTGGGTCAAGAACAGCAAGCGCGGCACCATTGTGGGCAAAATGCAGGGCCCCAAAGCGGAGGTGGACAAAATGTATGTAACATGCGCAATTGCTTAATATGCTTCTTAACTAATGCTTAATATCAATTATAGGATAACCTGGCTGTCCAGCGAGGGCTCACCGGGCTGTCAGATCGAGCGATGTGAGTTGCGAAATCAAAGCAATTTAAATCGACTGGATTACAAAGACTTTGCGATTCGATTTTAAATGTTGTCCTGTGTCTATAGTTTTTGTGTTTGTTTTGTGCACTATTTCGATAAGTTTCTAGAAACCAATTAATAAATGATTTTTATCCCGACATGGCACACAACTTGAATTGCGCTTGAAAATAAGACAGAGCAATTCACATACGAATTGAAGTATATTTGGTTTTCAATACAGCAGAACTACACACTTTATAGCAACATTTCCATGTCTTATACTATTCCGGCTAGACCTAGAGCTTGTTCAGCACGACTGGAAACGGCCGGCAGCCTTCATACGCTCGAAGGACTTGTTGGCGTCATATTTCCTGTAAATCGAACCAATTGCTTGTTAGTTAAAGCGAAAACTTGTTAATTATATTAATACACACTGGTAGAACTCAGCATAGGCAGCTTTTTTGGGATCATTGACAAAAATTTTGAAGGCAACTGTCACAATTGCAGTTAGGCCAAGCGCCACAGCCAGATTGCGCTTTATGGTTGCATTGTGCAGGCCGCGCAACACGGGTCCGGCGCTGCTGGAGGTTGCTGGGGTATTGGCCATGTTATTGTGGACTGTAAATAAAATTTTCACTGGTCAGTTGTTATGTAACCTATTTTTGCAGCAAATTCCGTTACGAAAAATTCAAATAGCAAACATCAATTCGGCTACCAAATTTGAAATGAATTATTAACGCGATATTTCTTGTCGATACAAGATATTAATACTGTAAAGATATTGCAGAACTTTTTATTTTACTCACATTTGCAGATTATTCACTATGAATGATGCCACTCTTATCAAATATTCTGTGATGTTGCCACATTACACGAATGGTTTTTAGGGTGGCCACACTATGTTGTGATTCGATTGTCGAAGGTAGTTGCTAGTTAAGTGTGCGTTGTAAATTTATTCTAATATTGGATACCGATATTTCACTTTATGCCATATTTTAGATTATTTGTTGCAACTTTACAAGCATACATAAATATACATTTAAAAAATACTAAACTTCGAGAGTTAATCATCTAACCAATAAAATAATTAGTGATTTAAACAAGTTGTACAAATATCGATATTTTAAGGAAAATTTTGAAATTAATAAATTTCCCATATCAAATATTAAAACTATAGTGTAAAAAACATTTTTAAAAGAGATTATAATTCTAGAGTTTTTTTAAAGTAATTTTCCAGTATTTATTTTAATCTTTCAGTTTTTTTTTAGTTATTTTCCAGTCAGGAAGATAAATTGTATAAGAAACATTATAGGACAATATTTTTTTAAGTTGGACACACTGAGCGCTATGTGCTGGCAATTTTAGTACGTCTTGTTGACAAATATAAGGTGAACACTGACTGGAAAATAAAAATGGCTACCACTAAGGCGAATGCAAATGGCGGTTGTTATTGTTCGTGGAATTTCAATAATTACGAAGATTTTTTTACAAAATAAACAACAAAAACACTACGCTAAAGAAATACCAATAAGCTTAAAATCAATTAATAATATTCTGTTGACTGCTTGTATAACTATAAACATTGTATCCGTTCGTAGGTTGTCTTAATCAACACCAGAAACTTTGTTCAATCGAAAATTGTGACAAGAAAAATATTCAAAGTGAAAAGCAATATTATGATTTTCAATGCATAGAAAAAACAACTGTGACACCAGAATATTTCACTACATGCTGTGAAAAGTGCATTACTTATTTTGTATAAACTGATGCTTGCAATTTCATGCAGTTAGCTGCGTGTAAAAAGATTGGAAAAATCAAATCAAAAGCAAATCAGCCAGTGCCAGCGCCAGCGCCAGCAGAGGAGCGCCCAATTACTGGACGCCTTCACCCACACTCCACGTTGTCTTAAATCGGGGAAAATGCGTCGGAAACAGAAGATGTGCATGTTAATGTTAAATTAAGTTAAATAAGAAGTTAACGCTGAGTTGCTGAAAAACACATATGCATGGGTGGATGCAAACAAGCAGCAAAAGTGCAGATAAAGACCAAAATAAAAACCAAACAGCAATTTAGTTGGTGCATACCGTGGAGCAAAAACAATTTTATGTGCGCGCGGCGGTAATGTTAGGACGTGTGTTTAAGTGTCATATTCTGTGAAATTAACAAGCTTACAATAGTAGAAAATGCGTGCAGTGCAAACATGCAATTGTTTAAATACAAAGAACGAGACAATGCGCGTCTTATAGTTTGGAAAACAAAAACGAATTTATTAATTGGCCGCGATGATGATATCGATACACATTCGTGATTATAGAAATAGAAACAGCAAGAATTGTGTGCGCTTGTACTAAATGCAAAATTTGTACAACACTTTGCCAATTATATCTACGACGGGTTCGATTGCCGTGTGATGATATGCCACTTAAACAGGTGAGTACATCATAGGCATTAATGCAATTGTGTTCCCGTGTCACTTTCTTCCATCATTTTTTGAGGGTTTTAATGAATTTGGGTTCCGTTTGCCGCAGTCAACTTTGTGCAAACAGCTGATTCACAAGTTCTGCATTTTCATTCAAGAATTTAGAGGTGGAGGGGTCGTGTTTGCTTATTAAAAACTTGCGTCACCCACGCTGTTTTCATTTACATAAAAAACCGTATTCGAACGTGTCATGCGTAAAGTGCACCTGTATGTGTACGGTTCTATATTTTTGCTGGGATTTTAATAAATGGAAATAAGGAACGAAGGTGACCACAGCAGTGTTTTGGTTACCAATTCGTGCCCCTCTTGCACCAACCCTTTCCAGAGCCTTAAGAAAAATGGCGACGAGATATCGATAACGTATGTCGAAAATGAGAACGTGAGCAACCTCTCACCAGGGGGCTTTTGCATTATTCTATATTTGTGCATTTGAGATATTGTAGTTATGACCCATAGCAGTACACTGTTTTGTTTTATAATGCAGCATAAGTGGCTAGATATGGATTAATATCCGTATATTTCTGTTGTAATAAATTGTTGTTGGAATTTCCAACAACCCTATATAACCATCTCGCTCGCACGCCACACGAAGTACGAGCACAAAACAGAAACGTCAAAATGTTTAATTGTTTTTTATTTTTTGCTGTCCATGCCTGGCTCCGTAATTACCAAGAACTAATTGTTCTATTATTTAAAAATGAATTAAAGTTAGTGTTAGTTTTATAAAAAGTGATTGCTTACTGGGTACATACACAACATTGTTAAATACGAGTTTATTGTGTGGCTATTACAGCAGGGCTGCATGTGCAAGCTCATTTTTCGATAGACGATAAATGTTGGCCTATCGTACTGTTTAACATCACTAGGAATATCATTGTCTCCTGCTTCCTTAAATGTATAGAATTTGCTATGCATTTATTAACTGAACTCTTTCACTTACAGCAGCTTGAACCGTCTGTGCGGATATCGGTGTCTCTCCCCTGGGATGCAGCACAACGACTGCGTCAACTGGCCGTCGAGGGCAATCCCACCCTGCGTGCGCTCGGGATTCTTTCCGTGCAGCCTGAAGGCGATTCTGTGATAGCTTTAAATGTTGGAGGACAAGATATTAAAATAACAAAAGGTAGGTATTATCCAATAACGTTTAGGCATAAACGCTCGTCTCTTTTTTTAAAACGTTTGTTCTAACTCTTTTTTGTAGATACTTTAAAAGATGTCGCAACCGGTGCAATTGAGGCGGCTGGCACGTCTTCCAACAAAGCCGCCCTCAATGTTGGCGTTGGCAATCCGGCGGCGGCGCCTCTGGCGGCGCCCACCTTCGATGGTCCCAGTACAAGCAAAGCAGCCTATACACAACATCAGCGAATCACGCAACTGACGCAAAACGATGCAATCTCTAGCCAGCAGCAATTACATCAGCAGCGGCGAAATGTGCTAACGCAGCAGAAACTAATTCAACAGTCATTGCCGCCGCAGACACCACCCTCGCCGTACAGCAATGCAAATACGACGCCGCCTGTTTTCAAGTCCCCTAACACAGTGTGTCCCATGGAAGGCAAAGTGCCTTTACTGCCCTCACCTGCAGGCACGCTTAATGTGCCAAGAGATTTCCCGTTCGAGAGTATGCGGCAGGCACGTGTCCTGCAGGGCAGGGATACAGCGACCACAGCTAGCATAAACGCGCTGGGCCCACCGCCGCCACCCCCTATTGCGACTCTCAGTCTGTTAAATAATCAAACAACGCAGAACGGCGAGGTTATTGCAAGCACAATTCTTGCGGGAACCTCCAATAAATCTCAGTTCGTAAATCCGCCTCCACCATATCCCGGTCTAGGTCCAAGTTCAAGTTTGACGACACCCAACAATAGCAATTCAGCAGTTGTTGCACCAAGCCCGAAGCCAGCACAGACTTATATGACAACATCTTCATCTGCAGCACCAGCGCCTACAACTACGTTGTCAGGCAGCAATAATATAGCAATATCATCCCCACTGTTGGTCAACCTGCTGCAAAATGATGGCAATGCAATTTCGAGTCAAATGAAGTCGCCCCAGTTGGCGGCGCCAACAACTCCGCAGTCACCAATTGTTAGCATGAGTCCAAGCACACAAATGATGAACTCCAGCTCGCCAATGCGGTGCTCCCCAGCCACTCCTAGCGATTTTGTCATGGGAACTACAGGTGCACCTCTCGACATTGGAAACGTGCCTAGTCCGGTGGTGCCCTCCTCTCCAACCGGGGTCGGGCCCGTATTAATGCGCAACCTGCCAAACCAACAACAACAACAACAGCAGCAGCAACAACAACAACAGCAGCAGCAGCAGCAGCAGCTGCTTCTCAGTCCTAGTGGCAATGCGAATCTATATAATCAGGTGCCCCCACCACATCGATTTCAGCATGCGGTGGCATTGCGTCACCAGCAGCAACAGGTACATCAACAGCGCCATCATCAGATGCAGGGTATGCACCCACGGTTTATGCCACCCCAGCAGCAGCAACAGTTTCTTGGGCAGCAACAGACTGGTAAGCATGTGGACAGGAGCAGCATCTTAATCTAAATATTCAGTTATTAACTAATACTTTTATTTACACAGATTGCTTCAATAATCAAAGCGTGCAACAATCGCAACAGCAGCAGTTGAGGCAGCAGCAAATCCGAGCCGGTCTACCGCCGCCGCCTCCACAGCAACATCAGCGACTTATGAGCATGCCGTTGTCCTCGCCTCAGGCGCAGCAGTTTATGTCTCATGGCGGCGCTTCGCCGATTGCCCATTCACCTGCATCCAGCCATCACTCAATGCACAGTCCGCTGATGGCTAATCATCAGCCGCCTTCGTCTATGCTGTCGCCTTCGACGACGCCGAAAAGTCCACATTCACATCAGCTGGCGCAGCTTCAACAGAAGCAAAAAGAGATGCAACCAATCTCTAACATGCAACATGCTCACCTTGTACCTGTAGCAGGCGCGGGCAATGCGCAGCTGCCTCCGCCTCCCGACTACAATCAGGCGGCGGCGAATTCGCGCTGGCCCGCGCTTAATAAGCCGATGGATTCGGTTACTAAAATCAGTTTTCAGGAGTTCACGCGCTACCAGATGCAATACAATCTTCAGCAACAACAAATTAACAACGGTCCAGCACAGACTGCAGTGGCATCTAATACGGGAGAAATGGTACCGCCAGGAACGATAGCAATGGCAGGGGCCGGACAACGCCAGCATCAACAGTTAGCGGTACCAATCCAGCAATTAGGGGCACAGGAAGCGCAGAATGTTACGAACATTACAGCCGTTGGTCATGGCCTAAATGATCCATTAATTTCGTTGTCCGACCTTGACGCCTTAACAACCAACGATTTGGACGCTTTATTGCCAACTTTAAACTGTGATCTAGACTCAACGCTGAGCCTTGAGGATAAGAACGAGCTCGAATCATTGCTTCAGGATGCCAAGGATCTAGACTTGGACTTGATCGAGGATAATTTGACGGCGGTCGGCATGGATGTAGGAGATGCCCTGAGCACGCTTCAGGATACGCCCGCATGCATAGAACAACCGCAGCAACAACAGCAGCAGCAACAGCAGCAGCAACAGCAGCAGCAACAACAACAGACTCAAATGTTAGACATGCAGCCCTTCAACCAACAGCAGCTATTACAGCAGCAGCGACAGCAACAATTATCTCAATTGCAACAGCTACAACAGCAACAACAACGTCAACAGCTGCAGCGCCAGATGCACCTGCCCCAGCAGCAAGTGCCGCATCGCACGCAACAGCAACAACAACAACAACTGCTTTACATGCAGCAGCAACAAGTTGAAAGTCCAAATGCACAAGTTGTTGCGCAAAAGAAACTGGCGCAGCAGCAGCTGCAGCAGCAGCAGCAACAAGCTGCAGGTAATGTCCAGCAAAAGCAGTTCATCATCAATCCGCATACTGGCGATATGGAGCCAATGGCTAGTGATGACAGTGATACGGAGGCCGAGCAAGAAACAACGCAACTTCAATTTCGCAGCATGTCGAATAGTCTGAGCGGTTACACGAGCTTTAATCCTGCCAACGACATGTTGCTTCCGAACAACATCTTCTCCGAGGAGGACTCCAATTCGGCCATTTCTGGTTCACAACTGCCAATAGCGGGCAGCAGTGATCAAGAGCGTTCTCACGATTCCCTTGCTTCCAACAAATCTGCATCGAATCGCTCGAGAAAAATGACGCAGCACAAGGCGAACCAATGCCAGCCCACGCAAACCCAACAGATGCAAATGCAGGCCAACGCTTCCGGCGACTCTTCTCAATCTTCTCTGATTGACACTGCAGGAAATAGCACTCTGGCTGCCACTGGCAATAGTAAGAAAACTAAACCAAATCTCCTGCGCGATAAGTTGCAACAGGGTGTGAAGGAACGCAAAGCTAAGGACGCAACAACAACGGCTACCACAAAGCCAAAAAGGGAACGTGCCAAGGGAAATGCCAGGGCTAAAACAACAGCAGTGACCGTGTCGGCAGCAGCTATTGCTGAGGAGAAAATCAAGCTGCGACTCAAACTGGAGAAAGTGGATATAGCTGCCGCGTCTTATGAGCATCAGCATGTCCAAGTCAATGCCATGATGGACAGCAATCATTTGCAGCAGCATCAACTACCGATGCAGGCGAAATTGCTGACTCTGCCTGCATCGCAGCTCCAGCAACAACAACAGCAGCAGCAGCAACAACAACAGCATCAGCAGCAGCAGCAGCAACAACAGCAGCAGCAACAGCAGCAAAACCATTCGGTCTATAGCAATTTCCAGCATCAGCAACAAACGGATCCACAGCAAAGTGGCGCCGTTGGACTGAGTGAGCCACGTGTTCCGCCGCTTCAGATCCGATTGCGCGGCAAAAATTCAGTGGTTGTGAAGAATACGCGCAAGGAGCGCAAAAAGCCATTGGCCACTGACGAGGATCAAAGGGTACGCCAAATAAAGCGAACCCTTAGCGATCATGAGGCACAGCAGCAGCAAACATTAGTAATGGACGGCGGGACGGAGAGCAAACAGTCGAAGTTGATATCTGCCCCACATGTGAACGGGCTGCCTAGCTCTGGCATTCTGCTACAAAAGAACTTACAGCCGCCACCACCATTGCCGCCTCAATCAGTACACCCAGCGCAACAGTTGCCAACCGGTGCTAAGACCACAACAATTGTGGCCGGAAAGAACGGGCTGACTATTAGTGCCATTGTGGAGGCACACAAATCGCAAGCCAGCAGCGATGGGCATCTGGCGACCGTGGGATCAACTAACACGGGCACCACCACGACCATCCAGCAGCAACAGCAGCTGAGCAAGATTGCCACCTCGTTGCCAAGCAGCATCACTCTTAGCGCTATCACAAGCACCAGCACCACTAACAACAATAACAACAACAATAACAATAATAATAGTAGCAATAATAATAATACTAGCAATAGCAGTAGCAACAGTCGCGTGCTGAGCAATATTACCTTAAAGAATCCGATTAAGACTGCAGCCACCATTACACCCATTGTGGGTGGAAAGCCGATGACAAAAAACCATAAGCCGCCGCCATACATCACCGCTGTGCAACAGCTGCAGTTACAGAAGCAGCAACAGCAGCAGCAGCAACAACAACTGGCGGCGGCCGTTACCATGCTGCCAAGTGCGACGACGCTGAAGCGTGTCGAAATCACCAAACGGGCGCCGAGCAACACCGATACAGCCGCAATGAAGGTCGTCACCACGGCCTCGCCCACAACACCGACTGCGACTGCAACATTGTCAATGATTGGGGAGCGAAAGCTGCCAGTGGCCATCTCGATGAACTCCACGATTATCAACAATGTCAATGAAAACACGATTGGAAGTACAAATGCACATACAATAACAACGTCAGGGCATCCCAAACTGAACCACGTGAGTCTACAAACAGTAGCGAGTACAACAACAAGCGTTACGTCGTCACCAACGCCGGCGTCTGTGCTGGCCAACACTTTGCGCAATTCGCCCGCCAGCAACGGAAGTGGCACGCCCGGTCATGGCAACAATGGCGGCGGCGAAGACAGTGGTATAGAGTCCATGGATGCGCTCTCGGAAAAAAGCCCGCACCAGCAATCCTCCAGTAGTCCCATACAGATGCAACAACAACAATTGGTTACCAAGCAAGCAACAATTTCGGGAAGTACATCAACTACAATAACTCAATCGGCAGCAGTTGCTTCGGCAGTTGCAACAACAACAAGCGGCAATAGTAAACTGCAACAGTTGCAGAATGCGGACGATGAGATTGAAAAGGCACTTGCCAAAATGGAGGGAGACATTCCGGATGACTCGGAGAACATTGTAGCCAGTGCATCAAAGGAGTCTGTAGCCGCATCTATGGGCGGTGGCTTCCATTTGACTACAACCATAGCGCCAAGCACCCCGAAACTAAATGGGGAACATGTTTTACTTGAACACGATGATCTCATTAAAAAGTTAACGGATAACATCGAAACGGAGGATAAAAATAAACCGTCACCAGCAGCACCAGCGCTATTATCAACTGCAAGGGATCCGAATACAGAAGCAGAGATGAAAACGGAAAAAAATATGTTGGAGGATCAGCCGACGCTTTTGGCCTGTAAAACGGAGGAAGCTGAATTGCAGGACAACCGACAAACGGCTATTAAACAGGAACCAAAGCCTGCAATACATGGCAAATCCATTCCGGACAAAGAAGACGCGCGGACGGATGAGAAAAAAGAAAAGCTACCAGACGCACTCCAGCCCATATCGATTGAAATACCGCCTCAGTTGGATACCGAAACGCCACGCATCAGAACACGCGCTACTAGTCGACTAGAGAGTCCAATGGACGCTCCAAAGAGCAGCCCAGAAGCGCAACAACAGTCGGCTGTAGTCATAACAACAGCTGCTGCGACAGCAGCAACCACAACGTTGCCGATTAGAAGCGCAACCCGTGTTACGCCAGTGCCGAGCCCTCGTCTGGGCACGACAACACCAGTGCACAATAATAATAACAGCTGTGTAAAACGTCGTCGCCAGGAGTCAGAGTGCGGCAGCAGCAACGATGGAACCATCGACGCCAGTCTTGTCGGCGAGACCAGCAGCAGCAACAGCACCAAGCGTGCACGTGTCAGCAGTGGCAGCAGCAGCAGTGGCAACAACAACAACAATCCGGATACAACAGACCAAGCGGGGCTCAATTATGTGCTATCGAAGAAAATCGAAATAGAGTCTTCCGACTCGGACGAGCCACTAATCGAGGTGGCAGGCAAGGTGCGCAATTCAAAGGCACAGTTTGAGGAAAGGCACGTGACAAGACGCAATGCCCAGCAACAGCAGCAACAGCAGCAGCACAGTGAGTAAACGAAAATGCAATTTAAAGTTAATTTTTTGTTCAGTCAGTCCCGAGTACTTTACAGAAGCTCCGAGTTTGAATGCTGCATCCACCCAGGCACCGAAGACAGCCAAATCGCAGCCCATTGCACCAAACAGTAACAATAACAGTGCGACGTTGCTGACTGTCAGCAACGCGGCGGCAACAGCTGGAACATCAAACAACAACAACAACAATAACACGAATGTTGTGCATGCAACACGTGGCGCAACAGCAGCCGCTGCTACCAATACGAATGCTGGCAATACCAGCAACATTACCAACAACAATAATGTGGTAACCGCCAATTCGCCGACAGACGAGAAAGTTGGCACGAGGAGGAGCGTCCGGGCGAGTGCTGCTGCCAACAAGATAATATACAGTCGAAGCAATGCAGCGGCTGCTGCTGCGGCTGCGGCTGCAGAGCACAAAGGGACGACGGGTAAAACCGGAACTGGGAGTACCGGAGTAGTCAGTGGTGCGGCGGCCAATCCCAATACGAATGCTAGTGTAGAGAGTGTGGCAGAAGCGCGCCGCAAAACGCGCAGTGCAGGTGAATATTGTTGCATAGGCAACTTAAATGTAATTGTAGATTCTATAAAAATTGATAAACTTACAGTAATCAGCGAGTCCATGCTGACCGAGGGACGACGAAGAAGGACTTCGCGTGATTACAAGTGACCAGAGTTTTGCGCCTTGGCTAAGGGAATTAATCAGGCAAACGATGTTGACGAAGACGAATTGGTTGAGCTGATCGAACTGGATATTCCGGATAGGTTTGATTTCAGCACTAGTTTCCCTTTGGACCAGGCGCAAAACGTTGAAGGCGACGTCGAGGAGGACGGCAGCGTTGAAAACGATATTAAAGATGTCAAAGAGGATCTCGTTAATATTTCTTCAGCGCTGACTGTTGATGCGGTTAGCCTGCTTATGCCAGATTTGAGCAATTCCTCGGCCTTGGACTGCGGCAACTTTGTAGACTACGATGAGTTCAACATGTGTTTGAATAGCATACTTAATGAAAAGGACGATCCAAGCCTCGAAATCCGCGATGGAAACTCAAATGAAAATGCGAATGCTGGCAAGCACCACCAGCAGCAGCAATGGTGTGATGTTAGCGAGGTTCTCAACATGGTGCCGCTTAACAACAACCTTGGATTAGGTTTTCAGGAATCCGTTCCGGACTTAAGCGTGACGGGCGATGATCGTTCTGTCGGCAGTAGCTCATCGCAAACGGCATAACGGCGTCGTTTTGATAAAGAATTGTTTACCATGCTTCGTTTTACAGCTCTGAGCTCTGTAAATAGCTTAAACTCACACAAGCATACAAAAGCCAATTCTTTTGTTTGTAAAAAGTTTTTGTAAAGGTTTTTCCTTGAATATTTGTATAGTTAGTTGTAAACAAAGGTTGCAATAATGTTGCATCTCTGACGAGCAGCATCACACACACACACACACACACACACACACACACATAAATCCATGTTTCACTTATTTTTAATTTTGAAACAAACCCTTACTAATTGAGCGCTACTTTTCATCAAATGTCCCATGGTTAATAGATTTGCTAGTCAAGTGAAACAGACAATTTATGTGAAGATCAAAAATGTATTGAACAAATTAGATGAAAATCAAATATGTGCAGAAATGTATAACAAAGTAGTTAACTCAAACACCCTAACACACGCATGCGTATTTTCATTTTCTCATCTAAGCTCTTGTATATACTTTAGACATTATTCTAATAAATGCAACATAAACTCATTTAAGAAAATAAATAATTTACTACGGTTTATCCTAATGATTCAAGTTTAAGATTGCATAACAAATCAGACCATACTTTTACATATTTTTATTTCTATTCTATTTTAAGTATTTGCACACGAAATATAGATTATAGTCCTTATAGTTTTTTATGCAAACGTTTGCGTTGTTTCGAAAAAAATTTGTTTTTTAGTTTTAAACGCTCATAATATTAACGAAAATTCTCTACCAATATATGCACATAAAAAAAAACCTCTGCAATAAGTTAGTCAAGGCAAATCACGAAAAAATAGCGTGTAAACCAGAGAGAAATATATAAAAAGTGTTTGTAGTTTTGCAAAGCGAATGAACATATGTCTACACTTATATACAAAAAAGAAGCCGTATATAATGTTATATATTTTGCATACACAAAACAAGAAACAAAACAAAAAAAAAAAAACAAAAAACAAAAACGAAAGCAAAAGTTGTATTGTATATAAAGCAGGCTCTATTTTTGCTAAATGTTATTTAAACAATTAGGGGAAAATAAAGATGCATAGCAAAAGCAAAACGCTAAACAAACACATTATATAAATATTTCTTTAAACGCATACATATATATTGTTCAATATTATTATCTTATGTGTATTGTATGATTGCTAATTAAATAAGTCTTTTGATACTTAGTTCATGGTTAATGTAAAGAATGAAGAGAGCAATTTACATAAAACCACGATCCTTTAGAATAACATTCATATATAGTACCGATATATGTACATATTATATCTCTGAATACATATATAAAACGAGTTCGTTATGATACAAAGCCCCCATAAAAACCATGTATGTCAACAATTCTAAGCATTTCACAGTTATCCACACACAAAATTCACAAGCAATAACAAAAAAAAATATTCAATTTCACTGCAAAATTGTTAATGGCAGAGTTGTATAAACAAAATTAGTTCTTATATGCCAATGCCATTAGAAACACAAAATCGTGCAACAAAGACATACACAAACACGGTTAAAAAATTAAATATTAAAAAGCAAATGCATGTAACAACACAAGATGAAGAACAACAAAAATAAAACGAAAGTGTCTTAAAACGTAGTATTAGAAATTTATTATAAAGAATTTGTTTGTACTTTAACATTAAAGTAAAAAAATATTTATAGAAAAAAGAAAATACAAAGATTTAATATACACAAAAATTAAAAAAAAAAACAAAAAAAACATTTCCTTCTTATACTGTTAACAGTCCTTACTTTAAACATTTTCTATAAAAATGAAAAACATCAGACATATCTCACATGTTGTACTATCGGGTATTTCCCGGCCTTGCCCGTGTCAAGTTTAGTGCTTTACATTTTATTTCTCCTGAGGGCTATTAAAATCTACCCGTACTATCTTGAATTCCATGTCCAAAGCTGAATTTCACATAACTTTTCGACAATTAGTCCATCGTATAACGTTCCCGACCAGATAATCTGAACCCTTTTCTTACACCTTACTACGAGCTCGTTTGCGGGTCAAAGGATGAGTAGGAAAAGATTCGCGTGTAAACTCATTTGCAAAGATGTTTAAGAAAATTCATTTGAAAAGTATTCAACACTTTTTCCACAATGAAATGCTCCCCGGTGGAAAAGGCGGATTAAAGATTTTGTGTTGCGAAACTTTTAGTTTAAGCTTATTTTCAAAGACTTACATAAAAACTAAAAAATGCGTGTCATTTTCAAAGATCTTACTTCAAAAACCATTCAGCAGGTGCTCCACATTTTTTGGGAAATCTCTGTCAGAAAGGCGAGTCAAAGATTTGGTGTGTGACGTTCCGAGTTCAAATTCATATGCAAGGATCTTAACGAAAATTCCCGTGAGACATTTGAGAATGGCTTCGACAACTAAAGAATCTTTCGATATTTTACAACACATATACAAAATGTTAAAAATTAAATAAGATGTAGATGCCTGAGAGACGCAAGTGCTTTAAATATTTAAAGTATTTTCTATATAACGTTAATGTCAGCCCAATTGCGCTCTCAGCGCTTGCGCAGAACGACGCATAGGGAATATGGAGGATTTGGTTAGTAGTATCACAGGCGGCCAGCAAGGAGCAGCAAAGGCAGTTGAGTGTGAGTCGCCGTTGGAAGCTGACGACAAAGTGGTCAGGCAGGCCAACGAAAAGTGCAGTAGCTAATAAGCCTAGGTGGGGCATTTGGCAGAAAGTGCTGTATACACTCACAGAGTTTATATTGGCCAAAATTTACGCCTATGTATGTAAAATATGTGCACACCCAGAATATAAACAAGGGTATAAAAATGGAAAAATCAATTTTGATAAATAAAAACAGTGGGAATTCGTTGACTGTTTCTGTGAAAAACTGTGCAGTGAAAAGCAAGTAGAAGGCTCTAGTCGGGAGCTCTTCACTTGGGGATACTCTGAACTTTCTACCAATACCAAAGTTCGCGCTAAGAGCTTTTTTGCTTCAGCATTAATAAAAATAAATAAAAAAAAACTGAGACTCGAACCTGTAACAGACAGCGCCACTTGCCACCGTCTCTGCTTGACAGCCATTTCAACAATCCGCTTTCCACGAAAAAAAAAACGTATTAAGATAGCAGCACATACATACATGCACACACACAGCACACAAAACAATACAAACAATGCTGTTTAAAGCATTCAATAAAGACGCGCATGCATGTGTGTGTGTGTGTGTGTACATGTATACAGAAATACTGCCGCAAACACGTGTCAATATAAGCACACGTTTTCTTCAACAACTTTTGTGTTTTTTAAGCGATTTTGATGAAATTTTCATCAGTGAATCATATAGTCCGATAGAATATTCGAATATGCCCAAAGAGTCAATTGCACTTAAATTGAGGCTTAAATTAGTGAGTGGATCAAATTGGTTTATTTATTCGATTTATTGCTATGTTGTCAATCAACTAAGGACAAAACAGAATTCTTATCAAAACAAAGGCAATTGTTCGAGTGGGCTGTAAATGTGTAACTACATATAATTGGTTATTCATCAAAGTATCTGCTAGGATTAATATAAAACTAATTGTTGTACGTTTAAATTATTTACGCAAACAGAGTCCAGCCAATCCACAGACCTCTAACATGCTGGCGCTGTAAGGTGGGCGGGATAAGTAGGATCTAACTCCTCACAATGCACATCCGTTTGCTATCTGGACGACGCCTACATACGTACCTGAAAATAGGCACTTTTGTCCTGGTGGGCGTCTTCTATTTCGCCTTTCTGTTCCGGGAATCGCTTAATGCATTCGAGCATCGAGAACGCACCACGACCACGGGTCTCGAGGCAGCAGAATTCGCTGAACCTGCGAAGCTGAAGCTCAAGCAACTGCACCGCCAACGTGCTCATCAACGTATCAGACCGGGTGTGGCAAATGGGAGCTCCACAATAGCCAAGGATACATCGGCCGCCTCAACGAGTACATTAAATCCGGCCTATGAGTATTCGGAGGAGCTCCATAGCCGCACCGAACGGGACTTAAAGCTGCGTCGTGAGCATTTGGCGAGCGTGTGCCGACGGTACAAGCTGCAGGATAAGTATCCACCAAATCCTTGGGAGTTCTTCATTTCGCCCGGCCACAACAATCTCGTGTGGTGCAATGTCTTCAAGGCGGCCAGCAGCACGTGGCTGTACTACTTCAACATACTGGGTAAGTAGAGGAAAGAACATAGGTGAATCTGAATCTCTTCATTGAGCGAAAGAACTCCAATAAGAACCACGTTTTAGCTTGATCCGTTCCAATCAGAATCACAATCAAAAGCCGATACGATACCGCAATATCCCCATGTCCATCCGTCCGCCCACAAGAATCTCAGAATCTATAGGAGCTAGAGAAGTTGAATCTGTAAACGTAAGACTTCCTACTTAGCCCGTTTCCCAGCGATCGATAAATATCGATATTGAAATGCTGTTTTTAGATCGAATCTCTTAGGTTTTAAGAGCTAGAGTCTCAAATTTGACCTTTCATTTCTATATCTTTATCTTCTATATCTTTTTTTGTTTCTTTATTGTCTCGTTAGCTGGCTACGATCTAAAATATCTGCAGCGAACGGAGGTGCAGCCGCTGGAGCTGGCCCGGCAGCGTTTCCCCCGTCCGGGACTGGCAGAGCTGCTGGAACTGTTGCCCAGCGCGTTGTCCTTTTTGTTTGTGCGCGATCCCTTTGAGCGGATTCTGAGCGCATATCGCAATAAGTTGGAGGGAAATCGCAACAGTTTCTACAAGGCGCTGGGCACCAAGGTCGTCCATCGATTCCGGCGCCGCAGTGTGAGCGGGGTTTTTCCTCGCTGTGGCCCCACCTTCGAGGAGTTTGTGCGATTTCTCATCCAGGAGCACGCGACGGGCAACCGGTTCGACGAGCACTGGGCACCTGTGTACAGCTTCTGCACACCTTGCAGCGTGAACTTCAGCATTATAGGCAAGACGGAGACATTCCAGCGCGACTCGGAGTTCATCATAAGGCAGGCGGGCCTGGAGTCGCTGCTGCTGGGCAAGCTGCCGCGACGCAAGCTGCGCAAGATTGCGAATCAGGCTCGGAACGGCGTCAAGTCCGCGGAGCTGGTGGAGCGCTACTTTGCCGATCTCGACCGGTCAACACTGGACCAATTGCTCAAGATTTATCGCATTGATTTCGAACTATTCGACTATGACTATCTGAAATACTACAACATGGTGCATTCCTGGAGCACGGATCAAAGTACAACGACAACGACAGCCAAACATGGAAGAAGAACTGCAACTCTAGAAACTCTAGGCACAACCTCCGCATCCTCATCTTTAAGGACTTTTACTGCTGGGCCAGACTGAAGCTAGTTGAACAATCTAATTTGTGTACCTAACCCAACCGAATCTACAAAAATTTATCTAATCCACCAAAGCGTGAGGCCAAATCAAAGTTTTCCAAAGATCACAAAAAGTTCAACCTCATTGGGTAAACCCAACCAAAAATGTAGATAAAATGACTTATTTTTATGCATATTTTGAGCACTCGTCTAAATCCTAACTCCTTAAATATACCGTCTCTCTAGGGTCAGGGCTCCTTTTTAGGCGCTGGCTGTCTTACTTACAAAAATTAATTTTTTCTCCTTGCACAACAACCTTAAGAACGAACAATTTTAAGTATAAAAAAAAAACAAAACAAAAAAACATATACATATATACATAAATATTTACAATAAACATATTTACACCCTCGACGCATTCTCTATAGCTCTATATCTTTAAGATGCAAACACATTTAACAGACACAGGTGCATTTTGAGAACAGGTCTTCATCAATGTTTTTACCTTTTGTGGACGGAATGAGATGGGCTTTTTCCTATTCTAACGAAAACAAAAGTTATGAGAATAACGAGCACAATTTTGGGGCATGTCCAGGCAAGGATCGATAGCGAAAACAAATCTGCAAATATTTACAGAAATATAATGTAAACTATTCATGTGATGTTTAAACTTAACGTATACACATATATTTAAATACATAAGTGAATATTATACGTACATATATATTAACAAAAAACAAAAACAAAAAAAAACCTTTACTTATTATACCTATTTTCGATTGTATTCCATATAAATGATACTTTAATTGAGAAACAAACTTTAATTACGATTTAACGTTATTATTCAACTTTTTTGTTGGCAATAAAATAAAAGTCTTTATTAATAAATAGTAACTTAAAAGTTTTGAAAATCATTCGTTATGTAAAAAAGATTGAAGGATTTAAATGTTCGGTTTTTGGCGGCGATTGACTAAAAAATATGTTTATAAAAATAATTATTTATTTATCATATTTATGGTAATATTTTCTTATGAATTTTGAGAGATGCCAGAAACTATTTACATGTTTTACAACTTTTACAAATTTTAGTGTCTCTAGCTCTTAAAGCCTTCGAGATTTGATCAAAAAACATAGTCCTAGTTGGAAAATACATCAATCATAAAGTTTTTATTCCATCTGAGATCGTTGTATTCATACATACGAACAGATCTGCTTGACTATTAACTGTTATATTGATTTGCACAAAACCGTTATATCCTTTTTACTCATTTTCAATGCGTTCCGTGTATTAAATCATCATGCAACAGCAACGAATCAATTGAATAAAACAGAGATAAGAAGGATATCTCTTGTCTATCTCTTATAGACATTTGGCTTACGGGCTTGTAATTATCGTTCGATATAGTTGTAACAGGCTGGTACATCCAATGCTAGTCGGCTGAGGGCTTAGAAGAGTTTAAAAGATTAAATTTAGAAGATTTAAAGTCTATCGAATAGAGAACCAAAAGAATACGGATATCTTCGACACGCCGAAGATAAATACCGTTGTGGACATTTGTCCTACGGTTTTGCATATGAAGGGGACTTTCTCTTCCCTTCACATTAAACTTTACTGATGTTAGTTTGTGGATATACACAGATACATATATATATATAGGGACAGAGACAATTTATGTTATGTAAACGAAGGCAAAAACTAGCGAAGTATAGATTATGGTCTTGGCCTTATTAATTGCGACCGTTGACAAAGCCGCCGTCTCCGCCTTATAGGTTCCACTGAGCATCTCCTCGACGAAGGGGCGCAGCTTCTCGATATTCCGTGCTCCTTTGTACCTTTGGACAACTCGACCGTTGCGGAACCAAAGCATGGTCGGCACGCTCTTTATGTTCAGTTCATTGCAGACGGATTTCTCCCACACGCAGTCGTACTCGGCAATGCATAACGTGTTGTCCGTCAAACCTTTGGCTAGCTCCGTCCAAATGGGCGCAAATTGGGTGCAGTAATGGCAGGTGGGTGAGAAAAATTTGATGAAGAATTTTCCGTTGGCAATTGTCGCATGGAAAGTAGCTGCTGTCAGTTTGAGCACACGGCCGGGCTCGCAACTCCTTACGGCTCTGTGTTCACGTTCCGCAGGAGAATGTGAAATCGAATTGGCAACATTTTGCACTCTCAAAAACTGGATCAACGTGTAGAGGTCGACGGGTCCGTTGAAAAGTTTGTACTGCGTGCCGCCCTTTTCGAATAGCGCCAAACTTGGATAGCTGGTTATATTCTTTCCGACGCAAAACTTTTCATGTTTTCTACAGTCCATAGCGGCAATTGTGATATTGGCAACGGATCCGTCCTCTACGATGGCAGCCAGGGTAGTTAGCACTACGTACAAACGAGAACAGCTCGGACAGCCCGGCACGTAGAACTCGACTACGAAAATCCGGCTCTTTGAGATGCTGTCAAAACTCTCCGGATTGAGCGACATGATCGATTTGGCCATTGGTAATTTTGCCTGCACGATAAGGGATGCCAAAACAACTAATAAACTTTTGCCAAGCATAATTTCAAAATTTGACAAACACTTTTTTACATATATATCAAAGGTAAGTAAATGTAAGAAGGGATTTTAAACCAATTAACAAAAATTTAACTTACCTTTGCTCGATGCAATATTTTATAGTTAAAATAATTGAAGAATTTTTATTTTTAGCCCCCACCGTAAAAGATAGTTTTTTTTTTGTTCTTATAGGAACATCTTTTTTTCACAAGAATACTCCAAAATATTTTGAGATACATAAAATATGTAATAATAATTGGAATAATCCAAAAAAACAATCTATTTTTAAAATATTTTGTAGTATTATATTGTTAAGATCTTCTTCCTCAGTCGGGCATTCAAGTTGTTCCGTAAGATTTAACACTTTCATTGTTCTAACCTGTAAGGAAAAAAATGCTTGATTTTCTCTTTTGTCAATATAAATTGTTTTATTTTCATAGATCAATATTGAATACGTGTAGTCGCTATGTATGTATTTTTTATATTTATTTACGGAATGTCACACCAATATAATGCAAAGTGTGACAATCGCATGGATATATGATATATAACATATATATCGATTTACAAGCGAGTAAATATAAATAACTATTAGGATATACAATATCGGTAATAAAACTTATATATAACTAGGTGTTTCTTAAGCTTTTACATTGCAAAACACAACACAATGCTCGCCTTGGTATACTTCATCTGGGATCCCTTTTAAATGGATCCGTACATGCATTTTAAATTCCAAATACTTTAAACATCGATATTTGCAGGTATTGTTGACAATTTAATCATAATTTCTTCAATAGGAAGCTAATCAAGAGACTGAAATAAAATTGCAAAATAATGAAACACTTATTTTCGAAAATTTCTAAACAACCCGCGAAAACAGGAATTTCTATTGGACGCCTTGTAATAGTTGGTAATGGTTTAATTTCTTATCTTAAACTAAAATTGTTTATAGTTTTTGCTTTGTGATATGATAATAAATAAGCTTAGCTCGCAATTAACTTTATACTTCTATCTTATTACTATAATATAAAACTTTTTATGCCTACGTATATATTTCAATGCCTATGTACAATGATAATTTAAGAATATTTTTACACAGCAGATGAAAAATGGAAAATCTCGATGAAAAATAGTTACACACATTGTTGATTATTATGATAACTTATTAGTTAATATGCATTAATGTACAACAGTAAATACTTAGGATTGTTTTGATTAAACTATATCTAGTATATAAATATGTAGATAGAGAACAACAATGAGTAAACGGTTAAAGCATAGTACATAGTATTTTTAGAGCTACGTCTAACAACAAAGGTTTCAAGCCCCAAAAAGTGTTTATATGTGTCGTATTTTACATATATGTATATATATTACAAGGGAAACTAAAAACTCAGTTGGTTGATTTTGAGGGAGGCCAAATGGTTTGTCCCCCAATGATTTCAGCTCCTAATTAAACGAGATCTATAAAAGTAGTTTATCGCATAACAATATTTGTTGGACATGCTTTTGAAACTCTACACAGAAATACCAAATGGCTAATTTGAAAACAAACAAAAAAACACAGAGCTATATAGTTAAGAGTTATATATATGTACACACACATATTTAAGGATGTTCCCAGTTTCCATTGGAGGTACGTCCATAGACAGATCCGTCCATGCCAACATCGGCTCGTCAAATCAAAAAATATATATCAAAACAAATTCTTCGCCTTAACATCTTTTGTCTGTCTCTTCGCTCTCTCTCCCCTTCAGTGTCCCGGAGTGGACGGACGACCTAATCGGCAAGGATCATCATGCTCTTGATGCTGGCCACCTCGGACTCGAGTCGCTCCAACTGGCTTTTGAGCATTTGATCGCGATCCACGTTGGTGACGACAGCAACCGAGACGACGGCGTCTTTGGGCGCCAGAAGCTTGCGCTGAAACTGTGCCGTCCACTCGGCGCTGCCAATGGAAATGCCCGAGTCGCGCTCGTCACTGGAGTTGTCGCCGCCGTCGTTCCACGCGGGCGGCGAGGAGCGACTGCAGTTGGGCTCCTGCTTGATGTGCTGCAGCGAAAGCAGCGCCGTTGCGGCCGCATCCTTGTCGCCCAGATGCGACTTGTGGCGCAGCTTGAGCGGCAGACAGTTGTTGGCTTCGCTGCCATGTGCCGGACTGCTGCGCTGCATGCAGACCAGCGCATGCGAGTCCTGCGAGCGTGCCGTTCCGTCTGACACCTCGTGCTCCTGCTCATCGTCGCCGGAAACGGCGCCCGACGAACAGGCGGACGAAGAAAGCGCCGAGGACGTAGACAAGTGATGATGTGACGTCAGGCACGTGGTCGAGGAGAGCATGTGATCGTAACTGGGCGAACAGGCGCGTCTCGACAAATTCAGCACGCTCGCCGCAGCCGAGCTGACGACCGCGGAGCAGGTGCTGCTCACTGTGTCAACCGCACTGCTGCTCACGGCACTCTCCACGCTCTGGCCGTGCAAGTAGCTAGCTTCCAGCTGATCCTTGCTGATGGCAACATAGGCGGATGTTTGTGAACTTGTATTGGCATTCGCATTCACTGCAGCAGGTGTATATATCGTGGCACCGGCTGGCGACGCCGCGCTCACGGTCGCAGCATTGTAGAGCGCTCCAACGGCCACCACTTTGCGCAGGCTGTCCAGATCCTGGGGTCTCACGTTGCGGTGCAGCGCCTGTTGCAGCACATGCAGATTGGCAATGGCGTTGCTCGGCGGCCGGCTATGCCCATCAATTGCCGAGGGAGCAGCATCCTGCACTTGCTGATGGTGGGCTGGTTGTTGCAGCTGGTGATACGGATGCGAATGCGGATGAGATTGGGCATGGGACGGCGGCGGCGGTGGTGGTGGGCCATGCTGCCCCAGATGTTGTGCATTCTTGTTGGCTGACGATGATGATGTTAATGACTCGTTGCCGGAATTAACATTGCTGGTCGGTCCGTACACGATGGGAGAGAGTAAGGGTGCATTTGAGCCGATGTAGCCGTTGTGTGTGTGCGCGTTTGGTGAGCTGCAGCCGGCACCAGCCGGGGAGGAGCCCGAGGATGAGGAGGAGCAGGAGTTGCTGCTGCTGCTCATCTTGGCCCGCTTGGTGTTGCTGAGCACCTGCTCGCTGGTGGGCAGAGAAGCGAGAATTTTCTCAACGCTCACCAGGTTCTCGCCCGATATATTAAACTTGTCGCGAATAGCGTCCAGCTGCGCCTTCAGCACATGATTCTCTTTGGTTAGCTCGATAACACGCTGCTCCAGGACCATGTCGTTGTAGCGCCGCTTCTCGCGACTCCGCTTGGCTGCCTCGTTGTTGCGTCGCCGTCGGTCCCAGTAGCTCTCGTCCTTTTTGTTGTCGGGCGTAAACTCGCGCTGCTTGCGCTGTGAGAAGAGCTCCTTTTGGGCGGCGGTCAGTGTGGATTGTGCCTCACCCACGGCGCTGCTCTGTCCCGGCGACTTGCCCATCATGCTGTGGCCGTGGCTGTCCGCGTACGCGTTGCCCGGCCCAAACTTGCTCAGGCTGTGGGAGTGGCCGTCCGACATGCCACTATCGTTTGACTGTGGGCTAATTGAGCCTCCGTACATGGACAGGGGATGCACTGCAGCAGAGAGAAATCGAATGATGTTAACCAGTCACAAGGGTTCAGTTTCAGCATCTACTTACGATTTGTGGACTCGTTCGAGCTGCCGTTCATAGACAGACTGGGTGAAATGGTTGCCAGGCGCACACTGCTCATCATGGAGACGGATACGGATGCCGCGACAGCAGACGCTTTATTCTGCGATTGTGTGGGTGTCCCGGCCAACACCTCGGGCATGGCGTTTGACGTCGTAACTGTAAACACTTGAGCCTGTTGCAGCTCCTTGTCCACCCGCAGTTCCTGCTCCTGCTTAAGCGGTAGCAACTGCGCCAATTGGCTGCTTACGCTCTCCCTAAAGTGCTCTTGTTCTTGCTGCAGCTGGAGCTTTTGCCCTGTATGTCTAACTGTAAAGAAAATCCAAGAGCAACACTTAGTACCCATTGGTTCTTCAACTTCTCTAATTCAAATTAAGTTTTCTTTCATTTCTGTAGATTTTAAATTGATTCTAGCTATTCCCACTCCAGAATTTTATAATAATCTAACTTATTATATATAAATATATAATATATAGAATGCATTTAATATTGTATGTGAGTAAAATATTGTGCACACATACATACATACACCTGGGTACGTGTGGATCCATTTATTGCCACACTCTAATATGATCTTGTTTCGCAGAACATATATTACGTTTGTATGTATATGTAGGTATGTGTGTGTTAATATTTTACATACATACAATACCAACAAATGCCTAGACGGTGCCTGTTTATCTGGTCCTTGGCCTTGTCTTTTCCTTACATTCATATTATAATTTTTTACATGCATGGAAGCTTACAATTGCATGAATAACAATACATACAAGTATTGTGTATGTATGTATGTACATATGTGTGTTGTATGCACAAGAGCTTTCGTTTTTAGTGCGGCCATTCATTTACACAATGATTACGGCAAATGATGCAAGAATCAGTGAATTAGACGACAGCACCAGCACAAAGAATACACAACAACAAGTACGCGTATCCACTCGCATGCACATCGACTCACACACACACATTCACACACATGCAAACGAAAATGGCAACGTAAACAAGAAATCACACGGATTGGTCGGTATTCTGTTTTGTGTGCTACTGTTGTTGTTGTTGTCACCTCACCCTCACCGTGACCATCAAATTGGCATTTGCAGTTCAACGTGCTACACACACACATATACGCACACATACATTTATAATCGTTTCTATAAACTGGCTACTCACGTCAGCAGCCAGACGCTGCCAACGTCGTAGCCGCCGGCAACCCCTACGACTCCTACGCCGACAGCAGCCACATTGGTACAAATAAAAGCAACAGACGACGTAGACGACGACATTTCGCTGCAATCGCTGCCGCTGCTGCTGCTGCTGCCGCTGCCTGTGTCGAAATTCACAAAAACAACATGACTAAGCGCGCTGCTGCTGCGCTCTCTCATTCTGCCACTCTCTCTTTCTCTCTGTGTCATTCTACTTTTCATGAGTTTTGTTTTGCGTTTTAAATTAACAATCAGAAATTCTAGATGTTGTTATTGTTGCACTTACATCTAGCTTTAATATTTGTTGCTGATACAGTAGTGCACTGCGTATGTAAACTGTGGAAGCTGTTCCTGTTGCTGTTGAATTTGTTATTATTTTTTGTGTTGCTGTACAGTTTATCGGTTAAGTTTTTGTTTTTCACAATGTTGTTGTTTTTTAATATAAACAAACTTTTAGTTGTTGCAGTCTCTTGAAAAAAGTTCACTTTTCGCTCTAACGGGCTTTCTATCGACATAATGTTTTAAGTGCCCGATCACATTTAATTATCCAAGCACTGTTTATGTAGTTGCACTGCTGATTAACATTAACATTAACATTCAGATTTTCAATTCGAACGGATTGGCAAAATGTTTAGTAGTAATATCAGAACTAAAATTCTGAGCCTAAATGTTTTTATATATTTTAATGCACTTTATATGAAGATTAGGTGTTTTTTTTTTGTTGCTATTTTGATTTTTTGCCAGACCCAAACACTTATAACGGTTCTCGGATGTTTAGATTTTACTGTCTGGGATTTTTTGTAACTAGCAGTAGATTGCAGTCCATTCACAATATATCGCGTCTCGCAAGCGCATCCACAACCGCTTCGAACGAATGCTGAATCGCAATTGAATTTGTAAAAGCATTTCACTCGGCAGCCGCAGTCCAATCGGAGCCCGGTCACGTTGCCGCTGCACGCAGTAGCGACACGCGACTGCTTTCGAACATCGAACATGTGCCAACATGTTCGAAGTAAGAACCAGAACTGTGGGGCACTGGTAAAAGTGAAATTTAACGGGTTGGAATCCGATTATACTCATGTCGGCGCTGCCTGCCTGTTGCGCGCTGCCAGTTGCAACCGATCACATTGCTGTACATTCCACGGTTGAGTAATCAACGGCAATCAGAAATCATTTTGAGCTGTACACATGAAAACAAGAACGTGACTGCGCTGTGTGCCGTCTGTCGGCTATCAGCGGTGAGGTAAGTGACAATGCCAGTGATAAGGGCTGAAGGTGTTTTATTAGGATATTGCGTTGCAAAACACTGGGCACACCGCATTAAATGTGTATCCACATATACATATGTATGTATGCGTATTCTTGTGTGTATTTGTGCATGTGTTTTTTATACGCGCACATGTGCACAATGTATTGCGGTGATGCAAGCGTCTTATACAAAGCACCCAAGCAAATCAAGACTGGAAGGTCGAGGAGGTTTGATTAAGAATGCTGTTTAACTTATTTGACTGCTTATAACTTAAATAAAAAAATAATAACCGTCGAACAGTTATTTACTGTATAGATACAATATCTCTCTTATTTAATCCATGCGTATGCATGTTTATATTTTTGCTAATCAGGATGTAAGGCGATTTTATATTTATACTGCAATTAAGTTTTGAATCATTTCCGTCATTTCCAAGAATAGGTCCTGTATCTATGCCCATCTAAAATCATTGCAAACTTAAACAATGATATGTTAAAAACCAGAAAATAAGGATATATTTATCGCAAGAATTAATACTTTTAGGTGATATAATAATACCCGTAAGTGATGAGTTTGATAAAAATATCTTGGACACCAAATAGAAAGCATCAACTTTTGCTATCTTTCGCATTTGATCCATTTCTCTGATTCATTAAAATTGTAAAATGGAAACCAGTCTCAAATGAACTTTTATAAGGATCCTTGGGGAATTAATTTGAGCGTGAAACTTTGCACCCAATTTCCAGCAAGAAGAAGCGGACTTTCCGAAAAATATGATACACGACTCAAATGAACTTTCAATTAGATCATTGATAGGAAATTGAAACCTAAAACTTCATATAACAAATCCTGGGAGCTCTTTTGCCCTAAAGTGGGATAGACTTTCCAAAAATGTATGAAAAAGAACGCATGAGAATAATAAAAAGCAACAATCCAAGTACAATCCCAATTACTTTTTTGCATTATATTTAACAGATATATTTGTATATATTACGCCGAAGCTCGAAATAAAAAGTAAACCTATTGCAGTAAAATGTATGTAAAAGTGTGTAGAATATAGATTGTATGCAAAGCAATTGCAAAAACATACCTTATTAACAATTCCCATATAAGTCTACAGTTACATAAGCGATAATAATGCAAGCAGCGTTAAATTGTAAGTTTTAATACAAGTAATATTCTAGTAAAACGAGTATTGATAAAGCATTTAATCTGGTCTTCGGATTCCATATGGCAATAGCCTTGTAAGCCTACGGATATTAAACCAAAAGTCGACCATTTTTTGACATTGACATTAACTTGCGCAATTAAATGTCTATAAACAATCTGTTATTCATAACATATTATAAAAACATTTAAATGTGCTGCTGGTTTAGTAATAATACGTATTATTACAAAATTATCAAAGCCGGAAAGCTGCAGCTGCAGCGACAGGCACACGTGATCCGACGCTGACAGGATGCAGCATTTAAAAAATGGATATAAAGCATTCAATACTCGAATAAGAATGTAAATGCGAATGGGACGGGAACCTTGCTTTTAGGTTAGAGCGCAGGTGATTTAATGGCTTAGTATATACATACGTACATGTGCTTATGTATATGTGCTTATGTATGCACATATTGGGTTCAGCTAGTGTTAGTGCAAATACGCCAGATTGTTACGAAACAGAGCCGTCGTCATCAGCGTCTGTGTCGGCGTCAAAGTTGACAGAGCAGAAGCAGCAGCAGCAGCAGCAGCAGCAGCTACGTTATATAAGCTGTCGGCAGTACGCAGCCCCCCTCCACCTTCTCGTAGCATGGCCACCACGCCTCCTAAGGTTGTCGAGTTATAGCAAAGCCAACGGGCTATTTATACTTGATACTTGCCGGGCGCTAGAGCCGATCACGTGTCGCGAAATGTGCAGTCGACAGTGCAACGCTCCCGCGACAGCGGCTCACATGTTCGCGACTCGAGTCCGCGATGGAAATGAGCGAGTCGCCAACTTTGTGTGCATGATTTCAAATTGTTGCAGCTCTTATTATTATTTCATTCGCATTCGTATTCGTATTCTTATTCGTACACTTGCACTTATACTCATACATATTCTTATTCATATACTTATACTTATACTTGCACTTATACTCATACATATTCTTATTCATATACTTATACTTATACTTATACTTATACTTATACTTATACTTATACTTATACTTATACTTATACTTATACTTATACTTATACTTATACTTATACTTATACTTATACTTATACTTATACTTATACTTATACTTATACTTATACTTATACTTATACTTATACTTATACTTATACTTATACTTATACTTATACTTATACTTATACTTATACTTATACGAATACGAATACGAATACGAATACGAATACGAATACAAATACGAATACGAATACGAATACGATTTGACCCATCTAATGACTTGTTTTTCTAAGACTTTAATTTATTTCTTCTGGTCAAGAGGGTATAGAAACTCACTAATACTAATTAACAGTGATGTGTCATTTATTTTTTTATATACTCGTGTACGTATCGGTTCTTTGTTGCGTCACTCGAGTGGGGAATTATGTAATATTCCGAGCTGTTCAGCTTACAAAAGCTGAGTTTAACGAAATGTGCACACAGCAAATAAATGCAAATATGGCGTGAAAAATTAAGTCAAAAATGCTATTTCTACCCTTGTCCGACGCGGATTATATATTTGATTGCTCTGGTTTCTAGTTTTAACAAGAGAGCCTATATCTGGCAGACGGATACCGATGCCTTTTTGAAGAGGGAAAGGCCGGAGTCTATTTCTAGTTATTACTGTGAACAGGGTATTGTGCAGCCGGTCGCATCTGACTGATGCACTTTTATCTGATGTCATTTTTTTTTTAGCGAAGGTCGTTTTGAAATACGCAATAAAAAAAAAAGATTATTTATATTCATAATATTTAACGGATGATTCGAATCAAGTTCTTAAAAATGATGTGTTAACAATGCACAGATTCACTTATAACCGTGAATATAATTTATATATCAATATAGTTGTTCCAATTATCACCTAGAATCTTAATAATTTTTTTTTGGGTTTCCCTTTGATAGAAACTTTTCGAAGCAATGATCAGCACACGTGGAAAACAAGTCATTCGCCCTCCCAATTTGACCTGGAAAGTGGTTCAACTCTATTGTGTTTTCTGTTGAGTTGTGTGTGGGAGGTGGCTTTGCAACGTGAAAAGTCAAATCAAAGCCCCATCCATGCGTCCTCCTGGCCTATCCCGTCCGTCAGCTCAGAGCAGCGTACCGCTGTCCCCCAATCATCGTCGCATGCGACATGTTCCAACCTGTTTGCTGTGCGACACGTTGCGAAGGTAGCTGTGCTGTTGAGAAAACGTGAGTCGGCCAAACGCAAACGTGACAGCATGTTCGAAGCGGTTTCCGACTGGCCTACTGAACAGGTGATGGCGTTTAAAGGCGGCAAGCGGGGTGTACAAGTTAGAAATGAAAACACATTTCGCAATTTACTTTGTGTGTCGTTGGCACGTTGCAGAACAAAGGGTGGCAGCAGGAGCATTGTCCAGACGGACACTGTGATTATTTGATTATTCGATTGCAAAGGGTCCGGATTATGCATTCTACAAAGTTACGGTACTCGCTGCACCTATTGCATGACATATTACCTGCTAATGGCGTGCGATAATTGTTGTTATTAAGCATTCTGTCACCTGCAACCTGCCTAAAGTTAATTGTAAAAACAAATATCAACGTATGTATGTACATATGTATATGTATGTATATGTATTAATATGGGTCGATGCAGAGGGCGAATTAAGAGAGGCGCTGCGTGAAGCTTTCGTCTGGCCCCAGAAGTTTCAATTTCAAGAGCAGCTGCGTCAGCGTCAGCGTCGGCGTCGACGTCGACGTCGACGTTGGTATTGGCTTTGGCCGCGTAATGAGTGCAAATGTGAATGAACTTGCCGCAGACGCACACGCAGCCAGCTACTCACTCACACTCACTTGCTGACGCTCTCTCTTATCTTCTGTCGCTGTCATTTTGCCAAACTGAACCAAAAATCGGAATAAACACTTTTAGTCAAAAGTTTCACGCGAAGTTGGCTACGATCGCTTTCCATGGGCAAGGAGGGGGGAGGCTGACAATAAATTTCAAATTGTTAACACCTATTCCCAAAGTCATAAGTTATCTGATCTTTTTTAATAAATATTAACATGCATACGTACATCTGTGTGTGTATGTTTGTATGCTTTGCACGCTTTTTTATTATGTTGTGACACAATTTTGTTTAAATTTATATGTGTATTTACTTGTTCTTTGTCCCATTTACATTTCATGCTTTCAAATTTGTGTGTCAGCACAATTTTATTATACGCGCTTATCAGACACCTCCTAAATCGGGTTGGTTTCATTTTATCACACGACAAGAGAACGGTAGAAATCATTTGATATACATACATACATATGTAAGTGGCAATGGCAATCGCAGCAAACAAGAAAGAAAGCGTTACAGCAATCAGAGAGTAAGAGCAAAAGAGAGGGAAGCCGATAACACAATATAAAAAGCTTCTGTGCATACAATTATATATATGTATGTTTGTATATGTATGTATGTAGATAGATATGTACGTGTGTGTGTAGACTTAAATACGCAGCAGCGCATTGGCTGCCAAAGACTCGAAGCTTTGAAGAAATTTGGGTCTTGCTCTAGTTTTCGCAACCAAAGTTCAATGATCGATTGCAAAATCCAAAAGCTCATGCGTGAGGGCGGAAAAGGAGGCAGTGAGAGAAGAGAAAGAGAGTGAGAGAGAAACAGTATAATGATAATAGAGGCTCTCTTGCGTCATGCAGAACTCGCTCGTCATGTGTGGAAACATCTACGCATCGAGAGGCATGCATATGTAGGTATGTATGCATGTATGAATGAAATGAAATGGAGGACGCGCGGACTTCGCTTTCTGCTTTCTTTTTATCGAGCAACTTTTGCGCTTCGTTGTAATTGTTGTTGCCTGTGTTGTTATTAATGGGTGAATGCAAGAAATGCGTCATACCCAATTTTTATATATTTACATACATGTACATATGTATGTATTAAATGTACATACTTGTTTAGCAAGTCAATAATATTATCGGGCTGTGTTGCACTTGCATAATTACATATGTATGTATGTCCACATAGTCAAATCGATATCATAAATTGTTTTTACCTTATAATTACCCTTTCATTTCAAGCTAAATGTGTTCATGTACGTTCTTTTATGAGAAACATTTTGGGTTTCTAGATTTCTAGATTCCTTGACCAAGCCCCCAATTTATTAATTTCACTTTGCTTCTTAGAAATATGCCAAACGTTATCAACACTGGGCCCCTATGTTAACGATCGGTTGAAAAGTGGGTTCTACTTTGCCAAATATTCTGTTTTTCAAGATATGTGTACATACATACATATGTATGTATGTGTAGTGTATTTTACCTTTTCTCAAAATCGGAGTCGGCTCGAAAATCAAAACTTTTTTGATGATTTTTTTTTATGAATATCCCGGGTAAATATTGTCTGACTTTGAAATGTTAAGCCTTTTTGAATTCGTACCGATCCCTACTACAAATTGGCTTTCACAGACCAAAAAACGATTCGTGTGTGAAGTCAACCTCTTTAAACGACTATTTGGAATATCTCGGCCAAATACTTGGAATTTTATACCAAAGATCTTTGAAAATGAGTAGGAGGCCGATCAGATCGCAAACAAAAAAGTTTCATACAAACGATTTTCGCGGTTTTTCCACACATGCGGGTGGAATTTTCCCTCGTCTTAACGTGCTGCTGTGAAAATTTCAGCTTCCTAGCTCAAACATATATAGAGATATTTCACATTTTATTTATTTAGGTACGAAAAAAACACAAAAAATATTAGAATAAAATTATAGCAAAATAAAAGCACACAATCTTTCCGTCAGCTTTTCGACGCCACAAACGCACACATGATTGGAAAGTCAATGCACGCAGCGACAGCGACGCCGATCTCAGAAGTAAGAGTAACAAAATAATAGCTCTATCAACAACAACAACAACAACAACCTAAACAACGGCAACAATAACAACATAAACAACAACAACGGCAACAACGTGACATACTTATGCTGCGGCTTTCTTTTATACTCTGTACTCGTTGTTTGTAATACAATTTGTCATAGAATTTCTAATAACTTATTTTGCTCAGTTCCAAATTAGTTCATAGCTGTTTAATGATGAAAAATCTAAAGTCAAATATCTTATGTTTATGTACATTGTGTATAATAAACAAAAAATATATATACATATATATACTATATGTATCGAAGAATCAAAATCACACAAAATCAATATCACACAAAATCATCTTTGTTTCTTATAAACCCCACTAATATAAAAAAAATGTTAATTGTAGAATTTGTCCTAAATTGGATTTCTAGAAACTTCTATCTCTAAGTGAGGGAAACCGGATCTAAAAAGTTAGTATGCCGTGTGTGCCCGACTAGAAGATACCCTGCAAACTCTTCTACTTCTAACTACGTTGCAATATAAGGATTAATCGCTTGAACAATCCAAAAGTTCTGGATCCCTCTCAATTCTACAAATAGACTGCTTCTAGCATTAGACTTACCAGCCCAATGAGCAATAATATTCTTTTCGGTTTATTTTAATCGATATTCCAAAGAGATCGGACTCGGCTCGGCGTATTGAGTTCCGATTCCTTGCATAAGCTGGAGATTTCTAGATTTCTCGGATTTCAATGTTGACGGTGAAAACCTTGAATATCATAATATTGCTAACATATGTGTTTTGTAAGTTCTAACAGTTTTTGTGTGTCCTGAATGATCGGACAGTATGTTTAAGTTAAACCCTCTCTTTATCCCGACTCTCTTTTATGCTTAGTTTTTTTTGACCTACTCATCTTCTCTTTTTCTGTGCCACAGTCGCTTAAGTTACAGATATTCTTCTGTCTTGTCTTTTCTTCTGGTGGATAGCAAAAAAGTTGCATGCAACCGGTAAATTTCCACAGTTGCGGCTGTCGCCCACCCATTCAAGCTTTGACCGATATTTTCATCCTAGAAGGAGTGGATTTTCGGAATATTAATATGCACGAAATATGTGAAATAGATCTTTAATAAATCTTTATAAATATATGAATGTTTGGGAATATAAAATTATCCATCAAAACTTTAAGTCCCATTTTCACTAAGGAGGGACCCTCTGAAATTAAAGATCTTTAAAAATGCCTTTAAATATATAGAGTTAACAGAGTTAATAATGTTAATAGAATGGACAACATTTCCAGAACGCAACAGAATAAGCCAACATCACATATCGACATACTTTCATGCACGTGTACATGTGTACAAAGTAAATCAGGCCAAATACTAAGCGGTGAAAATAGTACACAAAGCATACAGACTGCAGCAAGAGACAATGCAAAACAAGTTTTCAGAATTAGGTAAGCACCATAGACTCATCTTAAGTCCAAAATGCCGTTATTCCAGTGTCAGAGCTGAGAGCAAGAACCGTAAGAGCGTCTATTAATGGGACCGCTCGTATAAGACGCCAACGCAACGCAACACAACGCAACGCAACGCAATGTTAACGCTGTGACCCAAAGAGAGGCAACTTTTTCGCCTTATGTAATCAATTACTAAAAGAATGATGTTAAAGAAAGAAATGCTACAACACGCCTGCCCAACTGGCTTGGCTCGGCTCGGCTCGTTCTTACTTTCTCCGGCAAAGTAGGCCGCCAAAGCACGATTAACGAACACGGATATCATGTAATTACGAAACTTTCACGCAAGACACACGAACACACACACACACATGACAGCTCTCCAACAACACAAAGCCAAATACCAACTGATACAAAGAATGTACATATGTAAGTGTGCACACAGATACATGTGTACATATGTATGTGTGGCAGCGCGGCTCTCTTAACATTTACGTTCCGTCGGTGCAACTTTTTCGGGCTTGTAGTTTTTCGTCTTTCGATTCCAGTTTAGAATTGGGTCAAATAACGGATTTGAGTATTTGCCTTCCGTGGCAGCGGCCGCAACGGCGTACTCACTAACTCACACACACACACACACACACACACACACACACGCACATTTGCTCACACCAAAAACTTCTGCTGCGGCAAGATCAGCTAAAGAACGTAATAAACCTCAAGCATGTCATTACTCACCGCTGTCCGTCGCCGCTGCTTAAAACAAAAACCGAATTTCAAATCGAGAGCATAAGAAACCGGTTGCGGACTGCACAGTCACAGTCAATGGCGTTTGAATTACCTAGTGCCCGGCTTTGGCCGTGGCTTTCATGCAGGTTGCGGCTCAAACATGCTGCGTCGCTTTAAGCTTTCGTTTGGGTTGCGTTTGTGTGCAAGCAAAAAGACAGTGTATATGTATGTAGCTGTTTATGTATGTATTGGCTAGCTTTGAGGGCTGTTCTACATTTGAGCTCTCCAACTGGTGAAAAGAAACTTGTGCGGTTGCAAGAGGCTACGGAATAGAACGTTCACTTATGTATGTATGCATGTATGTCTGTACGCCCAATGCTCATTAAAGCAACACTAAAGAGATATTCTGTTTTGATTTTATTGCTCAAGAGAAAGTGTTACGCCAATTGTTTAATTAATTTTTTATGCGAGTAGAAGCTACCCGAAGCTACATACATATGTATGTATGTATATAAACATATACATATATGTATATATATTACGTATGTGTTGCATGCGCTTTGGTGTCAATAACCTCAGCAAGAGCGAGGCCAGAGTAAAAGTTTTGCTCAATGCGCTTCATTTGTTGTTTTGTCATCCTACACACATACATATGTACATGCATACCTACATCGATTACTTACGCTTCTCTCTTCAGTTGCTATCAACTGTGCTCTGGCCTGGCCTGGCCTGGGCCTTAGCTTGGCTTGGTCGCGAATTCATTCTTAGGGCAGCCGTTTACAGCCGTGTCGTCTATTTTCAATGTGTTGGCTGTACGTCAAGCAAGCCAAATGAATTATGCATTTCAGCAACTAAAACTTTCCAAATTTTTGCGTCGTTGTTGATGTTTTTGCTAGTTTACTAATTGTTGTTGCTTCTATAGCAATTATTATCGTCTTTTCTATTGCCATTATGTACCGCAACTTCTGCTACTGTTGCTTGCAAATAGAAAACATTTGACATTATTTTCTAGCTTTAATTTAATTGTACACACATGTCCAATACATTCATACAGATAATATATGTACATATGTATGTATGTATGCATATGCAAGATCTGCAATTGTCTTCCTTATCCCGGTCGTGGTGTATGATGCGGCTATTACGAAATAATCGAAGAAAAATGCGCAACACGACAAAGGAACACACACAATCCCACACATATGCAAATTTATGTAGATACATGTATGTATGTATGTTCATTCATTTCTTCAAGTATACAAGTATATACATATACATACACATGCTTAGTGCATGTCTTAAGTATTTATCAACACCAATAAGGCAAGGCAAAACAACATACATACATACATACATACATATTATCCCTTTTGTGAGCAGCGCAGCCATTCTGCAGAAATGCCTTATTAAGAACGCCAAGATCAAAATAGGACGGACAGAGAGAGAGAGAGAGAGAGAGAGATAGAGCAAATCCCCAATGCATAGCTGCAACCGCATTGAAGTCACAGTCTGTATCAAACAGTAGGTTTATTGGTCAGTCAATAAACCAGAAACTGTTCTTTCGCACTCTCACTCTTTCTTCCGCTCTTGCTCAAGCTCTCCCACTCTTTGTTCAGTTGAACAATTTGCGCAGCAGCGACAATATTAGCAGCAACACCAACGAACGGATTAAACCAAATCTGCGACGTTCATTATTTGAATTGTAAATGCAATAAAAGTAACTTAATTAATATAAACATATATATTATGTATATATATATATTAGCGGGTATTGCCCGGCCTTGCCCGTTGCCTTTGAAATCTACCCATACTATCTTCATCTGTACTTCTGTACTTCTATTTGAAAATACGTTTAGAGTGCATCAAATAAAGATCCTACTTGCTGGTGAAATTTCCGAAAACTCCATATTTGGGAAACTATAGTAAAAGTTGCAGTCAATCAGTCAGAACAAACAGTTCTATATATAAAGATTAATACCATAAACTAATAATATAAAAAATTCTCTTTACTTGTTGTTTGCTTTTGGGACCTACATACCATATTTCGTTTCAAATAAAAAAATCTAAGATGTTTGACTGAAAGGGTACTCGTCGGCTTGCTTAAAAATTCTAAAGACTGATAAATTTTAATTTTTGCGCCTTTCTGCCTGTTTACACTCAAACATACAAACATCAAGTTCGACGATTGAATCAATGAGTGCATTGAGAGTAAATGTCTTTCCCTTTTGGGTGAGATCTAGAAGTTGTTCGGGATAGCAAAGCGTCGCAGTGAGAACAGGAGGGAGAGCGAGAACACATTCTGCATATGCATGCATACAATTATCTCTGAGTCACATACACACACACATACATACATACATGCATGCATACATACATACAGCAACAACAAGAGAATCAGCAGCAGCGACATTGCACACTGAGCGCGGGACGGCGCTGCACTGATCGTTCGGTTTTCGAGGCTTGTCGTTTGCCGACAATTTAGCAAACTTACTCTCGCAGGGCAAAAAACAAAAGAGAGGGACGGTGTCGCGAAAAAAAAATGTCAAGCATGACGGCTCTATATATTGTATGCTTATTGTAAAATAATATTATATAATTATTTGAATACTAACAGCACCTAAAGAATGAAAATAAATATTGCTCTTTGCATCATCTACACTTATATAATACACACGCGCCGCTTACTGCGCAGTTTAAGCTGCGGGTGCTCTGCTTCTTTCCTTAGCCTCAGACTATAGGGAGAAATGCTTTCGTAGTTTACCTCGGTGCATATTGTCCGATATATATATCGATATATACATATATAATAATATATTAAATCAAATACCATTGGCAATACGAGTTTATCATAACTTGTTGATATCTCTTCCCAATAAAAAAAATATCGTTCAGAATTGCATAAATCGAAAATTATATAAATTTAAGTATATATGTACATACATATGTATATGTATGTAGATTTGGAATATTTTACTAGTGTATGTACGTTAGTGATTATAATACATACATATGTATGTCTATAGTACCTGCATACAAATTTTGGAATTCGTCGTGGGCTATAATCAATAGACAAATGTTTAAGATTGGCTGGAGGGGTGAAGGGGACTTTATATTCACGCATACTGGGCTTACTTATCTTTATCAAACTTGTGATTGCATAAAAAATTGTTTTCTTTTGATCTTAAGCCCAGTTGTGCAATTTTAGGCTTGTATGTACATATGTACATAAGTGTATAGACATATGCGCATGTGGGTACGCCAATAACGCTACTAAATTTAATCTTCATTCTCCTGCATGGTCTTGCTGTAGTTGTTTGTGCTGCAGCTAAAATGATCTTACTGAAAATATGTACATATGTATGTATGTATATACGCACACAAATATATAAATTTGTATCAGTGTTGGCGCTCTGGTCGGTCTGTGTGTGCGCATACATATACAACATATTTATTGACGCCATGAAAATGAACAAACTGAGTGAGCGACTGATTTGCTCAGCCTTGAACTTCTCTTTGGAGTGCATTAACTCTGCGATCACACAAAACAAACCGAAACACACACTCACACGCTCACAAAGCATGAGCAACAATGGCTGCGCCTTTCGTGCTTGCAAAAAGAGAACATTTTTCGACCGAACTTCTGAGAGCAGAATTATCGTTCAGACTGCATTTGTGTCGGTGTCTGATCTTATTGTAGTCTCTTGTTGTTTTATGTAATATAGAACGTAGTCCTCCCATACATTCACGTTTCATATGTGTGTACGTATTTACATTGCGTATATAAAATTGTATGAATGTATGTACATATACATATTTATTTATATAAGTATGCATGTATATTCTGTATTTACAGTGGAGCTGCAAGCCGTCTCTTTATCAGCGCCCCCATTTGGGATCGTATTACATAAGCGCCTCTAAACGGTGTTGTTGACCAGCAATAAATTTCCCTTTTTTATGCACAAATACATATGCATGAATGTACATACATACATACATATGTAGGTACATACAAATAATGGGGCGTGGTGCACACACACATGCATAGGTACACATATAATGCATACTTATAGTTATTCCTTTTTTAATGCCATGTCTCTTCACACACGCATACAGACGCACCATGGGCATTTCGAACCTTTCTGGCGTTGGCCTTGAACCTGCTGCCGATCGTCCGCTCTGGCTGCGACTGAATGTGGTGAAACAGATATGTATGTATGTATGTATATATGTATGCATGCCAAAGCAAACATATACATATACATATACATGTGTATGTAGCTATGTACGACCAGATGCCACCGAATGTGAAGTTATAAATGCGAACTAAAGCAACAACTGCAGCTTTAGCTGTGTACGTTATTCGTACGTTAATTCATTCGCTTCTTAGTTATGGTAGGCAGACCTCCAGTTTTTACACACAAACACCCACATAGGAACATACATACATACATACACATGTACTAGCGAGAACTTTTATGGGTGTGTGTGAAGTAATCGCACGTAGAATGTTCAAACATTCATGCACATGTACAAACACACATACAAGTATTTTTGTATACATGCACATATGCATATCTGCGTATACGTACATTTTGTATTCGCGTTCGAATTGGCCTGACCCCACACAACATTGCAAATGCTCTGACGCAAGACCTTGAGATTGTTTCGTTCTGTCAGTAGAATCAAGAGTTTTGCCCCGCCTTCTGATTTGCATAGTTATATAAATACATAAGTAGACGCTGTTTTTGCATGTCTTAATTAATCCCTACATATAAAATCCCTATACATATATGTACATATAAAAATGACTGACTGATGATCAACGCAGAGCCGAAACCGTAATAAATCGCAAGCTATAATTACCGAATTGAACTTGTGGTGAAATTTCGGGAAATTCCCCCCGAAAGTGGGAAATCGCGGAAAAGGATTGTATGAAACTTTTTTGTTTGCCATCTGAAACTCATTTACAAAGAATTTAGTTTGTGTTCTCACTCTTTTTAGAAAATACATCCCATCTTTGTAGATCATGTGGGTGAAGTTTCGGGTTCAAAGGGGGGATTCGTTCCGTAAAACAGTTTGAGAGAGTTCCGTTTTCACAGCTGCTTTTTAAACGTATTAGGTCAGAAATTACTCATTTTATTACAAAATTATAATGTACTTTAAAGGGAAATAAGAAGAAGAATTAACAGCCTTACTAAAATTTGTATTTGTATGAAAAGAAAATGTACTTAAATTGCAGTACAAACATACAAATGTATGTATGTACACACAGCCCAGCATGCCATACAATCGGAATTGCAATTCTATAAATAGAATGAAGAGAAAAAAACCCCATGTACACGTTTAAATTTAAAATTCTTGCGCTTTGCGCTAGCTTCTGTTTCGTAGCCTATCTTGATAAAATGTTCGACAGAAGATATTATTGCGCCAAAGATACATACATATGTAGCTAAATTTTAACTTTCTTGAATCTTGCTCCTAAAACCATGCTGAAACAAACTCTTACTAACGGAAACCCTACGGTAAAAATTGCATGTTTCTAGCTCTATGTATGTGTAATTTATAAACTAAGTAACTTATATATAACAGCATTTACATATGGTATGTATATCCAGTACATACATATGTATGCATGTATATACATAGAAGCTAATGGAAATTCATACATGCATTGGGGCAGTCAATATTGTTTTGAATTTTTCCTTTAAGCTCTATTCAATCTCATTGATTACATAAGTTGCAGTCGCAAAAGTCCGACTTAAAATTGTAGCTACCTCAGTCGCAGTGAAATTTATACTGCCGCTTCCTGCGATCACAGCACACTCGTGTTCTGTGCCCGAAGAGCGTCTTTTCGAAAGCCCGACGAGTCGGCTTGCATTTGCTTATGTGTGTGTGTGTGTGCGAGCGCCCAGTTGTCTTGGATGCGCAACTGCAACGTCGGTCTCAGGCAAGATCGAACATGTTCGAACGAACTCGGTTCGGTTTCAACAGGCGCAGCGCACCGACCTAGTTTCATTATTTGGCCCGTTGCTTTATGCTGTTCGTAATTTTATGTTGCTCTTGTTGCTTGTGTCCCCATCTCAACGGTTTGCGCTTAGTGATCTTTAACGGAGGTCCACTTTCTCTTTTTTGGCCAACTCAATTGGTATGCTATGCTTAGCTTGGATGTTTAGTTTCTGTCTTAGATATGCGACCTCATATTCAGCTGTCATTTCGTGCTCGACATTTGTCTTTACATTCTTTTTCTATGCGCGTTTGCTTCTTACCATCAAAATTAATAGGGTACACAAAATATTTATGATAAAATTTATAAAATTAAACTTACTATTTCAGTACATATTTGTGTCCTTTCCGACTTGATCAAGAATAAATACATATTATAAATTAAGGGGTCCATGCAACATACAACATGTCGTATGGTTTGTTGTTGCAAACATTAACACATGCCAGGCTACCCTTTATAACAGTTTTCAATGAGTATAACATTACGAACTTAAGCTAATAATGCCGAATAATTATATAATGTTGATATAAAGCTTGATATTAGTATATAATAATAACAATATGCCTTCCTTTACACGCCTTCCTTTAAACGCATTTTCTTCCAAATCGTGCCTTTGAATTATGACAGGCTTTTGCTTAATAAGTGATGTACATATGTATGTATGCATATAAAATTAAAATTTAACTTAACTGTGAGTCTGCCAAAAAGGCTAACGTCTGCTTGTGAACTGTTGTCCTGTTTAGACTTTCTCTGTTCCACTGCTCGCTTGCTATCTCGCTTGCTCCCTCTTGTTGTCTGTTGCTCGTCCTTTTCTTTGTTATTGCCTTGGAAGCTAAACTTTCAAGGTTAAGTCTGCCGCCAGCAGGGAGCAATGACATTTGGCTGGCGGCGAGCAATCGACCACCTCACAGTGGGGCAAAACAGCATTTATATGTTGATATACTAAATGTGCGTGTATTAATGTCTGCAGCCGTGTGTAATATTCGCTCATATTTTTATACATATTTCGGGGACAAGCAAATACAAATTTACGTACATAAATGCCTATATTTATGCTGTGATTGTTATCGAGTTGTATATTATTTGTCTTGCTTTGCATTTGAAACCAATGTACATGCCCCGTTCTCTCGTTTTCTCTCTTCAACTCAACTTCTGCCTATCTGCTTCTCATTGGGTAATAAGACAAGGAGACGAAACGCCACGTTGAGCTTTTATAACCGTTTTAATGTTCATGCTAAATACATCAGGTTGGTCTGCAAACGCAAAATCAAACACAAAACCTCAAACATGAAAGTCTGCACCTGTCGCATAAACACTGCATTGGTATATGTAAAAATAATTGCCTTTGAATTTTGGGCAACAACAGAAGTAGCCGTAGACAGCTGGTTGTTGTGTTTGCAACCACGGTGTCAAGCATAAAGTCTCTACTCGGGCGTTCCCGACTAAGGGATACCTCATCAACCCTCACCCACATTAACGCGTTACGTTCCTTTGTTTAATCAGTAATAAAAATGAATCTAAAGCAACGGGAAAATGTTTCCTTGCTATCGCCTGTACTCGACAGCCAGGCCAACAATTAATTTTTAGATTAGAAACTAGCAGGTGTTATGGTTAGGTGATTTTTAAAATTTTATTCAATTAAAGAAAGCTTGAAAAACACTTTTACATTGATCACCAACATTTTAGAACAATAAGTTTACCCGATTTGACAGACATTTGTAAGTTTGTATTTCTAGCAACAAAAATGTACAAAAAGCTTTGGCCAAATAGCTTTAGATCCGAAGAACTAATCTGGAATAACCTGCCGACACTGAACAAGAATGTAACAAAATACTTTAAGTAGTCGGATACGCCTCTTTCAATCATGTTTAGGGCACAACAGGCAGGACGTCTTCAAGCATTGGTGGTTTGTGCTTTATCTGCAGCCAAGTTCGAATAACTGTAGGTGTCTATGTATGTGTATGTGTATGTGTATATGCATATGCATGTGTATGTTTATATGTATATTTATATGAATATATATGTGTGCATACACACTGACTGGGAATTTTATTAGTTACACACACACAAACTGGGAAGGGCCGTAAGATGCGGCTGGCGCCCCCTACCTCTGTCCCCCTACCCCCTGTGGCTGGTCGGGTGTTGTCCTTGTCGTTGTTCTGAATGTGCGCGGCGTCTGGCCCTGTTCAGTGGAAGGGAAAGGTTATTAGACTTAGCCCAGACATTTGCCACGGCTGCTGGGTTTTTTGTTAAAATAACCTTTCACTTTTAGGGAGTTGGTTAGTCGACGGAAACAACCTTGCGTGGTTTGGGGGCGGTTCATCAGACGAAGACGCGGCCAGTGTCCTCCGAGTCGTTGTAACTTTGAGGGGCGACGAACCGTGCCACGTCACGAGAGCGATAATACTTTGACTTTACGGATGAAAGAGTATCCTTAATCCTTACCTATGGACAATATGCATATGTAAAATTACAAGGGAATACGAAAAGCCAGAGAAAAGCCTAGATCTGTTGCATTGTGTAGTTCTTCTTACTAACAATCTATCTACCTCTCATGGAAATTCTTATTTTTTCTTCTTATTGTTATATTTTTATATTTACGGATAAAAGATTATCATTTGTTCTTACCTATGGACAAAATGCATATGTAAGATTACCTCAGACAACGGAAAGCCAGAAAAAAGCCTAGATTTGTTGCATTGTGTAGTTCTTCTTGCTAACAATTTATCTATCTACCCTATACCCACTAAAAATGTGTAAAAGGGGCATAATATTTTTGTGCAAATGTATGTAACATGCAGAAGGAAGCATCAACAGCCGAGTCGATCTAACCATGTCGGTTTGTCTGTCCGACCGTGCGTCCGTCCGTACGTCCGTCCATCCGTCCGTATGTATGTAGGCAAGGATATCAGAACCTATAAAAGCTAGAGAAATCTTGTACGTAGGACCTTATATGTTAAGGCCTAGAGTCAAACTTGACATACATGACGGAATATTATATATATATATATAAAGTAACTTCCATTATAACCAAAGTAAAGTATCTTTCATCTTACCACCTCTACCACCTCTTAAATCATGTAAATAATTCAATTTGTATTGCCCACTAATTTACAATTCTACAATTTCAACGCAATTATCTTTTAGAGAATACGCGAATATTTGATAGTACAATAAGATCTAAGAACTCGTAGCGCGAGCTCCATTTCGTGTTGGTAGAGGAACGTACAGGGTATCCCCTAGGCGGGCACTCCCGACTAGAGCGACTTACTTGTCTGGTGTACTTTCTTTGCTTCAAATTACTTAATTATTTGCCCAGTTTCGCTTTACCGATCATTTTTTGCAGTACAGTTGTTGCAAATTCGAGCACAAATACGGAAAGTAGGGGAAAATGGCAATCGCGCAAAGTTGGTCATGACATATTTGAAAATTGTTTTTGTAAGTAAGTATAATAGGCAGCAGGAGGCATTTTGAACGCCATTTATCTTATATAGTCTCTATCAGCCTCAAAAGCCAAATTGATATTGATCCATGCGTAGAAATAAAACCCTTGAATTAAGAAAATGTAAGAGCTAGAGTACATTTTCCACTCATTTGCCACCTGTGGAATAATAACAGTATTTCTCTAGTCAAGAATGCTCGGGATACCCTGAACCTTGTTCACCGAACTCCATTTATTATTTAGAATATAATTCTTTAAAATAAAGAAAGATTCTTGATTTGTACGAACTATTCCAGAAGCTACGAGACTTGAGGTATTTCCCTATCGATTTTTATCGATTACTCGGAAACGGGTTAAGTTGTTGGTTATCTAGGAGGACCTACGTTCAAAATTTCCCTCTAGCTCTTATAGGTTCTGACATTGAGCCGTTCATAAGGTATATATATATATTCTTGATCAGCATCAATAGTGTCTAGCTCGACTCGGCTATAGATGCTAATCAAGAATATATGTATATACTTTATGGGGTCGCAGAAGCTGCCTTCTGCCTACAAAACCAATATACCCCTTTTACCCCTTTTCAATCGGTTCAGGATACTTTGAATACACAAATTGTGCCTTGGGAACAAAGTTAGCTTCTTGCTATTTATTTAATTTATTATTATTTCTATTTAACTTAGGAATATGGACTCGCATCCTTTTGAGTTGCCAGGGAACTTTAAATAGATAGGCGTACTACTTTACTTTCGAATCCCAATTGCATTCGGCACAACCTAATTTGTCACTCGAACTCATAAAGAGAATCGCCAACGTGCTGTAAACTGGGACACACTTATTAATTTATGCATGCAACACCAATACTTCGAAATAAACACAAATGCGCGTGTGTGTGTGTGTGTGTTTATGCTAAACGCTTTCAGCTGTGTCTATCTGTGTGTGTGTGTGTGTTGCAGTTGCAATCAAAGTTGACGTCGCAGCCGACACACAAAAAATAGAAAGTTTACGTGTTGCATTATTTGCCTGATGCAGTTACCGCTGCCGCCGCCGCTGCCTCCGCTGCTGCCGCTGCCGCTGCCGCTGCCGCTGCAAGCATTTGCTGCAATTTTCTCTTTGCAATTTGATTGAATAAAATATTGTGTAAAAGCTAATGTCGACGTCGACGTTGTTGCCAACTTTCCAACCGCAATCGAGGCTTCTAACTCGGTTACGGTTACTAGAAGCAATAATAATTACATTTGTCCCACTTTACTTTCACTTGGCGAGAGTCGAATGCGCGAATGCGAATGCAACTGCAGCCGCACAACGTGGGCAACTGCGACGGCGACGGCGGCGGCAGCGGCGACGGCGTTAGAGACCGGCGTCGACTTTGACTTTGTGTCGCTGCGCAACACTGTATGTGTGTGCATGTTTGTGCCTGTTTGTGCATGCATATGTATGTGTATGTGTGTGTGTGTGTGTGTGCTGCATGAAAAGTTGCAACTTTTTCCAGTCGCTAGCTTGGGTGGAAATTGTTTACCGTTGCCTGCCTGCCTGCCTGTTGGCAAAAAGGAAAAGTGGGTCAAGCGCAGCATTATTGCCACACTATTGCTGCACGCTGCGGCTGTCGTGCTGCCCGCTGCCTGCTGCACGCCGCGCTTTGTGGCACCTACTTGACAATTTCGAAGCGGGCCAAATTGTGAATTTTGTTTGCCGTTTTTGTTTAACTGACATTTGCATTTCATTTGCAAAAATAGACTGCGACGATCATTTTCTCTTTTAATACCCTCAACTCAACGAAAATGGGTAAACGGGTATACTAGGCTTGTGCAAATGTACATGGATAGATAATAGATATACATACCTATCTCACAAACAACTAGGACGAAAGCTGTTAAATTTAGGTAAGAGTTAGTTTAGGGCTATGATATATGTACATGTACATATGTTGATTTAATACCAGCAGCGCCATCTATGTGTCAGCCTACGAACGTTTCAGCCCGCTTGTTAAATAGAACGCGTCGATCTTAGAATTTATAGGAGCTACAGACTTGGGTCTAATGTTTTACAATTTCCGGTCATCAAAGCTTACAGTATATATGTATTTCTGGGTGCAGATCAATTTTGATTTCATAGATATCCAATTGATGGTTTATTTTTTTATTTGATAGTATATGTGTATCCCTTTACCCATTAAATAGGCTAAAATGTGTAGTTTTTGGCTGAAGCTTGAGCAGTTCAGTCGGGAGTGCACGACTAGAACACTCTTGTTTCTTTTTTGTACCGTTCAGACATTGCCAAGAGTTTTTGAAGTTATGCACATGTATCTAGGCAGTCTGTCTATCCGTCGGCCCCATCTCTGATCTCATTTCCAAAATCTATAAAGTGAAAGATACTTGGCATATATACTATGCTAGAAGGACCTACGTTTGAAATTTCAAGACTCTGCATACGGACGGAAGGAAATGGCTATTACGGGGTGGAAGTTGCTGTTTTCTACCGGTTTCAAGCACAAACACAATATTAGCACTAAGACGATAAGGTCCATACATTAAGGTTTTGCTCTTCAAATGCCACGCCAACCGAATGGCTTTTCGCTCACCAAAAGCCAGACGAACTTATATTATCTTTGGTATTTATGTCATGTCTTGTGTGAAGTAAGGGTAAGTATAAGAGTAGGAGTATAAGAGTACGCGAATTCGTGAGTGAGTAGAGGGTTTCGCCTAGTCGAATACCCTCGGATATGACATTTTGCATGAGGATTGTTGTTTTTATTTAACATTTTTTTTAAATATATTTTCTAATTTTTAAAGTTCTTTTTCGTTTTACTTAATATTAAATTTTATTTGCTTACATTTCGTTAGACATTTAATTTGTTATTTTTTAGTTTTTGCTGCTGTCTCCTGTACATACAAAATTATTACATTACTCTTTTTATCTTATTCTTTATTCAATCTTATTTGCACGAACATTTTCATTGTTTATTTACATGTACATACGTTAAGTACTTAATATAACTCAAAAATCATCTATTTGGTGGTCCGTAAAAGTGTTTTTTCACTCTAAAATTTAGGGAAAATTCTCTTAACTATTTCAAGTGAAAAGCCATTTCTATTGTTTCATTTTAAAAGTGTAACTAATATCAAGAAAACCCGGCTTATTAATTAAAGGAGAGTTAGTTTTGAATTATTCAGGAATCAAATTTTTTTGACTAGCGTTTCAGAAACTGAAACTTACCAGTTTTTTAAAAATCGTCGGAAATTAATTAAAATTAACGCGAGAGAATTTTTTTTTGTAACGAAAACAAGTTAATTTATGATCTTTCTAAGTACGCTTTATAAATAATATATTTCATTGTATTCCATGTAATTCAGTACGTATTTTGCAGGGTATTGAAGGAGGGCTCGAATTTAAACTAATTATATACAGCATAATGTATGTTGTTGCACAAGAATTTAAAATACGGCGGTCGATAAAAACAATTATATTCAATTATGTTAATTATTAATCTTTTGGCATAGTTTTGGTTGTTCGAATATAAATTTGCTTGGTTCGTGGGATATACAAATGATATTTAAATCTATATCAAACAATAGTTTTTTTTTAAATATAGATAAATTTAATGTACTTAGTTGGTTTCCATATTTAAGCTTGTACATTAGAATAAAAAGATTTATAATTCTGAAAAAGTTTGTTTATAAAGTTAATTGTAATTGTTAATCAGAGAAGGTATTTAAATTTTAATTGCTTTTTAGGTAAAGTTTACCCAGAATCTTGTTACCAACTAGACAACCAAAAGATGACGAGTGAAAATCGAAAAAAGCATTCAGTTTTTTATGACTTTGCAGCAGGTGACACTTTTGCTTATCTCAAACATTTGTCATACAAAAAGAACATCCAATTGGTTATGCAACAAAAATATTTTAATAACTTTCGAGCTAAAAGCTTAGCTGCAATGGATAACGATTTTAAATGACACTGGCGTTGGTTATCGCCGATGAAGAATGTTAGAGAGGGTGCGTATTTGTTTTTGCAGCTCGGAGTCCATGCGGCAACATTCCTCATCAAAGATATCACGCATTTGCTGCAGCTGGGGCAACTTGTCGGCCTGCATGTTGAGCAGATCGCTGAAGAACTTGGACCACACGTGCTTCTTTAAATAGCGGGGCAACTTTTGACGTATCTCCCAGCCGGCGGCTCGTTTCTGCGGCTGCATGTACTCGCCAAATAGCATGACATGCACCGTGCTGGCAATGCAGAACAGATCTGTTTCGTATGACCAGGAGCGGCCCTCCTGCATCTCGATGCATGTAAAGCCATCCGTTTGCACCACCTTGCGGAACTTGGTGTGCTCGGCGTCGGGAAAGAGCGACATGTCGATGGCGCATCCAAAATCAATCAGCCGCAGCGAGGGTTCGGCATTCTCCACACTTGGCACGCGCATCAGCAGAAAGTTGTCCGGCTTAATGTCCGCATGAATGATGTGCTGGCGATGCAAATGGTCCACAATGTTGCAGATCTGCGACGAAAAGTGCATGACCAGAGACTCGTGCATCACTTTTGTGGTGGCCTGACGTATTTTGTTATTAATGTCCAGCAGCGAACCGAAAGGCGAGAACTCTGTGGCAATAAGGCTGGCATTCGGTGCTATAATCGCAGTCGATATGTCCATAAGTCCCGGCAGCACTTCGGGCTCCCGTATGCGTCTCAGCACCTTAAGAAAAAGTTCACATAAGTATTAAGTATTGATTACAATTTGGATTGTTTACCTGATCGCATATATAGATCTCCCAGGTATTTGGCGGCTTCTGGTACTTGAGCGCCACAACGTTGCCGGTGCGAGTGTCAGTTGCCTTGTACACGGATCCATAGGAACCGCGACCCACCTCTTTGTCAATGTTGAACTGCACGCCTTCAAGGACGCTAAGGGTGCGCGTGTTCGAAATTTTCGGCAGCGGTGTTTGCACTACTTTATAGCTGGCATGGGCGTCGTTGTCGCCAGGAAAATTGAGTTTAGCCAAAAAGGCGCGACAGAGCTCGCTGTTGAACGGATCGATAGCTTCTTTGGCCAGGTGACGTGCAATTGTCTCCAGCGCCTTTGAATGCCGGCGCTCCTGTGCCTCTGCATCGTGTTGCGTGGCGAAGTAAGAGTTCTCCTGAAATGTGGAGAAGTCCGCCAATGTGCTCGTTGTGCTCTGTGCAGGCATGTGATTGTTATTGTTGTGCGCGGGCAGCGATTTATTAGCAACGCCAGCAACATGTGCGGCTTCACGGAAATTAAGTCTATCCACCGCCAGCGCTAGCGAGCCATTCGAATTGTCCAGACCACCGGCACTGGAGAACGAGAAGTTGGCGTTGTCATTGAAGGTAGCGTTGTGTATTGGCGCAGAGGCAGCTTCAAAATCGGCATGGACAACGCCGGGCTCGACACCATTTGCCGCCTGGTCCGCCACCGAGCAGGATGAGTTACTGTTGCTGCACAGTTCAGCCTGGAACTTGCCCTGTTTCGCCTTGGCGCGCGCACGCCTGCTCTCGTTTGCTGTGCTTTTTGGTGTCGAGGTGTGGCCTAACAGATAAGGGTGGAAATGATGGCTTTCGTTTCGCTGGCGCTGCGTTGTCGTAGCTCCACTATAGTCTTGCAAGATCTTGGACGAGGTAGCAAACTTGCGCATAGGTTCGGGTGCTGGTGCCGCTGAAGGCAACTCTTGCTGCTGATGGTAAATGCTTTCGATTGTATAGGCACTATATGGGCTACACTCTAGCGTGCGTTCCTTTTTAAATTTCATCTTTATGGAGCGATTCTGTTGCTCAAAGGTTGTCTGTGCTCTAAATTTCATTTCCACGTCCACGCCGTTGGAGTAAACCTGCTTCGCCGGCTCTGCATCGTTGTCCTGCTGATCGGAGCCCTCCTCATCTGACTCTTCGTCTGATTCCTCTGCTTGCTGATCGTCCTCCCCTTCCTCATCGCCGCCAACTTCAGAATTTGTTTCTTGAACTTTTTCATAGTGTTTACCATCCATTGCCGTCATGCAGTAGGACGGATCCTTTTGATAGGAGTCGGAGAGATCCTGTTGCTGCCCATCTGGATAGGTGGCTTCTTTTTGCGTCTGCTCTTGTGCTTTGACATTGAGTGGCTGTTGCGGCGCTTGCGCCTGCACCGATTGCTTCCGCTGCTTCAGCAGATCTGTGTACTTGCGCGCCAACAGCTCTTCGGGACTGTACTCAATGCCCACGCCTGCTGGGTAAACCATCTGCTTGGCATAGTGACAGACGCGTGATGGATCGTCCGGCTCTTCCAGAGTCAGTGCTGGCTTCCACGTCTCGTGGTTGTTCCGCCCGTAAGCATGAAAGTTTCGTGGCAAACGCACACCTCCAACTTCCGTCAAGGACTCCTGCTGCTGCTGTGGCTGCCCCTCGCTAGGACTTTCAGTGGCCGACATCTGTTCCTGTGGCTGTGGTCCCAAGTACGTATTTGCGGGAGTCTAAAAGGTGGAAAGTAGTCAGTATACAGTACGCCAGTATCCAAGCGGAGCTTACCCGATTCTGGTTCAACATAGGAGAATAGTGCGAGGGTGCGAGCGGTTGGTTCTGTGCAGCTACAAATGCGGGATGATGCAGCTGTTGGCCAAAGCGCGCTGGTGCTGAAGGAGTCGGCTGGAAAAAGAGTGCGCAGACTCGGTTAGCCTTGATTTTGTTTATATTAAATGGGAAAATAAAGAGTCAAATGTGCTCATAATGATCATTAGCATAATTGCGAATCAATTTGATAAGAGAGTTTACTTGATATAATCCATCTAAGGGATCATCTTTAAATATTACCTGTTCCTGATGCTGGTAGTGAGCTTGTGGCGGGGCTTGCTGCTGGTGCTCTTGCGTATGGGAGAGATATGTAAGCTCCTGTGGATGCTGCTGATATTGATGAAAGTTATCTGGGCGTAGGTTATGAGACCTTAGTGGTGCGGATGTCGCAGGATTCGGGTAGACTGGCTGTTGCTGGTGATGATCTTGCTGCTGCTGCTGCTGCTGCTGATGCTCCTGCTGTAGGTGATGAGTTTGGGTGTATGTGGTCAACTGCTGCAGTGCGTCGTGAGACGGTGGCTGGTGCTGATGTTGTTGCTGTTGCTGCACTTGTTGCTGCTGGAAAAACAACGAGCGCACATATGTAAACTTGGCGTGGGCGTTTTGGAGCTCAGCGCTGCTGTGAGCTTTCTCTTGGAACGCCAGGTTGAATACTGCTTCGGCGTCCTTGAACTGCTCGTGCGCCTCGTAGTAACTGGCCCAGCCAATATAGAATGCGGCCACCTGGCGACCGGTGCCGCGCTGAAATAGAACCTGATAGAAGCGCAGCTGGTCCGTCTGCATTGCAATGTATTTAAGCCAGAGCCGGACGAGGCGCACGTCCTGCCTATAATATTCGTTGTGCTCGTAGACTGTGAGGCAACGTTCGAGCGTCTCGCGGAACTTAAGTTCGGGATCGCTATGGGCATGGCTTTCGTACCAGCATATGTAATTGTACCAGTGATCGAGCGGATCGGGCCCCTGATAGAGCGATATTGCGTGCTCCCATGCCTGTTTGTCCTTTAGGAAGTCGTTCACCTCGTCGGCACTCAGGTTCTCGTTTGCACTGCTTGTTTGAGTTTGATTCGGGTTGGCCCGCATATATGAATGCATGGCCATTCTGATCCTGTTGATCGGTGTGGGGCCAGAATGAGGACCAAGCTTTAGCAAAATTTTGAAAGCGTTCGCATTCGTAAACCAAAGTTTCGTAATTTATTTACACGGCTCTTCGATCAAGGCCGTGGCGAAGACTGAGACAATGTGTTTCAACGACAAATAATATTGAATGCTAACACTTTGTTGCTGTCGGTTTTGAAATAAACATATTATTGCTTTTACACTCAATAGCTTTCAAGAATTACAAAAAAAATTAAGTCTTATTCTAATGTTTTTTTATGTCGCTGTGTTGCTGATAAGCTATCGCTACTTTTTTGTGGCGGCTAATCGATGACAGGAAGAGCAACCCTGCTATGTTATTTGTAACAAAAGTAAGAAAAGGGTGTTCCTAACACTCATTTCGATAAAGTTCCGACATTTCCCATTGCCAATTTGGCTTTTATAATTTCCATTTGGACTATCAGAGTTGAAAAGGGCAGATTTAAATTGCATAAATTGCATATATATGATTTACATGATGCATGCTTTAAGAAAATAAGAAATTCGTAAAGGACATATGCACATTTAATTCAAATTAAAAAGGAATTTAAGAAAAATATTCCAAATATTTTCAAAAACTTCATTACCGATCGCTAATTGCATTTATTGAAACAGTGTTAAGATTTGTTGAATGCAAGTCACATTTTACATCTTACATCATACATCTAGATTTAAAGGGAACTATGTAAATAAATATTTGTTGGTATAAAACCCTAATTCTAAACAAAACTATGTTTATAAGCTGGCTATAAGATCTCTGTTCAACTATTTACTGCTTGATTTTTGGTTACCTAGAAACTTGATCCTCATAAAACTGAATGTGTAAATATGTCGTTATATTAAAAAAATAAAAATATGGGGCAGTTTTTTGTTAAATGTGTGTTAAATATGAAACATTTCAAAGATTATGATAAAATGAGCTGTTAATAAACTCGAACTGACTGTGAGTCAAGGCAAAAGCATGAATTTATTAAAACTGTCACAATTTGTTAGCATAGACTGAAAATACACGAAATGGAAAAAACTAAAATAGCAAATGAGAATGCGTTATGTCAAGTTACTCCAAACGAAAAAATATATCGATAGGCAGGCTCCAGACCCCTTTTCTCCGCCACTGTACTCGTTTATTATACATTATGTTTTTACCAATTTAACCATTACGCATCTAGTGCTTTATTATTGACTGTGCAATCGAATGATTTTGTGTATTTGTATGTGCATATTACCGTTCTAAAATCTCCAACAACATCCAATGTTAAAACCGAGCAACAAACCAAAAGCCGTGCCTGAATCAAAAACTACTACAAAGTAGTAGCCTTTTATCGATTTCACCTAAACAGTGTACAAATATGTTTTACTTTATATAATTATTCTTATAACCATGCCGAATTTATATGAAATGCACCAAACGTCGAAGGCTTCGTCATTTGTAACATTGTAAACAGATTGTGATTTGTACCGAACATTCATGGGTATGTATGTACATATGTATGTACATACCTATTCATGGCATTTATAGCTTTCCACTAGTCGTTCAATATTTCGGGCTCCCAATTCGTCAATCATGCCATTGAATCAATAACGTATTCTAGGCATATGTATGTATGTATATATTCCGTTAAATAATTTTAAAAGCAAGTCTTTTCGTGTAAACATGTACAAACATGTACATACACCGTAATTATAAAATACAATTTTGGTTTTATCTTATCTGGCAAATAACAGCCTAAATTTTTTTAACATTAGTAAATGCAGCTTATATTTTGGCAGAGGCTGTCGAATAAGATTTGGATTATGAGTGAAGACTTCATTTTAAAGTTATGTTAATATTATTAGATATGATATTATAAATGCCATGAATTGTGACTTTTTAATATTGGACGTCTATTTCATATAACTGCATGGATATAATATATTTAAAATACTGCGCACGCTAAACTTGTCATGTCATAGATAACTCTCTTTCTTAGTATACTAATTATGGTATCTGTACATTTAAGTAACGGCAATAATAACGTTATTAACGGATACAAACGTAGCGCGTAGATAATGGAAGTGTCGGCCGATCCGTACGAGCAGAAACTTTACCAGATGTTCCAAAGCTGCGAAACATCGCAAAGAAACAGCGGCTTGCTGGACGAAGTTTCGCTAACGCGCCTCTGCCAGCTGCTGCAGCTGCGCGATCAGGGCTCGGCGCTGATCTCTAATCTGACCGCCAGCGGCAGCTCCAAGCTGGGCGTTTCGTTTGAGCAATTCAAGGTGGCTCTGCTTAATTTTTTGGGCACAGAGTTCGACGGCGCAACAACGCGGCCCGGATTAAGTGCACCATCTGGACTTAAAGGTAAGCCAATATTTTACCTAACCTCAAGTGTCAGCTGCAAATAATAAAACACGAGCTAAAATCATTAGCTTTTATGAGGGGTAAAACCGGGGTACCTGCCTGGAGTTGTGCGGGTTAGGTTATGTTAACAACGGGAATTGTGCATTTAAAAGTGCTCCGCCGTGTGTTTGTCCAACAGTTGCAATCAGATCCTTCTAACGTTACAATATGGGTACACGATTGTATTACAAACAGTGCTCAGGATTTTTTGATCCTATAATCGAAAATCTAGCTGCTCGCCTTGGTACACGGAAATTCGACGTGGGTATCTAAAGCTAATTACTAATAGGCTTTTCTTTTGCAGAGCGTTCGTTGGTGATAAGTGACGAATCACCCACCAAGACATACCAGGAGAGCCAGCCAGAGGGCGAGTCGTCGGATCGTGAGGTTTCGCCCAAGCTCATAGTGGGCACCAAGAAGTACGGGCGTCGCTCGCGGCCCCATCAGATTGGGCTCGATGAATTGCCTGTAACGGACTCGGATAATACGGATGAGGATCAGCAGCAAAGTCTTAACGGCCTTAACGCTCACCTCGTCCAAGTAAGCTGCAGCGCCGCGTTGTTAATTTTCGCCCTAATTCAGTTTTTTTCTTTAAACGATCTTTAAAGGTGCAACGGTCATCGTCACAAAGTGATCTGCCTGGCAGCCGGTTCCTGCACTCCATCTACTATAGCGGAAGCAAGCTGAAGCGATGCGCTTCACTACCAGCCCGCAAAAATCTGCAATCCAAAATGATCACCACCACGGCGAGCACAACAACGGGCTCGACAGTCGGCACGCAAGTCGACCAAAGCAGCACCAAACGAAATCTCAGAGAAGCAACAAAAGAGTGCAGCAGCGTGGAGTCGCTAGGTAAGTGCCAAGTCTACCTAAATCATTTGCTCCAAGCTTCAAAGTATAAATGACATTTAAGTTGCTCTGGCTTTTCCGTCATCACATCAGCTTTAGCTTAGATCCTTTCCAACTAGTAAATCATATATATATATATAGTATTTTTGCTTTCAATTTGCCTGCCCTTTGATGCATTTGACAAGGAGTTAAAATAATCTTTTGAGTGAGCTCCTTAAATAAGAGTAAACTATTAATGAAAATTTCATTTCTTAAATCAATTATAAACAATACAAAGGAGAAATTCAATGTCCCTGCCTTACGCAAAGTCGCATGAAGAATGCCCAAAATTGGTTTCTAAAAAAATTTTATACAAATAATACAATATTGGATTTTCGTATTTTTTACAAACATTCGTTGACATTTTCAATATTTTGAGAGTAATTTAAATACTGCACATAAATTTGATTTCCTTTTGCTAAGATTTTCTTTATCTGTCAAGCGAATTATAAATAACTTAAATCATTTGAATGTTTAGTAAAAAAAAACGTTGACTTCTAATTTAAAAATAGTTTATTTGAGGTAGTTTTGTCGCACACCTTTCGTTGTATTTTATGGGATCCAAATTTTCTGTGGCCTAATGGTAATTGTCTGCAAAACCTTTACAGACCTCATGACCCCGCATCAATTGGAGATAATTAGCGCGCAAGTTATCATTGACACCTGGGAAATGGCAAATATCGTAAATAGTGTGGGTTTGTTGCACGCTCTAGGCTTCGACGAGGAGGAGGTGAACCTCCAGCAGCTGACCAAAGTCCTTGAAGAAGAGATACGCGGACTTGATCTAGATCCGCATTCAAATGTGTTACGTGCTCTGGTGGCGCTCCAAACTGTGGAGCTAAGATCGCTACGACAGGCATTCCGTCAACAGCATGAGGAGAATCGTAAGCTGAGATCTGATAATAAGGCAGCCAATCAGCGAGTGGCGATGTTGGCCGCCGAGGTTGATGAAAGGCATGCAATATTGGAGGACAACTGCAAGCAGGAGGTGCATCAACTAGAACAGAGACATGCAAGCATGGTGCGCGATTTAACTCAGCGCATAACAAGCGATCGTGACCATTGGACCAGCATGACTGCGAGACTAGAGGCCCAGATCAGAAACCTCGAGCAGGAGGAGATTAAGCTGAAGACTGAGCTAGAGCTGGTGCGTGCTGAAAATACTGAGCTAGAGATGGAACAGCAGAAGGTCCATCTGCAAATGACTGAGGTACTGGAGGAAAACATTAAGTTGAATCAGGAGCTGGCCAAGTGTGAGCCAGTAATTAAATTGGAAAACAGCGAAAATACTGCTATCGGCAGGGATAAGACTTCAGAGGATGATGAGATTTTGGACGTTATGGAGCAAATGGCAGCATTGAAAACGGAGAACGCACAGTTACGTGACAAAACCGATGAGCTAACAATGGAAATTGAGAACTTGTACGTTGATCTGGCTCGTACAAAGTCAAGAAAAAAGGATGCTGCAACTGTTGCTGCAGACTCGGCCGACGGCGAAGAACTGGAGGCTGTTAGCGTCGGATTGGCCACCAAGCGAAGAGGCGATTCGCCGAGCAAGACGCACGTAGTTGGCGAAAGTCCGCGGCTGGGTAAACAGCGTAAGTGCTCAGAAGTGGGCGAGTCCAGTGACAACAGCAGCGATTGGTTGGCGCTTAACTCGGAACTGCAATGCTGTAAAAGTCACGAAGAGGAGCTCGCCACTCTGCGGCTGACGGTTGAGCAGCTGGAACTAAAGCTACAGGCGGCAACGTCAAAGGCTGCCGATCCTGCTAAAAGCAATAGTCGTGCCAGCACGCCGGAGACACGCTGTAAGGAACTGGAAAACAGTTTAGAGCAAATGCAGCGCGCTTACGAGGATTGCGAGGATTACTGGCAATCCAAACTAAGCGAGGAACGGCAAATGTTCGACAAGGAGCGCCAATTATATGAAGATGAGCAGCTGGAGAGCGACAAAAAGTTCACGGAGCTGATGGAAAAGGTACGCGAGTATGAGGAACAGTTCAGCAAAGATGGTCGGCTGTCACCTATCGATGAGCGCGACATGCTCGAACAACAGTACGTTGAGCTCGAAGCGGAGGCCACGAATCTGCGGAATAACTCAATTCGCATGTTGGAAGAAAAGTCACTCCAAATAAGCGCATTGCAGTGCGAGGTGGAGGACCTGCGTACACGCCTAGGCGAGAGCGTAGAAATATTAACTGGGGCATGTGAGCTCAATCCGGACGTACTGGATCAGATAACCGCACAGTCTAGTCAAAGGCCCGCCAGTTCGCCCATTAGCTACCTGTGGCACCAAAGCACAATACAGGAACCTCTGAAATCCTTTGATGCTGCTGCTGCTGGGGACAGCAGTCCTAAGGTCCTGACACTCCTATGCGAGTCTCCTAGCCACAAATTAACCAGCCGGTAAGTAAATATTGCACGACTCTTGGAAGTCCTGCTTTTCTGTGTATATGTTTATGTGTCACGTCTTTATAATTCTGATCTTATTTAAATATTATTATATAAGTGGATGAGTGGATGTGCTTTTTACAAGTTAAATAAATTCAACCTTTTGTCAAATTCTTATTAAGCTACTTTATGAAATAGTTAAATATTTTATTATCAACATAATAAAAGTCAATTAATAGTTCTGTATCATTAGAGCTACACATATTTAAAGTTTTAAGTTAGGTTCGATTGATTTGATAAATAAATTTTTTAGAATTTCAATGCATCAGCAAAGTTAGAGGGGATATATTTAAGTTTTTATTTAGGCTGGTGTTTTCTTAATCCCTGTACTCGCTGAAATTAGGTAAATGTTCTGAAAAACACTTTTCAAAGGCAGATATCTTAAAATTCATAAGCTAATTAACGAATTGTTCAAATAGAAAAACAAGCGAAAATGCAGTCGAACTAAACAGACTGCTTTCAACCTTTAAGATTAGGCTGCAGACTATAAGAATAGCCAAAAAGCTGCGAATGTCGTAGTGCTTAGCTTGAAGTTTTTTATCTGCCAAAATTTGAGACTAGCTTAAACCTGGTTTAAGTGTGGGTATGCACGAACATATAAGCCTATAGCTTCAATAGTAAAAAGTTGTTTCCGATTTCAATATGTTATAAGCAACTTTATGAATAAATTGTGAAGTGAAAAGCCCAGCTTATGCAATAATATTTATACTAGAGCAATACAAACTTTTGAAAAGCGAATTACCTGGAATAACACCCTACAATTATGTTTGGGTGTGTTTGTATGCATGGGTTTTATTGATCTAAAGTTTATTGTCTTTGGTAGAGCCTTTGTGATTCTGCCTGCTTTAGTTTTTGTTCCCTGGCACTACCTTACCAATTTTAATGCTATTTTAATTTTATTTTTAGAAACAATCTTACCACTTCGACGACATCCATATTTAGTACTACGCCTCGTGGCACTTTATCGTCGGGCGCATCACCCACAAACAGTGATACAAAATATACTTCGTCAACAAGTGTTTGTACGCCGGCGCCCATTTGCAAGCCCAAATGTTCGTCCGAGGGCGAAATCGCGGATAGTGAGACCTCGTCAACTGCATCGAACAAGAGCTTTGATTCGCACAGCGTAGTGTCGACCAGCAAAGCGTCCTGCTTAAGTCATGAAAAGTGCAGTAGCCCAAGTGTTCTGAAGGAGGAACTAAAGCGTCTTAAGTTCTTCGAGCTTTCGCTCAAGGAGCAGATAAAGGATCTGAGTCTGCAACGTGACGGTTTGGTCATGGAACTGCAACAGTTGCAGGAAGCACGTCCTGTTCTTCAGAAAGCATATGCGGTGAGATTGTTGATTGTAAGTCGTTATATTTTATTTATTTACTGTTCCTTTTTCAAACAGCGAACAACGCATCCGACGCTTCAGCAGCGACTGAATCAGATAGAGCTGCGGAATCGTCATTTGCAGAATGTGGTTAAGCAACAGCAGAAATATACCGAGACTCTGATGCAGCGTAAGTACAAGCAATTATTGCCATTGACTAATTATATGATTAATTGTTATCAACCCACAGAATCCTGGCGGCAGCATCAAGTGGATCTCAACGAGCTGCACGGCCGTATCGAAGCACAGGCTGTCCTGATTGCCGATCAGACTCAGCGTCTCCAGAACGCCGATATCCTTGTGAAGGATTTGTATGTGGAGAATTCGCATTTGACCGCTAATGTTCAGCGACTGGAGCAGCAGAGAGCACGCGTTAATCTCATTCACCAACAGCAACAGAAACAGCACCATGTGCCTGCCTTAAGCGATCCATCTGGAATTCCGTAAGAGGAACGCACCAGAGTTTGAAATGAAAAGACACATCGAAGTAATACGATAATATGTACCAATACACTAGGCAACATTAATGCAGTGATATTCTTCAGAGTATTTACATGATATTTTCTTGTTTGTGTTCATATATAAAATGATATATATGTTCTCGATATGACTAACTGGTTTTTGCTGAAGAGCACCTTAAGACGCATCTATGTACAGAACGGAACAGTCGACTGTACTGACTTTTATATCAATAATCTACTAATTGACCTTCATATTTGGTATATACATTGTTGATCGTATAAACCAATAAATTGATATAGTTAACGTAATAATATAGATAACATTTTAAATTGGTACGAGATTTATCAAAGTTTATCACTCGCTTATATATTGTTGATTTAAATGGTATTAAAGTAAAAAAAAAAAAATACGTCAAAGTAGCAAGAACTGTAATGCTATTACCGTACAATCTGTATTTATTTCGCATATTAAATTAGTTAATAATATGCAATCGTTTTGTCAAATATTTATGTATTAACATATTTACGAACCAATTAATTTTGTAAATGCTCGATGTATACCTTAAATGTATGTTATGAACTGTGCTTGTTAATGTACGAACAAAACATTAAACTTTATTTTATAAAACTAAAAAATAAAGTTAAAACTATTTACAAGAATGACATCTCTTCGGCAAATTAAAGGATGAATAGTCTTGAGTGGGATATTTCAATATCAATATGAATATGAATGAATATAAGCAATATTTCATATTAGAGTCAGGGACTGGAATGTAGCTGGAATCCAGATGCGAAGCTCAAGGGCCGTATACGTGTCGATCACGTCGGTCCGGACGGAGTCCAGCTCTGTACGAAGGCATCCCTTATATCAGATCACATACAACTTATTATCCCTCACGGTATGTCAGTTATTATTCAAAGCTAATAAACGTCGGCCTTTCAACTGGTATATCTTATTCCAATATAAAGGAGTCACAAACTATTGTGTTGCCATTATATTATATAGATCAATTTATTGGCATAACATACGATTAACTCAGGTAGTCATATATTTCATTATGTTGTAGTCTCGCATTGCTTGGCACCTTTGCTCATAGCTCAAAAGCGAACCTTCCAATGTGTTGAATTCCACATTCAATAAATTGTTATTCTGCTTTAGTAGAGCCAAAAATGTACTGACAGCTGACTTTGGTTTTACGACTGGAATAAAAAAAAATAATATTTTAAGTTTATACTTTCATATAATTCAAATGTTATTTACGTTGAGGCTGGATTTTGCGTTCATTAGTCGGTTGTGTGGTCGTGGAAGCACGTCGTATTTTACTACCATTTTCTACAAATTGTGCAATCACACTTCGAAATTTCTCCGGTATTAAGAATAGCCGATCCACGTTTCCTTTTTTATAGCAAAGATATGCAGATTTCATCTGAAACCATTTTCTGCGTACTTGAGTTGGTGATTTGTTGGGAAATCCATGCCTTTTCATTTTGCTAGCAATTTGTGTAAAAGTATGGTGCGTTGTTGTAGTGTGTGCCGATCCTTGCGTCAGTCTCACTTCATTTATTAAATTCAGCATGCATTCAATTTCGGCAGTGAGCCAAAAATTTCTTTTTAATTTTCCAGACTTCATTTTTTGAGAATAAATATTTACTATTTATTAGAGATGTGTAATTGAGTACGTGCGTCAAGTTAGCATCGCTAACTGGGCTTCGATTGTTGGAGCTTAGTTCCGATTCTTGGAACTTGGCTCACATATTCATTTATTAATTTATGTATAATTCTAGGCACATAAAAAACACTACTATGCACTGTCCATATTATTAATTTACTATTCTTAAAATCCATTAAGTAAACTATTATTCCCTACAGCCGAAAAACAAAAAAACAGCATCTATATATTGCATGGTTAGTGGTTATAAACAATTCACATTCACTTTAGGGGAACGAATGAAATTTATTGAAAATGGGAAACAGCTGTTCACATTGGCAAAATCTTACATTGATTGCTTGAAAACTGTACAAGTAAACAACTCTTTGAAACATACTCGTATTGCGCGGGCACTTCAATTTGTAAGTCTGTAGCTCTTGCAGGTTCTGAGATCGACAGACGGACGACCAAACAGTCGGAGATGGCTAGATCGAATCGGTTATTGATGCTGAGCAAAATTAAAAATTTACTTTATGCGGTCGGAGATGCTTACTTTTGCCATCAAACGGGTTAACCTGTACAAGTTCACAAGGTATGACGAAAAAAACTATTGGATGACGACTGCCGAAACTATTCGCTTACAAAAATTCGTGAAAATCTCGTAGTTATCTGTCACCGGACGAAATCGGGTAGACATACTGACCGACTATAAAAGAAATTGTAAATTCACAAACAATATATTAGAAAATGTTAAGACAAATGTGAATCTAACGTCTTAACTAAGCCAAAATTACGAGCAATAATTGATCACTAGTTTTTAATTTAATGTTTTTTTATTAAGTTAGAATAAATATATTCTAATTACAACTAAAGAAATTACAATAAAGTTAATATACCAAAGATCAACTTGAACCAACTGTTGCCTTTAGTGGTATAACATTTTCCAGGCTGCCTGCTGGCGAGGTAGTTAAGCGGGACACGTAAGAGTCATCACTTTTTACGTGTTTTTCTTCCACATTATCCTTAAAATACCAATTCTTTTTGTTGGCCAGGAATAGTAGCATAAGGGCAGGTAAGTGTATTAATGAAAATCTGAACAACTTTCGGGAGCTTCCACTGTCAGATTTGGAGTTAAATTTATAAGCTGCAATTTAAAAACGATAGATTAAAAATTATGCTCTTTTTAGAATATGTGGGCTTTATCGCATAATAAACTGTAAGAGCTAATAACTAAATAACTCTTAACTCCAAGACTCCAAGAAGTAATATATTCGTGATCTGTATCAATAGCAAATGTCTTAGATTTTATGGGCTATAGTGAGCAAACGACATGCAGCTTCTATATACAGATTAAGTCGAATTTATACAGCATATTACTTATCAAATTACTTTTACTATTAATATTCACTCACCTAGATAACAAAAGTAGGCATTTAAGGGCAATGTCTCCAGAGCAAACCAATAATTAGTAACATCGGCAAGAGGAGCTACCAAAGACAGTCCACAAATCGCGAATGAATAACGTAATGCAGTTCGACGACAAAGGCCAGGATTGGTAACAGCCATCATACGATAGCCGGCTCGCGAATAATCCGGACGTAGGTTCCACGACAGGGCATTGAAATGGGGGAACTGCCAGGCATACAGAATTCCGGCAAGAATCATTGCGCCCGCATCTAGAGTTCCGGTGCAACCAGCCCAGCCCATCAGTGGAGGTATTGCACCAACAATTGAGCCAATCCACGTGTTAGCAATGCTCATTCGCTTCATTGGCGTATATATACTGGTGTAAAGGAATAGGTTACCGGCTCCCAATGCTGCTGTTAATCCATTGACACCAAAGTACAATAAACATAGTCCTGACGTTGCAGATACAACTGCGAAGCTAACCGCTTTAAGCGGCGTTATTTGACCAGTTACCAAGACGCGGTTTTTCGTTCTCGACATTTGTGAGTCAAAGGGAACTTCGTGATATTGGTTGATAGAATTTGCCGCTGCTGAAACCAAGCCTGTTCCCAATGTGCACATTGCAAATGTAGTTAAATCAAATGCAGCAGGTGCCATAGCATATCCGCCCATTGTCGTTATGACAACTAATGCTGTTGGGAAAAATGTATTAGTTTAGAGTTTAAAGCACATTTTAAACCAACTTACATGTCAAACGAAACTTGGAAAGTTTTTTATATTTACTAAGAACATTTCCCTCATCTAAATATGGGCTCGGCATCCATGGACATCTCTCTACGGATATTTTTACATTATCCGGTTTCTGTTTATTTAATATGCTAGATGGACCAGAGCTATCAGATGATGCCGCATTGTTTGCCTCACATAATTTTGAGCTCGCCGGCGATCTCGCGATTGTCGAAAACTAAGAATTGTACAACTATTAGAACACCAGATCGTTGCATAACAATTTCTAATATCTTACCCGAATAAATTGTACTTGCGCAGGAAGAATGTGTGTTGATAAGCACTCGATTGAACTAATTTTATAATACGCGCGAAACATTATATATTTGGTTTAGCTGCTTAATATTAAGTATTTAAATCATTTTTCAGAATTCTTATTCCTAGGGCATGTGCAATTAGATATGTGGTTTTAGTACTCAGCACCCTAAATGTAACAAGTATTTGAAAGTAACTAGTTACAATTTCAAAGTAACAGTAACGAAATAAACATCATATAAATAAATAAGGCTGAAAAGAATGAAACTAACCTTTTAGTTCATTGGGAACACAATATACGAAGATAATTTACTTGGTCGATACACAATATTTTTCTTTTATCTATTGTGTATCGGGCTACTGTTCGAGGCCGTCACGAGCAATCGCACAACACTACATTAAATTTGCACATCACTAAGCAGCTGACTTCAAAATGTACACTAAGCGACAAAACAAATTAACCATATTTACTATTTTACTTGTATCCGAAAGTTATATCTATTGTTAATAAAAGACAAGGTCAATGTTGCCAGATTTAGATGTCAAGTTGATCTAGAGTCCAAGCCATGAATACGGTGCCAAACCTCGTGAAAATCGGATGAGATTTAACCAAGTTATGGGGGTGGGATATTTTGACCTATGTCTATATAAGATATTTCAGGATACCATTTTTACATGCATTCTGACAGGGAATGATATTGTTAGATTTAGATGCCAAATTGATCTAGGGGCAAAACCATGAACAATAACCCAAATTCGTGAATATCCATAGGAATTTGACCGAGTTATGGGGATGGGAAATTTTTACCTATGTCTATATTTGAGGGTACCATTCTTACATGAATTTTGACCAAGAATAATATCCGATTTAAATGCCAAATTGATCAAGTGGCCAAACCCTGAAAATCGAGTTTTGACCAAGTTATGGGAGTGGGAAATTTCGAATAATGTCTATATAGGATAATAATGGGTATACTTCGGCCTTGGCCGTGTCACGTTTTAAATAAATTCTCTCAAAGTTCGGTAAATAAATCAAAGACTTGTATACAGCCTTTTCGGCCAACTTACCATTGTTGCGACCGAAATTTCCCAAATGCGAATGGAATTTCCCGAAATTCCGTCTTAGCGTGCCCCTTCATCACATAAGGTAACAACAGTGGAAATTTGAGCTGTTAAATGGGATATTACCTCTGGTTTTTTGCAAGGTAAAAAAATATATTTTCATGATTAGCGGACCCAATCTATCAAAAAATTAATTGGCAGTCCCAACATTTTTCCGAGTAACACTTTCATTATGTCAAATTAACAGATGCAATACTACCTCTATTTTTAAAGGCAACTCATACTTAACAAATGTTAAGCTATCGATATATTTACATTCGATATTTTCTACATATTTACCACATTTCCTATTTGTTCATTATCAGTCTGTCTGCTTTTCTCTTTTTGTTTCGTTCACAACCCTGGTAATCGGACCAATTTCTGAAAACTATTCGGGATAACATTTCGTAAAGAAATTCGTAGCTACAAAACCACAATTAGTATACAGAATGGTTGTTGGCCTAAAACAATAGGACTGCGACCTACACATACCTTTGTATAAACGTCGACCAAATACTTAAATATTTGTGTATGTATTAAACTTCGTATTTCTCTTTTGATTCACCAAAATATGCATACATACATACATGCAAATGTATGCTCTTATATATGTATGTCATTTACAGTATTTGGACAGTTCTATTGTTTCATTGTGTCTTCATATATGAACTATACATGCATACCTGCAACCTTCAGACATTAAATTTATTATTTTGCACTGTCAAAACAGAAATATTGTCTGCATGTATTACGTGTTTAATATGTGTACTTACATATGTATATCGAATTTAACTTATATGTATGTATGTACATACATAGGTGTTTATATACTTCAGGCGATTTGTGTTTTGCAATAATAGTGGTTTCTTTTGTCGATCCGGAGTTGCACATTTTGTTACACATGTATGACAACAAATACAAGTAAATAAATAAATATCTACGAAATGATAAAAAAATAACAATAGGAATTCAACAACGACCATATCGGAAAATTAGCAGCATAATACATTATATCAGACTGTTTTGATTATGTTTTGCACTGAATGCGAATGCACGCAGTTGCCATTGTGAATTCCTAAATTTACAAATTACTCCGCTAAAATATTAAAAAGGTGTCAATCCATCTGAAACAGTTATAATAAACAATGTGTGTTTTGGAATCGTATGACAATCTATTCATGCACAAGCAACTTTAAACAGTTGTTTAACAGTGATGTTAACAGAAATGTTATAGTACGACCATAAAATTTGTAAAGTGCTGAATAGCCATATTATTTTATCAAACCGAGCAAATTCCCATATATTACGGAATTGGCTAATTGGATTAATAATTCATAAATATAGAGATTTAGTGAAACTTATAAATGCCCAGTTAGGTCACGATATCTCGAAAAACAAAAAATTTATCATACAACAAATTAATATTCGACCGATCGTTCCTATGGCAGCTATATGATATAGTGGTCCGATGCAGCCGGTTCCGACAAATGTACTGCTAGCAACAGAAAGAGGGAATTCTGCAAAGTTTCGTGACAATAATTTTAAAACTGAAAGACAACTTCGCATAGAAACAGATAGACGGACTTGGCTATATCGACTCGGCTGTTGATACTGATCAAGAATATATATACTTTATGGGGTCGGACCTTCTATACGTAACACATTTCACGACAAAATTATAATAACCTTTGCAAGAGTATAAAATATGCTTCTGTACAAAATAGTGTAACATGCACTCCTCTGACTTTATAAAGCATATATATTTTAGTCATCAACTACCGAGTTAATTGATCTATGTCTGTCTAACTGTCAGTATACATTAAACATCGAGCTTATTTTAAAGAATCAATTACTTTTCCCTTTTCCACAAAATCAAGAAGAATCGAATTTCATATTAGGACATTTGTCCCTTTATAAGACAGCTTCCGAATATTTCTCTCTTAATTGCTTTTTGTTTGTCAAGTTCCTGGTAATTTGGAGCGTAAATTTGAAAATAAATTAAAACCATGGTCTTAAAAATAAAATTAAATGCGATTTACCGAAAATATAAATGTTTGATAGGTTTTCTCAATTTTTAAAAAGTCTCGTTATGAACCATAAATCGGATTGTAAATGAAGTAAACAACTTAAATATATATTCATTTTCTTAACAACAAATTTTGTATGTACAAATTTAGCTTTCAACGTTTGCAATTTTTTGGAAATGCGGTTTGCGAAGACATGACGCACAATCTTTCATTGAACAATTTATGCATGTCCAACAATATACTTAACTAATTGTATATAAAATATATAATATAAGTTTATATATTAAATTCTATAATACATATAGATACATTAAAAACTTTTAACATTTTCATTCTCAGCTACAATAAAACATCTGATTTTTAAAACGGATAGCAGTATAACGTGTATAACTATTTCCAACAAAATAATGAACGGCTTGGCCAATAGTAACGATGACACCGTAGAGTGTCCACTGTGTATGGAACCCTTGGAAGTCGATGATCTGACTTTTTTTCCATGCACTTGCGGATACCAAGTAAGTCTTATTTAATATACTAAGATTATATGGCCTGTAAATGCGTATTATTAATTACAGATTTGCCGATTCTGCTGGCACAGAATTCGTACCGACGAAAACAAGCTATGTCCAGCATGTCGGAAAGAATATCCAGAAAATCCAGCTGATTTTAAACCCCTTACACAAGAAGAAGTAAGTAATTAATGGGTTATTATAATAATAATAGACAAATTACGTTCATATTTGACACATCACCACGTAATATACAATATATAAGAAATCTTTTGATCTGGACTGATATAAATATATCTATCGGATACTGATAATTTTTAGAGGAAATGGTTTTCGAAGAACAATATCTAATATAACTATTTATTTGAGACTAAAATGTATAAGTTTTTAAGTTTGTTGGCAGATTATTTAAATGTTTTGAACGAAAAGGAAACGATAGAATGGAAATTATTTTATTATCCACCTCATAATGATATGGTCATACCATGGGATTGGCTTCAAACTTATTTAAAAAGATCTTTGTGAAAATGTATTTAATGTTCTTCGCAAAATCTTCCACTCTTGGATGAAAAATGCTGGCCAAAGGCTTAATTAGAGAATGTTTATTTCACGGCTTAAAAATTCTCATCACAACACTTTTTTTCCACGGGTTCCCGCTAGTTTATATATTTATAATACAAAATGATTTTCAAAATATTGAATTAAATATATATATATAATTTTACCTTCTTAGATGATTGCCTTTAAGTCTCAGAAGCGGCAGAGGGACCAACAGCGCAAACAAAAGATAACTGAAAATCGGAAACACTTAGCAAACGTTCGTGTGGTTCAAAAAAATTTGGTATTTGTTGTTGGCCTACCGCCTCGACTTGCAGACGCTGACGTAAGTATGAAACCAATTCTAAGAAATATGTATATTTGTTATTACTTTGTGAGGTTAAAGGAGTCATATTTTAGCCATCAAGTATAATATATAAGTAAAAAGCCGAGATATAGATGTCTGACTGCCAGTTTTTATGCAAACTAGTCTGTTATCTTTTTTGTCAAAATATCGTTACCAAATATTAATCTTTTGAACATCAGAAATCGAGCTTTAAGTTTCGTATTCACCAACAAAATATTTTTAATATTTCCTTTTGTAACAGATATTAAAAAAACACGAATATTTTGGAAAATATGGAAAAATTCATAAAGTGGTAATAAACCCAAGTACAACTTATGCTGGAGTACAGGTAAGCGCAACTGTCCTTATACCCTAAACCCATTGAAAATAGGTATAATTTTGTTGTGGAAATGTATGTATCAGGCAGAAGGAAGCATTTCCGATCCCATAAAGTATATATATTCTAATGTCTAGCTAAATTCGTCCGCTCTTTAGAATAACCCAAGAATCTTTGAGCCTAAAAGAGCTACAGACGGATATTTTGATCTTAGGTCCTCTTAAAGCCCGCGCAGTTTTTTTTTAATAGTCGATAACTTGCTCCGTTTCGAATCACTCGATAAAAATCGAGTTCTAAAAACCAATTGAGGAAATTTATTTTTTCATTTAAATTAATTTTATTACTCCTAAAGTAAGCGAGCTCGTAGTTCGAGCTGCATTTGGTGTTTGTAGAAAAGGGTTCAGGGTAACCACTAGTCAGGAACAAAGCCCTTACTTGTTTTATATAATATATATAATAATATATCTAATAAACGCAAAATCCATTTGAAGGGTCCCTCGGCGTCGGCATATGTCACTTACGTACATAATCCGGATGCACTGCGAGCTATACAAAGTGTAAATAATATAATGATAGATGGGCGGCTAATCAAAACCAGTCTCGGAACAACAAAATACTGCAGCCATTTCATGAAGAATCAACAATGTCCCAAAGGCGACTGTATGTACTTACATGAGTTGGGTGACTCGGAAGCTAGTTTTACCAAGGAGGTATATGGAATATACCAAACTTATAATGTAACATATTAATGTTCAAACGTTATAGGAAATGCATCAAGGAAAGCATCAGGATTATGAAAAACGACTACATGATGTTTTAATTGCAACTTCTGGGGTAAACAATGTGTCTGGAATTGGGGTATCTGCCAATGGTGCAACTGTAGGTGGAAGCGGAACTTCAAAAGCAAACGGTGAAATACATTTTGAATTAGAAAAATTACTAGACCAACAACATCTTTTTCTGTTGTAGCTTCGGTGGCGATGTCGTCATCATCATCCTCGACATCTTCAGTATCAATTACAAATACTTCTACTTCAGCTAATCCACAGCAAAAAGAGACGTGGCCGAGCTTGTCAGTTTCACCTATCAATAGCAAGGAAACTTTAGGAAGTGCCTCCAATGGGAATGGAAAAAGTAGAAAGGAGAAGTCTCGAAATGATAAAGGCCGTCATGAAAAAAACAAAACTAAAAGCAAAACAAATGCGTTCGCCAATTCTAATACATCCAACAAGGAAAACTTTGTTCCTGATTCCAGGAGTAATACACACACAACAACAATAACAACAGATTCAGCAGAAGACCCAGTTGCCTCTACAACGAAAATAGAATTAGGTTCTGCCAGCAACCGACCAAAAACAGAGCGTAACAAGGAAAAGGGTCCTGCAAACCGTGCCTCTCTTGCAAAAGAGCAAAGCGAAAGTAAGGAAACAATTCAAAACACTTCGGCAGAAGTCGAAAGGCAGTTGAAAAATCCTGATGATGGTCCCAATACAAGCAAAGATGTGGGCACGATCAAGCTTAAGGAAAGTACCAAAAAATTTTCATTACCACACAGGCCGGCATCTAATGTGCATCGCTCACTTAGCACTAGCAGTGAAAACAGTGATGATCACTTATCCGAGAGCAGTACAAGTGAAAAAAGTTCGCCTGCAAATTTGAAGACGCAATCAAATGGTTCAACTGATGATGTCCACAAAGATATTATGATCGATAGAAGTATGGAATTGGAAAGTGGATCGGATGATGTTTTGTCAACAGCTAAACCAGTTAACTTTCATAAAACGTGTGATTCCAAAGTTAAAAACCGAGATGAAAAAAGTCAAGATAGTACTGAAATATTAAATGTTGGTGAAACTGACAGCACAAAGGATGTATCGGGTATGTTTTAATTCATTTCGCATTTGTTTTATCAATCTAAGTACAATGCCAGCTGATCAATTTGATGTTGCCTTTGTCATAAAGCTCATTTGGGCTGTGAATGCAATGACCGCATTTTGCCACATAAACATGAAATGGACTAAAAAGTGTTGGTGCTTTCACTCATATACTCCATGCGTATGCCTTTTAGAAGAAAGCATATCTAGCATATCTTTCACGATATTAAGTAAATGTAGCTATTTTGTTGTAGGCAGTAATGAGGGCAGTATAAAAATTATTCTAAACTTAACTAACCTAGGTTAAGTTAGAATATTTAAATTGAAAAACTAACTTTTATTACACATTCTATGTTTCAGATGCTCTGTTCAAATTGAACATGTTTGATGACAGCAACAGCTTTTTCTCATCGTCTCCTACATTGCAGCAGTCACTACTTTTAAGAAACAAAGTAGATGGGGATGTAAGGCAGCCTCAAGTAAACAGCGTAACAAACTCACATTTGCCAGACTTGCTTAATGGTAATATGCTTAGAATATGCTTCTTATTAATATATTTAGTATCTTTCATCTGCACAGATTTAAAAATTGTAATGCATTGCAAGTATTTAAATAACCCTTTTATTCTTTCCATATCGTACTTGATCGATGACAAATCAGGGATTGATGGATACCAGAATGCTGCGAACGCTAATGGTAAATATGTTTTTTATTCGATATTCATTTGAAAAAATATGAACTTAAATATATATTTATATAAATTGATTGCAAGCCTCTTTTAACTTTTTTTTTAATTGCCAGTCTCAAAATAACATTCAGAGATGCCGAACTTCTACAGATTCTAAAACATGATTAAGCAAATAAACCAGCTGTTTCTATACCCTGAACTCATTCAAAATGCGTAAAAGGGTAGAATGTATTTGTGCAAATTCATGTAATAGGCAAAAGGATTAGGCATCTTCTGCTGACCCAAAGTATATACATTCTTCAGCACAAATAGCCGAGTGTCCATATGAATGAACGCAAGAATCTCAGAACCTATAAAAGCTAGAGACTTGAAATTGGGAACGTAAGTCCTCCTAGTACATGTTTCTTTTCGATAATCGACATCTTGCGCCGTTTCCAAGCAATCGATATCCTCTTTTTTGAGCAAATCTCGTAAGTTATAAGAACTAGAGCTCTTAACATAAAGCTTTTTGAATAAGAGAGAGTATAAGATCTACTGAAAAATTTTACCTAGATAGAGTAAGAAACACAGAAAGTAATGGAATTATTAAGAAGTAATAATAATTTAAATATGTAATGTTTTGTAGTAAGCCCAGAAAAAGATTTTCAGCGAGAATTAAAAAAATAAATTGGATGAAAGAAGATAATTTAGACCTAGAGCCGGTTAAGCCGTCAACTAAATAATTGTTATGCCTAGTTTAAAGCAAAGTTTAAACAAAAATATTGCAATTTTTTTTTTACAGAATGGGAGGAAGCCTTTAAGAATGTAATGTTGCGCAACAACCGGCAAGTAGAAGAGCAAGTTTTGCATCAGCAGCATCTACAAATGCAACAACAACATCATCATCAACAAGTACTAAAACAGCAGGAAGAATTTCTTCGCATTCACGAATTACATAAAAGGAGCAATTTAGTAAATAATCCTGGAATTTCTCATACCACGCACACTGGTACGTTTTATTAGTTCTTAATTGCAGTCTACCAGAATTAAGGAGTCACAAAATTTAAAAGAATTTAAGCAGATTTTGTGGTTATTTATTGTGATAGTATTTATTAATAGTTTTCTTATCTTGCTTGCTTTTGTATGAATTAGAAACGGGTAAACGCATTTTTTTGGAGGCATAGGATAAAATTTATATATACCAATTAGGAAATAATACAACTATATTCTATTTATTTAAAAATATCTCTTCTTTTATAGATTTTCCAAGCCATTATTATAATGCTGATAATGAGGCGAACAGGACACAAATTCATGCAGCAGTACATCCACAGCACATCGTACAGCAACCGGATGAAAATCCTAATTATGTAAATAATATATTCGGTGGAAATATGTCAAAGTTTTTCGACTTTCACAAAAGTCAACAACAAATACACCAACAGTACATCAATGGACAATCTCTGCTGAGTAATTCGGATTCTCATCGATTGGCAATATTTTTGGAAAATAATCGTGCTAACCCTGCAGTTTTTGACAATGGTAATTGGAATTTTGGTTCATTTCGACAAATAAGAAAAACTTTTTTTAATGTCAGGCATTTTGGCCCAACAATCGCTGATGCAGAAACAAAGGCTTATGGGAAATTTCGATAAAACAGTAAGTTTCCAAGTTTGATATATATCGAAGTTTATATAAAACAACAAAAACATTTGTTTTTCAGTCTTCAAACCAACCACAAAACATACATTCGCCACAAAATCGGTTTTCACAAAGCTCTTTAGCGGACGATGACCTAGGTAATATTTTAAATTATATTAAGAAGCACAATCAATGGCTAAATTTCACAGAGTGCGAAATGCGTTTTGTTTTTATGCCTGCATTAATGAGCTACTAATAAGATACTTCTGTATGAAACAGCAAAAATTACCTATTTAACCATTCTCGAGATGAGTTCTTATACTTGTAACGTATTATGGTTACAGGGTCAGTTTTAACTAGTTATTATTATTAATGGGTTACTAAACATCAAATATATCATATATCATGTTAGGATTCGATCCGTTTATTGAAACACAAAAAGGATTAGCAGAGCTTATGGAAAATGAAGTTGTTCAACAGAATATTAATGGAATTGCTGGACCAAAATTACAGCAGCAAACACAAGCTTCTCATCAGCAACTTCTTGATAATATGCAGCGCGCCCGAATGCCTCCTCCTGGTTTTAATCATATGAATACCTTAGGATTTGAAGGTGCAGCACGAGTACACTCGAGTAAACTTTTTCCCTTTATCAATATGCCAAGCAACTCGGTTGGAAACAATACTACCCAAGGAGAACAACAACATCAAATCCAACTGGCAACTAACTGGAACACCCATTTGGCAACATTGCACCAACATCAAGGACAGCCTATGAGTGACTCCCATTTGCAACATCAAGTCCCAACTAGCATCCAAAATAAAGGTAATCGTAGTTATATTGAGACTATATTAATAAAATATGTGAGACTCTTTTTATTTAATTATTATTTATTCTTGTCTAAAATTATATTATCTTTGAATGTTTGAGTAAAAAATCTTATAAATGTACTTAACAAATAGGATATAGTAGCAATGACTGGACTGCAATGGATCCGGCTATTTTGTCTTTTCGGCAGTATTCATCTTTTCCGCATCAAGCTCAAATGCCACCTCATCAACAACAACAACAACAAGACCTATTTATGCAACATTTGGCTCAAAATCACCAGCAAAACGGACAAGGTACAAATTTGAATATATTTTGTACTATATATTTAGACTTTTAACTAAAATATTTTGTTTTGATGAATAGGTTTCGGTAATCAATCCCAACAAGTGCTTCCGGGTATGAACGTGCCTAATAATATGATCAATGGACAGTCGTCATCTCAGACACAGGTAAACGCCAATGTTCAGGGAATGCTGGAGTTCTTAAAAAACCGCCAATTTGTTTAAAAATTAATGTCTGAATATAATAGATTGGTTTACCTGTACTACTTATAAAATACTTATTGTAATACAAACATAGTGAAAAAATCGAATATAACAAATCGAAAAGCTTTTGGTTTTTTTACTCGAAGAAGGGCCTGGCCAGGGAATTCAGGAATACGACTCGGAATACAAATATTCCGCCAATTGATAACTGATTTGAAGATGAGACTCGGTATCAAAGCTTGTTGAACGTCCAAAAGCACAGCGTCATAGGACTAACCTCATAAAGGCGTTAAGGATGTGTCTTACAAATGGTGGGCCTGCGCAAAAGGATTATGGCGTCCCCGGACTATTTTCTTAATTATTTTTATTGCAACCGATCGCGTAGTCCGAGCTGCATTTGGTTTTGGTAGATGGTTGTGCGAAACCTGAAATTTCCAAAAACGCAGGGTCTTCGCAGGGCGCGCATGTAAGGGATCAAAGAGCGAATGACTTCCAGCCGGAGCCTGCGTGCCTAAAACTTGAACGGAGGAACGTCTGGTGATAAAGTCTACATGATAAAGTGAGCCCTATACCGCATTTACAGTCCCAGATAGCCCTTATACCATTTTCGGGTCATGTCATATAAAGACCTGCTGGTTATGGCCACAGATTTCCGAACTCATTTAAAGTACATAAGACGAGTGGGAAGCTGGTGGTCCATGAAGGACTTAAGAAGCTATGGTTTTACTATTAAGCACCGTAAAGGCAATTAAAGCGCGGTGATCCTCTAACGTTGTCGGTGCTGTATGCAGTGATCCTGAAAGTCTATCTTATATATATATAGCTTTTTATTTACTTTCATTGATTTGGATGTGGTTGCTAAGATGCAAATGGAAATAGAACAGAAAAATGGAAACAGTATGTCAATGAAACAAAATATCGGTGAAGTGATATCGATAGTGTGTCATTTGACATATTTGTAGTGTGACTTTTTCAATGAGCTCCTCTCTATGCAAATTATTACAATGCGATATTTTTCTTCTCGACCGCAGCTCAAAATCTTTGTTCGTGCATTATATCTTGGAACGGCAAGTAAAAGTATGTTTAAGGCACAGCATTTTGAAGTATTTTACATATAAATATGTTTTCATCCTGGCTGCTTACATAGATACGCCAATTGTTAAAAACATCGGAATGTCAGGTGTTCCTCAAAAGTCTTCAGAATCAATGAAAGAAAATTTCGTATATCCCGTTGCCCGTAAGGACGTATCTATTGAAGATGACTTCCATGGTTCAAAGATAAAGGACGTTTACCGTTGGCTTGAGGATCCGGACGCCCCAGAAACTCAAGAATATGTTAATAATCAAAATAATATAAGCCAACCATTCCTCGAGAGCTGTGAACAATGGAAAAAAATAAATAATAAGCTCACAAAGTTATGGAACTATCCGAAATACGGATGCCCCATGCAATATGGAAAATATTATTATTATTTCATGAATACTGGGCTCCAAAATCAAAGGTAACCTAATGCGTCATCATATTTGAATACGTTCATATGTACATATTGTATTATTACAGTGTTATGTATCAGCAAGATTCACTGCATGGCGAGAGCAAAGTATTTCTAGACCCCAACAGTCTCTCTGAGGATGGAACAGTTGCGCTCTCGCAAAAGGAGTTTTCCGACGATGGTAAATTTATGGCTTATGGGCTTAGTGAAAGTGGATCTGATTGGATTAAGATTCGCATACGAAACACTGAAACCGGCAAGGATTTTGACGAGGTGCTTGAAAAAGTGAAATTTTCGGAAATTTCATGGACAAAGGACAATAAAGGATTCTTTTACGGAGTACGTAGACAAGGTCTGCACAACTATGTATACTGATTAATAGTATTTCCTTAATTCAACAGAGATATCCTGATCAGGATGGTAAAACTGACGGCTCGGAAACCAAACAAAATCAAAACCAAAAGCTTTATTATCATCTCGTCGGAGAAAATCAGTCTAAGGATGTATTAGTCGTGCAGTTTAATGAAGAACCGTCGTGGCGCTTGTACGGATTTTGTATATTACAAATTTATCTTATCTTATTAGTTAACACCAATCCAATTTTCTGTTATTCCCATTTAGTCAATCTGTCGTATCCGATTGTGGCAATTATTTGATACTGGCCATTGTTAAAGACTGTCGTGATAACATAATTTACTATGCGGACCTTAAACCCGGGCAGCCAATTGTCTCAGAACTGAATGTTAAAATCATTGTTGATAAATTTGAGTCCGACTACGACGTAAGTACATGAATCGATATATTGTATTAGAATATGTCGCGTGCCGTATAATTATTATTATTATTTGTTGTAGAAGCAACCTATTAGCTTTACCTTTAAATACATACTTATTTTTCTTTTTGCAGTACGTGACTAATGTGGGTTCAAAAGTGTATTTTCGTACAAACAAGAATGCTCCAAATTATCGTGTCATAATCATTGACTTTGAAAACCCAGCCCAAGAAAATTGGCAGACCCTCATACCGGTAAGAATAATAACTGTCGGCATTACAATATATGTAAAATATATGTCTAATTTTCAAGGAACACGAAAAAGATGTGTTGGACTGGGCTAAATGCGTCAATGAAGATAAGCTTCTTCTTTGTTATATAAGAGATGTTAAAGTAAGGCAACTTTTATTATATATCCCGTAAAACGTTGGTTCAAGATTTCGTTTATTTTAGACGATTTTGCAAGCTAATTCACTTCAAACGGGAACATTAATACGACAGTTTGATTTGGATATTGGCACAATTGTGGGAACCTCTGGAAAAAAAAAATATTCGGAAATTTTTTACAATTTCTCGTCATTCTTAAATCCGGGAACAATTTACCACTATGATTTCAAATATCCAGACCAGCCACCAAAAGTCTTTCGGGCAATTAAACTGAATTTGGACGGATTTCGACAGGATGATTACGTCGTTGAGCAAATCTTTTATTCGAGCAAAGATGGCACCAAGGTGCCAATGTTTATAATACAGAAGAAGAGAGCTGTTCGTGAGCCACGACCATGTCTGCTTTACGGCTATGGTGGATTTAATATTAGCATGCTGCCCACATTTGGGCTTACAGGGTGAGTATCTATATGCATATATTGTTATTTGAAACTTTAGGCACAACCGAAAAACAATAGTCTTATGTTTGTAGATACTTTTGATGGCGTTCTGGCCTATCCTAACATCCGTGGCGGCGGGGAGTACGGCGAAAAGTGGCACAATGGCGGACGCTTGCTAAATAAACAAAACGTCTTCGACGACTTTCAATGTGCTGCAGAGTATTTGATTGAAAACAAATTTACCACTAAAGACCGTTTGGCCATACAGGGAGGATCTAACGGCGGTCTTCTGGTTGGCGCATGCATCAATCAACGTCCCGATTTGTTTGGAGCAGCTGTTGCACAAGTTGGGTTAGTACACATTGAAATAATTATATTTGAAAATGAATGTGTGAAGTTAAAAGTCTGATCGGCATCAAATTCTTTTTCCAAGTTCAGCTTTAAAATATTAGAATACAATGCAATATTTTACTTTTTTTTTATTAGTCAAAGACGCCATTAGACTCATCTTTGCCTCGCACTAACTTCAAATCAAATGTTCTTATTAGCTTTTATCTAAGTATTTAAGAAAATCTAACAAATATTTTATTTGCCAACAGTGTTATGGATATGTTGCGGTTTCATAAATTTACGATTGGTCACGCTTGGTGCTCGGACTATGGCAATCCCTCAGAGAAGGAACACTTTGATAATCTTTATAAGTTTTCCCCGTTGCACAATATCCATTCACCACAAAGTGAATTGAAAGAGTATCCATCCACACTGATTTTGACCGCTGATCACGACGATCGCGTCAGTCCGCTGCATTCATTAAAGTTTGCAGCTGCTTTGCAGGACGCTGTGCGTAATTCGGAATTTCAGAAAAATCCGTTGCTACTTCGTGTATACAAAAAAGCTGGCCACGGTGCTGGAAAACCAACATCTAAAAGAATTGAAGAAGCTACAGATATTCTAACATTTATGTACAAAAGTCTTAAAATGGATGTCATCAATCTATAATTTGTAAATATATATAGGTAACTATTGTAATTATCTTGCCTTTTAAATTTGTAATATTTCAATGTGACAAATAGTTTGGCACTTTCACAATAGCTTGCATTTACCATGTATATTGCAGAACACATAAAAGTAAAGTCTTTTTGTAACTGATTGGTATTAATATTCTCTTTTTTTTGTTGCTGGTAGGCCTGATTGTTCCTATAGCAGATACATATGTGAGATAGTTATCCACTGTTGAGATTTGGAAATGTTTTTTGCCAGCGAAAAACGAAGAAGTTTGCAAACGTAATATCTTTTGAACATTAAATATTTATATTTATTTCATAAGTAACTAATGTAATGTTGTGTGAGATCTTTGAAGCTCAGTCGAATTGGACTGAGCAGTTGATATATTATTTGTAAGACCTTGGCCAGTTGCTATTATTGTCTCCATTCGTTGGGTTGTGTCGCGCATTACCCCACTAAAATCGGGCAGGTCTGGAAGTTCTAAGGCGAGGTGCGCTGAAAATCTTTTGTACACCGAGTTTTTGAGGCTTTCCTTCTTAGTTTTTTTTCTGCTTTCTTCATATTTCAGTTGTTGTTTGAGAAAAATGGAAGTCTTCATAATTTCTTGTATATTATAAAAAGTATTCTCCGATTTTTCAATCGATTTGAGTGCCTGGACACCATATTCCATGTCGAAGCAATGTCCTTGCAAGTTGCTTTGCAAGCCGAGAACTTCGGCTCGTTTCTCTATAATAGCAGGCAGAACCTTACGAATATGTTCCTTGAATACATTTTGAACAAATTAATATTTTTTTTTTAGTTATTATATTAAGAAAATTAGGAAAACAAACCTGAATTCGAAAGAAGGCCAATGATGGGTCATTGGCGAAGATATGCACATTTTCAGACAGTTTTTCCGAAGCTAAAAAGTGGAAAACATGAATATACATATATATAAGGTATTGAAATTTAAATAAATAAAATTACTTTTCTTTGCCTTGAAGTTAAGATCGCTACCTTGTTCCATCCTGTTCTGTTTTCGCATTCGTGCAAGGAAATGGTCTCAAATTTACGAATTGAACTGCACAACTTTTTTTTTATTTGTTGAGAACTGGTTAAGATGCCTTACAATCAAGGTTCTTCTACTTGTTATAAATTGTAAGTAACTCTAATTTAATGCCAGATTTTGATACTCTTGTAAAGTATTATAATTAAGCCATGAAATACATATGTTATGCATAGAAGTTAACATTTACATTCCCATAAATTACAATGTACATAAATATATTCATGGTCAGTATCAAGTTTCTATATCAAGTAGTTTTAAGGCTACCGTTACGAAACTTTTTATAGGTCCATCTAAGCATTACTTATTTGATCGTGCTCTTAAAATGACGAAAATCACATAAACAACACAGCTTGTTCTAAATTAATTTTGTCAATTAATATTAGGGATGAGCGATATATGCCCAACTCGTTACCAGTACAGAAAATTCATATGTTGAATGGGAAAGTCTCAAGGGATATCGATACTGAGAGTCGGGATATCGATAAGGGTCATATGGTACCTTAAGATGAGCGTTGAACAAAATAATATGGTGGGTGAGCGTCGGCGATTGCAAGCCCGATTCGCTCGGAGGAGAATAAGCGAAAACCGCGACCTTTATGATTTCCTTGGCCTTGCACGATTGTTGAACGACTCATGCAATTTTACATATTGTCTGCAACGCACAAATATTTGAAAGGATGCGTATGCAGTTTTGTGCGTCGCTATCGTTACTGCCCATGGCAACTAAGAATCTAATTTGAGTGTCCGTCAAAGAATATATACGTTTAAAAAATATATTTAAAACAGTTAGGATTCCATTAGAAAAGCCATTAAGAAAAACACACATTGAAACACGTTTAATATTTAATAAAAATATCTACAATATCTATATATTAAGCTGTTTATCCTGACTGACTGACATAGCGTATATAAACTCGTATTCGATTTAAGAAATATTTTTTTAAAATTAAGTTTTCATACCACTTAAGAATATATATTTCTGTTCCATCTCACTGTACCAAAAGAAAATGTTTGTATGTTTTACAAAGATTATTTTTTAGTTAAAAATCATTCGATAAAATTCGTTAAGCAACCTTGTTTTTAAAGTTTTTCACTTCCTGTGCGCACCACGTTTGTCGGGTTCTTTCCTATCGTACGTTTGCCAGACTAAGGTGGGTAAATTTTTCGAAGATTTGTTATATGATATTATTATTAAGTGCTAGCAATATTTATATGAAGAAAGAGAAAACAATTATTAGAATATAGCGTGAAATAAAATATTTACTTATTAATCATGGTATAAATGTAAACGTTTATATAAAATATACGGATGAAAAAACGTGCATTTATAGTCATGTACATTGTACTTGATTAAAATTTGTTTTGTACATGTAATGCGAGCGGATAAAGTGCTAAAGAAACTGTTTCAAATGATTGTTGATATTTTTGAATAAATTGTGATTTATCAAGGTAAGTAAGGTATGGTCAATATGTCACTTGTGGATTATCAATAAATACATACATATGTATGTGCGTATGTGATGCATAATACATATGTATATAGTTGCATATATGATATAAGATGTTCATCGGAGAATTCACAGTGCCATATTTACCCGATTGTATTAACTTAATAATACATTTTGCGTTGCAGGTCTGCAGTAGGAACGTACATCAAAAATGCCGCAAAATGAGTATATGGATCGGCATCGGAAGTTGTTCGGTCGACGGCTGGACTATGAAGAACGCAAACGCAAGAAGGAAGCGCGACTTCCGAAGGAACGTGCCCGTAAGGCGCAAAAGTTGCGCGGCATTAAAGCGAAATTGTTTAACAAGGAGCGGCGCAATGAAAAGATACAAATAAAGAAGAAGATTCAAGCGCATGAAGAGAAAAAGGTCAAGAAACAGGAAGAAAAGGTTGAGGATGGAGCCCTACCGCATTATCTGCTCGACAGAGGCATCCAGTCAACCGCAAAGGTTCTATCAAATATGATAAAGCAGAAGCGCAAAGAGAAGGCTGGCAAATGGGACGTGCCCATACCAAAAGTGCGTGCTCAATCCGATGCCGAAGTGTTCAAGGTTCTGAAAACCGGAAAGACCAAACGGAAGGCCTGGAAGCGCATGGTAACAAAAGTGACCTTTGTTGGCGAGAACTTCACCCGAAAACCGCCGAAATTTGAGCGCTTCATTCGGCCGATGGCGCTACGTATGAAGAAGGCACACGTCACACACCCAGAATTAAAAGCAACTTTCCACTTGCCAATCATTGGTGTTAAAAAGAATCCAAGCTCCCCAATGTTCACATCTTTGGGTGTGATCACCAAGGGTACGGTTATAGAAGTAAATATCTCCGAATTGGGTTTGGTAACGCAAACTGGCAAAGTTGTTTGGGGTAAATACGCGCAAGTTACAAACAATCCGGAAAACGATGGCGTCGTAAATGCCGTATTACTTGTATGATTATGTGTAAGATGATTCCTATTTGTATCTTGGTTCATTCAATAAAAATAAATAATAATAAAAATAATACAAAAGACATTTCTTTATACATTTATATTAATATCTACATTTAATTAGTTTTATATTATTAAGGTATATTATTACTTTTAATTTGATTTATTTTTATGATATTAATGAACCAGTTTCTTTTTCAGTTGGCCCCGGGAGTGTACGATGCAAATTTTTGTAAAAACCCTCACGGGTAAGACCATCACTCTTGAGGTCGAACCGTCGGATACCATCGAGAATGTTAAAGCCAAGATCCAGGACAAAGAAGGAATTCCTCCAGATCAGCAGCGTTTGATTTTCGCTGGCAAGCAGCTGGAAGATGGTCGCACCCTTTCTGACTACAATATCCAGAAAGAGTCCACTTTGCATTTGGTGCTCCGCCTGCGTGGTGGCGCCAAGAAGCGCAAGAAGAAGAACTACTCTACTCCCAAGAAAATTAAGCACAAGAGGAAGAAGGTCAAGCTAGCTGTCTTGAAATACTACAAGGTATATCTTCAATAACGAATAGATTAACGATTCGATCTGTTCTTGGAATTCTTGAGTCTTGGTCTTGAGCTTTTTTTTGCTAGGTTTCAAAGGGTTTGATCCAACATGATTATATTTTTTAAGCTGTTCCCAAAGCAAAAGGGAGCATATAGCTTTTATTTAATGTCAGCTGATGCAGAATTATTCATGTTAAAGTTTTAAAGCTGTGTTGCCAAATTTGTCAGGTAGATTTGTGTTAACACCTGTTAAGATTGTTTACAAATTATTTCGAAAGGTAGGTCTGTTATGACTCAACCTGCTCAAATAGATATTTCGGAGACTCTTACATTGGAAATATTGAAGTATTACGCGCTCGGATGCACAACACTAAAACTCTTGTTTTATATTGCAGGTTGACGAGAACGGTAAGATCCATCGTTTGAGACGCGAGTGCCCCGGAGAGAACTGTGGTGCTGGAGTCTTCATGGCTGCTCACGAAGATCGTCATTACTGTGGCAAATGTAACTTGACTTTTGTGTTTAGTAAGCCAGAAGAAAAGTAAGTGCCGGCGCTTTGAATCAGGCATTTGTTTCTACTGTAATTAAATGAAATAAATATGAACTAATCTAAGCCTGAAGCTTTGTGTTGTGATTTTTAACTTATTTATGCTTGCATTTTTGCATTCGAATTGACCAACGAGCAATCCGTGGATTAATGGCTTTTCGGCTAAGAGTCTAGGAATTACAGTCCTAGTGAAAAAGCTAACGCCGACTTAATTCTGGTGATCTGGATCCATCGGGCCTTAAGGCAGCTTGCATTCAGCCATTCGGTGTCCCAGTTGGCGACAGTTGAAACACATAATCTTTGCGACTGTTTGACTTGATACCGCCTCTCGCTTGGGCTGGCCACTTGCTAATCCATCAGCTGTGCCTGCCACATTTGGCAGCTTCTGACGTATCTGGTCAAAAATGGGCAGCTTTTCGCGCGACTCCAGTACGATGTAGCACAGACACAGCTGCTCCCGCCTTGATCTGCAACCCATTGACAATAATTTGTATGATGTCATGCAAAGTCAAGTCAGCATGATTCAAGCTGTTTTTCGCACATCCCACGCCGTTACTTTCAGCTGAAACGTATGGATTAACTCTTCTTTCAGATCATTTCAGTTTAATATCTTAGCGCTGAACATGTAGAATTGTGATGACCCAGACAGCAGCCGTCCTGTAGGACTAATGCGTTGAAATCATCCGTGCTAAGTACAACTTTCTACCATGGCATAGCAGGGACCCAATACTTCAATGATCTGGAGCAGTTTTAACTACCGGCATACGATAGGGTGATGAAAAAGATAGCTTCAAAACGCCGAATGTTTCGAATCATAAGGATCGCAAACAAAATATTTAAAATTAAATAAAAATATTACATGTGCTCGTTGCTTTTCTAATTTATTAAAATGCTCATATGTGTTAAATTTCAAATTGTTTTACAATTACTTTTATACATTGGAAAGAAGTTTCTTGATTTCGTCATTTTCTGCTACGGCGGCATAACTCTCGCCATTTGGAGTGGCTCCATTCTTATCTGCGCCCTATAAAATAAATGTATCATTTTTTTATAATTCCATAGATTCTGTTATTAAGTATACTTTTTCCAATAGATACTCCACGCATTTCGTATGTCCTTCCCAAACGGCCGCCAAGAGCGGAGTGATCCCATGTTTGTCTTTTCTCTGTTAAAAATTAAGATACAGGTGTTTAATAATACTCTAATTGATATTATAGGACTAATTCCCTGCTTATTCCACCCATAATCCACCGAAAAATGGGTAAATGAATGCAATGAGATATATTCGCATAGGTCTAGGTGACAACGAAAACTACAAGCTGGGATAATTTCTGTGAAAGACGATTTCAGAAGAGTAAATGTGTTATTTTTCTTACTCGGGGACTTTCCTGATTATACCATTCAAATCTGCTTGTCATAGATGTATCGCTGTTGTTGGGTTTTAAGCGTACAATAGTCCACATTCGTCTATCTTTCGGTTCCTTCCCAACCTGCTCCAACTCGTTGACCAAAAAATTTCATCTTGGGCTTTTGGCAATTTCACACATTTGTGTACAATATTTAATTCGCACGGACGAAATCATTTTCCCGCATAAGGGAGAAGCAACGCATCCGTAGCGTTATCTGGGAAAGCCTAATATATTCGGACATGTGTAGCTAGGCTGTAACATTTAACCACAATTTGGCAAAAGCCCATCTAATTTAATAGCAAAAAGACATTTTCAGCTTCTTACACTTTACTAATACACAGGCATCTTTGTTATAGAAAATAAAATACCGGTTCACTTACAAACTTTCATCAACATATATGTTTGTATGTACGTACGAAAAGAAATTACATGCTTACATTTACATCAGCTCCCAAATTAATCAAATACTTCAGAACATTTAGCTGGCCGAAATCAGCTGCATAATGTATTGGAAATCTCCCTTTGATTTCTGTGTTAACTTTCTGCGTCTGTAAATAATATTATTTAGTTGAAGAAAAAAAATGTATATGTATTTTAACGCACATCGTTGTTAAACGTTGTTTGAACGGCATCTAATTCTCCATTTTTAATGGTCCAGATTATATTTTCATTATTTTCCTCGCTCATGTTTTGTGTATATAATTTAAAATTATAAATTGTTATTACTAATCACTTAAATAAAGGTGGTAGGGATGGACGATGTTTACTCAACCGTTTAAAATTCACCATTATTAAAAGTAACTAGTTACTCTTGTAATTCATTTCAAAAGTAACAGCGACAAGACAAGACAAAACTAGTTCAGATTAGTGAAATGACTTTTCTGGCCTTTTTTGGAATTCTGATTGGTGGAAAAAATTAAAAACAGAGTGAAAGCGGGAATTCAGGCTCTTTTAAAATGCGAATTACTACTTTTTCGTATTGTTTTTATATGCTTTAATAATAATAAAGAAGTTGGCATCATTATTGAACGGAATATAAGAAATGGCATTATGGTAAAACTATCAACCTGCTTTGTGTGATTAAAGCGGGGTTCACATCACTAACTTAATAAAATTGTAAATTGAAAATGTCAAAAAAAAACTATAAATATGCAGTCATAACAAAAATTAAGAATGGTTGATGTCCATACACAAAAACAAAAATGCATAAAATATTTTTCAGCCAAGTGAACAATGTGAAAACAAAAATAAGGAATAGAATGAGCGTTGAAACACTTAATGCAACTTCATGTATCAGGTAATAATTTAAATTAATACCTCAACACTTAATTACATAGCTTTAGTCTTTAGATAAAGATAGCAACGACATGGAAAGTGCCTATAAAGCTATTATAAAATGTGCTGCATTATTAAAATTTTATTTTATTTGAATACCCTATTCCATCAAAAATATTTTAAAATATCACTACCAAAATTTTCATCTCTCTGTTCAGTTTTTTTGTACAACATTTGACTGTTTTCCGCTTTTTTGTTAAGCAGATCTAGCTTTTTTGTTTACTTAATAAATGGCAACACTGTCAGTCACCCCAAAAACCGTGACTAACATAACTACTTTTCGACATGAACATTTTGCAAGAGAACATTTGAACAAACGAATAACTGATCAACAGTGAACAGCTGAGCAGAAAAAAACAAGAAAGGAACACGTTCACTAGTTCAGTTCAGTGAGCAGCACTTTTTTGTTCACTTACTCATGAGCAACCCATCACTAACATGCATCTCCATGGTAGAAGAGCATATAGGAATATAAATGCACATAAAAGCTGTAGATCTCAAAAGAATACCTAATACATTTGTGTAACAGGTATTAAATATACTTATTTTGTTGGTATGTTATATTTTCGTTATACAAATTTGTTATATATATTCCTGGGAATTTAATTAAAGCTGAGGAGCTAATTGTCAACAGCAGGTGTCAAGTGTTCTTAATTTGTTTGTTTGTTGCTCATTTTCAAAAACATATATACTTTTGTATTATTATTATAAATGTGAAGGAAGTGATTTCTGTATTATTGAATTGCAAAATAACAATAAATGTTTGAATTTCCATATCAACAGATTGATGTCATTTTATATTTTTAACATTTCAAAAACAATAACAAATACGTCATACCTACATATTTAACTTACTTTACTGATCACATACTTAAACAGGTTACAGTGCTTTAGTCCGAAATGCCCCTGAACTCAGCGCCTATCTACATGAGCTTCTGTACATACACAAAAACACACACATATGGACGCCTACAAACCGTTTGAAGCCCAAATAACTGTTGAATCATTATCAAATTTGAAGGGCATCCAAATGTGTGAAGACCTACCTTTAGAAATGAAAAAACTACCTTAAAACTATTGAAAATGGGTAAAAAGGGTATAATGGTTTTTAGGAAATGTATTTAACAGGCAGACGAAAGCATCTCCGACAGTATACATATGTATATGTATTCTTGATTAGCATCAATGTCCGAGTCGATCTAACCATTTCCGTCTTACCGATCGCATGATCTCAGCACATATAAGACAGAGAGACTTCAAAGTTTGGACGTACGTCCTCCTAGTGTAATTTTATTTTCGATAATCGATAACTTGTCCGGTATACAAGCAATCGTAAAAATCGATCTATAAAATAACTGGCGGTTAACCAATTTTGTTTTATCTTTATAACTGCCAAGGCAAACGAACGTCACAAAGAAATGTTTAATCAGTAAAATAAGTCATTCTTAATTGATTAAAACGGAGAAGGCTTTGCACTGTTCGAAATTAAAATTAATTGGATTTTTATAACTGGTCACAGAATAACCGTATTTTGTCTTAGCGCTATCTTTTTCGAAATTGGTGACAAGCATCAGAAGGCAATTTTCCATTTAAACAAGTAAGTAAGGAAATAGCCTGAACCTCCTTGTTATGCTGGCTAGCATTGTTAAAATATAAACAAATAATTAATTTCGTCTGCCGACCACGAACTCGCGCTCCATCAACTGAACGAATTAATTGTCATCGCTTCATAACTTAACGGCTACCGACATGATGAAAAAGAATCAAGACCTGAAATTTTCACTATAGTTAACATTATGTGATAAAGGTGCACATTAAGACGGGGTTTAGGGAAATTCCACCTGCATGTGTGGAAAAATCGAGAAAAACGGTTGCATGATACTTTTTTTATTTACCACCCGATCGGCCTTAAACTCATTTTCAAAGATCAAAATTCATTTGAGGGGTGGAACACACTTTTTGAAAAATCCATTCCTTGGTAGAATCCAAGCTTACTCGGCAGAAATGCGAGGCAAAGATGTATGCCTGTTTGTGTGCATGTCTGCATATACATATGTGGTTCATACATACACACACGCATACATACATATCTACATACATACATATGAATATACATACATACATATGTATATACATACATACATATGTATATTCTTACATACATATGTACATACATATATACATATGTTCATAAATATGCACATACATATACATTTACATATATAAAAAAAAAAAAACAAAAAAGAAGCACTACATGCGCTAGCATGAAAAATTGCAGAGCCTACTTGAATTCTTGAGAATCGAGGAGGAGGGCACTTGGCAGAAATTCGTTTTATTTAAATTTGCAGCACAGCGACAAATAAGCTTGGTTTAAATTTGGTATTAGCAAAACAGGTGTGCATAAATACATACATATAATCATAAATGCATGCATACACATACACACCTACATACACACGCACTCACATATATATATAATACTTATATGCTTTCGTAGAAATGTTCTATGCTTTAAATTTAGTTCAATTTAGTGGGAGTATCTTAGTATACCTACGTATAAATCCTATTACGATTTAAAAACGAATATTGATCATAGAAATTCTATATACTTTAGTGTACCAATCCATCATGGCTACTGAAGCTGATGCTGCCGATAAGGATTGCTTAGTTCGAGTTGCAGTACGGTGAGTGAAAATAAAATAAAACTTGGTGTTGGTTGTTTGGCGGCAAATAGAAAGTCAAAAACGATTTGTTCTTTTTGTTAATGATAGTAAAAATGGGCTCTTAAGTCTTTTACTTTTTGTTTTGGTTTAGGGGCCTGTTTTGGTAATCAAAACGTTTATTTGTAACTATTAGCTATCAATATCATATCGATATATAAGATAAATTTGACGCAATATATGGGGACCAAAGCATAGCAAAACCTGTAAAAGATATTTACGAAGCTGAACTTTTTTCTGAAGCATCCTTTTGGATCAAAGGTGAGCACTAAGACAAGATGTTTTAACTGCCAAGTGGGGAAAATAATGCTTGAAGTTTGTATGTTTGTATGCCATAAAGAAGAAGAAGAATTATTGTTATATATAATTTAAAAAAAGAGGAATTGGAAAATACTAAATAAAATAAAATAAATATTTATTTTCTTATTTCTATTTCTTTTGATTTATTTGTTTGGCGATGATAACATTAAACAGAAAGTGAAGAAGGAAGAAATAAAAATTTTGATTTTGAATTTAAATTAGATTAAATATTATTGCTGAACAACTTAAAAACTTAGCCACGCCCGTGTCTGTCTATTCGCAACGTTTTTGGAAACCGTATGAATTAAGGACTTTCTTTTTTTTTAATGTAGGTCCATATATATTTAAACTAAATATTTGATTGTGTAAAAGTAAAAGATTAAAAATTTAAAAAATAATTGTGGGTTACAGTCTCCTTACTTCTTGTATAGAATTAACACATAGTTATTTAAGGTTAAGTTAAGGTTATCATTTTATAGAATAATATTTGATTTTATATTTTGGGATTTATGCAGAATCCGTCCGCAAAACTCAAGGGAGCTAATTGATATGTGCCGAGTGTGCACAACCGTAACTCCTGGCGAGCAGCAAATTGTTTTGGGATCTGACAAGGCGTTTACCTTTGATTATGTATATGATGTGGACTCAAATCAGGTACGATTACCGCAACAACAACAACAACAAATCAATTCATTTAATTTTCTTTATTTCGTAGTGTGATATATATACCGAATGTGTGGAGCGTTTGGTTGAGGGAACCTTACATGGCTATAACGCTACAGTACTTGCTTATGGCCAAACTGGCTCTGGAAAGACATACACAATGGGGACGGGACTTGACCCCACTTCTGGCGACTATCGTCTTGGAATCATACCTCGCGCAATTCGACATATATTTGCCGGTATCGAAAGAGCGCAGCATCCAGAAGATAGTTGTGATTCCGTAACAAATTCACAATTTAGTGTGGCTGTTCAGTTTATAGAGCTGTACAACGAGGATATTATTGATCTTTTAGACCCATTCAATAAAAATTCAACTTTTAAAATTCATGAAAGTGGAAACGGCGAAATTAATGTAGCGGGTGCAACGATTAAACCAATAAATGAACCCCAAGAGGCCTTAAAGTGAGTAGATCATCGCTAAATTCTGGTACAGTGAAATTCACTTGCTCATGCTTCCTGTAATCAGATCAACTTTTCATTCCAAAAAAAAAAAGATTTGCTACACCCAAATCAAGACAATGAATAGCTTTCACCGTTGAATCGGCAAGCTGAAATCAAAAAAATATTGCTCTCACCCTGCAACCATTATGAAAAATATATTTGTGCCACCTTACAATTTCCATTATATTGTCACAGATTTCTCCAGCAAGGCGCCTTAGCCCGTACAACTGCTTCAACTAAAATGAATGATCTGTCTTCTCGATCGCATGCGGTGTTTACGATATTTGTTCGCAGACAGCATGTTGTTGAGCCAAAAGTAAATTTTGCGGATAACGACTTTGAAACTTTGACGTCTAAGTTTCATTTTGTTGATTTAGCTGGCTCGGAACGTCTGAAACGAACATTAGCCACAGGAGAACGTGCACGCGAGGGAATATCAATTAATTGTGGCCTGCTAGCGCTTGGAAATTGTATCTCCGCATTGGGCGATAAATCAAAGAAGGCTTCGCATGTGCCATACCGAGACTCAAAGCTCACACGACTTCTTCAAGATTCTCTGGGAGGCAATAGTCAAACATTAATGATTGCCTGCATATCACCAAGTGATCGAGACTTTATGGAAACATTGAATACATTAAAGTATGCAAATAGAGCGCGCAATATTAAAAACAAAGTTCAGATCAACCAAGATCAAAGTTCTCGAACAATTTCGGTTTTGCGAAGAGAAGTCGCTGCCTTGCAATTGGAGCTTTTGGAATATAAACAGGTAATCATTAAAATACAACTTTTTTAAAACTGAATAAGTAGGCCTAATATTTAAAAAGTTCATTTATGGAATGTTCAGTTTGAGTTTAGACTTTTTATATAACTAGTTTGATTTGATTGATGATGAAGTGTTTATATATCAGTTAGTTAGCTTTAATAGATATTTACTTTACTTTCGATTTATAGCAAGGAGCACAAAACCATATCCATTATTTCTTAACTTCATTGTAAGACCCTTTTGCTAAAACCTTTTGTAATCTAACTGCTTCACGAAATTGTAATGGACTGTATCCGATTATGTAATATTTGTTAACACCCCAATAAAAGTGAGGAAAAATATTTTGATCTTTATGTAAGCACAGCCTAACTAAGCAAATTATTTTATATTACTGCGTTTGGTGTAAGTAGAACAGGATTCAGGGTATCGCTTAGTTGGGAACTCCCGACTGGCGCCTCATACTTGTTTTATTTGTGTTTAGAAGAAATAAAACTCCAATTGTGGAAATGAGTAAGGGTAGGAAACTTAAAAATTTAATAATATTACTATATTCTTATAATCTATTTTCTTTCAGGGTAAACGTGTGTTAGATTCCCAAGGAAATGCGTCAATTTCAGACACATTTTATGAAAATACAATGTTATTGGCGGATAATAAACGTTTACAGCAGCGACTTAAATCAATGCAGGAGACTATTAATATATTAGTTGACCGAAATGCACAGCTTAAACTGGAAAAACAAGCTCATGAATGGTCAAAAGACGACTGCTCGGACTCAACAGTCGCCAATTTGGTTGGAAATTATATAATTGAGATTGAAAAGCTGCAAGCAAAATTACTAGAATCGGAAGAAATGTGTCAACAATTGAAGAAATACAATTCGACAGGAAATTCGCCACGTGCTAATAAAACAGTTCGCGACGGTAAGAATTCTAATAAACGGTATTGTGATAAACATTTCATAGTTTTCTTTTTCGCAGATCCCAACGTTATTATAGACATAGCAAAAAGAGGCTTAGAGAAAGAGAGGGAAGCGTTAATGTTTCGTTCATTACCTGGCATACCTAATGAAAATAATCAATTAATAGAACTCGACTTTTCAGACAGCGAAAGTGATCACAATGGTAATCATAAATTACGCATATATTAAATTCATGTGTTAAATATAGCTTTTTTTGCAGAAAAAGAAATGGAAGATGATTTAAATGAAATTAATTCCGATATAGAAATAAAAACTAAATTAATTGAACAATTGGAGTTGTCTCAAGAGAGAATGCAAGTTATGCGGCAACACTATGAAGAAAAGCTGACGGCACTTACATCCAAAATCTTTAGCACTCAAAAGGAAAGAGATGAGGTGCTAGCAAACATGGGTAAGTTTCCATGTGATCTTGTTATACTTCAGATATTTCATTAAAGTATTCATTTTATATATATTATGGAGTGTTTATTTATATATATTATTGAGTTTGAAATGCTTTGCACTGGCAGTCCTATATTTTTCCTAAATTGGTAATGCTGATACACACTGTAAGACCCCTATGGAAGACCTGAGTCCATGTTACGTTGGCGTTGAACTCGCTGGTGACTGGAGGGCACCAATTAGGAATTGCCTGAAAAGCTTCAATTATTTCTGAATTCTTAAAGGATATTGGGGTTAACAACTTTGAGCCCTCGACTCAGATCCCAGATTTAAACATTATAGAGAATGTCTCGACGTATATAAAAAGAAACAGGAGTCCAAACATATTCAATGAAACCCGAGGCTGGAAACCGATATTTTTAATTAATGAGAAACGAGAGATTCTATTAATATATTCAAAAATCGTAATATTTTTGCAGCTTCCTCTTCAAATAATCAACCAAAAGACAATTTAAAATCAGTTAAAATGGAATATGAGCGTAAGCTCAATGACATGAACCGCGAGCTCAAAAGATTGCAACAGACACAACGAGAACATATTCGACAACAAAAGGAGCTTAAAACACAAGAAATAAAACTGCAAAACTTGCGAATGGAGCTAAATGAATTAAAGTGTAGTAAGGCAAGTACTCAATTAAATGTAAGAATTTAAACATATTCGGGAAAAGAATATTAATAATATTTATTTAAGTTCTTTTAACATTCAGACAATTCTCTTGATAAGTTGCTTACTAGGCTTCTCTATTCTTACGGACAACTCTGTTGACACCAAATAACACCATAAATTATATCGTAACATTTCTTACCTTTTATTATGTACCTTGAAATACCGGGTATTGCCCGGCCTTGCCCGTGGAACGTTTTGTGCTAAAAATGTTTGACATTACCTTTTACCTAAGTACACGGCCGTGGAAAATTCAAATAAATATGATTCGAGTGCATCGAATAAAGAACGAAATGTTGGAATCTTGAAGCCGAAGAATAAACCTTCGTTTATTAAACCTTTGACCCGCATTAGGCACCCACTCTTGACTCTTATATATATTTTTAAGGTATACAAGGCATACATATTAAAAGTATTTAAACCATTTTTATAATTTAGGTAAGGTTAATGAAAAAAATATCGGAGCAAACCAGCCAGCATCGGGAGGAAAATACAAGGAAAACGCGAGAAATTGCCCAATTACGCAAAGAGCAGAGAAGGCAAAAAAATGAGGTGTTGTCCCTGCAAGCCAAAATGAGTGCAAAGGAGCAAATTTTGAAAAGAAAAACTGAAGAAGTGTCCGCTCTGCGCAGAAGCCAACGGAGTGGGCAAGTATGGCAAAGAGCGAATAAAGCATCAAAAATGGAACAAACACGGTCCTTGCATCATCGTTGGGAAACATTATCGCGCACTATAATACAGTCAGCCAGAAACAAGCAGTTAATTAGTCAATTGGAGGCTGAGTTGGAACGCCTTGTTAAGGAAAGGGAACAGCTCTGTCGGGAATTGAAAATAATTAAAGATCCCCAAAATATTGAAGGGGTATCTGAGTATTCAAACGAAGAAGATAATCTAAAAACAAATATAGGCTATGTACAGGAAAATATAGAACATGTTCAAAAAGCTATTATGGAGTTTGAAGATATGAAAGACCCCGCACACAATGATGCGTCTAAGATCCAGGGCATCTTAGACACAATATGTACACTGGAAGAAGCAAAATACTTACTTCAAAAATTGACGGACAACGCTATTTTCATCACGTGTAATTCGTCAATGATCGAAAACCGTTTGCAAGAACATGAAGCCCTGCTTAAAGAAGCCCAACATGAAAGTGGCATACAACAGCAAATTTTGCAATTTTTTTTGGCAAACAGCAATAATGAACAAATTTTGGATCTGTTTGATTCTCTAAATTCGGATGATAAGCTTCACCTGAATCATTTGAATCGCAGCTGGTCGCAAAAGTCTCTAATCAGCAACGGAACTTATGATATTCCTCGCGACGAACCATCCTTTACCGAGGAGCATGTGCTGGAAACAAGATGTTCGCCATCCAACACAGACATTGAAAAGTAAGATCTAGTTGGTAATAACACTTCAGTTTTTATTTTAAATCGATGTCTGGATAATTATCGCCAGTTGTATCTACAGCCAGGGAACTTAGATAACATTATCTTTGTTTTAAAATCTTTTCAGCAGCTTAAGAAATAATTCGCTCTTCTTTTAAATCGAGGTTTCGCTTGAAAGATAGAAAACAGTAGATTGAATCTGTTTGTCAGTCCGTCTGTCGATGGATTAAAAAGTTGTTGACCAAAAAACAACGTGTTTGTGAAGTCAACCTCTTTTAATGATTAATTTTCGGAAAATATTGTCTGATTTTGGAATTTTATACAATTTTGGACTCGTAAGGATCGATACTATTTCTGCTATCGACCCAATGTACGAGCAGAGTAGCCCTTAACTGCGTTCAAAAAGAATTGGGCCTCTGATCGCGATCGAGGGAGCCTGCCATACTCTAGAAATATTTTCAAACTTTACTTTTCAAAGGAACCTTTATTTGCCCATGACTTACAAATACAATGAATCAAAACTCAATGATCCTTAGAAAACCAAGACCACAAATAAAACGATAACACTAAAATATTAAAAAAAAAAAAAAACAACAACACTGAACCACAAATTTGTAAATAACTTGTTTAAAAAAAAAAGAATATTGTATTTTTTTTACATGATGCAAGCAAATTTGGAGTGCTCAGGATTTTATTAGGTACAAATGAAGCTTACTCTACAATCAACCAATTATTCGAAACAGTTTGCAATTCCTCGGATTACTAAAAATGTTTTCAAGGCGTTAGTAATCAAGAAATTTTATTGTTATTTTTTATTTATATTTAAATTTTAGTTGCTCTGATAAAAGTCCCAAAGTACGCGGACGTACAGCCCGGCGACACGATCTCCTTTTCGGAGAAACAGGCTTACCTAACCAAGTATGTATTATATTATGTGACTTATATGACAAATATTGCAAATTAGTTTGTAAATAATCCATGATTTTTTTACGCAGACACTTAAGCCACATCATCTTGACCAACTGAATGTAATTATGGCAAGTGGATCAGAGGCCTTCGAGTAAGATGGTTGTTTAAAATGTATTTCTATAAGTTTTTATGCGAATGTTAAAATAACCTTACTTTATATAATAAAATAAATAATTGTACAAATATATCTTATTCGTTTCTTTGTCGAGATTGAGTAAGTCTCTAACTGCTAATCAATTGGCTAATTGAGCACTTGTTGCTCTGCGGTTCTTTTTTCCTAACATATCATATGAATCTCTTTTTGGACAATCGATCTAGCCACTCCCGTCTGTCTGTCCTTTTGTCTATATGTCCATCTGTCCGTCTGTATGAAGGATAGGAACATTATACAACCACTTTTGTAATAGTTTCTAAATCGAACCTTAAGTCGATCTATGCGCTTAAAAAAGTTCAACCTCCCCAAACCCTATTTTCAAGCATAACAAGCCAATAATATCCGAAGCCTAACCTTAACTGACACAACCCGCAACAACCATACGGAAGGAATGACTACTGGGACGTAGCTTTATCTAGCTGCGCCAGAGGGAAACTCTCCGCTGTCGAATTAAAAACGAATAATTTGAAAAAGACTTAGATATTTACACACTTTATTATATGAAATAACATTATATTACTTAATCAAACTTACATGCTATTCCTACGTTGTTAAATCAATGGAAATTACTCTACCAGACGAGTTAAAGGGTTGCACAGTTGAAAGATTTTCAAAATCAATGGTGTCAGTTTGATTGATAGCTGACTTTTCTGAACTCGCTGCACACCAGTCAGAAACAGCCACTATTCTTTTTGATAAATCACAATTTTCTTGATTATATGAATGTGAAAAATTATTTGCTGGACTTAGCGCTTTTTCTGAGCTATTTGCTTTCGATTCAAGACTAAATGTGTTCAGTACTGAGTTAGTCCTATAGTTGGAAAAAATGTAGACAGATTGCTTTAATGGCTTAAGAGAGTTATCGTCTGTTGATTGTGAATAACCGGCTAGGGAAGTCCATTCGCTTTCTGCTATATGATTATTTTGGCTGGCAGCAACTTCCTTATTATGCGATAAAGACATTATAGTTAACGTATCTCTATTTATAAATTTTGACTTATCAATTGACGGATCGTCATCATCGGACGAACACAAATCTATTGTGTCGACAACCACCTCGGTTGAAGGCGAAATTCTCCATTGGGAGTTAAGTGAAGTATCGCGTGTTAGCCTAATATTAAGTTTAGTGTTGGAAATAGGAAATTGATCTCCGATGTTGTCGGTCAGTTTTTTCAATCTGACCGAAATTGGACGGCACTTTTTAATCAAAGGAGAATTGAGAAATAAAAAGTTTTGCGTAATGTCCCTTCGTTGCAAAAACTGTCGTCGTGGAAAAGCATATATGTGTGAACTAAAATCTTGCAATTTTTTGAATGTAATATGTATGTTATTTGTACAATTTCTTTTTTCAAAAAATTTATGCTTGCAACTTGATTTTAATAACAAGGGCGTGTAGCAAAACCGATCCAAACGCTCTTGTCTTTCGAATACATATTCCATAGATATTGTCTGTTTTATTGACGACAGTAATTTCTGTCCAGCTGGAGATGATATTGGGATAAATGAACATCTGTTAAGTGAAGGCACAGCTCGATTTCTCCGTGCTGACATGCGTCTATTTCGGTTTGAAGTCTTCATAACTAATTCTTCACTATATAAGTTAGTTCCCTGTGTTTTCTTAGAAATATTATAATTTGTTGCTTTAGATTGAAGACAAAAATTAAGAAGGAACGCATTTCTTAATTCAATGTTTTCATTTTTAGTATCTATTTTGCTGTCTGGTTCCGGAGAGTCGCATAAAATCACATCATCCTCCATATTGCATATTTTTTCATGTTCCTGCAAATAAAACGACGTAAAATTAAAATAATATAATAATGATCCCATGGTTTATTTAAGCCTTCAAGCCTGAATTCCTTAGCAATTCTTCTCTGGACTGAAAATCGACAACATCGCATTATTTTGCATCAGCTTCTTTCTATAGAAGCTATAGATTGCAAATTCGTCGACAGCTTCTTTAAACTAATCTACTTGAGTTTATGCTAGTTGCACTTAGTTTAACTCAAACCATGTTTATATCCCTTTACCAAGGATTGAAACGGATTTTAGAGTTGATTGATGGCTCGGGATAAAATTAAGAACTTATTTCTTCTTTGGAATAGTCCAATAATAGTCCGAGTCTTGTCGGCTGTCTTTCCTACTTTTCCTGACTTACTTTAAAAAATGCGGTTTGAAGGTATCTAAAATATTTACTAAAATAAATGTTAAGCAACTTACCAAGATTGCTTCCGTGGAATATAATTCGGCATCGCAGTTGTCGCATAGATAAATATCGAACGGAGGTGGTTCGACCATCATATAGTGTGAATCGTCGCCATGTACATCGGCTTTATTTTTGTGCAGCAGCAAACATTTTCTATTTTTATGTTGCCGATCATATGACTGCAATGAAGTAAATTTGTATATAAATTAATACTTGTCAACTTTAAAATGTTTTAATTTAAAGAATCTTACCATGTTTTCGTTCCGAAATGTTACCAACAATTTGTTATTTCGTCTATCGTAGAGAGATGTAGTTGAATTGTAGTTGTTGATAAACCTCAAGCTTGCGTGCTCATATGCAGCCAAGTCATTGCAAAAACGTAATAAAAATAGGCTTTTGTGAAATTGATAACAAATAACTACAATCTCCTTCATTTTTTCCATCCAATTCTGTAAAAAATGGGTAGGTTAAACTATACAAACAACAAATAGAGGTTAGATATAAACTTACCCCAACAAAATGTTTTGGTCTTTTTAACGGAATGCCAAATGAAGCATTTTCTGGCCACCACTCAGGCTCGCTGCAGTCTATTTTTTTTGGTAAATTTATATGTCCCAAAGAGCATTGTACCATAAACGGTATAAAATTTTCTAGTTGTGATTCAGTAATTTTTTCCAGAGAAGTTGGATATCCATTTGCAAACAATAGGGGAAGGTTTGATATCATGTTTTGTTGCGATTTATCAGACTCGTCCATTGCCACTAGAAAAAATTGAAATAAATTTTAAAGCGAAAACAAATAGATATATATACTAGCGGGTATACCACGGCCATGTCCATGGCACGGTTGAAGTAAATACTGTCAAAGATCTTTGAAAATGAGTTTTAGACCGATCGGACGGTAAACAGAAAACATTCATAAAACCGTATTCCGACAATTTACCACTTTGAGACCAAACCGTTAACAGAGCGCCAAACCTCGTGATGTACATCCAAGTACAGACAACCTATTACCCGGAGCGGGTAAGCTTAACGCGAATCTCAGTTAAAGGTCGAGCACCTCGGACTGCATGACCGGTCCAAGAAAGCAAAGGGTATAACACATCGCTTTGAGCGATGGTCAAACTGAGGAGGCAGACAAGTATGCCACCGGTGCAGCGACAAGGTTTTGCTAATGTATCCCGACAACAAAAAGCCTGTTGTCCTCACAACAGATTCGTCAGATTACGGCAATCGGGAAGTCTTCTTCCAAAACTACCTCGATGGGGTGAGAGACATTACGCAAAGATTAAGCGCTGGATCTTCTTTCCATAGCAAATCGAACGTCCCAGTTGTGAGGTTTCATAGCACTTTTCCAGAAATAGCGAGGTGTACTAAGAACTCCAGAGGGGGATCGAACAAACGACTGACCTTCTTCTCCAGGCTACGGCGGAGTTCTGCATGACCCGACCTAGTACTGCATTGCAAAAGTAGCTAACGAAATCCAAAAGGCTCAAATAACCCAAAATCAAAGGGTTTACCGGGACAGGCTGAACAGGGTCTTTGAGGCAACTCCCCCTTATGTTCAGGAGAAAAGGTTGAAGCTGATTTATTAAAGGGAGGGTGCCCCACAAGGAAAACCTCTGATAAAACCTTAGGCTGCTGTATCTCACTCGAACTTTATACCGGTTATACAGAAAAAACCTCTCCAAGTACAGACTGATGACGCACGAGACTAAAGATAACGGGCATGCTCCCACAATCTTAACTTCCGAAATTGATGGAAGTAGACACAGGACACGTACGAGATTGGTTGTCCGCTATCAATGGGCACCGTATGATGTCCTGAAGTTCGGACTTTTTGGGCACAGCCTTAAAGGTGATTACCGGCACCCCAGACGCGAACGACATACAGAACATAAGAATTACAGAGTCACAGTTGGTCGAGTCAAGCAATAGACAGGTAATAATTAACACGAAATAGATCGTTTAACAGACACCGACCATTTATTAAAGGTGGCTAAAAGAGAGTAGGTCGACTCGGGTCACCTGTACGAGACTGTTAGCCAGAAACAGAATGCTTTCCACCGAAATAAGGAACTTGATCACCAATCACTCTTTCGAAGCTCCCACGAACTCACAGCTACGACTTCTACCAGGCTGTTAAGCATATCAAGCTTAAAGATTTTCAATCCAATGATAAAATTCATTCCACTATCGAGTATCCTATACTACAGTTTATATGCTAGCAAGCAGCAAACGGTTCGTGCGTTCAGGGTCTACACAGCCGAGCCATCTTGATCCGGTAACCTTGGTAGATGATGGTGTCACTACCAACACCGACCGACCGGCCACTGACAGCTACGATGGAGGCATGGAAACCAGAGTTGCGCTGGTAAACGACCGTCAACCGCAATATTTTCCTCGTCTCGCATTACGTCCGCCGCTGAACATTAGCGGCCACAACTTTGCGATTAGCCTCTCGTATCTGCACGAACTAAGTGAGAAGTTTAAGCGATAGCTATAAAATTAAAGATATTTGCTGAAACAACACGATTTTGATATGGATTTTTATCGATTGCTTGGAAATGGCCAAACTTTCGATTATCGTAAACAACCTCTTACTGCGCGGGCACAAGGAGAACCTACGTCTAGTTTAGCTCTATGGGCTCTAAGATCCTTGCGTTCATACATACGGACAGACGGACGGACATGGCTTGATCGATTCGGCTAGTGATACTGATCTAGTTTATAAATCCTTTTGGGTTCGGAGAGGCTTCCTTTTGTGTGTTACATACATTTGAACAAATGCATTTCACCATTTTTACGCACTTACAACAGGTTTAACTACCTTCCACCGTCCGACCTGCTTGCCATCTCCCAATACTCCACAGCCGTACCACGAATAAAAGTAAAAGGACATAGAACATAAGTCACCTTGGTCGTCGTTTTCCTACTCTACAACATCATTTACCTTGTTCAGCGCCGTCTGATCAGATGCGATCAGACCAAGCTGACAGATTAATTATAACTATCATTCCAGCAAACCGAGCACGGCCTTCATTTGAGTGTCGGTATAAAGAAGCTAGGACACGGTATAAAGAAGCTAGGACACGGTATAAAGAAGCTAGGACACGGTATAAAGAAGCTAGTCGGTACGACGTATCGAACGGTGTAACCTGACACTCGCATGCCCGCGCTGACGGACCAGGCCAAAAACGGTCACGAGACGCCACGTCAGCGTTCTGGCGGGACCGCTGCGTCTGACCACGGACTTTGCGGGATGTGTTAAGGCTATGTTAAGTTCAGTTCATATGATGTAGTTCATAGGCATTGACGCCTTATAACAATTTTACTCTTCCTCTTTTAAGTTTAAGCAATTTTAACGTCGCAAACTGCGCAACCACGCCCCCAAGAATGGAAAATAATTTCAATTTTGATTCAAAGGACTGCACGAACCAGTTTTATACTGATCTAAGGTTAAGGGGAAATCATCAATTCAGTAATCAAGAATAACTTCGCCCATTTGCAACACTGATTTTACGAGTTTCTAATGAATAGCGCATACAAAATAGGCTATATTTTTCGAAGCCTAAGGGATGTGCAATTTCACCAAAAAAAAAAAAAAAAACAAGAACGGGCCATACGCCCGTTGAGTGCGCGCTGGCCTAAGTCCTGTTCAGAGATATTAAAAATATATTTTAATACGTTTCTATAGCTTGGAAACGGAGATGAAAATCATCGCAGAGAAAGCACATACACGAGCACAAAGTGGCAGACAGGCATGTTGTGCTGCTGCCAACAGCTCCAAATTTTGCGTTTATCATTTCTCGCACATTATTTTTTTTTTCAGAACCTAAGTAACACACCTTTTGAAGTTTATGCCCGCACCATAACAGAACAAACGACTGGGAATAGAATTTGAACCAGGCATATGTTAATTAAACATTGAAACCACATATATATGATTAACACAGCAAGATTAAAAGATATAACATTCCCGTAGTTGAGATTAACTTGTTATGGGTGAGTTATATTTACATGATATATATATATATATGTATATTATCGCTTCTATTAACGTATTAAAAAAAATTTGTATATGTACGTGTGACTTGTTATTTAGTTCACTGCTACAAACCAATCGTTCAATGAACAAAATTACTAAATATTAAAATGTATTTGAAACTGCGAATTACGAAGACAATCTGTAGTTACGGTTCACAGCTGAAGAACCAAAATTTAATTTTCAACTCTACCAATTGAATTCACTTTTTATGTTGTGAATATGCGCAAGGAGTGAGTATTGCGGAACATTTGGAATGGTGGAAATGGAACAAAAAATTAAATAATGCTGAAAATGACTTTGACAATCGAATTGCGAACAACATTTCTTTGGGGAATATATTATTTTGTTGGTTTTTGCATTAACATTTTTTCATATAGGATTATACCATAACAAAATGAGATCAAACAAATCTGTTCTGTTTTTTGTCCATATCTCTTAGTTTTTAGAAGCAGCAATCACCACGTAGCGGGAATGACTGGCAACATTAAAATTATTACAGAATAAATACAATTAGCTTATTGAATAGCGCCTCCTCCGCTCCACCACCCACATTGCACTTAATATTGTGATATTTTGAAAATATTTGAATATTTTGGGGCAATACAATTTTTGACTACAATATTTTTAAATAACTTTTTCTGCATGATGGAAGAAGGCTTAGGAGAGCATTCTCCTAGTTGTACCCAGACTTGGCTAAATGCATGTTAATTAATTTTTGGAATTTGTTATTAACTGTCACTCTGCAGCGACTAGAGTAAATAATGGTAAACAAATCCTAAATTGCAACTGTGTGTTTCTTGCCGCTTACCGTTCCGAATGATCCCGTTGAGCTGACAGCCGTGCACCCTGGCTAGGCTAGCCACAAAGCCATGGTGGCAGCTGACTTAGCCAGTAGACGGGATTTTCCTCAAGACATGGCAGTTAATATTCACATTGGTGGCATAACCAGTTAAGCTGCAACTACCAAGAGATAAACGGCATGGGGGCAACAAAGCTTTTGGATTATTATTTGATGGCGAGGGAGGAGCAGCCGTGATCGACACTAGGATTGGCAATCTCAGAATGGGCATGATGTAAGACAGCCATTAGAAGGCAAGGAGCCAGTATGTCTCCTATGCTGTGTGGAATGAGAACTGGCAGCTCGACTCTCGTCAGCGACGGGCCCAACAGCGGCACGAGGAGGAGAAGCCACGACAATTCCGTCAAGCTGTATAGAACGAGGGAAGTGACACGGTCGTTTAGTTGGATGGGTTACGTCACGGGTTATTCGCTGTTTTGTGCCGAGGAGTTTTCGCCGCCTGCTCCAGTACTGCCTGAGCCGGACAGGTCGACCCCATCGCCACATGAAGCCACTTCGCCGTTTGGGTGGCAGAGACTACCTTTCGATCCTTCACCAGTAGCGAAGGGAGGAACCTCTGTTCTGGCGTCATTTTGCTACCCCCAGCCTTAAGGTACATTTGGAGAGCGAGCTGTAACGGTTTGTCACTAAAACGCGAGCAGCTTTTGTCAAAACTGTGAGTCTTCCTCGATTGCAACTGTGTGATCCAATGTTCGATCCTGAGGTGGTTACCCTAGCAAATGATCCCGTTGCCAATCCGAATTTACACTCAACAGTAGTGAATCAACAGTAGTCCTGGATAGGGTAAGTCGCCAAAAAGCTGCTGACTGGAACTGGAAAATAATTAACATTTGTGGCATGGAATAGAATAGCTGCAACTACTAAGAGACAACTGCCCGTATCCGTGGAGGCTATTTCAGAGACCCAGCTAGGACAACGTCAAATTGATGGTTCATCTAATCCGATCCACTTATTAGATCCCTAACATCCGTTATTTGGTAAAGTCCATTTCCAATGCACAAAACTAGATGGATCCACGCTGGAAGAAGGGAAGGCTTTGGCAACGCCCAACTGGTCCTAAAGGCGGTGGTGGGATGGGCGAAGACGAGGGGCCTGGGATGGGCGAAGAGCAGAGAACGGCCTCCCACGCCAAGAAGAGGGAGCACCTGCTCGGCAGCCAATGGAAGAAAGCACGGAGAAGGAAGCGACGGACGGGGAACAGGAGGTTACCGAAAGGGGTCGGGTAGAGCTATAACAAGGGCTCAGCGTTGATTAGGTAAGTAGGTGGCATGGCGGAAATATGCGAAAAGATGGAAAGTAGGCACAAAGGCTGGGGTCCGCTAGTGATGCCCTTTGGACTACATTCATGTGCTACCTTTCGGCGGCCGGAAATGGATGCGTTAACCTACCTGGACGATATCGTGGTGATAGGGGCGACACGAGAACAACACGTCGAGAATTCGAGGGAGAAAATCCGCTGGTTAAGGTCAGCCAACCTTAGAATGAATAGGAAGAAATTTAGGTTCTTCGGGCAGAGACTCGTCGACCTTGGGCATGTAATTTGCGGAGAGGAGATACGGACCGATTTGTAGAAGGTGGAGGCAATACGTTGCTTAAGTACCCCAACTTATTGTAAGGATTTGAAACAATGGCTTGTAATGGGGTGAGGAGCAGGAAGAGGCATTGCGTTAGTTGACGGACAGCTTGACGACTGCCTTGTGCTGGCTTGTACTGACTTTTCCACCAAATTCGTCTTGCAGATTGTCGCGGGTGAATATGCCTCGGTGCATTGCTGGCGCAGACGATAGAAGAGCAGAAGCGGGTGTAAGCATACGCGAGTCGCCACCGAGAAGAAGTGCCTGGCGTGTGACCGATCAAGATCACCTCTCATCAAATGGTTCAACTTGATCGAGAGCCCCTTCGGGAGAAACGTGCGGCGGGCACAGGAACTTCAACAATTCCAGTTTGATGTCCACTACCGACGAGCGAAGTTCAACGTCGGAGCTGATGCACTATCAAACCTCCAGAGACCTGTCAGCAAGCAGTGGTAGCCGAGTCCCCCTGCAAATGAGTCGCTTGTTTGCGTGCCAGGATCACCGAAGAGCCAGCCAAGTTTTCCGACTATGTAGAGGAAAATGGGCAACTGTAAAGATATTTGGACCGCCGGTCGGATAACGAGCACTACATTCTCTGGAAACTTTGCGTAGTCAATGGTCAACGGCAGAGGGTGCTGCAAGAATGTCATGATGCTCCCACGACCGAACAGGCGGAGGGAAAACAGTTTTTAAGATTAGCTTAGAGGTACTTTTGCCCGAGTATGTTCAGCGACGCCGCCAGGTCTGTGAAGTTCTGCGAAGTCTGCCGGAAGTTCCATATGCTGCTATCCCATTAGCAAGTGTCAGTTGTCCGTAACATATGATTGGCTAATATACCGCTTCTTTAAATAAACAGCTTATCGGTTTAATTTGGTTTATGGGAATTTATGGAGGGTGGTCTATATCCTATTTTAATATTTTCTTGACACGTACCTAAATTATGAAATTAATTTGATTCTTCTTACTTCTGCTTATGAGCTATCAATTCGGTACGCCGATGACTTTATAGCCTTGCAGATCTTTGCCTAACGGTTTTGTAGATATGTGAGAATAGGGAAGCTCGTAAATGCTGAGTTTGATAAAAGTATCTTGGTAAACAGAAGATGTTTTCATACAAGAACTTAACTTCCCACCGATCGTTCCTATGGCAGCTATATGATATAGTATTAAGATGTATGTCAGATTTTCAATATATGTGGGGAGCTTAGTGAACCCTATAAATGCCAAGTTTGGTCACGATTTCTTGAAAAACAAAAAAGTCCAATGGATTTATTTATTTAATCTATAGCAATGTGGCAGAGGCGGGAAGATGGATATGGCTATTAAAAGAAAGATTATTTATTTATATATACAATATATACAATTCTTGAAGCTAATCTAGCTCTTTAATGGATAAAAACTTTTTAACTATCATTCAATTATTTTGTGCATATATTTAATGAAAATATTTTTGGATTTTCCAACATTTATTGAAAATATGCTATGTATGCAGTCCTTTACTCTTATTCCCAATGCGCATGCCTGATGTCGAGAAGAAAAAAAGTAAAACGGGATTGAACCAATTATATAGCAACTTACGTGACGAAAATTAAACTATCAAATGTCGGGTTAAAAAACATTCATAACATATCATAAAATGATTGAGTCGCAAAGCTTTCGAATTGTGCTCTACACTGTGTATATTTGTAAGTTAGTTATTATCCAAGTAATTGATTAATGAAGTTTTTCTTCATGTTCCTGTTGTGTTTACATGCATAAGATATTAAAGCAAATACTTAAAAAATATGCCTATAGTACTTTTTAGGTTAGCACTATGCCAGCGCGACAATTTTGGTCCAAAAATTAATATGACGGACATGCTTTTGGGAGGAGAGCAAATGAATGGTTTCAATTTTAATGAGGAACAAATATTCAAGTACAGAGGACCCTATTTTGATACAACTGCAACAAAAAATGTGACATCTCTCGTTGGTAAAACAGGACATCTGAACTGTCGAATTAAGAATCTCGGCAATAAGACGGTGGGTTAATATTAAATAAAAGTGTTCTTTTAATCAACGTTTTGAAATTAAAGGTATCTTGGATAAGACATAGAGATTTACACCTCTTGACAGTATCTGAAAGTACTTACACATCGGATCAAAGATTTAATGCAATCTATAATAAGCAAACCGGTGACTGGTCATTGCAGGTACGTTAAAACATTGCAATCATGCTTCAATTTCAATCTAAGCAATTTTATTAATGCTAAAATTGTCAATTACTTGAAAATTATAAAAAAAATTTATACAATTATTCGGTTCTTAAACACGTCCTTGTGTAAAAAAATGAGAAAATTTCAATTATTGTTGTTATATTTCGTAAAACATCTGTGTTTCAAAAAAAAGGACATTTACTTCCTATGTTCTTTATAAATGGCCTTGATCTTATGTCTCAGAAATAAAAGGTCAGAATTGTAAGTGAGATCTTTTTTCCGTTGCCAAGCATTCAATAAAAATCTATATAGAAATTAACTTCTTTGATCTTGTATCCTTCGTGTTTTCGTTATTTGTTATAACTTTTACTTGTACTTTTCAGATTAAGTATCCACAGATCAGAGATTCTGGAGTTTACGAATGTCAGATATCGACTACACCTCCAGTTGGATATACCATGATCTTCTCTGTTGTAGGTATGTTCTTTGCTGGAAAAGCTTCTATTGATAATACATATGTAAACGACAAATACATCAACTGTGTAATACCATCCATGTATGAGGACATATTCTGTGTTTTAAGTCGGACTAGCCTGAATAGCCTGAACTTTTCAGAGAGATACGCACTCTTATCTCTTCAATTGTGTTTAAAACTTACCTATTATTTACATTATCACCTTCAAATTAAGCTTGACTAAAATTAAAGGAAATTATCTTTACAGAGCCTATTACAACTATTCCTGGAGCTCCAGAATTATACATAGATTTGGGATCTACAGTTAATTTAACTTGTATTGTAAAACATCTTCCTGATCCCCCTCTTATGGTTCACTGGACTCACAACAATCAGGTAAGTGTAAGCAAAATGTAAAATATGCAACTTTAAATGGTTGGTTAGTTCTACTTTTATCAATCGACACAATTGTTCTAATATCAGAGGCGAAAAATCAAATGAGACTTAATCTATTAATTGACGATCTGACGTAATCTAGCCATGTCTGCCCATCTGGGTTCTAAAGAAGCTCGACTTGAAAATAAAATATATTTTATAGCGTGAACTATTGGACATTTCTATGGTCTTTCAATGCTCTACTTTTGCAACATTAATGAAGAATTCACTTTTTCAGGAAATCAACTATGATTCACCACGAGGAGGGGTATCTGTTATAACCGAAAAAGGTGACATAACGACTTCGTATCTGCTAATCCAGCGTGCTCAAATATCTGATTCTGGCAAGTATTCCTGCTTGCCGTCGAACGCCAATTCCAAGTCCGTTTACGTACACATATTAAATGGTAAAATGATTTTGTAAACAATTTTCTCTCAAAATAATAAGATTTATTGTATTTGTAGGCGATCACCCGGCAGCAGTCCAAAGTGCGAGCTTATTCGGAAGCTTAGGTTTGAATGCTTTAGTATTATTAATGATATTCGCACATCTTTAGGCTCGAAGCATTAATCAAAATATTATTTATATTTGTAAATATAGTTATTCAAAGTACTCATCAAAAAAATTATATAAAACAATAAATAAATAAGTGACCAATTTAAGAAAACTTAAATCGATGATTTACTTTATTCAACAAACAACTCAATTATTTAACTTCGAAAGCTTTGATAATCCAGGTTGATCCCAGTTTTAAAAGTAGCACAAAATTTAACCAAATGTTGACCGAAAATTGGTGAGAACAATGCCAAATAGTCTGAAAGTATTATAAACAAAAAGGCATGCCGACTAAACATTTATTCATACCTCTTGTTTTTTTTTTTTATTGCACGCAATTACAACAAATTTTTTTTATAAAATTTTAGGTTCATTATCTTTTTGTTTCTAATGTTTGATAATGACAGATTTTGTTACCACTCAGCAATAACTTTATGTAAAGGGAATCAAGTGTATATTCGGTTCGCCGAAGGCCTGTTATCATTGTAAAGCTTGAAGGAATATTTTCCATGCTACCACTTAAGTTTTTTTTTACCGATTTTTGTTAAAGTGCTATATAATATATTAGTAAAATATTGCCATAAGCATCATATATTAACTGATATATGGAAACAATCATCGGCTGTTAATGCTGATGTAGAATATATATATATTATCTATGCGTTACACATTTCATGAAAAACTTATAACTACCTCTTCTAGGGTATAAAAAAAGGTGGGAATAAAATATGTTATTCAATATACTCTAATTTACTTTGGGAATAGAGTACAAAAGTGGGCGTGTCTATTTCAGTCATCCAAAGCAATGAAAGAGATGCCGATAGCACAGACCAGCCAAGAAAATATTCTTAGTACATTTTCACTCAACTTTAAGAAACCGGATTTTGACTAAAGACTTGAGTAAAATTACGACACCGACGTTATGAATGGGAGTAGTAGTTGCGGGCCAGGTGCCTGCACCTGTTCCGTCCAGAAGTGGAAGTGGATCTGTTGAGTGTAACTCGGTAAGCAACTTTTTAGTGTCGACTTGTAGGTATGACCAGAGAGAGAGAGAGAGAGAGAGAGACAGAGAGAGGGAGAGAGATAGATGGAAAGAGTGCAAAAGTAAGAAGCACAAGCAAGTTCTGACAATGATCCTGAGAAATAGCCGCTCACGCTGAAATTCATTCAAAATACCCTAGGTAAAACTCTAATTGCCACTCAAGAAGAGTACAAAATAATGCAACGGCAACGGCAACAGCAGCAGCAGAAAACTAAAGGGTCTGTAGAATATTGAGGTAATGATAACAAGCCGCTCGCTCACCTCACAATGCAACAGGTGACGGACGCCAAAACGGTCTTCCTCTTGGGGAGAAGAAGTCAAGTCAAGTTGCTACCTGTTAATACATAAATACATATGTATGTACATCAAACGATGCCTACGAGCAACGAATAAAGGTAGTACATACACACATATGCCACAGTGCCCAAACGTGAGCAGGTGCTCGTACCCGTGCCAGAGCGTTCAAGACGAGTTTGTTTGAGATCAATTGATAGCCGTAGCGTTGTGTAATGTTGATCTTGTTTTGGTAACGTAGTGGAGCATTGAGTTAAATGAGCCTGACTCTTAATTTTGCTGGATGGCCGCTGGTCTTGTCCGCGAGACGACTTTTAGTATGTGTATGCTTGTGTGTCTTGTGAGTATGTTATGTCTGAATGGTATTGGTATTTTAAGTGTTTGCAGTTTTTCTTCAAGAAGGTCATGGCCGATTCAAGCGATCCTGATCACGCAGTATTTGTTGAGCATTGAAAGAAATGGGTGCGCAGATTCACTGTTGAAAATAAAAATAAACATAACAAATAAATATACAATAACAATCTACATTCGATCGACTACTGTACAAAAGCCTAATGCAAACTGTTTTTCCAAAATGGAATTATGCGTTTTAATACCAAAAGAGTTTTCCTTAACAAAGTTATCCTTAGCGACTAACTGCGAATCCGTTTTAACCGTGTGTGCAACAACTAATATCAAAAGGGGAACCTTATTTTATCCGTTTCACGGTACTATTCGTACCGACAAAATAGAAAACATAAAATATCCTGATGAAAATGATGTAAGTGTATTATTTTTTATTATAATAAATGACTTATTTGAAAAAAAAGAAGTAAATAGCCCGATTAATTAATTAATAATATAAGCTGTGAATTAATTGGGTTTTGAGTTGTTACATGTGAGTTTTGTAAAAACAATTATGATATTCTAAGGGATAAAATTTGATTGAAATGGATTGGATATAAAGTATACATATTCCTGATCAGTATCAGTATCCGTCCGTTTAGTTTTAAAGCTATCCTTTGTATAGCTATATTAGTTATTTGCCTTACGAATTATCGATCGAAAATAACTTTGTTTTTTTTTGGCAATATCTTAATCAAACTTATATTAACATGATGCATAAAAAGAAGCTCAACAAATTTTGAGACTCATATTTCAAGGGCATTGATTCTTTTATTTTTATTCAATCATTAAGATTATTTATGTCTTTTCGCTTAAATTCAAAGCTGTTTTGACTGGATATAAAACATTTTAAAAATTACTTTTGCATTTTAAACATTTTGCACTAATAAAATGTGAGTCCAATGTTGAGCGGCGTCCTTCGTTCTTTTCGTTAAAGTGGGTCACAACAGGAAATAACAGCTTTCTTCTTTCTTGGTGCATGAAATGTAAAACGAAAAAGTATAGAGTATGTATATGTTTTATGAATATTAACTGGCGTGCCCGTCTGCCTGTCCGCCTGATTGTGCAGTAGCAGTAGCAGGTAGCATCCGACGTCGGCGTTTTAACCTACCAATTACGTGCATCTCTTTGCTTCTGGAAATGTAAACACAATCTTATCAACATCGATATACATATGTACATCGCATAGTTTAAAAACGATCGAGTAGCCGCGAAAAATGAGCTTTTGGATAAATGCTCTCTTATACCATTAATAAATTTTTATTTGCTGTTGGTAGAAGAGGATTCAGGGTGTCTCCTAGTCGGGAATTCGCGACTAGAGCCTCTTTCTTGTCTTTTCTTTAAACTTATTTCTTGGTTTGAATATGTTTCGCAAAATTCACCGCTCTTGGATGGAAAATGCTGGTCAAAAGTTTTTTATTAAGATAGGACTTTTCGTGCTTTTATTTGTGCACAATATTCTCAATTAAACTAGAATATTATTGCATTAATCAACATCCGACTTCTGTAGCTACTAAAATATATAAACTTGAAATAGATCCTTCTAGTACCCGCGCAGTACGAGTTTGTTTCCGAAGGAAGATAATTTCCACCGCTTTTAAGCAATCGATAAAAGTTGATATGAAAATCCAGTTTTTTGAGCAAATCTCTTAGGTTTTAAGAGCTAAAGTCGCCAAATGTTGTAAGTTGTTGCTACTATAATGTTCTATAAAAATCAAATATCTTTCATTTTATAGCTTTCAACATTTTAGAAGGTTGTTAAAGAAAGTTCAGGGTGTCTTTCATGTTTTTTACTGGTCATGGTAGGTCTTTTTCTTTAAATGGCTATTAAAATACTACACTATTTAGTTCTTTAATGCGAATATATCAGAAAAGTTAAATTTTTAAAAGTATTTTTCAAAGCGACTTTGGCCAGGACAAACAAATTTGCTCAATTGCTTAATTGATACTGTCATTGTCAATTAGCGTGAGAGAGTTCCCTTGCCAATCTTAACTTAAGGCACAAAAAACGTTAACTGCGCTGTCGACTAGACCTAAATATATTCACAAGAATCCATAGCTTGCTTTACATTATAAGAACATGTATTACGCATCGTTGCCTCAGAAATGTTTTGGAAAGAAATGCTTCTGGAGACTTACGTATACGTATGTAGTGTGAACGAGTCAGCCCCTCTCTGAATTTTTCTCAGGCTTGCAGTAAATAACTGCTGAAGCGTTAAAGAAAACTGTGAGAACTTCTTTAAAATATCTCGGGTCCGTCTTCAAGACTTCCCAGCGTCATGGGAGAGTGATCACCCTATTGACTCTTAGAAAAAAATTATAGCATTAAATTCGTAGCAATCATATATATGTTTGTGTAAGTGTCTTCTTCATTTTATATATATGCTCATGCATACATATTTTTGATGAAAACTTTATTTTTATTAAAAAAAAAAAAAACAATAAAATATACAAAATGATTTATTAATAAAGTGTTTGACATAAATTATTAATTCCAATGAAAATTTAAGTTCCGGGTGTGCCGTAAAAATGTATTTTTTTTTTGCGTTTAAAAACTAAAGGTTGGGCTACAATGTTTTGTACTTTTAGCTCTTAAGACCTAAGAGGGCAAGTTATCAATTATCGGGAAGAAATTACTACGCAGCGGGCACTAAGAGAACCTCCTTTTTTGAAACGAGCCTAGCTTGGATGATGGATTGCTGCACCTTCAGCAACTTTTAGCACTTTTGTTAGCGCATAGAGGAAGAAACCTCTGACCCGATAAAGTATATATATATATATATATATTATAGCTAAGCGTAAATTGACTAGTTAATAGACTTTTCCACACTTGCGGGAGGGATTTCTCAAAACCCCGTCTTAGCGTGCAGCTCCATCACATAAAGTAACACATATTTTGGTACTTACGAAAGTCAGCCGTGTTATTTTGTTTATGTAGAAGGGAGTCGTACTCCTGTGCACATTACTTTAAATTTAATTTATGGACATATATTTCGTTTTTATATATTTCAGTTGAGGCATCGGCACGGCTTATATCATGAAGTTTCATACAATTATGGAACGTGTGTGATCCACTGTAATTGGATACGATTCCTTAAGATTGCGGCCTCGTTCGACCGCAATGTAAATCTTATTTGTTCGATGGTTAAAGGGGATCCATTGTATGAAGTTATAAAGCCAATTAAAATTAATCAGGAATTAGTGGTTTATTACATACCAGAACGACGGGAAGATAATATATTTTCGACTGTACGTTCGACGCTTTACAGGAAAGCTATGGACGCCATTCTACAAGGTATACCTTTGCGAATTGAATGAAAATATGTTTCTAATTTGTATTTTACGTTTGCAGACAGTCCTCTTGATTTGTCTTTAGCATTAATGTATAAAATACCAAATTTACCACTATCCCCGCCGATTAGTGAGGATGAGCAAAAGTCTGTGTTGAGCGATTCTTCTGGATCCTTGTTATCACTGGTTGATAGCACAACTGACAACTCAACAACATCATCAACATCGTTGGACGAAATAAAGGACTTTACTGCAAGCTCTCCTAAAAGAAAAATCAATATTGAAAGTTACAAATATGGAGGATCAAGAAAACGAATGGGAAAAAATGAAAGACCTTTACTACCTTGTGAGGTCTGCAGAAAAGCCTTCGACCGGCCAAGTCTACTTAAAAGACACATGAGAACTCATACAGGTATATTTTTTTTCTTATATTTAATTACAAAGTTTATGCGCCCAGCTAAGATCTCTATCTCTGAATATTTTGTCTATTAACATGGTCCCGTTTTTCACAGGTGAAAAGCCACACATTTGTATGGTTTGTGGAAAAGGATTTAGTACTTCCAGCTCTTTGAATACTCATAGGTACGGCTTTATTATAAAATACGCAGCGAAGAACTTAACTTCATTCTTTAAAATAAATTATAGGAGAATTCACTCCGGGGAAAAGCCGCACGAGTGTCCAGTGTGTGGAAAAAAGTTTACCGCCAGCAGCAATTTATATTACCATAGGATGACACATATTAAGGTAAGTTTTTAAACACTATTCTTTTTTATACCCTGAACTTATTGATAATCAAAAGCCGAGACGATCGAGCCATGTACGTTTGTCTGTCCGTCCTTCCGACCTTTCTGAACGTAGGTCCTCCTATTGATATCTTTCAAAATGCGGCATTATTTGTAGATTTAATTAACTTAATTTTTATTCATAAAAATATTTTAATCTAAACAAATCAATATTTAATGACTATATGTATTTATTTTTTATATTTTCTCAAAAAGGAAAAACCACACAAATGTAATTTATGCGCAAAGTCATTTCCAACTCCTGGAGACTTAAAGTCCCACAAGTACGTGCACAGTGGATCCTGGCCGTTCAAATGCTCAATATGTTTCCGCGGTTTCTCAAAGCAAACGAATCTGAAGAATCATTTATTCCTGCACAGTGGTAAGTTTTGTTAAGATTGAATTTTAATACCTTTGGCATATGTACATATATTCCCAAATAATATAAAAGATTATCCTGAAGAAATGTACAGTTTGAAACCTTAAACTTTAAATACCCTTGCACACATACATAAATAAATCTGATGTTCCAATAGAAGCTAAATGATATAGTAGTCCGATATTTGTTAAAGACATCATAATCTTATGACCGATCGATTCTTTGGCAGCTAATCCTGACTTTTATGTTCAACTAGGCCTAGCAAACCTAGCTTATGTTAACATTATTCTATTTTGAGTTAGATTATATTTTGGCCTGCTTAAAATTTTTGTTTTGTCTTCCCGTTTTAATGGACTTTTTCCCATCTTTTATTGTATTTCTGTTTCATTTTTATGATCTACTTCTTTCAATTCATTATTCTTTTAAGTTGTTAGATGCTTTTCTTTTATTTTTAACATTTTATAAAGATTCTCAATCGAATATATTCGTCTTCTGTCGTTTAGACATATTATGTTTCACCCATTGCATATTCAACTTCTCTTTGTACATGGAACCACTTCTGATCGTTTTCTACATCTTTGCTGACCCATTTGACCTTCCTCTTCCGTTATAGAAGTAATGCCCCAAATCCTTTCGAACTAGCATCTATAATGTGATGCTAGTTCCTCCTTTGAATTGTGTATGGCTTACATCGGCATTTCTAGTACCTCTCCAGCGGTTGATCTAAACGTTCGGTTGCTCGTTTCGTTTCGTATGTTGATGTCTCCTACCCTATAGAGGTACCGACCATATGCCCAAATAGTACATTCTAGAGATCATTTTTAATTTTTCGTTCGTTTTGCCATAGCCGCGTGCAGTAGTAGATAAGTCAATGGGCTCGGGAACTCCCGACTAGAGTAGAGACTATGTAACAGGAAGAAGGAAACATTCCCGAATCCATAAATTATATATATTCTTCATCAGAATCAATAACCGAGTCGATAATAATGATACAGACAGGCATAGTAAAATAAACTCCTTTTGTTTGAGCTTAAACAAGCTTACAATTCTTGAATTAAGTTGTTCGTTGTTCATGTTAGATAATCTCTAAATGATTTTAGAATAAGTATAAAAATTCTTCATTCATTATGTCAAACAAAACTCACTTTAAGTAATATTTTAACGTAATATAGCCTTAAAAAGTCAGGAAAAATCGAAGTTGACTGAAGTTACAACGTTAAAGTGAGAAGGCGTGATCGGGGTTGCAAAGCAGAAGAGGAGATAAAATTTGAGAGCATTTGCACGCTCTCTCTCGTTCTTTTGCTGCAGCGCATGCATGCCAATTCTAGTGATTATATGAGGCAAAAATGAGACGATGCCGGATCAAAGTCTTCGGCTGCCTTTAAACAGTTTACGTTGGAAGCATCTTCGATCCTATAAAGATGGTAAGTGGTAAATTTTCATGGGTATGCATGCTATATATAATTCGATATATATATACATGTATTGAAGAAAAGAAGGATTTGGGCGCGCTAGAAAACTTGTAACAGGAGCGTCTCTTGCAATTGTATTCTGTCTGCTTATTTTATTGTCTGTTTCCATGCGCGACTTCGCGAGTTCTCAATTCATTATCACATTATACACTATCCTGATCTTTACCTGGGCTTAAAAGGCTTTCCCAAAATATTCGGCGGAGATTTTTTTAAAGTTGGCAATGAAATCCTCGAAAATTAAGCTCTTCCGGAAAATACCAGATTTGAAAAAATAAAAAACTTGATTATAGAAAAGATTAGCTAAGTTATATATGGTACATCCATATGTATCTGAAAAAGTAGGTTTGTAACTGATATAATGTAGCTGTTACCGAGTGTAAGCAATAGGTTGGGCGGAAGTTTATGAAGTCAACTTTTATATTTAATGCATATTTTTCTTGTCTTTTCAGATATCAATTTTAACGTATTTAGTACTTAATTATCATTGTATAGCTAAATTCTAGTTTTGAGAGATTTTTGTGTCTGATTGCAGTTCTGTTCTTATGTAAATAATAATAAATTATGTTAGATTTATTTATTTTTGTTTAGCTTATAGCATATTTGTGAACTACAATAAATACTATACAAATATTTAAGAATTGAGTGGTTGTGTTTTCGTTTGGGTTATGGGAGTTCTTTGCTTCTGCCTGTTACAAAAAATGTCTGCGCCAACTGTTCTATAACTTTTTCTGCTTAGAAAGATATCTGGATCAAATGGGGCATTCATTAGCTTTACTGCGCGCCTTACGTATATGCAAAATTCTTTCCCCGTCGGAACTTTGTATTATGTAAGAAACCCCTTGTACTTATAAAGATACCAAAACCAAACTCGGCAGGTGTTTGTCTCACAATTACATGAACATCGGACCATTATATCATACAGCTGCCATAGCATCGATCGGTGAAATGTAGGTTCTTGCATGAAAAACTTTTTAAAAACTTATAAGTTTCAAGCTAAAATCACAGGCCCACCTTTTTCCAGGATATAAAAACCATATAGGGACATGTTAATAAACTAATTGCTGACAATCGGATCCCGTGTAGATCCTTCCATCTAAGGTGGTTGTTAAGAGCTTAGTAGGGAGCGGGCATTAAATTGCATTATGACAATTTATAAAATCTGTAATTAAATTAAATGACATGAGAACGGAAAGACACGCCAAGATCGACTCTGCTTTTGATACTGAGTTTTTGACAAGCTTCCTGTTACATACATTTGCTAAAGCACATTATACCCTCTTTTGAAAAATTGATAGGGGTGCTTGCAATTGATTAGAAGAGTGGTGTTAATTTTAAACAATCTCTTCCCACAACAAAATCATGTATATATATATATATATATATATTTTATTTATATTGTATTTTTTTTAGGCGACAAGCCACACGGCTGTGAATTATGCAAAAAGAAATTTGCATTAGCCTGCAACCTGCGTGCACATATGAAGACCCACGATGGTAAGTTGCAATATTAATAATTTAATTTAAGCTATAATCGTACTTACTAAACTTCAATCATAAATATTGAATTTTAAGTGATAAAAGAAGCCAATTAATAAACAAGTTCTCATATTGTATAACCAGAGCAAGCATATTTTACTCTATAAAACCGATCCGATCGACTCTGATATTAAGATTTGGCTCGTAGCTTATATTATATTATAATAAGTGTCTATTTTGAGGAGAATGGGATATTATTCAGTGTTAAAAATGTTCGTTAAAAGTAATCAACATTTGACCCTGTTGACTTATACATTTCTTTATCTTTATAGGTGATCTACAGGATGAATGTATTAGATGTGAAAAGCCGCTTATTGCAAATAGCAATTTTCTACACCGGAATAAAATATGCGCAAAATGCCTTGAATTGGACGATTCAGAAACTGATGGACATAAATTTGCATTACCAGCGAAACAAAGTATGGACACCGAAGAAGAAGAAGCTGAATCTTCCATTGGTGCAACCGAGTTTAGTGACAAGTAAATTTAAAGCCTCATTTCGAACTAAATGAAATTCATTATTAATCACATAGATTAATAATGTGACCAAAAACTAAAAATGTTCTAAACTATTAAATAAAATTAACCCTATTTATTTATACAAATTATAATAAATATATTTATAAACACGTTAATCTAAGATAAAATGAAATAAAGCACTCACAGAGTCAGCGTTTAGTGATAAAATACAGACAAAAATATAGACATTATTCTAGTGCTTTATGTCGAAATCCCGTCTTCTGCGCTACAGGCTCCTCTAAAGGTATATATGTATGTACATATGTTTGTATGTATTGTTTGTACATATATGAAATATATATATTTTGTAAGTAAGAGATTTTCAAGAGTAGCCCCCGCTCACTATCTGTTTGTTCCAACACAAACATCGACGTAGCACCAACAAAAAACCATATCTGGTAATAAATTTCATTCCTTGAAAATTAGAATTAGCCGTATGTTTTTCTTTTTATAATAAAACAATATGCAACATAACACCAAACAAAATAGCGAAGGAACCAGGCGTATCCGTTTGTGAAGTACCCGTTACAAAGTACTCGTTACAATTGGATAGTTGAAAACTATTTTTTACTCGGTAAGAATTTAGTTGTTCCAGTCACGTCCACATCCACATAAGATGACATTTTAAAAAATAAATATATTTATTTATATGCAATATATTTCAATAGGTTCCAATTCATGTTATTTGATTAATGAAAATAATTAGTTTTTATTTATTTTTTCTCGTTTTCCCTGGGTTTTTTAATAAATAAAAACAAAACACTACTTCCAAATTTGACCGATTCCGTCATTCCAATTGGAAAAAAACATTGCTTCCAGCTTAGTTGATCAGATTCCCTCGGTCCATTTCTCACTGCGCTGTTTCTCCGCTATTATCCAAGTCCGAGGTTCTTTAGGAGCCCACTATGCCAATTGATAGCTGATGATGAAAATCGGATGAGATTTGTCCAAGCTATAGGGGCGGCAATGTATAGGATATTTGAGAGTACCATTTTTACATGAATTTTGACCAAGAACAATGATTCTAGACTTAGATGCCAAATTGATCTAGAAGCGAAACCATGAACAAAAAGCCAAAGCTTATGAAGATTGGTTGAGCTTAGACCGAGTTATGGGAGTGGGAAATTTCGACCTGTCTATATAGAATAAAAGCGGTATACCTCAACCTTGCCCGTGGTTCGTTTAAAATAATTCTCTTAAAGGCCCTTGAAAATAAGTTTTAAGCCGATCGGATGGTAAAAAACAAAACAAAAAACTTTCATGCAACCGACATATTATTGCATATCAAGATTGGACGGATCTAACACTTTGTTGAAGTTTTAGATACGGAAGGTAAGACACTAGAGTATCTTAAAGCTGAAAACATTAGTTCGAATGATAATTCAGATATAACATGCAGAATCCTCCAAAAATGTTCCTAAATATGCAGGATTCATGAACTCGGAAATTTAAGGTTGGAAATTTATCCACAGTACTTACCATAAATATATAGAAAAAAGCAATTACTGCAATATTAGTTTTCATTTATTGTTTCCATGTTTTAGACATTTCAAAACTTTTTATTTTTTAAATTAATCTTTTTTTTCTTTATCTATTTACTAACATTGCCTTCTTCATTTGTAGAATTATTAAGATCACTATTGTTGCATGTCTCTCCTGAAGATCCACTGACATTTGCCACGTACAGTGCTGGGTCAATTACTTTTGGTATCGGTTTTATTTCCGTTCCTAATTCCTTTTCAATACGATGCAGGTCAAACCGATCCTCGTAAGTGATTAAATTAATAGCGATACCTAAAAGAAAAAGTATAAACTTATTTTTAACAGATATGGCAATTTGGGTGTTGAATATCAGGAAATTTGTCGGCAATTTCGTACATTTACAATATGGACGGCCATTTACTGTATGTTACTACACACTATGTTATATTCAAGATTTACTTGGATTCATTAAACGTTGGTCTAAAGAGTTTAAATTCTCTACATCTCTCTTGTTCGCCCTATCCTTGAACACTGATCTTGCATCTGGTCTCCGCAGAATAATAATAATTGCCAGGATCATATTGAGTCAATTCAGAAGCTAATTCTGCTTTTTGGCTTACAAGGTTTAAATTGGGACCCCAATCTTCAGTTGCCATCCGACTCTAGCAGGCTTCTTCTACTTGCGTCGTCTTCTTCCGTCGTTAACCAACCGTAGGACAATCCTCGGTGTTGTCTTCCTACATAAGTTGATAGTTGGTCTTCAATTCTCTGTTCCGTGCAGACCTATCAGGAATTATCGCCCCTTAATCCTACCTACGTGCACAACAGATGACGGTTGAAAATGTAAGACTGAATAAAGAGTCGCACTCATCGCTATTTAAAAATTCTTTGTGATAAAAGTATACCATGCCAAATCCATAATGAATTCCGTAGTCTAAAGACATCTTCTAGAACATATGTTTTCTCTTTTAATATTTATAACCCTACTTAATATCAAGTCTGCTTGCAAACATACAAAAAAAAAACTGGAAAAAAAACTTTTCGGCTTGCCGAAAATTGTACACTTACAGTTTTTCAGATAATGTGAGAAAATTAAAGCTCGTAACCGCGGACTTTGATGAAAGTACTTTGGAAGTTAAATATTAGTAGAACGATAAAATTGGGAGACTAGTTCGCGTAAACAGATAGACGGACATAGCTAAATCGACGCGGCTGTTGTTGCTGATCTAGCATATATGTATTTTAGGATCTCGGAGATGTCTCCTACTACACTACACATAATACCCTCTACAAGGGTAAAAAAAATTAACTATAGGAATAAATGTTGTTCCTTTTTTGCCCCCCAATATACCGTTTGGCTATTCACAGACTGTATTATAAATATTATAAATGAATACAATATTATTATATATATACATACTTATGCTTAAAAGTAGTATATTTCTTTTTTTTGAATTGTAATTAGACTTACCTAAATGACCAAACCGACCAGATCGACCGATTCGATGTAAGTATGTTTCCGCCATTCGTGGAAAATCGAAATTGATAACGACATTCACAGCTTGTACATCTATACCACGGGTAAACAGATCAGAGCAAACCAAATTACGGCACAGACCTTGTCGGAAATCGTGAAAGACTCTGTTTCTATGTGCTTGGGCCATTTTAGCGTGAATGTAGTAACAGCAATAGCCGAGCTCAGTGATTTTTTTTGCTAAGAGTTCAACACGTTGCGTAGAGTTGCAAAATATTATTGATTGATTTATTTGCAATTTTGAAAATAAAGTGTTTAAGCAGTGAACTTTCTGCCGTTCTTGTACAAATGCATAGTATTGGGTGACACCTTTCAATGTTAACTCTTCCATAAGGTTTATCTCATAGGGTTCACGCAAATGTTTCTCCATAAAGTTTTTTACGGTTAATGGAAATGTAGCGGAAAACAGCAAGATCTGTGGATCCTTGGGTAACTTTAATATAACATGATCCAGCATGCCTTGAAAATCTAATGAGAGCAGCTTATCAGCTTCATCCAAGACTAATATTTTACAATGCGACATATCTGCCACTTTTTTATCCATTAAATCCAAAATTCGCCCGGGAGTTGCAATAATTAATTGTACTGAAATCAAAAGAATAAATTTTAATTATTTTGAAAAACTAAATCTTAATAAAGGTATGCATGCATGTTTTAAGAAAACTTTTAAGGAAATTAAAAACAAAATAGGTTAATGCCACAATTGATTCACCAAAAAAGAATGGACTTTGAATAATATGTTAGCAATGCCTTTAATTTTGATTGTTTCTTTCTTAAAATTAATAAACGATTTTATTTCAATCGAGATGCAATATTTTTTGTTATAAATTGATATAAATTTGATACCTTTTTGATATATACGAAGAATGTCATCCTTTAAAATGGTTCCTCCTGTTGTTACCATTACTCGAATATCAAGATGCTTAGCAAGTTCAATGCATATTTGTGAGGTCTGCAGAGCCAGTTCTCGTGTGGGGACCATTACTAATGCTTGAATATAGTCTTTAGTGGGGTCAATTTGCTCTAGAACAGGAATGCAATATGCTCCCGTTTTTCCAGTGCCATTTTTTGCGCGAGCTAAAACATCTTTTCCGCTCAAGGCAATTGGTATAGCAGCTTCTTGAATCGGCGATGGTCGCTCCCAACCTTTTTCGAAAATACCCATGAGAAGTTCCCGCTTAAGGCAAAATTCTTCAAATTCGTTGCCGCGTGTATCAGTCACATCCTGAAAAGATCGTACGCATTATTCAATATAATATACATACAATGTAAAAACCTAAACTGATCATATAGTTTTTTGGTTTTATATATACACCTCTGGTCATCCTAATCTAAACTCGGACTTCATAACGTAACTACAAACAAAATCAAAAAATAAACTTACTGTTGTTTTGAAGCGGTTGTCCTTTGGGGGTAGCTTCAGTTTAGATTTCCATCCCATGTCGTCACTTAAATTAGTGGCTATTTGATGATCACTTAAAATCCTGAAACAATATACAAGCAGATTATACATCAATGAGTGGGTTTAATAGGTAAGAGTGCTCTAGTAGGGAGTGCCCAATCTGAAGATCGCGAAACCTCGCGGTATGTTAGCAGTTTTACAAATATTATATGTTTTATTCTATAAATACATTTGCCTGATTCCTATGTATGTCATTATTCACTTAATTTATAATACTTCTTAGCAACAAGCATATGTGCAGATTTAACTTTCACATTCATTTCAAAAATTTAATTGGGATTGTTAATATTTTCTATGGCATATTTAATCCCACTTGACAAGCAAAGTATTTTTTTTCAGCTATCTGACTGCTTCAAAATAAAATTACTACTTAATTTAGTGCGTTTTTAAACGTTTTCATTTATGAAATGCACCCACAGCTGGCTTAATTTTTCTTGATATCACAGAATTCCACACTAATGACATATTTGCCCATATATCTGTTTTTTTAAGAAATTGACAGAGCAATATTCAATGCAATGATGATGATTCCTAGGATAAGAGTAAGCATACATAAAATAACATACAACAACCAAATAGGGATTTCAAAATATTCATCCACTTCTCAAGGAATGTGATTTAGCGAACTACAATCGATTGTGGAAGTTTCTGTTTTGTACTTTGATACCATTGAAAATGGGGAAAAAGATTTTAATGTATTTGTACAAAAGGCAAAAGAAAGCATCTCCGAGCTAGTTACTAGGGGGAATTTTGAGCGTACGTCCTCCTAGTGCCCGCGTAGTTCGAGCTTGTTTCAGATAATCGATAACTTGCCCCGATTCCAAGCAATCGATAACCAAATCTTGTTTTTAAGCAAATCTCTTTGGCTTTAAAAACTAGAGTAGCCAAATCTGGCATGGACCTTCTAGAATAGTATATACAAACCACGTATCTGACATTTTACCTTTCATTTGATTCCCGAGATTACCCCAATTACCCATTATTAATGGGTTCATGGTATAAAAATTAGAAAAAGCCGAAAAATAATCTTTTTTCATCATTTTCCATCCAAAAGCGGTGAATTTGGAGGAAACGTATATCAGTTTTCACAAATATCTTTGAAAATGAGTGTAAGGCTATCCGATTGTAAAAAAAAATATGCAAATTTTCATCATAATCATCCAACAGAATTAAGTTTTTCAAAAATCTTTGAACAACTTTGAACAAGCACAATTGGCCCCGATTCGAAGAAAAACCCAAGCAGCCACGCCGGGCAAGCTGATTTTAAACAATCCTGGTGTTCCACGGAGTAACACTCAAAACAAGAGCACTGTGCTCTATAATCGGGTGTTCCTCTCTGGGAGAGGAACGCTGCGTGTTCCCTAAGCCTAACACTACGGGAAATGTTTTCATAATGATTTCTTGACTTGGGAATTTGGTGTCTCTAGCTCTTAAAGGCTCCGAAATGTCATTAAGTATCATTTTGACATCGATTCGTTGGTAATGGGGAAAATTATCGATGTTCTTAAACAAAATCGTATAAAGCAGGCAGTTAGACGACTTTTGTCTGAATCTCTATCTGTTATGGTTGCCAAGATCTAGTCGATCACGCATACAAATAGACGGACATGGCTAGGCTAAATCGACTCAGCTTTGATGCTGCCCAAAAATATATACTTATGTATACTTAATGGAGAAAATACTTCATTCGGCCTGTTACATTTACAAAGCAATTTAATCATTTATACCTCTTTTCAATGAAAACGATTAACATTTACAAATACAAACTTATATTGTTTTTTTTTTTTACCGTTTTTTATTGTTGCTAGAGGCATAAACGTTAAAAAAGAATGGCTGTGCATAGAAAACTGTTGTCAAGATATCTTCACCAATCACAGCAATTTATTTTAGTCCCTTGTTTGTTGCATTCCTTTCACTAAATTCAACAATCTATATATACACATGTAGGTAAATTATTAACACGCATTTAAATGTCAACACATTCAATTTAGAACTCAATTTGTATGTGCATTAAAGGCATGATCTTAGTTACATTGAAATGTGTGCATTTGCTGCGTGTTCTTTCAATATAAAATCGAAATTAAGAAATATAAAAATTGTACAAACCCTTTGTTAACCAAACTTGGGTGGCCCTGAACAATTTTCTCTGTCATCATCCTTGCAGTTTAGTTAATTTTATTCGAAGTATATGCGTGACGATCTAAAAATTAAAGCAATGATGTATGTATTTTTTCCAAATTTTAATTACAAAACTGGTATGTGTCATGCTCTTACCTATTGTTTTAAATAGTAAATATAACTCCTCAATTATACTTTTAATGGCTTTAGCTTACTTCAAGCCTAACGGGGAATATACCAAATCGAGATTGAATAAACAGTTCAGATATCACAAATACAACCTAATGAGCAGTAGAAACCTTAACAGCCTTACAACTTCTTATCAATAGTACCAATTACAAGAAAACAATCATTCGGTAAAAAAAATATTTGAATATTTGTGAGTGATGTGAAAACTTTAAACGTTCGATTAGTTAAGTTCACTATCTAAATTATTATAAACGAGGTTTTTCTCTATCAGGTTAAGTTTTTTATAATAAATTTACTTTTAGCAGAAAAACTAGATGACGCGTTGTTTTTCTTTCAAAATTTATGTGGGCTGTTTCCATCATATGATGTTTCAAACAATATGAAGCAGATGGACTTTGAAACAATGGAATTGGCACACAATAATTAAACTCACGCATTAATTTTTTTTAAATTATTTACACGTTGATAGGAAAATCGATCAGTTCTTGTTTGTTTGCCGTTTTTGATGCAATACAATACAATACAATCAAAAAATCCAGTATATTTTCAAAACTAAAAGAAAATTCCCCAAAAGCACAATACTGCTTTTGATAATTTTCTTTAGCTGCTAAACAAAGTCAGCAGAATTGAAAAATCTAATCGCTTGGGCTTTCATTGCCTGGACCACGCAAAAATGTGTATGTTTTTGCGCCAACCGGGAATATATTTGATTTCCAAATTACAGCATAGCATAGCAAACGTTTTCGCACCATGGGCAGCAGGAGATGCATGTTAAAATCGGTGTAGATGCAAATATTCAAGATGCAAATATTCACTCGCAAAATTTATTGGATTATAGGGAAAGTTAAATATGTTTCACGATTTATTTGTTAATTTACTAGTCAAGTCTACGTACAAGAAATAATAAGTGATTTGTGGGGTAATCGAAAAAATGTTCGCGGCGCTATCTTGCACAATTTGGTGTTTCAGCTCATTTGAGAGCGTATATATTAAATGAAAGCTTCTTTACACAAAACTCTGCAAATGCATAGCATTTAGCATTTAAGCATGTGTGTCAGCCATATTGGCTCAACACTCGCTAGTTGAAGGAAATTCATAAATAAAACACAAATTATATTGAATATAAACGAGCAAGCCCAACTAGAGATTGTGTGAAAATGGTATAATAATTGAATGTTTACTAGAGACACATAAATCCCACACAAATAATGGAAAAAGTTCTGCTATCGCAAATATTAAAACGACTCACAATTAATTTGCCTTACATTATTAATATATTGTGTATAAAAAAAGTTTAATTGTTATTATGGACTTTCGTTGCTGCCAGTCAAAACAGTTAATGGCTCCTGTATGAATGCAAAGTGTATTTAGATGTATATACATACATACCCATATACCTCATATATACCCATACAGATGAGATTAATCGTGTTTGTACGTTCACATCTATACAAGTTAGAAGTCAAGCTGTGTCTATAACCGACCGCTATGCTTCTGTGCGGACTTTCTTTTTAAGTATTTATTTAGAAATGTATTTTGTTTAAAACCATGATTGGATGCATATTTTAACTTTTTATAACTCCCAGTTTCAGACGAAAAGTATATAATCTACCCTCAAATTACAGCTACATATTGTCATATGTATTATATATGCTAGTAATTTGAAGAGCAATTATTGTCTTTCTCTTAATAATGGGGGACCGGGACATCCCAAGTGTACCCATCACAACATTAGCTGGCCTAACCAGCACATCTGACTGTAAGTACTTGTCTGATTATTATATATTAAACCAATATATTAACCCATTTCCAATTTAGTGCTCAGCGAGCTACCTGTCTCCGATTGCCTTCAGAGTGCTGCATCTTTCAATAAATCACTTCTGTTCCATTCGTTGGTGGCCAACGAATCAAACAATCTGTTGTCTGTGCGCGACGAAAATCTAGTAAGACAGTTGGTGAATGCCATCGAGCAGACGAACTCGGACAATATGTAAGCTCAGCTATGGATTAGATGATCGCTAATATATGCATTAAAGTTTGTATTGCTCTTTCTTTTAGAGAACTTAAGCCGCAATATACCATTCAGCAACATGGAGCTAATATTAGCACATATCCTGAACTGCTTCAGGGTATTTATAACTATCGCCCAACTGTTTTTAACACTCCGCGGAGAATCGGTAAATTTATGAGCACTGGTATTATTCACAAATTTAATAAACTTTCTTTTTCTTTTAGCGTTAAATGATTGCACTTTCCAGCAACACGTTACGGAACATTTGCAGAAAGATCGCCCTGCGCAATCCCATATGGGCGTTAATGTCAATGATATGTGTGAGGAATCGTACAATTTAAATGTTGAGCATCGTGTGCATCCGCCTGCAAAAGAGAGTTTAGCGCAATCAATCAGGTAAACATTGAAAACTAGTTAACATAAGAAGTCAATAAAGATGCCAAAAGCAAAGATCTTAACTTTTAAACATTTCGCTTAAATAGTCTGATAAATGCAACGCATCTTGTTAATTAATACTTCAAATATCAAATCAAAATATTTAATATCTTTTTATTTATTTCTTCCTTATTAGTCAATTTATCAAATTATACAAATTAAGTGCTAAAAGCCCAATTAGAATAGCTAATATATTAGCTTACTCCTATATTATTAAATATACACATTTTAGCAAATTTTTGTGATTTCCACTCAAATCTCATATTAACCGTTTTCCAAAACTTTCAGCATCGATGTTACTCGTCAATTATCTGATCAGCGTGATAATAGACCGTGTAGGCTCCAGGACGAATCCATTGAAGTTTTTATGCAAAGACAACAGTATTTGCAAGGCATAAAAACTACTCCAGCAGATACAGCAATACCGGAGCAGCAGCAGCAGCAGTCGTCACTGATTCAAGTATTGAATCAGCAGGGACACCAGCCCGAGACGTATTATCAAGCGCAGCCTAAAGATCACATTAATATGACAAACAACACGAGCACGAAATTATCAGTTAGCCAACATCAATTGAGTAAGCTTTCAGAGTTAACAGATACATTACATCAGAACGCATTTCAAGCTCCGACAACAACTACATCGACGATTCAAGGAAATTTTCAAAATGTGTTGAACCTTCAAAGGCAACAGGTAGCCGATGGAAGCCTATCACAACAACAAGATGTTTTGAAAGCACAGCAACAATACTCTAAGCCACAATCTCCTCTCACCGCGTCAACCTCACTAGCGATTGGTCACAATAATAGCACATTTTTACACGATTTCAATCAATATACGAATCTTACATCAACTGCAACTTCTACATCCACATCTTCAAGCGGCAAATCCCAGGTTCGGGTATGTATAAATCGCCTTAGCGTTGAAGATGCTCGACTCATGCAACAGAGTATTAAAAAGTTTGTACAAAAGTCACCAGAATTGGCTAGAGATATGGGGTTGCTACAGGAATCTACCACTAACAAAGACAATGACAGTGAATACCTGTCCTTAGCAGCTGAGTTCAGTTCAGTTGGCGTATCTGGTGTTCCAAAAATTGATCCAACAAACCCGAACGCTGCACAATCATCTGCATCATTAGATATATTTACTGTTATTAAAGCAGATGAAAAACGCACTGGTACAAAAAGAAAATTGGCCATTTCACTGGGCGATATTCCTCCAGAGCAAATATGTAAGTTCCATTTAAAGCCGACTTCTTGTATTTATTTACTTTTAATGTCATATTTTAGTCTCAAAACCCAAACTGCGTCGGGTCGAACGTATAATGGCGCTGTCAACTCCAAAAAGCACTAAAGAAGAAGTTATCCGATCGCAAACATACCAACAGTTTATGAGGAATATGGATCAAATAATTGAAATGCTGGACGATACGGAATCCCCAAACTTCGATTCAGGTACAAATCAAATTTATTGTATTCATTTTATTTTTTTTATATATATATGATATGTATTTACAGAGGATGTTGACGACAATATAGAATGCATTTCCTCAAAACTTCTTAACACAATGAGCGATGACGTTGCCAAGTTGAAGGCCAAGCAAGCTCTGGATTCGATACCGAAAAACAAATTAACTCTTCTTATTAACTATGCCATGCGCAACGTTTATTTGGCAAGAAACTATTCAGCTGGACCGGTATGTTGTTTTGAGACTTAATTTGAGGACAATTAAAAACACTTGATTATGTTTTATAGGAAGACGAAGATGAGATAGTAGATGACGAAGTCATTGAAAAAATATTAAACGCAATGGATGCGTGCTTACTTATATGCAACATATATTCAACAGTGAGCGACTTAAAGTTTTTGCAAGAGGATAATATTTCACACATTATTAAATTTGCTCAGTTTCAATTGCGTGAAACTATATTTCCTTTGCACGATCCCGTGTATACTGTAAAAAGTGTTAAAAAATCTAGTCAACGTAAAAAAACTAAGTCTCATCAAAGCCACCACCGGAGCCTACAGCTTTTTTACTCAAAAGTCGTTGAGCTTCTAAAGGTATTTGTGGCACTCTTCGATAAATGCATATTTGTCGATACCATAGTGCTACCCTTGTCGACGCTCGCCATAGAGCCATTCTTTGTTGACAATATTGAAACACTGCAATTTGTTTGCCTCGAGCTAGTTACAACAGTAAGTACTCTATAATTACTTTTAAATTAAACATTTTTTGATCTGCAAAAGCCGTAGAAGAACCAACAGTTGGGCTTTTATATTCTCTGAGATTGACGCGTTCGTTTAAATTGACAAACAGGCTGTTGAACAATAAAAATACCTTATATAGTGGATAAGTTTGTTCCCGTCTGTTACATCTTTAGAGACGGTTTCTCCTGAAGGGTTTCTCGAAGGGTTACATGGGCGACGTTTCAAATTTCGTCCGAATGGGGGCTATAATTATTTCAAAACTCCCCACAAATGCTATATTGATTAACTTCGAGGTTTATTTTCCGATTTTTTATTACACCAAAATCTGAGTAAATACTTAAGGACCAATGCTTTATTTTTGCCAATTTAATTTTGTTAAATCATTTAGATGTTAAGTATTTTTAATTAATGTATAAATATGCAACTTATATATTTTTACATTTATATTTTAGATATTTCGAAAGGAAAGATATGATAAAATACGTAACAGTATTTTGGGTGACATACTATCTTCTATTGATCGCTTGCCTTCATCAAAAAAGAATCTTCGGCCATATAAGCTAACAAACAATGGGGGGAATATACAAATGGTTACTGCACTAGTGCTCCAGTTAATTCAATGCGCCACAATTTTGACGGACTCACTTTGTGATACCGGTAGAGGTAATGCCAAGTTTACTCATATTTTTGATGATGATCTACCAAGCGGTGCTACACAAATAGTAAAGCCTAATCAGGATATCCTTGTGCTAAAAAAGTACGATGTCGCTGTTAGTATTGGCGGCAACTTTTTAACGACTTTTTTAAATAAATGCAAGTCGCGCACAAACGAAACTGACTTTCGCCCGCTCTTCGAAAATTTCATTCACGATCTGCTGGCTACTGTCAATAGGCCCGAATGGCCAGCCTCAGAACTGTTGCTTTCATTGTTGGGCACTATGTTAGTTCGTTACGTGTCTGATAAGGGTATAGAGCAGAGTATTCGCCTTGTATCCTTGGATTATCTTGGAATTGTAGCGGCTCGTTTGCGGAAAGACACCGTAGAGTCCCGTTGCAAAGTAAATATAATTGATTCTATGATCAAATCAATAAAAGCAGAACAAGAAAAGGAGGGTGACCTGCCAATAACAAATGTATGTATCGAAAATAATATTTATATATATATATATATATATATTCAATAAAAAATATAACTAATTTTAGACAAAAATCGAGCTTCATCCAGAAGAGCAGCGAACGGAGTTTCTTCAAAAAATTCTGCTAGATTTTCTCGCTGTAAATGCCCAAGAGGAAAACTTAATATGGGACTACGCCCGGCATTTTTATTTAGCTCAGTGGTACCGGGATGTTATCTATCAACGACGTCGAATAAAGGAGGGCGAAAAAGGTTTTGCGTTAAAGAAACCAAAATCTCATTTAAAACAACGAACAGGTAAGTTGATTTTTTAGAATTAAGTCATGCTACCGACTTCAGGTTAGGTGAAATTTTGGAGATCTTATTAAAATAGAGAAAATCATGAATAACAAATTCAATTCATACAATGTTTGGTAGCGAAAAATACAAACTTTTGTTATATTCAAGTGATATACTTAATCAGACTTGTTGGATCACCTCAATCAGCTTCGATTTTGTTGGATATTGTTTCCCAGATTCGTATACCTTTCTTAGCCATTCCCACACATTTTCTATAATAGTATTTTAGTCAGGCCAGTAATTCTAGTTGAAGCGTCCCAAATTATGAAACTGCTCCCTAAACCATTACGCCACCCATTCGACTATGGAATCGGTAAGAAATATTTGTAACCATCCTCCATTTTGCGGATCAAGCCCAAGCTATTTTGAAAAGCAAAAAGTTGTTTACACCAAAGCTTATGGTTACATTTGTTCTACATAAAACTTCTGAACGAAAGTTGTTATCGGCTTTAAATATTTGATAGGAACAATAAATAATTAATAAAAATGCTTACTTTTTACAATTTTAGCTGATTATTCAGACGAATCAGATTCGGGGTCTTGTGATGAAAATGATCCCGAGGACTCTAATAAAAATGGAAATCGCTCCGACGTGGTTGACTATGAGCTCAATCTTGAAATTTTTAACGTTTTGGAAGAACGGAAACAGTACTTGATCAACAAAATAAAACCATCTTCTTCAATGGGCGAGCAAAGTCATCAACACATTAAGACTTATATAGATTATAATAATGCCCAGTTGATAGCTCAATATTTAGCTACCAAGCGGCCATTTAGTCAATCGTTTGATGGATGTCTTAAAAAAATTATTTTAGTCGTAAAGTAAGTACAATCTTTTTTATTCATTCGCAATATCTAACAATGTATCCCTTGTACAGTGAACCATCAATCGCTGTGCGGACGCGAGCAATGAAATGTCTGGCAAATATAGTTGAAGTGGATCCGCTCGTTCTGAAGCGAAAAGATATGCAAATGGGCGTTAACCAGAAATTTCTGGACACAGCTATATCTGTACGGGAAGCTGCTGTTGATTTAGTTGGAAAATTTGTTCTTAGCAATCAAGAATTAATAGATCAATACTATGATATGCTATCGACTCGAATATTGGTAAACTAACTTGATATTGAAATAAGATCGATTCCATATAAAGATGTTTATTTTGCAGGACACTGGTGTTTCAGTAAGGAAACGCGTGATAAAAATTTTACGCGATATATGTATTGAATATCCGGATTTCGAAAAGATACCCGAAATTTGTGTAAAAATGATACGTCGCGTAAACGATGAAGAGGGCATTCAAAAGCTAGTTACAGAAGTATTTATGAAAATGTGGTTCACACCATGCGTAAAAAATGACAAGGTCTGTTCATAATCATTTTTCCAACTGTTTAATACCGAATATATTTTTTTTAAATTTAGCACGGTATACAGCGAAAAATTAATCAAATCATTGATGTTGTGAACTCGGCCCATGACACGGGTACAACATGGTTGGAAGGTCTTTTAATGAGCGTAAGTATCGAGTGCTTGGAATGTATTTTTTGGAATTTTAATTAAATTTATTACTATTTACATAGATTTTCAAACCAAAAGAAAATATGGTTAAACTTGATGGGAGCACGCAGGAAACTGTCAAGAAAAATACGGAACCACCACAAGAGATTGTTTTAGCTTGCCAGCAATTGGCCGATGGTCTTGTGGATCGGCTAATTGAATTGGAGGATACCGACAATGCTCGTATGCTGGGCTGCATAACAACACTTCATCTGCTTGCTAAAGTACGGCCTCAACTTTTGATCCGACACGCGATGACAATAGAGCCATATCTGAACATCAAATGCCATTCAGCGTCTGCAGCTAAATTTATTTGTGCTGTAGCTGATATTCTGGAAAAGGTTGTGCCTCTTGTTAATAATGCTAGCGAATCGTTTTTGGCATCTTTAGAAGAACATCTGATGCTGCTGGTTGTTTCACGAAATCAAGCTGAAGTTACCAGCTGTGTTTCTTGTCTGGGAGCGCTTGTAAATAAGATAACGAAGAACTATAAATTAATCCGCGACTGTTTCCAAAAGTACGTAACAATCACCTAAACATTATAACATAAAAATATATATTTAAACTATACTTATAGGTTTTACCGCGTTCTGGAGCTGTCGAGAAACCAAGTTGAACAAAACGGTTTTAATATAGATAATATTTACACACCTAGCTTTCGGAGAAGTCTATTTACTATTGGTATTCTAATGCGATATTTTGACTTTAAATCCCCCATCGCCTTAGGTAATTTTTGAATACCTTGTAAAGCTGTTCCGAATCTAAAATGGTTATAACTCTAGGTGAATCAAATAATGGACTTCCTGCTTCAATATGCGATAATGTATTTGAGTGTTTGATGTTCTTTTGTGGCTGCTCAAATCACGAAATTCGTAAACAAGCACTTATATCACTTGGCTCCTTCTGTGTTATGAACGATGACTATCTGACTCGATCAGAGCTTAAGCAATTTTACTGTGATCTACTTAGCTCATCCTCAAATGATGCCGGAACAAAAATAATATGTATGCGTAATATTTGGATTTATTTGACTGAATCGGAAATGTTTATGCATAACAAAGAGAAAGAGTGTAAGTCTAATAATAATAAATAAGATATAAGATATTTATTTAATTCTTTGATATATATTTATGTAGGGGAAAAGCAATCAAAGCACGAAGACTTAAAGGAAATGAATGATGTGTCGTCTGGTATGGCAAGTCGAATCATTCAGCTATATTTGGAAGAAATTCTTGACTGCTTTCTAAATCGCGACGACGCAGTTCGTCTATGGGCAGTAAAGGTCGTGCAAATTGTGTTGCGCCAAGGATTGGTGCATCCCGTAAGAATGGTACCATACTTGATATGTTTGAGCACCGATTTAAAGGTTGAGGTAAGTAAAAAAATATGCAACCAACATACATCAATTAAACACCTTGTAATTTTAGTCAGCGCATAGAGCAGATGCCTTGCTCAAAGACATTGATAAAACTTATTCGGGCTTTGTAAATATGAAAGTTCAATTCGGCCTCCAACTTTGTTTCAAGCTGCAGGAAATATTGCAAGTGAACAACATGGCGAAAAATGAAATAATTCGGGGCTATGCGTAAGTTACACAAGTTCAATAAATATTTTTGACATAAAAGTAATTTAAAAAAAAATCGATTACAGCAAACGCGGCCCAGATCAAGTAACGACAGCCTTAAATGACTTTCTGTATACATTACTCCGAACTACAAAACCACAAAGAAGAGCTTTGGTTCAAACAGTGACAAAACAATTTGATGATAAAAAAACATCATTACAGCAAATGTTATATATTGCCGACAATCTCGCGTACTTTCCATATGCGGTTCAGGATGAGCCCCTATATCTGATACATCAAATTGATTTGCTTATATCGATGGCTGGCACACATCTTTTAACCACATTTAAAGAGCATCTGAGACCAAGTGATAAGGGAGGTGACATTCTTGAAGACGATGACGATGAAGACGACCCACATGTTCTTTTCAGTCGCTTACCTGAAAATATGACTGAAATCAAAAAATGTATAACTTCTGCACAAGCGTGCATGCTTCTTCTTGTACTAAAAGAACATTTAAAGGAAATGTATGGGCTAACTGATAGCAAAATTTCACGTTATTCGCCTTCCGAGCAAAAATTATATGAAAAAGCAGTGACACGAAGAAGCGTCGCAGACTTCAATCCAAGAACAACAATAGATGTGATTAAAAAACAACATATCCAAAACTATACAAACACAGAATCTGATTGTTTCTCCAGAGAACTCACGAATGAAGAAAAATTGGATCTTGTTATAAAATACTTGGACGTATGTAACCCTAACTTTCGATTATATGTTTACCTAAATATCCTCTGAATTTTAGTTTAAACAACTGATGCTTAAACTGGATCCGGAAGATGCAGATTCTGATGCAGACGAATCTCGAGAGAAGTCAAAACTTAATAATTCCGGACTCATTGATGAAAGAGATAGCTCTCTCAATTCCAACAGGCCAAGTCAAATGCTAAATGACAAGCCAAATTCAGTTTCTATGCCACCGGGTACTCAAAGCAACATTCAAGGATCAACTACATTAACGGCTGTAAGCTCATAATACATGTTTTTGTTCCTCAAATCAAATATAAATCAAAATGTTTTAAATAGGAAACGCCTTGTACCAATACACCGGCTTCACGTACCCCAAAATCAGCACTATCCCCTGCGAAGTTACTTGTCCGTAAGCAGAGCCAACAACGCAGTAAAAAAAAGCGGCGCAAAGTGATGTCGTCTGATGAAGATGATGAGCGCAGCGGCGATGACTATGCGTGAAATGTTTCATTGTCTCATTGTTTAAACCATACTTTATAAAAGGGAACAGAAATTATATAAAATGCTATTGAAGTATAGGCTTAAATTATAACGATCTTAATTAGTGCATATAATATATGTATGAATGTAAGCGTAATTTATTTTTTAAAGTAGATATGTGTAATAGCAAGTAATCACTAATTTTAACATTTGTTCGGCTAAAGTAAGCTAAGTATCTTTTGTAGTATCTGAATTTATCTTAATCGGTTATGTTGGAGAAATCAATACAATAAAATATAGTTTGTGTATATTTTTATATCGTATCATAATGATTTATAAATTATCTAGAAACTATCTATTAATAATGTTCGTTTGGGCTTAGCTAAAGCCACGGTTTAAACAAATTCAAGGATTTGGAATACCACCGAAGCGGTATATCCTTCAAAATTAATCAATGGCAATAAAATAATGTCGTGTTTCAGGCATTATTAAAGATGCCTAGTGTAAAAAGCTATATAATAACAATGTCATGATGTTAAAGAATATTTTTCTATAGGGTTATGTTTTCAAATTTTCCCTTATCTTTGTCATTGTTATGAATATAAATATGCAAATTTTTCCAACAACAAATTTTCAAATACTGAGATTTTCATTTTCAAAATCGTTTCAAAGGAAATACAATAAAATTTTTTGTTGTTTTCTTTAAATTGAAAGCACATAGATTTATTAAAATAATCTAACTGGCACAACACTAGGATTACATTCTTTGGTTATAAATCAGCCAAATCGAATCATGTACATTATTTTATTTCATAGTTGCAAAGTAAAAAAGCTCTAATATTATTTCATGTCACATATTGTACAAAACACATTTTTCTTTAATTTTATAATATAATAAATATTTATTGATTTATATACATATGTAGCTAAATAAATGTTTAATAAAAGTAATTTAATAACATATCCATATGATCAAATGAAATATTTTCTCTTGTTATTGATAAATTGTTTAAATTTATGTTACCTGGCCTTTCTTAGGCCAAGTATTTGTTCGGATCGCATCGCATTTTTACCTAAATCATCAGGAATCCCGAAGCAACGACCTGCATCACACTTAGACGATACAAGTCGCGATATATACAAACGAATACTAACTAAGACTATAGACTAAGAGCGTCCAAGCAAAACCTTCATAGGCCTTATTACCGCCGTCGTCCGGTTGCTCTCAGAGGATGTCGTTCTCCCCGATGACAACGGATAGTGCCTGTTTTTCACGGGTTCGATCTGCTGTATTCGATACTGCAACAAAGGCGTCTTCCCTAGGCCATCCTTTTTGGATTGGAGAAATCTGTGCTTTACTTCCTCCAGCTGGCTCCGTTGTTCGTCATCCATGTCTCACATTTGCGGGTCCGTTTCGCCATCGTCGTCGTCTTGGTAGTACGCCACCTCTGTGTTCCCTCTTGTGTTTCCCGGACAGTTTTCGCACTGTGGGCACAGAGTGTCCGGCTTCCCCGATCTATAGCAGAATATCCTCCGTTCTTTGGAAAGGCAATCCCTGAAGACATGGTCGAATTGTTTACAGTTCCAGCAGACTAGCCGGGCTTGGTTCCTACTTCTCACTAAGACCTTCTCCAGGTCTCTGGGTGCGGTTTCCGCACTTGAACCTCGTGAAGAGTCACTTCAACCTCGTGAAGCGTCACTTCAACCTCGTGAAGCGTCACTTCAACCTCGTGAAGCGTCACTTCAACCTCGTGAAGCGTCACTTCAACCTCGTGAAGCGTCACTTCAACCTCGTGAAGCGTCAGCTTCACCCCTGCAGAGTAGCGCCACGGTTGTGCGTGTCCAGTTCGGCCTCTGCGACCAATGCGCCTCTCCACCTCTACGCATTCTTGGCGCAGGTCATCCATGGTGAGAACATCCTTCGCATAAACATGTTTCGCCAGACTCTCCATCAAACCGCGCTTAACCATCTTCCCGGTCTTTCAGTAGCTTCTGGAATCGCCAGGCAAGTTGACGCATGTGGTAAATGTAATCACCAACCCCTTCGCCGGCTTGCTGCTCTCGTTGTAGCAGCTCCTGTAAATTATTATTCTCCGTCTGATAGCCCTTGAAACTGTCTAAGAGGGCAAGTCGCAATTGCACCGAGCTGTCACCCTAGAATGCCGAACGTGCACCCAAACTAAAGGAAAACCTTGTATGCTCATGTTTATTCTGGTAAGATATGCGTGCGTCGTGCAACCAATAGAGCATGAGACTCTTAATCTTAGGGTCGTAGGTTCGGTCCTTACGTTGGGCGCCATATTTGATTGAGAGGTCTGCAAGCCAGGGATGGGACTGCCCCTAGAGAACTAATGACAGATACTCCATCTACCCCTTGATTAAGATGAAATACATTTTATGACTGTTATTACAATTTGAAAATATTCCTGTTTTTACATAGTGTTAAAAAGAGCCTAGGCAGAACCTAGTATCAGAAATAAACATGTAGAAAAACCGTTGAGACAAACCCTGCTTTAACAGTAAGCGAAAAGAATAAAAAGGTCAATGGCAAAAATATCGAATGCCTCTTTTACATCTGCTCTGCCAAATACTTCCTTTACAGAATCAACCCTGTTCTATTTACATTGGTTTTTCTGACTTACAATTTCCCTAGAAAAAAATCGAATAGTGTTATCGTATTTTGTAAAATACCAAAAGCCGTCGATTACATAGATCACTTGACAGAAAAAAATACCAGCAAAAATGTAGATTGGATGCCAAGAAGACCGGCCATTTTATGTTTATACTTTATTCTATTTAAATCGAAAAAGTGTATTATAATTATTGAATTTAAGGAAGAAATTGCTTTCATGAAAAAAATGTATAACCGAAAATACATTTGCTATTATTATAATTATTTAATTGACAAAAACTAAGGCAAAGAGCACAAATAACAGTAGAAGATGACTTGAAAAGTCGAGAGCAAGAGAGAAGTCAAAAACATGAGTTTAAATCTAACGAGAACCAATTAACAATTAATTTGAATTTCTTTAGTTTTTTTCTATGAAATGTTTAGTCAAAACATATAAATTATTTTTATGCCGTTAAGAATCAAAATATGTTTAGAAAAATACGCAATTTTAAATAAATTTCTTGTAAAACATTCAGCAACTTTCCGCAGGGTTCACCTAACACCCATATGTGTGCCTATGGGCCTACATGCATATGTACATGTTTACACTTGTTAGGTAAAGAAATGTATACACACCAACTGATTCCATTGTGGCACTGTTAAATTTGAGAAACGAAATGCGACTGCGTGAGTTACGCTCAGTATACTTGTCAACTCTAATTTAGTCTCCGTATGGTGCTACGAAAAAGAGGACCTTTAAAAAAAACAGTTCACGACACATCCTTAAATTACTTTAATCTTCGCGGAAGAATGGAATACAACTTAAAAATAATTGTGTAAGGTCAAATGATACAATCGTGCATTGAATGTACATTTATTTGAATAAATGTTCACAAATATGTACATGTGTACATATATTTTTAGTCCAGCAGCTAACATATACATATACATATATGCTTATGCTTGTACATGTATATCTAACGGGTATGTAAGTATGTATGTACATATATACTGTTCATGTGCATTTTTAAAATTGAAAAAGCGCCTTATATGTACATACACTCTCATATATACATAAATATACTATTATGTACTTGCAAATGAACATAATTTTTATAATGTATGTTATGTATAAACTTGACTACAAATATAGATATGTATATATACATATGTACATCCAACAGTACTGCCAACTTCCTTCTACACACAAAAAAAAACGGAATAAGAAATTTATTTTAAGTTAAATAAAAAATGATAGATTATCCGATATTTTTTCGGCTAAATTCAGTTTAAAAAAATAAAGTTTTGTGCGAAAAAATGTTAATTGGCCACACATGGACGTCCACGTGATTCAATTCACTTTAGTCCTGACTTGATGCCAAATGTACGTACATATGTACGTACATATATGTATGTATGTATGTATGTTCATATGGGAGAAGCGCCTTTTAAATTCATCAAATATGTGCAGACATGGAGACATACGTATGTTTTTTTTCTGTGAATGAACGTTATTCAATTTAATTGTCAATATTTACATACATATATGTATATAAAACATAAATACATACAGCGACAAAGATATTCTTTGGTAACGAAAACAACTAACTCCGGTCACACTTTCTTCTTCGTTATCACTAATCGTAATCACGGCGCTCTTTCATTATTGACGTGAGTGACCCGAGTTGGCTTGGCCGGGTGGTATAATGGTACAACGAGCTTGGCGAATGAGGTACAATGGTACAATGAGCTGGGCGCATGTCGTATCCGGTAATCCTCCGCAGAAAGTTGTTGTGAGTTCCAATTTGTAATATCTCATTGTCGAAGTCGTCTATGCTGTTTTCACATCGGCAATGTGGAGGATGGTGTTATTGTGTTGTACAGGGTATAAAAGTATTTTCTTAAAAATTAAACTTGAATTAGGATATTTAACTGCTTGAATCTGGTGGTTGTCGAGGATCAGATCGCCTTTAACTCAAACCGATACAACGATCGACTGTTGATTCACAGCAATCGCTTGGCCAGACTCCTGGCTACAGCTACGCCTATCCGGCGACACAAAAGGATCCACTTTGGCCTGCTCCCACGTCCAGGAGCTCACCTAAGGCCGTAATTCATAACGACTTTAAATTAGTTTTTATATATCTACTTATTCTAAAAGACGTCCGTTTGCTTCCAAGAAATCGGAAATGCAGTTTTTTGAGCAAATCTTGTAAAGCTAGAGACGCCATTTGCATATACTTTATGGGCATGTTATCAATATTATATTTAATTTTCAGCTGATCTTCCTAAGTTCAATTAGTCCGATGTAGATGACATTTTGTGTGTATGCTAGTCGTGTAACGCAGATCGGCACTGGTAAGTTATTAAAGATTTATTAAAAAAAAAAGCTGTTCTTATAAAAACTGAATTTTAGGTCAAGAGGTCCGATGGCAGCTATGTGATAAAGTGCGTACGACATGAATGCCATGGTTTCTGCTGCTGTGCGCTGCAGGATAATATCGGCTTCGAATCCTCTGTTGAATCTCGGCATCGATTGTGTATACTACTAAAAAAGTCAATTGAATGCAGCTAAGACAGTATTAATTGAAAGGACACAGTTCTGGCAACGGCACAATTCAAAAGTGTACAAATGCCTTTCCCATTGATTTATTATTTGTATATTATTGATTAGAGATTTAAATATGCTTTGAAAGCAGTGAACATGTTTTATGTGCAACAAATCTAACTAGTACTTTAGCAAACTAAATAAGTGTTAAAATGATGGAACCCGAAAAATGGCAAATACGAATATATTTGTGTTTACTATTTGTCACTTTGTCATATTCAAGTAAGTCATAGTTCTCATTAATTATAAGGTCAAGATTGTCTTTTGTATGTAACGGGCAGCAGCATCAACAGCCGAGTCGATCTAACCATGTTCGTCTGTCCGTCAGTCCGTCAGTATGTATGAAAGCGTCGATCTCAGAAATTCCTAGAGCTAGAGACTTGAAGTTTTGAACGTAAGTCCTTCCAGTGCCCGCGCAGTACTAGTTTGTTTCCGATATACGATAACTAGCCCCGTTTCCAAGCAATCGATAAAAATCGAAATCCTGTTTTTTGAGCAAATATCCTAGGTTTTAAGGGCTAGATTCACCAAATTCAAGATGCCATGGGCACAAAAAGAGTGAAGAAAGTCGTAAAATTGTTTATTTCTTTCTTATTTTTGCATTTTTATTAATTCTGGATTTAGGATACAGCCAATGGGACAAACTTGCATATTTATCGAAATTTATTACATAAGTTATTTATGTATAATTTGTTAAAAATTTCAGATCTAGGAAAAATGACTTCATCCCAAAATCACTTTGGGAGTACCGTGCAGAGTCAATTCAATACCAAAAATAATACCCGTGTTATCGCTCAGAAAGGAGGTCTCGCTATTTTGCCATGTGTTGTTAAAGTAAACTCGCCGGCAACGGTAAGAAATTTCCCGATTAGCTATATATAAATTTTAAAGAACTTTTTTTTTTAATATAAATGAATTAATCCTTGCCACACATATTAAAACCATACGCATACCCAATTCTGATGAGTAGGGAAACTATCCGAGCACCCCTACGAGAGTAGACATAAAAAGAAAATTGTTAAACTGTATTGAAAATGTTTTCTTTTAGGTTTCTTGGATACGAAGAAGAGATTTTCAATTGCTCACAGTCGGCTTATCAACGCATAGCAGTGACAAGCGATTTTTAGTTGAGCATACACGTCATATGGGCCATTGGTCGCTAAGAATTAAGGCTGTCAGAGAAGAGGACAAAGGGTTTTATGAGTGTCAATTGTCAATTTACCCTACGCAATCAATTTTTATAGAATTAAAAATAGTTGGTAAGTCTTCAATTTTAACTACGTTAGAAAACATATAATTAAATTAAAACTTTATTTCCTATTATTAGAAGCGGTTGCTGAAATATCGAATGCTTCTGATATTCTTATTGACGAAACTTCAACCCTTCAACTACAATGTAAGCTGAAGGGTGCCACGGAGAATCCTTCTTTTGTATTTTGGTGAGTCAAAATTAAACAAATAACTAAAACTGCATTCCAAAATTATTATCACATAATCCACTTCATAGCTTGGCATTTTATATATAAACAAACTAACTCTTGGTGTTTAATATATGTATGTTTATCAACGCCTTGCTAAACCAATATTTGCTGCTAATAAATATTATAATTGTGCTGGAAAGGCCCCCCTTAAGTTTTCCATTATTCAATTTGTACATATACAAACACATTTGTGACATAAAAGGTGCCTCTCTAAGAACCGGACCTTTTCGGCATAACAATCCAAATCTGGCTAGAATTGCACATCATCCAGTTCCCTCAGGACTTTGATATGATCAAAGTTCTCAGAATGTAGGCATTAAATCAAGCCCACGCAACTGGAGAGAAGTGTTTATTATCAAATGCTTAGCTGAATGAGAGCAGCTTGGCATTGCTAACAATGCGGCCTTTATAACATATAAAGCTATTTGTTATTATATTTTTTAGGTATCACGAAAACAAAATGGTTAACTATGACGCTCAAGGCGGCTTTGTTGTGACGTCGGTTACAGAAAATGCACTTCATAGTCAAGAAAATGGACAGGGCTTTCCGTCTAAAGCAACTGGTGGAAAAACTAAAGTCTTTCGCGGAACAATGGATTTGAATGCCAGCAGCGCTATTGCAACTAGTGATGCGGGTCCTTCTATTTATACTTCACCAATGACACCCTTTTCGACCTTACAAGTACAGCCACACAAATCCCCGTATCTTCCAAATTCGTCAATGAGCGTGCTAACCATTAAAACCGTCACATTTCATCATGCTGGCAACTACACCTGTGCGCCCTCAAATGCGCGGCCGGCTAGCATTACGGTGCATGTCCTACGAGGTGAGTTAAACCTAAATAAAATATATAAAGATAAGTTAACTTATCGTAAGTTTAATCTACAGGAGAGAAGCCAGCCGCTATGCAACATGCAAACCGAAGTATTCTCGATGGCGAAAATAATTCTAATAACACTGTTAGCCTAAACAGTATAAAAGGATTAAATGGTACAAACAGTCTTGTCATTACTGTACCGTCAATTTTTTTATTTATTCTATGTGTATTAGGAAATTTGCTTTCCGTGTTCCACTTACAAAATGTTAATAGCTGAAACTGTTCGTGAATAGTAATTTTAGTCAGTTGACTTTAGCAATTGTATTTTTAAGAATTGTATATAAATATATAAACTCATGCATACCATTATGATATTAATATTAAGATATATAGTTTCAATTGTAAAAGGACTGGCCTATAAGCTACAAGAGTTAGCAACTAATGTCTCCGTGTAGAAAGTATTTCATTGCTAGCCACTTAAAAGATAGTTTTCTTAAGTCAAAAGTTATTCATTGATTTATATTTTAAAATATCGTCTATTGAATTTAAGTTAAGGTCTCAGTATATAAACTGTGATATAATTTAACATGCAATAAAAAAAAATATTTCCAAAAATTTTAAATCTGTCAGTTAGTTTTTAACCCAAATCTGATTTAAATTGGTTATAATCGTTCTACCTATTCTTATAAGCGTACATAGAGGTACTAACTATATTATGGTAGTTTAAGTATTTGCCGCGCCGATAAAAAATAAACTTTTAAGACAAATCCAAATAAGTAATTTCTAATTGATCTTATGGTTAAATTTACAAAATCACAAATCTAGCTATTTTTTTTCTGTGTTAAGGCTGCAACCTTACTTTTTTGGTACAGCACTTTTTTTTGGGCATATGTATATGACAGGTAGTAGGAATCATCTCCGAATCCTTATAAAGTATATATCTCTATCACGATCTCAGAAACTAGAGCTTAAGTTTTAAAATTTTGTATCAATAACGAGGGTTCTTTATACTGCTTGAGCTTTATCTGGTTTTGGTAAAAGAAGATTCAGAGTTTTGTAAGTAGGACCCTTTTCCTTGTTTTTTATTTCCTTGTAGAGTATTATAATTTTTTGAAGAAAGTAGATATATTCTAGATCAGCATCAACCGCTGATTTGATATAGCTATGTCCGTCTTTCCATCTGTCCGTTTCTATGCGAAATAGTGCTACTTATATAAATAATAATAATAAGTAGGTTCTGGTATGGAAAGGAACATTCTTTCACAAAGGGGGTTCTTGAACTGCAAAAATTGGCCCATAATTTAAAAAAAAGTCACTTCATAAATACGTTACGATTACAGAAAAATGTCGTCAAAGTATTGCCTAAAATTAAAATCACGCCTACTTGTGATTAATTACACTTATTTTTTTTATTATTATAATGTGTATTTACATTAATTTTAATGAGAATATCAATAAATATAAAATATAAAACTAAACTTTGAAAAAAATAAAAAAAAACAATTGTTATGGCCATATAACATATTAAATATAATTAGATATATTTAAAGTTATTGTTCTTGCTATTTTTTTCGATTATTTTATCGTCGAAAAATCATGAAAAACAGATGAGATTTTACCAAGTTATGGGATTGGGAAATTTGTACATGTATTTTGACCAAGAATAATGTTGCGTTCCTTTGCGCTCGATTTAGCTTCCGATAACCTGACCACACAACAAAGGAGATATCGACGCTGCCGATAATAGCAAATGCAACACACGTCCGTAACAATATGCCACATCGATGTACTGGAAATTAGTACATGTTTAAACAAATATATTTATTTTCATTAAAGTTTTAAAGTAATGCAGCCAAAAGCTTACAAAAATAATAATTATATTATTTTACTAGATTTTGCCGCTTGGGGCGCTAGCTCAAATATCTATTAGATATCGATATCTTTCATTATCTAGTATTTAAAATAAATAGGGTATTTTCTGATATAAGAACGCGGTCCTACTCTAATATAGTATGAAACAAATCGAAACCATTTATTTCATATGATAAACTTATTGTCTATTTGCAATTTTAGTCAATACGATATAAAGTTTAAAACAATTTTTAATTTGTCACGCGACTTTCAAGTGTAGTGATAACGAACATTCTCTTTGACTACACAGATATTAATGGTAAATATGTTTTTGCTTTTATATGCAGTACATTTAACTTGACGTCTGTATAAATAACAAGTGTAGTTTTCCTGACGATTAAAGTGAAATAATGTCAGTTTAATCACACAAAAACACATAATACGGATGTACAAATGAAAAAGTGGTTAGTTGGGGACACATAATTGGGTACATGCATTTTTTACTGATATACATACAGGTAAATATATATGTATGTGGTATAGTTAATATTGTACAAAAACTAACTATTTAAATAATCACAAAATTACACATATGGACAAGTAGACAAGAATAATATGATTCAACTATTTGATTTTAAAACAGAAATACTTTTTGTATCAATTTCTAAATGTTCTGTGCATGTACACATATATAATATCGATTTTGCAACTGTAAACGAAAATACATGCAAACATATGTATACATACGTGTGCTTTTTATAAGTATGTGTTAAAGACGTTCTGAAGATTGCAAAATGAATGTGAGACTTTACAGTGAAACATGTCGATTGTTCTAAGATAAGACACAGTTATCCTAATGCTGTCCGCAAAGTATAATGGATATGGTCGAGGTTATAATATTTTACTTAGTCTTCGGTGGAAATAAATTGCAGGGGTTGTAAACTTCCTGGTGGGCCATGTAAATAAAGAAGAAAAGCGTTGAATTAATTAATTCCCCTTTTTATTTTCGACGCATTTGATATCCATGCTATCAGAGACGAACCATTTACAAATGCGAGTTAAAAAAACATCGATAAAATGCGCACGTACCATGCCCGTGCCAAAAAAAAAATAAAAAAACATGAAAAATGAGTACATAGGCTTGTACATCTTTAAACTACATATACCAGCGCACACGTACGTGTGAAGAAATACAATGAAAGGCTTTTAAAGAACAGATATACCTGTGCTTCTTCTTCGTCATAATCTCGCTTTCAACTTAAGCCCGACTGCCCGTCGGGCAATCCCGACTAGGGCTCTCTCAATTCCCGGCTAGGGGATATCATAAACTCTCTTAATACGAATCAAACCCTTAACAGACCGCACTCCTCGGCAGCAATATTTTACCGACGTAAACTATTTTTCCTAACTTTTTTATTGCATATAATTATTATTCTAAGTATTCTTCATATATATAAGGCAAGAAAAATCCATAACTTAAAACACTAAAGTAAAAACATAAACATAACTAAAATTAGGCAAATTCCCATCTAAAAAGTGAGCTTAAATTTAGCATCAATTATTAATTTTTATACCCTGAATCCATTAAAAATGGGTAATCAGTCTGAAGAAATCATATCCGTACCCTTAAAGAATTTATATTCATGATGATCCATGTCCGTCTGTATGTTCACATCTATGAACGCGTCGATCTCAGAAACTATACGAGCTCGACTCTTGAAATTTGGAACGTAGTTCTTATTATTAGAGTGTAAATAAATTAAATATAAAACAAAAAAGAAAACTTCTTGTTCTAATAAATACTTAACTTGTTAAACTTCTTTACCAACTTCTTTAAAATTCTAAATTTTCCCCTTGGTTATTTTTATTCTAGGTTGAAATGAACAGTATCGGTGTTTAATATAAATATTAAAATAGCGTGTTGATTATGGCTGCGCATCACTATACCGTCGAAGTTGGCGATACTAATTTCACAATTTTGAGTCGGTACATTAAATTGAGGCCTATAGGATCTGGTGCTCAAGGCATAGTTTGGTAAGTGAAGTTATAATCTCACAATATATAATAATTTTACGATGTAGTTATTTACACTTTAAGGCCAGACTTATCTGCCCATGTTCAGGCTTCTGTGCGTATGTTTAAGAGCGTCGATCTCAGAACCTATAAGCTAGCCTGAAAATGATCAAGTTAGATCGTCCCATGGTCGCGGTAATATGTTCAGTTTCTATAAAATCTATAGAAATCGATATTGAAATCCGGACCTGGAGCAAGGGGAAGCACCTTTGGCCCCATAAATTATATATATTCTTGATCTGCATCAATAAATATGGTACCCTCAAAATATCCTATATAGACATAGATCAAAATTTCCTTTACTTTGGTCGAAAGTCAAAATCTACTGCTATTGGACATAATGATGGTTAAAATGACGATTGAGCGAAAGTTTATTTTTCGGATTCAGAGTTTTTTGAGCTGCCAATGTTTTTTTGGAAACTATTTTAAAACTATAGCCATTAATTAGAGAATAATTTGGCTTTTCACAACAATACTTGAAAAGGAGTTAAATAACCAAACCTTATACATATATTGATTTATGCCATTTTTTGGGCGTGGCTTAGAACAACATCTTAGCTTCGCCTAAATCAACAACGAACGAAAAGCCTAAAAAGGTAAGAGAAAATATGCATTTTATAGCAACTTCGACAAGTGCAAGAGAGGGTTGTCTACCTTGTTCTGTTATAATTATAATGAAGTGGCAATGCTGAATGGTGATGCAACTCCTGCTGAATCCAACAATCTACTCACAGCAAGCTTAATATGATGAGAAACCGTTGATTGGAATTTTTGGTTCCTTGTTTGATGGACTTTAAACATGCTTTGAAATAGGGGTAGAGTTCAAGATAGAAGTTGTAAATTTTCTACGGCGGTAACTGAGTTAACTATATTTAAATTAATAAGCCTCTGTAAGGGAATACAAGTTTATAAATATTTTCGTTACAGTGCTGCATATGACACGATTACCGAGCAAAACGTCGCTATTAAAAAGCTATCTCGTCCATTCCAAAATGTGACGCATGCCAAGAGAGCTTATAGAGAATTTAAGCTAATGAAACTAGTGAACCATAAGAATGTAAGTGATTTTTATTTTTTCAAAAACCCGGAAAACCATATTTTGTTTGTCTTTAGATTATCGGTTTGCTAAACGCCTTCACTCCTCAACACAGTTTGGAAGAATTTCAGGATGTTTACCTTGTGATGGAGCTAATGGATGCTAATTTATGTCAAGTTATTCAAATGGATTTAGATCATGATCGAATGTCTTACTTGCTTTACCAAATGCTATGTGGAATAAAGCATTTACATTCCGCTGGGATAATACATAGAGTTAAGTATTGTTTGTTTTAATTGCTGCTGCTTTTCGGATTAAGTTCGAAATTGCGGCGTGAGCGTTTTTAATTATTCAGAACAGCGAATTAAAGGTCTTCGACGGAATACTACAGCAACCCTCATCTTCTCTTCACAGGATTTAAAACCTTCCAATATAGTTGTTAAGGCCGACTGCACTCTAAAAATTTTGGACTTTGGACTTGCGCGTACAGCTGGAACTACATTTATGATGACCCCTTATGTCGTAACTAGATATTATAGAGCTCCGGAAGTCATTTTGGGTATGGGATATACCGAAAACGTTGACATTTGGTCAGTAGGCTGTATTATGGGCGAGATGATAAGGGGTGGAGTTCTATTTCCTGGAACTGATCATATTGATCAGTGGAACAAAATAATTGGTAGTTATCCATAGAACTGTAAATCGAAACATTGTATAATTGTCCTTAAATTATTATAGAGCAATTGGGCACACCGTCCCCATCATTTATGCAGCGTCTGCAACCAACTGTTCGTAATTACGTGGAGAATCGTCCAAGATATACGGGATATTCATTTGATAGGCTTTTTCCTGATGGTCTGTTTCCTAATGACAGTAGTCAAAATAGTCGAAGGAAGGCTTCTGAGGCAAGGGACCTTCTCAGTAAGATGCTAGTAATTGACCCTGAGCAGAGAATATCAGTGGACAGAGCTTTACAGCATGAATACATTAATGTATGGTACGACGCTGAAGAAGTTGACGCTGTAAGTATAAACATTTAGTTTTTTAACTGAAGATTAATCTTAATATATTTTGATTATGCCATTTGGGCATTTTGGAAATCTTTCTTATTTTATGATATTTTTCAAGATATATTGCAGATATGCTTTAGGTCTGCAAGGGTTTCTTGGAAACTCTGAAGATAAAAGTTTAATTTTGACTTAACCTATTTTAAGAATGTATTTTGTTATTAGCATATACTTATAAAATATTACATCTATGTTTTTTAAAGCCTGCTCCAGAGCCATATGACCATAGCGTCGATGAGAGGGAGCATACTGTTGAACAGTGGAAGGAGCTTATTTATGAAGAAGTTATGGACTACGAGGCGCACAATACAACTAATATACCCCGATAGAACAAAATTAATTTGTTGATAAGACAGTTACTTAGCCTTACATCTATCAACAATACAACAATTTTATTAATATTTATAGTAATCACAACAACAAATAAAAATCATAATGTTTAATGTACTTATGTACGAATTGTTGTTTTAACGTCAACATACGACACACTTCTACAATTTTAAAATCATTGTTGACCAACAGCAAGGATTTGGAGTATGTAAGATGGCGACCCGGAATTAAAAGTTATCTTCGAAGCAGATGTTAATAATAAACTGGTTCTACATCCGTAATAGGATTTTGTATTGAAAAGATGGATGTTAATGGTTTTTCCCTTAATGAAGGGTAGCAGGGACTCTCCCCTTCTACATCGGACAAGTCCTCATCGAACGCTGTAGCTTCGGACTGAGCCCTGATCTCAAGCTGTGATCATTTATTTGCTCTTGAGTTGTGTGATTGATCCTCTGAGCGCTGGATTCCTCTTTAGTTTGTCTGTTGTCCGTAGCGTGAAGAAAAGTCTACTCCTATTAGGTCTTAGCCCTGTTTCTGTTGTATTTGGAAATTGACTTTTAGAGAAATGCAGATGCACTTACTCCGATACTAACCTTCAACTGTAAATGTACAATTGCAGGCTCTGCTCCCCGTTGCCAATAGATTGTTGGTATTTTCAGACTGAACGCGTATTTACGCATTTCGCTTATTTTATTCGTTATTACATGAAAACTTTCTTTAAATAAACAAACATAAGAACAATTTGATTAAATGTTACAAGATTATGAGAGAGAAACATTTTGGAGGAGCTTTCATCTGAGAGAAAATCAACATTTTATGGTGAGGTTAACTTCGGAGAGCAAATATCTATTCTAACTATAAAAACATTTAAAGATAACGAATTGATCATCTGACGATTCTACACAAATGATATGAATGCATTTAACCTAGTTAAGTATAGTCATAGTAATTACAAATTAAACTTAAAAAAATAGTAGTTGAACAACAGCGAAGACAATAATTAAAAAAAATAGTTATAAAGGTCCAAAAAGATTCACCGCTGGATGGTTATCAGCCGTATTTCCCAGAAACTGGCCGTAAAGCTCTTTGTACCGATCAAGTGTCAGTCCACCACGTTTCTTATCATCATCCTAATAAATATAAGTAAACATTATAAAAATAGCACAGCAAAGTTTATACTGAAATATCATTTACACTCAATAAAGTCTCAAACGCTTTGTCAATGGGTGCAATATCATCAACAGCTACCCTTGTAATACAGTTGTATCGATATTCGTTTACTCCAACTATTCCGTCATTATCAATATCAAGCAGCTTGAAGTTGGACTCGATGAATGCTCGCATTGCCTGAAGACAACAAAACAATAATTGATTAATAATGAAACATTTTATATGATTTTCGACTATATAGAGAATGAAATATAGGTTATCTTACCTGCGGAAATTCTTCATATTTTTTTCCTACACATGTCTTTTTAACAGCATCCTTGAACTCCTGGTTTGAAATTTTTCCATCCTAAAATATATAAAAAAATATATATCAATGATATAAATTATATTAGTTTATGCATATATATGCATTTAAGATTATGTATGCATGCATGCTTGCTTTCTAAAACGAAACGCAGCTTATTTGTTACTGGGCTGCAAATTTAAATAAAACGAAATTCTACCAAGTGCTCTTCTCCTCGATTCTCAAGAATCCAAGTAGGCTCTGCAGTTTTTCATGCTCAGCTATTAAGGTAGTATTTTTTATGTTTATGTTATGTTTATATTATGTTATATTTTCGTATATTTTGATTTACTTTACCTTGTCGTCATCTGCAATTGCAGATATCTCTTCCCACAAATTCTTCATTAATTTCTTATACTCATCCAACCGAGCGGTACTGCAGTCTCCCTTTCCCTCCACGACACATGCTCGGACTGCCATGCATAAGAAGTCATTTTGATCCAAAAATCCGTTGTTGTCGATATCTAAAAATGAAAATAACAAAATCATTTTCTTAGTTACACAAGCCCAATAAATGCTGAGCAATTTTAGGAAACCAATAAATAAAATACATGTATACAATATAGCACAAAGCTCCATGCGGAAGAACAGTCCAGTTCGTTAAGATCGGTCAGCAAATTTTCTTCATCTCCTCATTTCCCAATACCCAAAGCGTGCTCAGATAGGTTGCTCCATGTTCGCATCCCAAAACAGCCATTGTGACCTGCCAACCGTGGCGGCTTTTGAAGATTTTATTTATGATTATGATTATTGGGAATGTTAAGAAGGAAATGAGCGCATAATATCATCATAATAATATCATAAACTTGGTTGTTCACTTTAAGCAATGCTTCAACTTTTATTGAGCTTAACCTAAATATTGCAATTATCAATCCGAACTACACAGTGTTTCCGATGAGTTGGACTGAAGCTTACACACTTTTTTTTTAAGCATTCCCTTATAATAGTCGCTCCTAGCGCCAGAGAGGCCTGGCCAGTCTTTTGGCGTCTGATTACGGCCAAGCGCTATATTCGCTTTTGTGACGGCTAATTTGAAGCTTTACAGTACCTAGATTCAGGTCACGATGAAGCGTCAACCCGCGAACGTATCATTCACAGTAGCGAATTAGCCGTAGAGCTTTATTATTAAGAGTTTAGACTGGATTCCGTTGCGACATTGGTTGGCTGGATGACAGCATTGTATACTGCCCTCTTATATCGCGGGGGATAGTCCAGTTAAGGTGAGACATCTTCTTACTGCAGTTGAAGGCTTTGCCCTAGATGTGCCAGACAGTTGCAGGAAGTTTTCTGTTAATATTTGCGAAGATAAGGACTCTTCTATATCCTAAAAGCTTCAAAGCCTTTTGCCATGCGCGATCAAAAGCCTGTTGCACATTCCTATTTGGTTTTAGCTTGTATTCATTTTCCCTACTCTCTTGTTGAGCCTCTACACCCACCTATCCTCTCCTGCTCCTCCTTACCCTAAACCCGTTTGCTTTAGTAGTTAAAAAAAAATATATATATATATATATATATGTATTCCTCAATAGGAATCCACCCCGAAACAGACCGCACAAATTGCTACCGACACTACTCGACAGCCATGCCAAAAATGCATGTTCGACGAAAAAAAAAAGAATTAAAATAGCTGCACATACACACAGTACAATCGCAATTGCAATCCATTTGATAAAATTTAATAAAGACGATCATGAATGTGTGTGTGCACATGTATACAGAAATTCTTTCAATTGTCGCTAGCTGGCGCAACGTTATTTATATAGCTACGCTCTGGTGGCGGGTAGCTCTAGCTATAAAAAGATTTGGGTGATACCTGAAGATTTGCTCAAACAATAGGATTTCGATATCGCTATTTATCGATTGCTTACATGTTCTGAGATCCTTGCGCTCATATATACGGATGGACAGTCAGAAACAAACGGACCAGGTAGCGGGTCCACCCCAAAAGCAAAGGCCAGGCTCCTCACACTGCAGCACCGAGCTAGACTCTACCGTAAAGCCAAGCTACGAAACCTTCGCTGAGCACCTACATCGCATGACCAATGAGCATTGGAGCATTGTGCTCCGCAGAGTCAAGGTCGGGTTATAAAAGTAGCCTATTTCGCGATCGATTCAGCGGGGAGAGAGAGTCTAGAACGGCAGCTGTTCCGATCGGAGGTGGTAGAAACGGATTCGCAAACCCTTGAGATATTCAGGTCATCGAGCAATGTCTGCTTCCTCATAAAGAGGAACCAACGCACATTGGTCATGAGTCGCTATGACTTATTGATGTCAGCTTGGACCTGTCTGGGTCTGGTATCCTACATGAAACACACCGACTTTGCGTTGGAAGACCTATGTCTTTGAAGGGCCTGACCTTGGCTCTGGGAGAAAGCACAGGTCTCCTAGGTCTCCCAGGTCTAACGAGCCAGTCAATTTTGCACAAATTCAACACAACTTTTAAGTATCCAAATCTATATCGTCAACCGATGTGAAATAAAAAGATATTTGCGAACCTCAAACACAAAACTTTTATAGTCAATTAATTTTTGTTAATTATTTTTATAGTCTTTTGTGCACCACGAAATTTTCTCAGAACTCTTCTTATATTGCGTGCATATCGTAAAAATTGTAAACAGCATATTGTTCAATAATTATTTTATATATGTTTATTTTTTCAATACTTACCGTACATGTATCGCACAACAAAGTCAACTCGACTATCCCAAGAATAAGCCATTATAACACAGTTCCTTTATAATTCATAAAATGCCCTAAGCGAAATAGTAATAACAGATTTGTCCTTTATTAACAATAATATAGATTTTAGTTCAGCTCTCTTGTGGCAATTTATTTAATTACTACCTTAAGATTCGCTTAATTCAAACTAACTAAAGTTGTTATTGACGGGAGCATTTCCTTTGCAACATTCGATTTATTTTATAAGTGCATCTAAACATTATCTATAAATAAATTTCAATTATATATATATATAAATATATATAAACGATTTATATATATATATATATATAAATTTATACATATATATATATATTAGAATAAATATATATATATATATGTAGGAAAAAATATATTTTTAGTGCACGCATAACCTATTGTAAAGAGATTTTCGAAAAATGTTTGCATTCTTGTTATTTGTATAGCAAGCAACGAAATTTCATCTTTCACCTTTTAAGAACGAGCATAAAAGAATGCTATTCTAAGATACTCAACAAAAGACCATGTCCGGCAGAGAGAGTCTTAATTAATTGTACAAATACTATAAAAAAAAAAACCTAAAATATTTATAAAACTTCTGGTTTTTTGTAAGACAAACGTGAATAAGGCACTTAATTCAAAAATCATACATTTTAACAAAATAGTTCCAATCTATGAAGTATATTCAGAATAGATCCCAAATTTTGCAAATACCCTTCAACAAAATGTGCAACGCATAAAAGGAGATATATCTGCGCGCAGAATTTTTAGCCAGCTTCAACACAGACGATTCAACAGTTTTATTTAGTTTTAGTGCTTAATTTTTAGATAGTACAAGCTGCCATCATTATTTGCATAACTATATTGCGTAAGCTTTATATAATATAAGCTGACGATTCCTTTGCCTTTGCCAGGTCGCAGTTTTTTTCTTAAAATTTTAGACACAAATACGACAACAATTTCTCGCCCGTGCAAAATGTAAATATATCCGCATTATCTTGCATTATTGCATTATTGTCTCAAGGTATATTTATGGAAATTGGGAAATGAATGAATGAATCAATGACTTTTCCGCGCGAGTTCGGCCCCAGCTAGGGGAAAGGGGGAAATTCATGATGGTTTTTTTAAAACGATTATTTTAACAATCCCAGGCCTCAATAAAACTCCATTAAGCATTGTCGAAATGAACATTCTAAAATAGTTATGGAAATGTTTTAATTGATTTGACATTCGGCGCAGCATCTTTTAAATTCTGGGCGTTGACGTTTATTGGTACACCACAAAGCAAATCGTAGCTCTTCGAACATTTCAACCCAGAGAGAACGCGACGAAGATAAATAAGTCCTTGTTGGTGAATCCTTCACGGTGGATGAATTAAGATGGCCGTGATTCTTACAGCTGCTGTGACTTATCCGTAATGATTTTGCTTTTTGTCGAAAATGAATCATGAATTCAAGGAATGACACAATAAATCCAACCAATGTTCCAGTAAGCAGCACCACGAATACGCCACCTGATGAATTACGGCAGAGCTTTAAATATTTAAAAACTGTCCATTTACCAAGGCTTACCTATACTTTCGAGCCCCAATGCATTTGCCTTGGACTGCTTATTGTTGCTTATCCGCTTACAGGTCTCGTCCGTGTTTTTCCACCACTTGTCGTATAGCATTTGAATATCACCCTTTTCTTGAAGCTCCAAAATAGCCAACGATATCTTGTCCCGCCACGGAGACCCCTTTGGTGTGGCAATACCATATCCTATTAAGTATATTGCGTAAAATTAAAGATTTAAAATAGAAAAGAATGGATATCTTCGACACACCGAAGATTAAAATGCCGTGTAAACATCAAGCTTAAAAGTAATACAATTTTTTATTCCCAAACAATAATCGGACAGGTAGGGCAACATTTTGCAATTTTTAAGCGGCTTGTCAAGTACAATCTGATACAATGTGTCCTACGAGAACCACTCGGAGAATGACTGACCTACCTAATTTGGCCGCCATGGCTCAGTAAGCCCTGATTGGTAGTGGTACGGTAAATGCTATAAGGCCTATAAAAGGTACTTAACGCTCAAAAGGTGAGTATCTGCCGTTATGAAGAGCCGACCAAAGATTTGGGCTAGTAGCTAGAGCTTGTCCAATTTACAGATTGGCGCCACCGAAAAGATGGTTGGGTAAGGTTGCCGAGGTGTACTTCACAGCGCCCTTTAATCAGCATTCAAAGTGAGAGATCTGGGTGAACCTTCATTAGTTCCTTGTTGGCAATAGTTAATGTTAAAAAGATTTCCCATTCTACTCTTATTTACATGGTTCTTAGTAAGGTCTACCTGTTAAACAAATGACTATACTATACCATACTATAACTTATTTACTTTCTTGTTAATAATTAAAAGCAATTATACCTTTAGTGTCCAATAAGCCGCCTATTTGTGTTAAATTGCAGTCTCGCTGAACAATATAGTCCAGCATTGTGGATTCCATTAAGAACGCGTAGTTACCCTGGTTGACACGCCTTATGCCGTCCTCATAAGTTGATGTGAATGCCATAGGCTTCTTATTGTCCATAATTCGCCACATCTTTTTATAAGTTTCAATCATAGAATCCTAAATGAATTTATTTATATTTTATCAATAATGATGGAATGATTCCCCCAATTTGGGCTAAACTGCGCGCAGAACTCATTCTTTCGCTAACCGGGGAAGGTTTCAAGAGAGGGCCTGGTGGGGATACCGCAGGGTTCTATTATTACAATCGATAGGTAAGGCAATAAGAGCCTGGTCGCTTATGATCTTCAGCCTAACTGGCTTATCGTCCTTCATTATTACTGTAGGAGTTGCGATATGCGATACTCCTAATAGAACTGCGAACTGGGAATCGTGTAACGGCTGCTTCAGCGGGTAGCTCCAAGGTATTGCCCGAGTAGGTCGTCCCCATCCGTGTGTTGTCGGGGCAGGCGGTTTCTGACAGCTTTAACAAAATCGGTAGGCTTAATCGGGTCATTTTTCAGTGATATCCTTTTCTTTGAATTGAAACTGGCCTGCACTATTTCAATCCTTTTCGCTAAATTTTTAAAGACCTAACCTAACCACTCTTACATCTGGGACACTATTGACGGGGGTTGCGAGGCCATTTTGGGTATGACGTTACGCGAAATCAAAAGGCGGTTCAGCTGCATATACGGTCCATCCGTCTGGGTGAATCATGTCCGGCAATGGCAGCGATTCCCTTCCGTCCCAAAGATATCGGACGGAGATGTTGACCGTTTCCAACCCTTGGCGATAGCTACCAATGGCATTGATTCCTTGAAGTCCCTAGTCCCAGCTGAACAGCCTTTGTGCGCTGCGACATTCCTTCAAGAAATGTCCTTTCTCTATACAGTTTTAACGCGCACTTTATTCCTCCGTATCGTGTGGTAGTTTCGTAGTGACGTTGAGACGCTGGTATGGTAGGTGCGAAATGGACGGATGTCGGGCGGGATAGGTTAGCAGGGTCAGTGTGCCGAATTCCTGCATTTTTAGGAGGCCGCGAATGCCATATAATGTGGCAAACAAACAATAGACTTACCCGAAAAAATGTCATTGTTGATCCACTTTCTAAAGTTCCGTATGAGATTTCCGTCTGGCTAGCCAAATCTTCAGCATTTTCAATCGGGTTAATCATACGCTCGACAGTTAAAAATGCTGCCAAGTTGGCGGTATAGGATGCGACTATTATGAGAGAAAAAAATCCCCAAACACTGCTAATAATTCGGGTAGACGCGGCTCTTGGATATATATCTGATCCCTGCTGCATAAGCGTTCCAATAGTAAACCAAAAGCTATCAGATATCGAAAACTGGTTGATTATTGTTACGTGATCCACATCACACGGGTGTACACTACGCCATTCGATCGGAGATAATTTTGCCAATAAATATATGGTCAATGATACAAGTAAATATGCCACCAAAACGTAAATCCATATTTCAATAGCTAATGGGTTCATAAAAGAAAACAGTCTAGTTGGTTCTGTGGTGGGCACCTGAAAATATAATTATTTATTTATTATATTTAATAATATAAGGAGGTAAATGAGCCGGAATTTATTGAGCCCAATGTGTGACATCGGTACGAGAACGTTATATCCAAGTCTGATTTCCTATTGAGCTATCGAACATGGGGTATCTGTAGCTGTTGGGTCTTCCCTTTTATCGGAACTCTTTGAGCTTCATATCTCAGATATTATGTTTGTGGGTGTAATATTTGCACTTTATTGTCACTGTTCGCTTCTCAGTGACCTTAACTTAAACCAGACTGTGTTCTCACCGGGTCTGTTTTATGATTTTTGCACCCTACTTTAGTAGGGCTTTCCGGAATCTTGATATCGATTTTTATCGACTGCTTAGAAATGGGACGAGTTATCAACTATCGGAAACCAACTCATTTTGCGCGGACCCTAGGTAGACCTACGATAAAAATTTCTCTTATAGGTTCTGAGATCCTTGCGTTCATGCATACGGACAGATGAACGGATAGACAGACTAGATGGACTCGGCTATTGATGCTGAACGAGAATATATATTCTTTATGGGGTCGGAGATGCTTCCTCACTATATTATTTAATACATACCTTTAATAAAATGCTGATGCCTAGATTCATAAATGGTTTTGTGAAATCTATAACACTTTCCCTTGCATAGGTGATTGTCATCGACCCAACAGCCAAGTCCGCCTTCTGAAAATAGAACAATTGTTTATAATATACCGATTAACACAAAACAACAACCAAACTTCATTTTAATTAGCATGTTAAAATGGTATCCTCCTATATAGACATAGGTCAAAATTGCCCACCCCTTTTATACTTACATATTTCATTAGCTGAGCGACCATTCCATTCCATTGGCCTGTTTCGGGATCTTTGGCGCCATACTTACGATCAGGAACTAAATCTAGTATGTAGTCAAACCCAACCTCGTGCGATATTGTCTCCAATATATCGACACAAAAGCCATAAAAGCGTTCATTGCCGGTGTAGTTTTTACCGTAACGCATCATTACGTAGGGCGTTTCCTAAAATTTAATAAATTAATAAGTAATAATATAATAAAAAAAAATAAATCCTATAGACAGACCAATATTGTTATTACAACTAAAGTTACATTCATGGAACCAGCATCAAAAAATAATGAGGGCTCCGTTATGTTAAGATGATCTTGAGGCGTCCATTCGCCGACTTTCACGATGGAGTGTTGCTTTAATTTTATTAAATCGAGCTTGAATTGAATTCGTTGACCGTCTTTAAATTGTATAGGCCCCGTTAATCCTTTCCATTCAACCTAGTTTAAAAATTTAATAAACTTTTATCATTTTTCCTTATATGCATTTGTAACACAAATAATTGAATGCCTTCACAAAGCTAAGTTATACCGCATTAATATAATTGATCAAGCTCAGGCCTCCGTTCCACGGGACTTCATCGTCACAAGTCAAATTTGATAGGTGAATTAAGGGGTGCATGGACTGCAGCCCGATGGCAAATACATAAACTGAGTCAAACATTAAAGCTGCCTCTGTCTGAAATATATTTAAACATCATTATGTTTAATAACTATTTACAAGATTGAGTCTTACCTGAATACTAACGGTTTTCTTAAATTTATAGGTTGATTCGTTTCGGTTCAAATTTCCAATATCGAATAATTCCATACCCTTAAGTATTTCTTTTACCGCTACATCGCCCATATCAACCAGTCGGAATGATGTTATATTTACAAAGTTGTATTTAAAATCTTCCAAATCAAAATTTTCTAAGTCGAAACTTGTAAAAAGGTAGTGGAATTTATACTCATTCATTTGTTGCTGAAGAATCTACATTTAAAAAATAAATTGAATTATATAAAATTGATACACCCTTTGCCCAGTCCCGAGCTGACCTGACATATATTTAAACTAAGTATATTTTATTCTGTTGCTGTCGTTTGACTTCGTGCCTGCCTATATATTTCGACTGCAATGTGTGTGTGTATATGTATACAGAAATTCTTGCAATTTACGCTAGCTGCCGCTAGCACGTGGGCTGCCAAAACACATTTTCCTTTATAACTTTTGTGTTTCTAGACCGATCTTGCTGAAATTTTTAACAGAAGATCTTATAATGCTATAGAATAATATATAATATTATAGCACATTCTCAAAAAGACAATTGTATTGCAATTATTGCTTAAATAGGTGGGTAGATCAAATTGGTTTATTTATTTGATTTGCAGCTATGGTTTGTAGGCGGAGGTTGCAATAGTTATGAGCCAAGGTCAACTAAATCTTCTTATGTTATTTAAATTTTTTTAAGTGCCAAATAAGAGCTCACATTTTTCAATAAAATTGAAATCCCGGCCGAGTTAGTGTCAATTAAGATATTATGAATTTCATTGTTTTTAAACTCGTGAAGAACAGACAGATAAGAACCCGGGGATACTTGTCGTATGTGCACCTCAGCTTCAATTGACCGCGAAAATTGATTTAATACCAATATACCTGCAGAAGAAAGTTGTTTTTTAGGGTAGAATGTGCAATTGCATGCTCAAGCCTGTACTTACCGTGGTCCTTTTCATATAATATACCAAACCTTGTCCAATTTAGATATCGTATAACATCGATGAAAGCTCGGTTAATATGTTGCTGCGAGGGATGAACATTAATGGAAAATTTTTGAGCGGATCGACTAATTCCAATATCTGGTATATCCAGGTCATCGCATATTGAATTAATATGGGTGGCCAAAAATGAATCTGTTGGACTAAAAATAGCCTGTACTCCGCCTTCGATAAGATTACATACTATTTAGGAAATAAATATGATATATTTAAATGGAATAATACATTTTTGTTCAAGATTTCATACCTTTTTGAACAGCCTGAAAAGAGTCCTTAGCAATATATTGAATATTGTGAACCAGGTTGGTTTCAGGTAGCACACTCTTGTCATGGTTGAGTCGATGTACAGCATATTGAAAGGCTACTTCTGGATCACTTTGGTGCTTAGATAGTTTTGGAAAAAGGGCGCCTTTCATTTATAGACATACAGTATTTGTGTATAAGTTTATATGTATGTATTTTAAATAGTTACCTACCCACTTTAATTACGGAAGTTGAGGAAACGTAGGTTACCAAATTTAGGCTTAATATAATTTTTATCACTAAGGTCATTTTATTATATTTAGCTAAGCAGCAAAACACCCTTTGAATTTAAGTTTAAGCAGTAAGAAACCCTTGCAGTGCTTTCTGAAAAGAATCCCAAGAAGTGCAGATTTTCATGATACAGACGAATAGACAAACAGTAAGGCATAGCTAAAGAGGGTATCAGAGGTGTATCCTTATGACTGTTTAATACATTTGCCAAAAGAACATTTTATACTTTTTACTACATTTCCATGGTGTTAGGGTCGTGTAAAAATATATGGAAAATATATATGGCTAAGTCTTTGTTTTAGTTGCCGTATATAAAGAAAATCCATATGAGTCGGGGTAGTGTCTATTTCACATAATTTGTTTATCAGGCGGAGGAACTTAACTTTATTGCGTATTTTGTTAAATATATCCGTTTATTTCAACAATTGTCAATGTTGCGAGAATAGCGAATGAAAGCCGCTAATTATCGATAGCGAGTCATTAGAAATATCGAATTTTCGATTTGGCGGAGGCTATTGGACATTAAAAATGTTTGAAACAAAAATATAAAAAAATATTTTTGGCATTTTCAATGTTTTGCTTTTAATAACTATTAATTAAATGTAGTTATATAATAAATTTAAAAAAAAATAATATAAATAACGAGAAGCTAAGGATATCTTCGGCACGCCAAAGATTTAAACCCCTCGTAAACAGTTCCCTTTTGCAGAATAGTGCAGCTCGAAAAGGCTGAGTTTCCGAGCGGATGAGCGAGTTCAGGAAGTCCTCGCTGGAGTAGCTGATGAAGATAGGGAACAATTTTTAAAGTGCGATGATGGAAGCAATACCACCAAGGCCTTTGACCTCGTATGGGATCCAGCGATTGACCAGTTGATGTTTTTATTTTCTGTCGTAGGTTCCAACTGCAGGCGCTCAGTTTTGTCTACTTGGACTCTTGGGACAAGTCATAACTAAGGCAAAGATCTTTCTTCAACAGTTTTGCAAGGACGAATTGACGCGGGATGAAAACCTGTCGATTGCACGTGATACGACCTGGAGGGAGCTATGCAGCAGATTTCGGAACATTTCAATTCCTAAAGTGATGCTCTTCGAAGAATCTGAAGTTGTAATTTCTAAATTTCCGCAACAAGTCGATAGTTTCGAGTTTTCGGTTAAGTAGACCGAAAATGCTTTTGCCTGAAAGAAAATATTCCTGCCTCCATTCACTCAACCGAAATAATTGTTTGAGAATCCAAAACGCGCTTACCATAGAGCAAACAGCGTTTTTTTTATTTACTCCATTAGTCTAAGTTAATACATTTTATATAATATTATTAGCCAGTGGCTATACCTAATGCGACTCCTCCAATGAATGAGGTTATAAATATATGGAGGTCATTTATTTTCGGTCCTTCTTCATCTCCAATATATTTTGAGTACCACTTCCTGACTTTTATTGTGTTTCCTTTAAGTTTGTCTTCTGCTTTGTCAAGTTTGCGATCCAAATACCTTTCCGTCTGCAAATAAGAATATAAAATATAAAAATATTTATCAATCGAGATCAATTTGGCATAGAAATCTGGCAAAATCCTACATAGGCATAGGTCAGAAAATAATCTCTACAACAGAAAGAAGGGCCCATGTTTCAAACTATAGGACTATAAACTGATACGCATATATCAAAAATCAAGTATATATATGCTTTAAAGCTGAACTATAATTGGAATAATATTTTAAAAATAGTTATGTTTACCTTATCTAACCAATTTGTTTCATGGGGTGATATTGAAGATTCTACCTTTTCGGCTATTTTGTCCACACTTCTCGACAATTTCGGCCAGTCGATTTTAATAAATCCTTCTTGGTGTGCAATTTCCATTAAAATAATACTTCCGCCAATAGCAAACGCAGCAAACTTTCCAAATTTTATTGTTGTGTACCCAGTCACCCTTGAAAATATATAAGCATAAAAATTAAGTAATCAGTGAGATTTTTATACCATTTTCTTTTGAAGTATGAACGTTAAACAGAGATAAACCAATTACGCTGTACCTTTGAGTAGTTTTCAACAAGGGACAAGAAGGCAGAGACAGCTTCTATGTCGTCATTGACTGCATGCTGGAAAAGTACAAAATACCTTCCATCTTAACCTTCTTTTTCTAGCTTCCATAAGAGCACGCATTACGGACTACTAACTCGGATGTTAAACCGGTTATAGACGAGGACGTACTAGTATGGGAAGGACGTAAATACTTAAGACATACCGCAAGCCTTAACCTACGGACTGATTACGGACAAGTATAAATTAAACGGGCATGCTTCCACAATCTTACGTGCGGAAACTGTTTGACACCAGACACGTACTTGTCCTTGTACACGTCCTTGATCGCTATCAAGGAGGACAACAAGCTTAGACTTCTTAAACACAGCCTTTAAGGTGATTGCCGGCACCGCCGACGAGAACGACTTACAGAACATGAGAAAGACAGAGTCATAGTTGGTCGAGTCACATTTCAATGAATAATTTATAAATGTAAGTTTTTGTTGGTTTTTAACTTATTGTTCATTCGGCCTTAGTGCTGTTTTTGGGTAAGAGTTATAATATAAAGACCACAGTGGGACTCTAAATGTGAGTCTTAAGATAAACTACGTCCCCCCACAGCTAAGTGAGGGCCGTCTCGTGTCTCTGCAATGCTTTTTCTAGTTCGGTACCTAGCTCTGTTCGGTGCCTGACGATGATCAGGGTAAGCTGCTGCTCATGATTGACCATGATAGTAACTGGGTAACCCATGTGCTTCAGGTTTTGGAGGACCAGTTCGTAATCATGGTTTAGGGCATTCCTAGGAGATTAAAGCTAGATACACTGAAAATTGTGTGTATCTTAGCTTCTAGTAAATACCGATTCGCTTTTAAGACACCTCCCCCAAATGCCGCCAAGGCTAAGAAAAATATAATTTTTATCTAGATAGAGCCTAATGATTTTGCACTTATACACATTTGTGTGTGTTTAGGTGTTTGTATGTATGGAAGGAAGCTAATGTTTATAAAAATAGTCCGGGATATTTCCTTGTCGAAATTAGTTTCCCACACAATGACATCACAGTTAAAAGTAGCTGGTGTCGGGCGTTGATTTTGTATGTATAAGATTTCTTCTCATTATTGGGGCGTGACTCAATTGATAAAATTTATCGCGTATTTTGCTAAACGATTATGTTTTCGGTTACGACAGCCTGTAAGTAAATTTGCAATATGCAATTCAAAACACAAACCATGTACATACATACATACACACATACCTACATATGAATGTATGCTGACATAAGTCTATATACTATAACACATTCATAGGTAAGAAATAAATTGTTTAAAATTGCAGTACGTACCATCCTGAAGTTGCTCCAATTATTATCTGTGAGTAAGCTGAGCGGCTACTTATGTCGCCTAATATTCCTTTTAAAAACTTTGATGCGCCTTCCATCGTAATGTATTTAACAAACAGTTGTTCACTCAGAGATTCAGTTAGTGATGTAAGTAAACATTAGAACATTGTTAAGATATTGCCGATATTGAAAATCGATTTATTCAAACATTATCGCTTTAAGTTACCACCGCTAAGCAAATAATTAAGTAATGTGTCTTGAATTTTCGTTTAGAGTAAAGGAAATCAATTTTCGACAGCATAAGGTATGTATTGCGGCTAATATATTATAACTAATAAATAACTATATTTATATTGCAAACAATGACAAATGTTGAAAATATCGATAACATTAGAACATCGACTGCCACCAACATCATTGGCCAGCGAATACGCTGGTTAAGATATCTCAATGGTGGCGGGTAAAATGTAACTTATCTGTATTTTAACCTATACGCGCGTTATGTGCGTTAAAACGTACCTATCCGATATTTTTCCATCTTACGATGGCCCTTAAAATAATCTCAACCTAATATACCTCTAATAATTTAAATTTATTGCTATAAAATAATATTAACTTAATTAATATATACCCTTTTGATTATTCATATGAAAATATTGCAAATGATGTAAAGTTCTTAAATAAGGTGAAAAAGTAAAAAATTTATGAAAATTATTTGAGCGCTGACTGAGTTATGGGGATGGGAAATTTTGACCTGTGTCTATATAGGGTAATAGCGGGTGTACCCCGGCCTTGCCCGTGGCAAGGGTAAAATAAATTCTCTTAAAGATCTTTGAAAATGAGTTTAAACGATCGGACGGTAGGCAAAAAAGATTCATACAAACGTTTTTATCGATTTTTGCACTCATGCGGTTGGAATTTCCCAAAACCCCGTCTTAACGTGCACCTTCATAACATAAGCTAACTACAGTGAAAATTGCAGCTTTCTAGCTCTCAGACAGATTTATTTATAGAGAACCGCATGCAATCAAGCAAACTATATTGTTTGATGCGACAGTCAGCCTGATCAGATGTATGATGATGATAATTTGCAATTCACGATCCCCGCTTCACGAATCGATGCTAACTTGCAGGGCAAAGGTTCTCAGTAAGAATATGCAAGGAAATCTCTAAGAATATAATTGAAGTCGTCTGATTCTATTAATATTGCTATGTTTTTGTAGTTTTAATTTTATTGTTGCCATAATTCCAAATTTCAGCATTAAAATTATCTCTATGAAACCATTATAGTATTCATTCGACCCCTGCATAAAGATTTTATATATATAATTTGTTAAACTCAAATTTTACCGTCAGAAAATAATAGCTAACAATAAATGTGTATAAATCTGAAAAAAATAATAAACTTTTTTATTGTAGTTAAGGCCTTAGAAATGTATGTCATACTTATTAAAATACGAAGTGTAAGAGACCGAAGGCATTGACTATTACCGATAACGAAAAAATACCACTACAGGTGGACTCGTTTTATTGTATTAATTCCATATGTTTCTATGTGGAATTATAGTTTTATATTCTTTCATTGTGAGCTACCGTTGTTTTGATTTTTTAAAGGAGAAAGTTAAATTTACGGAAGTAATGTAAGTGTATATTATTTTGTGTTTTACACATAAGTGAAGGTGTAGATACAAATAAAGAATTGTATTATGTTAGTGTGAGAAAGTTGTATGCTGTTGGAAAAAATGAATTTGAAATATATATATACCATAATATACATATGTACATAGATATATATGCATATAAATGTATATATGTATGTAATAATTGTAAATGCTTAACATGCACACAAACTTACATGAGATAATCCGATCTTATGAATTTTGCATGTCATTTGTGGTATATAGCATCAGTGCATTTCTTTTTATTTGCGTGGAAATGTGCATTCAGGTTATATACAAACATATATAATTTTGTGTGTTGTAAGTACATAAACTCGATGAAATTCATACTTATCCCATATTGCGAAGTCACAAGTGTGTTACCCAAAGAAAATATAATAATTCAATTAAGCAAAATATGTTAAAGCCTTGTCCCATGAAACAAAAATATGGGGTATGCATATAAAAAACAGCGAACAAATTCGATAATTTCAAAGGCATGTTCCTTGCAGTTTAAACAAAGAATAAGTGAGAATACTCAAGTCAGACGTGTCCAGCCTGGGGCAGCCTGAACCTGGGGCTGAGCTGATAAGTTATCCGCAGACTCTTGGCCATTGACTTATTATATGTAAGTTATTTCATGGCTCGACTTGCGCCTCGTGCTAGTCTCATAATACGACTCCTCGGCGATTGCGGCCCCGGATTCAGTGGCCAAATTTTGTCTGGTCAGCAGATTTACATCGTATTATTTTGGCCAGTCCAATTTGGTTGTTTGTCGTTTACTCATGTTAACTTGTCTCCCTTTCCAAACAGCGCCGTCCTTGGTCATGCCTATATCCTTGAGCACCGTACGGATTTCTGCTTGGTTCCGCTTCGCTTGTTGACAACTTACCGGGAATATTATAAAAGCGACCACAGCGCTTATTGCCAGACACAGAGATTAATATTGACCTCCACTTCTCGATGGGACTTAGGTCCTCTCCGCTTGGCAGGCTCAAAAGAGTCTGATATTCAATGATGTGATTGATCCGCAACTTGTTTAAGAGCACCTTTGAGATTGACGTACTTGGTGCCGTTTATGAGGGCGGCGCGGTCGGGGGTTTGATTAAGACTTGCAGAGTGCCAGGGAGACAACTCTAATCCCTGGGCGCATATGAATCCGCTGCACAAGCTGCCCCGACGACAATTTTATTATCACGATCCGACACGATATTGTCCGGTATTTGCAAAAATAACGCTGTGCGACAGGGAAAACTAGCATCTTCTTACAAAAATACTTAGATCTAGATCATTTTATGATAAAGTGATTATTAATGATGATGATTAACTGATAACTCAATAATTAATTGGCAACTGGCACTAGCACTAATATCTGAGAAATTCTTTTCCATTGTCGTTAATTATTGTGGGAGTTTCACTAAATTTATATTGGCCAATGCCCGCTGCAGTGTCTTATTGGCAAAACAATTTATTATCATTAGTATTGACTTTATTGGTATTATTTTTTCGAATAAGCTCGTTTAACTGCCTAAGCTCTGGCACCTACATCGGTTTATTCTTTTATTTTAGCGGCAGAATCATGTGAGTCGATGAACTGCACTCGATTTTCTCCCTTTAATTTCATTTCCATAGCCAAATGGATTCCGTAATAAATTGCTTGTTCTACTTCTGTTAATTTTTATTGCAATTTCGTTTAGAGAACGGCTGCACTTGAAAGCTTTGAATTTTGCTACTTTCATTACTTCATTATTGAATGGCTTTACACGTCCGTTTTTGGTAAATTCAATAAATATCAGCCCAAACAAAGTCAACGACCAGTTAGAATGAACTCTAATCGGCAGTTAAAATTATTTTTAGCTCATTTGAAATGCTTTCCTTTTTTGTACACTGAACCCATTGAAAGTATATCTCCGATCCCATAAAGTATATATATTCATGGTTAGCATCAATAGCCGAGTCGATTTATGTCTATAAACAGTCATAAAGACCCTTTAGTCTATGATTTGAAATGCCTTCTTGGTTGCCAATGCCTCATCAAACTAGCAAGAAATGAAATGGTTGAATTTCTCGACACTTGTCAGTGTAGAGTCATTGTGCTCCAGACTTATAAAAATAAATATAAAGTTTTACATCTGATTTTGAGTAAATAAAGACGATAAATTATGATGACTTGGACGTTCCACTTTCTTAGCTTCAATATATCGACGTCATCTTTTATATCCATTATCTTTTCAATGTACTCCACTGGATACTTCAGAAGACATTGCAGTTACATCTAGTTTAATGCATCAATAGAACCATGTCATGCCCAAGATAGATTCTTTAGTATTTCCTTTATTAAGCTGGACAAAGTCGAATCAAAAAATATGTTGCCAGACAAATAGTTTATGTCTTTCTTCTTCCAATCTTTTTTCCAAGCTACTCTCCCAATGTAACCTAAGACGTTTTTTCTTAAAAACTTTTAAATTTTTATTTGGACACCGCTTATATAATTTGTACTTTCTGAATTCTTTGTAAACAAAAAAGGGACACTTCTGTTTTGTCTTCTTTTTATTACCTGAGCCCGATTATGTTTTTGTGCAAATGTATAAAACAGGCAGAAGATGGCATTTCCAATCCATACAGTATATATTGCATATCAGCATCAATAGCCGAGTCGATCTAGCCATGTCCGTAAGTCTGTCCTTCCGAAGGTGGGTCCTCCTAGTGCCCGCGCAATATAAGTTTGTTTCCGATAATCGATAACTTGCCCCGTCTCCACGTAATCGATAAAAATGTATGTATTACCTGACGAGATGAGGCGATAATGAAAGCCGCTTTTAAATTCTTATCTAGAGTTTGATTTTATGATTTCTGCAACAAGTCAATAACTGTAAAAGGTCCAAAACTTTCGCAGAGCTCTTCCCGATCAGCTGAAAATCTAGAACAGACCAAAAAAACGTGTTCTGCGTCTTATGCCTAAGCCTAATGAGATAGGATTTAAAACATCCATGTCCTATAAATAACTGTGACATGTATAAGGGGATTTATGGTTAAAATACCTACCACGGTAATTACAAGTTTTACCGCAGCGTTTTACCGATGGGAGCTATACAGCTTCGTTTCGGCCACCAGAGAAGCGTTTTTGGGTACGCCGCCGGAGCGATAGGGGTATCTTAGCCAGATCCGCGGCCTTGTGAAGATCCAGATCCGCTGGATCTGTTGAACAATCTACAGTCTTTCTGTATGCTGTAATACTAGCATCTTGTGACGGGTATCTGTAGAGAATGCGCGTCCACACCGCGTCTTTTCACAACTAACATATGTGTAAGAGACGGAAAATCATGAAATGCCGAAAAGTGTGGGACTTGCACCAACTAAAACCCCACATTTTCTCCGCATCCGTCTCATGGCACCACCGATTGAGTATCACTTCACGAAGGGGAGATGACATGATAGCCTCATCTATGATTGACGACGGGAAGGTACTCCTCTTCTGCTTGGCTTCCTCCTGAGCATGGATAAGTCGCACGCATCCGAGATGTGTTCCCTAAGCTGCTGCGCCAATGTCCTGTGCTGACTTCGTGCTATATGTCCATTTAGCATTGAGAATTGCGGAGAAAATCAGTAAAGGTTTCCTGGTCTAGGCATTTTTCCTTTCATTTTTGAACCTTCATCTGTGAATACAAGCACACGCATATGAACAACGCGGTTTGCGCTGTCATGTGGCTTATTATAATGACCACATATTCCTTATTAACTTCCGAATATAAATCGATTTCGATAAATTTTCTTCGGTAGATCTTATTATTTTTTTAAATTTTGTTTGACGGATGTAGGGACGGTGGTATCTAAAAAAAATTTGTATATATCATTTTATAATCTACATATCGAGTTTGGTGTCGCGGTTATTGGGAGGCTTGTAGGTCCTACGGTTAAATGTCTTGCTTTTATAGGTTCTGAGATCGACGCGTTCATAGATACGGATGCTGCGTAGATCACATTATTACAAAAGGAAATTGGTCGTATTTGCTGTCCTTTTCTGGTTAAATTCTTAAAAGGCTCGTTGTGCCTCTTATATTCCCCTGTATACTGTATTGGGCCTTAATAAACCTATTTATGCAATCTTTCGCTGTAATATTTTGCTGTTGTGCAATTTTTGTAATTATTTTTTATATTAAAATTCTTAAAATATATATATATATTTTGACCGAAGGAATAGAAGAAATAACGTTGATAAATAATTTACGTATTTAAAAGACAAATAATATTTTGCATTTCGATTTACTGATAACTTTAATAGTTTACCGACAGTATAAATTTAAAGTTTTATCTGCTATTTTTGTGTATATTATCATTCATAAGTACACATGATTTTTTATGTCGTGCACATATGCCTTTTTCAACCGAGTTTTTTTTTAAATGGTTTGAACTTGGCGTGTAACTTGTGTCACCCTGTGATAACCATATACAAAATTAAGTACATGTGTATGTGTGTATATGCAACCTTGACAACTAGTATGGTAGTTTGGTAAGCGGGGTTGAGTACAGAAGGTGAAGTTAAGAAACCAATAAAAATTGATATTTAAATTATCATTCACGCATAAGTTTATAATTAATGATTTAAAAATACACTTAAAAAACACTGGATCGTATGTGACACAACTAACGTAAATTAGTGAAGTCCCGTAGCCGACGCCATTTTGTATTTACATATTTGGAATACAAAGTAAAATTATTGTAAATGGAACTTGGGAAAAAAAGGTAACACACATTTTAAAAAAATTGTATATATATGTATTAGGCTGTATAAAAACAGTTAATTAAATTATGCCAATAGATTCGCCTTTTAGCATTATGGGATGTATGAATAAAAACGATGTTCTAATAATTACATACATATGGCTGCGTTTGCACTTACAATTACTAAATTTAAATATGTGTACAAATGTATGTATTATGCAGTTTTTTATATATATATCCGTGCATATTTTCATACAACTTCTTATGTACACACTTGTTCATACACACATATGAAGTTCAGTTATTTATTTGCTTTGCACATACATATGTACATATGTATGTAAAATATTGCTTACCCCTCCTCCTTAGTATGTTAATTTTGTTTGTTGTTGTGTCTGTCAATGTTAACATGAATTTTCGACTCATTTCAGGTATAAGGGTGGTCGGACACCTTCAGTTAGGTCAAGTGATAGGCGACGTCCTCAAAGTTTTTCAACATCATCTACGCTTTCCCCGCGGGTTGTGTTATCTCGTTTGGAACCCAGAGATTTTGAACGCCTTCGATTATCGTACAAAGTTGCTATTGACCAAAGGAGATCTCGAAGCTGCCGTGGCATGAACATGGGTCAAAAAATTAGTGGCGGCGTTAAAACAGTTAACCGAAATGATTCTCAGGCAACGTTCAAACCAATTATACCAAGAGAACTGCAAGCCGATTTCCTTAAACCTGCTCGGATCGATATATTGCTGGATATGCCACCCGCAAGCCGAGAGGTTCAACTGAAGCATTCGTGGAACTCTGAAGACAGATCTTTAAACATATTTGTTAAAGAAGACGATAAATTGACATTTCACCGACATCCTGTTGCGCAAAGTACTGATTGCATTCGCGGCAAAGTCGGTCTTACAAAAGGATTACATGTATGGGAGATTTATTGGCCAACAAGGCAAAGGGGCACCCATGCGGTAGTTGGTGTAGCATCTGGTGATGCTCCGTTGCACTCTGTCGGGTACCAGAGTTTGGTGGGATCTACTGAGCAGAGCTGGGGCTGGGACTTGGGCAGAAACAAATTGTATCATGACTCAAAAAATTCAGCTGGTATCACGTATCCGGCAATTTTAAAGAATGATGAAGCTTTTTTGGTTCCAGACAAGTTCTTGGTTGCTTTAGATATGGACGAGGGCACTTTAAGCTTTATTGTTGACCAGCAATATCTTGGTATTGCATTTAAAGGCCTGAAAGGAAAGAAGCTCTATCCCGTAGTTTCTGCCGTATGGGGTCACTGCGAGATAACTATGCGTTATATCGGCGGACTAGATCGTAAGTACAATTTCACTGGATGCTTATTTACGTGTATTTTTTATTATAACCACTGTTCATTTCAATTAATCGAGTCTAGTAGAACAGTATAATATGTTTTTGACACTTTTAAGGAGTCCTTACCTTCGTTTTGCGTTATTGTCTTCACAGCCCAATACATTTTCCATCAGATTAAAGTCGGGGAGTAAGGTTGCAAAGCCATGACACTCGGCATTATCCTATTTTAAACTCACGACAATGGTCTCAATCTAGGATATACGTAGTTTTTCTAAAAAAAAAAACAACATTTAAATCAATCGATCCACGAATCTGCATTCCCGCCTATTATTAAATAAATTTCGTCCTTTTGCAGTTCGTTTAAATAAACTAATATTTGCCCATTCAAATGAAACATTTTTCATTTGTAAAGGCGACAAAGTGTCAGCCTGAGCAGTCCACGTCGTAATTTAGCATTTAAAAGTGCACAATGCGCAGTTGTTGGTTTGAAAGCAATTTTAAGAACTTCTCTAGACCTATTTTCATATGTATTAGGATCTTCTAAATACCGATCAACAGATCTGCAGCTGCGAAATATATTTCTTTTATTATCTCTTGGTTAGAAAGTCCTTGTAAGTGAAAGGCGCCATAACCCATTTTTATCAAAAACACTTGTTTTTTAAATCTTAATTTAGCTTGCATCTAAAAGGATTTGCAATTTTTGTACACACAATGTAAAACACGTTTAGTGCCTTTATTTAAATGACAATGTTATAAATTACCAGACAATATATGAATTAATATTTTGGACAGACAGACATATATGGCTAGATCAACCCATCTATTGATACTGACCAAGAAAATGTACTTTATGGAACCGGAGAGGGTTCGCTTGCGCCTGTTACATTCATTCCATTAACAGTCAATTTTCAGTTACACATATAGTTTTAAACTGAACACGGACATGGTTTTGGAAAATGATTACCCAGTTTTTTAACTTGTTCCACAATATAATATGGAAGCAAAATGCTGTTCGAAAAGCTCGATTTTGTGTTCAGTGGTTCAGGAAAAATAAGTTTGCATTTATGTTTAGAGGTCGTCAGTAATTTAGCTGGCCTTATTCTAGCCTTTACTTTGGGAAATATCGATTTATATTTATTTGATTTCTGTTCATATCTTAATAAGCACTTGTTTTAGCTCGTGATATATATTTAACGCTTTTTTATACATTTTTACAGCCGAACCTTTGCCATTAATGGATCTTTGTCGAAGGTCAATTCGACAGAAAATTGGTCGAGTAAATTTGGAAGATCGCATACAACAACTTCAGCTTCCACAGTCTATGAAAACGTATTTATTGTATAAGAACCGTAGATAATATTTTTAAATCGGGATTATGTAAGTTATCATTTTGCATCTCTGCTGCATGTGATGGGGGAAGTTAAGGTAAATAGTTTTAGTTCGTAATAGTCTTTAAATCAATGTTAGTTTTTGTCGTCAAGGAATAATATAAAAGTATATAATTTTTTAACTATACTTGATATTCGTTTTCCTATTTGTGTTGTAAATTAAGTCGGTATGATTAACACAATATTTAATATAATCACAAACAAATCATTTGCTAAATCTAAATCATGGAAGAAATGTATTTCTCTTTAATTGACATATATTAAATATAAATATAAATAAATATATAAATTAAAAAAACGTCGCAAACCTCGTGGTATATTCAAAAACATAAAACTGTACCATAATATTAGCTATAACATCCATTTTAAATACGTTCTTAGTTTAGCATTTCATTTTTAATGACACCGTGTTCAGATTTATAATTTAATTAAATATAAAATAACAATGTACATACATATATTTGGGGAAAAACATTTTTAAGACATTCTTTGTGTAAAAAAAAAATAATTATGTATTCCTCAATTGAGATTTTATTTTGAATCTTGGTCGCATTAGATATTTATAGGATGTGTTAAATACGCATGTACATATGTACTCAATAGGGCGTAATTCCACGGACCTTAGAATAAATGGATAGAAGTCTTTTAACACAAAAAAGGTGCAATAATTTAAAAGAAAAACAATTTTTTATATTGCTTACTGAACTGATTTGATGGAATCTCAAAGAACGCACTGTATTACAAATAATATTCATTATACCGATTAGAGAATTCAATAATACATTAGCCATATGTGTGAGCATATTCATTGCAGTTAAAGTTTTCTCGATTGAAAGATTGTTTGCTAAGTATTATTAAAGTGCTGACATCCATTCTTCTAATAAAAATATCCCAAAATTGTAACATTACGTTCAACCATTTTCGAATTAAGCTGGAAACCCTATTAATAATATAACAACAACAACAACAAAAAAACAAAAACAAATCGTAACTATTTAATTACTTTTAAGCATTTTCGTTAATAGTTTTGTCATTGTATTTGACAGGGAGCATAAATTACGCAACACGATTCATATTATTTACTCTCTCAGTCAACAATATACATTTCTATAATTTTTCATGGACACTACTATAGTTTATTCCAACCAACATATGTACTTATTTTATATTTTAGATGATATAAACTTAATTTAAATTTTATGACACTTAATAAAGACTTAATTTCACTAAAAATGTATACAATATTTTAAATTATCTTTCAAAAAAGTTTCTAAATCCATTGCCACGGTCTTGTAAACTTTTTAATATATAATTATCCCTAATTTTTGTTTTAATTTTTTGTTTATATTTAACAAAACGAGTGGCATCTACAACACCATAACGTATTAATAATCTTTTTGGTAAATAAAGTCAAACAATGCCAAGCTACTGTATTAATATAAACCCAGGTTGTTCCTGACGGCAGGGGAAGGTGCTACTTGTTTCTCAGGGCTCGTAAATAGTGCGATATCCAATGAAATTTCCTTAATTTCGAAAATTCAAATGGGCAATGTCCATGCTACGGCTCGGCTTCAACGGTTCAGAGAGAGGATCAGGCGAAAAGACAATGTCGCAGTCACAGGCCTCAACAATGGACTGGCTAATCAGACCACGGACTATACCCACTCCAAGTGGCAAGGTCTTCCTCCACAAAACCATAGCACTCCCGACAGTTAATAGGGGCACGTCACACCGACGCGAAGCGCCGCATTGGTTGGTAGTTGCTGCTTGATGTCAGCAATGGGAAAACAGCGGTAGCTACATTCCCCCAAAGTATGGCTTATCACGGTTTATCTACTCAAAAGTAGCCAAAATCAAGGACCGCATGGAAAACCTGGCACAGTTGCGAGGTAAGTGGTTGACGAAGCACCTCAACAAGTCCAAATCCAGCCAGTACCTTGATATTGTGAAACGTACGAAGTAGACTAGCAGTGGGATATGATCTGACGACGGATCGGGACACTTAATTTTGTGTCATGTGGCTGTAGGGTATACTTTTATAATTGCAGTCGATTACTAAGGGCAAACATGCCTGGACGATTACTGCAGTACCACGGCAGAGCCGATCTCCCAGAATTGCATGTTTAAGGTCTAAAAAGGATTTTACTATCGATATTACCCGGTAGAAATGCAGTAGATAATTATCAGGCTCAGACTGACTTTCAAGCTGACTTTCAATTGATGTTCCTCACACCATGACCATTTCCGACCCATCTTCAGGAGCGCCGTCAGCGGCTGTACGAAACGCCTGTAGCACATAGCTATCCCAAGACACTGTCGCAACTCATTGCAAATCTAGGGTAGAGATTACTCGGGCGAGACGTAACCACTCAATGATGGGATTGATCAAAAGGACTGGGTAAGCGTCCGGAATGGAGTGCGCATTCAGTTGTCGGTAGTCTTTGCATATGCCCCATTCCCCAGTCTTTTTTGGGATTAAGACGCTGTGCGGACTACGCAATGGCTCGACGGCATCTGCCTGGTTTAGCTCATCTACCTCTGCATGGCCGGGTTGCTTCAATTGCTTGTCATCATTCAACCGATCATACGCTCCGCGATATGCGAGATCCCCTGCAGACCCTCGAAAGTGCCAATTCCGACTCCAGGAACTCCCTCAACTCCGGATGTACATCCGCTGGCTCTTCTGTCTTCCCTATTGAGGAATCACAGGTCTAGGACTTTCTGTGGCAGCTGCAACCGATCTGCTGCGTTGGATTCTGGCCTTTGCCCCTAATTCCTCCGTTTTCTGGCATATGTCCGCCATGCCAAATCCATGATCAGCATTGCTGTTGCTGCAGCTCTTCCCGTCACCTTTTGGGATCCTCATGGGCTTGGACCGATTCCGAGTATGGCCCTTCCTTCGCTTCCTTCTCCCTTTTCTCTCCGTTCGGTTGCCGAGCAGGCGCTCCCTTTCCCTGACGTGGGAAGCTTTCTTGCGGCTCTTCGCTCATCTCAGGCCCCATTGCATGCAAGAAATCCATCCCAGGGTTGACGTGGGTTACTCCCTGGCGATGCGCCCCTCTTGTGTACATTTTTGACACGCAGCCGATGGGCGACGTCCGCATGGGCCATTGCTTGCGAGGCGGAGACTCTTCCGTTCGTACCCGCCGTCCGAGGCCCGCTGGTCTAAGCCCAGAATGGGTTAAGGTGTCAACCCATGGGCTGTACTTTCCTCTAGTACTCCGGCTTAGCTTTATATGGACTTCAGTGGGCTCTGCTACCTCGCGCTAAGCTCTGTGGCAGCTTTCCTCCAAAACCCCTACCTCAAGTTGTCTAACCTGAGCCGCCATATTCTTAAAATAAGAGGCTAGCCTATTCTAGACGCCCATTGACTGACACTGTATACCAACGACATCTGTGTCATGGTCAGCGGCAGGTCCCCTGTTGTTCCAGCTACTGGGCTAGGCTCTGCAACATCAAATGAAGCATAAGACCCATGGTAAGATTCACCATAAAACGAAGAGTGCCGCTAACTCTGATGCTTAAAGGGTTAATCCTAAAGCGGCAAGATCCGCTTAATGCCACCCTTCAAGCCCAACCCTAGGCTATTAAATATTAATATAATATATATTCCTTTGGTTCAAAATATCCGTTATAATGTCGTGAGCAGTTGAAAGGAAAAATATAAGAGTTTGTATAACTCTCTCTTCTATTCTAGTTCCGTAAACAAGTTTGCTTTGTTTGCTCTGTCTACTTCCGTCTACTCACATTTTTAATTTTCTTTTAATTCCAAAATATAATGATAGTTCGATAACTTTATTAAACAGGGATCTGCCATTCGACTGCGAGGCTCAGCTTGGAATTGGAATTTTTTTGAGATAGCATGTGCTACTTACGGACAATTTTATGCTGCCGGCAGCATATTTGTCAATTGCTGTAAACGTTAACAAAGGCAAGAAAGCTCTCAATGCGGAAAAAGAGTGTGAAAACTTACTGCTACTACTGCAATAAAAGACTGGCCTGAATTGGTGCGTAGTTCCATTCAATTCCATTCATTCCATCAATTTTTTTTTTTTTTTTTTATATAACAATGGGATGTAGGTAACGTGTGGTAAAGATAGCTTTAAAATTAAATATATGTACGTTATACATATAAAGAATTCAAGGAACTCCAAATTTATTGACTCCAGCTCTTAAATCTTAAGAGATTAACTTAAAAATAAAATTTCGTTATCGACTTTTATCGAATGCTTTAAAACGGGGAACGTTATCGATTATCGGACATAAACTCATAAATACAGACAGACAAACGGCAAGGCTAGATAGGGTCGACTATTGAGGCTGATCAATAATATTTATACTCTATGGGGTCGGAGATGCTTCATCTGCCACACATACATTTGCACAAAAACATTACAAAGACACTTTCAATGAGTTCAGGGCATAAAACTAGAAGAAAATATCTCTGGCTCTCGACTAACGCATTGATCGAGTTGTGCGAGCATCATACATACATACATACGTCTAAATACCCATACATACATAAGTCCCTGCGCTGCAAGGAATTCAAAACAAACATAAGTAGATACATACATGTACATATGTACATATATATTACGTGTCTTTGAGACAGAAAACTTGCATGTTTAATTCATAATTTAAAAAAAATATATTTATATGTACATATATGTATTTCGCTAAAATCGATAAGCCGGTTGAAGATATTGCAATGTGACCATTAATTGTCGAGCCACATATGCAGTTAAACGGTAAAATATATAAGTATATACATATATGTATATACATACATATGTACATATGAGTTTTTTGAGTGAAGATGTCTTCTGCTGCTTTATTTACATCTGATTTTAAATGGGTGCAGGATATTGGTCTTTGAAAAAATATACGAAATGTATAAATGAAACAAAAATACATTTGTTATGTACATACATACATACTTTACAATTATTACAACACATCTATATTAATATTTGCTTTAAAAAAAAACTCAGAGAATACCCCATTTAAGCACGAGGGAAATATAAATAAATTTAGAAAGTGTTCTTAAACTACTTTACGATATGCCCTCGTTGATATTCTTTATAACAAAAAGCTTTCTTGCTTGCATGAGCTCTGCAAAAAAAGTTTATTTAGTGTTCCACTTTAGCTCGGTGCTTTAACTATAGAGCTTTAATTCAACGTGTTGAGATCATCTTTGTCGGTTATTTAAGAAATCTTGAGTGATTATCTTGGTAATTTTATTTATACAAAATACAACTTGCAACACTTAGATAAAATGTTTTTAAAATTACCATATTTGTCCGTCATATCTACATACATATGTACATATACTGTAAAAAGAAATGTACATAGCATATATACGTATGTATATGTTTTTACGTCATTGCACAATATAAATACAAATTTGTCATTTGTTGTTTTTCTGTATGTAGATAGATACATACATACATACGTATCTGTACAAATAATAATTTTTATACAATTCTAACCATGCCCAGTGATTATTGCCTTGCATTCACGATCTGGTTTTTTAAGTACTTCGCGAACCGCAAAAGGGATAAAACAATGTGTATAAATACATACATACATACATATGTAACAGGTCGAATATATATTCTACCGGAACATTTCTTACAGTTTGTGAACAGTACAAGTACATATGTATGTATGTGCATACATAAATATGACGATCAGAATGTTTCTAGCTTGTATACATACATATATCTGTATGTATGTATCTGTTATTCGTTTTACTATCTGTTAGTGAAGATATTGGAGGTCAGGTGGAAAATTTGTGTATGCCATTTTTTTTGTAACATTCCCCGCGTTTCTGTTAGTTGTTCCTTGATTTTTATACATGAATATATTCCATTACGAGCTCGAAGTCATTAACAGTTTCTTACAATATTTTATAATTAACATGATTAAATTGCTGTTCGTATGATAACATGTACTTTACATAACAGACACAATAAATTTACCATATGGGTTAAAATTGACCCTTTGACATAGTATGTTAGTATTTTGACATGTCTGTCACTTCTATTTATAAACCCTGAACCCAACGAAAATAGGTAAAAACGGGTATGTTGGTACTGTGTGAACAGGCTGTTTCTACTGCGTCTACAGGAACGTCCAATACGTCTGGATAATACAGTGCTAAAAATAAACGATATACCGCGATATGAGTTAGGGTTAGGGGAGATGGGTGCCGCTCAGGGTATCCTCTAGTCGGGAATTTTTGACTAGAACCTCAAATTTGTTATTCCCTCATATCTGCAGAAGGCGACTGTTTATAAAGCTATTAAGTCTTCGGCGTGACGAACATATCCTTACCCCTCTATATTAAACAATTTGATATAGTATTTTATATTAAGTGAATAATATAAAATACAATTTGAAAGAAATATATAATATCTTTATAATTTATATTCCAGATAATGCATTCAAACCGTGGCATTCATTCAAGCTCTGACAGGTTTTCAAGTAGAACATCGGTATACAACTATCCGGAGCATTTGAATCCATTTAACGATGAGGACAATCATAAGCGCTTACGGTTTTGGAAATCATCAAAATCCAATGAAAATTCGAAGCAAAGAAGTTTCTCTATTGGAAACTTGCGAGACATTTGGTAAGTTAGAAAATAACACAACAAAACAGTCGTGGATATTAATTTATTAATTACTAATAGTTAGGTCTCTCGTTGATTATATTTAGAATTGTAGGCCTTAGTAAAAGTAAGATAGGTATCCTATGTGAGGAAAAGTAGTCCGATTAGGTCTCAGAAGCTGACGGATGACTTCTAGCCGGAAATGGCCTACTTAGGAAAGGGATGTCGAATCGGTCGAAGAACTAGGGGTTAGTCTTAGTTCCACAGAAATCTTGTCGCAACCGAATACTGAATCCTATAGCCCACTATTACTCATAAGGGTATCACTGTGTGTAAAAAAATTGTTGGGCTTACAAAGACTTATTTTTGAAACACCCGTAAAAATTTTTAATTTTGAAAGTACTTTGTTTTTTCTATTTAAAAATCGAATTTTACTTACATTTTTAATGACTTTATGTTTACTTTTATTTTGTTAGGAATTTTAGATCATTTAACTTAAAAAAAAAATCATCGACTTTGGGTATTCAGAAAACATCTGAAAGTCCCCCCGTTCTGCGAAGAAGTTTTGGACCAAATACACAGTATTTACATCCAGGAGAACAGATCGCTGACAGGCATTCTTTGCAGAATGTTAACGTTTCTTACAGTGTAAGTAATTAATCCCTGTGTGATCCTGTTATAAAAATGTATGTATCATACATATCTTTAATATTTTATCAGATGGCATCGAGCAAAGTAAACGGCAACCCTTACCAACGCAGCACTTATTTTGATAGATGTTCAACGCCACAGCCCCATCACTACCAGAGAATCAGGTAATAATTAAAATTAATCAACACATACATTAATAAAATAAGATGGATTACGGTTAATTAAAACTACAAGCTAGAAGTTTTTAACAGCGAAGATACATCATTCAAATTCGGGTGGTCTAGTCGGTTACTCTGTGAGTAACCCTGCATGCATTCTTGAATAGTTCCTTGGATTATTATCGAATCGTAAAATAAATTTATGGACTACGAGATCTAAATGTGAATGTTTATCAATACGCGTGGTTGTATGTCTTATAAATTCGGAATTTGGTGTAGATATTTTGTTTAGCGAAATGTTTTCCATATAACAACTTTATTTTCCTCTAAGCTGTAAGCTATATATGATAGATTTGTATTGGCGATATAGTGTTCCGATCTGTCCGGGTCTATGCAAAATTTCAAGATCCTGTTTGAAAAACTCAGGACAGATCGAAATGGCTTTATCGACTTAACAGTTGAAACTGAAGCAAAGTTTGTTGATGATAAAACTGGAAGGTTCTTAAACTAGTTATGCAAACAACGATTGGGGTTTATTTTTTGCTGTTGTGGGTCGGACAAACATTTACGTCGATTCGGTTAGCTTAATATTTTGTTTTTTATTTTAAATGCTTAAAATTTTATATTTTACTGTCTGTTTTTCATTTAAGAGCCTCTAACTCTAGTCTATCAAGCACCAATCCATTTGAAAGTGATGTTGAGTCTGAAGTTAATTATAGTGGATGCTCTACAGCTGGTCTTCGCCCAAAATCATATCGAAAGAAAAAGAGGAAAGCCCCTCCAGTCCCGACTAAAAACATGGTATAATATAGATGCGTTTTTTAAAAAGTATACTGTTAATTCCATATATTCTTTAGGTCGAGGATCCTTTAAGCGATCCAGAAAACAGCTCGATGGGCTCCCCCCCTTGTCCTAATACGGAAGCTTTGGACATAAAGTCACTTACAAGTGAAATCGAAAGATTTGTACACAGAGATGAGACTTTGAATAATAAATCGCTTACATCGCAATCTTTAATTGACTCCGAAAAGGCCCTAAGTGACGCAGCGAATATAAGCGTCTTAAGTATCCAAGAAAATAGCAATATTGCGAAAGAGGGCAGTTCTGAAGAAATTACTGTACCATTTAGAGAAAATCTAAAAACCTGTGACGTAGCGGATGTTAGGGTATTAAGTATCAACGACAATGCCAATAATAATATATTTAATGGAAAAACAATTCTTCATGCGAAAGAAGGCAATTCTGAAGAAACTGCTGTACCAAATATAGAAAATCCTAAAACCTGTCTCGCAGCGGATATTAGCGTATTGAGTATCAATGAAAATGCCAATAATAATATGTCTAATGAAACAAATATTCTTCACGCGAAAGAAGACAGTTCTGCAAAAATTACTGTACCAAATATAGAAAATCTTAAAACCTGTGACGCAGCGGATATTAGCGTATTAAGTATCCATGAAAACACCAATAATAATATATCTAATGAAACAAATATTTTTCATGCGAAGGAAGATAATTCTGAAGAAATTACTGTACCAAATATAGAAAATCTTAAAACCTGTGATCAGAACAGTAGTTCAATGCAAGCGACAAGTCGAATTAATGAAAATAATTACAATTGTTCGGAAAATAAAAATAATAACTTCGCTACAAGTTCTCAATATTCGAACAAACCCTTAACCATTTTCGAAAAGTCAGAGAGAGATATTCAACTTTCAGACCAGAAATCAAAAACCGAAAAAGTTAAATCGGTGAAAGAAATAATTGATTCTATAAATCGTAGCCAACAATTACTTAAAGAAAGTGCAGCTAAAGGTACAAAGGTATATTCAACTTCTTTGTATACTAAAAACAGTCCAACACCAACTGACGATCACAACAAAAATAAAAATGAGATATATCAAAATAATGTTACGATAGATAATTCCTACTTTGATAACCATTTACAACAAAGTGATTTTCATAAAAATAAAATAAATAAGATAGTCTTCGAATGCAGAGAGTCGTCGCCAACCTCGTCAAACTTAGATTGGAATCCTGTGCCAAAACCAAAAAGAATTAATAGTGATTTGACAATAAAGGATATAAATGATCCTTAAAATTGCTACAATGTTTATAAATAAATATTTATGAACATTATAATGTTCAACATTGAATCCTTGTAATCCTTGTATCAAATTATTTAAAATTAGCCGTTGAATAATCTCTATTGCTTGCATATTTTGTAATAAGACTAAGAGTAAATATTTCCACTGAAGTGATAAAAGCTGTTATTTTTTTGTTAAACTCGCTTACAAAGTAAACGGACCATTTAAATAAGAAATCCTTAAATTACATTTAAAAAAACACTATTTATTTGTCGTGCTAAATTAAAACTAAATTAAAAAAAAGCGTCTTAGTTTTGGAACTCCGTTTGCAGTTGCATCTATTTCTGCCAGGATTGTTGCCAGCTCGCGAGGGCGCCGCCAGACAAGGACGCCGACACTCACGTGACCCGGTAATGGGGGATACCCATTGAAGGTGAGCGGTGGCCAAATCGTCGCGGGGGTACTGCGACAATCGACACCGGGGCCACTGGCAGCTTCATGAGCGAAGATTCAGATGAGAGCGTAGCATGTGCAGACACGCATTCATCTGGTAAATGGATCCAAATGAAAGAAGGGAACGCCTTGTGGTCAGCTTTTGGCCTAGCAGGAAATATTGCCCTTCATGCTAGACCACGTCAACCTTGGGAGGGATTTCATGTGTGCAATGGACACGACAATACGTTGCGGCAACGCCAAGGGTCCTAGAAACGGTGGTGGCACCGGCCGCGGGGCCTAGGAAGAGCGAAGAGCCGAAAGAAAGCTTCCCACGTCAGGGAATGGATAGAACAGGGAGATGGCAGCGAAGGAAGAACCAAAACTCGGAATCGGACCGAACCCACGAGGATCCCAAAAGGCTACGGCAAGAGCTGCAGCAACAGCAATACGCTGGGTTGGAATGGTGGGCAAATGCAGGGAAACGGAGGAAGTAGGGGCAAAGGCCAGAATCCAACCAGACGCAGGAGATCTGGTGAAGCTGCCACAGTGGAGTAGTCTTGACCACTCGGAAAGTCCTAGACCTACATCGAAGATCGGAGTGGTGTTCGGAGGAGATGATTGAGTGATTCATCAATAGAGAAGGCAGAGTGACCCGCGGATCTACATCTGGAACTGAGGGAGTTCCTGAAGTCGGAACTGGCACTTTTCGAGGATTTGCAGGGGATCTGGGGAGTGGCACATATGCATAGACTACCGGTAACCCAATGTGTTCCGGACCTTTACCCTGTCCCTGCGGTCAATCACTTCATTGAGCGGTTGCGTCACGCCCGATAAATCTCTACCCTAGATTTGAAGCACGAGTATTGGCAGATACCAGTGGCAGCGGATAGTAGGGAATGCACGGCGTTTACGGTGCCGGGGAGAGGTTTATTGCAATGGCGGGTGATGCTATTTGGCCTACATACGGGGTGTGCGACCTTCCAGTGGGCATCGGACACGGTAATAGAGCCGAAAAATAGCCTCATGCGTTCGCCTACCTAGACGATATCGTGGTAATAAGGTTGAAACGAGAACAACACCTCGAGTATTTAAGGGAGGGGTTCCGTCGGTTAAAGGCAACCAACCTTAGGCTGAATAGAAAGAAATGCATGGAGAGGAGGCTGGTCTATCTTGGACATGTGATTTGCGGATAGGGAAACGGACCGACGATGCGGCAATGTCTCGGGATGGCTTCATGGTACAGGCGGTGGAACAGGCCGCTGACAGCGCTCCTGAAGATTGGGCTGGAATGGTCAAGGGGTGAGGAACAGTCTACTGAAGGTCTGATGCATCTGATCAGAGACCTGTCAGCAAGCTCTAGTGGCCGAGTCCTCCGCAAATAGGTCGCGAGTAGAGAAATGTTGAGGAAAGTGAGCAATTGTGTAGACATTTTTTTCTACTACGAGGACTACATTCCTTGCAAACTGTGTATGGCCAGTGGTTAATGGCAGAGGGTTTTGCAGGAACGTCATGAAGCCACGGCCGGAAGCCAAGGCGTGACGAAAACGGTACCAAGATCAGCCCAGAGGTACTAATTGCAGGGTATGTTCCGCTACACCGCCAAGTATGTGAAGTGTTGCGAAGTCTGTCAAGCCGACCGGTCGCATGAGGACGAGACTGACGGCATTTCTTCGAGAATTAAGTTTACAAGTCGTAGCTTTAAGTCTTTTCTAGAGTCAATATCCCCAAGGGAATCCCCCTGAGAGGGGCAATAAGAGTTCCTGGAACGACCTCATGCCTGAAATATCGTTAGCAGTGAATAGAAGTATGGCGGACTCGACGTGTTTCAATTCCGCCTTTCTCTTGCAGGGCAGGGGACCGCAGTTGCCCGCCGCTCTGTGATCCAATTCAAAGTGCTTCCTTCTGCTTGTTACATACATTTGCACAAACACACTATGGGCTCAGAGTAAAAAAAAAAAAGAAAAAGATTACGCGAATTTAAAGAATCAACACCTAAATCACACGAAGAAAAATAACAGCAAGGAATAGTAAAGGTCACACGAGAATTCAAAGCCTTTCTGTATTAACCAGATTATCAAAATTTTAAACAGAATAAAATGAAGAAATGTGGGAAAAGTCGGATTTTTTAATGTAACAGGGTGTGCTAAATTTTCTTTACAAGTGCATTTGCCGAAATTCCACACTAGTATAATAAAAAATAATAATTGAGGAGTACCGCTAATCTTTTTCATTCATGAACAGCTGAATCAGAGAACTGAATTTCTAGTTCATGAACGATTGTGCTGAATAATTGGAATAAACATAATAAAAGTTGCAATAAGTGAATGAGTTCGTTTACAAACGATTGAATATATTTACAAATTACTTATATCAACAAACAATGCACAATGTTTCAAATCTCCATTGACGATCTCCTTACGGCTATGGAATTGGATAGGTAAACATATTTATAACAATTTCTTACGTTTATATTTTAACTTTTATATATTTTAGCCGGTATTATGGTTTCCTTGACTTGTCTGATCCCCGGAATGCGGAAATTAACGACCTTATTCAACAAACCATAACAGTCTTGCAAGATGAAATAGCCAGCTCTTGTTCGTCGAATATAGTCAAACAACGCGAAGGAAAACATGCAAATTCGAAAAATAATATTTTGGTTAAAGATGAGCACATAAAGGAAAATTCCGGAATAATTGAATCTGACAGCAAAGACATAAAATTTGGATTGGCAAACGATATTGCGCCCAAAGGAAACCAAGGAATTGAAGAAGTGGACATAAACACTTATTGCAAACTCGGTCACCTGCATCTGCTCAGATCTGAATACTTTGAAGGTAAACTAAGTTTTAAACATATTTAGCAGAATATCTATCGCAATTTTTAGATGTCGTCATTCTAACCAGAAATAACTTCTACACAGATCATAGCCTTGCCTTTCGGCTTGCTTATGCAATAATCCCATATAATAATAATACTTATATGCAAAACAACATTTTTAGTGTAGTTTTTCCATGTTTCTAACATGATGTAACGAATCATTCCTGCTTCAATTTCTCAAATTTTGAATGTCAACAGCAACAATTCGATCAAATATTGTAAAACCAGAAGAATATATGTACATGTGTATAAATAGAGTGATAAAATATTGACAAATATTGACGCTGTTAAGTTTTCGGTTTTTCCCATTTACCAGTTCTAAGCAGGGAATAAAACCTTTTTTGAGTTAGCACCATGGCCTTAAATTTTATGTCGTGCATTTGTAACCAAATACACATAATTTATTCTTTACCGAGCCTTATTTTTATACCCTTAACCAATTGAAAATTGGTAAAAGGGTACATTGGTTCTCTTCAAATGTATGCAACAGGTAGAGGGAAGCATTTCAGACAAAGTTGCGCGTCGTCAATCGTCACCAAAGGGTCGTTGAGAGCATGATTAAGTTCCTTGTATGATGGAATATCTTACTGCCTTAGTGAAGAGGCGGATTTAGTCCTTAAGAATCTTTGATGTTAGCTAACAGACAATCCTTGTAATGAAACTTGACACTTTGACAAGCAACTGGCGCTGACCATGGAGCCTATATCGTCAGATCTTTCGCTATTCAAACCAGACAGCATATTTGAATGATTTATAACGATTTACTAAAGTTATTCCTTAAGATGAAATATGAATATCAATGTGGCAATTTTAATTGACATAATTGCTCCCGAGAGGCTGCACTAGTTGCTGACTTTTTCGAATAAGTGGGCGGTAAGGTTGATTATTAAATTGTAGTCTTCTGCCCAGGCTGTAAAGTTAATGTTTTTCTTTAATTAGTCTATCACTGTAGGTGGTGAGAAAATCAATAAGAAAGTGGGAATCCTTTTGATTTTCTATTCTGAATCAGGTCGATTAAATTTTCCTGCGGGTTATTTTTGCCTACTTTTATAACCTGAATCCATTGAAAATGGGTTAAGAGGATTAATTGGTCTTTTACAAATGTGTGTAACAGTCAGAAGGTGGCCACTCCTAGCCCAGTCTAAAAAACTAAAATGAACGAAAATGGTCGCATCAGAGTCAAACATATTCGTATATGATGTTCGTGTAAATAATATCAAATAATTAATATTGAATATTTTTTTTTTCTTTACAGCTCTATCCGCATATCAAAAGTATATGAGATTGTGTGAAAAATATTGGAATAACCATGCTTTTATATACGGACTAGGAATCGTTTATTTTGAATTTCGCTGTTTCAAATGGTAATTATTTGAACTGTTTATCTATATTTAATATTAACTGCATTACATATAAATTTCGAATTGGGTAGTTGAAGTGAATATCGTATAAAATTGACCAACATTCATTATATTATGGTGTAAGGGCATGTTTAAGTTTCCCTTTCGTTCTTGTACTAAATTCGGACAGTTACACCAACAAAACAAGCTTACTACTTGACAATTCCTGTACTCAGCGCTGAGGTACCGTCACAATCATTCCATACTTTAATAAGCATATACATATTTGGTCTTAGCACAGAAGACTGACGAGATGTGTAACATCGATAGTGCTAAATCGAGCTGACCTTACTTTATATAAACATAAATCTGAGTTATTCGATAAGTATATGGACAATGTTTTCGGACTAGCAAACTTATATGTTAGGTGCCTCCATCAGACTTTCTACGGAGACTTCTTTGGGGGATTTAATTAGTACAGAGTTCAAATTTTTATGGCCAATTCAATCATTCAATTATATTTGATTCAGTAATTCTAAGTGTCTTCAAATCTGCCGTACTCGACACGACCTTGAGTGCTATGCCTTAAAGTCGAAGCCTCTGGCCTATTTTATAACTAACTTATGGTGAAACAATCGTTTGCTATTTCTTTCACTACTATCTATAAATGTTAAGACGTGTTTCTACTACCAACTTTAACTTTTAATCAAGGATTCGGCATGCCGAAGATATAATTCAATTGTAGACAGCCTAACGCAGCATTTTGCAGGAAGCTAAGTTCATTTTATAAATGCTTGGTCAAGATACCTTGAAACACAAAATATGTTTTTCCTACAAAAACCTAACTTTCGACCGATCGGTTGACAAAGTTAATAATGCCCGTTGGTCAAGGTGCCTGAAAAACAAATATAGAACTTAGTTTTTAATCGATCGTTACTTTGCGGCCGGTTCCGACAGTTAACATTTTTCCCTTAAAAAAAAAAATATATTCGATTTTTAAAATAAAATATGTTATGAGTTTCTTAAACGTAATTTGCTTTATATTTAAATAACACTTTTAAAACTTTGTTTACAATGACGTTGTAGTAACTAATTATCAAGTGTAAAACAGAAATCGATGTATGCCATTCCTAACAACCTATGTTATTTGTGTAGGTTTTGAACGTACATCTTGGTATCTGTGGATGTAAACGCAGTGGCAGTGGAAACATACTTTAAGACTATTAGAACTATCGACGGCTATTGAAGGGACCTATCGATATGTTTTACATTTTCATGCCACCACTAGTCAGTAAATTAAAAACCATGGAATTTTGAATGTGTATTGACCGTGTTATTTTTAATTTAAATAGATAAAAACACTGCCAAATAAATTCTCAACACTGCGACGAACTAGTACAAATTAAAAACTACACATCTTACAATGCGTCAACTAAAATAGGTTTTTGGAAACTCTATTAAAGTATGTGCGTAACACTGGCCATACACAAATACTGTGTGTTTTTGTGCATACATATCTAGACTTAAGTGTACAAGTTATGTTTTAAATCATAATTATTGCTTGTAAACACATCTGAGCGAATCTTTAAAGTGCGGACATATATCTATCAGTAAGAGCCATATCATATACCATATTAAATTGTGTATTATAATAATAATAAAAAAAATAACAAAGGCATACCACCGAATATTTGTATGCATAGGGCTAACGTTTTTGTAGATATGTGAAAAAAGTGAAGCTCATAAATGCTGAGTTTGTTATAAATATTATCGAAAAGACAATATTTTGCCACACACAAACTTCGTTTTCGAACGATTCTTCCCATGCAGCTTAATAAAGTAATACGAACATGATAAGACTTGACATACATATTGAGACAGCATAGTTAAATTAGTTAATGTGGGCTTCATAATAAAACAAAGTTTTTCTTACAATAATTTAATTTGTATCAATCGTTCCTATGGTAGCTATTTTATATTGTGCAAGGATTTTACTTTTATGCAAGTAGCAGATAGAAAATAATAAAGGTCAAGTCTGGCCAAAATATCTTCATAAAAATATGTTTTTTCATACAAAAAGTGTTATTATCTAGTCCTCCGATATTGATAACAGTTTTCATATATGCAAGGACCATTTTAAAAATAGTTAATGGTTCAAAATATCTTTTTATACAAGAATTTTCGAGAATGAACTCTCGAACAATCGGTCCTGTGGCAGGAATATATTTTAGTTATCCGATCAGGTTGATTCCCACCTGCAATAGAAAGACGGACTTATGCCAGGTTTCAAATTGATAGCTTTAAGACTGAGCTGATCAATATACATGTATCTCAATATATAAAACTGTTTGTCCTGACTGACATACTGATTGAATAATTGGTGATCAACGCGAAGCCAAGAGCGCAAGAGATAGGAAGTTGAAATTTTCTCTTTAGTTACTTTCTTTATCGAAAAAATTTTGTATAAAACTTTTTTGGTTATCATCTGATAGAGTTGAATATCATTTTAAGAGATCTTTCTTCATCTTCATCCTGCTCTAATTTTGACTGCTTATATCGTATAACAAAAAATAAAGAAATTATATCTTTGATTTTTTTAGGTCAATTAAACTGTTTCAAGAACTTTTATACTTGAACCCACATTTCACCTGTGCAAATGAAGTCCATCTACGTCTTGGACTGATGCTCAAGGTTAATGGTGACTTTCGGAGTGCACTTAAACACTTGCAACTGGCATTGGCGGACGCATCGCCCTCTACGTTTACGGATCTTCAAGGTATGTTGCTTCATTGAACTTTTAAATAATTTCCAGGAGTTTTGGGAAATTCCACACAAAAGTGTGGAAAACTCGCGAAAAACGTCTGAATGAAACCTTCCTTTGTTACTATCCGATCGACCGCAAACTTATTTTAAAAGATCTTTGTTAAAATTCACTTAATGGTGCCTCACACCTTTTGGAAAATCCATCCCTCCTTGGTGGAAATGCGGGTCCAAGATTTGGTGGCTGATATTTCGGATTTAAACTTACTTCTAAGAACATTCAGATCTTTCGAGACGTATTCAAGAATTCAAGCTTTGTGGGCGAAGTTTTAGGTTTTCTTTGCTTCAAGCTTATTTTCAAAGCTCTACATAATTTAATGCAACTTTTTTGTTTAAGTTCGGATTGGCTTCAAAGTCATTCTCAGAGAAACATTGGCGAAAATTCTATGGACTTGGACATCTTTTCAAATAGAAGTGAAGTGTAAGATACGGGCTAAAATAAACTTTCCAGGGGTGGAAACTGAAAAAGCTGTATCTGAAATTTTTATTACACTTTTATTCATTTCATGGGTACGAAATAAATACATTTATACTTACGTAGTTGTTAAACCAATAACTCTATTCTTTATTCAAATTTTAACCATTTAAAATATTAATTGTGAACTTTCGACTTTTCAGTGAAATTTCAAATAGCTCATCTGTATGAAGTACAAAATAAGCACAAAGCTGCAAAAGAATCATATGAATTTATATTAAATGACAGAAATGTATCGTTGGATCTGAAAGCGGACATATATAGACAATTAGGTAAGAAGATTATATAAACTGTTATAAACTTAATCCACTAATTAAAAATATCATTAAGGCTTACAAACTTGATTGTTATCATGCAATAAGATATATTTGAGCGTGTGCACCTTTTGAATGCCAAGATTTCGTTAAGAAGCGCACAAATAAAACTATCGCTAACATTGCGACCCGTGCCAATTAATCTTTCCTCTATGAGGCGAAAAATTATGCTTGCTGCAATATTTATTCATAAGATAATTACATCATTCATAAGATAATTACATCGGAAATCGACTCCTGAGTAGCCAATTAATCTTCTCTGCCCAACAAGTAATTATACACCTTTATATCGTAAATTTTGTCTAACTTACTATGCCTTAAATGAACCGTTCCGGGTCTTCCGTGGTGATTACAAAAATCATTACAGAGTAATCCGCTCGGAGGGTTCATCTGGTAGAGAACATTTGGTTTTTTCTGAACCGAAACATTTTCGTTACTTGGTGAAAGCTTAAGCAAATTCGTAAAACAAACGATTGATATTTCCAAAAATAAAAAATGGGAAATTTTCTTAACTGCGGGTTATCAACGGATACGGAAACGAAAACGGATTATTCAATGCTTTAAAATCCTCAGATTTATTCCGAAAGATCCTTTATTAGGAACACGAGAGCTATAAGTTATAAATAACAACAAACAATCAGGTAACCAAGCAGATAGTTTCTGGATATAGTGTTGGCTCGATATTTAAAGATATTTTCCATTCCACAAATCATAGAAAACAACATCATTGCCATTACCTAAAATATATGATTTTATATAGCCGCCAAAATTTTGTTATAAATATAAAATATTCACTTCACAAAACTTACTCGAATTAGTCGTTTGAATATTTTATAAATATTTGCTTGATGATTTTCAGGATGGATGTATCATTGTGTCGAATGCCTAGGCGAAAAAAAAGAACGTGAATCGAACGCGTTACGTTTTTTACAAAAATCAATTGAAGCGGATCCAAAGTGTGGACAATCATTATACTTACTGGGAAGATGTTACGCTGGGGTTAATAAGGTTCATGATGCGTTCTTAGCCTATCGGAACTCGGTCGAAAAAAGTGAAGGGAATGCGGATACCTGGTGCTCAATCGGGTAATTTTAGCTTTCAATTATTTTGAGTGGCCAACTAAAACTAATCATTATTTTGTATAGTGTCTTATATCAGCAGCAAAATCAACCAACAGATGCGCTCCAAGCATACATATGCGCAGTTCAACTAGATAAAGAACATAGATCGGCATGGACGAATTTAGGTATTCTTTATGAAAGTTGTGGGCAATTGCGAGATGCATACGCGTGCTATTTAAATGCAGTTAAACAGATTTCAAAACAGGTATACAATCTTAATTATTAACACCTTCAATACAATTCTGTGCATACGATTCTTCAAAGAGGGGGTTAAGGTATATGTCAGGAGTATATTGGAATATGTTGGCAACTAAATACCAGAATCCCATTTTAATCCAAGGATCGGCTTAAGAAGAGGAGGGACAACAGCTATAAACAGGGTCTTTGTCGTGTACGGATCGTCAAACTCGATTCACGAAGATCTGAGCAATCCTGGGCTTATTGAACTTTTTTAGTTGGTATTCGCTTTTGTCCTTCGCGGCTCCTCAATCGGTTGGCTGGGGTGGGATGCGGTAGGTTGCATCGGAATTCGCGCCTGATCATGTTAGAAAGAAAAACTCCAACCTGTGAATTGCCCCTGATTGATTGGGCTTGCTATCATTTGCCAGAAAATGTATTCAAAATTTATTGGCATCTCTCTAGGCCTCTTATGACATATCTTAACCCCCAACTTTTATACTATAAACACCAAAATAGTTCCTAAATTAATTTACCCTCAACTTAAGCAAAGAAGTACCTCAATTACTGATTTGCTCATTTATGATAACGACGGCAATGCAGAACAGCGAAGATATTCTTAAAACGGACACCTTCGACTAGACCAATTTCTTGATGGATTCCTATTTTTACTTTTATAGAAAATAACCACTACCCAAGAAGGAAATAAAGCTTTATTATTTACAAGCAGTACAAATGGATTAACTAAGGGCATAATCCAACGAGTTAAATTTCTTGAAACACAACTGAGCCACGCACCACTGCCAAGTATAACATCTAAACGCCGCCAGCTGTGTTCAATCGAAGAGGCTTGGAACCTTCCGATATCATTAGAAATTAACTCCCGTCAACAACAGCAAAACCTTCAAATGCAGCAAAGACAGTATGGAAAAAACTCATCTTTACAGGTAACCACCATTATTTACGATTGTATATATCCCAAAGTTTTTTATAATATTCAAATAGGTTTTAAAAAAGCATTTGCATTTGGGTTTATTAGGGCAGCTGCTTTTAGAATAATATAATGTCTATAATATCTGAGTGATTAGGTATTTGATAATAATATCTTTTGGATTCCTTACTTACGAACTATTTTTATATATTTAGGGACCGCCGCCACCGTACCCACACAACCACGGAACTCAAAGTAACCCAACACCAGCGAAACGAGCAAAGGACGATTCCGACCTGTCAGCAATGAATCGTTCGGAGCAGCAAATGCACAATCTATGTCAACATGAAATTAGTACGCTACACAATGTACAACAGAATCAAAAAAGTTTTAATGTACAGCAAGAACGTCAGTTACCCGCTCCAAACCGCCAGCCCTTTAGGAACAACACATCCCCATACGTAGCATCAGCTATGCCAGAAGGAACAAATACGTATTCTTCTGAAGCGATATCATCTAAAACCATAAAAGAGGAAACTGTTGATTTAGAAGGCATTTTTTCTTCTAATGATAGGGTTTCATTAGGTATGTTTTTCTTTTCACATAAATTTATTTATCTTTACTTGTTTTTCATAAGCTGTGAAGACAAACGTCAATGAAGATTACATTTATTTTTATTAGTAGAATATCCTTATCTGCCACAATCTTGATTGATTATGTAGCGTTTTTAAATGTTTATTTTCGATATTATATTCCTCAGACGTAAATAGCACGTCGATAAATGAACGACCTCAGTATATGTCGACAGATTTAGTCGAAGATATTTACCAAAGTGCGGCTGATGATGATAAAAAGCTCGTTAAATATGAGGGTTCAACACAAAGCAATGATGACAGTCACAATATGTTTAAACAAAAGACAAAAGTTGAATTTGATGCTGATGCTGATTCGTCACCTACATTCAACATACAAATGGAGTCTAAACAATTGTGGTCTGCTGTACAGAATTTATCGTTTCATGAGCCGCCAACAAATTTTACAGTGCTCTTGAGGAATGCACCTCCGCCTGCGCCACCAGATTGCCCACCACAGAAGCTTACGAGAGAGCAGCTTTTACCACCAACTCCGTCGGTTCACTTGGAGAATAAAAAAAATGCTTTTAGCCCACAATTGCAGGAATTTTGTTTAAAGCATCCAATTGCCGTTGTACGTGGCTTGGCTGGTGCTCTAAAGCTAGATTTGGGTCTCTTTTCAACCAAAACTCTCGTTGAGGCCAATCCAGATCACAGCGTAGAAGTCAGAACTCAAGTGAATCAGTCGCCTGATGAAAATTGGGACGTATCTCAAGCAAAGAGAGTTTGGGCCTGTATATCACATCGATCTCATACAACTATTGCCAAATATGCTCAATATCAAGCATCAAGCTTTCAAGACAGTTTAAAGGTAATAAATAAAGCAATAAAATTACATTAAAAACAAAGTTAAAATTATACCATATTTGATTTTAGGATGAAGGCGATAAAGGTTCAGCCGGCTCCCAAGTGATGTCGGATTCCGATTCTAAGGATTCAGTATCTAATTCGAATATTAATTTAAAACGTAAAAAGGCAAAAAACGGGAGCAAAATGCTCAGGTAAATAAATATTTTTGTATATAAATTTATTTGATTAATCATACTAATTCTTATTCTTGCTTTTCTTGTATAGGTTTGGAACCAATGTTGATTTATCTGATGAGCGTAAATGGAAGCCTCAATTAAGTGAATTACAAAAGTTACCCGCCTTTGCTAGAGTAATTTCTGCCGCAAACATGTTGTCCCATGTAGGCCACGTCATTTTGGGAATGAACACTGTGCAATTATATATGAAAGTTCCCGGGAGTAGAACACCTGGGCATCAAGAAAATAACAACTTTTGCTCAATTAACATAAACATAGGACCAGGAGATTGTGAATGGTTCGCTGTCCCGGATGCTTATTGGGGTGGGATTCATAATCTGTGTGAGAAAAACAATATCAGCTACTTACATGGATCGTGGTGGCCTGTTTTAGAAGACTTATATAAAGAAAATATACCAGTATATCGCTTCATACAGAAGCCTGGAGACTTAGTTTGGGTAAACGCTGGGTAAGTTACGACTCGGCTCGACTTTCTGGTTATGAATATATTCTCCATGCGATCCAAGTCGGACACTCCAGACTAATAAAAATTTGCACTAACTTATGATTTCAGATGTGTTCATTGGGTACAGTCTGTAGGATGGTGCAATAATATAGCATGGAATGTTGGACCACTTACTGCACGACAGTATTCTCTTGCCATAGAACGTTACGAGTGGAACAAGCTTCAAAGTTTTAAAAGTATCGTTCCCATGGTCCATTTAAGCTGGAATCTAGCGAGAAATATAAAAGTTTCTGATACAAAACTTTTTGAATTGATAAAGTAAGTAGACGAAAATTAAATTGAATACAGAATTATATATATATCCAATTTAGTTAACGAGCAGTTTGATTTAATCTATATATATATATTGGTGTGTTATCAATCAGTATATTTAGTTTTATATATAGTTGCTTTTATTAATATGTACTTATTTCGTTTTAGAATGTGCTTGTGTCAATCTTTAAAAACTGTGTTTCATATACAAGAATATGTGAAGTCCAAAGGAGTCGAAATACGTTTTAATGGCCGTGGTAAGAACGAGGCTTCCCACTATTGTGGACAATGTGAAGTAAGTTGCTGAATTGCTTTTATATATAAAAGATAATATCTAATAATGTAGTAAATAATTTATATACTTTTGCAACATAATGGACTCGTTAGGCCAATAGAAAGCAATTTGGGAATATAAGAAAGAGTTTCCAAAAAAAAAAAAGACTGACTTTGGATAGTAACCCTGTTATTTTGCTTAGCCTTACCTGTAGTTATTTTTAGAACCAGGGCGAATAGCTTAGATTTGTATTATTTTGTTATAAAGGTGTATTGAATACACACAGACACAGACATCCACACTATATAAAGTTATTGTCTTAAAGTAATGAATAAGTAATAAATATTTTTCGCTTGGTAATGACACCCTTTTTATTGCAATATATTGATGGTTTTAAGTTAATGTATATATAATATATATATATTTAATAATATAGCTTTGCATAATTAAACCATTGATTTTTATTTTTAATTGCAGGTCGAAGTTTTTAACGTGTTGTTCGTAAGAGAGCAAGAGAAAAGGCATGTGGTCCATTGTCTACCATGTGTACTGAAGCTATCACCATCCCTGCAAGGTATTGTCTGTTTGGAGGAATACCGATTGTCGGAGCTAGAACATGTGTACGACTCTTTTACGCTGTATAGAACGCAAGGACTTGAACAAACCCATTAATTAACTTAATTAACATAATATTAAAAATATTTTATTATATTGTACGTTTTTTACACCGAAAAGAAATTAAATTAATGTAGGTCTCTTATAAGATTTTATTCGACTTGGCCGTTATCCTTGTTGGTCTGATTACGCAGCTAAAACCGCATGGGATACATAATTGTTCTAGTTTTGGAACCTTACCCCAAAACAACGTACATTGTGCCTGAATTGTCTAAAAAGGGGTCGTCATTTGCACTCATGCAGCTCTGGATGATGTCGGACCTGCGGAGCGAACCATCATTCATTGCTGCATTTAAATAATTCTGTCTTTGAGCCACCTGACTGCGCCTGCCTCTTCATCAGCAATTGCCCACGCCTCTATTTCTAAGTCGTCGCCATCTACCTCCACCTCTCTAGTTGCCCGGTATTTTAGCAGTTATGCTGTCGTCTTGGCTACTTTTAAGGTCTTCGTCAAAAACTTATTATTTTCTTCCTCATCACTCTCTCTTTAAAGAGGATCATTGATATATCTGCTATTTGTAAATACGCTGAGTCTTTTAATATAATGCAGCATTTGCTTATAAATTAATATATAGAATCAGGCATCTTGGACTGACAGTATCTGTAATCGAAACTAACAAAGACCGTATCTAAGGTGGTTGGAAAATTTGTGAGCTGCTTTCGGCCCAAGCCTCGATTCGAAGAGTATAAATTGGTTGATTTTCCTTAGAACGTTTGACTAAATATCAAGCATTTGAAGTCTCGGGTGTTGACTATTGTGTACCGGTTTTCTATAAACCAGACATACGAAATAAAGTACCTGTCAATTCACCTGAAGCTGATCAAGGATCTGTCGCGCTCAAGAGGTATTATTCGTGGCTAGCACAAACTGCAACAAACTTAGATGATCGATCGGCGCATCAATAACACAGGTAAGTTTTTAATTCTGTTGCTTACTACCGGGCAGGCCGTCGCAGTCTTTACCTAATTAAGACTAAAAATACCAAAAAGCATAAGCTTAAAAAAAACTGCAGAGCGTTGCTGTCGCTGCGGCCAAGAAATGCAACGTGGGCGCCTCGTGCAGGTGGCCCAGTTTCTCAGCGGACCGCTGGGCCCGCTGCGCGTGTCGCTAACTGCCGAAGACGCTGCGTGAGCGCCTCTCGATGGTACGGACAAAATGTGGTTAGCTTCTCCCCTCCGAGTCGTGTACTGCTGTAGCTGGAGAGCTTTGCGGTATGTCTTAGGTAATTCCGTCCATCCCATACTAGTACGTCCCCGTCTACAATCGGTACAATCGAAGGTTGTCCCTGTGGACTACCCTACCTTTAATAAGGACCGTGGTCCCTAAATCAGTTTGTTTCCTCCGGTTGCGTGGAGAACATCCGACGGTTTTCTATTTGTGACGGAGTGCACCGATTTGTCCTAACATTCTAACTTAGTATTGGGCTTTTTAAAACTCATTAACGATGTTAATGATCTATGTTGTCGTAGAAACTCTATTTCTTTTTTTTTGTTAAAAATTCGGATTTGTCCGGTGTTAATTTGACAGTTGCTTCTTTGACATTGGCACCTGTTTCAGGTGCTCGCCGTCATCTTGCATATGGATTCATAATTTAAATATTAATAAAATAAAATTGCAATAATATGTACTTGTATCAATTTGCTCATTTGTATAACAAACTAAGACGAATTTTATTTTATTTTTTCCTTACTTAATGTCGTAAAGTACAAATCCAAAAAGAAATTTAATTTATAATAATAATTCTATTTTAAGTCTAAATATATATTTACAAATTCAGATACATTTATAAAAACAAATGTTAGCAGCTATTATTAAAATATCTGTAGATCTCCGAGAAAAGAAGGTCCAAAATACAATTTATTTAAAGGTATGTTGATTCACCTGAAATAAAATAATAAATTCATGCATTATTTAGACATTTGTTAGACAATAATGAATCAATGATATAATATCGAAATTAATAATATGATTAATACTGTGATATCAACAAGAATTTGAATTTGTTTGGACTACGAAATAAGAGCAAAGACGCGTTTTTTCATTAACAACTTTTACTTAAAAAGAGTTTTCGTTTTTATTCTGATTTAAGATAAAGGGCATGCTTTAAAGGAAGAAATAGAAAAATGATTGGGATGAGCAGATACATTGTCCGGCCTTGCCCGTGGAAAGTTTGGTGCTACCAATTTTAAATATTACTTTTCCATCAATTGAAATCAACCAGTTCCATTTGATCTTCACTAGAATAAGGAGCCCCCATGTTAGACTTGTGGCGAGAGTCTTGAAGCCACCTGAAAGCAGTTATTTATCATAAATCCCGCTGGGTCGCCTTAGACGCGTGCCAATAATAAAATGTTCTTTTGCGCCCATTGTCGCAAAAACTTCAAATCTTGCACACAAACGCAAAAATGCTTGTTTCCGTGTACAAACTTGTGTAAGTGTGTGGGTATGCATGGCTGGTCGAAAAAAGTTTCCATGCACACATGCCAACGCTTAAATACCCTTACCAACAAATATTAGGGGTAATACAATAATTTCGCATACATATTGAAACGATTTTCCCGTCTCACACACTCGTCCTTGTTGCAAATCGTTGCACAAACCGATGTAAGTCGATTATAAGCCGCGGAGGGTATCAAAACGGGGAAATGTTTTAAAATTATTGTATGCTAGTTCTTATAAAATGTATATTAAATCATAAGAGTGCTCTAGCTGGGAGTGCCCGACTTAGGGATACCCGAAACCCTCTATCAACAACAAATGCAGCTCGCACATACACAATGCAGGGTATAATTAAGTGATTCCAAAAATGAACCCATCCGAATGCGTGTGTGCACACGTGTACGTTAATTCTAGAGCTTCGCGCTTTTCATTAATAACTTCTTATTAGAGATCTTATTGGGCGATCGAATATAGTCATAACTATTAAACGAACATTACGTAAGCTATGAAATGATTTGTATACAATTTACAAGCTTTAAAAGTTGACTTTTCAGTTTTATCTTGTGAACGATTAGATTGTATAAATAATTATGGGAAACTCAAACAGTTTTTCAATCATTTCTCGTTCAATCTGAATTAATTGGGTTTGAGAATAATTATAAAATATAAACAAAAATAATAACATTAATAATAGATATGTTAACCCACAGTTAAGACACCTATTATAATCTGTTTAAAGAATGCATAAAACCAGCTGATTTTGGGCGTGAGAGTTCTCTATATTTTTGAATTTGTCAGTCACACGCCAAAGCAACCAAAACACGTAATCGAATTTGAGGTGGAACAACACTGTGCAGCTTACTTTTACATTTTGCAGCAGTACTATTTAATTTTGTTTTTATTTTCAGGATAGGCTACAAAAATATACAGTGACAGGGCTTTTCTTTGAGCTAAAATTATACGCTTATTTGTAAGTTAGGCTAAAACAATAACCGCTTTCTCGAGCTTATCTTAAACAACATAAACTGTACAAGCTTGTTGTTTTTACATTTTAAAAATAAATAAATAACATAATGGCAGCCAAAAAGTGTGGAGTGGTGTGCTATCACCTCTTGTCATGGTTGATGTTGATATCACCCCGGATATAAATCTGAAATTAAAAATGGAAAGCGCTCAATAAAAAGAAGAAGATATAGTCGATTGTTAGCATAATTGAGAACAATTTCTAATCTATTATTTATCTTTAACTAAAAATTAACGACTAACAAAAAACCTTAGGATGTCAACAATTGAACAACTATAAGACAGGAATACAGTTTCCATCCTTAACTATCTTCAATGCTTTATATTGAATCTCTTATTTCAACTGGCATATGTAAGTACGTGTGTATGTAAAGAATTTCAAATAAAAATATAATGGAAACATTAAAATAATAAAATAAGAGAAAATAAACCTACCTTACTAAAATAGTTTAACAGGCCCAAACGGATCAAAAAAAAGTTCTTTTGCAGGGCGTCCTCTCAAAATTTATTTTTATAACACCAAATTTTTGCCAGATTTAGATGCCAAACTGAACCCAAACCTTATGAAAATCGTTTGGGTTTTTACCGAGTTATGTGGGTGAGAAATTTTGACCTATGTCCATATAGGACATTCGAGAGTGCATTTTCACATGAATTCTGTCTAAGACTAACGTTTCCAGATTTAGATGCCAAAATCTAGACGCCAAACCATTAACCAAAAGCAAAACTTTACGAAAATCGGTTGAGTTTTGACCGAGCTATGGGGGTGAGAAATTTTGACCTATGTCTAAATAGGATATTAGCGGGTATACCCCGGCCTTGAAAAACAAAAGACTATATTAAACCGTTTTCCGACAATTTTCCACTGTTGTGGGCGAAATTTTCTAAATCGCTGAAACACTTATTCATTGAGTTCTTTTCTAGAGCTTTGAAAATAAGTTTGAAGCATTGTATTATATATGCGTGTGTGTGTTTGTGTGTGTGTGGGCGTATGTTTGTAAATGTATGCATACATGTAAGTATGCATTTATGTATATATGTATGCATTGATGTTTGTTTTTTAATACCAAACGCAGACCAAGCGTCTTTTTTGGTGTGCTGCAAATTTAAATATAACGAATTTCTATCAAGTGCTCTACTCCTCGATTCTCAAGAATTCAAGTAGGCTCTGCAGCTTTGCAGGCTTAGCTAGTAGTGTAGTGTAGTGTTTTTTTTTTTGTATGTATGTACACTTATATGTATTTTCGTGTGTACATGTGTGTATGTATGTACATACATATGTATTTAATACACATGTATGTATGTATGTACATATGTATGTATGTTTGTATGTATATATGTATGTATGTACATATGTATGTATGTTTGTATGTATATATGTATGTATGTACATATGTTTGTATGTATATATGTATGTATACACATGTATGTATGTAGGTATCCGGACATGTATTCATACATGTACGCATGCGCGCAAACAATGTGTAAAAGGGTTTTTAACACTCTGAACAAATTATTTTTGGTGACTACACAAAAGAGACTCACCACATTTTTTGATGACTCTGCTGCTTAAGGTAGATACAGCAGGCCTTAGTAACAATTCTCAGAGCTCGGCGGAACATTGTTGAAATCTGTCTCCTTATGTAGGCCGGTTGTGCTAGCTCCATAGTTCTGTAAATTAAGATCTTGGAAATTCATATTTTTTAATACTTAACAACTTACTCTGACTATAGATCGCGGAATAAATCATAAAACAACTTACAATATTGGTACTAAGTCAAACTTGGCTGCTACCCAACCTATCAGCTCTGACTTGGATTACCATGATGAACTTTTTTGTTTTTTATTGTAAGAGTGTTGGACGAGATGTAATTGCTTGTTTTGCTGAATATTTATATAACATTCGAAGCTTTTACTGAGCTCAGCCTTCACTTGTAGACTTAATACATTTTTGAAGCTAGGGATTGCCAGCTTCGCGGGAAGAATAATTTTACAGCGAGTAAAAGGCGTTGTTCGCACAGAAATAATAATAGTAAAAAGTTGTCTGAGGACCACAATATTAATTATAAGTAAGAAAATTGCTCTGGTAAACCTAGGGAACTACCCTTGATAAGTTTATAAAATATTTTTATATTGTTAAGTTGTATACAAATACCTTCTTCGTAAGGTAACAAACACGCAAAAACGTAAACATTAAATAAAAGTTCAATCATTGCATACATCTTTATATCTCCGAAAAGCCCAGTATCCCATTATCGATTTCTATTGATTTAATGGCAAGTCCCTTAATTTTGGAGTCCTGAGCTGTCTCTGAGATCGGTGCGTTCATTCATACAGACGGAGGCACGGACTCTCAGACGGACATGATGCCGATAAATACCGGAACCGGAAAAGTTTCTTTATGTCTGTTACATAAAATTGTACAAAACCATTATATTATTTTTAAATGCAAATGCAGAAAATATGCATACCCCTGCAGAGGGGTGTAACAAATTAACATATGAGCAACATTTTTCCAACATTGGATCACAATATAATAATCTGACCCAGATTCTTTTAAATCACACCACAGAAATTCGACATTTATTAAAAACTTCCTCAATTTGGCCATGTTATACAGTAAACTTAAACCAAATTAAAAACACTTTCTGGTCGGAGCTTAAAAACATTTTGTACAAAACTTAACTTTGACTATATGTTAGCGACATAGTTTTATATTTCAACTATTTGTTCTGAAAGACAATCTCCGCGATCAACGTACAAAAAGTAAAAACTAGGCAATACTTAGAAGAGAAGAGAGTAACATAGCTGCGAGCGTCAGCTGAACGCTGAGCCTGAAGGGCCGAACGATCATTGATTGTACCCCAGGGAAATAAGTATATGCATACAATTTATTAAAAAAAAAAAAACTGTTTTACTCATAAGAAGTAACAAAAACAAAGGAACGAATTATAATATGTTCATACAAAAAATAGTAAATAATAAGACGTCTTAGGAAATAAGTATATGTACATAGTACAGATTATCAATTTATTTTAAAGATAACTTAATTATTATGTATTCTATTTTTTTTTAACTTGAACCCATTGGGTAAAAGGGGATAATGTATGTGTGCTTAATGTATGTAACTGGCAGAGGGAAGCATCTCCGATCCCGTTAAGTATATATATTCTTGGTCAGCATCAATAGTCGATATATTGATCTCGTTGATGCGCTGCCAAAAATGAACATATACATATTTCCCTGAGGCATTTTAAAAATGAAGAACGCCAGAGTGCAGTTGAGCAGATCCACGGATTATGGTATTTTTCCGCTGATTTCCTGGACGTTCAACAGGCATTGAAGCGAGTCTGGCATAAGAATTTCATTTATAAGCGTGTGCACCTGCTCGCCGAATGGCTACATTTGTTCCTAAACGTCAATAAGATCGGTATGTAGGTCAAGGAAGCTCACTCCAGAGTGATCCTCATTAGCACTGGTGTCCCTCAGACAGTGTATCTAGGGCAGTCTTTTAATCTGTTTATATAAGGGATAATCCCATTTTAGATACCCGTGAAACACCGTCAGCAAAATTTGCAGACGATACTGGATTTCTGGTATAGAGCAACAGCGCAATAACTGCCTTCAGGCTTTCGAATGAGTTCGACAACTGGCGTCAGGATGGAATATCGCTACCGCCGGCACCGGCATGCTGACAGCATCGATTTTATTCCCTGAATTTGGGTTTATGTGGAAGGACCACAAACACACGTTTAAAATTTCAAGTCTCTAGCCCTCTAGGTTCCAAGATCATCGCGTTCATGAATACGGACAGACGTATATGGTAGATCGACTAGGCTTTTGATGCTGAGCAAGAATATATATACTTCATGAGGTCAGAGATGCTTTCTTTTGCTTGTTACATACATTTGCACAGCCCCATTATTTCAATGGGTTTCAAATATAAAAGACATGGTTGAAAAAATCCAGGTAAACCCCGCACTAGGAGCTTGTATTTTAACCTCTGTCCGTCCGTAGATATAAACGCAGCGATTTTGGTAACCATAAGAGCTCGGGATTTGATATTTTTTACCCTTCACCCGTAAAACAAATTTAATAAGCAGTAGGGAAATCTATCTTAACAAAAATATAATTATTTTATATACATTTCACTCTTTGAGTGGGAGCTAGATAAAAATATTTGTAATTGCTATTGGTTTAAAGAAAAATGTTTGCCGTTTCTTGTTGTTTCCGATATTGAAAAATTGGGTACAAGGTATACTAAAAATAATGATTGTAATTTTGGTGTTAGTAGGTGAAGAGTAGACTCACCGGATTCCCAATCTTCATCTCCTTCCTCACCAGTTTGATTCAAGTCAGAAGATGATCGTTTGCAATTATTGTATGACTTCTGTTCGAAGATCTTATCCCCGCCAGAAAGGTTGGAAATATTACATCGATCGAATATACGTCGACTATCAGAGGTTTTTTCATACATTTTATTGTGATGCCTCCTTATTGGCACTTTATCGAATGGTATAGCGGACGGTTGATTAAAAATATGCAGCTTTTTGTTGTCCTTGCCTGACGAAGTATTACTAACGCTTAATGGGCATTTTGATGAAGACTGTTTTCGTTTAGATGTCAACGCAGGAAGTTTTGAGATAGTTGATTTTTTGTGTTGATTTTTAGTCTAACAAAAATACGTTTATATCTTCAGAATTTTTTTTTTTCTAACACATTACACTTACAAGTTTTCTGTTATGTTCTATTAGGTGCGATTTTGTTTCACCTATTTCATCACTGGTATGAAATGGACCTTCGAACAAACGACTTGAGGACGGAGAGTTTATATCAGAACCCTCACTGTTCAGATTCTTATCATTATCACCAGGAAAAAAATCCGAGCTTCGATTATGGCTCCAATTATTTTCTGCAGACGGTTCAGCGTTTATACTGTCGAAGCATTTTTTTTCTTTTATAAATACAAGAGAGATCTGAAAATATGAAAAAGAAACTCAAGTTAACATTATTTCGTTAAAGATTTTTATACCAGCGGGTATTATGTTTTTTTTTATTATTGTTATTATATATATTTTAAACATCGCTGAAACACGTACTACTATTTACTGGACTTTTTTTTTGTTATGAGTAAAAAGTGTTTACCTTAAAATCCTCCGAAAACGATTTATGATCTTTGTCTTTATGTGCACCATCAATTTCAGATTTTATTAAGGTATGCGTAAATTTATCGGTGTTTTCGTCGGTACTGCTAGCTGAAATATACAATATTAAGAAAACATTTAACGCTTGTCACCAAGGGAATTATATAATCAATCCAACTTATGTTAACCATACTTAAACGGGTAGACGTTGGTAATTTATAACTTTAACTTTATTAGAATGAGCCGAATAAGGCTTCAGCGCTAGCAAAATAAATATAATAATTATTTGTTCATAAAAAGAAGGTTTATACCCCTTCTTTTAAAGGGGTTTAAATTATTGTAACCTTATGTTTTTACATTGTATTTATACTTAACTGACAAAAACGTACACTCTTAATATAACTAATAGATTATAAATTTTATTTATTTAGGAAATTCATACATACCCGCATTATTTTGCAAAAAGAATGTATTAACCCAGAAGTGGCAAATCATCTTCCTTGATGATTTTTGAGTAAGTTCGACTTTAATATCACCAGAAACTGTCAAGGGTGAATTACTTATATCCAATATAAAAGTTTTTTGAAAATCAATTGTCCAAGTTTTCAGTTCCTAGGTAAAAGAAGAAATAAAATTTAATAAATCATAATGAATGCGCTTACTATATAAAGTGAAAATATAGCATGCTTCTTCTTCCCTTGGCCCCAGATTATATACGTGAATTGCGTTCTTGATTAACTTAGTAGTTCCATCTATCTCCCGATATATATAGTCAAACAACCTAATCGGAAAATTAGTATCGATTTCGTGCAAATTTTGCGAGCTATCAATTATTTGCAATAAAGAAGACAAAGACGGACATGGCTAGATCGACACGGATAAACACATTAGACTGTAAAACGGCACAATTTGATCCTTTTATTATGGAAACCCAAACCCAAACATATTAGTTTGTTTTAACAAATATATATACTTACATGCGCCTTAAGTTTGTCTGTTGAAGAGTCTTGCCTGTCAGAAATTGAACATTGCACTGTACCAAGATTATGCAAGTAATTTGTCTCGGTAAAACGGATTTCACAAACCTTTAAAAATGAAAACAAGAAAAAAATGGCTGAGGGATTCCTACAGAAAAATGTATATGCATACTTACGTAAAGACTTATTACTTCATATCGTACACCTGGGATTAAACTTGAATAATACTGAACATATCTACGTTGAGATGGAATTGTAACTCCTTTCCGGTCTTTTGTACGTTTTTCGTCATAATAGGCCAACGCATCATCGGCTGTTTTCTTCAATTTACTATGGACCAAATACGCACATATCATCGTACCTGTTAAACATAAATTTTCAAAAATAATGTACTGTATTTTAGTATTAGTACTTAAGAAATCTACATTGAAGATGGTGCCTAAATAGATGACTTAGTGCATCCGGAATACTTAGGACATCTTCAAAACGAAAATTTGATACGAATCTATAGCTTTGATTTAGATGATGTCGTTACGTTAAGGTTGAAAACCAACTAACCAACATGTAATACGTTTATAGTTTTATCAGCTTAAAACGAAAGGGTGTTTAAGAGTCAAGGATACCCGATTAGAATATACCCTACCTCTTCATATTCCGAGTCTGTGAAATAATATGAAAATACAGTTTTGCTTACCGGTTCTTCCTTTTCCAGCTTTGCAATGCACGGCTACGACATTTAACGGGTCTCTGTTAAGCCAGGAGTCAACGTCATGACAGAAACGTTGTATCAGCTCAATGGTAGGAGGGTTATGATCCTCAAATGGGTAAGTTGCAACTCTCTAGAAATGTAAAATTTTATGCAAGCTTTGACGATATTATCTTTTTAAATCTAACCCTGTGAAATTTATTAATGTCGTAACTCCGTTCTTGGCATAAATTATATATTCTGTAATGATCTCCGTGATTTTCTTCCAGAAATTTATAAACATCATCTAGGCGATTTCGGTAAATGCCTTCGAATATGTCTGGCGCAGGATATCCCATTGCAATAATATTAGGGCATATATCTAAAAAAAAAAGGAATTAAAAACTTTGGTAATCATATATTAAGACGGTTCAATGCTTAGAAACTTGCAGTTTGTATTTTCAATTTCAGATTTAGATGCCAAATTGATCTAGAGGTCAAGCCATGAAGAAAAAGTCAAACTTTATAAAAATCGGATGAGTTTTGACCGAGTTATAGGGTTGGGACATTTGACCTATGTCTATATAGGATATTTCAGGGTACCATTTTTAGATGAACCTTGACCAAGAATAATATTGCAAGATTAAGATGGCAATTGATCTAGAGACCTATACTTCAGCAGCCCGGTTATATGCCCAAGATGGACACATTAAGAGATATTCAAAAATTAGTCGAAACAGCTTATATTAAATTGCACTCGAAGGGGAAAGACCTTATAAAATAATTATTAAGGGACTGCATGGCTTAACTTCGACACCAAGAAGCAGTTGGCCTATCTAAGCTCCCAATGGTAGATATTATAGATATATTAAGCCGATCTGCAACTGGCCACTTTAGACGGACTACGCGTGAGCTGTGTCATCAATTCAATACTCTTGCTTTAAAATTGGTAACTGGCGATGAATGAAACGTACAACACCAGCTTTGGGGGCAACGCCAGTGGGCGTGAGAATTAGCTACAGTGGTCACCCACACTGATGACATTATATTCAAACTGGTCTTCCGCAAAGTAGCGTCTTAGGGCCATTCTTATTCTGGCCAAACCCAAGCCCTCGCTGTCTTCGCGCTCATTGCTAATGACTTTATATGCCAACGAATGCTGCTAGATCTAAGGCTGAACGGATTAAGGAAAACAGGAACTGTCCTACGCGATGCACATCAGGGGCTTGGCTTGCGGCTCAAAACGCTAAAGCGGGCAATCTTTTCAAAAAACGACCTTATGCAGGAGGCAAGAGCTCGTTTTTACGTGCTGAACAGCTCATTCCATATGGGCTTGAAGATCCCCTGGGTCTACGACCAAATCCAAGGAATATTTACTTTTAGATCAGTGTGTACTGCTAAGATTCAAAACAAATTTCGAAAAGCTAGTAATAATAATTACTTAGAAAGCCAAGCAGGACATTCTGTTTGGCAAATATAAGTGAAGTAAATGCTGTAGCTTTATAAGATTTGTATATTGTTTAACACCAATAATATAAAAATAATAATGCAAAGGTAATTCTTACAGGAAAGATCCAAATTAAATCCTTTTTCCTTGTAGCGTCTGCGTTTCTTGCTCACAACATTTCGTAACGCATTGGACATTATAGATATTGTGTTTGCCATATTGGTCTCCAAATATGATGATTGTTGTCTTTTATAAATTATAATTTTATTTTTATTATAACTATATGCTTTAATTTCTGTTTCATTATTAATATGTCCCGTCATATCAATATATTTATTACAAGCGTTCCTGAATAAACCATTTTTGGTGAGAACATGCAACACCTGCAATAAAAAGATTATAAAAATTGTTAAAGTATTATCTACATAATCTGATTAGCATTATTAAAAAACAAGTAAGAGGTTCTAGTCGGGAGCTCCCGACTAGGGGATACCCTGAACCCTCATATTCCAACACCAAATGCAGCTCGCGCTTATAGATAGAGAGTAGCGGGGAGGTGGCGATAGGTATAAAATGAAAGATAATCGATATATATATACTTTTCTAGAAGCAACATGTCAAGTTTGGTAACTCTAGCTCTTATTATTTACCAAAATTGCTTAAAAAACAGGATATCGATATACATTTTTATCGATTACTTGGAAACGGGGCAAGTTATCGATTATCGGAAACAAACTCGATCTGCGTAGGAACTAGGAGCATCTACATCTAAAATTTCAAGTCTCTAGCTCTTATAGGTTCTGAGATCCTTGCGTTCATACATACGGACGGACGGACGGACGGACGGACGGACAGACAGACGGACATGGCTAGATCGACTCGGCTATTAATGCTGATCAAGAATATATATACTTTATGGGGTCGGAGATGCTTCCTTCTGCCTGTTACATACATTTGGATTTTGCACAAAAACATAATACCCCTTTTACCCATTTTTAATGGGTTCAGGGTATAATAAGGTAGTTATTTATGCACAATAGGCTTTTTCTAGTAAATAGGGCTTTGCAAGGACATACATTTAAACTACTTTAAAACTTCCTTGTTAACATTCACACACAAGCAGCCATGCTTCCTCTTCCAACGACTCAGCTCGTGGATAATGAATTCCTCAATAACAGTTTATGATTATCTATAGTCGTTCCCTTAGTATATATATGATCGACAGTCAAAAGAGCTAGGATGCTGAATCTTACTGTAGTTATCTTGCTTGATGTAGGTTGGGAAAGGGGCTTGGAAAATGTATCCCAACTGTGTAAAATGGGTGATAAACTCTTTTAAATTTTAGTTTACAATCCAACGGACTTTACGTCCTTTCGGAAAATCTTTATGAAGATTGGTGTTGAAAATCCGACAACTAGGTGATCGACTTTAAATATATTTCCATAGTTTAATATAAAAACTTATGGAAAACATGTTTAAATATAAATATATAACTATGGTACAAAGAGAGCATAAACTCTAAAAAAGTAGCTTAATTTTTACAAAATTGAGAATGCAAACTAAATCGTCATCTTTCTCTTAGTTGAAAAATAAAAAGAAAAAATTAATAATTAAATTTAAAGAAATCTTTTAAATATTAGCATCGACCTCAGTAGACAACATGCATGCATATAAGACCACAAATTTGGGATAGGAATTTTTAATTTTTTTGGCAGCAAAAGCGACTGCAGTGAGTAACAAAACATATATACATATTTTGATGTACTCATGCATGCATAATTCACACATGCAAACAAGTGCTCTCCAGAATACACTCCGCAAATATAAAAGTAGTCAATTGATAAAAAAAAGTTATTGCAAAAGGTGCCGTATGTGAAAAACATTTATTATTTCTCCATTTGCCTCTATAATAAAATAGTATCTAAGGTAATATATCATTCACATAGAGCATGCATATTATGGATTAAGGAAAGTACTAAGCTTCGTTCATAAGTGCAAATCTTTTTCGCTCAATGTACTTCGAAAAGAAAACAACGCTGAGCAAGCACTGCCGAAGGCAGTTTATCGTCTGATTTGTTGCTCGTGTCAACATCAACAGCCGCAACTTCGTCATTCGTTCGTCTGAAGAGCGAAAAGCCAGGCTAGAAATGTTGCATTCCAATGTACGCGCGTTACTCTTCTTAGTGAAAATGAATGAAAATTGAAAATGAATTTTTTTTACTTATAATATATTGTCCTTGCTCTTTCAAAGTTTCCTGTTTATTTGCTTCCGCCAATTTAAAAATGTTACGAATTATGCGGGAAGCATCTGCAAAATCGCTGGAACACGCATTGTAGCTTTAAGCGGTAATTGTGACAGAGAATGCGTCTTACTTAGTCTGTTGTGCCCGGCCGCTTTTTTTTTATCGATTGGAAACATTGCAAGTTACCGATTATAAGAAACAACCTTGTACTGCGCGGGCCTTAGGTGGACCTACGTTCAAAACCACGTCCATATCTCATACAGGTTCTAAGATGGACGCGTTCATACCTACGAATATCGCTGGATCTACTAAGCTATTGGAACTGACGAAGAATATGTGCACTTAATGGGGTCAAAGATGCTTTATTTTGCATTTATGTACATCAGCTGATGCTATAAAAGTAAAGATTTTCGTCCAGGTGTGCGAGATTTGTACCCGGCATCCACTACGCGGCTTTTCTGACAGTCTCGGGTTGCACTTGTTTCTGCAGCTCCCCAATAATGTTACTTGCATTAATGAATGGATCCGGGACAATCATTCACTTAATGGACGCCCAGATTTCGCTTTGTTTCCACGGACAGATTGTACGGTATAGCGACTGCGACATAGAATTTTCGAAATTTCTGAATAAGATTTTCGTTTTTTGACGTTCACATTTTTGAAACAAGCCGTCGTTCCGCTATGATAACAAATTTTACTGGCATTTTGGACTAATATCTGATGGAAAATTTATAAAAAATTCTCCAACAAATCTTGCTACAAAAGTATGCCAAAAATAAATTCGAAAACTACTGTTGCCTTTTTTGCATAGGGTAGGATTTGCTAGGATAATATGATGTACGAAGACTTTATTGGAGCCAATTGTTGCTTTTGACCTATAACTATTGTATTATCAACCCCAATGGATTTTCTTTTGTTAAATAAAGGTAAATAATAGATAAAGAAAACTGCATTTCATAGTGCTAGTTTTTTCGTTACCAAAGAATGTTTTAGTCGCTGTACGAAGACATTATTGGCAGGATGCATATTGCGGATATGTTAAAACGGAACTTATAACCGATCTTAAATTATCGATTAGAAGATTACGCACATCGGATCTTTGGCTTCATATAAACTAGTAACTTTTTTATCACTTTTAAGTAACTCGTTATTACAAGTCAAAAGATATTTAAAGCTCAGCTCCTTAAAGAAAAATTAATCGTTCGGGAAAGGAAACTATTTTTGAGTCAAAGTAACGCCACTGGTTTTAAACTTGGGTATTTTGGGTATTTAGCTTCTTAACATTTCTTTAAGGTTTTTTTGGTAAATGTTTGATCAACGAATTGTATATGCATTTGGTAACATACATATATTAACTTGCATGTTCATTTGCATTTAGCTATCAGAACACATATGTACACACTTATATGTGAACCCATGTATACATTGTTCATTTTAAAGAAGAGATTAAGGGGAGATTCTGCGAAACTTATAAAATACTTACATATAGTAAAATATGGTATATATCATTGGTGTGCACTACAAAACAATCCATATACATTGCCTCATAATGTACATAAGACACTTGTATGTGTAGCATAAATATATATATATGTATATGCATATGTATTTATATGTATATATATGTAAATACGCAACACTCACACATTTTTAGAAATTCATGCAAGTACATAAACCAGCAGTCGCAAAATAATGACAATTCTGAGGGAATAGTAAGTATGTAAGAGAAAAACAAACTACAAAAGTCATACACCAACAAATAGTTAGAATGCCAAAGCAAATAGGCATTAAGTCCAACTCTTCCTTGCATATAAACTTCATATGTTTGAAAGTGAATCGATGTATGTACGTACATGTAACACACTACAACTCCTTTTTGTCGCCTTCAGAAGATTTAACACTGATTTTATTCAATTTTGGGCTGTTTTCATTGCTATTAATATTTGAGTTGAAGATGTCAACATTTTTGTTATGGAATTTAAACTTTGTTTTTTATCGCTCATATATACATATATCACCAAATAATCACAAATAACGAATTTGACATTATTAGCTTACGATCATAAAATATAATAAAAAACCTAAAGAATAGCCCATGCACTTTTAAGTAAATTCTCGAGTTATCTGTCAATAATAATGTCTAACATGAACTGCACAGGGTGACTCAATCAACATTTAATAGTACTGAATTGTATCGAATCGTTCTGAATAAGTTCAAATGAACTACTTACTAACCTGAACGAATGAAGATCCGGCCTATCGTTAATCGTCCGTGGGCCCTCTCATCATTCGGCTTGTTCCTTCGAGTCACAACATCATTCGTGAATCCATTCTCATTCGTTTTGTTCGTTCGAGTCCTAAAATCGTGTTAGGGATCATTAAATAAAACTTTTGGAGACGCGTTACTCTACGTAACAGAACAATTTTATGACTTACCATGCCTACGTCTTTCGATATACATGTACCAAATATCACATTTAAACTGTTAAAGGGGTGAATCAGTTTTCTTATCTCAGGAGCTACGAAAGGCATTCTTAAAATATTTACAATTGGTGCAAATGTCAGAGATTGGTTACGAATTCATCCAATTCGAAGCCCTTGCATCTCATCTTCGAAGTTTAATCAAAATCAATTTCAAAATTAATCGTTCTGTTGGAAGAAGCAAACCGCATCCATTTCACTTGATGTGAAGTTTAACTTGTTGCTATCGCAAAAATTTAATTTTTGCGAGTTATTTATTCTACACATTCGAACTCAGGAAGAACCATGCCGGGGTCATGGTTATGCTCTCTATCCTACTACAGTTAATCTGGCTTATTAACGCTCGAGAAGAATAGACAGCCTGAAAAAGGACGGTGTGGGTGATTAATAAGAAGGTTATCGATGGTGGCTGAATTGATCTTGGCAAACTTGAGTTAAGCTATATTTTTCACAGCTTCAGAAAGGTAAAAGACATTCAGCAGTAAGTTAACCCAAAGACGCTGTTTGCGGTCAGTTTATTTCTGGGCCTGACCAGCTACTATAAGTATTTTATGAAGCACTTTGCGGTTATAGCGAAGGAAAATGGGAAAGTAAATAAAGGTCGAAAAAATGTCTAATTTGACTGAGGTCAGTAGGGCATCAGAAGACGTTTTGTAAATGTACCCCGATTATAAGAAGCTTTTTAACCTGACTGCTCACGCGTCAGATTAGGGAACGACCGTTCCAAAAATGGGCGAACAATAAGAATCATTTCCCAAACGTCACAACCTTTATTGGTTTAGCGATTATTACGTAAGCTCCCGTTTGCGTTTAAGACTTGAAAAAATCACATTAATGAGAACGGCGCAAAACTGTCAAAAGATCAAGTTTTCTGTGTTCCAATGTTTGTTATTCGCAGAAGGAAGCATCACTTAATCATATATCTCCTTCCGTTTCCATAATATTTCTTAAATATTTGGTTTTTAAAGAATAACTCAAAAATCATTGTCAACTTACTTAAGATTTACTCCAATTATATGCAAACGTCAAGACTCGATATCGATATCAGCTAAATGGGAATTTATCGGAAATATCAGTTGATGGAATCGATTATAGTATGATGGGCTGAAGATGAAGGTTCAAGGTATATCCTAGGCGAACATTCCTGACAAGAGCACTCCTACGTGTGCTTTAAGTGTTTCACCAATAATTAGCATGTCAAACACAAAATTAATGTTTATCGATTCCACACAAGTGCAATGCGTGAGAGCGAGGCACGCTCTGCACATGCATTGACACATACATATGTCTCTAGGCTGTAAGGAACTCAAAACTAACACATATATTATGAGAAAACATCAGCCGCAGCGACGCTCTGTGCTGCGCGAGAAATGGCTTGGCCCTAATCTTTCGACTCGCAAGACTCGGCGTTCAGCTGTCATTCTCATCAGTCTTGCTCTCTCTCTCTCAGCTTAACAAAATGGTCGCCAGTTCTCATGGGGTTCACGGGCATTAAGAACTCATGCTTCGATAATTTCTTAGTTTGAGCCCTCTATATGTTGTATGCTTATCACTTTACAGTCATAAATTGATATATACCATAATTCAGAATGGCTTAGAAATTACAGCGCCATCTAGCGGTAAGTTTTTAGGCTCTCTTGGCGAGCTAGGCAAGCTTATTTTCTTTTTTTTGCAAATACAGATTTCCGTAAAACTAGGTATCCCCGGTAGGAGGATGTGCATGGTGAACAGTGGATGGATTAATTTACCCGACGGATTTATCCTTTAAATGCATCGATCATCCGCTTCGAATGACCTACATTGTTCGTTACACACTCAAAAGGGACGAAATTCGACCGAATATTGAATATACCTTAGTTCCATAGATTGAAGACATAAATGAGAGCAGTGATATCGAGCCAAAGCAAAGTTATTATATAATTGTTGCTTGTTGCTGTCTGTCAGTTCAAAAAGGTGAACTCAATGGATTTTATATACTCTAGAGCTGGGCTTCCAGTTGGAATATTTAGCCTAGTGTCATCAGCTCTTCAAATTCTCATTGATAAATGGAAGTCTTCTTTACTCGCGCAGCTGGGGCAATACCAAAGTTTTGATTTAAGCCTATTGCCGCATTCTATTCCATTTTGCTAAAATCGATAAATATCGCAATTTGGTGTGTCACAGCGAAGTATATTACCCAATGTCTTCCGCGTTTTTTTTTTTGTATACCCTTGTAGAGGGTATTCTAATTTTGTCATTGAATGTGCAACGCTTAGAAAGAGACATTTCGATTCCCATAAAGTTATATATTCTAGATCAGCATCAGCCGTCGAATGGATATAGCCGTGTCCGACGATCTGTTTTTATGCAAAACGGTCTTTTAGTCTTAAAGCAAATGTCTGGTGACTTGGCTTTTGTAGGAACTGGCCGGACCAGCGCACTCTATCATATAGCTGTCATGGGAAAGATCGGACAAAAAGTTTGTTTGGACCACCTGCCGGATCGGTCCACTATATCATCTAGCTGTCATGGGAAGGATCGGTCGAAAAGTAAAAAAAAAACTTGCATTTCAGGATATCTTCAGTAAACTCGAAGTTCATTAGTTTTATTATGCTCCTATAAATATGCATATATGAAATTCTAATATCGGAACACAATATTGCTGCTAATTGCTTATATGAAAAGTGTTTTGTTTGCCAATATATGTATATCTTGATCAAACCTGACAAACTATTCTATTATGCTGCATATATATATATATATATATTTAATAGCTACAATATTCTCACATAACTGCAAAACCGCAAGGCAAATGTTGGCGAGGGTATTAAATCCTTCACAAATACCTAACGTCTAATTATTTAAAATTTATATGCTTGAATGAAAATAACAAAAATATATATATATATATAATTACTATATACTATACTCTGCGTACGTAAGTATGAAATACGGATTTGACTTTATTAGATTTTCGTATTCTAGGCGTTCAAAAACTTATTCCATATTGTTTTTCTTTTTAAGTATATGTAACTTAATTATTTTTTTTATAGTTGGCTAATTTAATTCTTAAATTTGAATATATAAAAATTTACTTTGATGCAATTTGTAAGTAAAATAAATAGTATTCGAATAGTTTTCCAAAAGCTGATCTCCTAGCATAGAAGTAAGTTTTAATAGAATGCATTCCTTATCGATTATAAACCAAATCTTAAAAATTGTTTTTTAAAATATGTATGTACATATTAGCAATGATTTCATTTGGTAGCTGGGTCGTATCAGACGTTTAATATTGCTCTATTAACAGCTTCAAATTGAAAGGTTCGGTTTTAGAATCGATGATTGCCAACTGGTGACCGAGATCTAAAGCGTGCTCCACCTTGTCCTCCTCCTCCATTCCGGCCATAGCTGGAACTAGATCCACCACCGTAACGGCTGCTTTCCCTTGCTCCATTATAGACATCGCGACGACTGAATCCGTTAGTGCTTCCATCCCTGCCACCGCCGTAGCCGGCGCTTGAGCGACCGGAACTGTAACTGCGATCGTAGTTGCGACTGCTCGAGCTGCTGGAGCCTCGCTGTTGTCTGAAGCCGCCGCTGCTACTGCTGTTTGTGATGCTATGTCTGCCGCCATCGCTGCGGCGTCCTCTGTCGCCAGGGCCACCGCGCCTGCCTTGCCGGGGCCGACCCTTGGAAATTTCCACGCGTAATTGGGAGCCCAATAGTTCTGAACCATTTAAAATGTCGCATGCCTTTTCGGCATCATCACGATGCTCGAATTCAACAAAGGCAAATCCGGGCGGATTGAATGCAATCCATACTGAATTCAGTTTTCCATACTTTGTAAATTCGCCTTCCAGGTCGTCCTTCTTAACTTTATCAGTTAAATTACCGACATAAACTCTAGTCCCCCGTTGATCAGTCATGTTGTATAAACAAAGATATATTTCTTTGTACAGATAATTATAAATCAATATTTTCCGTACTACACTTTAGATCGCTTTTTGTATGTACATCAAGAATTCTCATTCAGGGTGACCATATCTTATTAGCTATTTTTACCGTATAAACTAGAGCATCCAAATAAATTCGAGTATTTCAATAACATTTTTTCAACTACTTTCATGCCAAGCTGCCCTCGTTTTGGAACGGTGGAATGAACACATTTTCTATCACTTCTATTACTGTGGCAGGAAACAATGTAAGTTTTGACATTGCTTATTTCGATTTTTGCGCATTTATGTTCAGCGAATGCACTTAATAGATTAACTTGAAGTCTGTTTATCTTCATATAGCATGCTCAAGTCTTTAATATCATCCTAAATTACTTGGTTTTCATCAATACATAATAGCAAGACATGGTTATATTATAATATCAATTGTTGTTTTTATCACTCGTTGGATCAAGTATTCTTCATGTGCAATTTAGTTGAATTTTAATATATTATCGGCATGGAATATGGATTCAATATTATTTAATTAATATATCGATGGTAAGCCACAGTACTGGCCTCAAAAAGCGGGATAGGAAGCCCCAGTAAGCAATCAAATTTTTCGAATACAAGCATGAACAAAAAACCCTTTCTTATATATCAACATATGAATACTACACTTTATCACCTCTTATTTACCCACCGAGATTTTTAGAGAGGCAGACCACGTCAAACACATTAATGTTAATCCATCCGACTTAAAATTGCCTTTTAACCTGACTACTAATGCCACAAATTACGGCATTGCGCCAGTCTCTTCCAAAACGGGCCACCAATAACAGAATAATTTTGAGGTTTACATTGCCCCTCCATACCACCTCCCCTCCCTAGCACTCTCTTAGAACACTCTCTCCAACAGCCCCTTATCCTCCAACTTACGGCGGAATTTAATAAACCGGTTTATGCCAAGAAGTTGCTAGCAAGATACAATATGCTTACACCTAGCATAAAGGCAAAATAGGGTTTTACACAAAAAAAACTTTCATTTTTAGAAGTACACGCCGGTCACGTACAAGACTTGTTTTTCGCTATCAATGTGCACCGATGGCAAGAAGCTTAGACTTCTTGGGCACGGCGCTACAATAGTCAAGTAAAAATAAACTTAATAGCTGATATACAAATAAACCTTTTAACAGACAGCGGTAACCATTTCTTTCTAAGTGAAATATCATAATCCCCACCATACTTGACCATGCTGATCTAGAATCCATTATCGTTGAACGTTTGCTGTTTGAAGTAAGATTTTTTTAGGCCTAAAGAGAAGCTCCGGCTTAATAAACTATACAAGACGGCAATCCAAGAAATGAAGACATAGCTATTTCTAAAGATTTCTAAAGCCTTTAGTCCATTCTAATTTCATTTATTAAAATGAAGCTTCACATATATTTCACTATACAGAAGATATTAAGAAAGGCACTCAACACCTTTTTATTACATCGGTCCTTTCCCAGACAGTATTATTTTCTTTGCACATTTTAGCAATTGGCTTCCTGCAAGAAGAACTCCCCACGAAATAGTTCTCGCTGGTTTCTAATGAAGCAAATGGAAGAACGCAGAAAGAGGCCGCTATATAGGCGAACTCTGCGCAAGATCCCGACTACCATGCTAGTAGTCTGGGATCCGTTTGGACCTTAAACGAGGGGGATGTAGCATATTCCGAAGTCAGTAGGGACCTATTTAGTTCTGCCAAAGCAGTTCCATATTTTTTTTCCCCTTATGCATAAAGAGTCTTCCCGGACGAAAAGGCTCACCTCTAACAGTTCCATTCCAAGCGTACTTAAAGCGGCGAAAGTTGCGTCTGACCCATTCGGCTGCAATATTGTCACAACAGAGCATCTACCACTTAGTCTGCACGTCTGAAGACTAGTTCTTAAAATGACCGAGTTAAGGGGACAACATAACAGCCAAGACGAGCGTGCCGCGTGTAAGTTTTTAATAGAAAAGATTTTGGCAAAATGTCGGATTCTGAGCAGCATGAATTCGGCGGCGAAACTTACCTGATGCAATGTTCAGCTCTGCGCAAAAATTGATATTCGATGCTTAAGAAATAAGTAATATCATATTATTATTATATAATAAGGTATAGGTAATATCAATTAAAAATTTAAAATAAATGGCCACCCGACTGTATAATGACACAGTTTACTCTGAATAAGTGCTCTTCCGTTTCTTTGACGTGCCTAGGGCTTAGCGACCAAGCGCGTCAATGGGGGTGCTTTGGCAACTTTCAGCTCACTGAACTATTAATCATCGAAAAGCTTACAATAACTTCTCTATGCACGTCAGGTTTACAAAAATAGTTTTAGAAGCCACGGAACTGAGCGGAATTCTGGGAAAACCTGTCTGCCTGACCTGGTTTCATTCTCCTAGGCAAACACCTCGACCAGTTCTGGCCAAATCAGACTCCTGCGGAAATTGAGCAATTTCCCAGTGGTCGTTGCCGTTATCAGGCCCTCCTCTGCGGAACCAACATCTCCGCTTGAGAGGGTAGGAAGCTGCAGCCCTACAGCTCTCATAGGCATGTTGGCAGATTCCGTCAAGTCAGTACGTTAGGAACCGCCAACTATTTGTGTTGGTTCGCGACCTTGCATGACAGGGTAGTTACCGCTAAAATCAGTTGATGTCATCTTCATTATTGAAATGGAGACAATTTCCAAATGATGACCTTTGGAAATACAAGTTTTACAAATTTTTGAATAATATATTTTTGGTTCTACCCATATAGACGGTCTTTATTTGCACATCTGCAATTAAGTATTTGTCAGCATATATACTAGGTCGCTAGGTTTAATAGATTTTTTTACATCCGTTTTCCCCGACTTGCCAAACTGTGCGATAATTTTACTCGCGGTTTGCTGGCAACGAGGGCAGTACATAGGGGACATTAGGAATACAATATGCAATTATTTTACATAAAAACGAAATTTACTTTCAACATTTAGCAGAGCCCATAATAATACCCTGCAATTAAATTACATAACAATTGAACATTTTTTATTTTATATCAGCAACATGACTTACACTCTTTAATTTAAATAAATAACTACTTAAACATATACAGAATATATTTACTGCTAGATTAATAATCAGAGATTGTAATATAGAGAGAAGACGATTAATTTGCCTGATTTTACTACCTAAAAAAGCACCTGTAAACAAAAGTGCAATAGGTAATATTAAGGAAAGAATGTTATTTTGTGGGTTCTGATGCCCTTTAAGATAAAATATTTCGATTAATATACATAGGAAAACTGGAACAAATAGAGAATTTTTAACATAATGTGATAAAATATATCCCAAAATTGAAGCTATAAAAATATGGACCCTGCCTGTTACAAATTTATTGGGGGCTTCAGCGTTACTTGGGGAAAAGTTCGTTGCTGTATAAAATATTCTATCTTGCTGAGCAAACGAAGTTATGATAGGGACGGTTGGCTCTACTTCAGGATCTGAGTAATCCAATTCTTCGGCTGCTGGAGAATCTGTAATACAAATAACGAGGAATATTTTATTATTATTATATTTTAATCATGTTAAGAGTGTTCTTATGGATAGCAAATAACTTATACGTTATTTAATTAGTTCAAAGATTGAAAAAAAACATATCTAATTGTCATGTTAAATATGTTACTTTAAGGTCACATTTACTTTTAACATAAACATGTGACAAGTATATTATGCATCATACACAAAGAAACTAACGGAAATTATTTTACTGAATTAAAACTCTGAACTTTTTGTACAAAGTACATTTTTCAAATGGTACCCCTTAAAATGTTTGGAGTTTTTGTAGATTCATACAAAGATGTGTGTTATTAGGTATCGGGTATAATTGGTATTATAATGTACGTATAATACACCTAATGTATGAACATTTCGAGCAGTTCTTATGTTGCATGTGCTTACCAGCATTGTTTACTTCAGCTGCTCTAGCTATGCCATTTAATTTGTCTAGCCGGGCCTTAGCAGTTTGCAATATTTTCTTTCGACGGGCTTCGCGTCGTAAGTCTTCCGCTGTTGATTCTGGAGCCTGTCCCACTGCTGAGTCCATTTAAGTTTAATTCAATTACGCCAAAATATTTGAAAGCTCCCTTAGACAATTTTGTTCACTGAGGATGAGAATTTTATGACCAAGTCGATAGTGATGTACATATCGAAAGCAACACCAACCATTCCTGAGTCACGATTCATTGTTTAGTAATATTATAGTCATTATACTTAAGACTATCGGCTAAATAATGTGTGGAACAGTTAGGAATAGGAACATCTCTCAGAATTGTTGAAATAAATGAGATTTTGGCCGGACAAATGCTTGCGCACAAGAAATGCTGTCTATGGGGGAAAAAATATATTTATTTTGAATTTATGTTTTAGGTATGTATGTCGCACTTGTCCGACGCAAGACCCGGCAGAAGCAAACAATAAATAAATTATAAAGACTGCGTGGCTATCTGGCATCACAGAAATTTATACGTTCTCCATACTCACTAGTTTCCCATGTACCCATTAAATTAAATATTAATGTATTATAATATATATTTATTAAAAAGAGTAATTAAAATTATTGTATGAACATTTGCAGCCATTTTGTTAAATTTAAGCGAATATTTCCTGCTTAAGAATACCAATATCATTAAGCAACTGATTAACGTCATTGGGGCTTGTCATTTCGTCCAATTCTCTACCGCATTGCATGTACTGTAATCAAAAAGGTAACGATTAAAATCGTGCTTTAAAGCAAATAAAAATATATTAACCAACTCGCTCCAGTTCAGTGCGCAATGCAATAACTGCCTTTTCACGATCGGCAACTAGCTCCTCAAGGTATTGATAACGCAGCTTTTTGCGGGCGCGGCATTCCCTTGCACTTTGTCTGCTTCGCTCTAAACAAAGAAAGTTTTTGAGAATACAAAAAAACACATTTAAAATACTTTTTAATTTTTACCCAATTTTGCTTTTATATCAATTTTTTCAGATGATGTTTTTCGGCCAGGTTTTCGTCCCCTGCGTCCACATTCCTTGCGTTCCTAAAATAAGTGATAATGAAATTTAATTAACAGCTATTTTGACAAACATATTTTCGCTTTATGATGAAACAGGAACAGGTATTTAAGTGTAATCATGGCTTATATTGTAAGAAATGATGTTCTTTAACTTTAATTTTCAGAAAGATCTAGAATTCTCGACTCTGCGATGTGTGTGAAACGCGTCTTAAATGCTTTTTCATGAATACCCTTGAAAATGAATTTGAACTCCACCTAACAAATCTCTGACCACCATTTCTACCAAGGAGGGATGTTTTCTTCAAATGGTAACAAAAAAATTTCATACAACACAAGGTTACAACAGTAAAAATTGCAGCTTCATAGTTTACGGCTTGGGCTGTGAGTTGCTCATGTATGGCGATGTACAGCCCAACTAAAGCCAAGGACATGTAATGAATGATGTTTATAAAAATGTGCGCAGTTGTGTCTAGATAAACAAAGGTGTATGTAAATGGGTGTATGTATGTAAATGTGTGTATGTAATTCAGGGTAAACAAAAATATACTGCGTAATAGGTTTTTACAGCACTGAGAAGTCAAATACATACTGTTAATTGATGTTCTTCCGCCATAGCCATTTGAATACTATCACAATCCATTATATTAACTATATTAAACAATTTTAAAACGTTTTTTTTTTGTTTTGGTCTGTACCTTAAACGAATTAATATAGATGCATCGATTTCTTAATGTTTATTTATCAATTCTATCGATTGTAAATAATCACATTCTTAAATAGTAAAAGGGTAAGGGTATTCCAGAGCACAAAATTCGGAAGCTCATCGTTTTCGTTACCCCAAGACTATTTTACAAAATAATACTATTTGAGTTTCCAATATTTTTGTGTTTTGGACAGCAATAGTTTATAAAAAAAATACCACAACAAAACATTGTGCTGTTGTTTTGATTGCCAATTGAAGATGGTCAGTGCTGTAGAAAGGTATCGATAGATTAAAGGGATGCGCATCTATCGGAATCACACGTTCCAAAACGTGACTCTGCATTTTCGACGGATAGATCAGTTATATTTTGTTGAGATAGGCATTGAAAATTAAAACTAGTTCTAGGACTAAGAGTCCGCCCCTATCTCCCCTTACCCCGCACAGAGAGCTCTTTAAGTAGTTTACTTCTGATGAATAATATTCGCTATTTAAAAAATCATAGAACTAACCACCTTACTTTGCATTGAATAAACCATCCCGGGTCCTCTATCAGGATTATTTATATTCGGTTTTATAACCGTTGGTCTGTTGGGCGAGAGGTGGGATGCACCATGTTGCTTCGCGATGCACAAGAATATTACCGTTTAGACGTTCATTCACTGCGTTCAATACAAATCTTAGATTTCCGTAGATAGATTACGAGTTTTCTGCCTCTTTAAAATATGTCGCTTTGATTTTTGTGGCCCAATGAATGCAAATCATACGTGGGTCTTTTTTAAATATACAATATACAGTCTGCTTGGCTTAGTCCATCTTTGTCACTTGCTCCAAGGGCAGGCTGTTTGCTTAAATATATGAACTAGGCCTTTGTCACTGAAGTGTTTCTTTCAATACTAATTTAAAAACTTATTTACCAATCAAGTTTATCCGTTGGTATGATAATTTTCACCCTACATGTCAAATACATATATTAATGGATCGATCGAGTCAGGTTATAGTTTGAAAAATGTTATTTATGGAACATATTTCGATCAAACTCAGCATTTATAATCTTCCGACTACTATATCATAAAGTTTTCATAGGAACAATTGATTCTAACGCAAAGGTATTTAAAATTCGGGAGCCACAGATAGACCTTATTTCTTGCTTATATATTATTTATGTTAGAGGTTCCTTTCCAGTAATGCCCAAATGTTCCAAAACGTTGCATATATTTTATGCTACCATATACTTTTTCTTTAATCATATCGATTTATAAAATGGATTAACAATCAGTTTGCAAGCCTGAATAGAAAAAATATACAGCATACTAGCACTTCTCTAAACGTTTTGGTCCATACAACAAAACATAAGCGCAATGCCAGTCACCACCGCCAGAAAGTCGCAAAATTTCGTCGGTGGTAACAGATGTTACATCGTCATCGTCGAATTTATACCAAATGTCGGCATTTGAACGTACCCAGGCCACATAATGGCCAGATGAGCTTGAGCGACCTTTATGGGTTAGGACTGCTTTTAGTGTATAATAGCCCGAGTTGTTGCTGCCCAAATCGTCGTCAAACCAGAATTGTTCATATTTGCTTTCATCGTTCTCGTCGTCGGCTTCAGGCGATTTTGCTGTTTTATTTATCTGTGCCACGACATCAACTTTTTTGTCTTCATGATCTTTGAATTTGGATCGCATTGGGCACAACTTATTTTGCAAATCGGGTGTACACAATTCAAAGGCATCAAAATCAATTGGAAATTTAATGTCTTTCAAGACTTTAGCATTTATGCCTTCCTTTCCTTTATATTGAAATCTCACAAATTGGACAGTCAGATATGCTGGAAGTCGACTCACCAGATACTATAGATTGTTTAAGATTAGTTAATATTTGTCAATTTTGAAATTTTTGGCCTTACAGTTCTTGTGTAATGTGCGTCCCGACCTAGCGAATCCGAATGCTTAACCAATTGCTCTTTCATTTTCTGTTAGAAAAACAATAAATATAGTTCTTAGTTATTTATATATTAAACAGGAAAATTCAACTAATAGTTACCGATTTTAGGCCGCTTTGCATATACTTCACTTCCATAGAAATAAAGCAGCTGAGCTGCAAGAAATTTTCTGTGGAAACTGTCGCAGGCTCATCTGGGGCCTCATCTGCAGTCATTTGGACCTCAAAAGTTCCTCCAAAAAATTGCTCAATAAATGAGCTTCGAAAGAAACAAATATTTATTACAAAAAATGATTAAGATATATCAAAAGAAGAGGTTGTGCTCTATAAATAAAATAAAATGCTATTACGATTAAAAATTAGCTTTGGATTTTATACATATGTATGTAACAGGCAGAAGAAAGCATTGCCAATCTCATTAAGTGTATATATTCTTGATCAGCATCAATAGCCGAGTCGATCTATCCATGTCCGCCTGACTAATCTCGCAGTCTTAAGGCTAAGGTCTTGAGAGTTTGCATTGCTTCATCTTCTGGGCCGTTGATGCTGACATAGAATATAAAACTTAATGGAGTTGGAGATGTCTCTTTCTATGCGTTACACATTTAATGACAAAATTATAATACACTCTACAAGAGGGTAATGCCCAAGAAATATGCAATTTAAAGGGTGTAATATGTTTTCAGCGATAACTTACTTATGCTTGCTTTTTTCAGCAACTTCAACAGACTCTTGGTTTATGGGTTTAAGTTTTTGCTGTAACATTTTCAGTATCTCCGACCAACATTCATTAGCATCCTGCTGCCTATAGGTTCCATTTTCGCCGGTCTGTGCAAATTGCGGCGACGCTCGATGCAAGGCTTGCAATAGAACAATTGGCGTAATTGTTGTGCCCTTCTCCATTTGGGCAAACACTATTTTCATGGCCGATGAAATAGTAAAAGCATACGAACTGCTGTCCGAACCATCGGGTCGAAATTGTTCCAAGGACTTGCGCAGTTCAGGCACAGCTCTTAAGCATTGGACAGTTGCGTTCATATAACATGTATTTCCAAGGTTGGTCAAACCGGCCGGAAGACGCATCTAAAAATTGCATGGCAGTAATGAAAAATTCTTACTCTAATTGCATTGGCAAAGGATGTTACCGCAGTCGCCGCTTCTGCGTCGTTCATGTCTTCGATAAATTTAATTGGTGTTTGGGGAACCTCTGGAACTTTATCTTTAGAACCCAATAAGAGGACTACAGCTCCCTTAAAAATAAGAACTGTCAGCCACAATGCTTAAATAGGCAGTACAGCTTACATCTTTTAGTTGCAAATTCCATTCATCATCCTTAAGTATTCCACCTTTGCACATTATTTTTTGACGTTCCGGTTGAACCCCCGTCAGCGCAAAAAGTTGAGCTTTAAAAAGTATTGGCTCTTCATCAGTATTGACATCAATATCTGGATACAGCTCACGGCCCCACTTGACTTTCACTAAATAGACAATAAGAATGTGTGCAACAACATTTGAGATTAATATTTTTATAACTTACCTTTAAAAGACGGCATTTTGAAACTACAAACAAAAAATTTTAGAATTTCAAAGTCATGCAAGTGAAGGTGGAATGGAGATGGTAGATTAGCGATGTCACTGAAACTGTTTATTAAATATCGATGTATCGCAAGCTATGTAGTCAATTCACACAGAGTTCATTTTCGGGGAACAAATGAAATTTATTAAAGATGTGAAACTGATGTTAATTATGACTAAATATTTGCTGTGATGGACGCGATTACATTGAGCGATGCCCTATATGTGAATGTAAGTATTGTATGGAACAGTGTGGGATAGGAACATCTCGCAGGGTTTTAGTAATATATGAGATGAAATTGGCACTGCAAAACTTAAGCAATATCTGGACAGGAGATGTTAGGGTTTTAATGTTGCTAAGAGCGAATCGAATTTGAATTTATGAGAATTTTATTCTCGGGCGGTCTTCGTCGGGCCTGGTATTCGTAAATAAATATATACGTTTGTGTGATATTTTTCAACAAAATGAAAAAATTATAAAAATGACAGAATGATGGATTTGGAACATGACAAAAGTCCATTGTCAGTAGCTGCTGCAACGCGACGAGAACAAAAAATGATATAATTTTCTTTGGTATAAAAAAAATGCAAATAATTCAAAAATTGGTCAACATATGAATTAGATGAAGAAAAATTGGATAATTAAACGAGTATATATAAGAATTGGGAATTTCAAAAGACACCGGCGCCGGTGACCGCAGTCCTAGTCAGACTCCTTTCTGTCGTGCACCGTCTAATATCATCTGAGCTGATTCAAAAGAGCAAGTTGTAGTTGTACTTAGCAGTCAGTTCTGGAACTCCGTACCTTCACCCAATACTTTTCCCCCAACAGTAAATCCCAAAGTTTCAAAGTTCTATGCTCTCCCAAAGTCTCTTCTGTTGATATTTGGTTAGTTCCTTGCTTGTGGATTCGCGACAAACTCTGCCCCACATGCCCCTTGCGTTTGATGGCACTGTGGTTCGTAATTTTTTTCAAAAATGTCTCTGCCAAGGGTGCTGATAGATGATAGTTGGGCGAAAGCAGACAACTCCTAGCATCCTCGTTTCAGCGAACTGATGCCAGCTCGCGTGTCCAATAACTCTGCGTCATGCGTGCAACGACTTCCACATTCGCGCATATGTGCCGCTCCTATAATACAACTTCAATGACCTGTCCTGAGAAAGAGCCAGAGCCTTCGCCTTCGGCTTTGTTGGTTCTAAATTTATATTTCGGGCCGATATGCGAGAAGAATTATGCTTTCTCGTGCTAGATGGCAGGTACTTTGTAGTGCAAGTCTCTGTTCGGGATTGTGTCCCTTCAGGGTAGTATCCATGGGCCACTCTTTTACGCAGCCTGCGCAGCTCTTTCTATTTTAGACACCTATGGGACACTGACAGCAACATACGCCTGCTGCCGCAGGCACAAGAGGTGCTATCACGCTGGAAGGGTTTGTGTGCCAGCTGGGACAAGCAAAATGTATCCTAAGCTGTCCAGCGAAATCGGCTGGAGGGGGAGCCTGGAAAAGGTTAACAGAAGCCGAAAATGTTGTGAATTCTTGCTCGCTTACCGATCTGCTGGTCTATGTGGATCAGAAAGATCGCTGACGTAGAATCCACTCATTAAGAGAAAGAGTCTTGAGTTTTTTTTATATATAAACAGAAATCAATCATAACTTAGACATAGGAAACTAAGGGAAGATATGAATGCATGAATGTTTGCGTGAAATAAAAATGTGCTGCTTATTGATTTTTGGATATTTATTATAAATATTTTAATTAAATATGGGTTATTGCTACTATATATAACATTAATACTTTTTAATTATGTATGTTCAGGAACCAGCTCTGATGCCCAGACGTCTTGGGGCCATCCTGTACGACCCTTTGTTGATATGTAATTATTCTGTAAAAATAAATTTTATCGATTACTTGGAATCGGGACAAGTTATCGATTACCGGAAGCAAAACCTATCGGAAACCAACTACCTTACAAAACGGGTTGGCGAAACTTCCTCCTGCCTATGAAATACATTTGCAAAAATACATATATAATACCCCTTATACCCATTTCCAATGGGTTCAGGGTATAATTAAGCTGAGAACTCAGAACATGTAAAAGCAGCTCAAATCAACTACAATACATATTTTAAAATGAAACTGATCTTAAATCGAAAGTATACACTTGTTTGGGTTGAAATGTGTACATGCATATATCAACTCTTCTTAGCGCACGATTGCATTATCTCATTTAGATATTTCGAATTTCAAGTATTTAAGTGGTAAGCCCACATAACAGCAATAAATATTATAGCATAGTAAAAAAAGCCATGTACATATCTATTTATTCACTAATGTAATTACAAGTATCGCAAGCACTTGACAATTTAATCGAGGAATCATGTAACACCAACCCACCCTCCAGTAAAAACCATTTATTTATGCTGTGTATACATGTAATTGGGCCATGTGGTTATGTTTACGAACAAGACGTCTGTACAAACTCCAAACAAAAAAGGGGCGGAAATACCGAACTCTGGATCGAATAAATTTGTATACCCTTGCAGAAGGTATTATGATACATGTTGTAAAAGTAGTATATATAATTATCAAATCAGTGCCATAGGAATAATCGATTGAAAATAAAGATATAGATCAAGATATATTTTTATTGAGCAAACCTGGTAGCCAGAAACTTTACTATACTGCCTTATTTGAAAAATATAATATAATAATTTTTACATCATTAGGAGAGTAGGTCGATAAATGAGTTTGAGCCGGAAAAATGTTCACCAAACTTCGCAATTACGAGTTTCACAAGTCTCTGCCCATATCTGCCAAAACGTGACTCAAAAAGAGTATTTAATCTTCTACATGCCGTATTAAGCTGTTCTTTCTTTTTATTTTTATACTCAACCCAATGAAAATGTATAGGACGTAAATGTGTGAAACAAGCAGAGCGAAGCATCTTTGATCTATGAAAGTATCTATATTCTTGATCAGGACGACAAAATCAATCGATCAATAACCAAGATAATATCTACACTAGACTTGTTGGGTCGGGAACTCCAGAATAGGGCCCTATTACTGTTTTTTTTTCGTTGGAGCGAAGAAGGAGCTGTTAGAAAGAAATTGTTTGAGCTACAGCCAAACACCTTATAACTAAAATAATTTTGATTAATAAACGCTTTAAATCGTGCTGTTGTGAAAAGCCAAATTTGACTTTAACTCTTGGCTATAGATTCAAAACAGTTGATAAAAAACATTGGCAACAATATACATACCTCAATTGCTTGTTTTCTATCAAGATAGACTTTACGGTTCGGAAGCTTAAGTTCAGCCTGAAATCCGCTTTTAGGATCTTGCTCACCATCTAAAACGCCCACTAAATAGTTTATGTACAATATAGCCAACTTTAGAGTTTTTATCTGCAAGTGTGAGTTAAAATATTTATAATTTCATTTAATAATATAATATTTATGTAAGCCCTTCTAATGGTTGGAATCTTGAAAACCTTGATTTATTTGATTAAATATTTACCTTAGACAACTTTGTGTCTGAAGGAACATTTGGTATTCTTTCGCGCAGGCATGAAAATGCATTATTAATACTTTGTGTTCTCCTTCTTTCTTTTTTGTTAGCTGTGTTTCTCTTTTTAATAGTTCGAACCGTCGGATGTGGATTGAAACTTATCTGATTGGTGGAGGAATATATTTCGCCGGCACTGTTTATGTTAGAATCTAAAATATAAAAAAAAAAGATAACATTTATAATAACAATATATTTGATATACACCTAATTTTTTACTCAAATATTTTTTAATCATGTAATAAAAATTCTTGAAATTGTAGTAATAAGACTTTTACAGGGCTGAAAAGTAAAAGAGAACAGACTAATTGAGAGAATTGGCACATGATATAGATGAATATGCCTGAATATACCCCAAACTAATTGAAAATGGGTAAAGAGGATTTCGACGATTACTTGGCTATTAAAATGTAGCTAACGCAAAATCGAAATATAATTTATCGTGTAAGATTTAGATTTAAAATATTTCTTGTTTACCTTTGCATTTTACTGCAAATAAGTGTTTTAAAACAAAAAATCGAACATTGATGGTAGGTTTGCCGTATTCTATGCCAATTTCATGATAATCGGACTATAAGCACCGAGCCACCGGAACATTTCAGACTATAGAACTCTGACTATATCCAATATAACTATAATAGAAGAATATGAAAAGCTATATAAGAAATTCACTTTTTCAATGTCTCAAAAGCCTTAATATTTGAATATGCTTTGAAATCGAATCTGACAATACTTTTTGATTGGTTTAGTCTCTGAGATCGATGCTTTCATACAGGCGAATGGACAGCTAAGAAACAGGCGACTAGATGGACTCGCCTTTTTTTCTGCTTAGCAAGAAAATATGTATTTTGTGAGGTTGAAGATGCTTTACCTCTATTTTTTGAGAAAACTATTTTACTTATTTTCAATAGATATCGGCTATAAATATCTATTTCCGAAATATAAATAGTGCTTCGTTAGAGCCCTGAACAGTTCAATTTGATAATTGATTTTGGTTTTCAATTTGATAATCACAAACAAATAAAGAAAAAACTTGCGCACTGTTCGTGGCATCTGCTCAAGTATGCACGTGTATGAGTTTTTCTATCCAAATGTATAAAAATAAGAAGTAATTACGAATGGGATACAGTCAGCAACACTCGACTAAGTATCTCTTTCTTATAAACAAAGAGGCTGTGCAGCGCCGCAAGAATTAAAAAGTAAATTCCACCCACGGAAGATACATAAAAGAAACTCAAGGAGACTTGTTGAAAGTTTTTTTTTAAAAACGTTCGAATGATAAACAAGAATGAACCCGGATGGACATGGAACATGGAGCTGTGCTCTAGTCGGGAGTGCCTAACTAGGAAGAAACCTGAACTCCTCGTCCAGCTACCTTTACAAAAATTGTGTCTCCCCGAAAGATATGCATATACATACATCGTCTTACATCACGGGAACTGTGTTCTTGAATAACATTGAATCTAGCTCTTAAAATTTTCGAGTATTGCCTTAAAAAATTTGCCTCAAAAACTTTTTTCGTCGATAATTTTATGGAAAAGAAGCGGGATATGGAAAAAAGCTCGTCCTACGAAGGACAGACAAACGGATGCGTATACTAGATTAACTTAGCTCTTCGCACTGATCAAGAATATATATATTTTACGCACTTTCAATCTATTTATGAATACAGCTTTTTAGCTTTTAAGATTCCGGACCGAACGTTGGTTTCAAGCAGTATTGTATACAGAGTATATCTTTTACTATTGACTTATTAAATGAAATACTCACAATCAAAAACATTTAAATCCGAAATGGGCGAGTTATTATAATCACCGTTGTAAAAAAACGAAGGAGAATCCCGACATACCGGACTTACGTACTTCGACATTTCACTCTTTCAAGAACAGAAACCTCATAGGTGTTGCATTTGTTTATTTATCAATAAAAAACACTGATATTATTAACTTAAGTTAAGGAACTTTACATACTCGAGAAATTAGCTCATTACCGGCACAGAAATAACTAAATATATTTGAAGAATATTTCCCGAACAGAGACTGTTTCATACTACATGAATATTAACCAGACCCAGACACTGAACACACCCCCCAATTTGAACCAATCACAAACGTTCGGTGCCTCAACCAATACTGAGCTATGGTGAATTTATCATTTGGCTCTTAAATAGAATTCAGTTATAGATGCAAAAAGATTCGATATTTCGAACATCATTTAAGTTATATTATAATATGGTATATTGTTCAAAAGAGACATGTTCAGTAAAACATAAGGAAACGGAGTTATCTGAAAAGTGTTGATTCTGAAAATATCGTTATTTCAAATCATATTATATAGTACTTGCGGGTATTATCCAGCCTTGCCTGATCCAGGTTTTGTACTAAGAATTATAGATATTACTTTTTCCCCCTGTAACCGCTCTTTTATCATATAAAGAAACAAAACTTGGAATCATAATTTTCCGCCTATATTGGTCTTGTGGTGAGAATCTTGAAGGCGAAAAGTGAGCTATCGTTCATCATACCTTTGACCCACATTTCCATCTAATAGCGGTAGATATCGTGAAAAGCGTTAAACAAATTTTAACAAAGTAGTATGAAAATGATTTTGAAGTTGATCCGATAGTTGCATGCAAAAGTTGTTCAGTAAATTTCCATAGTTGCGGGTGGAATTTCCGAAACAGCTGAATGCGTGGTTCATTTAGTTTTTACGTGGCTTAGCATTAAGTGATGAACTATTAATTTGTAAACCGTATATACCCTATTCTTACATTGGTACTCAAATATATAAATACCTAATTAATTAATTAATTGGTGTCTTTAAGATTACCATTAATATACGCAATATATTACAAATATTGCTTATATAATACTTTTTTAAGTAAGCTCAACAAATACTAAGAACATTCATTCTCTCACATTAAAAAAATAGATGAAGATAGAGACGAAGATGAGAATGTAATAGATTTAAAATTTCTGGGCAAAAAAGCGTTAACAAAGCTTAATACAGCAATAAGAAATTGTAGTTTGAATTTACGCTCTCGCCGGGTTATCTGAACTACTTGCACTGAGAGAAAGCTCGTGAGCGAAATATCATCTCTATAGGCTGAATACTCGCATTGATTCAAACTTTCAATGCGGCTGATAGAGACTTCAAGCACCAAAGCTCACCTTTCAAGTTTAATCTCAGCCTAAAAAAACGTTTAGTTCAATTTTTAGCATTAAGCGTAACAGATCGAGCTGTGAATCTTATACATACCTAATTTGGTATTAGAACGTATGTATTAACAAATTATATAAGTTTTTTTTTTACAAATATATATAGCCGTTTTAATATCTTTACGTTGACTTTTATATCTATATGTGCATACAAATGAATGACAAGTACACACACATACATACATATCCTACATCCATATGTACAAAGTACATACATATTTAAGTATATATGTATGTGTATGTGTTTTAGTTTGGTTGTTTATAATCAAGTCAAGTTCATGTATACGTTTCATTAATATACGTATGTATTTACGTGCACTTATATAAAGATGTACACACATACATACACATATATTTTATTGTATACTGATACATATGCATGTATATGTATATAGATGTGCTTCGAGAATAAAACCGGATTTGTTAAATATGAATACATACACTCGTTTCGAAGAAGCGGCAGTTTCGGTACACGAAATTATTGTGTACAGATGTATGTATGTGAATTAACAATTAACACATGCAAATGCATATTAATATGATTGTTTAATCTATGAGAGTACTACTTATTCAAGGAAGTATGCTCCATCATACGTACATATGTATATACATGTATGTACACATAAACATACATATACATATGTATGCAAGAATATATTTGTAAACATTAACACGCTTGAATACACAGCTACAATGTAAATATGTCGCTTATCACTCTTGTTGTGCTAGGATGTTATTAGGTAATTAAATTTTACTATCTCCATGCTTTGACACACTTAATTGTATGTATGTACATACATATGTATATTGTATGTATGTAGCATATACATATATGCAGCCTCAAAATGCACACAAAGATTTCGTACCCGACTCGGGGATATGCTGAACCTTCTTCTACCAACACCAAATGCAGCTCGTTTGCTTTATGATTAAAAAAGAGAGACTAGAACTCGAAACTCAATTCAATATGTTGCAAAAATTTCAACAAGATTGGACAACATCAAATATACTCAAAATAGAATTTCGATAGTGTGGGGCTACAGGAAGAGGACGCACAGTTTAAGGTATAAACCAAAATTCCTATGCTCGAAAAGCTTTGCAGAATATTGCAACTGATGGTTGCCTTTTAACTCACCCTGCCTTAGTTTGGAAATCATATTGCGTAGACAGTTGGAAATCCTGGTGGAAATTCGCTTCATAAGTCCCTTCAAAGTCGTCGTTTCAAAAAGAAAAGAGTAAACTAAAGGGAAAAGCCCAAAATCATTTTGTTTTCTGAATGGGTTTGTAGTCAAATTTGGGTTAACTGGGAGCTTGCTTCTTTTATATATAAGATAAAACCATTCCTAAATTATAAATATATTTAAATTTTAGGAAACCGAAAGATGATAACTAAAATTTTGATATTGGGCCTTATGGCATACACATGCCTGGGACAAGATAGCTCACTGGACGACCTTATTGCTGATATTTTCAAAACAGACGGTTCAACCACCCAATCGACTCCATCTCAACCGGCAACATCTTCACAACCTACTGAGACAGTTAAAGAACGAACCCAATATGAGTCCTGTGGGGAACAAAAGGAATGTGTTCCTCGATGGTTATGTTCCAACGATACGATTAATACTAGTGGAGAAAATATAATTGATATTCGCATAGATACTGAAGCACCCTGTACAAAGTATTTGGAACGCTGTTGTGACCTTCCCAACAAGAGAGATACGCCTGAAATACCGATTGGACCTGTTGATCAAAATCGGGGCTGCGGATATCAGAACCCTAATGGTGTTGGCTTTAAAATAGCTGGAGCATTAAATCAAGAAGCAGAATTTGGCGAATTTCCATGGATGGTCGCAATTTTGAGAGAAGAGTCTCAACTCAACTTATACGAATGTGGCGGCGCTTTAATAACACCCGAAGTAATATTGACAGCAGCCCACTGCGTTCATAACAAAGATGCGAAGTCTCTAATTGGTAAGGATTTTTTTTAATAAACTCAATGCATAATTATTAATTTCGTATTTATTTCAGTTCGAGCTGGTGAATGGGATACGCAAACCAAAGATGAAATAATTCCCCATGAAGATCGTTATGTGAAGGAAATTATTTATCATGAGCAATTCAATAAGGGATCCCTTTTTAATAATGTTGCACTGCTTATTTTGGAAAGCCCATTTACTTTTCAAATGAATATTCAACCGATTTGTCTACCAGCTCAAGGGGAAGATTTCGAATACGAAAGGTGTTATGCCACAGGTTGGGGGAAAAACAAATTTGGCAAAGATGGGGAATATCAAGTAATACTCAAAAAAATAGATTTGCCTGTTGTTGGTAGAGCAAAGTGCCAAACTAATTTACGTGAAACACGACTTGGCAGGCACTTTATATTGCATGAGAGTTTCATATGTGCTGGAGGAGAAAAGGATAAGGATACGTGTAAGGGCGATGGTGGGTCTCCATTAGTGTGTCCGATTAAGGGTCAACCCAATCGCTTTAAGTCCGCCGGTATAGTTGCTTGGGGTATAGGTTGCGGTGAAGAAAATATACCCGGTGTTTATGCAAGTGTTGCCTTTTTAAGACCATGGATCGACGCAAAACTTGCCAGTCGACAGATTAGCTCGAAATACTTTACAGCATAAGTGATATACGAAACATTTATGTAACAAACTTAAGAATGTTTTATAAATTGTGCGATGACAAACAAAGCATCAAAAAATAAAATAAAATACAAAATTTGTTTACAAATAAGGATCTAAACTCAATCTATTAATTTAGTTCAAGGCTCTAGTCGGGTGTTCTCGACTAGGGGATACTTTGAATACTTTCCCACCAACACCAAATACAGCTTCTGCAATGCTGTTGAAATCAAATATATTTGCTCAAAAAACAGGATTTCGAGTCTTATCGCTTGCTAGGAAACGGGCCAAGATATCGATTACCGGGAACAAACTCGTATGCCCTCGCAGGTATAAGTTGGACCTACATTCTATTTTCAGATCTTCCAAATCTCTAGCTCTATCAGATTCTGAGATTCTTGCGTTCATACATACGGATGGATGGACGAACATGGCTTAATCGACACGGCTATTTAAACGGATCAAAAATATATTCATTATGGGGTCGGAGACATACCTTGAATGACTTCCACTTTGTGAACCGAGGTCGGCGGTGTTTGAGAACCTTACCCTTAACGTGTTTCGCCTAGAATATTTGCAAACATTAAAGCTTTCTTCTAAAAACATTCACAAATACAAACGCGAAGGCAGTGGTAAAGCAAATGCTTGGCAAGAGTCTTCCAGCTCTTAAAGGCTGAGATAAATTCGAACAACTGGGTTTCGATATCGATTTTTATTGATTTCATGGAAACGGAGAAAATAAACGATGATTTGAAACAAATTTGAACTCCACTTTAGCTTTTCATGATAAGCAAACATATAAATACACATATATTAGATCAGAAATGCTTTTTTTGCACTTTGCATACAAAACTATTATAAAAGGGTATGTAGAAAGTTTGCAAAAAATGAATGTGGTCAGAAGACCATGACGTATCGTCTTAGGTGATTATACTCAAGAGAATACAGACTGTCGATAGACTGTCGGATAAATGTCCTGGGTCAAAATTATGATAATCTCACCGAGGGTTTATAGCACTCGCATTCAACAGACATTATGGCACATCATCCCATTTCACTGCCCTTCCGGAAGTTGCAAATTTAGCCAAGCGTACTACCTTTATTTGAGTTTATAGTGTAGTATACGAGGGCTACATCTTTTGTTATAAGACTTTTAAGTAGCTCGTAATTTATAATGGATATTACTTCAATATTTTCTAAAAATTAGTTTTTCATGAATAAAATTTATCGATATATATCAATATAAGCTATCTGACATGTGGCTTGCCACTTTTGTTGATCTAGCCATGTCCGTTTGTCTCAAAACCTAGAGGAGATTTGCATTTTCAGCGTAGTTTCTCTTCGTGCTCGCGCAGTACGAGTTTGTTTTCGATAACCGATAACTTGCCCCGTTTACATCGATAAGAAACGCTATGGAAATCCTCTTTATTGAGCAAAGCTCTTTGATTTTAATGGCTATGGTATATACAGATCATTGATCAAGTATCATTCATTTTATGGCTACCAACAAATTAAAAATTAATCGGAATGGGGCGAAATATCCACAAAATTCTAGTATTCTGCATATACTATCCGATAATATATGTATATTTTAACATTTCAAGTCCCTTGTATAGTTTTTGAGTTCGCCGTGCTCACACAGATGAACATGACTAGACCGACTCAGCTCGTCGGCCTGATCAGAAATATATGTATGTATGTACATATGTTAACTTTACAGGATCCGGTGCTTGTAACATTTTTATTACATTTACATTACATAGCATTTTCAATGGATTCAATGAAAATGTTAAACAGCAGCAGTGTTACCAAGACGAATAAATTTAATAGCTACCCTCGATTTAGCTATGTACATATGTACATATGTATGTAAGTAGACAATTTTATGTTTGTATATACATATGTATGTATATATACTCGGAAGTTAAGTTTTTAAACTGTTTTGTCTGGGTGTATACCTTCTGCATAGGTGCATTCATAAATACCGTATATGTGTATGCTTTTACCAAATAGACAAAAGTCACGCGATCAGGCGCCTTCAGTCGTATAAAATATTTATGTTTTCTGGTTTTTACCTGAATTCAAGAGAGTTGAGCTGATCTACATTGTGTGTTTTCTTATAATTTACACTAGATTACAAAATCGAATATGCGAATATGTGATATCCCAGCGACAATTACATTCTAACTTGGTATTCGTATAAATATTGTAGTCTTGCAGCCTAGTAAAAATTAATTTTTAGAAATAGTTTAAAACTATCATAGGACATAGGACTTAACCGAAGAACGGTAATTAATAAAAAGAGCAAATAGCAGCGGGTCAAGATGACTGCATTGGAAATGTTCAGCGTGTCCCGGAATAGAGAACCGTTTATGTTTCTGTAACACAGATACCTTGACATCCAGTTGATAAGATAAATTGAAGCAAAGCGGTTACAGATCTGCGTTCAATGAACCTTCAATGAAAAAATCTGCACTAATTTTATAGTAGAAATGCTTTTTTTATATATACATTTTAACCAAGGTTTGAAAAAAATTGTTGTCTAGTGTTTTCGACTTACTCTTAAAAACATATAAAAAAACATGAAAACAAAATTGTCTGTAAAAATGTTAGTGCACATTTTTTATGAAATGTGAGCTTCGTTCGCCTATAAATGCTCCATTGAAGCATTCAGGTATTCATTGCTGCTGGAGATCGTTAAACATCAACATCAAAAGTTTAAAATATTAATATTTAATATTTTGTTTAAAAATGACAACATGCGTAAGATTCAATACAAGCACCTAATATTTTATGTAATATGTGTATTAAAATATTTAAATATTTCAGATTTCCTACGTAACTTCGATATTTTTAATTTTATCAATTTTTCTTGCGGAAGGGTCAAGAGCTAATTCCATTCTAATGGAAAAACATGCTATAAATCATCGGAATACGACGAATACCAACATTAAAACATTAAATACTCATTCTGGGTTTCAGGAGTACGGTAAATTAGATTCAAATCTGCCGTTAAATCGCACTTACAATGAAGTCAGGCGAAGTCGTACTAAAAAAAAACGCCAAGCAAAAGCGTCCAAGCATGCAAAACGGTCACACTTTAATAAATCCTTGAATATGCCAACTAAGCTAAAAAGCAATTTACACACAACTGAAGATAAAGATGTAAAGATTTACGAAACTTTCGAAGAAATACACGAACACATTAACGAGCCCGACAGCCAAGATGGACAGTATCAAGCTTCTAAGCGTTACGAAAGTCGTGAAGAAGCAGTTGGTGGACATGAAAACATTGAGGAAGAGAAACACGATGATCCCGTTAAAATTAAAATCAAGCATCATCATCACCATCATCATCATAACCATATTAAAGAAGTTATAAGATCCGTACCAAAGCCGTATCCCGTGGAAAAAATTGTACATATTCCAATTGAGAAAATAATTGAAAAAATTGTGCAAGTCCCGAAAATTGTGAACGTAACAGTCGAGAAAATTGTACATGTGCCTGTAGAAAAAGTAATTGAAAGGATTGTTCGAGTTCCAAGGCCAGTTCATGTTGCCAAGCCTTATATGGTTGAAAAAATCATGGAAAAAATTGTACATGTACCCAAACCTTATCCGGTTCTAAAAACCGTTCCATATCCTGTTGAAATCAAAGTGCCAATAACCGTCGAAAAAAAAATTCCAGTTCCCTTTACCGTTGAGGTTGAAAGAAAGGTGCCAGTTTACATTAAATCCCAAGAGCCATACAGGTACGAGCACACATATTATAAAAACCATGAAGACCAAGCTATGCCGAAATTTAGCTCTGACACTGAGGAAACATCCGATCGTCCCGTTTTTTCATCGGCAAATTACTATCATAATAAACAAATTCCCTCAAAACACACTGAATTATCAATGAAATCACAATATCAAACTTTTAGGGAACCAATTCCCTCAAAACAAACAGATTTCTCACAATATCAAACTCTTAGGGAACCAATTTCCTCAAAACAAACAGATTTCGCACAATATCAAACTTTTAGGGAACCAATTACCTCAAAACAAACAGATTTCTCACAATATCAAACTCTTAGGGAACCAATTTCCTCAAAACAAACAGATTTCGCACAACATCAAACTTTTAGGGAACCAATAAATCAGCATAAGAATCTAGAGCAAATTCTCTCAAAACAAACAGATTTATCACAATATCAAACTTTTAAGGATCCAATAAATCAGCATACGAATCTAGAGCAAATTTCCTCAAAACAAACAGATTTATCACAATATCAAACTTTTAAGGAACCAATAAAGCAGCATACAAATAGCGAAGACTCAAAGACATTTACTTCCATGGAGCAATCAACAGCAGAAAGTACATTTATTCCTTTCAAATTTGTTGAGGCCAAGTCTCCATTCAATATAATTGTTGCTAATAACGACACATCATTTGATTTCAACCAACAAGCATTTGGCAATAAATTACATGAGTTGCCATTTTCGATTCCAATTGAGTTTATCCATGTGCAACCAATGCCCTTTCAAAATCATTTGAGATTAGACTCATCAATACAACAACCTTCATTCAAAAGTACATTACAAAACAAATAAATAAATAATAATAATAAATTACAATGATTACTAACTTAATATTTTTTGCACAGTATTTAAAATAGCATATCTATTCGATTTATTATAATATCATATGCTTAGTCTTAATTAGTGATACGGTACCATGCACAAAAAAAATGCATTTTGTTTTCTCATGTTCATGGTAGGAAATAATAAAAATTTCGTCAACGCATGTACGCAGTAAATATCTTTTATATTCTTTGATAATTATCAGATATGCTGTTTATTGGCGACTATACCGTCAACTTGGAGCCCATATCGCCACGCAAGGGCTATAATTTTCTTATTGATAAGGACTTTTCAGAGTGAGAGTTTATTTGAAGAGCTTAGCAGCCAGCCAGGGTTCACTGATATATTCTACCTACTAGCCCAGTAGGGCAGTTTTCGAACCGTTTGAGGTATTGCTACACGATGTCCCTTGCTTCATACAGGCATTTGTTTTCGGCAACGACATGCCATGTCGTTAGCAAACGTAGACACCAGAAGGTCCCACCGGCTGATCAGAGTGATTTCGGTTGCCCCGGAAACCAGAATCTTGCCGAAGGCAGGCGGCAGGCTGATGGAGCGATAGGAATCAAGCTGATTACTGTAGTCGATTATTTATTTTTTTACGATAGATATACTCAATATATAATAAATTATTTTCCCTAGTTGTTTTGTGTATGTTTATTAAGTGATTTTTTTTGCCCTTTGGATAAAAATTGCATGTGCGTGTGTGCGTTTGTGCTGTGCGACATATGTTACTAATAGTTCTTATTCTATTCGTTAAATTTGTAAAGCTTTGGCGCTAACGTCCCACTTATTTTGCAGTTTGCTTAATGGTAAGTGCATTTAATATTATGATCGGAATGCTGGAATGGAATGGTCAGGCTTAAACGTGTTAACCAATAGAAAAACTGGAATCCCCTTATTAGAATTTATAGTTTAGTATTTTCATATAGTATATAGTTTAGTATTTTTTGGTTCTTTCTAACGGCCTTACTAATCCATTATGGTGTTTTTTTTATGTCCACACAACGAATTCAATTGTGATATTTGGGAAAATATTACTTTTGGAAATCATGGAATCTATTGAGCAGTATGACGCCAACCGCGACGAACTAATCATACAACAGCAGCGAGAAATAGAAAAAGAAGTAAGCAGAGCAATGTCTCCCCATGTTTAATGTACAATTTAATCGGTTTCAGATCAGCGAAACAACTCCGCTTGTGAGTGAACAACTGCCGCTGACTTGTTTACAGGAGGAATATAATGGGGACGAAATCTTTACCGATAAGATTCAAGAGCTGTCTAAAAAATACAAATTTATTCGACGGACTCGTCCCGATGGCAATTGTTTCTTCAGAGCATTTGCCTATTCATATCTAGAGTATTTGATAACCAACATCAGTGCTTACCAAGAATTTCAAAAACTGGCCGAGGCTTCCAAGGACAAGCTTGTACAACTTGGCTTCCCCAGTTTTACATTGGAAGACTTTCATGAAACTGTAAGTGCATTTTGTGTTATACCAAATTATAAAAGTAATTTGTTGCATGTTGTTTATTTTCTTGCCAGTTCATGGATGTGATAAGGCGCGTTAGTCCCAAGGATTCTGAAACAACTGGAAAAGTTAAAACTGAACTGCACACAGTATTTAACGATCAGGGCTATTCCGATTATGTTGTTGTCTATTTGCGTCTCATAACATCGGGCAAACTGCAGGAAGACGCAGACTTTTATCAACATTTTATAGAGGGCGACTTTTCCATTGAAGAGTTTCGCCATCAGGAAGTCGAACCCATGTACAAGGAATCCGACCACATACATATCATCGCACTCTGCACAGCGCTGGGAGTGGGCGTGCGAGTTGAGTACCTGGACAGGGGCGAAGGTGATCAGGTGAAAGCGCATGATTTCCCTGAAGGATCAGAGCCAAAAGTTTATCTTATCTATAGACCAGGGCATTACGATATATTATACCCAAACTGAAGTCGAGAATGCAAATACTTGTGTACGACTGTCAGCATATATATAGTACATAATACTGCTTTAGACTTTAGTCAATTAAGAAATATAATATTACCTAACTTCACGTGAACTATTCTTACTCTTGGTTCTGACAATCGTTTTTACGTTAATGTTTTGGCTTTCGAGCTATCGCTTCTGACAGTTGTAATTGTTGTAAGTTCACTATTCACATTTGATAATTACATTCTTATAGTGAGATTCTGTTTGACAAGGTGCCCCGAGCGAATACCGAAGTCGCCTTATTGTTTATAATACGAGGCAGAAAGTCAGTCGCCAGCCTGCCTTCAGAAATTCTGATTTTGGAAGCATACAGACCCAAAATTGAAAGGATATTACCTTAGATACAATTGTTAAAATGTAAAGGGAAAAATTAAAAGTATAAGAGATTTATCTCATTTAGCTTACCTTATGCATTTCCCATCTTCAGGCAATATTAGCCCAACTAAGTTTTGTTTTTTTTTTTACTTAATGTCTCAATACCTAATTTACATATTAAACTATAACAGTAATTGAAGGCGTGTAAATGCGAACGAAGCAACTTAATAAAATGTGTATTTTTATAGCCTGCATCCATTGAAAATGGGTAAAAAGGATTTGCGTAAATGTATGTAACAGGCAGAAGGCAGGATCTCCGACCCTAAAACGTGCATATTTATAAGGTACAGCATTAATAGTTAGTCGATCTAGCCACGTCCGTATATATGACGTCTCGATCTCAGAGCCGATACAAGACTCACAATTTTGGGGGTATCTCTGGACTATTTAACAGGACTGGCAAAAAATTTCACTGCGGACAGCACGCCCTCCGTTGACCGCAACCCAGATCGAACTAATCTTTTGGGCTGCCATGGGCAGAAACGCGAACGATGCAGACATCTGCATACGCATACTTTGACAAGCTCTCCTCCCCTGCATGACCTCAAAATTTGGGGAACCCTTTTAAGTTTATCTTTATTTATAAGTTCTTAATCGATAGGAGGCTAATTAAGAAGCTAGAATCACGGTCAAAAATTAACTCAAGGTTAAACCCAACTATCTGTACCTGATGTGACAGTGAAACAAAGAAGAAATTAAAACAAAGTTTGAAACTAATAGATAATGTATAGAGGCGGAAGCCTTCCAGAAGCAAGGCATTGAAATGTTTCGCAGTGGTTGAGAAAGGTCTTAAAAAACCACAAAATTAAAAAAAAGTAAAAGCTTATTACTAAAAATAAATACTTTATTGTTTATAGCTCCCATAGGAACTATAGATATATATATTAGATTAAAGATTAAACGAAGAGAAATTCAGTTAATTGTTTCCACTCGAAGATTCATCAAAAATGGTTTTACTAAATAGTTTCTATATCTATAATTTAATCAGAATATGCATGTACAGTTCATAACGCTTAGTTTTAACCTAATGACACTCATTCAAATATTTTGTTTATATACAAGTTAAAATATTCACAAATATGTAAATCCAACAAAAGTTTGGCAGTGCCAATCCTTAAATATACATCATCTCCGCCATCGACGACATCTTCTTAGGAATGTGCACCATGGTGTCGAAGTAGCTGGCCAGCTCAACAATTGTGACATCGTCGCTATTGCTCGAGCTGGAGTTGTGTGCATTGTGGCTTGCCTCCTGGGAGCATGAGAGTCTGGAGCCTGAGGTAACGCTAGTTGGGTCACGTAAGTTGGCTTTGTGACCAATTTCATTAGAATCGCCGCATCTGGATGCACCTTTTTGTGATGATGCTCCTCTTTTTTGGCATAGCGTAAAGTTTTTGGATAGGTGCCAGGTGTTGTCCAAGGTTTCCTTTTTGGACTTTGACTCATCGAGCAAGATATTGCATTCACTTATCAGATCCCGAAAGCTGCAAATGCCATTTGTACTGGATTTAATGCATATATTTGTTCGTGGCTTATGAAAATTTGTGTGATTTCTGTCATCGAAACTCAAGGGAATCGTTCGACGGACACGGGTGCCAAGCCCGCATTTCGTGTGTAGATTGTCGTGTGCGATCCGTAATACAGGCTCGCGCAGCAGATTTCTTTTCGATGGCGCAATATTGCTTCTTTTTAATTGCAGTTTATTCACTCCGGGCAGGCAGCGTAGATGATTCACAATTTCAAAACTATCCGCAGCAACTGGAGCATCTGGTTTCTTACTTTGGAAGTCGTCCATGTTGCTTTCGGACCTGCGCCGAATTCGACGCATCTTGCGATGAAATATTTGTTTTGTACACTGGATAGGTGCCTCATTTGTCTGATTATTCGAAATTTCAATAATTGGAGTATAAAATGGATTTCTATCACACAATTTTTTATGTTCATCTTTTGGAGTTATTTTCAGCTTATCCAAATCAGCTGGCAGCTCCTCTGTTGACATTTTTCTTTGTTGTCTTTACCTATTTTATTGAACAAAATAATATAATGTAATCACTTCCAAGGCTGATTTAGATCAAGCTTTTCGAGAATATTTGATACAATGACACTTTACTTTAGCATAAAACTTTTTCTTACTCTATTATTTACAATTTTAACAGTGTTGGTAAACGTTTATATATTAGTACTAAAATTATAAATTTCAAGACGTTCTCACTTGGAAGTGGTTATAATTGCGTATTAACGTCACATCATGTTTTACGAGCTCTTGCGAACAAATTCGATAACATTAAAAATGTATAGTAAAAATTATTTTATTGCTTTAAAATTGTGGCTTAAATTGTAACTTTAAATTATTATATATTTTATATACGGCTTGCCGTAGCTTAAAAATTAAAGCCACTCGAGCCATATATACGTATTCTACAAGCTGCATGTCAAGTTTGGGGACTGTAGCTCTTAATACTTAAGAAAATTGCCTAAAAAACAGGATTTGTATCGATTCTTATCGATTGCCGATATACATTTAACAGTTTCAATTGGTTAAATTCACAAGACATACAACGGAATAAATTGTATATATCTAGATACAGAATTAAAACGTTAAGACGGTGTTTCGGCAAATTCCACTCGCATGTGTGGAAAAATCACGAAAACCGTTTGTATGAAACTTTTTTGTTTACCATCCGATTGGCCTCAAACTCATTTTCAAAGATCTGTGTTCAAATTCACTTGAGGGATGTTTCACACTTTTCGAAAAACGCATTCTTCCTTGGTGGAAATGGAAGTCAAATATTTGGCGGGTAACCAAAGATCTATATAAAAAATCATTTAAGACGTGTTGAACTCGCTTAAGCCTTGATTAAAAAATAACAAATTGTTACGTAGCATGGAATATTTTTATTTTTTATATTATTTACAAACATTGTATAAACATTTTATAAATGCATAACACGTAAAAATATCTGTTAAACAAACACAAAATATGCAATGGCAGAGAAGCTCCTTACAATTTTGAGTCCCCTCCGCCGGCTAGTCAATTCGAATCCAATACGGACAATGCTTCATTTTTCTCCTCCTGCAATTCTTTGCCAGTCAAGTCCAGCTTTGTTTGCGCAAAGCTACTAACGGATAGGTTTTCAACTATTTTCCATTGCTTGTTTTTAATCTCTACTGGAAATGAGAATATTACGTCCTTCGGCGAGTTATAGCTGCCATCTGAAAACACACCCATGGAAACAAATTTTCCGGGGGCAGTGCCATTCCACCAGTCATGCATATGGTCGCAGGCAGCCTTTGCTGCCGACATGGCCGATGACATTTTGCGGGCTGCAATAACAGCTGCGCCGCGTTTCTGAACGGTTTCAATAAATTTGCCTTCTAGGTAGGCATTATCACCAAGTGCATCAGCAACAGATTTCCATTCATTGTTTATCAGTACCTTTCCTTGGCTAGCATCTGGGTATTGCGTAGAGGAATGATTGCCCCAAATGATTATATTGCTAACATGAGTAATGGGAACGCCGAGCTTATTTGCGATCTGTGAAGTTGCACGATTTTGGTCAAGGCGAGTCATGGCTGAGAAGTTCTCACGTGGAATCGATGGTGCGTAGTTAGCACAAACTAAAGCATTGGTATTCGCCGGATTGCCAACAACAAGCACTTTAACATCCTTCTTCGCCACCTTGTCGAGGGCTTCACCTTGAACTTTGAATATTTTTACGTTAGCGGACAGCAAATCTTTGCGTTCCATTCCCTCCTTGCGGGGCATGGCACCCACAAGAAAAGCTGCCGAAACATCTTTAAATCCTTCTAGTGGGTCCGTTGTAGGCACAACTTTACGCAATAGAGGCAATGCGCAATCGGAAAGTTCCATCACAACACCTTCGAGGACGCCCACCATTGGTGGAATATCCAGCAGATGCAAAATAAGCGGTTGATCCTTTCCAAAAACCTCTCCTCTTGCAATCATGTAGAGCAAGGAATAGGCTATTTGGCCAGCAGCGCCGGTAACAACAACACGAATCGGTTCAGCCTGTCAAAATTAAGAGACACAAATAAAATTATTATACAAATTACTGCACAATTCTTGCTATATGCAGATGTTGAATATCAACTAGAAATTGCATAATCTATTTAGATTTGAGATACAGTGGAATACTTGATTATTAAGCTATCTTCTTGTTACCAGCCATAAACTCCATTTGCTATTAAATACTCCTAAACAGAGTCCTACCTACTACTACTGTAACTAGGAGATTATATTTATATCTCAACTAAATGAGATGAGCCTTGTTTAAATATTACATTAAATAATCAGTTTTTAGTTGTGTGATAAGCTCAACTAGCCCAATAAAAGAATTTCAGTTTTCTTAATTACCGGCTTCGCATTACCCCAAATCAGTTCCTCAATCTTTAGAGGTCATACGCAATCTTAGCTGCAGCCTTGGTGACATGCATTGTAATCTTACTGACAAATTTGGGTACCTAGCAATAGGCTGCAATATATACCGATTCGCCGGCATAAAGCCGACTTGAACATAAATGTTTGGCCAATTTGTAAGTCATCTTTCTAACTAATAAATGTTTTTACTTTAGCAATTTGTTCTCGTGTGCTATGCAGATTAACATAGAGGCCTCGAATGTAGAAGAATTGATAATCCTAGTGTTATCTCAATATTTAGTATAACGCTAGTAAATTTAATATATAAAATTGCGATTATTCGGCCGGACTTTGATAGAACCAACAAAATACATACATACATAAAGGTTAAATCTATGATATTCTTCTTCTTGGATCACAAATCGCATCTTAGGTTCAAAGGTTTGTTATTAAAGTTTTAACTCTTACATAAATAATATCTACCCTATGTACGTAGTTATAATTGTTCTATGAATGTCTTCTCTCATATACAATACAAACGCATGCATATAATATATATATGACATTCAATGTGTGAGATTTGTCAAAAAGCTCCGTTTTTAAATATGAAGACTTTGCTTGTATTTGTTATTTAGAATAAATAAGGTCAAATGAATGTTATTTGTTTTAATTACCGAAATTCAAACAATTGCATATTATTTATGCATGTTACGTACGTGACTATGTCTTAATAAAAATATCTGTTAGATTTTAGATTTTATAGTTCAATCTTACCATTATTTATAATATTGTTGTCTCTTCAACCAAATAATAAAACCTTCTACAATAATTGATATAAAGTAGTGATGTAAGGTACATTGAAATCGATGTATCTATTATTTTTTACCGACTCCCGATAGCTTATCGATAAATTTTTTTTGATATATCAAAAAATTTAGTTGATAGTCATTTCCACTGAGTACATTTTCGGAAAGCGAATGAAATTTGTTGAAGATGTGAAACTGCTGTTCACATTGGCATCAACTAACATCTAACATCATTACAAATGGCAGCCATACAAAGTGTAGGGAAAGATACAATTTTTACATGAATTTTGACCATTAATAATGTTTCCAGATTAAGATGCCAAAAAAAGGGCAAACCATGAGCCAAACTTCATGGAAATCCTATGCTATATGGGATATTTGAGGATACAATTTTCACATGTATTTTGTGTTTTTCGCGATTTTTCCACACTTGCGGGAGGAATTTCCTGAAACCCCGTCTTAACGTGTACATAAGTTAACTGAATTAAAAATTTCACCTTCCCAGATCTTACGGTGTGGGCTGTCCGTTGATTAGCAATCAGTCAGTCAGTGAGATAGTCGGTCAGTCAGGACTATATCTAGAGATTTAACGTTTTAGCTTTTATGTTGACACTTTTATGTTAACTTTTATGTTACTTCTTTTTCGGCACAAACCATTTTTTTTAGTGTTGAAGGTTTGTTGGCACTATAAATATTTAAGGTTTATATTTGTTTGCGGCCGGGAATATATTTTAAGCGCAATGGATCGTGTGGGTAGCTTTACAATCCTCCCGCTTTTTGGGCACTCGTGTTTGTTCGCCAAACTAACGATACTTAGATAGAATAAATATCGGCGCTGCCGATAGTGCCAGATGCAACACATTACTTACACGTAACTGCATGGTTTTACTGAGACAGCTGAATATCTCATGTGTGCAGTCACATAGTGAATAATGTTGTTTTAAAAATTTGTAAAATCTCCTTAGACTTCTAATATATTTGTGAATCGGAAAGATTGTGAAAGACATGCTTAATAACGAAAAAAAGACATATTTGTAATTTTGCGATACTCATATTCGTTACTTTGATTCCTTATCATTGAATAAATAATCGATACAACTAGATCAAAATCGAATTGTGCACAGCTCTAAGTGAATGTATGTAACATATTTATGTGTTTTCAATAGACATTTAATTTTAGGCAATATTAAATTATAAAATTTAATGCTGAAATAACTTGTGAAAAATTTGCAAATGTGCATTTAAGTAAAGCTTAAAACTTTCTTTGGCCGGAGATATGCAGTGCCAAGTTATGCTGCTTCAGGTAACTACTCAATTGGCTTGCTTTGTGTGAGCTCAAAGAATTTTACGCATTAAAAATATAAGTACCTTTTATAGCATAAGTTCTTGTCACAGACTAATTAACACTAAAACTTACTTAAATGTGTATATACGTTTGCTTAAAATTGATGTAAAATAAGAACGCAATTACTGGGTGTGTATGTATATAGTTGTATGAATGTACATACATATGTAAGTCCACTTATGCACATATTGACAGAGCAAATGAAAAGCGTAAAAAAAACTTAAAATGCCTAAAGAATGCGAATAAACAATTGTAAAGCAAATACAATCCCTAAAATTAATAGTTTTAAAAGTGAAAAATCAATGATTTCCTTGCCAAATATCCCATATTACCCTTACAAAAATGTGTGTATAATAATCTTTTGTTTTAATATGTACATATGTAGCTTTCTATTATTCACGACACAAGCGGGTACACATCATATACTCGGAAGATTCGAGAAATATTAAATTACGATGTTTTGATTTTAAATAATAATAGTGCATGCATGTATGTATGTACATTGCCACTAAAATGCTTATATTAGTCGATGTCGAAAGTGGAGGTGGTTTTAGTCGGGTCGTAGTGGGGAGGGGAATCTTTCTATGAGTGATATATTCTAAATCTAAATGGAAGCTATATACCAAATTACGGTTCTTAAGCTATTATAAATTCCGGGACATGTTCAAAATCGATTCTTATCGATTTTGCCCAAGTTATCTTATTATAAAAAAAGGGTTTCCATATTTCAGTATTGCCTTACTTGAGTAAGATACCTTAAGAAACAAAAAAGTTTTCCATAAAAGTACTTAATTTTCGACCGACGATTCCTATGACAGCTATATGATATGGTAGTTCAATGATTAAACGATTTTGCATACATGTAGGGGGCATAAAGAAACTTATAATGCCTAGCTTGGGTAAGGTATCTTGCTCAACAGAAAAGGTTCTCATGCCAGAATCTACTCTTGAACCGAACGTTCCTATGTCAGCATGCATCATATAGCAGTGGTCCGAGTTTGTTTAGTTTTGTAAATACGTAGAAAGCATAGTGCAACTTATAAATGCCAAGATCCCATAAAGTATATATATTTTTAATCCGCATCAAAAGCCGAGTCGATCTAGCCATATCCGTCTGTTTGTCCGTCCGTATGCATGAGCGCAAGGATGTTAGAACCTGTAAAAGCTAGATACTTGAAATTTTAAACATAGATCCTCCTAGTGCCCGCGCAGTACGATAAGTCTGATGATCGATAACGTGCCCAGTTTCCAAGCAATCGTCAAAAATCGATATTGAAATCCTGTTTGCCCAAGTTTTTACTGTAGCTACCTTATGTGCTGAAGGTGCACGCTAAGACGGCAACAGGAAAATTTCAATCGCAAGTGTAAAATGTGCATATTTTGTATGCCATATTTAAGCTTAAAAGTACAAAGTTAATTATGAATGCATTTTGGCATATGCGATAAGGAAAGCTTGAATGTGTTCTTTGGGCTCAAATACGTAGTATTTTCTGGTCGGCCGCTGTCGACTTGTGCACTTTAACTTGCTTTTGTATTATAAATTTGGAGATATTGGCAAATAATTTATTTTACTTAATAAAATTTACTTTATTTGTGTTCCTCGTATTTTCAGATATAGCTATCCCCAAATTGTATACTTTATTGGAAATTAAAAAGACAATGTAAGTATTGTAAAGAATAAGCTTCGCATAATTATGTTAATGGCTTGTTTCTGCTTAAAAAAGATTCAATGTATTCGTTAGTCGGAATCTACGGACTGAAGCACTTTTAACTGTTATTAATAGTTGATTAATTAATTTCAGATGGGAGATGTTGATCCAGAAACGTTACTGGAGTGGTTGTCTATGGGCCAAGGAGATGAAAGAGATATGCAATTAATTGCATTAGAGCAGCTATGTATGCTTCTTCTGATGTCTGATAATGTGGATCGATGTTTCGAAAGGTACATTGGTTTTAGTTAACAACAAAAATTTTTTTAAGTAATTGGACTGGGAGATACTTTGTACCCATCCACTCAACATTCATTCATTTCTATAAAGCCTATGATGTTTATATAATATAATACGCATAACTATGAAATCATAATACATTCGCAAATTGTAAATTAGGTTGAATGCCAACACCATAGTATATACAAATGAAATTATGAAAATGTTTAGGAACATGTGGTAAGTATGTAGCTGGAATATTTGTTACATCTGTTCTACAATTGGTTGAAGTTTATTAGAGACATTCACTCCAAATTGGCAACGGTCGTATCAATCGTAAAGTTTGTGTTACTAAGCTTTGCCTTAATGAGGTTAGTAAATGCAAAACAAGTTTTAAAACAATTACATTCTGGGTTCTGGAAAGATTACTCACAATAGTAAAACAGCTGAAGTGAGTGTTATATTTACCATATTTGTTTTTATAAAGACGTACATATTATTTTATCCAATTCATTAGCTTAATCAGGATTATTTATATGGGTATAGGGAATATCCTATTCGAGAAAACTTAAATCGGATATTAATTATACGTTTATAAACTTATTTTTTGACCTACTCATTGTGTTCGTTTTATTTTTTTTAGCTGTCCGCCTCGCACATTTTTGCCAGCCCTTTGCAAGATATTTTTAGATGAGCTTGCACCTGAAAATGTACTTGAAGTTACTGCACGCGCCATAACATACTATCTGGATGTGTCTGCGGAGTGCACTCGAAGAATTGTTTCAATCGATGGCGCTATTAAAGCCATCTGCAACCGTTTAGTTGTTGCAGATCTTTCTTCACGAACATCGCGCGATCTTGCAGAGCAATGCATTAAAGTTCTTGAACTTATTTGCAGTAGAGAAGCAGGAGCGGTTTTTGAGGGCAGTGGCTTGAATTGTGTTCTATCATTTATTCGAGACTGTGGATCCCAAGTTCATAAGGACACATTACACTCTGCCATGGCTGTTGTTTCGCGTCTCTGTACTAAAGTGGAACCCAATTCACCCTGTATTGAAAATTGCGTTGAAAGTTTGAGCACTTTATTACAACATGAGGATGCATTGGTATCGGATGGTGCCCTAAAATGCTTTGCTTCTGTGGCTGACCGCTTTACAAGGAAGTGGATTGATCCCGCTCCGCTTGCTGAATATGGGCTGGTTACGGAATTGCTGAAACGTCTGGAAAATGCAGGTGGCAACGGCAACAGTCACCCCTTATCTTCATCAAAGTTAACTGGACCTCCTCATACAAATCAGAACTCAGACAGACTAAATGAGAATGTTTCGGGATCCTCCGTTAGTGCAGCTGGCAAAATTCAAGCAAGTGAACTTCGATCGCCTCAATCCATTTCAACAACAATTTCGCTTTTGTCAACTTTGTGTCGTGGATCACCCTCAATAACGCGCGACATTTTAAGGTCCCAGTTACCTGATGCAATTGAAAGAGCCTTAAAGGGCGATGAACGATGCGTTCTTGACTGCATGCGCTTTGCAGATTTATTACTTCTTCTGCTGTTTGAAGGGCGTCAGGCCTTAAACAGGGGAAGCGGCAACTCCAATCAAAGTCAATTGGCTCCGCGACCAAAACGAAGCGACTCCAGTACTGATCGCACTCATCGCCAATTGATAGATTGCATACGATCTAAAGATACTGAAGCTTTGCAGGAGGCAATTGAAACATGCGGTGTTGATGTTAATTGTATGGACGACGTCGGGCAGACTCTATTAAATTGGGCATCTGCTTTTGGAACCTTAGAGATGGTTGAATATTTATGTGAAAAGGGAGCAGATGTTAACAAAGGACAAAGGAGTTCATCCCTTCACTATGCTGCATGCTTTGGACGCCCCGGTATCGCAAAGATTTTGCTCAAATTTGGAGCTTATCCAGATTTACGTGATGAAGATGGAAAAACCCCTCTAGATAAAGCACGTGAAAGATCAGACGATGGTCACCGTGAAGTTGCCGCTATTTTACAATCCCCAGGCGAATGGATGTCTTCGGGACATATACTCGCAAGCAAGGACGGACAAATGCAAACATCGATTGAACCACGCGGTGACCCTGAAATGGCACCTGTCTATTTAAAGTTACTCTTGCCCATATTTTGTCAGACATTTCAGAGTTCTATGCTACCTAGTGTACGGCGAGCCAGTTTGGGACTTATCAAAAAAATTGTGCAATATGCGCATCCCTCGGTTCTAAAAAGTATCTGCAAAAAGGGTGATGAACCCACAACTTCAAGAGCCACTCAAAATGTTGGAAACTTATTAACTGAAGTTATCGCCAGCGTTTTGGACAGTGAGGTAAGCAAAAATTAATTAAAATCAAACCAAACATTAGGGTACATTCGACTTGCCGATGCACTGTTCACATTAATATTAATAATGGTAATATTATTAATAATGGTTAATAAATGGTGTTAAATAGCAAATGTTTTTAAGGCATGTAGACACATAAAACATAACATTTATTTATAAAATGTTTTTTTTTTTGCAGGATGATGAAGATGGACACGTAATAATTCTCAACATTATTGAGGAACTTATGTGTAAGACGCAAGAGGAATTTCTTGAGCATTTCGCGCGACTGGGAGTATTTTCCAAAGTACAAGCACTAATGGATCAGGGTGACAACAATAGCTCACCTCAATTCCCGTCAAGCTCGTCAGATCTGTGCTCAACACAAAAAGGACAAGCCTTTTGTATGACCCATAGATCAACCCAAGGTAAGTTTATTACTTATTCCTTAATCCGAAACCGAATTTCTGAAATATTTGATTGTAGATGATCTGGTTGAGGATGCTAAAGAGATTTTCCAAGGCAAGCCTTATCATTGGCGGGATTGGAGCATATGCCGAGGCCGTGATTGTTTATATGTTTGGTCAGATTCAGCCGCTTTAGAGCTTTCCAATGGTTCTAATGGCTGGTTCCGATTTATACTTGATGGTAAATTAGCTACGATGTACTCAAGTGGAAGTCCAGAAAATGGAAACGATAGCTCTGGTAAATATATATAACATTTCCATTTCTGTGTGCTGTGCTGGATACGCTTTTAACTTGAGTTAGCAATTGTTATTATATTAAGTAGTATTACATTAAGTAGATCATAGAGGAGATAGATGGTAAATGATAGATAAGCAAGAGGGCAACAAAGTTCCGGCTGTCCGTCCCTCCGTCCGTATGTATGAGTGCGAGGATGGCAGAACCTGTAAAACCGAGAGACTTATAAATTTAAATGTAGATCCTTCTAGTGCCCGTGCTTTACGATAAGTCCGATAATCGAAAACTTCCCGTTTCCAATCGATACAAATCGATATCGAAATTCTTTTCTGCTTTACTTATTCGTGTGAATCCCCGATGCAATGAAGTGAAACACAAATAGGTCCCAGCTCAAGAAATATTTCTGCAATTCTGTCTTGATAAATTAAATAAAATGGGGACTGATGAGTCTCAGGTAAAGTCAAGAATCAGACAGGCAATAGATATAAAAGGCTTTTCGCCATTTAGTAGAAATTCGTAAAAGTTTCAGCGTATTATGAGTATGACGTTTAATTTTAAATTATAATATTTTTATTGCAGAGAATCGTGGTGAGTTTCTAGAAAAACTTGTTCGAGCACGATCCAGCGTAAGCCCCGGCACGCCATCACAGCCTATATTGCCCACTGTTTCTGTGTTAAGACTCGTAGTGGGAAACTGGGTGCTGCAATCACATAAACCAAATCAATTGCAAATTCACAACACCGAAGGTCACCAAGTGACGATATTGCAAGATGATGTGCAAGGATTTATCTTTGAAAGTAACAGAGGCACCAAGCATTCGTTCACAGCGGAAACGTCGTTAGGTGCAGACTTTGCTTCGGGATGGGCTACTGAGAAAAAGAAGAGAACAAAATCAAAGACCGACATTCAAAAGGTGCAAGTCTCAAACGTTTCTCGCGAAATTTATAATAAATATTTTAAGACCGCTCAAGTAATACCGCGTGGCGCTGTTGCGAAACTAACTGCTATAGTAAAGCAAATTAATTTTGCCATTGAGGAGCAACGTTCGTGTTGCAATAGCAATTGGTCGAAAATCTTAGTTTCGGCACTAACAAACCTTTCCCAATTGATTCATGAGGATGGCGTCGTGAGTGCATATGAAATGCACTCGTCCGGCCTTGTGCAAGCATTGGTTGCAGTTTTGTCGAATAACTATTGGGAGTTTAATTCGTCCCGTTGCAAAACAAACAAAATGCTAAAGGAACGCATTGATATATTTAAAAGATGTATTTTTGGAGAGTGCGATGAATCGAAAATATATAATTCGAAAAATACGGCTAGTATTTTAATACAAAAACTTGTTGCTGTATTGGAAAGCACTGAGAAACTTCCGCTGTTTTTGTATGACGCTCCAGGAACTGGTTATGGCCTACAAATACTTCAGAAACGACTACGATTTCGACTGGAACGTGCCTCTTCGGAAAGCACACTTTTTGATAGAACGGGTCGCACCTTAAAGGTAGAACCCCTAGCAACAGTTGGGCAGCTTGCAAAATACCTACTAAAAATGGTCGCTAAGCAATGGTATGACCTTGATCGCTCTACATTTTTATACTTGAAAAAGTTGCGTGAACAAAAACAAGATATTTCGTTTACATACAATTTTGATTTTGATGAAGAGGGCTTAATCTATTACATCGGATCAAACGGAAGAACATGTGAATGGGTCAATCCTGCACAATACGGTCTTGTGCAAGTCACCAGTTCGGAGGGCAAAACGTTGCCCTATGGAAAACTAGAAGATATACTGTCACGTGATGCCGTTTCCCTGAACTGTCACACTAAGGATAATAAAAAGGCTTGGTTTTCAATCGACCTTGGAGTATGTATTGTACCTACTGCATACACTTTACGTCATGCTCGTGGATATGGACGTTCTGCACTAAGAAATTGGCTTTTACAAGCATCAAAGGACGGTATTAACTGGACTACTCTTATTAGCCACGTTGATGATAAAAGCTTAGCAGAGCCCGGAAGCACAGCTACTTGGCCCATTGTTTGCACTTCTGATGATACAAAAGGATATCGTCACATTAGAATCCAGCAAAATGGTCGCAATGCATCTGGTCAAACACATTATTTGAGTTTAAGTGGATTGGAAATTTACGGACGCGTCGTAGGTGTTTGTGATGATATTGGCAAAACCATAAAAGAAGCAGAAGCTAAAACACGGCGTGAGCGACGCCAAATTCGAGCTCAATTGAAACATATTACAACTGGAGCACGAGTAGTTCGTGGAGTCGATTGGCGTTGGGATGATCAGGATGGTTCGTGTCAAGGTACTATAACTGGAGAAATACACAATGGTTGGATTGATGTAAAATGGGACCATGGTGTTAGAAATTCCTATCGAATGGGTGCTGAAGGCAAATACGATTTGAAATTAGCAAACTTAGAGAGTGTTTCTATCTTCGAAGGAGTTAATTCAACTCTACCAGTTGCTCCAGGTCCTGGACCAAAGAAAACTGATAAAACAAACGTGCTAACATCTCGAAAATCTAGCTCCACCCCATCTCTTCCTGAAGCTACTGAGATAAATAAAAACCCAGAAGATGCATCCAATCAAACTGTTTCAGCTGACAACCTTGCTTGGAAACAAACTGTTGAGACCATTGCAGAAAATGTATTTATATCAGCAAAGACCCATATTACAACGAACCAAGCGAATGCGGCTTTAAAAAAGGAAACCCAAGCTCAATACGATGAAGCTAGTTCCGATCAAGCTTCCACAGCTACAACGAATATCCCATCACCTTTAATTCGTGAATTACAACACATTGCAGATCTTTCTACAATTAATAATTCAATGCAAGCAATTAACTTAAATAATGTGTCCGACTTGGCCCCCATTTCAGAGAGCTTGTCAATTGTGGAAGTTTCAAAGGAAACCGGTAGTGCAAAGCCAAGCGAAGGTACTTCTGCCGTATCGAAGGATGTTAAACGAAGACCTTATATTGAAGAAAACAATAAAATGAATGCTAACAATTCGGTCAACAATTTAGCAAAAGGGCTGTTGATAAATTTAAGGCAATTAAATTCATCGAGTTCTCATTGTGTTTCACAGCTCCCAACAGAAACTCGCGAAATAATTGATAAAATGCGTGATGGTGTTGACATGTTACGTAACAACACTAATAACATACTATCTTCAGATGAATTGCACATACCTCGTTCAAACGTGTCATCGGAACCGAAAGGGAATGCAAAGGTCTCCGTACTAATACAACATGACAGTCTTCAAAAAAGTGATGCATTGGATGGTGTGAGTAATGACGCGGTGAATTCCTCTACGCCTCACCAAAATCTTGATAGTTCAGATAGCACGTCACAGATTTCTAATTTCCCAGGCCAAATCGACAATATTATTAATCCTCAAATTTCAAATGATGTTGTTTCCGTCTCCAACCAAATGAGCATCAGCGTGCCCAATCTAACGACATCTTCTGAAGTATCATCAACGTCAGAAGTGGCAGTACATACTGGTTTATTGGAAACATTCACAGCGATTGCGCGTCGTCGGACTTCACAAGATACAAATAATGAAATTGGAGTTCAGTCAAACAACACGAATGTTAATAAAAACGAACATAGTAATCAGAACGTAGGAGCTAGCTCATTTTTTGCCAGAGGACCCAACTCGGTAACAAGCTTAGTAAAGTTGGCTTTATCCAGTAACTTTCATTCCGGCTTATTAAGTACAGCACAAAGTTATCCCAGTCTCTCATCGAATAATGGAGACAACACTTCGTCATCGAATCCAACTAATAAAAAAGTTAGTCAACAGGCAACATCATCGGTTAATCCAACGTTAACAATGAGCTTAACTTCTACTTCGAGTGACAGTGAACAAGTGTCTCTAGAAGACTTTTTAGAAAGCTGCAGAGCCCCCACTTTGCTGGGCGACATGGAAGATGAAGATGATATGGAGGAAGAGAATGATGAAGAAGAAAACGAGGATGAATATGAAGAAGTGGGAAACACACTTTTACAAGTTATGGTCTCGCGAAATCTTTTAACATTTATGGATGATGAATCCTTGGAAAATAGATTGGCCGGTGTAAGCAAGCGCAAATCATGGGATGACGAATTTGTTTTGAAACGCCAGTTTTCCGCTTTGATACCTGCTTTCGATCCCAGGCCGGGTCGTACAAATGTAAATCAAACTTCTGATTTGGAAATTTGTGCACCAGATACAAACTTGGAAAACTTTCAGCAAAGCGGGCAAATAACTGCTGATCAGACAATGCTCGGCTTGAAATTACGTGGCCCAGGTGTGGGAGGAGTTCCAGATGTTGAAATTGACTTGGATAATAGTGAGTGGACCATATTTCGAGCCGTACAAGAACTACTTCAAAATAGTCAAATGAATAAAAATGATAAATTTCGCAAATTATGGGAACCCACATACACAATTGTTTATAGAGAAACATTTCCAACAGTTAAAGAATCTACATATATGGAATCTGAAGAAGGTCAAAAAACGCCAGGAGTTTCATCTAGAAGCGGAGCTTCTACATTATCTCCAAATTCCCCGGTGCATGGAGGATTGAGCATAACAGATAATACTCTATGCTCCGTTGAGGACGTTCTTGAATTGCTTACCCAAATCAACGCACTTAATCAATGTGAAGTTGAAAGCGTAGATCAGTGCACCAATTCACCAAAACGTTCCTTTTTACCAGCTGAGCTCTTCTTGAGCAAAAAAATTACTAACAAATTACAACAACAAATTCACGATCCTCTTGTTCTTTCAAGCAACGCTCTTCCCAATTGGTGCGAAGATTTAAATCAGTCTTGCCCATTTTTATTCCCATTTGAAACTAGACAATTATATTTTAACTGTACTGCATTCGGAGCGTCTAGAAGCATTGTTTGCTTACAATCTCAACGTGATATTACAACAGAGCGGCAAAGAATTCCTATTATGAGTCCGCGCCGAGACGATCAACACGACTTCCGAGTTGGACGATTAAAACACGAGCGGGTCAAAGTTCCACGAAATAAAGATTTATTGAAATGGGCTATTCAAGTCATGAAAGCTCATTGTAATCGAAAGTCTGTACTTGAAGTCGAATTTTTGGATGAAGAAGGAACAGGATTGGGACCAACACTTGAATTCTACGCTTTGGTAGCTGCAGAAATTCAACGAGCGGATTTGTGTATGTGGCTTTGTGACGATGATTTAAGCGAAGCTCAAGACACGCCTCAATTTCACAACATCGAAGACACTTCGAAACCAATAGGCTATTATGTTAATAGGCGTGAACATGGATTATTCCCAGCACCTCTGCCACAAAATTCAGAACTATGTGAGCAGGTATCGAAGTATTTTTGGTTCTTCGGAGTTTTCATAGCTAAGGTTTTGCAAGATATGCGACTTGTTGATATGCCGTTGTCAAAATCCTTCCTACAATTACTTTGTCATAATAAAGTATTATCACGAAATGATTTAAAGCTCAAAGCCAATACACATTTCCAAGATCTGATGGCGAGCTCAGTTGCTTCAAAAGATTCCGAGTTTGCAAATACATATTCTCAAGTTTTAAACGAGGATTTTACACAGTTCAACTGGTTTAGTGGAATTCTAAACATTGAAAACCTAAAAGAAATCGATCCAACTCGCTATCAATTTTTAATTGAATTACAAGACTTGTTAATGCGTAAGCAAGCAATTGATTTAGATGAAAGTCTTACCTTGGAAGAAAAATGTGAATTGGTTAAGAATCTTAAATTACGCACGAAAAATAATATTGAAGTAGCACTGGACGACTTGGCCCTTTCCTTTACATATTTACCTAGCTCGTCTGTATATGGATACACATATGCAGAGCTTATTCCAAATGGTTATGCAACTGAAGTCAATTTAAATAATCTAGAAGCATATTGCGAATTGCTTCTTAACTTTATGCTACACGATGGTATTGCCAAGCAAATGCAGGCATTCCATGACGGGTTTTGCGAAGTTTTTCCTTTGACTAAACTGGCCGCATTTAACCCATCGGAGGCTAGAATGATGATATGCGGAGAGCAATATCCCCAATGGAACCGCGAAGATCTAATGGCGTACACCGAGCCGAAACTTGGTTACTCCAAAGATAGGTAAGACTTCAATTATTTTATTTTAAACTTTTGCTAATTAAATTCTTTCTTCTTTAGTGCTGGATTTTTACGTTTTGTTAACGTTCTGTTGAGCTTATCAGGAACTGAACGTAAAGCTTTTTTGCAATTTACCACTGGCTGTAGCAGTCTGCCTCCAGGAGGATTGGCCAATTTACATCCGAGACTTACGGTAGTACGCAAAGTTGATGCTGGACAAGGAAGTTATCCATCAGTGAACACTTGTGTGCATTACTTGAAACTTCCCGACTACCCGTCTGAGGAAATAATGAAGGATCGATTATTAACAGCAACTAAGGAGAAAGGTTTTCACTTAAATTAAAAAAGTATTTTTATTTACATTGTTAATTAAAATTTGAACCGGTTTAGATATTTTAAAAAATCTAAAAATATGTAAATACTAAACGTTCTGGTAAATAACAATTGCAATTACTGTCCGAAACATTGTAAAACAATAATTGCTTAGTTATAAATTCAACTAAACAAAAAATTAGTCGGATAATTACTTATTTTAATAAATTGCCTTGATGTTAAATATTGGTATCGTGGTGATAGGGGCGACGCGTGAACAACTTGAGGGAGCTATTCCGTCGGTTAAGAGAATTTGACGGAGGTATTCTGTCGGTTAGGAGCAGCCAACCTCAGGCATAAAAATAAATACATCTTCTTCAGGGGTAGGTTGCTCTATCTTGGACACATGATTAGCGGGAGGGGATACGGATCGATCCGGAGAAGGTAGAGGTGATACGTAGCCTAAAAGCCCCGACTAATTGTAAGGTGTTGCGGCAGTGTCTCAGGATGGCTTTGTGGTACAGGCGTTTCGTGCTTTTTCGAGGAAAATGGGCAGCTCTATAGACATTTGGGCCATCGGTCGAATGACGTAGACTACATTTCCAGGAAACTGTGTAGCCAATGATTAACGTCAGACGGTGATGCGGGAATGTCATGATGCTCCCTCGGCCGAAAACTAAGGCGTGAGGAAAGCAGTTTTAAGATTAGCCCAGAGGAGTCCAATTATGTTCCGCGATGCCGCCGAGTAAGTGAAGTGCTGCAAACTCTGTCAGAAGTTCAAAAGCGAACAATTCAAGCCGGACGGTTACATGCATATTAACAAGACAGGTGCAGAGTCGGTGGCAGTTCTCTGTGCAAGTCAGGGCCAAAAGTCATGGCTAAAAAGGGTATAATGCATTTGTGCAAATATATGTAATAGAAAGAAGGAATCATCTCCGACCCCTTAAAGTATATATACTTTTGATCAGCATCAAAAGAAGAGTCGATTCAGCCATGTCCGACCGTATGTGAACCAAGCCAATACCCTAATCATTAAAATAGTTTATATTGCAATATTTGAAGTTTTTATTGGTTCAAAATATATTTTAAAATTAAAAAAAAACCTTAATGGTACATCATAACATCAGTGCTTTGGTACATGCACATATATGCGTCGCAAAACAGACGCTTCGCGTGCTCAGGTAAGTCTTTGTCCTTCGCGGACCTTTCATTAATTTGTCGGGCGCCCTCGTCAGATAACCACTTAGGCAATTCTCGAACAGATATCATTTCAGGTATATTATATCCGTTTTTTTCACCTATAGAATTGGTAAAATAGGAATTAGTTTTTAAAACGGTACGAGCTGCAAAGCTTATTTACTTGCTACAAGCTTCAACAATAAATAAAAATGTATTATATCTAAATTACCTTTTCTATCTGCCATTGAATCAAAAAAGCACCATGGAGCATCTGGTCCCGAGCCTGCTTTTACGAATGCTACGTAATGCGAAGTTTCTATACATACGACGGCAAATAGATCCATGTATAGTCTGGGTAAAATCATGTGATCAGCCATTACTTTGAAGTCTCTTGGTACAGAAAGTTTTTTTGATTTGTGGTTAGCTCTGAAAATATGTAAAGCATGTTAGTCAAAGCGTAATTAGTAATGAAAAACTAACCTTTTTGCATGCATGTGAACTGTATTAAGGCATTTTTGACAAAAGGCTGTGTAATCAAGGCCAGAGCCTGCCTGCAAGCAACCAAAACATTCGCGGCATTCGTATTCAGCAAGCTTTCCACAAACGGTGCACTGACGGGGTGCTAATGAAATATAAAAAGGAAATTAAGATAACAGATCAACTTCAAGTTTATTTGTTAATTTCAACCATTTTTTTTAAACTTACAGTCTTCAATTATATCCGTAATATCCAGAAATTGGGATGGTAAAATACGCGGATACATTTTGTAGCTCTTTCCAAAACGAGGCATTTGAATAATGAGACATGACGGAACTTCTTTTAATTTTATATCGGACGAATGAAAGCTTTGTTCGAAAAGTTGCTGCACCGTCGGAAATGTCAATCGCTCATCTTTCTCTACAAACAGTTGATAAAAATAAGAATCTTGTCCAGAGCTTAGCTAAAAGAAAAAAAAAATGTATATATATTATATGTACTATATTTAAAAACACTATTAAAAGTTAAGCGTACTTTTAAGAATGGTTCCACTTTCATTATTTGTGATAACAAACTGTTTAAAAACTCTTCTGGATCTTTTTCCTCGCTGGTCAATCCGCTTACTGAACTCAGCTGATCTAAAAATTTGCGCAGTTTCATGACGCGATCAGCACGAACGAAAACATTCTTTCGCAATGGATTAACGATCTCATCACGTAAAACGTTTTGAACAGCCCTATAATGTGAAATATCCTAAAATGAAAAAAAAAAAAATGTAATTATAACAAAAAAAATGTTTATTTAAAGGTTTACAATTACCTGAGGGTCGGGCCTTCTGTATAAAATGGAATCAAAAACACTGGAAAAAGTAAACATTGAGAACAATGTTGCGTCTAAATAGCAAGAATTGTGGTGTCCCTGAATGCCTTTAAATTTTCCGCATATTTCTTCTAATTCATCTACATTTTGCACTCCTAAAAAAGATTAATTCAACAAATGAGCATATATGAAATGACAGCGTACATATCTTATGCAGGGATGGTTCATATACTTACCCAAAGGTGGAACAGCACCTAACACTGGTGGACAATCAACGTGGCCGAATTTTATTCCGTTAACGTCAGGTGATATCGGGCCAACTAAAGAGCTGCCCTCTACATCGACAAACCTGTGGTCACTTGCACATTTATTAGACGGCACAAAAATGGCTCCACCTTCACGACATTTAAATAATCTGGGAAATATAAATGATAGCTCAATATTATGTTTTTAACATGAATTTAGACATACAAAATATTGGATTGCTCTTTAGACGAATTAAGAAACTTACCTAACGCCATTATAGGTTCCATCAGATGTGTTAAGATTCCTTAAGTTTGGATCATCTTCAACTTCAATGCCAACCAATATATTTGCACAATTTGGAGGAATGCCGATCCAACGAATTACGCCATAAAAATCACTAGGTCCAGAATCCGAAACTTCAACGAGAGATCCTATTGTTAACTTTGTCCCAGGTATTTCAATTAATTGTTGGTAATTTGAATTGTTTATCTCTAAAATGAGTATATAAAAAATGAATAAACATTAAATTAATACAAGTTCACCGATATAGACTTTTTATTATGCATATATACTGTAGTTCGGTTTCGGTTTTTAAAATACAAGAACCGTCAAAGCTTAAGAGATTTTGTCAAAGACATGATTTAGATATCGATTGGTTAGAAACGGGCAGATCTATTGATGATCGGCAACTAAATCCTTAGCTCTTGTAGGTTCTGAAAACACGCTTTTTTTTAAACAGATGTAACAAGATTATTTAGTCTTTATGGGACAAATATGCTTCTTTCTAGCTGATACATATATTTTCACGAAATTGACTCGTTGCAACTTTAATAGTTTGGAAGATCAACAGACAACAGAATAAACGACCCCATTGATTTTTGCAATTGTTGGATTTGAGCGTGTCTCCACGATATTTTTGGGCCGACCTTTTCTGAGCAGTCTACGTTGCAAATTAGACTCTAGCTCGAAAACTATCCTAGATGCCTTAAGGACAGCAGGACGGACAGTGAGACATACATTCAACAAACCCAATACATAATGTTCACTCTGTGAAGTAAAATTAAAAAAAATCTATAAATAAATACCTTCAAAACAGTTCTCTCTTCTCGGTACGTTGAACTCCAAAACAGTCAACGGAATATTATACATATTTTACGAATCTTTTTTTTTGGATGATTGTTTAAAACAATAATTGCAACAAAAAGTTATAATAATCGACTATGTTCTCGTATTTATATGTATGATTAGTGGAAGACACACATTTTACGACATGTTACGCGAGAAAGTTGTGTGTACCAATTGCTTGTATTTACATATATAAAAATAGCAAAGTTATTGGGGATAGTTGCCTAGAATATACCCTGTTTTTAACTTTTGTTGCTAATGATTATTTAAAATCAAAAAATGTTAAAATGTTTTTTTCGCTAGAAATAACTGAAGATACAAATGTATGAAAAGAGTGTAATGTTAGTAATTTTTTTTATGGAAAAATTCATTTGATCACGGACAACACGTAGTATTTTTGTGGCCAATATTCTAATATAGATGCATGTGCTTTATTTATGTGCACAAATTGTACGTCTATAAATACATATATTTCTCGTGTTTTCAGCTCGTTGTTTTTTCCTCGCTTTGATTTATATATTTTTATTTAAAATTTGATATATGTAAATAAAAACAATAACAACACACACATCATATACACTGACTTCTATTTAGAATGAAGTTTAAAACAAAAACTTTAATCGAATACTAAGAGCACTCGCACTCGGATGAATGTGTGCAAATGGATACAAAAAATTGAGAGCCCCGCAATTGATCTCGCGAGATTTTGCCGACATAACATTACTCTTCTAAAAAGCTTACGTGTCTCTTAAATAATCTTGATGAAATTCGCTTAAAAGTATTGTTTAACTGAAAAAGTTCCATAGCAGGCAACCGACAATTATTTTAAAGTGCAAGTAATACCGAACATCTATAGTAAAATCGCCCTTACTTAAGGTAAACCCCGATATATGTCTTTGCCAACACGGTTGTTCTGGTTTTCGTTTAGTTTTATCTTGTTTCAAAGTTGGCGATTTTGATTTGAATTTGATTTTTTACGGAGGTTCCCTGCATTCATGTCTCCTGTTTTTGTAATCTTGTCATGAAATGTGTAACGCATACTCCTCCAAGGCCTTACATACATACGAAACCTCTTCGGATCGGACCACTAAATCATATAGATTCTATCGGAATGAACGGTGGAGTGTAATGGTCTTGTAATAACAACATTTTTATTGTCCAAAGTTTCTCCGCCAAGGTAAAATAAAAAACTAGTAAAAAACTGTGATTCCTTTTTCTGTTGGTATTTCAACAAACAAATGCTCATATTTAAAAAAGTGTATTTTTTTTTTAAATGAGAAAGACTTTGGGCGATAAATATTCAAGTTCTTACCAAGATTTGATTTGACATCTAACGGTGAACTAGATACGTCTGGACATTTTTCATTGTTTTTGGAAAAAGGTTCACACGTTAAGCTAGATGGTAGGCATGTTTCCAATTTATTGTCAGAAGGTTTCGTTACAGATTGTGTTCTGTTTAACATCATACCAGCTCCTCCAGCATTTGTTGGCCAATTCGTTCCAAGCAAATCGGCCAAGTCGACGTTTTCTTTTTCCTGAGGATTATTAACAATGAATACATTATGCTCATTCTTAGTGGACTCTTCAATGTCACTCTTATTTATGATTATAATGTCCCTTTCATTTATGCTTGATTCCGTTCTATTTTTTTTACCAAATAGATCTTTTTCGCTAGCAATATTTTTACGAAGGCTTGTCGTACTTTTCGCTTGATTTGTGCCCTTTCGTTCCGCAGATGCCGGAAAATTGCTTAAATACGTTTTAAGATCTTTATTATTACATTTATTTACTTCGTTTATGGGCATCCGATCATCAGTTTTGATAGACTCCGCCATTATTTCGGCCTCCTGTTTATCTGTGCCTTTGCCTGGCAAGCTATCATAAAACTGAGCCGTGGGCTGTCGTTTCTTGTGCTTGTTATCACTGCGCTGAGCATGAAGATTTAAGGTTGCCGGCAATATGGCAGTGTACACTCGTTCAATGGTATCATTCATTAACTTTTTTGCAGACAACTTTTGTTTGAGTTCACTTGAGACGGGAGCTATCCAATCCGCAGTGGCAAATATCGATAAATGGGGTTCGCAATTCAAGTATTTGGATGCGAATGGAATGTCCTTGGCCTGTGGCGAGTGTCCACTATTCAGATGCTAAAATAGATATATATAAATAACCTTTTTACTTTAACAAACGATTTATACGCACCAAAATTTCCAATCCGAAAAAATATCCGACGGGATTCAGTTCCTCCACTGGACCGATGTAGCGTACAATACAATCAAAACACAAATTGCCTTTTTTAAACAATTCGCCTTGTACACTGACAAGATCGTTCAGCTTCAAAGTAGTCAACCAGAGGCATTGTTCCTTATTGCACACCAGACGCAATCGACTTTCCAGATTTGCAATGCTGATGACAAATGGCCAAATGTCTTCTGCTACTCTTACCAAATAGCTTGACTTGATTTCGTAAAATTGCGAATTTGTATAAGTATTGAAATCTAAGATCTGAACAATACATTTCTCACTTTCTTTACCGTCTGGAGTCCCAATAATTTTTATTGATGACCCAGGAAACACCATTAGCTTGTCGGTACGTGTATTGGAATTGTTGACATTGAAGTCGACATCTGACGAAATACACCCCGATTTGGTGAGCTCTGTCTGACGATTTATGAGCGCATATTTGGAATATTTTGGTTTAGTTTCCATCAAAATCTACTAGCATATATAAATAATCTAAATTCAAAACAAAGATTACTAATAACAAATAAGTTTAATGAAAGTCGAATAAAATAGATATACGTAAAGTTATCGATAACTATTTAAGTCACAGTTTAGACTTGTTCAACACCAACGTTTATACGTGCAAAGAAATTGTGAGACATAACGTGCTGTCACAGTTACTTGCATTATCATGAACAGAAATTTATCGATACATCTTAATAATCTAAACTCAAAATAAATAACAAACAAGTTTAATGGAAGTTGAATAAAATAGATACACGTATAGTTATCGACAATTATTTAAGTCTTCAAACATCTGCAGCAACACAAAGCCACTTTATGCGGACAATTAAAACGCAAACGACGATAACAAATACCTTTACGATTTTGTGAACAAGTGGGGAACAAACTTGTTGAGGCTGTTCCTATTTTGTTAATGAATTATTAAATTATTTGATAAAAATAAATATGAGAAATAAGATATATAATATTTAGTCAAGTGTTAAAAAGAAATAAATAAAATATATATACTCCTACATGTGTAATTTATTAACTTGGGATGTTTGGAAGTCGGAAGTACTCGATACTTGCTAAAAATAAGGGAAAAATACATATATAACCATAATTGTGTGATATATTAACCTAGGTTATTTTGTACTTGGGCTATCCATAAGCCAATATATTCCATAACCTGTTAGATTTCCCAACAAAATTTGAACTGAAACTACTGGATCATATTATCCTGGACATGTGCAACGTTTCTGCGCTAATCATGGAGGTGGCATGACAGAAATGTGCCAGAAAGCAAAGGAAGTAAGGCAAAGACTAGGGTCCTCCAAGAGGCAGGAGTCGCTGCCAGTTTGGAGTGGTCAAAGCAACTCTGAAAGTCGTAGAGCTCAGTCTAAGGACAGAGTGGTGTTCAACACTAGATTTTAAATGCGGATACCGGCAGATTCCGAAAGCAGCAGACCCTAGAGAGTGTACTGCACTTACAGTACCGGACAGTACCGGATCGCTCGGTATGTGCTACCTTCCAGCGGGCGTTAGACACAGTAGTAGGTCTGAAGATGGATCCGATTGTTTTTCATCATCAAATTCAAGTAAAATTTAATTTTTGCACAAACTTCAAATAATTCGTAGTCTAGTGAAGGTTACAGCTCAATTCTAACTTTTTGAGATCAATCATATGTTATCAATTATTTAATATAGAGCATAATCTATCCCGTTCTATGCGTTATCTATTTCAAATACAATTTTTAATGAATTACTAGGGCACAAAAAGATTAATAAGCAATTTTATAGAAAACTTTCGTATATAAAGTTCAAAAATATCGCTAGTATCGCCATAATCTTAAATTTTTTTAGTAAAAGTAGTTCCACCAAATATATCGTAACGGCGTCGAGGCAATCATCCGATAAAAACGCCTTCAGGACACCACAGAAACAAACATTATATAAATAACCTAGTATTTAAAATTCCTGGCCAAGTCTGAATATATATAAAGCTTTCATTTCTTTTATTCTTGACGCTAAGATTTAAAATATTTTTTAAGAGACAAAAATTAAAATGCAATCAATATGTCAGTGCAAAGTAGAATATGCTAGTACAATCATAAGTTGAAACAACCCCTTAAGTTAAAGAGCGGGCCGCTCTCCCCCTTAAGAGAAAATATCCCAAAGCGTGACCATTTATTTAATCCCGCTTTTGTAACATTTTTTATATAGAATAAATGCATATAGGCATCTATTTAACGATTAATATAGCTGCCCATATATTCCAAATAAATCAAAAGCTATAAATTCGAATTTTACAAAGTTACAATAACTTGTTTAAGTCACCCCAACGGTTTATTAGTATACATTCCTACACTAAACGAAAAACCTCGAATATTCAAACTTTTATTTAACAGCTACGTATTTCTAAGAAATCATTTTATTCTTATATCTAAAAATAAATACCTTAAAGGTAAATCTAAAAAAAAAAGATATGTGTATAAATGTGTGCACATATATGAGTACATTATTTTTTTCTGTGTATTTAGAACATTATTTGAATGTCGCTGCATGAAAATCCTCTCAGTATATTTGATGGGCACAAAATTTGTTACAATTCTTAAAACAACAATCGAAAATAGGTTTTAGTCCCGGGTTGTCCGTCGCTGGGTTATGGTCTTCCACTAAATATAACTGAAAACAAGTGTTTGTGATTTGGCTATCACCAAAGTATGTATGTTTATTTAGAGACATATTTATATAGACATACATATGTAAATGCATGTAACATTCTGAAGGTTGTGAATATATGTGCAAAAAATATGCAATAATATCCATTCAACTTTCAAATAAACATAAATACATACACATTTATGTATATGCAGTTTATATAAACGCTTTGTGCTTTGTGAAACACGCGTATTAATAAACGTTTCAAATTATAATGTTGACAATATATAAGTTAAATATATGCATATATCTGTGTTGATATAACAAAAACGACAATTTTTTGCGAAAACTTATGCATATATGCAAAAAAAAAAATTAATATATGCATATATTTTTATTAACAGAATATATAATATATGTATGCATATTAAATATAAAAGTCGTTATTTATTTATAAAATACAATTACCGGGGAAATTTAAATGCGAATATACGTCCTTGCACACATGCGAATATATGTACACACATACATATGTATGTATGTAGGTATGTGAAGGTAGCATAATGATGGGATGTTTTATATAATTAGACTAACAACGAATGCGAATATATAAGAAGAGCAAAAAGTAGGTGAATGTAAGTGCAATAAACAAGGACTTATATCAAGTACATATGTACATATATAAAACATGTTATTGTTAACACTATACAAATACAATGTGTGTCTAGTTGTAATTACATATGTATATATGTACATACATACACATATACAAATAGGACGCTTGCGATTGGAATTACAATGATTTTACAAAACAATAAAATGTTAAATTACAGATTCATTTGTGCTAACCGACGGTCATGTACATAGATACATACTTAGAAAACTAAAACAAATGTTTCAATATAGTTATGTTTGTATAACTTTTCGCCTGCCTCTTAATTTGTGTGTATGTATGTATGTGTGTATGTTGACCAATAACGGTTGTTACCTCATAGTACTTAACAGTAGCTGCGGCGTTTTGTCAAGTCCGACTGTTATTTTGACCGCATTGACTCTTATTGTTTATTATTCTGATCAGCAAACTGAGATCTTATATAAAATAAAAAGCTAGTATTTCCCGGCGTTAACCGGTCCATTTTGTTATAATATTGGTCAAAAATTGCTATAAACATTTCATAACATTTGCCAAGTGATCGATACTAATAAATAAAAGAATTTAAATGAGCTAAATTAAATATCAATTATTCGTTTTACCGCACTGGACTAAACCTGCCCAATTTCAGTCAGTTTCCCAAAGTTGAATGTAAAGGAAAATGGTTTAAAACAAACTGGATCCGCAATTCAATAGCCTAAAACTGTGGAGTGAGCGTTCAAGACTCGAAAAGGCGTTTCCTCGTGACATGCTTACTACTCCGATCACACAGCTTCGATCACACTCATCTGATTTGTTAACCTGGTAGCTGTGTGGTCTGTTGAGGATTAGGGGATACCCTGAACCTTCCTTTCTTCGTGCTACAAGTTCGTAAATAACAGGATTTCGATATCGATATTTATCTATTACTTGAAAACGGAGCAAGTTATCGATTATCGGAAACAAAAGCGTACTGCGCGGGACCTAGGAGGACCTACATACAAATTTCAAATCTCTAGCTCTAATAGATTATGAGATCTTTGCGTTTATACAGACGGACATCAATGATCAATAATAAATACTTTACGGGATTGGAGATGCTTCCTTCTGCTTGTTGCATACATTTGCACAGAATTTTCAATTGGTTCTGGGTATAAAATCGAACATCATCGACAACCTCCAGCATTCAAGGTTTTGAACTTAATATGGACAAATGTAGAGGTAGATAAAAGAAGAGCAAACAAGATAAATCATCTTGAGAAACAAAAAAGAAATGCAGAGAAATCATTTTTTAAGTCCCATTGAACGTTTTTAGATTTTTACTGCTTATAACGCACTTTGAGGCCGGGGTCGCATCCCAAAGGGCCATTGTCAGACTTATTGGATGGCAAATTGATAATTTGCTCGTGCAGAAAATGTAATGTTAAATAACTGAAACGCTTTAAAAAACCCGCTTCTTTCCGATTAAGTTTAAGTAAAGCGGTATTAAAGATAGTATAAAAAACACTGTTTTGTATTCTTTTTGCACAGCGAAACTAGAAAGATATATATCTTTGATTAAATACCCTTTTAGACAGTTGCCTCAAGGATTTGCAAATATTAATAGAATAGTGAGTTTGATGAAAGTATCTGGGAAAACAATATCAGTTTGTTATGCAAGAACTTCATTTTTAACCGATCTTTCTATGGCAGATATGCTATATAAGTAATGATCCGATACGACCGGCATTCTATAAATCCATAGTCTTACAGATATAAATAAACATTTAAGTTCAATAACCTTTACACAAATGGAATTTGGCACCATAAGGATAGCCATAATTCATACTTCCTTCTGAATCATTGTGAACCTTGAATACTTGCTGTTACGCTTAAGATCATAATATTTGGCATCTTTAAAATACATGTTCCTGATTTTCATTATATCTGTAAATGTTTTTTTTTTATTTTCAGGTCGAAAATGTCACATTCCTTGGTTCTGTGATCGTATTTATAGTTTTATGGAGGACACAAAATGAATAATTTACCACATATATTGACGTTCTATTCTTAGTACGAGTCTTGTGAATGGCCCCAGAAGTATTTCCTATAGCCAGATCATCAATGTGTGTTGGTAAGAAAAAGCTTTCATTATTTAAATACATACACAAAAACATTTTCGTTACAATAATGTGCGGCTTAAAAAATATTGATTTCTCATTCTGGTTGACAAAAACTTGAATTATGTAATCAAAATCTGTCGTCGCAACCACCTTTAACCGAATCATTTTGCCATTGCCGCACACCCTACGGCCATACAAAATTTTGGATTTCCAAGGCAAAAAACTGGGGTGTCGGGGGAACAGTAGAGCAACTGATTCGTAATGTTCCTTCGATGCGAACACGACTTCGTATGCCGAATCCCATGGGCTTAGCTCGGCTTCGTCGGATATTTGCTGGCAGGAGTTGGATTTGCTTAGTTTTATGCTTCGATTAAGGGCTCGTTTGCCTGCTCGCAGTTTTTGTAACCTAAAGGAAAAGTCGAGGCGGCCCGGGGTTCCTGTTTTCGCCTACCGATCGAGGGCATCGTGGTATGTTTAACCGCGCATCTTAAACTGACCTACCTGTTGGTGGCTATATATTTGGTCGTACTAGTTCCAATTATTGGATCTGAAATCTCAGCGCCTGACAAGTGTCCTCCCTGGTCGTGATCTCACCCATCACGCTCCTTAATACTGTGGTTTTATCTTCCGACTAGTTGAGCTGTAGAATCAGTTCTTCTTTTTGGATATATTGGCTCAGTATCCCATCCACTTTAACTTGACGAGTAGATCGATTTGCCGAGATGATTATGGCAACCAGTCGCCTATTTTGCTAAAGAAGTTCCCTTATTTAGAGGGTGTATTTTTTTTGTGGGTAACCTCCCTCCGTTTATCACCATTGCCTATGGGTTACGGAGTCTCTTGCACAATTGATTACTTATTGGTCCTATCATTTTTTGGTTCTCTTTCTTTTTTCTGGGGTCTTCGAGCTGTGGCCCGTATTCGCTTGACAGCGGCAGAAGATCTTAGCTCAGGCAGCTCTATGCAGGGTTCAGGGTTCTAAATATAAGGTCTTCCCTACACTTTTGTTATGAACTCCTCTGATGCTCCCGAATTCGTAATTGCCGAACCACACTTTTTCTATATGATTTCCTCTAAACATGTTTGCACCCTGTGCCAGCCAGAGGCGGTACTCATTGCCCACTTACCTTTTAACCTTGTCCCATTTCCTTACGTACTACAAAAGAGTCTTAGCCAAGTGGTGCTTTACTTGTGTTAATTTGGGCTACAGTTAAGTGGATATGCTAAGACTGAACAGTATAAAACAAATTAAAACGGTTCTCTTTTTTTCAGGAAATCGGTTCGCTTCTTTTTCACAAATCAAGATAAAGCGATGACAATTAAAATTGCGGCATGATGATTCTCACAAAGTAAGTTCGTGTTGGTGATCTTCCCACTGTATCACAATTTACTTAGCTGGTTTATTTGATAATAAATACTATTTCAAAATGTTTACACGTAAAAAAAAACTAATTATAACATTAGTTGCATTTTCTCTTGATATAATACAGGAATCACAATAAAATATTGGTACACTTGCCTTAAAAAAGGATTAACAAAGTTATCTCTTATTTTATTTTAGCTTTTTACTTCCGACACCGTCCGAATCACAATTCGACCTGCCACAACTTTAATTCTCCAACAATTTTGTTGTCATAAAACCTCCTGCTGAGATTTTACGAAAATGCACGCCAATGCTGCTTCTGACCGTGGAGGAGCAGGAGGATCTTGGAGACTTCCACCGGATGAGACACTACAGGTTCAAGATTCAAAGCAGAAAGATCAAGACTTTGATTTGGATGAAGGACACAACTGGCGCAGTATTATCTTCTCTCTATTAGTTATTAGTTTCGTAATAGCTGGTATAATAACTGCTATATATTTACTGGGGTATGTATACATAAATATTCTAGTCGTAGTTTAGCTTTACGATATGACTAACCATTAGATGAAGACCTTTCCGACCTTGTTTTTACCGAAATTTCATAGAAGTACTCATAGAAGTACTCATTAAGCTTTCACAAGCAAATGATTTATTTTTGTTACAATATTTATTTAAGATATGTGGACGAGCTTTTATATTGGTCGGGTCGAAGAATGATTCTTGATGAATATCTACAAGGGGAGCTGACGCCGACAAGATTGCCCCCATCTTGGGTGACAACGAAAAAATATGTATTTCAATCCGACGACGGAGGGCTTTCCCTATTGGATACAACAGTTAACTCGATAAACATTTTGGTTACAAACCACACAATTCGTCAACTAAATGTGCGGGGATATCAATGCTCGCATGATCTTAAATATGTCCTGTTTAGGCATAATGTAAAAAAAGTAAGCCAACTTAAGTGGACGGAGCTTGCATTCAGGCATTAATATTGCTTAAATTAAAGATTTTTCAGAAATCTTTCACTGCGTTTTACACAATCTATGATGTAGATAATGACCATCACATGCCAGTGAAGTTGAAAGACTCCTCAAAGGTGCAAAGAACCCGACTTCAATATGCCGCCTGGCTGGGAAACACAACTTCAATCATTATTGTTGCTGACAATGATATATTTGTAAGACAATCTCCTTCGATGGAAGAGGATATAAGGATAACAATGACAGGGGAAGAAAACAATATTTATAATGGAGTTCCTGATTGGCTTTACCAAGGTAATTATATATTAAATGGGTTCTCAAATGGGCTCGTGGCATACAAAAATCTTTTCATCTTATTCTTAAATAGAGGAAATTTTTGATATTCCGGAAGCAATTTGGTCATCAACTGATGGAAGTCACTTTATTTTCGCTTCATTTAATGATACTCACGTCGGTATGATGACATATCCGTGGTTATCATCTGGTGCCATCATTGCTGGCAGCGGTATGTCATCAGGCAGCTCATTTCCTGAGACTAAAAATGTTCGGTACCCTACGCCAGGCACTGCCAATCCTGAAGTTCAGCTATGGATAGTCGACATAACAAATTTCATGTCTATAGTTAAAATGAAATTAAGGCCACCACCTTCCTTAAATGAACAGTAAGCAAATATATATATATAAATTAAAAATAACATTATAATAATCACATTTTTTTATATAGAGATTATTACATAACATCGGCTGGTTGGGTGGCCGGTAGCAATAATCAAGTATCTGTAGTTTTTATGATACGTTCTCAAAATTATACTATAATCGCAACATGCGCAAAGGATAAGAATTGGATATGTGCAGAAGTAAGTAAAGATTCATTTAGAAACCGACAATTATTTTAAAAAATGAAATGGTTTTAAGATTCATTCCGAGCGCGCGCCTGAAGATGAGTGGCTAGATATCTTTCCACATCCCGTGTTTGCTCCTGATGGAAACAGTTTCCTACTGCTCGCTGGTGTTCAGGAATCCGGAAATGACCATTTCACCCACATTAAACACATCACTATATCACAGCAGAGAATTTCAGTTATATCCCATGGCCGATATGAGGTATGCCGTTAATGCATTTCGAAAATGAATAGTATTAACGCAATGATTCGTAAATTAAGGTTCTAAAAATCTTGTGTTGGGATACAACGAATCATGTGGTGTATTATCTGGCCACACAAGATAAAAAGCCTGGTCAAAGACATTTGTATTCGGTAAAAGATCCCGTTCACGACGATACCAGAAAGTAAGTGCAGTATTTTCAGTTTTTGATTAAATATGAAATAGTATTTTGTCTTTTAACAGAAGCGAACCTCAATGTATAACCTGCGACTTGGGCGAAGCTCTATGGAGCAGTAGATATTATTATACAAATTGTTCTCATTTTGACGCCTTTATTACACCAGCAACTGGTTTAGCAACGAACTATGGAATTGATTTCTACATCCTCGAGTGTCAAGGCCCGGGATTACCGGTCTCAGGGGTGCACACACAAAAGACTCACAGCCTTGTGAAAATTTTGTATGATACACGACCATTCTACACGGAAAGGTTACAAAAGCTAGCATTACCAATTCAGAGATCATTTGAGATTCCATTGCCGCACGGTAGCCGGGCGCAAGTGCAGTTACTTTTGCCTCCTAGCTGGAGAGAAGAGCTTCGGGACGCAGCATTTCCTGTTGTTGTTGAAGTGTATGTATTTATCGATTATTCTTTTTATTCCAAGCTTAAAAGAAAAATTTCTATTGTTCGACTTGTTGTTTTCCTCCATTTTTATATAGTTTTTCTTAATGATAAAACGGTTCTTTATTATTTTCACAGAAACGGTCGTCCGGGCTCTGAGTCTGTTTCCGAGAAGTTTAGAATAGATTGGGGAACATACATGTCCTCCAGAAATGATGTTATTTATGTGCGTTTGGATGTTCGAGGAGCAAAAGGGCAAAGCAAAAAATCTTTATATCGCCATTTGGGGGGAGTGGAAGTTCAGGATCAAATATCTGTTTTGAGGTAAGCTAAAACTATCAAATCATTAGGTATAATATATAATGTAAATATTTTACTGCTTTAATTTTTAGATATCTACTGGATACCATAAGTTTTTTAGACGAAACGAGAGTTGGTATTTGGGGCTGGGGATATGGGGGATATGTTACCTCAATGGTCTTAGGAACGCAGCAAGACGTTTTCAAGTGTGGCATATCGATTTCCCCTATCGCAGATTGGCTTTATTATAGTAAGATATATGTGGTTTTATTTAATTTTTTTTGTTATAATATAAAGAATTTTCATTTCTTTTAGATTCTGCCTTTACTGAACGCATATTAGGTCTTCCTGCTGAAAACTATAAAGGATACGTAGAAGCTGATGCAACGCAACGCGCTCGACTAATCAAATCAAACTCTTTTTTCTTGATTCACGGCTTGGCGGACTCTACTGCACCGTATGTGCATGGTGTACAACTAGCTAAATCATTAACTGAAGCAAATATCTTATATCGTTATCAGGTAATCGTTATCAAGCAAATTATATATATAATTATATATAATACATGTGTGAATGTTATTATTTTTGTATGTATGTGTGTGTGAATGTGTGTGTGCATGTGTGTGTGCATGTGTGTGCGTGTGTGTATGCATGTACTTATGGGCTTATATACGTATGGCTTCTATACACCTAGCAGACAAATCTGGTTGCGCGGAAAATTTGAATAAGAAAACGTATTTATTAAAAATGCCCTCCTCCTCGATTCTCAAAAGAGTAAGTAAGGCCTGCAGGCTTCCCCTTTGAATTAGGCGCAGGCGGCTTCAATGCTAAGTAATATTAAGGGGTAGACTTGAACTGTTCGATGCTCTGTAATACGGGTGATGTCCCAACAGCTGGAGCTCGCTTTAGGAGTCCGTTTCGATTGACGAATCTTGTCCCGCTTATGCCTCCTTTCGGAACTTAACCAAATAACTGCCTCTCACCCTTGCCGGGTTCTCGCCATGATTAGCACGCCATTGTCTTGCAGTGGGCAACTCGACCATGATGTGGCTGTGCCGGAACAATCACTTGTTTATTTTTTGTATTATAAGGTTTGTGAAATGATCTTTTGAAGATGGTTAATAAGAGTATAATGTGCAGATGTATATCACTGGCAAAACGAGGCATCTCCGACCTCATTTGTTCTTGTCTAACCTCATTTTTCTAAACCATACGCAGAACGAGCTCGGCATCTTCTGTCGATTTCTATTCGCAGGTGTTCTAACAAAATAAAAAAAAAATATCCAAACTGTTTATAAAAAATCTACTAAATTTATTTGCAGACTTATGCTGATGAAGGCCACGATCTAAATGGAGTGTTAGAGCATGTGTATTCTTCTATGGAGCACTACTTTGCCGAGTGCCTAAGCTTGGATCCCGATGATACAAAGCCTGATTTGGAACAAAATATGGTACCTGCTGAATAGCAGGCTTAAAAAACTTCGAAGTGTAAATAGAATAGGCTAATTATTATAATATTACACAGAACTTGAACTGTTATACCATTACGATTAGATACACTGGTTGTTTTCCAACGAAGGACATTTAAAACTCGTAATATGGCTCACGTAATGCTTCGTACTTAATAATATAAAATACATACATCACATGATTTCGAGTTGTGCAAATTATCTCTTAATCGATGATTATATTGTGCATAATGTACATTTTATACATATATATATTTTTTTTGTAATATCTTTAGTATACATTTCTTCCAAAGAGCCCCGTTCGCTTTGGAGCAAATTAAATGCTTCCTTTTCCAGACCTTCCTTAATATATAGTAAATTAATGTAATAAGTATATACAGCTTTATTTGTCTATCATCACCAATTTGTACAATATTTAAAGAATATGGCAGTGGTTTTAACATTTTATACTGCTTTCAGTAAGCTCTTAAAATCATACATATTTGATCTATTAGATCGCTGATAACCGGAACGAAAAAAAACCTATTATCTAAAAAGGAATTAAAAAGACATAGCCTAAGTCGCTTGCGAAAACAATTGAAATTATTCATTAGTTATTATTTTGCCAGTCATCTCTTGGCAAACAACTGATTTCTTTTAATTTCTTTGGTTCAGCGGGAATCGATCAACAGGCAAATATCGATCAACACTTTCATGGATAAAAAGCACATGCTCAGGTATAAGCTAAGCTACAGTCTATTTTTGTTTAAAACTTTGTTTTAAAAAGGAATAAGTTTTCTTTCGAACATACGTATTCTTTGTTTGGTGATGAGTCATTAATTTTTATAACTTAGTGATATTTTGTTTAAGCCTGTCGGGAATTTTTTGAGTGTTAAAAATTTAAACTGCAGTTTCAATTTCAGCTGGTAAGCTGGTCTAATACATTTGTTAAGTTTTTGATCGCAATAAATATATGAATAAGGCATTTTGTTGATCTTTGTTCTTCTTAACTAGTAATTTATCCATTTTCTGCGTTTAGCTGCTTGTTGGTTCTTTCTTTCTTATTACCAATTTGAATAAATTTCAATGTGCTTGCTTGGTACACGCGAATGAAAGGTTAAATGATCCACTTCTTTCGATCACCAAGAGTAGCTAAAAGCTTACGACGGGAATTCAAAATTGGGAGATAACCAGACTTGGGGGTGTGTTATCGCCCGACGTTATATTCCACCTTCAAGAGCTTATTGGCTTACGCCAACTAATTGATCAACTCACAGCCCTGTCCACTCAATTCAATAGCCTTAATCTGTTGATTGAGTTTGCAAGTCATTTTTTTCCTTTTCAGCGTTGACTGATATTTGCGAGCTCTTGAAACAAACGCTCGCCGCCCTACATGTATATACCCTAAGTAAATCGCTTAAATGAAATCCCAGGCACTTAAAAGGGATTATGGCTTATGTGCTACATAATATTGACATAGAAAAACTAACGAGTTGGATATACATACTATGTATGGACTTAACTTTATTGGGCTTTATTACGTTTTGTTAACAAAAACTATTGATTATTGAAAAACATTTTTTGTTGTTGGTTTTTTAAAAAGACGCTTAGATGAATCTCAAATTGTATAGAATAATATAGAGCGCTCAAAATATGATTTATATATTGCATTATAATTGAGCATAAGTTGAGTGTTTTTCAAATTTACAAGCGACTCAAAATTATACGAGCTTCGGTTATCCGAAGGTGTTGTCCTAGCTTATTTACATTTTAAGATCAATATGGTGATTAGATATTTTACATCTAGATTGTACATGTATGTATTGCTATTTAACTTTGTTTAACTTTTTTTATTTAGAAATCAAAAATAAATAAAGTATATTTTATTTAGTAATAATCGGAACTTTTTCTTTAAAAAAAAAAGTTAAGATCAAATTAAAGCAGACAGACGAACTTGGCTATAAGACTTAAGTCACTTTAAGTCTAACTTACTTTTTAATAAACTAGTCGGAGTCGCTCGGATATGCCAAGTATATCATGTTTCTATCTTTGGAACGGTCGAAAAAGAGTTGGGCATTAAGTTTATTTTGTTTTAATGCAATCTGAACCAAACTTTTTACTTAAAGCATCACTTGACAATTACTTGAACTCCACAGCTTGTTTTTTTTAAGTTTATCTTTTTATTACCATCTAATATGCTGATACTGTTGCCTAGCAACTTTTTTTAGAGTGAGGATCGGGAAATTCATAGTTTCACAAAAGCTGTTGTTTAGATATTTATAGTTAGTAGATGGTATATGGGTTAGTTTTGTGTAGACTCCCCTAGGTTCTATCACTAACCAAACAGCATATAGATTGGATATGCAGTTTGCATGCTGTTTGGTTACTGGCTTAATGCTAACAGGCCGGATACTGGGAAGCTGTCGCATGCTACGCCTATTGGGTACAGGGTATCCAGGGTATAGTCAGGCTTTCTTAAGTAAAGTACTCTAACTTGCTTACTCTACCTGGTGTGCAATCCAAACTAAATTTCCCCCTCTACAATTTTTTCTGTTGGCATAGAAACCCGTCAACCACCAAAAGTAAGCAAATATTTATTAACAGGGTTAAGAGGTTTGTAACGTATAAAAATCTACGGTAGGTATTTTTGTCAAATATAACAAAAATATTGATAACAAATGATTTGAATACTTCATTCAAACAATACATATTTTGTAAGGCCTTATTTGGGAAAACGATTGCTTAAACAATGTCGGAAAACGATGATGCAGAGTCATGCGATTTTGCAAATATTACGGACCAACCTCAGGAGCCAAAGCTGGAGCTGGAAGAAATGGGGCTGCTTCCGCCCGACCACCCGCTATTGCGGAAATTCCAACAATCTTTGAAGGAACATCTTTTACGTACAAAAAACAAGTTGGAAAATGAGATTGTAAATATAAAATACGAAGTTAAGTCCAAGGAGGATCGCCGTGAAGAACAGGGACTGGCCTTGTATGATATGCAAAATAAAATTACATTCCAAGAACAACAAATCAAAGAAATATCTGCCCAAATTGATGAGCATATTGAAAAGCGCCAACAGGAAGAAGCTGCTGTGGAAATTATCAAGAAGGAATATGAAGAAAAAATCAAATTGACAAGAGCGCAAAAATCGTTGTATCACAACCGAATGATGGAGCTAGAAGACCTGCAAAGTTTGGGTAGTAATATAAGGCAATGGGCATATGAAGTAGAAGACGAGGTTAAAAATGCAAAACGGATTGTGAGCAGAGATGCTCAATTGCAAAAGCAGCTGTCGGAGGAGAAAAGAAAATCGGACATACTCTTTTATCGCCTGGATATGGAAGTCAAAAAAAAAGAAGCCGAGCTGCAATCTATTTCCGAAGATGAACTCGCAATCAAGGAGGTGGTCAATGTACTCAATATGAGCATAGCCGACGCAAACACCGACTTGGAGGCTCTACAAAATGAACATAAGCGATTGATACAGGCCTGGAGCGAAGTCATCATTGCAATTCAATTAAGAGACAAGATCTTATTTCAAGTTCAGGACAATATTCGGTATGTATTTGAGACAATAATTACAAATTGTGATAAACCTATATGCCAATTAATTAATTTATGTATTTAGCAAACAAAAAGAGTCAATAAAATTGAATTCGAATGGGATTGAGGCAGTGAAAAAACAAATTGCCAGAGAGATGGTGCTCAATAAAAAACTGGAATCATTTAAACAGCGAATGGCCGATGATATGAGTACCCTTAGTCGAGAATGTTAGTAAATGAGTTCCACTAAGCCTTCTTAGTTATTAATTAACAATTTTTACACAGGTCAGCGGCAAGTGGAAACCTTAGTCGTGCTGCAGACAAAGCTTGATGAATTTCCCGACTTTTTGGCTGGAACTGAAGCTGATTTACAAGAAGCCACTCGCGAAGGAAATAAATTGATATCAGAAATCCGGCGGCTTGATCACGTGTTGGACAAGAATCACCAAAGGAAATTTCGAACTGAGGAAGCCATACTTAAATTAGCTCAGGACCATTTGATTACAGATAAAGCTAGTGCGTATCGCTTAAAGTTATTGAATAAGGCACAAGAACACCGTCGAAACGTGGACTTGTCATTGTCAAAAGTACAAAATCAATTGGCATTAGCCATGCTCGATGTAGAGAAAATCCGAGGCGTGTTACTTAATACAAAAAAAGAAAATGACACGATTCAAGAAAATCTGAATAAAGCTGAAGAAAAATCAAATAGCTTGGATGAAGACTTAAAGCAAATGCAAACTAAAATTGATGTTAAAATGAAGCGATTTGAAAAGTTAAACAACCAAATTGAAGAAGTCCAAGTAGCCTTCGGTGAAGATACTGGAAGTCCGACTGAACTTAAGGTAAGATTATATATTTGTATTGTTTTTGTACACACTTAGTATGTATTAACTTATCAAATTATCCTTAAACGCTCGTTTAATACACGTTCAAGTTTTTTTTGTTAGTACTTTTAAAATTAATATATCAATGTCTTTTTTATCTCAAGAGCATAGGTCAGGTTATCCCCGAGTCGGGAACTCCCGAATAGAGCTTTTTACTTGTTTATCTTAAATTAAGATTTAAGGTTTCTTTTTGTTAATTACCCACTATTGAATTCATATTGTAGACGATTTATTTAATGAGATTAATTATTATAATAATATATTGTTATTTTACAGATTAAACAAATTGAAAAATCCATTCACCTCGGTGAGCACCAAATCAGAGAACATCAACAATTTTGGATAATGCTCCAAAATCACTTTGTAAATTTGACTCACAAAAGAAGTGAACAGTTACATGAAATTCAGGTGACTCGAAAACGTAAGTATAGTTCAGATTGGATTGAATCTTACTACAAAACGAAAAAGTAAGGATATAAGAGTTTGTTTAGAATATCTTTGAATACAAAATTTATTGTCATATAAGATTTCACTATCCCACCGATCTTTCCTATATAAGCTATATGATATAGTGTTCTAATAAGATTCTGCATATATATCATAATGGAACTGATAAATCCCGAGTTTTAATTGGCAATTTTTCAACATATGTTTGTAGAACTGTCAATCATAAAGCAAAAATCGCTTAAGGTTGATCAAGAACTGGAAATATCTGAAAATAAGACAAGAGATCTAAAGCTCGACATTCAGAAGTACACATCGAAATTGGAACTGCTTAACGAAAAAATATACACTAAGCGAAAACATCATGATGTCGAAGAGAGCGAATATGAGCACGAACAGGCTGAGCTTAGCCAAAAACTTAAAGTAAGTATGTGAGCCTCTTTCGCAACAATTTTAACTCTCTTTGTTTTCAGGACAACGAGATGAGTACATTAAAGTTAGAAAAAGATATTAACGAGTTGCTTAATGAAATTGAACTGAACAAGGATCTGGTGCTCGATTACCATAGAGAAGCTTTATCTTGGGAAACCAAGCACAAGCTGATTGAAGAAACTATAGATTGGACTAAAACGGAGCGCTCATTGAATGGTGAAATTGGAGCAATGAAGGTGGAAATTCATAGGATGACGATTCGCTTTAACCAATTAAAACGCGCACAAGAAAAATTAGTACAGGACTTGGAGCATTGTGTTATGCATCGAGAACAAATTTTCGTTAGTGCAACTGTGAAAGAACATGTTGACGCAAAGAAGAAAAAATATAAGAACTCATCACAGACCCAAATGAAACTTGATGAATTGCGAAATAAGTCAAAGGTTATTCAAAATGAAATAGTATTTCTCTCAGAGGACCGGCTTATGGATGATTTAAACAACATAGAACGCTTGATCTACATTCTTAGAAAGACTCAAAATGATCTAACAGAAGTTACCACTAAAGATGCCTGCATTCGAGACCAGATAGAGGAAGCTCTACTCTCCAAACATGCTAATTTGGAGCAAATTATTCGCAAACAGAATCGTGCTAAAGCATTTCGCAGACTATGTAATATGAAGGGACAACATAAAATTGTGCGCTCGGAGAGTAGCATTCAGACACAATTTGAGGGCCAAGTTGAAATGAATGACACTCTGATGGAAATAGTTCAGACCTTAACGCGTGACTATCCCGACAAAAAATTGTTCTTTGCAAAAATTATTCATTTCTTAAAAGAATAAATTAACTTTAAAAATTGAGCAAAATTCTGGTTGACTCCGTTTCTCAGTTTTATTTCCGAATTATAATTTAATTTAAGATATGCGCGGGAGGATGTAGGGTGGACTTTTCATTCGTATCCCTTGCTGGGTATGTGGAAATTTCTGAATAGTTGTGCTTTGGCCCGCTCTCCGGCTTGTGTCTTGGTTCGTTCCCTTAAGCACACTAGCACAAAGTTTTTCTGAACACTGATAAAATGGAAATGAAGGGAATTTAATAGAAGGAAAATATGTATATGATTATCGAGGCTTTTGTGTGGCAGACGTATTCTAAAAATTTCAACAAAGATCTTTGAGGTTTGGGCTGTGCGTTGATCACCAATCAGTCAATAAATAAGTCAGTCAGTTAGTCAATTTGTGTGTACATGTGTGTGTGTGTACATGTATACAAAAATTCTTGCTATTTGCGATAGCTGCCCCAAACACTTAACAATTTCTGTGTTTCAGTGGAAAATCTTATTGAACGATGGCATATTCGTATATTCTTGGACAATTACATTTCAAAATTGTAGTTTGATTTATTTGTCGAACGCGATCTTACAAAGGTCGGAGATCAGTTAAACTTCTTTAGCAGCCGATACGCCGACAAGCTGCTGCTGCACCCCCAGGTTCCTGGCTGACACTATCGGAGGGCGACCTACCTACGAGGCTAATTATTTTAATATCTCCTTACCATTCTTTGTAAATAATCATTGTATATTACTCACTTGTAACTATGCATTCTTCCCTTGGTAGGGAAGGCACTGATCGATTCCAGCGCAAAATAAAACATATTTAAATTATTTATTTAATTTATTGCTATGGTGTGAATAGTGGCGATAGCTACATAATAAAAGATTTTTGTATATACAATTCTATAAACTAAATGTCAATACATTTACACAAAATCATTATACTTTGTTTCAGGGTATAAAAACGTTTCGATATCGAATCCTATCGATAACATGAAAACAATGCAAGTTGTCGATAGTCGATACAAAATATCGAATCCAAAGTATTTTCATTATCGCCGCGTTCATACGTAAGAATCGTCGGACAAGCGAATAGACAGGCAAACTGATGGCTGACTGACTGACTTTATATACCACAATACCTTTTTTTTACTTGATTTGAATAGGTTATAATATAAAAATACGCGAAATATAAAAATAAATGAATTCGCTTCTTAACTCCGTGCAACTTATGGGGGTCTTTTTTTATTTAAGAATGCGCCCATAATTTAGTTTCATAACATCATTATACATGATTATATATCACTTATATATGAAAAAAATTAATTTGAAGAGCATAGATCTTGGATAAAAGCGTTTTATATCGATACTTTTAATATTCATTAAGATAACATATTCAATCGATATCAAAAACGCGCATGCGCTATTTTACAGTTACGCTTCTAAATTCGAGGGGATCAAACTATTGACAAAAGTTTTTCATAACACTCTTTAGTAGAATAAAGTTTTTATTATATATATAAGTATGCATGCATTTGTTGACAAATAGTAGAATAAGTTTTTAATGTACGATATTAATACACATCTACATATAAATATGAAAAAGTGAAATTCACATACCCAGAATATATACAGGCACACAATACATATGCATATGTTAATGTATATTTATATTTTTAAATATATAAATCTTTGAACATATCAAGTATATATGCGTATATATGTACATGTATATTAGTAGTGAAAAGCTATCAAACTTAATTATATCGGTAGCAAAAATAATTTTTGTCCAAAAAAAATTGTTCCGGTAATTTGACCAAATAACATTTAAATGCGTCTCGTTAGGCTCCGACATGATAAAAATATTATCAACAATTAAGATTGCGTTAGTCCGACGTGCTCGACTAGGTCATGCATTGAGACCAAATATATACAAAAAGATACAGCTTGCCGCGCAGCGCACGTGCCAATTTTCTAGCACTACAAAACGAAAAATGTATTCGTTAATTAGCTAAATTGGTTTTATATCCGATCTTAATGAAATTTTTATAGCACAAATGTGTCACATGTGTAAATACCAAAGCTATACCATGAAAATTGTTTTTCAAACAATTTTGTGAGAAATGGGGGAAGTTCTTAATGTACATAAGCTCAAAAAAAAGATTAAGATTAATTTAAAATCGACCAAGGCGTAAGCCCAATTTGAGAAGGTTGTTCGTATATCGATTTGTAGAAACCTCTCAGGCAGCAAACCGAAACTAGATTTGCAAGCCCTTGTCCCCAGACCGAACGTTAACCACTTGAGAATTGTAAGCAACAAAAAGGCTAAGTCTAATCTCATCTGCTTTCTCCTGTGGCAAAGCGGCAGATTCTTTAAGTAGACAACCTGCTCACACTTGCTGCATTCTGTTCTTCTGTAAACATTCAATATATAATATATATGGGATAAATCATGCGTTAAAGCCTTTGCGTAACAGGTCCCAATTAAAAAACACGCTATATAAAAGGTGCCACTGATCGATCACACATTCAGAGCATATGTATATATATATATATGTCTACAGATAAAGGGCAATAATTGGTCAAACTGTTTTTATTAACTCAACAATATCTTATTTAAAGGAAATATTTTTAAAATTGATATCATGGAAATATCAACGGAACCAGCATTTCTTGAAGTCGAGCTTCCACAGACTCTGCTTGAATCTCCATCAGTTTCTACATTTTTGCCAGATGAAGAGGCCTCTATCTTTCCGTTGCTATCAAGTAACGGTGGATTGGAGCCTGTTTTATTATCACACCCCTTAAGCCCAACGATTGTTGCCAGCGATATTACCTCATCTAATATAAGTAATACAGACTGCAAGGCGGATACGAGTTCTTCTGGAAGTAGCACCGGAATCGCAATGGATGCCATGGAAACTGCGTCCAGTAGCCTTTTCAATAAAGTGAACTATCATCATCTACAGAACAACAACGTTACGAGTCAAGTAAATAAAAAAACATAACATAAAAAATATAGTATGTACTAACGCTAGTAATAATATCTGGTGCTTTTATAAAAAAGAAATAGCCAAGCTAAATGCAAAAATGTCCCTTCAAAAGAGAAGAAATGCTACCGAAAAAATTCAAAATATATATGTTACATTTTGAATAGTTCGTAAGACTCTAATGAAAACCCGGTACTTTCGTAACATCCCGACAGTTTCAGAGCTAGAGCCCCAAATTTGACAGATATAACAATTATGTCTACACTAAAAATATTTCGGCTTGGCTTTTACTTCTTCAGTTTCAAAGCCCAAGCACATTATTAAGAACACCTTCGACTCAACTCAGTCGACTGCATTCAACTAACAAGTTGTAACTACCAAAAATGTAAAATAAAAGTTTAGCAAGAGGCTCATAGAAGCCATTCTAGGAGGTGTCCACATATAAAGAAGTATTTCTAGTCGGACACTCTCGACTAGAGTACTCTTATTCGATTTGCTTTTTACTAATTGTGCTGCTTTCATCAGGATTCCAGTAGTCACTGTTTAAAAGGAAATAGAAGAAAATCTAAAGAAACGCCTTCTTTTGTATCTTGGAATTGGCCACTTATTCGAAAATGTACATTTTTCGTTTTCCTATCTGGAATCTTAGCAATTTGCTCAATTGTTGTTGCTCAAATTGTCAGCATGCCAAAATTTTGCAATCCCAAGTAAGTAACCTGTATGTAAGCTATGTGGAAATTAACTACTATGTCCCTTTTCTGCAGGACTGCTTGGTATCGAGGAAGCGTATTTTATGAAATTGATCCGGCATCTTTCAACGACTCAAATAATGATGGAATTGGCGATATTAGTGGAATTATATATGGAATAGAGTATTTAGCAAACTTAGGTATATCTGGAGTACGACTCAACTCTATTTTTCCTACCGGTCCGCATTACGATAGAGATGCTAACGCCTTATCGATAAGTACAATTAGACCTGAACTAGGAAACCAGAGTACACTACATAAATTGGCCAATGTCTTGCATGCACACAATATGAGTCTTTTAATAGATTTACCATTGCAGCACGTGATTGCTGGAAGAAGGGATGATGAAGTTCGTGATATTATTTCGAAATCTTTACTTCATTGGACGGACCTCGGGGTGAACGGATTTTATTTAAAGGGTCTGGAATCACTTATAAATAATGAAACCCTATTAATGTGTTTATCATCTTGGAAAGGTGTAATTGGCAAAGATAAAGTACTTATAGTTGGGGAATCGTTTTTAAAAGACAAATCTAAATCGGAACTTTCTGTATTGTTTGAGCATATCGATTTGGTTGACTTTATTATAAGTATTGAAAATAATTCACAAAAAATGAAAGAACGAATTGAACTTATTTTAAACGATATGCCAATTGCTGACGACAGAACTTGGATTCATTGGTCTATTGGGAAACATAACATGGATAGACCCGACAGTAGTCAAACAATTATTTCTAAGATTTTCGCTGCAACAATAATGCAGCTTATTTTGCCAGGGACGCCAAATATTGTGCATGAAAATGCAGTAGCCATTACAAAAATAAAAATTAGGAACAATTCAGTACAACCTATAGAACTTTGGGCTGAAAAATTATATAATGTAACGGATCAAGAGATTAACGTAAAATCGTTGGACAAACTAATATTAGTACAGAGGATGATATCCTTACGAGAACATTCTCCATCAATTTACAAAAATGTTGTATGCAAGTTTACCGAGCATAAGTCAAACACCCAAATACTAGCACATAGCAATGTTGACGTTCTAATAATAGTCCGATATTACCCCCGAAAAAATTCATTTGTATCCATAACCAATTTCGGTAGTACTAAAGTTGTTTTAGATTTAACATCAATGTTTTATAGTGGCAATGAAATGCTTAATATGGAATCAAATGAGAAAATATATTTTAAACAATTTGAAGTTGATGCATTTAACACGATTGTAGTCAAATTGGATAAATAAAAGTTTTAAAATTGTAAATGTTATGTGATATTATTAAATGTTAAAATAAAAATAAATTGGATATATTCCAGCTGAACACGTTCGAACTGCTTGCCAACGAATCAAAACGAGAAAGTAAGGATATCTTTTTTTCCATACACAAACTAAAAGAAGGACCAGAATTTCCCATCCTTCAGAAAACTATTTGGATCGTACCTGATGGATTTACCATAGGAAATAGTACCAATGTTGCAAAACTTGCAAATCTCAGCTTACAGGAGGAAGCGTTGTTGGCCATTGACCCAGCCCTGTAAAAATTCTGGTCTAAGGACTTGCCGGCCATATTCAATGTTCTGAACAGCAACAATATTATCCGGCAAATATTCTCGTCGGGCAGATTCCAAATTCGGCTACACTTTAAATCTATTCCTGAAACCCTTGGCTCCCCTTATAAAGTGCGAAACCTAAAATTTTGAGCTTCGAAGAAGGTTTTCTATTTTCTACTGCAGCAAAGTGTCCTTTCAGTCTAGAAGCCCGACTTCATAAAAGTCATCATATATAAATCCATACATTTTTGAATATTTTACTTTTGAAATCAGAAATTATGATTACATTTTTAATTATCCAAAATTTCAACATACAAAGTTTGAAGGTTTATTAACAATGCAGACTTACAAAAAATAATACTTATGTAGTCATATTATGTATATTCATAGTGCGTTTCCATAAAGATCAATTTTTTATTTAAAATTCACATTTAGAAGCAATTGTACTTTCGTACTTGCAATGTAGTTAGTTAATACATAAATATACACCTACTAATTGAAAATACATACGTTTTAAAGAAAGTAAATACATATATATTAAATTATTTTATGAGCGAGCAAAGTATCTTTTTCAGATAAGAGTGTTAAATGGGAAGAAATTGTTTATACTTATTTAAACATGTATACCGAATAAAATTCCACTTGATTATAAGTGAAACATCCCTAATATACTTTTATGTTTTTCTTTATATCATTTTTCGCAAAATTCTATTGTTTTTTCGAAAATATTTAAGATTTAAATGTTTTGCAACACACACTTTATCAAATTAATTTGCCTAAACACCCATCAAGTGCCAAGAGGTTTTGCCTTTACGGTTCAGATGTACATATGGGCATACCCATGACAATATACTTTCGCTATAAATTTGTATAAGGAGTTGTCCTCTTTATCATCATCCTAGGGTTGAATACCCTTACAGGATTATACAGAGAATATTTACGAAATGTTTTCACATTTAGGCACACAAAGATGTTTTTTTAGCAACTTCTTTTTGTTAAATTGTTTTTTATAGAATTCTGTACTATTTAATACTATGATGTTTATGATAAATATTTTTTCGGAAGATAATAACAGTTGTGGTTGTTAAACTTGGCTTGAATCCCTCATGATATAGGGTTTCCAGATACTCTCACGATAAGGTTCTCTTTTCCTGTTGTTTTGCATTTGTTGTATTTGAAAGGCAATATTAAGTTTAGGTGGCAAATATATTACAGAAAATATTTTAGTTAGTGAAGGTACAAAACAATTAAATATTTATACTTTTTATAGTATACAAACTGACTTCTATTGCAAAAATTAAAATTAATTAAAAAATCTTTCCTTTCGTCACAGTAGATATGCCCGTATGTACATACCCACACACTGATTGTTTTTGCTCTAAGCCAATGTCGATTAACCATGCGTAAATATTTTGAGAGTAAATAATTTATATATATACCATTCATTAGTAAGTTTTCAAATCACGCGACATTTAATTAGAGATGTAAACATTAATTGTTGTTGGGCATGTTAGTCAGTTTAATACATTAGAGTTTAAATATTTTAACTTGTAAATGATCAAAAATATAGGTTTAGCTCAATTATGCTAATTATATAATATTAGCTTGAACATATGTGTGTGATGTTGATATTGTGAAAACACATAAAAAAAAATACCTCATTGAAATAAGTTTACGTGCAAATTACTGTTTTCCGTATTTTAACAGTTTAAAAATGGTCGAAAAAATTATTCTTAGTTATTGAGCTGGAAAATCTAAGACTGACTCCAAGACAGAGACCTTAAACTGGAATGTTTTAAACTTTGGATTTTGGAAAGGAAACTAGCGCTACGAACTTGCTTGCTTTACTTGCTAACGCCTTTACTTGAGAGCCATACCAACAATTTATTATCGACAAGAAAAGTAAAAGCGAATTAAAATAATTTGAAAGAAAGTAAATCTAATTGTGCATATAGAATATTCTTATTTTTTCAAAAAGACAATTGCAGTAAAATTGTGGCTTAAAAGGTGGGTAGTTCGAATTGGTTCATTCATTTAATTTATAGCTAGGGCGAGGTGGCGAGGGCGTGCGATAGCTATAAAATGAAAGATACGTGATCTGCATATACTATTCAACAAGCTTCACGTCAAATTTTGTGACTCTAGCTCTTAAAGCCTGAGAGATTTGCTCAAAATAGATTTTCGATATCGACTTTTATCGATTGCTTGGAAACGTGGCAAGTTATCGATTATCGGAAACAAGCTCGTACTGCGCGGGGACTAGGATTATGGGGTCGCAGATTCTTCCTTCTGCCTGTTACACACATTTGCACAAATACATTATATCCTTTTCAGCCAATTTTTAATGGGTTCAGGATATTAAAAGATTAACAGTTCTGAGACCATTGTCCATTGAAACTTTAATTATTTTTGATGTACGGCTAAAATATTATTCTATCTAAAATTATGTAAGCAACATCTAATTTACTCGTTGTTATAATTATAAAAGAAAGAGCTTTGTAAGATCGTATACTTATTTCCATGAGGTAAATGTTTAGGTAAATACCAACATATAATGGGATTTACCCACTCTGTAATTGTGTTCATTATAAATGGTGGTGCTTACAGACAGATTAAATGCATATATGTTAGTATAGTTTTTTTTTAAAATGTAGTTAATATAAATTTACAGCGATATGAGCTAAGTTACTACTTATAAATGTAAAATAAACGTATGAAAGGGTAAGAATTTAATTACCACATCAATAAAAAGAAATCAAAATAAAACAAATAGTTGAAAATGTGAATTTTTATTTTTTGATAATTGTTTTATAGAGCCTGTTCTGGTTGTCGTTCTTTAAATTTCAACGTTTCTTCAAAAATTAACGATTTCAAAGCGTCTCTAGATATATCATCATTTTCCATATTAATGCGAAATGGTACTTCTGCAACAGGCTATAAACAAAAGTTATAAATAACAGCTACAATTAAAAATAATTTTTAGTGTTACCTCATCGCCAGGATCATAATACTGCTCTAAATATGGATGTGCAAGAGCTTCCTCTACTGGAATTCGTTTGTGCGGGTTGAACGTCAGCATCTTACCAAGTAAATCCAACGCCAAAGCGTCGGCATTGGGGAATAACCTCGACCATGGCACATTTGGCTTAAAAGGCAAAGATTCTAAATAATTCCGTGCCTGGAAAAAAAAAATCATTAGCAAGAAATCATAATGTGCTTTTAAGACTTGCCTTTTCATTAATAATACATTCTAAGTCTTCCTGTGATGGGGATCCCAGCACGCCAAGAATATGGTTGAGTTGATCTAAATAATGTTTTCCAGGAAAGATAGGTCGGTTGCTTAGCATCTCAGCCAAAATGCACCCAACTGACCAGATATCAATTGATTTTGTATACCCTTTTGAATTAAGCATTATTTCTGGTGCCCGATACCACCTAGTTGCTACATATTCTGTAAGGAAACCAGTGTGGTCGTGCTCTGGGTCAGCAATACGGGCTAAACCAAAGTCACAAATCTAAATCAAAAAGTATTTTTTAAATGGAATAACAATATTGAACACGGCAGTTAATTATAAATATACGCACTTTTAAATCGCATGTCTTATTTAGCAAAAGATTGCTCGGCTTAAGGTCTCGATGTAAAACGTTTGCCGAATGGATATACTTTAAACCACGCAATATTTGATACAGAAAGTAACAGATGTGATCGTTACTCAGCCTCTGTAAATAAAAAGAGTCACAGGTATAATCACAACAACTGATAAAAAAGAAAACACGAGTGATCTAGCCGAGGACGTCCAACTAACAAAATATTAGTTGGGCTTACAAGCGAATTTTAATGATTTTTCGGATTTGTCATGCACTTGTCATTAATAACTTTTAAGATTTCAGTTAATTATATTTTTACACTCTATTGTATTTTCGAATTATGTTTCATGAGTAAATGTATAAAGAGTATAATGGTTTTATGTAAATGTATGTAACAGGAGAAGAAGGAATCATCTTAAAAGCCACAAGGTTGGCATCAATGGCCGAGTCGACTTGGACATATTCATCTGTCCGTATAAATGAATAAGTCCATCAAAAAGCCTCAAAGAGCTAGCCTTGAAATTTTTATATATTGTCAGACCACGTGGCAATCGAGTTAATTTCTGTATACAAGTGTTAAAATAGCGATTGATTTGTATGCTGTGACAAGTAGTTTGGTCGGTTAAAGAGAACTGTGGGATGTGGCTTATATGTAAGGGGATATTGTATTTGTGCAAATGTATGTAACAAGAGTAGAAAGTATTTTGAAAGGGGTTACTTTAAAAATAATTTACCTGCGTTTTAAGTAGTTTATACAGATCAGTCTCCATTAAGCATTGTACAATATATACATCCCTCATTTGTTCTATGCTATCTACTCGCAAGATGTCGCGTATATCAATAATCTAAATGAAAACAGTCTTGTTAAGGATATAACACTGTTTCAAGTATAGTAAAATTGCATTTCAATTACATTTTCGTGTTTAAATCTGGTTAAAATGGTTATCTCCCTTAGAGTTCGTTGACAATACGTCTGGTGCTCAAACGGAGAAATTTTTTTAATAGCAACTCTTTGGTTCGTCAACGTGTCATCAGCAGATCTGTAATGGACATAGCATAATGTTTTAATGAATAAATATTATTAGAGCCTGCAGCTAACGAAAAAGGCTGTGAACGAGCACTGTCATAAGAAGAGAGTGGTAATAGACTATAGGAAGTTCAACCAAAAGCCCGTGAGCGACAAGTACCCAAAACCTTCAATTTCAACAATACTGTCAACTCAATCTCAATTATACAACATTGGACTTTCGATCAGGATATAACTAAATTAATGGCAGAGAGATAGAGAAAACCCGCTTTCTCAGTATACAATGGGAAGTACGAATTTTGTTGGCTTCCTTTGGGATTTTGAGATAGCTGGATAGCTAGGTCCTCCCAAAGCTCGAGCAAATAAGATCTTTTTTGACAATCGATTAACATCGTTAATGAAATCCTGTTTTTGTGTAAAACTCTTATGCTTCATGAATATCTGTATACTTAGACGAAGTTCCTTTAATTTTTGCGGATGAATTTTTACAAATATGCTTAGAAATTATTTTGGCACCATTTCCACCAAGGAGGGATGGATTTTTCAAAATTGCGAGACTCAAAGATCTTTTAAGCTGAGTTTGAGGCTGATCGGTTGGTAAACAAAAAAGTTTTATACCAACGTTTTACGTTACCAACAATTTTTCCACAGTTGCGGGTGGAATTTCCCAAAACCAAGTTTTAGCATGCACATCCATCGCATAAGGTGAAAATTTCAAATATATATATATTTAAACTGTTATTATTATGTGTTTAGCTATATTTAATGTTAGCCTCCCGAGATAGAGCTTAGCTTCTCAACAGGGTGAATATGCGGTATGTATGCATTTAGGTATATATGTACATACATGCATAATCGGAGTGATGAGTAGAGCTACATGATATACTTACACCACCATGCCATATGCGCCTTCACCGATATATGTCAATTTCCTATATCTTGGGCCGACTTCAAATATTTGCCCCCTTATAACTTCGGCGTTAGGATGTGGGGCAGCCAAGGCGGCAGCACCCTCAGCACTAGTTCCAGTATTTCCCTCCGCCATCTTATATACAAACTTTTTTGATCTGAAATTCATATAGATTCATAAACATATATTAGACGTCATTTGAAATGATACTATAACGTCATGTACTTGATTAAAATGTATTATGACAATTACTTGAATTTACATTAACTTAATATAATGCAAAATGTATCTATTATTTGGGGCAACACCCAAAGCTTTTACTGTCTACTTCGACAAATGCCAGTTTATGTTTCGACACGTAAATGAAATTTACACGATATTGAACAAGTATTCACACAAAACACTTTTAATGTTATATGATTATAATTTGTCACTAAATTATTTTATTCATTCATCTATCCGATTGCGATACATTCAATGAGCATATAAATTTTTAGGAGTAATATCGAATTGTTCTGAACAAGTTCGATTGAACAGCTCACTCAAATGAACGAACAAGCAAAGTTCCAAATTTATTGTAGTTCGTTTTACTCCTTTGTGTTTCATTCCATTATCGGTCATTCTCTTTTTCAGATGTAATTATTGTGGTACTACTTCAAATTACAGAACAAAATTGTAATAAGTACCATATAAAAATATTATTATCTTAAAAACAAAAATTGATAACCGACTTTGGAGTTAACGCAGATCTCTCCACCCAAATACCAGAAACTAAAGATGGTCCAGATAAGATGAACGCAGAACAGTTGCGGGCAATTATACGGAATGTAGTCTCTAGCGCCTTGGCTGCGCCAGTAATAACCTGACATAGGTATTAGAATCTAACCATGCAAGCTACGCTAACGCGGCTAACTACGCCCGAATCTTAAAAGCAAAATCCCACAAGCCAGAGTATCGATCACAGAGAAGGCAAGGTAAAAAACGGTGAAAATTCAAAAGAAGTGTCCGTTTTTTCAACGCAAAAGGGACGTAGAGCGGCTGAACAGGCAGACACAAGCACTCAGTCTAAGAGTGCAGATTCCGTGGAAGTAAATCCCTCCTTTTTAAAATACCGACAACCGACGGCATTCAATGGGTCCCGGGAATCTCGAAAACTTTCGAAAGGTTCTAGTCGCTCAAGGCAGAGCCGGCAAAGGGTGGATCATGTGTCACAAAGCTCTAATGCGGCTAAGCCCTACAAAAAAAACTGCCACAACAGCAAAATCCGGTCTTTCGACATTTAACGGCATATTCGGTCTACCATAGATGTGCGAATGCTAACTTTACCAGGATTCACGAGTCGGACTTGCTGTAAGGGCTAAAAGACCACCTTAAGCCGTAAGGTGCGCGAAATGGTAGACTAGATGAATAAATCCGTGGAGAATGACTGCCAACAGATCCAAAATGGATAACCTTATGCAAAAAAAAATATAGCGCAAATGATCTTGGTTTATTTTTCGAACAGAATGGCCTGTCGGCTATATATTTATTTTTATTCGTTATAAGCACACAGTTGAAAATGTATTTTTAAGGTTCACAGTTTTCTCAAACTATTTGAATGGCTGCCATTCATAAGGATATTAAATGTTGCGAATTGAAACAGAACTTTCACATCTTCTACAAATTCCATTCGTTCCCCGTAAGTCTACTGAGTGTGAATGGACTAAACAAATAACATACAATTTAAGAGAAAATAGTATCCGATAGTTTTCAATAGTGTCATCTCTAAGTGCTTATACCAAGTACCAAAACCATTATCATACATATGAATATGTTGTGTCCATGTTGCGATGCTAATACGGAAATCCACAAAAAGTTTTAAGAATTATACGTGTGCGAATTAATGATCTCCACCCTTAAACAACAAATGAAATATTCAAATATGTTGCGTTTAATGGATTCTGAACATTTATGAGTTAAAGTGTAAAAGTTACAAATAAGTTGAGAAAACAGAAAAATATTGACGCCATATTTATAGCTGCGTAATCCTCAATACGAAGGTCGTTTAACATACATATAAAAACATATAATACCTTTGTAATATACACAGACGGTTTAAGTACATACAAATGTACATATTCTTATGAAAAAAAAGCGTATGAACCAACACAATTAAACATAATTCATATGTATGTATGTGTGAGTAAATAAATCAAGATACAAGGTTACACAACAAAAAAAATTTGTTTAAATAAAATACAAAATACAAAACAAAGGATATATATAACGTAATCTACGGCACAGAGCAGTGCCAGGGATAAAAATATTATTGAACTGAAACTCAATTGTGTAATGTTAATGAAACAGTGCAGACTCCACCATATATACAAAGTCGAGAAAAAAGTGGCCGTAAAGAAAAGAATTGCAGTCCATCCGGATACCATGTTCAGAAATTGTAAACTTCATACGATTACTTTCTGGGCAATGCATGCATCAAGAGCAAGTCAAGCGATAAACATAACGACGCCGAAAGCCTCAATAAGACCGCACAGCGCCTAAAGAGCTTACCTGAACATTCATCCCATATTTGGCTGACTAGGATTACTTACTTACTGATTCGTTTTACAAAGCGTTTTTAAAGTTCGCTAATCGGCAGTCCCCTCGCCTCATATTACCCTTTGAGATCTTGCTTTGCTCACGAGTGGAACCTCAACATGAAGCTGCTGGAGAGCTCTCGCTTCGAGGCCATCAACAACGCGCTCTCCATACAAACTGGCGGGATCACGATTTTCGGACGAATCGAAAGCTACTCCTGGTATGCATTTTTAAATTAATTCAACAATTTATAACCTAAATCCATTGCTCGCCGAAAATTAAATACCCGGAAGTTGGCAACTGCTGAGTTTGGCTAAGATATATTTACAACCTGAATATTTTGCCATTCAAAACACACATTTTCCGTTTTCCCACTCGCTTCTTTAAGAAAGCCCTCAAATTGGGTTTCAGTCAGGACTCTGGGCAGGTGTGTCAAGGACTTCGCTGCAATTGCAATTGCAGTCAAGTCCAGCAGAGAAACGATTTGTATTTGGGGTCGTTGTCTCTTTGGAAACTCTTTGGTCATCACATCACGGCTGTTCCAGATCTGTATTAAGCTTTCCCTGAACTTTACTGGGTCCGTCATTAATATTTACTACAGACAGTAAGGACTTCTTTCTGGCTATTGCGAGGAGTACTTATGTATTCTTCAAAAATTACGAACTGTCTTCTGGCTTACTGTCTTCTTGCAATCTAGTGAGCTTCGGTGGACTGCCTATATACCTAATTGGACACACTTCCACTTATTCCTTAGCAGATTTCACCTTGTCGGTTCTATTTCAAATTGTGTTTGCCTTTAAGTGTAATGGTTAAAGAAGGTTAAAGTAGTCGGGCACTCCCGAGTTTTATTTGTTTTTTACTAGTTTTAGGTAAAGACTTCAAGATAAAATAACGCAAATTGTACATGTTAACAATATTTTTAATTAAACCTTTCTATTTATTTTCTATTTAGCAAAATGGTTGCAGCCGAGAAGGTGTTATACAAACGATTTACAGCTGAGACCCACGGTCATGACCTGCAGGCGTTATCACCTCCTCAAACTCTGTCGGATCTTTCACCAAACTTTCATCGCAATAACAGTCAGTCCGGCGATGAAGGCGTAATCTTATGTGACACGATCTCTCGCAAAACTTTATTTTACTTGATTGCAACTTTAAATGCCTCATTTGAACCTGATTATGATTTTTCAGATGCCAAGGTAGGTCTGAACGAATTTTAGAAAAGCACATCCGTCTTAAAAGCCTTTATTTTTTTATAGTCGCATGAGTTTAGCAAAGAGCCTTCTTTGCCTTGGGTTATGAACTCCGTTCATTCTAATCTATCAGCCTTAGCTGGAGATCAATACCAAGTTTTGCGTCAGCCATTATGGTCAGCCGTGGATGATGAAGTAACCTTATCGGAATGCGATATATACAGCTATAATCCGGACTTAAGCTCTGATCCCTTTGGAGAACCTGGTTGCTTATGGTCATTCAACTATTTTTTCTACAACAAAAAGTTAAAACGCATTGTTTTCTTCACCAGTCGCGCTGTCAAGTATGATAAAAAAAACTGGACTTCATAAATGTTTACTACATTCTGTGTTTATTTTTAGCTCACTCTATGCTGGAGAAACATCTGATTTTTCTATGGAAGAAGATATATATTAATGAATTATAGTTCTTTGATTTTATTTTCACTATATTACTTATACTTATACTCTTTCTGTTTCGAGCAATCGGCACAAAAGCAGATAAGAAACGCGAGGTACTGTGCTCTTCATTGTATGAATACAAATTCTAAACATTAATAATCTTTAAAATCATCACGTACATGTTTAAAAACTAAAACAAAGAAACATAATATTTAATCAAGTATTTTATTCAAAACAATATTAATATGCGTTCTTAAAAAATAAATCTAAGTTTCTATACATTTATTCTTTTTATTATTTCGTATTCTCCTTGTAAAGATAGAGGGAAGAGGTTGAAGCAACTACGCAATACTCTGTTCACAATGTAGTAAGAAGATAGCTCTGTTGTGAAATGAACGTAAACATTTTATTTCCTTCATATTACTCAACTTAATCTATTTAGTTTTAACAATATCCCTCACGATACAACATGCAGAACCTACAAGGTGGAGCACGAAAAGAAAACGCGGAAGCATTACTTATGTGAAAAATAAAAGTGGTGGTGAGTTTTGTACCCTCCAATTATCTGCAGGGGTCCCCACATTTCGTAGTTGCTTTCAAATTCATTGAAAGACAACCTACTTTTGAACTTCATTGAACATCCAAACCGTATGCCAATGTATGCATTATAATTCTCATAAGGTTGATTCTTATAACCTGAACGATCTTAAATCCGTAAGTCGACTAATCCTAACTGTACGATTGTGGAGACATTGGCAGATGTAGACGCCAAATTGATCTGGAGACTAAGTCATGAACAAAGACCCACACCTCGATCGAATGAGATTTGGCCGAGTTATGGAGGTGGGAGTTATAGCTGGTGCGAGCTACATTTGATGTTGGTATAAGAGTGTGCAGGGTATCCCATAGTCGGGAACTCCCTACTAGAGCCTCTTGTTTAATTGTTCCTTTTCATTTAAATTCAATTCTTGGCATGGCTGTGAAGTTTGAGGCGACAGCAAGTAGTTCGTTCGGTTGATGATAGTTGCGATTTCGACATCGGGAGAGGAAACTTACCTTGTTCCTTTAATTTTCCTGAATGCAAAGTCAATCAAGCGCGTAGCTCGAGATGGATTTGGTGTTGGTAAGGAAAGATTCAGGGTATCGCCCAGTCGGTCCCTGAAAACTCTTGCCCAAGCGTATCTAAAATAGCTTAGATATATGTAAAAAATATAACACTGTCTTTATTATAAAATAATCTAAACGCGGTACAAAAAATTCCTAAAAATTCTAGACCAAACAAAATACTATGAAATATATATTTTATTAAAAATACGCTGGGTTTAATATTTTATTATACTTAAGTTATTAACATTTGTAATAGGATTTATGGTTTTGTATTTTTACTGGTAGGCTGCATACCAGATGGTGATATTGTCTGTTGGAGTTTTTTTAAAAGTTCGGGGTCCTCCATGGTTAAAAAGATTGAGACGTACTGAAAATAAATTAAAAATTTTAAATGAAATAGGAAGAAGACTAAAATGTCTAGTCATAAGATTTATACCATTTTACCCATTAGCAATAGGTTCTAGGGTATAGAATATTGTACTTACTTCCGAAAAAATTGGATAAGCACTTTTTTGAATAATGCTGTCGCCGACCAGGTTGGACGTTAATAATTTAGCCAAGTTTTGCCAGTCTCGTGTCAACATACATTTGCGAGCCAAATCCAACTTTCTATAAGCATCCGAATGCTTTTTAGCACTGCTTTGTTCGTAGTTAATTGGCGCCGCACATGATGAGTTTTTGTTTAACCAAAACTCGTCGTTTGAATCATTAGCTATTTTTAGGGTACGGGTAAGAACATGTTTTGGTATTCCTTTTGGCGGAAATCGTAAAGAATTCAATTTCCTTTCAACCTTATCTTCGTATAACTTCCCCACATGAGACGTCTTCATTGCTATATTAGGAACAGGGGTAAAATGTTTGTTTTTTATTGTTATTATTGATGATACTTTTTCGACTTGCCGATATTTCGATAATTACAAACTACTCTTACGCTCCGTTTCCACTATACAGCATTGGACGGAAGTGCCCAAAACAATCGACAAGAAGCCAAAGATGTTTTTATTCGTGTTCGGCAGTATCTTTCATTTCCAATTGAATTTTACTAAATTTAATTTTATAAATGTAGTGAATTATAAAAATATCAAAAATTTTTGCATTTCAGTCGACTGAAACCCGAAAAGTTCAATCAAAAAATTGTGTTCCATTCCATTCACTGTTCTCCCACTACTAACTCAAACAAAACTGAATGCACTCTCAGTGCGGACGAGCCGTTAGTCTATCAAATAAAACGGTTATCGATGATTGGCAACTCTCCAACACAGATGGACTATCGATATGAGTATATAGCTCATAACTAATAATCATCGACATATCCTATAAAGTCAATAGTTGTTTACCTAATTATTAAATACCTGTATTAGTAAAGTTTTGAGCAAATTATAATATCTACCTATCATAGATAATGAGTCTGAAAGGTTTTAATCAACTTCTATTTATTATTGCCCAAAAACTCAAAATTAAGCATGGATAAAAGTAATTAATTCGCATTAATTTTAGATCTAAACATGGATTTTAAATTGGATAATGATCTCTTTGGAACAGACGTGCAGCTTGACAACCAAGAAATAACATGCATATCTCCGAAAAACTATATCAAAAGCGAAATAACATTTGAAGATGAGCAAATAACAGAGACAACTTTCCTCGACCTGCCAATAGAACATATTTGCCAAGTTGAAGTGGGCACAGCTCTGGAAACCAGCGAAGATAATTATTCAAATCTCAACAATGTAGGCGAAATGTCTGAGCTTCAAAAGGAAGCTGAACAATGTACTGATCAAGATTCGAAATTTTCCGATGCATTGAATGACCATAACTATACGTCCCAAGAAGTCGTGATAGGCCAACCCAAGCTAGATAGTGTTAAAGACATTCTTATGAGCTACATTATTTCGAATGGAACACCGCCTGAAACAATTCCCACTCATGTCACCAATTTTATTGATAGTACAATTAATAAAATTAAGATGTTTCAGTTGGAAAATGTAAACAAAAAAACTGACGAATTGAATTCTATCGAAAGTCTATCTCGGAGCAATAATACAACTTTGGCAGAGAATTGCTCGGAGCCGCTGGAGGTTGAGGCAAATGATGAATATTTCGAAAGCCTTTATGAAAACATGAGCGAAAATAAAATCGCTTTCAGTACGATTCTTACCGATACAACTGATTTTGCAAAAGATTTTTATGATGAATGCCAATTACTAACATCAAAAACAGAAGAAGAGTTCAAAGACTTTATATGTGGAAAAATTCAAAAACTTAAGACAGTTGCCAATATTATAAAGACGACTGATCAATGCGTTCAAACAACATTTTCCAAAGGCTCCATTAGAAAAAGGCGTAGAATTAATCATAATGCAAAAAGATATCTCTTAGACACATCTGCTTCCTCCAGCATGGATAGCGAGTGCGGCAGTTCTGAAGGTCAAAAGAAAGATCTAAGTGAAAGTAATTTATTGTCACCGGATCGGTTGCAAGGCTCAAAAGCTCGCAATTCAATTAGAGAATTTGAATATAGCGATGGCATTGATCTTGCCAAATATATTAACTTAGATTTTACCAATAGTAAATACCGACAAATGTCCAGTGAAGAAGTTGACAATGATAAGGCGTATTCGGGCACATCAGAAAGTAACACGGATAAAGAAATTGAAAGGTTTGTATTCAGCGTATTAATAGCGTATTTTAACGTATCGCCAATTGCTATTTTAATCAAATATTTAATTAACAATAGCCTTTTAGATATATGTCTTACTTTTTGGAATCTTTTTCATACAAGAACCTTATTTGTGTTCGATCATTTGACATATTTTATTGTCGGTCGGGTCCGACATGGCTGTTGATACTGAATAAAAATGTATATTCTTAATGGTGTCGAAGATGTCATTTATTGACAACTTATAATACCATCTACAAGGGTATAAATCCAAACTATACTGTAAAACTATAGGCATAATATAGGCCTATAATAATCTATAATTTTTCTGTTCTTTTTTGACAGGCTCACCAATTTAAATGGTCTCAAAAAACGTCATGGACCCACCAGAGGAGTCAAATCCATTGACAAAAGCAATCTCAAATCGCTAAGTAACAAAAGTTCAAATACGCCCAATGATTTTGATGATGATTTGGCAATGTATGACACAGATAATAGTTTCAAAGAAGTGAGTGTGTATGTAGTTGAAGTAGAACACAAGTCGAATATTATTGTAGAATTCATATAAGTATCAAATACTAACTGTATTTATTTTTAGAGTGACGATGAGGTTATAACGGAGAATCAGTATCTTTCTCGATTCAATGAGCAAATTAAACTGCAATTACTAAATGAATCGAACAGCGATTCTGGACTGTCAGATCAAAGTGACTACAATCTTTCCAAGGAATCTTCTACGGAAGATGATAATAAGGGAGATGTGGTGGACAAGTTTCTGCAAGTTTTTAAATGCGAACATGATGATTTGGTAAAGGATGATGGAATTAATGAAACCAAAGAAAACAAACTTGAATCTGAAAAGAAAGAGTCCGATAGTTTTGAAGTTAGCGATGAATTATGGAATGACAACTTTACTAACAAAAATAGATCTAAGAAATCTTTAGAGAAATTAATGGCTGAAGCAGAAAAGCGTAATCAAAATGAAGAAATCGTACTTAGTTCAGAAAGCGACTATTCTGACGTTGAACCTGAACCCGTGGAGGAAAAAACGAGATTAATCAAGCCAATGCTGCGTATGGATCAGTTGGCAAATGAGACGAGAGCTGCCCAAAAATCAGAAACTGAGAGAATACGAAGGCTAGAAAAAAAACATGTGGTGCTTTCAAAGGCAATCAAGAGTAATTCAGGAAATACAACAAAATCCGGTTTGATACTTGACTATATTGAAAGTACTAAAACATTTGTAAAGGTTGATGACGAAATAGTAAAACAACTGAAGCCGCATCAAATCGATGGAGTAAAGTTTATGTATGATTCATGTTACGGTGGAATTGATCACAACAAGAAAAACACTGGTTCCGGATGCATTTTGGCTCATTGCATGGGCCTCGGAAAAACTCTACAGGTGAACACTTATTTGAAATCAATAATTTTGAAAACAAACATATTTTTAATGTATTTATATATATTAGTTAATAGCTTTATTGCACACCGTGATTTCATACAAAGAACTGAATACAACGAAAGTCTTGGTTCTCTGTCCCAAGAGTACGGTCATGAATTGGGCTGATGAGCTGCAACGCTGGCTGGGGCCACTAAAAAGCAACACTCATATAAAAGTATTCGTGTTTCCGGATTCATCGTAAGTGATCAGTTTAATACATATAATATGTTATGCCTTTATTGAGTATAAACACAAAAGAAGGTCGATTTTTATAAGCCTTGACAAATATATGCAATCAGGGTATACTTGTTAATAACCTTATTATCTTTAGTGATATTTTAGATAAGTTGCGAGTGCTGGAAGAGTGGTCGCTGTCATCCGTCAACCGAGCAGGATGCTTGTTGGTGGGCTATGAGGCTTTCCGGACTCTTGTGTTTTATCACTCTTATAAAAACCGTGGAAATTTAAGTTCTGCGAAATTGGAAAATATTCGAGAAAAAGTCAATAAATATTTACTGCAACCAGGTAAATAAAATGTGAAGCAATCCAAGAAAAAGTTAAGTTAAGACAATCATTTCAGGTGCAGATCTGGTCGTTTGTGATGAAGGCCATATCATAAAAAACAGCAAGTCAGCTATAAGTCTAGCTGTTGCAAAAATCATTACACCAAAACGAATTATTTTAACTGGCACTCCGATTCAAAATAATCTCAAAGAATGTAGGTACAGCTTGTGATAACACTTGTAAATAATATTACTTACAACTATCATTTAACAGATTACAGTATGGTTAACTTTATAAAACCTTTATACCTCGGAACTGAAAAAGAATTCGCCAATTTATATGCTAATCCAATTAAGAATGGACAACATAAGGATTCAAGTAAAAAGGATATTACAGTTATGAAGCAAAGGTCGTATGTTTTACACAAAAAGCTGTCCAAATTTGTACAGGTACAAACATAATTCCTAAGTTTACTTCGAATTATTTTGATTGCACTTTGAATTGCGAAACGCATAAAAAGAGTCTCTTTGACATTCTTATTAATAAAGCAGTTGTTCACTTTAATTACAGAGAAAAGAAGCTGAGTTACTGAAGACATTCTTACCGCAAAAATTCGAATATGTACTTTTTATTCCCATGACTGCGGTTCAGGTATGTAAACGATAAGTTTAAAAATGGAAGAAGAAAGGAAGAGTTGCGTAAGCTGCGCTGCTTATGGGAAGGTGTTTATAAAGAAGTTTTTAGGTATTCAATTACCCGCCACAAAAAATTTTAAAATGTATTTCGCCCGTTTCGATATCGAAAAAATAAATACGACCTCTGATATTTTGTTATTAAAATGATGTTTATAAATCTCGATTGTTGTAATTAACAAATATTGATTTATCGGTGGCTTAGAATTTTTTAAAGTCATTTTATTTGGGGTTTTTTTCTGTCCAGAAACTTTATGTACAATTCTTTACAGAATACTCTATATGAATACATTTTGGAAGCTATAGCGAGCCGTGGCGATAGTCGAGGGAAAAGCCTTATCACTGACTATACTGTTTTGAGAAAGGTAACTTGAACTATTGTCGTACTTTTATATTATATATTAATTTATTATTATTAATTATAACAGATATGGACACATCCCAAAGTTTTAGAAGATGCATGGAAGAATGCGAACATGGTAAGTAAATAATTACTGTACAATAACTAAACTAATTTTGTTATTCACAGCAAAAAAACAAAAGGGATAACAAAAAAATCGGATGCCCGCATTCGGACGATGATCAGCCAGATGATATTTACGATAGTCAAACAGGTCTAATTTCCGTGACAAATGATTGGTGGCGCAAATATCTTTCAAAAAAGACCTGGAGACCATTATGCCAAGTAACAAACTTCGCACAATGTTTGCCATTCTTCGTATGTGTGAAGAAAAAGGCGAGAAGTGGTAAGTGGGCAAATATTTGATATATCATAAAGATAAGCAAATCGTGAACTAATTAGTAATCGTTCCGAGTTGGATAGATCTGCGTTACATACAAATTAAGAAGTTTAAGAGCTCGTAGGTACCGACTGGTTTATTGTACTGCACGTTCAGTATCGCAGTCTAAGTATGGTAGACTTAAGGACGAGGATTTCTTATCTTCGGCCCTCCGAAAAAAAGCTGTTCTCTTTTTTATCCGACACGTTATATTAATAAATCATTTTTGCCTTTCAGTTTGATCTTCTCTGCTTTTGTTGCAGTACTTAATGTGGTAGAATACTTTTTTAAAAAGATAACGGAATCTGATACTGAAATATTACAACACATTCGTAAGTTGATATATATTATTTGAGTAATGAAATAAGTTTTGTATCTAAGTAAAATGTATTATAAGGAGCTGCCCGGATGAAATAATTATTTCGAACATGCAAGAGGCAGCTAACTACTTGTATAATATCAATAATTTTTATTTTTCGATTACTTTAAGATATTCCATCGAGCTATAAAGTTTCGAACACTTGGATTAATGGCCAGGATTATTATAGACTGGATGGCAAAACCCCAAAAAATATCAGGCATGAAATGATAAAACGGTTCAACAGTGAAGCCAACAGACGAGCTCGCGTTTTTCTGATATCTGCCAAAGCTGGAGGCCAGGGGATAAATTTAATTGGTGCAAACAGAGTAATAATATTAGATACTTCATGGAATCCTTCTAACGATCAACAGAATATATTTCGTATTTTTCGCCTGGGTCAGAAAAAAAATTGTTATATATACCGTCTAATAGCTATGGTAGGTTTTAAAGAATTTATAAAAAATATTTTTAATTACATACAATAATAACATTTTGCAGGGAACAATGGAAGAAAAGGTCTACTCTCGATCCGTCACAAAGCAGGCAATGAGCTTTCGAGTTGTAGATGAACAGCAAATTGACAGACATTATAATATGGCAGAATTGGCTGAGCTTTACACGTAATTGCTTAAAGTGGATTTACCTGTTAGCTGTTTTATACCGATATTTTCCCTTTGTTCTCCTATATTTAGATTAACTGTTCCTCAACAATGTGAAAGGACAATGCCCTTATTACCAAAAGATACCATATTAGCACACCTTTTGCGTCAATCAGAGTTGGTTTATAAATATCACGAGCATGACAGTCTATTGGAAAATAAAGTGGAACAGGAATTGAGTGAGCAGGAAAAAGCTGATGCTTGGGACACATACGAAAGAGAATTGCAAATGAATTTAGGTATGTTCGTATAATATTGATGTTACTTTTGTATGAATTTTGACAATTTGATATATTTGTTTTATTAACTAGCCCAACAAGAAGGATTAAATACCGACAAGTAAGTTACTGATTCTTGCTCTATTTCAAAAGCTAAATAAAAATGTTGCTTTCAGGATTCAAAATTCTAATCTGCCCACAAAATTAAATTCATATTTGGGTTCTGTTCCAAGCCTCGATGTAAGTACTGTTGATGATTATAAAAAAAGCATTTCATATTTGTGTATTAAACTATATGCTTTACACATTTCGACACTAATTTATAATATCTTAACTTCTATTAACTTAATTCTTTTCAGATGCAAACTCTTTTAAACTACAGTCTTCAGTCTGCGTCCCTCATTCCACAGTACAATTATGGATTAAATCCAAATTATCTAGATACTTTGAATTTGTATCAAAAGTATACGTCTATGCGTTACCCTGATATTAACTCTTGCTTGAATGAAAATAGTTTTGCCTCGTCCCCTTTTAACGTTATGAATACGCCTAGTCTAAATCGCTTACAATCGAATTCATCGATTCTGCCAAGCATGCCAAGCATTTCAAATACAAAATTACAGGCTAGAGACTTTGGCCTATTTGATTCCCAAAAAGCCCGCAGTGGTTCAATGAATCATCCACAACTTCACCATACACTTGCATCAGAATCATCATTGCTAGATAATGTAACGGCTAATTCAAACTCAGCCAACGTTCTTTCCAGTTTAGGTCCTTACAAACAATTGCTCGAAAATCCGTTGTCAAGCCTGTTGAATTATTCGCCTCAGGGTTACCCTATGCCTGGTCAAGTAGAAAATTTACATTCGACTTTAAAAGGAAATTACAATGCCTTTCCCAGTTCACATTTTTCAGACAGAGCGCTAGATGCAACTGACAGTATGAATTTAAAAGATAAATCAACGAAATTAAAATCAACCGTTGATCAAAATGTCGCTCAAAATGTAAGCTCCGTCGATATGACATCGGCAACGCAAGCTAAACCCCCGGCCAGTGCTACACTCTTAAAAAATTCTCTACCTTTGAAAACACTTCAAATGCAACCCGCGCGTTCAGTTGATCAGACGAAACCAACGCTAGGTACAGAGTCTGCTACTGCAAAAAAGAATTCGAAATTACAGCGACATGTAAATATGACCCTGCAAAACGAAGATGATAAAACTTCAAAAAATCCTATGGCAAGAAATGTTAGCTTCGCGTCTGTTTCAAAAGATTATTTAAAAAATAATTCTGAAATGCAAATAATACCAACAACTAGTCCACCGGGTACAAGTAGCATTACGAAGCAGCTTAATGAAATGTCCCCTAGTATTTCCCTAACTGCTGTAAACACATTAACAGAAAAATCTAAACATAGAAGGCAGGCCCTACAAAAAAATGCCACTTCCATTTTAAGCACAGACAGGCAGAATGCAAATGTTTTCAAATCGAAAAATTCCCTACATCCCAATATTTCATCTTTGTCAAAAGTTTCAATAACTCCGCCTAGAACAGGAAATTCTAATAAACTACCAAGCTCTGAGTTTTTATCAGCTAATAAGAATAGCGCTGAATCAATACCAAATAGTAGTACGTCATTGACGTCGCCACAGCTACTGAATAAGAACTCTTTGCCCGAATCAGCGTATAAAGGGAAGCCAACAAACACTACTCAAAATATGTTAAGTACTCATCCTAGTAAAGTAAGTTCGAACGACGAAGGATTTCTTGCCAATGATGTCAATTTACAGGGGTAAGAGTTGAACTTGAATGTACTTTTTGCATTTAAACCATAATTCTATTTCAGGGAGAAATCACAGTCATTTGTAAGAAAGAGATCAACTGAAACCCCAAGGGATAATCTAAACAGTAAACGAACTAAATTATAAAATAAGTTGTAAATCATGAATTTAGGTAACGATTAATGAGTTTTTAAAGTTAACTTAATAAAAATAATTGCCTTATTTAAAGATTTAACAAGGCGTGCGACATCGATGTACTGACTTCCAAGTATTGAAGTCCCGTGATCAGATCATTGCTCATAGTTAGATATACCTTAATTTTTAATTTTTAATGAAATGTAATGTAATGTATAAGTGAACAAAGCGATCACTTGAAATAAAACATAAATAAATAAATTGGACTTGCCTATAACTAAAGCAGTTTCAATATCAATTTGCTTAATATTTGAACATTTAGCGGGTCACTTCATCGTGCAAATGCAGGAAGACTGTATTTATAATATTTTGGATATAAATTTAATGTTTTCTAACTGTTTCTTAGGATTCCAATGGGTTTAAAAACTGCCCCACGGGAATTTCAAAGAATATTTAATAGCACAGCCCATCTATCCCATCTATAAGTAAATACTCCTCACATCAAAGTTATATTTTCACAAAAAGAATTGTCAGTTTCCAATATGAAGTTGGTATTTTAATATTATTTTTGATATGGTCACACCTTTATTTGCCAAAATGCAACTCTGTATTTGAATCTAAAAAATGTTTTGGAAATTAATAAAATGGCCGCTAATAAGTGTGAAACAACGGTAGAGCAGTGAAAAGTAAACAATGCAAATCCTGTAAGGAAACTGGCGAGTTTTTGGACAGAAGTCAATTAACTATTTGGAACACAGCCCGTAGATTTACGGACGAACCTACGGCAGAAAATGCTCAAAGCAACGGCCGTCCACGAAAGGTAACAGATTGGGATTGTACCCAATCAATTAGGAAGATCAAGAAAGACTCAAAAATCCTATCGTCCCAAATAACATCTGAGGTCAAAGAAAAGTCTGGGAAAGAAATTCACTCTAAAAGGTACGTCAGATACTACACTAGGCCACAAGGTGCAATGCGAGAACTACAAGACGCAAATCACCCATTTCGAGTGCCTACCGATTGAAGAGATTGATACTCGCCAGAGTCTAATTATTTTTACTCTCCGATAAAAGCAAGCTTAACATTTTTCGCTCAGATGACGGGGGGCGCGGCTGTTGATGGGCTGTGAACCCATGTTGCGCCCAACTGAAATGTGCTCACTTATTATTTGTAGCATTTAAGTAGTATTATATAGTATAAAATCAAGGGACTCCGTTTTTTAATACAATTATGTTGAATGACGTACGAAACTGCCAAAGCATGCACAAGTAGGTATGTATTTAAACAAACAAGCTTATATAAGTAGGTACATTTATATATTGTACATACATATAACATTATTATTTACCAGCTAAACAGATGTTTTCTTATCAAAGTTCGTTTCTAGAAATGCACGCTTTGTTATAAAAGCTTTCGAATTGTTATTGTTATACCAAAGCACAGCCGCAGCTTACAGCATCTGCGCAGAGGACACGATGCGCAACACAGTACCATAAAGTGGCATCCGCTCCGGGGATTCGCTGTCGAAAGCTGCATCCAGAGGTGACAGTCATCGTACGCGCGCCCGAGGAGTCAGTCGTTGGTATATTCGTAACGCGAAAAGGCTAAAAAATGAGTCGGAAAAAAATGGTGTGGTTATAGATGGAAAAGGCTGCCATCAGCTATATACATTTACATTTCTGCATACAAACATATGTATACAATCGTATGTACCATGAGATTTTTGTGCATGTTTCTTTTTTGCAAAAAAACTGTTCGATAATTTGGCAAAAACTGTTTTAGCTGTATAAATGAATGAAAGTAAAAAAAAAAGATAACCAAACAAATGCCGGCAGTTTAATTAATTTCAGATTAACTTAATTCAATAATCAGCTAAGTGAACATCAATATAAATAAAAGCACGAAGTGCTGAACGGATATCTTATTACTCAATGTGTACAATTTTGATAAGAACTATTATTATTATGATAATCAAATTGCCACATGTGATGCATAACTAATGATTATAACGGTTTTAGCTTAAAATCGCTCTCTTAAAAGCATTTAAGAGAAGCAAAAAGAGTTCAAAAGCTATGTATGATAACATAATTATAATTTATCAAAATACATATATATTTTGTTAAGCATCCCGCAGAGAGGACTTTAATTTGCGTAAATCGCATAAGAGAAAATTCGCCATGTGAAAATTGTTAATAAACAAAACATCACGCTGTTGTGCCGATGATATCAAATATTTATTAAATAAATAACAAAATACATTTATCAAAAGTTTAAGTTGATTTCGCTCTTTTCTTACTATTTTTTAATTTTGTAACCCCGAACCCACTGAAAATGGGTAAAAAAAAGTTATAATTCTTTTATGCAAATGTATGTAAAAGGCTAAATAAAGCATCTTTGAGTACATAAAGTACATATATATATGTATATTGTTGGTCAATAGTCAAGTCGATCCAGCAATGTCCGTTTGTACGTCCGTCTGTCTCTTGAACTCTTGAAGCTTCTGCCTTTTTCCGTTTCAGGCAACATTTATCTCAATCTGCAAAAAAAACAGTTGGCAAGAAAATAGTGAAATTTATTGGGTTCGTATTTTAACTTTGAATAGTCAAATTCCACATGAATTCATATTTTCACCTAATGGAAAGCTGGTTTCTGTTGGGAGTGCTCGACTGGGGGATACCCTGAACCTTCCTCAACCAAATCCAGATGGATTGCGCAAGCTTAAAACTTTTTTTTTTTAATTTATTTAATTTCAATATTACAAGGAATATACAATAATTTAAATAAATTACTTGCTTTAACCGAAATCTCTTCAAACCTTGCATCCACACTACGATATTTGATATTTCAACACCCTGTTTTGAATCAAGTTCTGTTTAAGTTGAGAGTTTCGTACTCACAGAAACTTGTTATTTTGAATAATAAACATACTATAGTATCCCCTATTTGATAGCTACAATTCCTTATGTTCATTGCTTAGTTCGAGTTGTTTGATATAAAGCTCTTGAACCATTTTGGCTTACTTAACATAAATATCACTTCTAATTTTACTTTCCAGGAGAATACATCAGCTTCAACAATTTTTTAAATAAATGTTACTTATATTTTGGCTTACCTAAGAGAATTACAATATGACTTGGAAATCTGAAGCAGGGCGGAAACCTTTATACTCTCTCATCTTTATATTGACATTATATGTTTCTGCAAATACCGCAGGTAAGAAGTTTTCTTAAAAATATTGCGAAGCAAATAAGAAGATGGTTGATTTACAAAGTAAGCTAGCTTAAAACATGATTTTGCCTTAAGCTTTGTATGAACTCGATATAATTTATCTATAATTTATCGGGTATTATCTGGCTTTGCTCGGGTCATTTCAGGAGAACAAGTGTTTTCCAGAGTTTGTATATCATGATCACAAGTTGGGTGGGCTTTGAACAACTGTCTTTGAACAGCTGTCTTTACAATTAAACGGGAACGTAAGGATATCTTCCTTATCAAAGTTTCGAGACGACGACTTTAAAACTGAGAGACTAGTTTGCATAGTATTTCATTCGCAAATCATTTACTATACCCTTGTAGAGGGTATTATAATTTTGTCATGAAATGTGTAACGCATAGAAGGAGACATCTCCGACACCATAAAGTGTATATATATTGTAGATCAACATCAACTGCCAAGTTGATCTAGCCATGTCCATCTGACTGACCGTATGTATGAACGCGTCATACTTGAACGTAGGCCCTGCTAATGCCCGCGCAGTATGAGTTCCTGTCTGTTAATTGATAGCTTTCCCCGATTCCAAGCAATCAATAAAAACCTATATCGAAAACCCCGGTAGATTCCCCGCCAGAGTCACCATGCGAGCTGCATTTGGTGCTAAATGGTGCTGATGGGAAAGGTGCAGGGTATTCCCTAGTCGGGCACTCCCGAATAAAGCTGCGTTTTCTTAAAGCGGGAATGAAATGTGTCATAAAATGTACAAAGCATCAAAGGAAGCGAGTTGAGTTGATTTGAAATGCCGGAGAAGCTAGTGTCTCGGGCTTAAAGCTGTCTTGAGTCATGACTCTTGACCTCTACCTGATCGAATGGTGCAAATATACATAAAAAGCAGAAGGAGACATTTTCGACGACATAAAGTGTACATATTCCTGGCCAACATCAATAGCCGATTCGATCTAACCATGGCAGAGCATATGTTTAACTGTTTCAGCGAGGATTATAAGCAAGCTATGTTAATAGACACTACCAATGTTTGTCAACAAAGTGAACAAGTTTTAAGTCTTTAATCAAGGGACAACTCTGCGTGTTGACCAGCGTGGCTTGTTGTTAATTTTCAGGCAATTACCTCAAACCGTCGCCTTGGCTGTGCAAATAAATGTTATTTCTAAAGCCAGCCAAGGATCATCCCTTACGGAATGAAAAACATCAGCCTGGTAAATAAAGGCTTTTCAGCAAGGGCAGAGATTGCACCACGATAACAATTTATTAAATCTTATCTGGATTAAGCAATTTAGAAGTAGCCATTCATAAGTGGCTTATCTGGATAATCAGGGGTTATAAATACCTATGCAAAGAGTATAACAATTTTCTCATGAAGTGTTCATCGCATTGAAGATTACATCTCTAATCCTATATTCTGGAAAATTAATTGATGATGATTGATGATGAACGTCTTCGTCTCACTCTCTGCTCGAATGCTCAACTTTTTAGACTATCTTAACTAAAATTGACATGAATCCGTCCTTGTCTTGCAAGAAATATATATGTCGGAGACTTGCGAATCGGACTTCCATATAGTATACAGTTACAATAGGAACATAATCTTAGATATAAGTTAAAACATACAATTACATGGATACAAATATGGACTTAAATCGCAATTTCATTATTTTAACAATAGTTGATTTAATAAGCCTACAAAATTCTTTCATTAAGAACTTATAACTTTTATGTTTTTCTTTACTCCTCATGTTTCCTTTTTTATGATAAACTTTGCAGAAAAAATGTTCATTATATTTATTGACTTATATAATTTAATATAATCTAATGTATTACTTTCTAATTTCAGAGACATCAAATTACTTTGACATGCAAGGACCGAGTTTTTCACTAGAGCCACCGAGTAGAATTGAATTTTTGAATACGGTTGGAAACACAGCTCACTGTATTGCTCATGGAAATCCTGTGCCAATAGTTCAGTGGCTAGATAAGGAAAATAATCCTATTACATCCATATCAAAGGTTAGATGCAACTTTCTTATTAATTAAAAAAAATCACATTATTTATACTATATTTATGATGGGCTGTAAGCATAATCATCAGTTATTTAGACACATATTTAAGGCTAGTTGTTTTCATTGACAAACAGCTGAAGACACGAAACTTTGTATGCATACTCTCGGTTATCACACGGGGATACCCTCAAGTATCCTATATAGACATAAGTCAAAATTTCCCATTCCCGGAACTCGGTCAAATCTCATCAGATTTGCACGAGGCTTGGCTTTTTGTTCATGGCTTGGCCTCTACAACCTTGAACCATTTGCTTCTTAATAGCAAAATTCGGCTAAGACCGAATGTATCCGAAGGTCAATTACAACAACAAGTACCTGCTGGAATTGCTTCCTAAATACCCTTTCCGATTGCTAAGTCACTTTATTAAAGCAAGTTGGAGACTTCAAGATTTAACATCAGTTTCTGTTCAAAAATTTAAGCTACGAGAAGTTCTTCTGCATAATAACCATGTTCTTCTGGGTTGGCACTGAGTTGAAATACTCCGCTTTCTTTTATTACCTTGAACTAGTTGAAATAGGTACTTATATATATTTTTTAATTTTCTGACAACTTAGTATGATCATTTGAGTTATGTACTTAAGTTATATAGTTGTATCCTTATATTCCAGGTTCAACATATTTTCACAAATGGCTCATTACACTTTCCACCATTTGCTGCAGAAGAATTTCGACAAGATGTGCACTGGGCGATATATCGTTGTACAGCATCTAACACCGTGGGCACTATTATATCTAGGGATGTTATTGTTAAAGCAGGTAAGTGACAGCAATATCTTTTGAAATGAAAAATTTGTAGTAAACTCAGTAATGCAATTTTAAGTTAAATTTGTTAACACTTTTATTGAATTACCATACTTAACTTTCAGTGGTTTATCAACATTATGAACCGGAGGTGCAAAATCCTGGTGGATTTGTTGGTAGTAACATTCTGATTAAGTGTAATATTCCGTCGTTCGTTAAGGAATATGTAACCGTAACCTCCTGGCTACAGGAACCCAACTTTAATATATATCCATCTTTGGAAGGGGGTAAGTGTTCTACACAAACAATTATATTGAATACCTGTTTCTTCAAATCCTATTTGTATTTTATAATTCGTATTTTAATGTTCGCAGATGGTAAAAATCATATGTTACCGACAGGGGAACTTTTGTTATATAACATCACAAAAAGTGATTCCCAAAAAATCTATCGTTGTCGAACACATCACAAATTGACACAGGACTCCAAAGTCAGCAGTAATGCTGGCAAAATTCAATTGACGGGTAAGTAGCACCAAAACATCTCAAATAAATTTGTGCCAGAGCAAAAATCAGGAAAGGCATAAAAACTGGTATAAGTTTTGTTATCCGTTTTTTCTGACTGTCAAAATCGCACTTTTTCTGGAAATGGACTACTATAGTTTAAAGCGGTATAATAGTTTTGTGCATATGTATGTAACAGTCAAGACTTTTATCTATCCCTATTTTCATAATATCAATAAATGTCATTGGAATTAAATTAATAAATTTAGATTAAATGGCGGAGGGACAGACAGAGGGACAAGGCTATATCGACTCGGCGATTGATGCTGAACAAGAATAAATATTCTTTATATGGTCCGAGATGCTTCCTTCTGCCTGTTACAAACATTTGCACAAAACCATTGTATCTTTCTTACACATTTTCAGGCTCAATAAGTAAGAAACGCATATGAAGAGATGAGATGTTGCGATAAATACCTTTTAAATTTCAAAAAAATCGATCAATAAACATCTAAATTATTGTTATAATGATATACTTGACTTTATTAAAATACTGAATATTTGTTGTTTTCATACTCTTTAGAAATGCGCGAGCTTGTGCCTCCAATAATGAATGATAAGACTATGTCAGTATTGGCCAGAGTTGGAGATCCATTAGTCTTGGCATGTGTTGCTTATGCGAATCCAAAGCCAACATACAGGTAAGATACAGATACATATATAATATATAGAAATAACCGCGTTTGTCCTGATTGACTGTTCTGATTAATCTTGACATATGCATAGTCTAAAACGTAAGAACGTTGAAGCTGAAACTTTAGGACGAAAGTGTATCTTCATATATAAGGGCGGGGTCTGCCTTCTTTGAAGTTCTTGTAACAGGTACTCATTAAAATGGAAATAAGTTAATGAAACGTGTTTTGCACAGCTAAAATACTCTCCTATCTTAGCCTGCAATTAAATACTTCATGTCAATGCACTTAAGAATATCATTTAAATTTATTTCAATACTTGCCTAGTACAGTTATTGTGGTAGGGGTCGCTCAGGCAGCCTCTCAGAGTCCGATAGGGGGTGGGGGAGTCTACCGTTCCGACAACTTCACTTAAATGATGGAGTTCGCCTCTGAATTTACATGCATGCATGTATGTATATGTGTCTGTTTGGGTCTACATGCACATATGCATGTATGTTGTACATACGTTAGTATGGACACATGCACGCACATATACATACATGCATGCATACACAATCCAAGCGTTTAGCCGACGAGTCGTCAACGACGCAAGGGTTTGCTTTGTTTTATTTGCGATGTTCTCCTCTTGAGTTTTTCTGCATGATGTTTTTCTTTGGCCTGTGACTTTGTGGTGTGTGACTGAGTTTGCATATACACACACATATGTACATATGAATGTACATACGAGAACATAGAGACTTTCAGATGCATGTAAAAGTACGTTTGCCCGTATGTATGTGTGTATATATACATATGTAGCAACCGTGTAGGGGACAAGCATAAAAATCGTGTGTGTATGTTTGTATGTATGTACATACATACCAAAAACTGGTGTACAACGAGTCTATACTTTGCGTTCATGACCAAATCCATGTATGTACATGTGCACATACACAAGCATACGCACCCATCAGAGTGGTGAGATTTTCCGTTCGTATGTATTTGATGGAACACATATGTACATACATACATAGTACTCTAATTATTATTTTACATATACATATGTATGTATGTACAACAAACAGTTGCATAAGATTGACAAGCGGTCAAACATACATACATTTTTATGTAGGAATGCATTTCTGCATGCATGAATGTACATACAAATGTATGTATGTATTTATATATGTTTGTATCTGCATATGCTGGTTATCTAATCGCTAACTGCCTTAAGAAGCATAAATTAGAAAGAAAGTTTAAGCAACATTTTGTATTGCCGTTTAGGAGAACAGCGGCTTAGTCCTTCGCTCTAAGCACTTAGACCTGATGATTTATGAATAATCTAACATTTTTTCATGCATACATTTGTATGTACCTACACTTATACATATATAATCTATGCAAACAAAATGAAATATCATTGGCTTGGTTCACGCTTCCTTTTCGCCTAAAGGAGAAGTATAAGCTTTCATATATGTATATTAAGTAAGATTCTCCGAATCAATTAATGAAACACGTATTCATAGGTTCTTATGTGTATTTTTGAAAATAAGTTAGAAGCGAATCGGACAAACTTACACTTCGTCCAAAAAATCATTTAATTTCTACTTATTTCCACTGAGGAATCCTGGATTCTGCGAAAAATGAAAAACACGGCTTTAATGATTTTTCATAAAGATTATTTGAAATAAAGATGAAGCTCACACACCAAATCTTTGATTCCCATTTCCACCATTTCCACTTAAATGAATTTAAACAAAAATCTTTGAAAACGAATTTGAGGCCGATTGATTGGTAAAGGGAAAGTTTAAAATAAACTTTTTTCCCGAATTTTCCACACATACGGGTGGAATTTAACAAAACTTCGTCCCAGTGTACATCCCCATTTATTAAGTAACTAGAGTCAAAATTTCAGCTTCCCAATTCTTACAACAGTACAAACAGTTCCACTATAGATATACTATATGTTGTACTTTATTTCTTATAGGTGGCATACAACACGTTCAAGCAATGAGGAGTCCATGCAACATATGCTCGCAACAGGACGGGCGAAAATCAAAGATGGCACCCTCATTTTATCCGCCGTAACAAAAACTGATGATGGGTTGTTCTATTGCACAGTCACAAACTCGGAGGGCAGCGAGACTTTGGAAGTGAAGCTGTCAGTTTCATCGCCTTTGGGCGCGAGTGTACAGCCCCGAATACAGACCGTGAATCTTGGACATACTGCTGATTTAGTGAGTAAAGTGACCTAGTTACTTCTCAAATTCTTGTTCAAAGTAAATAACTTGTTCAAAATAATTTCATAGATTTGCAGCACATCTGGATTTCCAAAACAGCAAGTCTTATGGTTTAAGGACGGAAAACCTCTGCGGTCTGGCGCTCGGGTGCGCCTTTTATCAAAGGAACACATACGCATTACATCCGTCGTCAAGGAAGACAAGGGAATGTATCAATGTATGGTAAAGAACGATTTAGAATCAAGTCAATGTTCTGCCGAATTAAGACTGGGAGGTACGCATATAAAACTAATCAATATTTCTCTTTGTTATACACTGTCTTCTTTAGAATTTAGAATTAAGTGTTTAAGAAGTACACAAAACTCATGCGATTTATTTTTTTGGCACAAATTTACGAAAAATATACAGAAATTATTTCTCATTTTGGACGTCATGCATTTAAATAGGAATATAAGGCCACGTCAATTTCAAAATTATGGATCAGTAAAAAGATATACGTTTTTGCAAATGTTTTGTCGATAGATTATTACAATATGGGAAAAAGGGGATATTTTGAAAAAAGCTTGTCCGACCTCGTAAATATGTTCATACCCAGAAAGACAGCAGGGCCTTATCACATCCGTCTTTATTTATATATATTATATTTATTACAATGTCTAGAGTCTTAAAATTATTCATGTATATTCTTCTAAGACAAATGGTTACAATTGTATAATAATATCAGACTACTATATTGTATATATCTAAAGGGACAATCAGGCGAAAAATCATTTTTTCCCTCGCGTTTTTGCACAACAGCCTATATTTCTAGTTTTTGGCGTGCCGAAAATATCTATTCTTGGTTGTTTTTTCAATCAATTTTAATTGCGTTTTGTCATTTGCAGAAGTCGCACCTCAATTGCTTTACAAGTTTATTGAGCAGACTATGCAGCCTGGACCTTCCGTTTCACTTAAATGCAGCGCAAGTGGAAACCCAACTCCCAAAATTGTGTGGAATTTGGATGGGTTTGCCCTACCTAATGTAAGTGTTTGAATCGAATTAGAAATCAATATATAAACTTCTCAACGTTCGTCTGTTTAAATCTATCCAGACAGACTTTTATAGACTAAACCTATATTTGAATCGATGATTACTTTGAAGATGCATGTGCGACTTTTTTATTCCCTTGTAAATAGTATTATATTTTGATTATGATATGTGAAACGCACAGAAGAAGACATCTCTGAATCCATAAGGTGTATATATTCTAGATTAGACATTTGGTTGCCGTACTTTTGACCCGAAAATATATCAAAGATTGGATTATAACAACGTCGTAATTTAAGAACGAGTTTCCCATAGTCTGAGCCTAACCCTCCCTTCCATGGGGCTAGTACATTTTTACTTGTTAAATATAGTTGCTCTACTACAATTTAGAAAATATTACTGAATAAGGCCTCGCCGAACATATGACCGTTTCCCTTTAATAACTATGATAATTATTAATGATTTAATTAATTATTTGCAAACATCTTTCAGAATGACCGTCTTATGATTGGTCAATACGTAACCACGTTTGGTGATGTTATAAGCCATGTCAATATATCAGCTGTTAAATCAGAGGACGGAGGAGATTACGAGTGTAAAGCTATTTCCCGAGCTGGGGAGGTGTCACACTCCGCAAGACTAAATATATATGGTAAGTGACTTTAAAAAAAAAAAAATCATCATATTAAAATTTGATGTATTACTATATACTTTTACCAATTACTTCATATGCTTATCTATATCTATATCTGCATCTATATCTGCATCTGCATCCATATTTATATCTGTGTATCTGTATATTTTAACAAATTGGAGAATATTGCTTATCCTTTTTTAGGCATGCCCTATATACGACATATGCCAAAGATATCTGCTGTCGCTGGAAAAGTTTTTGCTTTAAAATGCCCCATTGCTGGTTACCCTATCGAAAGTGTTTTCATTGAAAAGGGTATGATGCGTTTTTAATAAATTGTTGCTCAAGCATCCCTTAGATGGTTTTAGTTTTATCTAGACGGCATTCGATTGCCAATCAACATGTGACAGCGGGTCCAAAATGGAACCCTTGTGATCGACAACGTGCAACGAGCTGCCGATCAGGGCACGTACACCTGCATTGCGCGGAATAAACACAACTACACTTCGCAGCGCTCAGTTGAGGTCAAAGTATTGGGTACGTATTGATATACTACACTTATTTGTTTGAGTAATTTTATGATTTTGGAGTTCCACGACTTTCCTTACGCAAATTTCCAATATCGATAATGCGTCAATAATTTAAACACTTTTCATACTCCAATATAAGTTGGGGCAGAAAAAAAATTGAAAAAAATTCCTTTGAATTTCTCATTGTATTTAAGGAGGTATTAATTGAAAATAAAGAAACAAAACATTTATAATTATAATAGGAATAATAATAATATTAAAATGTGTATCTAAGTATGTAAGTATTCCAAAATTAAGCCGGTTGACGGCAAAATCTTTTCTTTCTCATATGCTGATCAGTTATAAGTATATATTTATTTATAAATATGAAAATCTGCGAAATGTTCATATTTCCTCACAAATGCATGCACATATGTTTATTTATTGCAGGAAAGTTCAGACAAACAATGAATATGCACGTGCATAGATAAGTTATGCATTTGAATGTCCGCAGCACGTTTCTCTCTTGTCCTTTTTCTTTTTAATATGGATGCTATCGTAAAGGCCTTTTCTGAAAATTATACATTTTTTCGAATGCGTTTTAAAAAAAAACATTAATATTATTTTAAATAGTCGAAATTGACCGGCTCAGATAAGGATTATAAAGTATATATCTAATATATGCATATCAGCGACTGGCAATCAGTATACATAAGTTTAATTGTAATGCTTAGAATAAAAATTTATCATTGAAATTCAATTTTAAGGCTTAACTTTTTTTATATGTACATAAATAATGACGCCAGATTTAGATGGCGAATTGATGAATAGGCCAAAACAAGAAGAAAGAGCCAAACCTCGAGAAAATCGGACGAGGTTTGACCGATTTATGTGTGTATGTATGTATGTATGTATGTATGTATGTATGTATGCATGTATTTATGTATGTATGTATGTATGTGTGTGTGTGTTAGTGTATGCATATATGTATACATTTATGTATGTGTATATTTAGGCATGTATGTTTGTTTTCTACACACATGCATGTATATATATGTGTATGTATGTATGCATGTATGTAGGCATTCGGACATGTCTTCATACATGTTCGCATGCATGCATGTTTGCACCTATGCAAAATTAACATGCATTCATGTATGTACAAGCAGGCATACTATAAGCTTTAAGCTTCGCCCAAGAAATCTTTGAATCGCATTTCTACCGAGGAAGCTTGGATCCTGCGAAAAGCGTGAAAGACGTCTTGATTGATTTTTTATATAGCTCCTTGGAAATAAAATTTAACACGAAATGTCACCCACCATATCTGACAACATTCCACTAGAAATCGCAGGAATTTGACAAGATTTGGGTTAAATGAATTATGTCTGTTCTTCCTTGCCTAAATTAACTTATCTATATTCAATTTCCGAACTATTTATCAATTAAAAAGCATATGTTTAAGTAGATTATAAGCATCGTGATTCTATTTATAAAAAGGTATTTTATTTATGCTCTGTAAATTGCCAGTCTCTGATATTTAGTTTATAAATATAGAATTAATGATATAAGGATGTTAGTTTAAGCACATAATAATAATTCATCTGGATTTTGATTGTCGTATTGTATGGCGCAAGTGTACTTATATCTGAAAATAGTTTTGTACCCATATCGATTTTTAATATTCCATAATAACTGCACCGCTCGAACTTTAACATTGCACTTTTAATTAAACTCGCATTCGCATAAGGTATTCCCCACATTTGCACTTGCACTTGCACTTGCTTTGGCATGCGCGGTATTTTTTCAGGGTTTATATCGCCACAGTTGTGTGTTGAAAGAGCTCATAAACTCTTTACTGTCCAAAATTTCTATAGGACCAGTTTAAAAGAATTGAGCTATCCCCGCGGTTTAGCGTCAATTTGGTGTTTTGAGCTGAGATTTAGTTGGTGTTTTAATCGATAGTCTTTCTGAATTAAAACAAATTATTAACAACTTGTTTTGGAAATAGATATATAAAATAATTTTCAAACTGAGTTAATATATTATATTTAATACTAAATTAATGCAATTATACGATTATAGACACAAATAATTTCACAATTGGAAAACAAGACTTGATTATAATAAAGACCTTCACAAAAGTTAATTTTCATAAAATAAACCTTAGTTTTCCCGCATTTTCCACCGATGAGCGGTGTATTTTGTCAAAAACGTATCAAATAAATTCTTATCAAGATAATAAACAAGAAAGTTGCAAATTTTCCGCCCAATTTCCACAGTTTCGGGTGAAATTTCAAAAATCACTGAAACACGTTTATATTAAGTTCTTGTGCAGGGTTTTGAAATCTTAATACATATCTTTTTACATTATAAATAATATGATCGAGAGGAAAATGCATTTTAAAGAATATAAATATACAAAACCAGTTTGGGAGTTGCTTTAATGAAATATATTCAGAAAGGCTATTTTAAGACACCAAAAAAATGAAAAACCTAATTGAACTTTTCTCTAACAAATATACCGCTGTCTACATTACCGCTGGTGCGAATTTGGGAAAAAACGAAACTTTCAGTTGAAAGCGTACCTACTATTATTTTTATACTTTCTTCGAAACTTCTTTCCTTCGTTCCAATAGAACTCTTTTTAATTTCTTCTAAAAAAAAGTATTGAATATTTGGCTACGGTGGACCAAAATCTCACATTATGATTCTTAAAACGCATGCCAAAATATGGTATGAAAGTCTTCTCAGAGGGTTTACCATCTGCATCTATACCTAAATACATAGACCTTGTCTATAAAATAGAGTAAAAATACGTTTACTTAATTGAAGTATTAAGAAACTTAATCAAGTTTTTTTTTCGTCGTTTCTTATTTCTTATTGCAGCAGCAATGAATTGAGTTTCAACGTCTCTTAAACCAGAAAGAAAATTCCGTAACCGAAATCCTTTCCTGGTTGGGTTTTTTTTGCCTTGAAATAAAACTAAAATAATTTTGAACTAAGCCCAACCGTTTTTTTTAAGTTATACAGCTTATTATCATGAAAGCTGTACAAACAGTCCTTTTTCTTTGGATAACAGACTGTTATTACTTTCATCGAAGTTGTAAAGTTTTTACAAAAATATTATGAAAAGTGTAAATGGTTATACATTCTCGACTTATGGTCAAATAATTGTCTCATATGCATCACGGAAAAAACGCTGTAAAACTTATTTTATTAAATCTATAGTCACGTTTTTTTGTCAATACTCAAATAGTTTGATTGGGAATCGGTGAATTCTGCGGGTCTACAAAGGTTTTCCGCCAATAATCTATATAGGCGCAGTAAAGAGAAGAACCTACAAAAACTTGCTTAAAAAATAAATTAAATAGCATCGGTGAATATTTAAAAATTACAACGAATTCTCGGTAGTGATCGACTTCCGGGATATTCTTAAGAACTCGCTTTTATACAGCTCATTGTCAACAAAAAAATGTTGTTTTGTTTTGTTGTTATTTTTTTAAAAACCTTCGTAATTAAATTCTTAAAAAAAAAACGTTTGCCCAATTGTGTACTAAAATATTTTTACTGAAATTAAACATCCAGTTCCACCCAAGATTACACCATTCTCATTCGCACGCGATCTGAACGTCGGTGACCGCACAAGCATTCAGTGCGTTATTGGCACCGGGGACCTGCCGCTTTCATTTACCTGGCTAAAGGACGGAAAAGCTCTGCCATCGGCAGCCTCGGCCGATAGTGTCAGCGGTGGGCTTAAGGGTACCGGTGGCGTTGCTGTATTGGGCTCCGGCTCCGGATCATTGTCGCAGTTCTCCTCATCTCCCATTTTACCCTCGGCATCAAGCGATCTCGCACCGAATGACAATGGTCGTAGTAGTGGTGAAAGTAGCGGCCAGGTGACAATTCGCCAAAATGATGATTTTACCAGCGCCCTCAGCATCACAAGTGTGACGAGGGACCAAAGTGGCACGTACACGTGTCGCGTTCAAAATGATGCCGCTACTGTAACGCACTCTGCACAGCTTAAAGTTAATGGTACTTGTAATCGCATTGTTGTTCTTTTCGTTTTTTTTTTATATTCGTTTTCTGCACTGTAGTTAAATAAAATATTCATTAAATAATTATAATAGCCCGTTTCTATACATATATGCACGTAAATTCTCAAACTTATCATGCGTAATGAGCTGTGCGTAGATAATTTATGACATTCTACGCTAATAAGCGCATTGTTCATTAGTTTGTTTATCATATTGATAACTGAGCATATTAGCCGATAATGTACATATATATGCATGAAGTAGTTCTTCGAAATATAATTAAGTCTTTATAACTTTCGATGCTTGTTTTGTTTTTTAAATATTTTTTTAATAATTAGAACGATACATTTATGATTGATTATTGACAATTTTTTACCAAAATTAATTATCTGCTGCAAGCTATAAATTTGGTCGAAGTAAGAGTTGAATTGAGCCCAATCAATGTTATACTAATCGATCCTACCAGCTTCGTGTGTGGTGCCCATTATTTCTCTTCGCGAACTTCATAGTATCTATGCCTTGTGGTTCAAGGTCTTATATAGTAAAACATTTGTATCTGATTGATTCTGTTCGCATGTATTAAAGTTAGAGACATTTAACTTGGAATATATACTCTAACATATCTACGAAAGAAAACGTGTGCTCAAATTAATTTTAACTTTGTTTTAAATACTCACGCTCATTATCACGCCAATAAGACCTCTTTTTAGCTAATTACAATACTGAGATCGGATATTACGATCCGTCTGTTCGTTTTTATTATGTATATGAGCTTTTGCATGCTAATTAAAATGTACTTTCAATTAAAAGTATTTTTATTCAGGTAACTCTGAGGTTTTTTTTCTTTCTGAAAAAATGATTGTTTACTTAACCGCATGTACATCAAATCGGTTGAGTGGAATCGTATTCAAGTCCATTATATTCTGCTTTCAGCTGCGTACGTCGATTAAATCGATTTGTACGCGAAGCTTACGCTTTTTGAGGTGTATGTAATGCAGACAAGTATGCTTAAGATCTGCGAACAACGTTAATAAAAATAATTGAATAAGATAAAATAACTTTAAACTACATTATTTTTTTAATATTTATTTGTTTAGTTCCACCGCGTATATCTCCTTTTGCGTTTGAAGACGAAATCACAGAAGGCATGCGGACACAGATAATGTGCTCCAGCAGCCAAGGAGATCAACCTTTCAATATAACGTGGCACAGAAACAATGTGCCAATTCAGACTAATTCAGACATTCTAATGAGCAGTCCCAGTGTCAACAAACAATTGCCCATGGCGACAAGACAAGGCGAAGAGTTTTTACCTCCGGATCCGTCGTTAACAATCAATCAATATACCCCATTTTCCAGCATATTGTCCATACACAACGTCTCCTCATGGCACAATGGTAACTACACTTGTAGTGTGACAAACCACGCTGGCACTGTTGAGTACACAGCTGTTCTTTCGGTTTCGGGTAAATCAAGTGTAACTATTGTTTTCTAGAAACATTAATAAACCCACCAATTCTATAATATTGAAATGTACTTTGCACAAGAAAACAAATTTCACAGTAAATATCGTAGACACTGCACCAGGAGGACTAGTTACCTAGCTATAAGGGTTCAATCTGGTAATTCGAATTTTGAATTGTATTCAATTGGCCTTCAAACAGAAATATATCATCTATGTCATGTTCTAACCACCATTAAAGCAATCGTCAATTTGTAATTTTTGAACAACGCTAAACTGGATCTTCATAGTAAATATTGTAGAAATATGCACCAGGAGGATTAGTTACCTAGCTATAAGGGTTTAATCTGGTAAATTTTTATAGAATTCATTTGAATTTCAAACAATCGTCAATTTATTACAAATTTTGATCTACACAAAAATGGATCTGCTGGGTGCCAAAAAAGAACTGAACTTAGAACTTAATCTACGATCGTTTCATATTCTTCTTTTTTGACTGTCGATTAGTTTCGTTTAACTTATTCAATACTTACAATGTAAAATAAATTAGTCAATAAAGCAATATCATTGAAAACTTCATTAGCTTCCCCATATAAATAATAATGAAATATTTATGATTTTGCTGACAATTATTTTGATAAAAAGACACTCCCGTCAAAATCTTCCCTACTTTCTGACTTATCATATCCATTGTAGTTATATATAATACCTGTTTCAATGTTTATATATTTTTTATACCGTTTATATGAAAAAGTCGGATGAATGACAAATCATAATAAACTAAGAGACCAGTTTTATAACGGGAGCCTTCCACGCGCTATGCATTTCATGAAATATACCCTTGAGGATAATAAAAATTATAGCTATTATCGGGTTACCGAAAATATAAAAAAAAAGATTATAAACAGTAAGGCATAGTTGATCGAAATGTTGTATACTAGAAAAAATTACTTGCGGGTGAAATTTGCCAAAAAGCACTTTCAACGGATTTATTCAACATGATGAGATTATAATATCCGGTGAGATGCATATGCCATTCTTTTTGAGGTCCATAAAGATAAGGCACCTTTTGGCTTCTTCTTCTACCTTTGTTCTTCCCTATCCGTCTATGTCCTTTTGAGAAGCCGCTCCTCACTTCGCTAGGATATCGGTCAATTTGTTGTAGCTCGTGTTGCCTTATTTATGGTTTTTCCCAGATGTGAATTCAACTCGAGCTTGGAGTTAATGGTGACTCAAGCAGCAAACCTCGTTTGTTAACTCTTAAGCAGTTACATTCCGGGCTTTGCTGCTTACTTTGTCATTTATTTAGTAGAATGGTAAACGCAGATTGCTAAGAACTTATTATTAATTACACAGAAATATTTTACACTTTATTACCTTTGTCAAAAAAAAGTCACTTGGATAAAATATTTACTATTTAATCAAGAAATCAAGGGAATTCTACAAAATGCGACTTCTGTTACCAAACCAACGGACATAATTGACATTTATTTGAATGCTCAGTTCACAAAATGAACTTTAGTACTAATCCAATATCCGCCTCTCTCATTATTATTGAGAAAAGAAATGACATTTACAAAACAATCTGAATATGTGAAATAAATAGAATAAAGTTTATACAAATGTATTTAAAAAATAGTGGGCGAAATTACCAAAACTTTCAAAATATAGGAGATCGAGCACTGAGCACAATGCACCCGGCTTATTCGCACTCACTTGTGATCCACAAGATTATGTATAAGTTGCATGTATTAATAACGATTATTTTGTGCATGTAAACTGAGCGAAAGTCGCAAAGTATCGCTCCAGCTGAAATATCTGTCTCAGGGATAGCTCTCAACTAATTGGGTTATTTTGGAAAGTCAAGTAGACAATTGATGTAAATTAAATCGTAAATTGCGGATGCATAAAATAATATCGGGTATTCAGTGAGTTATGTCAACGATTTTTTACTGTCTTGGTAACTAAACTAAAATAAAAGCGTCTGGAAAGAGGACAGTGTGATCGTGTTTCTATAACCAATCTTTAACAAGGCAATTGCGTGTGGACCACAGTTCATTAACGTGGCCCAAATACTAAGACCCACATTAATATTTATAAATAAACTTAATATGCATATTCAAATATATAGTATATATATATATTCAGTTCCATCTAGATGTTAGACCAAATAAAGAAATATCCGCCCTATTGTTTAACAGTAGACTTGATGTAATCTGATAGTTGCATGAACATTTCAGTAAACTGTATATATTGCATGATGATCAAATATTTTAAATAAATTTTAAGTAATTATCGAAATCTTAAAATAGTACCTCCCCGGTGGATTTTAAAGCCCACCGACCAAGACGCAATCTTAGGAAATCCTGTAATGGTATCGTGCAAGGCCGATGGATTTCCCCTGCCCACCATTCAATGGAAGCAATCAATAGGTATGGAAGTAGAGTCTTGTAGTGAGGATCAAATTTCAACTATATGTGTATACATGAAGGTGACTCCGGCGATTATCGGGATCTTAGTTATGCTATGAGCAATGGAAACTCACAGTCTGTTATTGTGGCCCACACAAATGGTTCCCTGATAATATCCAAGGTCGCTCGAGAGCACGAGGGCAGCTACCTGTGTCAAGCAAGCAATGGCATTGGGGCTGGCCTAAGCACCCTAATTAAATTAACCGTTCATGGTAAGAAAAATCCTTGATTAATGATCCTTGATTAATGATGTAAGCTTATATTTTTAACAGTCGGCCCCTCGGTCACCGTTGCCAAAAAGCAGTTGTCAATTCGGCGTGGAGAACGTATTACTTTGCACTGCGAAGCGAACGGGGATCAGCCTCTGGAAATATCTTGGCGGTCGAAAGCAAGTCGCATTGACCCATCCTACGATATACGCTATCATATAAAAAACTCGCCCCTCGCTCGTGGAGTATCATCTGAGCTAACTATTCTGCAGACGGTTCTGACAGATAGAGGGGAATATACTTGTATAGCCAGCAACGCATATGGCCGGGATAGAAGTGTTATACATGTGCAGGTGCAAGAACCTCCCAATTTCCCGGTTAATTTGCATGTCAGGGATCTCGGAAGTCGCTCGGTAACATTGGCCTGGTCTCCAAATGATCAGGATTCAATAATATTGGGCGGAGGTGGCAGTAATAACCGGGACGCTCAACCGATATCAAATTATATATTGCAATACAAAAAAGCTGGAGGTAAGTACAATTTAAAATATGATTAAATTTGAATTTGTCAAGGAGTTTGTTCTGGCTAATTAACTGAACAACGAAATTAAATACGCATTAGAGCGTACGAGCAAAGAGGTTAAAATATTACTAAAGCCTTATTAAGAGTCGAAGTTTAGTTTTAAGAAATTTTCCCCGTTTCCAAGCAATTGATTAAAACCGATATAAGAAAAATCACAAAATCATTGACCTACATTTCCACTGAGGAGTATGGATTCGCAGAAAATTGTGAAACACCTTTCATCACATGAGGCGACTAAAGTAAACATTCAGACGGTTAGTCAGGACAAACAGTTTTATGTACAAAGATAAACAGGGATTTACTAAAATGTACAAAAAAATGTTTATCAGAATATATACAAATAGAGTTGCGGGAAATGTCTTGATATACTAAGAGAATATTTGTATGTTGCTTTTTAAACGCAGATGTTTGGCATGAGCACAACAACCAGAAGCTTCTTCCTGGCGATAGAACTACGGCACAGTTAGGATCTCTTCGTCCTGCCCAAGTCTACCATATACGATTATTTGCGGAAAATCATCTAGGCACCAGCGCTCCAAGCGACATTTTATTTGTGCAAACAGATTCCGAGGTTCCATCTGCGCCGCCACAAGATATTACTGTCGAGCCACTCGGGCCACAGCAGGTAAGTGGATACTTTAATTTGGTCTTTAATTTCTTAACATATTAAAAATTGGTATAAATGTGTACAACAATTTCCTTTCTGTACCAATTGAGTGCAAATTGTCAGACACGACATTCCACCTCCGATTGAAATGCAGTTACACGCCCAGCAAGGCTCTTTCTGCTTTTGGCTATAAGCCAGGGCCCCCACGGTAGTTTCTAAATTAATCAGCCCAATTTCCATAGTGTTATCAAATAAGGCTCTGGACAGAGTTCGTAGCATAGTCTGCAAAAGATGTCTTCGGATAACTGGCAAGCAGCAGTCATGTGCTCTCAACTTTTCTTCATAATGAATTCTTTAATAAGAAGACATTCTTCAGAGATTAAAGTCCATAGGGACATTAAATGTAGTATATAGACATGATTCTAAATTTGATCTTTATTTCTTTATTTGATCAAAAAGTTGCTGATAACATGGCGAGCACCTGTACGTGATTCATGGAATGGAGATCTATTGGGATATACGATTTCATATCAAAAGCAAGGTACTCCAGATAATGGTAAAAATCAGACTAAGGTTGGAAGCTTGATAACAGAAGGCTTAAATGACTTTCGTTTAACTGGACTGGAGAAGTATACTCAGTATGGAATCACTGTCTCGGCATTTAATATTAAAGGCGACGGCCCCCAAAGTGATGTGGCATTGGGTCACACCTTGGAGGACGTTCCTTCCGCACCTCCTCGATCCGTTTCATGCGTTGCACTAACTGCCCAAAATATTCAAATATCCTGGCAGTCGCCTCCAAAGAAACAATGTCACGGCATTATTCAAGGCTATAAGATACTTTATGAACCAGGATTTTTGGAAAGTGAATACAGCGTCCGGGAAACAAAAATTACATCGGCTCTAAGCACAGTTCTGCATGGATTGCAGCCTTTTACAAATTATAGCGTTCAGGTGTTGGCATTTACCCGGGCTGGTGAAGGCGTCTTGAGTCCAGCTGTGTCATGCATTACGGAAGAAGCGGTGCCGGATGCACCAGAGCTTGTCAAATCTGCCGTTAGCACCGAATCCTCGGTGATTATTAGCTGGCTACCACCACGACGACCAAACGGATTGATCACCAAGTACAATGTCTATATACGAGTCCTCGAAAAGGGTCAGGAGCTGAAAATACTGAAGGAAGTCTTGCCAGCACATAATCGACATTTTGAAGCAAAAGACCTTAATTTGCGAGAAACCTATGAGGCTTGGGTCACAGCATCGACAAGGGTGGGACAGGGTCCAAGTACTCCAGTGATCAAACTAGTGCCAAGCACGTCGATACCCGCTGCCATAATATCTTTCAGCCAGACCTTGTCCGTCAATTGGAGATCAGATATTAAGCTAGCCTGTATTTTTGTTGGAAATCCCAAAGCAAGCGCCGAGTGGAAGATACTTAATACGCGCTCTAAAAAGCAATTTCAACTGGAAGTAAGCAACGATAATACTTTAAGTCTTCGCAATATCCAACGGTCGCATGAGGGCAATTATTCGTGCATTGTGAGAAATCCCGTGGGCTCGGACCATATTGTTTACCAGCTGTTCGTTCAAGGTAAAACAATTCAGTTATTATAAGCGTTAAGATTTAAATAGATACTCTTTTTTTATTAGTTCCACCTTCTGCTCCTATTGTATCTGTGAATTCGGTTCACAAAAACTCGGTGTCAATTCAATGGAGAGTCGATGATATCGGGGGTGCTCCGATTAGAGGGTTTACTTTGACCTACAGGCGCGAATCGGGCGAATGGAACGAGTTTCAAATTGATCGACGCATAACTTCATATATGATTGAAAACCTGCAATGTGGCACCAAATATCAGTTTACGATGACCACCTTTAATAAAATTGGAACCAGTGTCACAAGTGCTATTGTTTCAGCCCAGACCAAAGGTATTTACTGAATATAATATTGTTTCGATTTTAAATTGATACAGCTGCCTTTTATAGGAAACAAGCCACTGGCACCGGAGAAGCACAGTTTTATACGCTCGAATACAACATCAGTTATCCTAGACTTGTCCTCTTGGCAGGACGGTGGATGCCCGATACTGCACTTTAGTATTGAGTTCAAGCATTATCAATCTTCTGGCGAATGGATCATAGTTTCAAATAAAATTGAAACCCATGTAAGTTACACTTCTTGAAATATCTTCATATATATATCAATATCTCTCCGCATTTATTTTCAGAACCGCTTTAGTATTGGTGACTTAGAGCCAGGTACCGCTTACCTATTGCGTGTCACGGCCAACAACAATGCTGGTTCCACTGCAAAGGAATTTTACTTTAAAACACAGAATTTAATTGGATTAACTGGCAGTTCGGATCCGGATGCACTGCCCGAGGAGCAAACTGTACTTATTGATGCGCACCTTATAGCTGTTATCATAGCCTCGATATTTGGAACAATTCTTGCTCTTATCGGAGCTTTTATCTGCTTTAAAAACTGTTTGTATTAAATATTTAAATATATATATATGCCTACAAATACTAAATACTTTATACTTTTTTAGATACACATACTTTGCTTTCGCGTAATGTGGACTCATTAAGGCCACAAAGTAGTACTACAGATGGAAAGGATATTCAAAGTCATGAACACTTTTATGGTACAGTACGCAAATCTTGCCAGCAAACCCCGCCTGAAGCGGTTGCTGGACTTGAGCGCATACCTGAATACTCAGAAGACATATATCCTTACGCTACATTTCATTTACCAGAACATGAAAACCAGTCCGGAAATATTGCTTTAAGCTACACGGGAAGCTCATTAAAGTACGATTCTCGCTGTGAAGATGATAATACATTATGTAGCTCTGGGTCGAAAGGAAAACGTCCCGTCTCAACGAGTATAGGTGGAATTAATCCAACTGTCAAGCTGACCAGCAATGTGATTGTTGATGACAGCAACAGTACAAGTACCGAAAAGCGACTAAAACGTCGTTCAAAAATCTTAAAGTCAGAATCAGAAGAGTACGATAGCTTAAATAGTGATAGCGAGCTCAGTGAGCGGGAACGCGTTCGTGAGGAAAATCGTGGTAATCGTGAAACTTCTAGTTATATTGATGAAGAAGGACTAACAGGTATTTATGTAAAGTTATTGATTTTCATAATATAATCGTGTTTGTCTTTCAGCACATGGGAGAAAACCAAGAAATAATGGAGGAATTGGTAAAGATAGGTCTTCTGTATTTAGCAGACCTCAACTGCATAGTAAGTTAGTACCTAATCTTTTTTGAATTTAGAATAAGTAGGCCGGGTCTTGGCAATATTTCTGTTGTCGTATAACGAGGGTTCTTTGTATTGTAATATATAATATTCTTCGGGAGTTCATTCGTGTACATTGTAGGAGGTAGACAGGCTGCTCAAAGAGCTTTTACTTCTTAGCTCTGCTCTGAAATACTTTTTAAACTAATTGTATCTTCGCTTTCCCGATAGCCTGGTTTGCTTGTTGCCTTTGAGACTTTGATCTAGGAGGACCTTCTAAACTTGACTTGACTGGAAAATTGTATTGTGTCAGAATTTTTTTTAATAAATTCAAAACTACAACGTTTTGGTTAACAACTTTATGCAACTAAGGTGATGCTGTCAACTATGTGTATTGTTAATTGGAGAATGCTATGTTAATCAGCACTAACATCTAATTGAGGTAGTTAATCTTACCATGCCTTTTGGCAAGAGCCCGTAGCACCTGTTCCGGCTCCTAGGCGAAAAAAAAGAGCGCATTCCGCGGAGAAGTGAGAGGGCCTTTTAATGAGATTCATATCGATAAAAATTGAAATGACGTTCATATTTAAAATGATTTATTTACTTCTACAGCATCCTGGACAGCGTACCCATCGACTGCAGGCTCTTTGACCCGACAACAAAGCAACAGCGGAAATCAGCGTACTCTTGTGATTCCCAGCGGAAAGTTCTCACAATTAAATCTGCCAAAGCTACAATCCAATGTCCAGATATGTCCCGAAGTATATCCAGTCGTCAGCGATACAAAGGTGCCGATAGTAGTACCAACAGCGGCACCCTTAATCGCGATTGTGGGGAAGCCCAGAGTATCCCCCGACCAATCACACAATCGGGGTCATATGTTGAAAAATTGAAAGCACACGAGCCAGATCAGCTCGGTTATCCCTCAATAACATGCTATAACAAAAACTATGGTGATTCGAGTGTAAAGCTATTAAAGAATACTGAGGGCGATCAACTTGGGTTTTTAAGTCATCAACGTAATATTTACAATATTGACTCACTTGATTCATTGGGCGAATCGAAGGGACCAAATAGGTCTCTGGAATACCAAGGCATGGACACATTAAGCAATACAGAAACGTTGGCTATCGGTTCCACGATGAGTGACCACAAGTTTCAGACGGAATGCAGCTCGGAAAATATTCAAAGGCAGTGCAGCAACATAAATAAGAACTCGAAAAGCGAGCAATTCGATTACATTTTAACTGAGAAGCATGTTAGTCCTCCATCAGCCTTTGTCGACAGGGTTGGTTAATCACTATTATTAGGCACAGAATTGATTTAACATGCATTTATTACTCAAAAGTAATTATAACTAATGAATGTAAATAATGATTAACAAAAGAATTGCATATGTACATATAGCGTAGTCAAAACATAACCATCAGAATATTTGAGCTATAAGTACGTAGTGTTCTCTTTAAGTGTTAAATGACAAAGCCACAGTTACAAACCTATTTACGACTTTTTTAAATAATTTTTTGTTCTTCGAATGTAGTTTAAATATAAGTTTAGTGGAAACGGCATACTGGGCTTGTTCATATGTGTGTAATAGCAACGAATATAGAATATAATCTTCGGTAAGAGGTAGAAGTAAGGTATGATCAGAGTTTTTTCTAGATGAGTTGGCAACAAGCGATGTTCCGCTGTTGTTCGTGTGTTTGAGAAAAGGACGTTTAAATCAATGTTTAATTGTAATATTTTTGAAAGCTTCGAATTAAGCTTACCCTTCAAATATTATCTGTACACATTTTGTAACGCATTTGCAAGAAGAGCAAAGCTACATTGATTGTATTTCGTACAGTTGAAAAAAAAGTTGTTTTAAATTGAAATATACTTCTTATTTATAAAAATTTATCGTTTCTGATACACTGCCAGTCAAATTATTCCAGTCAATTTGGCAAACATATAAATGCATATCAATGTATGCGTATATTTTGCCCATATCTGATATTTAGTACTAAGTACTACATTTAGGATGGAAAAAAACAATCTTCCAATTATTGCAATTAAATAGTTAAAAATAAAGTCTTACGTATTTCAATAACAAAATAGATAATTAGTTGGTATTAGATACTATCAACATACAATTTTTAAATTAAAGAATACTTATGAGAAATAAGCTATAAACATTTATAACCATAGTCGTAAGATACATTTTTGTACCGTATTGTATTGTATTGTATTATGATGTGATTAGTTTTGAGTATGCACACAGTTTTTTGATGCAACGAAGAGTGTACTTGTTTAAATATAAGCAAAAAAAAAAAAAACGTATAATACCCTTTCGAGCATGGTATTTTTGCATACTTAATATTAAGAGTACCAATTTAACAATGTTTTCACTGATTTTTCTCTGCAAACCAAAATGACTCCTAAAAGGGATAAGTTGAACACAATCGAGAATCTTGTTTAGCTATTGTAATCGGAACCTTTTAAATTTAATTAGAGCTGGACTTGATCAGGTCAAATTGAAGAAGTCTAACGCATAACGATTATTCCACATTGCGCTGGCCAAGTTTTCCCTTTCGCATTTTGATTTCATTCATTCCCGCTCGTAATAAAACTATTTGAAATTTGGTTTGAAATCGATTGGATTAAAATCTGAGCGGTAAACTTAACATATCGGTGAAACACATTCATACTTGAACAAAATAGAGCTTTCAAATTGTAATGATGATGATGAATGACACAGCCTTGTTCTTATATTTTTCACCCAGAAAAGGTGTAAGAATGAAATACCCCACTAATGAATTTTTACAACGATCTTTCAGGCCGATAAGACGAAATATTTTCCAAAAACCTCGACTTAGGTCGCGCACTTACATCATAAAAGTTGACCCAGGGTTAGGAAACTAACTTTATTAATCGGATGTTCTATTGTTTCGTAAGAATATAATATCCCTGTTAGGAGCAATTAAAGTAAAAGGGCAACTGAAAACGTTTTTCGTTTTAATCTAAGGTTTTCTACGAGTTAATTTTATAAGTTATAAGAACCACACAATATCAGTAGCTTAATATTAATTTACACGTGCAAAACTGCATTTACTGTGGATCACTATCAAAAGTATTTTTAGACTAAGATGGCAATCGATTCCCGAATTTTAAAGAATTATGTCATCCTCACATAAGTAAACAGAATGACTAATGTTTTATACTTCAACTTTAAATATAGGCGGATTAGCACGAATAATTCAAAAATTCTTATATCATAATACTAATAATTATTAAAATCTTGTAGCTATTGAAATGAGTAAACTAGAAAACGTATATTGTAAGCCCTAAACTCATCCATTAATATGGAGAATGTCATTCGTAAAACGATATTTTGAAATCGAGCTCAATTTGTATTGTCAATTGAAGTAGACCATTAAAGCGAAATTGTTGTATAAAACTTGAGTTTTTTTACTTGACTCGTTTTTACTGTTATTAGCTATTCCTCGAATTAGTCTGGCCACGTTTTTATATTCGCAACCCATTGAAATGTTTTACAACCTCTCTATTCCAACCAAAATGAGAAATATAAAACTGTTTTTAAGGTACAGCATTAGACCATGAGCAGGTAATTGTGGATATTTTGGATCATGGGAATCAGTAATTTTCCACATCATGGGTCTTGCAAATAAACACAAGAGTAGACCAATACAAGTACGTAATATCTTTTCGAGAACATCTCCACTTACGTCCAGCATTCTACCGAGTGAAGCCCCAAGTTCACGCTCATGATTGTATGTGGAGTGTTTGCTTAACCCGTTTTATTTAAAAATGCGATATCTATCGATTTAAATGCTTTTCTAAAAATACAGGGTGAGAAAATATATGATTTCTTCTAGTGAAAGCAGATGCTTGCTTAAGGTTAACACTTTTTACATATAAAATGGGTGGTGAATTCTGCAACCACATTCAACCGAGAATTAAGCTAACATGAAAAAAACTGAACTAAATTAACAGCACAGCATACAATGAAATCTCAATTGCAATTTATATAATTCAAAAATTAGTTGGAACCTTTAAATATATACCACCTTATAGATGAAATTAATCAATTTTAGACGACGACCGCCAGCTGTGTGTAAGCCACAAAAACATAAGTATGGATCTCCCAAGGTTTTACTTTGGCAAGTAGATTACCGATGACCTTCTCCAAAAATGGTCTTAAAAATATTCCTCCATCAACTAATCCCAAAGATCGGCTAGTTAAACAAAAAGCTATAGAGCCTTTTTATTTATATAAGAAGATGGAATGTTTGTCACTCTCAATTAAAGCATTCTAGCTATTGTCCGTAATTAGGTCCACGGCAGCGATTCCCCCATGCCACCAAGATTTTAATTGCTTATATGTGTATTTATATAGGGTATATGGTCACAGATAAGTGAGCTTCCGGAATATTTAGTTGCCAGTTAATGTGTTTGCTGAGAAAAGAAGAACGTAGACAAACACTTGTGATTGACATGCTCGGAGACTTAAGTACGTTCCGATAGTAAACCATTTATCATGTTTATTGGACCACTCACTGATGTTGTCATTGAGGAAATTTAAGCATGTATGTGCGTTGGGAAAGGAGAATGTATTCTAAAATTTTGGGCACTTAGGTGACGAATTTAAATGGTTTTTATTTGCAGGTCACACAATTTATGTGTATCCATAACATGCTATGAAAAATATGCATAGCATAACATATATATGTATATATATAGAGATAATATTTTAGCAACTAATTTAAAATATGTTATACGAACAAAAGGAATTCTTGCGTGAAGTGAATTTTGAAAACATTGAAAGCACACAGGCCAACCATAATAAGCTCTGTCAGCGTGACCAGCGGCGAAACCCCAACCCCCCTCCCTCTCTTGTGATGCTATGAGGGTGTACAAAGTTTACAAGGTTTTTGTGAATATTTTCAATATGATGACATACATAACATAGGTGCCCACGGTTATTCTTACCTTAGCTGGAGCATAGCTCAGTAAATGTGTGCCTTCCTTCTGCAATGTGTGCACGACAAATATTTGAAGCAGAAAATGCCACCGAAGGAATTCGTATAAGGGACTACATATTTTATATTACTGTTGTTTTACATTACTCGGCATTTTGCTTCTTGAAGCTACGTTAGAGCGGACACATAACTTAGATGCATCACGAAAATAACCGTCACCGTTTAACCCTTTTCATTATTTTAAGTCGTTTATACACTAATATAAAAGAAGACTCTTTACTTATATGAAATTCAGAAACAAAGAGCTTTAAATAATTTATATGCATTTCTGCTTTACAATATTTGAAGTTAGTTCAAAATAGATTCTACACATTTCAATAGGGCCTCCTTAATTTGTGTACAAAGTACTCACTAATCATAAATAACACACTGAAAAGGACAATGACTTAAATCATTTAAATATGTGTTTTTGCGACTATATAAGATATTTATGTGCAATTTATTATATTCTAATCTTCTTTCCACTGATGTAACTCAAAGCACAGAGTAAATAGATCGTAGTATGTAAAAATTATAATAGTTTGCATCACGTTTTCTCTACCGAACTTTCTCTCCCCGTAATAAAATCGTTGCTTTCAGGATACCTTCGGGAAGTCACTGACCATTCCCAGCTATGAGCAGGGGCATAGCTTGCCGGACAGGCTATAAATTTCCCCCACCGGGTCGGGGATTTCCCATTACTTTTCTCTCTGTCTTATCTACTTAACACTCTATATATCTTGCCTCCATTTCTTTACTTTATTAACATTACTCTTCTTACTTTCTTTTTTCCTATTTATTGTATTTTATTAATTAATATAGCAAACTAAGATTATTTTTAATTTTACTTAAGAACACTTTTTTCCTACTTACACCTTTCTGATTAGATGTAGGCTCTAATGGCGTCACTGACAAATTTAGCTGTGAAAAGGGGCACAGCTGGCCGGACTGGCAACTAAAACACCTCCATCGGTTGGTGATGCTATTTAGAGAACTATGTTATCTAACTAGGCTTTTAGCATATAATTCTATTATCTATTGTATGTATAATCTACGGAATAATGAGGAAGACACTCGTTTTGTCGACCTTAAATAAATAAATAAATAAATTAAAATTAAATTAGACGGATAAATGTGAGCTACCTTTCGTATGCATATTCTTTTATGTGCCATATTTAAGTCCTGAAAATTTCATTAAGATCTGACAAAAGTCATCCAAGTTATTCAAAAATGCAATTCCCATAGACTGAGGCTACGGAAGAATGTCAGCTGTGGCATGCTTGCTGGATTAAGTATTGAAGACTTCAAATTAAGAATGAAGCATGCGATGATTAAATCTATTTAAAAGAATCGATAAGTATCGATATTCTGATCAGTTCGCTGATCATGTACCGTATATATCCGTAAGACTAAGACAGATCAAGTAAAAAATGTAATAATGGACGTCTAGATTTTATAAATAGTCGTAAAGTTCCTAGCCTAGACACAATTCCAATTCTCAGGCCTATATGAAGAAAATGCATCAAAAATTCCAATAAGTGGAATGAAAATATATTGATTTTCTAAGATTTAATTTAGTTATTAAAATAGTATTTTACTCAATCTCTAATAAAATATTGTTATCGAAAACCTACCCAAAAGCATCAGACCATAATATTTTGACATTAGTAAAAATAATATTTAAAATTGTTCAAAATCTTTGTTTTTTTTGATGAAGTACAATTCAAATTAAAGACCCACCTATGCTTTTATTCCCAATAATCAGGAACAACCGAATCGTTTGCTCTCTCAGAAAGACAATAATGAAATATTTAATTTCTTGAGGTTTTGTATCTCAATCGCATTTTTTTAAGATTGATTTAAGATTTATTGCACTTATTAAAAGGGAGCCCTGCAGCAGTAAAAGACAAAAGTTATACTTCCTTAGTTGTTTGTGAATATTCCAATCTTACAGTTATTTGTTTGAGGAAAAGTTTTGTCAAAAAGTCTATTCGTGCTCGAAGTTTAGAATTAACTTGTTATGGGCTTGTGGATCCTAGAGAGCAAAAGCCACTTTGACAAACTTTAAGCAAATAAAATATGAAAACTACTTTTACCATTCAAATATTTATTTTCAGTCGCTCAAAACAAACGCTCAAACATGTCTGCCCAGCTAAGCGAAGAGTTCCTAACTGATGTAAGTCACCATGTCCATCTCGTTTATTCACTACGCAGAACAATATTTTTTAAACATGTGACCTTTTTCCTGCTTAAAATAAGGTTTTAATCGTACCCTACCCACCTGGTGGCAGGCACTTTGAAACCGTCTCGAAAATATGAGTGAGAAGCACAATTTTTAACTCAAATTCGGACTCTGTAAATTAAACTCTGTTAGCTCCATCTAAGCTACAAATTTATACCCCTCTATTCTGGTCGTTTGGACACAGTAATCCCTCAGAAGTGCTGCATACTTAGAGGCGTAAACAATTCATTATTCAATCCATTATTATTCAATGTCATTATTCTGGAAAAAGGAGAGCTGTTCAAAAAGTGATATATAGTATAGGATCTTCTTGAGCAAGCCTATTGGATTTAAGGAGCTAGAGTGATCAGAGTAATCACATTTAGCTTCCAGAATAGTTTGTAAGGGTCAAGATTCTTGGATTTTATTCATTTTTGTTGATATTTAATACTTGGTATAACTGTGGAGTAAGTAATTTGGTTGGTTGCGAGTTTAACTGAAAATGAGAACACTTAATTAGGTTTCAAAACCAAAATAACTACAATGAAAATGGCAGTAGATAAAATTATATCTAAAATCAGATTTACAAATTAAACCATTGTTTTACCAATAACTGAACCAAATTCAGGAAAAGTTTCAGTTCTACCATTAACAGGTGTTCTAAGAAACTGAACAAATTACGTTTCACGAGAAAGGAAAGAAAATATGTAACAACATAGAGGGCAAAAAACCCACCCTCTCCAGTCTCTCATTCTACTGTGCTCATATGGTTATATGAGGTGTATCTGTTGTTTTTGTTGTTACTTGGTTATCGTTAACACCTCTTCTTCAACTTTTTATCGTGCCCTGCGAATAATACCCTTTAATTGGTATCTTAAAAAAAGGTTCATTGGTTTTACCCAGAAATATTCAAAAAAATATATTTGTTATTAAATTATATGTCTTACTAATTTACTAAGAAGGTCTCTTACATTTATACACCTGGACAAACCTTTATATCCATTCAACGCATTTTCAACAGAGTATAGAAATTGGAAAAAATATTGCTTATACATGTACAACAGCCATAATTACGTTATTAATCATTTCGCAACATTTGTTAACGTAACGTCCAAAACAGTTCCTGCAAAATATACGAAAATAATGAATTACTTACATATGTAATTCATTATTTTCGATTATTTTGCAAGAACTATTTTCTCAATAATATAAAAGCACACAAGGCCTGCCTTACGCATACTTACAGACACAAATATACATATAAAAACGTGCATGTGTGCGTTCGTGTGTGCATGTATATAGTTACGTACGTCGACTTTAAATACACACACACACACACATAAACACACACATATACATATGCACGTTTAATATTAGCTGGTACAAGCTATCGACTTTATGGTTACCGTGCCTGCAATAAATCGACCGTGTAAAAATTAAATGACCGGAGTTCCAAGCACTCGTTTACAGAAACAATTATTGCCCATGCCCTGGATTTGAGTACGTCAAGGTTCCACAAGCCGTAAAGGAACCAAAACAACTGTCCCCGATCCTTGTTTTGGTGTTCAATTGTTGCAGTATATGTTAAAATGTTTGCACATTTGATATTACAAAGGAAGCAAAGTTGTGTAGTCGGGACTAGCCAAGCTACAGACCTGATAAAAATGCAGAAGTATCAAGGCATACTCTCAAAAAGGAACAAAAGAAAGTTGACACTAGTTTCCTTTGCGTGAGGTAGTTAGTTTGATTTTATATGGCAAAATATTCAGTTTTCAAAAACATTTTCAATGAACTCGCCTTTTTTGAGCTGCGTGCCGAAGATATTCTAACTTTATCTTTTTCTTTATCAAGATATATTGAACAAATCTTATTACATCGGACAACTATAGCATATAGCTTCAAACGCTTGATTTAAATAATATGAAAATAAAATTTATATTTTATGAAAAAACAAATCGATATTATGCCGTTACACTGAGCTTAGCACAAGCTCGACATCTGAAAGTCCAAATAGGCTGCAGAGAGGCGTCGTCGGAAGACCAAATAAAATGTTTGGAGGACACATTTTCGGGAGCAAAGGGAAGACCTTTGTCTGGCCCTCTTAGCTGTAGCATTATAACTTGCTTAAACAATGTCTATTTTCATGGATACTTTTGTAGTTTTAATCTACACGCTTTAGTTTGGTCGCACTAAGTAACTTTAAGTATACCTTAAACGTGACTTTGAAACTTACTAGACAAAGTTTACGTGCAAATTTCGCTCAGGTTCTTACAGTTTGTATGTATATACTTTACACTTATACATATTTATTTTCAATGATGCTTTTTCTACCAATGAATTATTATAAATTCCGGGTGTAAATATCAAAATGTATTTATATTTATAAATATGCATATGTGTCCGTTGACATTTACACGGTTTTGCCTGTGCTTGTGAAAAAACACCTTTAAAGAGTCAAAGTGGAGAAAATTCATGAGTTCTCGGCGCTAACAATTAAATACATACTTGTGCCAAAATTGTTGATTTCTACGAAGTATATTTGTTTTGCCTAAGTTGAATAACTTTTTGGGCTCAAATGTCATTAATTTTTATGCTACTTTGAGTAAGTTTGAGTTCTTGGACCAGATTCACTCATTGGCTACTATAGAATAAAATCCGGAATGCAAATTCATAACAGTAAATGAACTTTTAAAATGTTGAAAAGAGTCGTAAATTCACAAAGTATTTAAGTAACGACGATAATTAAATACGAGAACCGAACAGCACCAAATGCATATTGGTCGGGGAAGTGATTCAAAGGGTTAAAGGCCAGACGCTGCTTGCACAAGTGTTGCCACTTATATATTTGGCTCTTGCCGAGGGTATTAAAATTTGACACCAAATGCTTACACATTTGAAGAAACATCTCCAAGTTCACATAGAGTATATATAATATGGATTAGGCTGTGCCAGTAAGCACAAATGGATATAAGTCGAAAAAAAGCTGTTGACAGTTTTTCTCTAATAGTCTGTTTAAAACTTACCAAAAATAAGCATGGAACGAAAATAAACAGTTTGAACATCGACTGGGCAAACTCTTTAATATTATTAAAATATTTAATATTAATTAAGTAAATAATTGATGAGAAAAGACATTTACTCTCAGAAAGTCCGATCGCCGAATGAATGTTTGCATGTTTCCAGCAGCAAAGCGCAAAAACTGAAAATATTCAATTAAAAACGAGTACAATTTTTTTCTGAATGTATGTGGGTTTTTTCCTTTATAGTTATATATATTGTTTAATTAACAACTCAAAGGGATTAGCTCTAGCTTCGAACTTTACATATTCGACAAACTTCATTTATTAATTTAAATTGTATCTTTTAGTTTCCTTAAGTTAAAGAAACAGGTAAAATTTTAAGCCACATCCAGTGCATCCCATAAAACCATATTTTACTCATATTTATAAATTTAATCGAAAAGTATTTCGTATATATCTATTTCATAGCATTAGAGCTTGACACTGACAGCAAATCCCTTAATCCAGGGTTAAAATTGGGAAAAATACGTGTATTTATGTAAGTTTCTTGTGCACGACTAGAATAATACCCTATACTCTTGTACAAGGAGTTTGTAATTGTTTGATTAAGGGGGGGATATTAAGCATCAAAGCTTATACAAAACTGTTTAAGTGTAGAAAATGTAATATATTATACATATTGTTATTAATTTTAGGTATACATTTATTGTTCCATGTTCATTGAAGAATGGAAATAGAAACTTTTAAAACAAATTCTACAGAATGTACTGCCCCATAGTGAAAAACAATTTCGTACAGGTTCATGAAAAATAACACAATTTCCAATATCAGCCGAGAATATTTTCTATAAATACAACAATTTTGCTGTAGTTCGATAGTTATTAATTATAGCAAGATCTTTACTCAAAAATATTAAATAAATTTGTCTTATCAAAGACAATAGAAGGATTCCTAAAACTGATTTAGATTTCGTCAATCTTAAATTGAATAAAATGTGTAGTAGCTAAAAGAAAGTTATGTAATTATGGCCATACTAAGGTGAGGCTGGGATATCAACTTCGATAACGATACGTGTATATTTTACTTGGTTAAACTTAATTCTTTAGACTTTAAAAATGTATATACCTATCTTAACAGCCCAAATAGCCTAGTGAAAATTGAATTTGTGATTAGAACATAAAAAATGAATACAAATTTAGTTTATCTTACCTATAATATTCTTTTAGTGAGCCAAAGAAACTGGGTATAAAAATTACAACAAAGTTCCAAACGCTGAAACACGAACACTACAAATGCATTAGAATTGAGTTGAAGGATGTTTTCCACAGTTCAACATTTTTTCGTACATGCTGACAACCGCCTTATGATTTCATGTTGACAGGCGAGCGAGGTAAGCTGTATATCCAAAAAAATATATGTAGACAGATACACATGTATGTATGAAATAACACATAAGTATATCCAGCGTACGAAAGAACGGGGGCATACTCCCAAGCCTGTATTAAGTTAGACCGTGAAGCATGCTAACCCGGAATGACATACAAAAATTCGCTGGATCTGACACATAGGGCCCACAATGAAGCTTGCGGTCGAGAACTCGCAGCATATGGGGGATGGCGCATGAAGGGACAAAGCAAATGGCAAAGTACGCACATCTCTTTTTCTGTCAAAATGCTGTCAATTTTTCTGCAAACATTTTAGCGCTAAATTATTAAGTGCCAAATGTCGGAAGTGTCTACATTATTATATACAAACAAGCGTACCCGCCCGCATACACTGCATTATAGTAGCTCGCCATAATATTTATATAGACGTACATACGCATATATACATCATATTCAACCCATCCGAATAATGATGTAAGCAAGCAGCATGCAAAATGTCCTCTTCTTATAACCTTGCAGAGGCTAACATAATTTGGTCAGATAATATGCGACATATTAGTGGGATTTTTGAAACTGAAACTAAAATGGAAACTAAATGGCCGGGTGCCCAGAAAAGTAAAAAGTGGGTTATACTAAAAGTTTTGACGGATTCAATTTTGAGTATAATCCAGATTTTTGTTCGTCGAAGAAACAGTATTGGATTTCAACATGGAGAACTTCGCAAGTTAAAGAAAATTGAGATGGGGAAGAGTATTTAATTTTCGGCACACTTAAAACAACAGTTTTATCCTTAGTATAAAAGTATATGTATTATTCCTACTTAGCGTAAGATTCGCTTAACAGCATGATGTAAGCATATAAAGGAAAGTTTACTTTTAAAAGCATCTGCTTTCCTTTCACGTTTAGTAAGCCCCTATAATAATTATCTCCAAACTTTCTACATTTTTGCAAAAGCTTTTATACTAAAGTCAGGATGTGTCCGTTGAATTCACAATAAGCGAGTGTATTTTAATGTACTCTCGCGGACAAGACATATCCATATCGTACAACATAAGGGTGTAGTTTTATACCCCTCACCCATTAAAACTGGGTAAATATCTATGTATCAAGCTAAAGCAAGTATCTCCGACCCTATTAAGCATATGTATTCTTGATTGCAGGGGTTGAAAATTTCAACGTGGATCTTCAATCGCCCACTTCTTAAGTTTTAAATTTAATAATTTAATCGTCCTTAGTCGAGTATGACCTAATATATTCAATGGGAATATATTCAAAGGAAGTGGCGTGTGCCAATTTTAAATATAATCCCAGGAAATGAATGACCAAGCTTGATACATTTAAAAAGATCTGGTTTGCCGGAATACTGTTTTCTGGATTCGTAAATTTTCCAAGCCTGCCAACCCCACACTTTTTCTATTATATTAAATATGGCCTCTGGTGTTATGCAAATTTGTCAATGCCGATGTGCCGATATTTAACAATTGAAAATTTCATAAAGATCAAATATTAAATACCTCAGTTATTAATTTCTCATAGTGTGGATTTGAGGAAAGTCACAGCTGTCACAGGGTTCGGCAATATCTCCTAGTCGGGCACGCTTCTTTCATATTTTGCCTATATTCTTAATATGTACTCAGAGATTATTTCAAAAGTACTCTAAGCATGTGCACCTTGCCTTTATTCACAATGGGAGTCAACAAAGGTAGTCGCATATTCGACATCATTTCAAGAGCATCTCAACTTCCTGCGTAGAATACATATATGTTATGTGCATATGTACATGTATGTGTGTGCGAGTGTATTTGGAAACTACATAAGTGTATTCATATCCAGTGTTTGATCAGCACGTCCTAGGCGTGTATTGAAATATCTTCAGTATCTTGCAAATTCAATTTAAAGCAATCAAATCATCGAATATAATCGAATTGTGTGCGATTTATGAATAAAGAGAATGATTTCTACCACAAATTGACACCAAATAAAACATAAATTTCTCTTCTAACAAAGTTAGCAGTCAAAGTTAGCTTTGCTGCAAACAAAAACGATTTAGCTCGGATTTTTGAAAATCCCATCACGTCGCAGTATAGCACCCACAGCTCCTGATGACTGTGCTCTGTGTGGCTCCTCGTGCAGCAGTCACATCAGCAGCGCCTGGCCACCATATGGGGTGGCTGGGTGAGGCGGAGGGGGTTGGGGGTTGGGGGTTGGGGGGTGCAGAGTCGCCGGCAGCTACAATTCATGTGCGAGATGAAAACTCATCCGAGCGTATGATTTATCATCAATGGTCTGCGATTGCAATTTTAATTTATGACATCAATAGCGAAGTTGTTTGGCCGGCAGCGTGTTAATGGACACTATTGTTACTGAACGTGGATGTGTGTATTTTACTGTTGTATTTCGCCCTTCAAAGGGAATTCATACTTTGTCAATAAGCTTACAGTGGTGACCCATGTGCTGAAAGGCTGAAAGGTGATATGTGAAGTATAAAATAAAGTTTAACGCGTGAATTTCTCTCCTGAGCGATTCAATGCGATACCTTGTTGTTTTAATATTCAAATTATTGCCTGCTCGCTCAGGTTGACACCCCACAGACACACGATCAAAACGATATATATGTTATATATTTTTTTCAAATATTATTTTTTAACAGCGTTCAGTTCGTTTCTGCGTTATTGAACATAGAAACTTGAATCTTGGAGAGTATTCTAGTGCATATCTGCGTCACAAAACACGAAAACATTTATGACCACCTCAAGAGGTAAGCCAAAAACTTTTCCGGTCACGCCAAACAGGTAGGAAGCACGCTACGTCCCACACAGCTCAATTTTAACAAGCCTACTCATGAAATAAAGTTTAACCAAAAAATATTCCGGTCAAAATTGCAAAAACTCTGTGTTCATAATCATAGTTTGGAGGTCACTGCTTTTTGGTTACAGTCGTCGAGTGCCCAACCCAATAATCAAGAAGGCTGAATAAATCCTTAATTACAATGTGCACAGAGTATTGCGTATTGCGCTGGCATTTATATTTGGTTGTACTGCTTTCACATTCTTATTAATTTTTTTTTATACCCTGAACCTATTGAAATTGGTATTGTGCAAATTTATTTATACATATACATATACAGGCAGTTGCAGAAATCTCCGATCTCTTAACAATACAAAACAATACAATCGCAATTGCAATGCTGTTGAAAGAATTCAATAAAGACGGACAGGAATGTGTGTCGAAAATCCAAACTTTTTTGACAATTTTTTCGAATATCTCGAGTCCCGTGTCAAACAAATCGTATGAACAAGTACCTTAAACTGTCCAAAGGACAACAAAATCGCCCTTTCCGTTTCCAATATATGGCCAATTTTCCAAAAAGGACATTTTTTAATTAGCAACAATATGCCCTTTAAAATCGAAGAATTTTTGGCTAACTTTGCCATTTGAAGGACTATCGGGATGTCCTTTAGCCAGTAGATATTCCTCACCTTCCCATTGAAGAATTTACAACCCAAAGGACCAAAATCCTTCAGACAAAAAAGTTTTAGGGACGATTTTGTTTGAAATAAATAAGCCATAACTCGAGCATATCCTTGCGTATCCGGGCGAGTCATATGTCAAAATAAATGTGTTGGCGATTACTACCATAGACCGTCGCAGCAGAACAACATGCCATATTGACTAATAGGGCCACACTGACACAGAATAAAGTTGCGCAGATCCATAAAAACGGCGCTCAGAAAGAAGAGCACTCGATCGACCAGGCGAGAACATCAAATCAAGATTGGACCAATCAGCGATCAGCACCGAAAGCAATCGTGAGCGCGTGAGCGTAACTAGAAAAATGACAGCGAACACACACACGAACAGGTGTCTGCTTATCTCGGGCTTTGGCTCATCTCTGCGCATATACGTGTTTGTGTGGGTGTGTGTATGCTATGCAATGTGGCGCATAGTTCTCACTCGAATTTTGATCGCCTGCCTATTTTCTGTGAGCCGGTTTTTTAGTCCGCTTAAGCCACTCAAAATTTTTACACTCTTGTAGTTTGACCGCAGTGTTCAATATGAAGATGTTTATTAGGAGCTGCCGACTCGGGGGAGTCTGAAAGTTAATGCATATAAACTATATATATTATTAAACCAAAAAAAGGGAATTTTACTCCCGATTATAGGACGCATAATTCCTACTATGAATTGGCATCTAAACAAATTAAAAATCGATGGGTTAAAAAAAGTTGTTGACCAAAAAACGAGTCGTTTGAAATATTCCTTTGCATAGTTTATCTGATTTGGATTCAATTAATCATATAGTCTATCATACCCGACTGGAACGTTGCTTGTTTGCTTACACGCCAATTTGTGGACTTGGGTCTTACATATTTAAATAAGTTTATTATTAAAAAGATTCATAAAAAAGCAGTAAAGAAAACCGAGAATTAAATGAATCAATGGGAAAAATGTACAATAAGTATGAGTCTTCAACTGAACAACTAAGATTTTATTGTGCTCACATAATCACTTTTTACCAAAGCCCCTAAACTGTGCTCATAGAATGAAAAGTCGAAAGGCAAAGGCAAAGGCAACGTCAACGGCAGCCGGCAACAATAACTTTTAATCACTTTAAATAATAAAATCCAAGAAACACTTTCGGATTTACTGAGTTTCTTGTTGGGGATTACCTCAGTGAATCTCGACGGCTTAGTAAAATGCCTTCAGCACTAGAACATCATGGCTCCGCAAGTCTTAAGACCGCTTGGCATTCAATCGTATGTATATACTCGCAAATGCGGATTTTTGCAACATTTCTCATACCCAAAAGCGGCTTCTTAAAGGAGTCAAGAGCTAGCCGGCGGGCGGGCGGGCGGTCGGGCGGAGCAAACAAAAACTTAGATGAACGCTGGCGGCGGCGAATGAGTAGATATAGGGACTTTACTGTCTTTGCCTCGAAACGCGAATGTGAACACAGCAAACTGTTATTGCGAGATGCTTTGATAAATGCCTTTCTTTCACATTGATGATAATCTCAACTAATGAGGAATTAAAATTGGATTACAGAATACTCTAATTAAAAGGCTTATGCGAATGCAACAATGAATTCTGAACATTCGGATTAAAAGGGATAATGTATGTAAGTAACATATACATATATGTATAAAGCTGATTGCAAAGTTTCTTTTAACTGTCATATTATTAAATGACTTAAGGACAAAAAGAGTACATGTGTTGTTATTTGTATACTTAAAGATGGTACTTATTCTCATTGTGCATTGAAATGACAATGACATATCTGTCTGTTTGCATACCAGCTTGTTCTTGGATTATCAGCCATCTTCATAAAACTATCCACACGTTTATCTTTATGTTATTGCATAAAACATAGTAATAACGAGCCTATCAAAAAAACCAGCCAGACTTTCTTGTTTTTTTTTCTTCTATTGAATTTTTGATCGATATATTATTGACCAATATCAGTCTAATAATTTTTGCTGTTAGCTTGAAAAATTTGTACTCTAATTGGACTGTTAAGAGGTACTCAATGATTTTGGGACTAAGGGACAATAAGCCGAGTGACATCCTAAGCCCTCGTTCAGATCACCCAACCTAGTCAGTCATTCAGATAGGCTAATTGTTTTCTATACGAGCCAAGTAAAGAGCAAGAAGCATTGTAATCGCCACCATTAAAACACTGTCAATCGCTCAAGAAAGCAACCCTCTTGGAAGTACAGTGGTACTCGAACAGTTGGACTTAGACTGCCAGACCGAACTGAACCAAGCCAAACGAAACGAACAGTAACAATTACAACAACAATAATTACATTCGCAATGCCGATGTCGACGAAACAACAGAGATTATTGTCAGCCAGTCAAGTGGGAAGCTGATGCTTTTCAAAAAGGCTTTGAACAATAAATGATGTGAAATCTCCTGAAACAGTGTGTGTGTGCGTGTGTGTGTGTGTGTGTGTGTGTGTGTGTGGGTATTGTGATATGGCGCTTGCAATTCGCGAAGGGGGCGCATCCACATCCTCAGACCGTCTTGCTGGGCTCTTGGTTCCTGTTGCCTGGCACTCTTTTTGCCAAACAAAGCGTTAGCTGTTGTCGTCGTTCCTTATGCATGGATGCCTGACTGCCTGGCTGTCTGGGCCTGTTTGCCTGCACCAGCTTCCGTTTGTTTTTCGGCACCGGGAGCGACTTGGTAAGCCGTGCTCTTCTTACATTTTTCGTCGAAAACCAAAAAGCAAACATTTTTTCCTGAGACACTCGACTTGCACAAAGTAAATCGGCTTTTCGATTGTATTTGAAGTGGGAACGACTACTAAACACACAACCTTCCTCGCAAAGTACAGAAATTATGCTCACATAACTCACACGTATTCGTACATCGCTAATGCTCGTGTCTGCGTTCCGTAAAACAGATACGGCCACCGGTGAAGGACGACTGAGCAAGTGGCCAGAAGAGGAGTCAATTGATGCTCCTGATACTTTGCATGCATATTTTTTTGTTTTAATACCCTCTACTCATACAACATGAAAAGGGTATATTGGTTTTGGGCAATGCCTGCATTGCTGTTCTTCCGTTAAGTGCAATGAATTTGCAATTTTTTACATTATTGTAGAAGGATTGTGAATAAATTAATTTTTTGACCGATTCTTTTCATAGCCATGCGCAGCTGATAAGATTTTACTCATATATAGCTTAATTTTGTACCTATCATCCCTATAGTATAGTAGAATGATCCGACATATGTACTGCCGACGTAAGCTGAAAACGACTTCAGTAACATTTTACATAGGTATTTGAAAACGTGGTTGAAGTCCATCAAATAATGAACCAACAATTGCAGTCAACGTTTTTTTACCCATTTTAGTCTCATGTGGAGAATCTTCATGAAACATTTGTCCGCATTTTTCATCCAAGAGGAGCGAGAAGAGAGTTCGGCCTAAAATTTTAAGCTTTTTGTGTACCATCAGATTGGCTTCAAACTAAGTTTCAAAGATCTTTGTAGCTGTCGGGTTTAGGCGGAGGGAAGTAGTTCGGTTTCGAATATATATACAATAATACACAATGAAATAAACAATTAAATTAAATGACCCAATATAAAACTGGTCTTTTTTTGCTGGATGTGAAGTGAAAAATTCTCACTTGTCAATCCGAAGCTCGGATCCCTAAGCCATTTTATTTTTGATGTTTTTCAAACAAACTTTGACGCCCGTCTTCTAACTCTGCCGGCTAAAATTTTTTTCGAAATTCTGGCTTTGACCAAAGTTTACGGTTTTAGTTTACGTTTCTCACCATTCACTCAGCCATTCAATCAGTCGGGACTACTATATGAAAGTAGTCAAATGTCTGTGAGGACATTTCGAGCCTGGGTCCCAGGTATTCCTATTCGGGGTCCTCTAGTGAGGGGCCGTTAAATGTTTTGTATTTGAGTGAAAATTTCACCCTCGAAATAGGCAATAAGCCCATATTCAAGCCGTTTCTTGGGTACTGACCACACACCCACCCAAAGCGTGTGTCTGTAGCATTCTCATATATTTTAACATATGAATGAATTAAAATCTGTGGCAAATTCATAGCCAACGCTGTAATAAATAAGCCAAAGGGACCTTGAAAAAGTTAAATAAAATAATTTCACGGACTTTGTTTAGAGAGGAATTTCAAAAATGTAAAACATTTACTGAACTTATTTGAGAACACGTGTTTGGGCTTATGCATTATTTATATTTTATTTTTGTATTATTTGCAGGAATTATGTTTTTATACAATGTACCCATAGAATATGGGTTAAACGGAGAATATTGCTTTGTGCAAATGTGTCTAACAAACAGAAGGCATACCTATCCGATCCCATACAATGTATACATTCTACATCAGATTGACGAGCAGAGTCGATTAAGGCATGTCCGTATGAATATTTCGATCTCGGAAACTTTTTGTGTTTTGGAGTTTTGAAGGTGGCTCCTGCGTTCATCAAGACCCCGTGTTGATTAATGTTAGCAACAAGTTCCATCTTCTTAAGATGTATAGCGGGTGAAATACGATAATCCGGCGATCCCGCATACAGATTAAGGCGATTTGTTGAGAAGAATTGCTGAAGTGCTGCACGCCTTTCAGATGGAGAATCATTTGAAGGTTTCCGATTTTGATCTTGTAAGCAATTTGCCTGAACTGTGTTGCCAGAGTTGTGACCTTTAATGATAGCTCTTGTGGTGTCTTTGATGATCTAAATGGCCAGCTATGTGGAAATTAAATGTTACTCCTTGCACTTGTTGGCTTTAGCTGCTCTTGTGTTTATCTTACCTGAGCGTTTGTCAGCGTTTTGGGAAATAATGAATTTCATTCCAATTATTGGTATCATCCTGCACCGGAAGGTCATCTTTTCTGAATCGCGCCCACCTGCGGATGTTATCTAAATGGTGGTGGGGAAAAAGTTCTGAATTTGATAAGAGAGTAGGGCTGATAATAAAGCTGTGCAGTTTTGGAATGGATTGAATTTACTTATCAATTGAAATCAGTCGAGATTAGTAGGCGTAGATCTAAAAATTGATGTCTAACATTAGAAGTAACAAATTTGTACTGGGCAAGGCCGGGAAATACCAGCTGAAAAGGATTTAAAGTCCACATCGACACGTGGTGGACTCCGTCTGTCTCTCTCTTAGCTGCTCTCTGAGTAAATAGAAATGCTTACGGTACTGTCTCTCCAACCCCTGCCATGTGGACGCCAATGGGAGCGCAGCATACACACTCCCCGCCCATTGAAGGGGCAAGCGTCTGCTTCGGGCTACATCCGAGCTGGCCCGATGCACGGGATTCTAGCATCACACGGTACGCAGAGCTTATCACTAGCCGACTTTGCTCAGTTTCAATCAGAGCTTGTCGCGGGACGGTCGAGTTTAAGTTGAATTAAATACAAATAGTCGGCGGCAACGCAATCGAGGCTCGTACCCAAGACGTGCATTCCCGTCGTTCCGTTCATAATTGGCTTAAAAGCGTGCATACATATGAGTGCATATATGCAGATATCAGGCTGATGATAATTAAGATATCATAGACTCAAACTATGTATTTTAATTCACAAAAGTGAGCGAGCTGGCCAATTCTTAAGCACACCAAATAGATGTCGTCGTTGCAGCAATATGTTATTCTAATATAAATATATCTATCGACAGATTAGTAATTAGTATGAATGTATTTATGTTTGAAAATCGCCCGATCATTAGTGCATAAAATATTCATTTCGTTAAGAGTTTAACCAGTGCAGGACTTGAAGAACAATCGCGACACGAGCATTCCCAAATCGCTGCTGTTTTTCACACCATGGACAGAAATGCAATACAAACAAAAAGGAAACGGCAAATACTGAATGAAACTGAATGCATTTCTCTCCATTTCTATTACTGTAAGCATATAATTATACATTGCTTTTACTTTTTTTTCTGCTTAATCTCTTCTTTATGGCTTAAGTGCAAACGTATTCACTGAATGCACATTAAAACAAGTTAGTGAAAAAGCATCTCTGATGGGCCAAAGATGTAATATCCCTGTAGACATGGTCTTACGGCCTATATCTATATCGCAATTGCATGATTTCGGTTAAGATTTCTTAAGAAATACTTAAGTTTTCCAAACAACCAATTATTCCTATAAAGATGCATGCTATAATGGTCCGATATTCGACAAAATTTTGCAAGAGAGCAAGAGAGAGCTCGTATATGTTAAGTTCGATTATTAAATCTTGAAGAACAAAAAAGTTGTTCAAGCAATAGTTCAGAAAATTCGATCGCATATGTAAAGCCCCTGACGATCCTTTATGTCTCATTTGCTGATATTGATCAAGAATACGACAAAATGATTATACATATTTTCAGAATGCCAAAGGCTTTAGTCAAGTTTTAAGTTAATTGCATAATGGAACTTGCCAGCTACTTAACTCTTATTGTTATTATTATTAAAATCATCCCCTAAAAAGGGTCTTTTGTCACGAGATTTCTAACTCGTCGAAGGCGACATCCTCGACTCAATAAAGTACATTTGAACATTCGTGGCCAGTGTCTACAACCGATCCATACAGCAAAGTCAATCTGAACCCATTGAAAATGGGAAAAAGGTTATGTTTTTTATTAATGCAACATATGTACATATGTTCGCTGTTAAACCAATTTATCATACGGCGATCTACCTCTCGAAAGCAGAACTTTTCTATAAGAAATATCGTTAGCATCGGAATTTTATATTATGTGCTTACATTCCTTGGCAGATTAGTTGTCTAAGTGACTAAATCAAGTGGGAAACTGAACTGCAGGGATTCGATTTTGGTTTCCAGCGCCGCAGAGCAATTTTATCAATTGGATAGCTCTGAGCATTTTCCTAGTAGCGATATATATATATAGATTTTGGAATATGGTTCTTTAAACATTGCCAATCTTGGTGATAAGAGTCTCGTATAGTGTATGAAGAGGCTGCCAACCCAAAAGAAACTGTCAGTGCTCCGATTTACGATTTGAAACAATATTTCGTATTAGGGTTTGGTTCGTAAGCCTGCCTTCGAGATCCTTGAACCTAGGATTTGTTTAAAGGCTGAGATCGCCGGATTTATCATTAAGGAATCTCAAATTGCGTTTACAGTCTCATTACAGCTTAATTCATACTTACCATGCATGCATTTAAACATATGTTGTATATTAGATGGCGATCTTTCTGTAGAGGGTATTATAACTTTTTCGTGAAATATGTAACGCATAGGAGGCATACAACTATATAAATTATATTCTTGAGCAGTATCAAATGCCGAGATGAACACATAAAATGTGTTTGTCTAAGCTTGACCTTCTGGTGTTGATAGAATATTCTGATTATCTTTTAGTCGGACTTGCCCTACTGGGATAGTATTGCTTGTTTCGATATTGGAAGCGATCAAGAAACATGTCCAAAGTCGACAAGCAAACGTATAATTACAAGTGTAAATATGTAATTCAGTAATATATTTATGTATCTATTTACATACATACAAAGGCATTTAAGCGGAAAATTCCATGTCTTTCTTGGATAAATATGGTTCGGTTTGGGGTAAGGCTCTCTTATAATTTGTTAACCTGGTTTGGTTCATAGTTATAACAATTAAGGAAAGCTCTATGGATATCTTTTCAAGTATCAAATATCTATAAAAATTGGAATACCCTAGCTAAAGCGTTATGCTTATGCGCACATTTGGTTTAGCTTCCTACATATATTTTTATAAAAATTGCAGTTCTTAGCTGTTAGCTGTTGGCTATTTAGCAGTCATTTTGAGAAATATATATTCCATCAACCCTGGCATTTAAGCCCGCGTTTTTATATATAAGACTATTTCTCTTGACTGACTGACTTATAGGTGATCACCACATAGCCCAAACAGAAAACTGAAATTGTTGATGAAAGATTTGGATCGTAAGGTTTCCGGCTTAAATTCATTTTACCATGGGAAGTTTTAGGTTTTATCCGATCGGCTGCAAATTTATTTTGTAAACTCTATATAAGAACTAAATATATACGTGTTTTAGCGAAATTGAAAATTCTAGCTGCAAATTTGCCGGAAATTTTGCAACTTTATTATTTGCCATCTGATTGGCTTCTAGATTATTGTTAAATATTCTTGTTAAAATGGATTTAATACGTTCCTCGCCGTTTCCAGTGTTTAAGGATGTAATATCCAGATCAACGGTTCAATAAACAAATATTTTGGCTTCAAGATTCTCAAGTCAAGACTAATATGGACGAAAACCGTTGACGATTCGAACTTTTTGTTCTTTATTCGATATACATTTAGCCTTTATCTATGTAAAATATATCTATGGACTATACGTCACCCTTAAATTCGGGATAGAATGGGTAGATTTATATTTATAAATCTAAAATGCCTGCTACTAGAAATATATAAAATCACATGTATGTTTCATGCCTACTAATTTATATACATAAGTATATGTATTTGTAACGTATTGATTTGCGAACTCTGGAATCGGTCAGCTGAACAAATTCATGAATATCGCAACTGCTGCTGATGGAATTGATTGCCTTTGGCAATTTCTCAACATTTGGGAAATTCATTTAACGATTGACCTTTAGCAACGCTTTTAATTTGTTTGGAGGTCTTATTGCTTCTGTTAAAAGTATTAAACCTTTGTTTCATCAAACAGTTCCAAAACAAAACCACATTAAAAATTTAATTCGAGGCGAAAAATCGAAATTAAAGTGCCGGCGGCTATTAAGTGCCTTGTGCGTTTCATTCACGGAGTGAATACCACAGTAGTGCTCAGCTGTCATTTAACCGCAGATTCTATGCTTGGCCTATCGCAGTTCCCATCCCAATGAATGCAGAGCTGCTTGGCTGGCTCCCCTCAGATATACTATAAGGTCTCGTCTCATCCTTTTCCTTGCTCGTCGTATCTAATGTAATTGAATTAAGTGGCGACTTGTTGATAGGGAACAAAGTCAACAGACACGGTACGCTCCACAACTCAATTGGGCACTGGCACGGGACGACGGTGTTGGTGAGGTGAAAGGGATGCGGGCCCAGTTTATGAAAAGCGCAGCGGCTTAAGGACTGCCTGTGAAAGGAGTATGGACTTTTACAAAATTACATACGTATGTATATTGGCAATTAAGTTCTTAAGCGGAACCGAGCAGTATCATTTCAATATGAATACAGAGTATGCAAATGTTCTTCTCACTTCTTCGAGAGCAGCGAGCACACGCTGAACCCATTTAAAATGGAAATAGTGGTTGCGTACAAACGCATGTGTGAGGCAGCAGGCGGGTTCTTCAACCACAAAGCAATGTCTCTCTGCCTGTTCATTCCTTCCGCCAGTCTCTTCATATATAACACATGTACGTGTGATCTCAGGCACTATAAAAGATAGATTTATTTAAAATCATCGATAACTAGCCCCGATAAAAGTCGATATCAACATTCAGTGTATTTACTATATGACAGAGTTTGTAGAATATTTCATATTTTAACTACGCTTCCTTTCCTTCGAAACTTTTATAAAAGCCATATTTGGGGGAACATTTTAAGGATATCGTATTTACACTCAGTTGGATCTTATATTTATGCCCCAAAGATATCATATTGATCGAACAATTAATTTTGTTAATTGATTAATGTTTGATTTAAGAATTGAAACTGAAATTGAAACTGAAAAGCCTTATCGAAATATAATACATTTCTAAGAGTTATTTTATTTGTGTATACGTGTGTATTTTTAGGGTATCACCCATGCGAACACTCCCGCCTAGAGCACTCCAACTTGTTTTTTTTTTATTACTATATTATTATTACTACTACTCTCCTGAGACAGTGCATCGAATGGTCTTCGTACAGTGATAATTTAGCGTCCCATCTCATTGTTCTTTGTGTTGCATGGCAACTTTTGCCGGACAACTATTTCAGTTGCCTCTTTTGCCGTACGATTGGGTACGCCTCATCAAAGTGTCGCCCCTTTAAGTACATAAAGAAGTATATACATACATACATGTAAATATACATAGCACAATTCTGTGATACATGAAAGCAAGTTGTGGGCACAATTCCTGCCTAACATTAAGTGTAAAATAATAATTGAATTTTTTCATATTAGTAATATAGTTTAAAGCATCTGAACATTATTTTTAATTTTTCAGAACTTTAAAAAAAAAAGAAATAGGAATTAATTTTGCATGAACGCTGATTAATTAGTGTATATTAATACACAATAAGGGCGCTCTAGTCGGGACTGCCCGACTAGGGGATTCCCTGAACCTTCTTCTACCAACATCAGCTATGTGAAGGCCCTCAACCGACCAAATAGGTGAAAATTGTAAAACTTTGCATATCTGACCTCATAAGGCTTATATATTCTTGACCTGGAGGACTAGCTGATTCGAACTATCCATGTCAGTCAGCTATGCTCTTTGACCCTGTCGGTCTAAGAAACTGCAATAGACAACATTTGATATTGTGTATGTATAAATATAAGGAAGCTTGAATTTATGAAGAGACTGTTGGGTTCAGGCTATCTCCCAGTCGGTTACTCCTCACTAGAGTACTCTTACTTCTTAATTTTCGTTTGTTCTGCATCCTGCAAAGTATTCGTTAATATTTCAATTGGTACCTTTTTTCTAAAAACTTATGGTGATATCCATAATAAACAAGTAAGAGGTTCTAGTCGGGAGCTCCCGACTAGGGGATACCCTGAACCCTCATATTCCAACACCAAATGCAGCGCGCGCTTATAGATAGAGAGTAGCGTTGAGGTGGCGATAGGTATAAAATGAAAGATAATCGATATATATATACTTTTCTAGAAGCTACATGTCAAGTTTGGTAACTCTAGCTCTTATTATTTACCAAAATTGCTTAAAAAACAGGATATCGATATAAATTTTAATCGATTACTTGGAAACGGGGCAAGTTATCGATTATCGGAAACAAACTCGATCTGCGTAGGAACTAGGAGCACCTACATCTAAATTTCAAGTCCCTAGCTCTTATAGGTTCTGAGATCCTTGCGTTCATACATACGGACGGACGGACGGACGGACAGACAGACAGACGGACATGGCTAGATCGACTCGGCTATTAATGCTGATCAAGAATATATATACTTTATGGGGTCGGAGATGCTTCCTTCTGCCTGTTACATACATTTCGATTTTGCACAAAAACATAATACCCCTTTTACCCATTTTTAATGGGTTCAGGGTATAAAAACTAATATATACATATATATATACGAGTTCTACTCATGAAAAAGGGATCGGATATCTATCGATACTGTAGTAATATCAACCATCAAATCGATATAATCATTTCCATATGTTTATTTCCATGCAAATTTGTCCGTCTATTTTAAATCTATGATTATATAGCACAGTTGAAATTGAGATCTTACTTGACGTTTATTTTTTAGATATCTACGATCTGATATTAGTAATTTCTTACCAGATCTGTCGGAAATAGATTTTTCTTAGCATTGAATATAGTACACACCTGATATATGTCTGCAAGAGTATTTAGTCTTCGGTGTGCCGATAACAGCACTTTTTTCCGGCCCTGCAGCAAAAACGACAATCAGAAATCGCAATCGGAAGAGTACACACGAATATATATGTATGTGTATATAAATGTATGAGTGTGCGTTGGGCATAAATACAGAAAATGCTTGCGCATGGAAAAATCACATTTTTTCATTATTGTCATGAAATGGCCATCTGTCCCTTTGGTCAGACTTTCTGTTACAGGCAGTGCATATGTCGGAACCGGCAGGATCGAACCACTTTGTGATTTATACTATATGTCCGACATAGAAATGATCGGTCTTAAATTCAGCTCTTATATGAAATCCTTTTTGATTTATCAATATTTCTTGTAAGAACTAAATTGCATTTATTAGTTTCATTATTCCGCTCCCCCATAAGTCAAATAATATCAACTTTGGACCAGTATAATACAGGGATGCCATATGAATTTAATAATATTTATAAGTTTCATCATGCTCATTATATAGCTACAATAGGTACGATCGCTGGAAAATTAAGATCTATAAAATAACCCTTTTCAAGAAATATGAACAAAATATTAATAATCTTAAGCTCTACATGAAGAATTAATCGAAGTTGTTTACTGTTGTTGTTTATTAGCCAAGTGTCTACAAGCTTATTAAGAGAAACCCACGTTTTCTTGTGTACCAATTGTCAAGCTTACTATCTTTAAAATTCCTTTTAATTTGTAATAATACTTCAGTTTCAGAACTGCGTAAAGTAAATAAAACAAGAATCCTTTAATTAATAGTGCCCGATTCGGAAATATTACATATGTATGTATATAGTAACAAACTATCCATGTTACTTTTAGAAAACAATGCAGTATTCTTGAATTAGGCTGAGCTTCAAGTCCGAATCCTCGTTGTTCGTAAAATAGTCCGGGAACTTCTTGTTGGGTTAATTTATCATTTTAGTATGGATCTGTAGATGAACAAGCGCACCTGTTTAGTATTTTTATAATTCTCCTTTTGATAAATATCAACTTTGGGCCTAGATTGCTTTTCAATATCAATTCTTCTTTAAAGAGATTTAATTTTAAGCAGATAAGAATGTTGTGCAGTAAAGTTGTTAAGTTCAGCGAGGGTATTTAAGTTCAGGGTACTTCTTGTCGATTTTCAAATTTGCATCCCGGAAACAATGTCTTACACACATCTGCTACAGAACTTGCCAAAGCGCACCGTTGTTTGGCTGAAAGTAACGAAAACATTCAATATAATTCGTACTTTCATCATTGAGTTGCAAGAGACAGGAACCGTCATATGTGATAATGCTGCTATGCAAATGTGAAGAGCTTTGACTTTCGCACTGACACTTTAAAACACCGCCATTTATGCAGAGTACTCGCTGTGTCACAAAATGGAACTTAGTGCATCCCTTGCTGTTTGCAGATGTAGATAAGTGAATTTAACGTAAAAGCTCATGTTGGCAAATAAAGTTCAATAAAGAACGTAAAAACAATAACATATATATAATAGTATGAGTACTTTTAGGACGTGACTCCATCTGAACTGGCTAAACACATATGCGTGCTTAAGTTTAAAGTACCAGACCAGCAGATACTCTGTACACAACTCAGTAATGGCAAAAACTATATGGCTGGGGGAATAAACAGGGTATAATGAATTTGTGTAAATGTTGGCGAAAGGAATCTGCTCTTTCAATTTTTGACCATTTTTTTAAGCATACCTTGATAAGGTGCAAAGTGTACGTGTACATTGTCCTGACTTGCTGAATTATCGTTGATCAACGCACAACGATCAACATAGAAGCGGATGGATCTTGGAGCTACATTCAACATTTTTCTAGTCTCTAGATCTTAAATACGAACTAGCCCTGGATCGACTTGGCTCTTAAAGCTGTCCAAGATCGTATATACTTTATGGATTCGGCAAGGCTTACTCCTGCCTGGTTTATAGTTTTGAACACAATCATAATACCCACTTAACCTATTTTAAATGGGTTTAGAGTCAATTTCATTTAAGCTTAAAAATAAGATGCCAAATTAGCAAACAAGCAGATAACAATGCGGTGAGGTTTCTTGCATAAGCTTAGAGAAAATAGGGTTATCATCGGCAAGCCGATGCTTCGATACCCTTTTAGACTACTTTTCGATCGATCATTCCTATGGCAGCTACATGATAAAGTAGTCTAATCCAGCCGGGTCAGACATAAGTACTTACTGGGATAAAAACTTTTGTAAGGCAAAGTTTCAAGACGATATCCTTAGAACTGACAGCCAAGTTTTCCGACTGACGGACATGGCTATATCAACTCGGCTGTTGATGCTGATCTAGAATATATATACTTTATGTCTCCTTCTATTCGCTACACATTTGGTAAATAATAATATAATAAATTTGAAAATATCCATAAAACAGCAAAGAAACCTGCAAAAATATGCTGATTGCACAATTTTGCTTGAATTCATAAATTTGAAATAGTTTGTAAACATTAAAAATGTAAATTTGTACATCTCTTTGTGGGAATGGGGTTCAAACTAGCACGGATATGCGTTAATTTTCCCACGGTTGGAATCAAACAAGGCCCAGCGAAAGACTGATGGTAATGCACATTATTTTGAGTACAGCAAATGTCACAGCTTCAAACAAAAAAAAAAAAAAAAATTATACGTTTTTTAAAAAACGCTTTTCTCTTTATCTAGAGGCAAAGCAGGCAATGGGTAGGCCTCGAACATGAGCCTGATTTGCCTTCGCATAGCTTGCCCGGCAATGACAGCGACAGCAGCGAAAACGGCAGCTACAATGAAAACAAGAAGGGAAACAAACAATAAGAAAAACCACAAACAATTTAAATGGATTATGTGTTTACACTCAAAGTGGGGGCGGGGAGTGGGCAGTGGGCAGTGGCCAGGCGAACAACAGTGAGGAGGAACAGCGAGTGACGCCTGGGCGGGAGCTAAGCGGTGGCAGTGGCAGTGTTGCAAATTGATGGTAGCTCTTCGTCATCAAATGGACAAACAGGAGCAGCACGCTGATGCCAAGCTGGTCGCCTGCCCACCAAAGCATCAGTTGGATGAACGAACTGACAAGTTCAAGGCAGAGCCAGTGGCTGCCAAGCGGAGGGACGAGAGAGCAGAGAGCATCTGGATATCTGATGGTATTGGTAGTGCCAGTTGTACAACTGTAGGGATTACGCTTGAGCGCAAGCATTGCGCTCGTCGTCCATGCGTGTGGATGGATATGTCCATGTTTCTGTGCGTTTACTTGCTTGCTCGTTCACTTGTTTTTATTTGTTTGTTTTCACAAACGGAATTGTTTTTAATGAGATTTCAGACGCAAATCTTTTTATTTGAATTTTTATTTTAGGCCGTCGGAAATGCTCGACCACACCAGTTACTTCTGATTAAAAATTGTGGCGAATGGAATTTCGAATTACCCGACAGTGCACAATTTCGAAATTCCGCATCCGGATCCGGCATCAGCATCACCATCACCAGCACAACCTATATATGTATACATATCTGTATCTGTATCTCTTAGTGGCCAGAACCAGCAATCCGGCCATGCAAATCCACATGCGTAATGTCCAACTGAATGCACCATGTATGCACATACTTACATACATAAGTGTAAGCATTTACTCTACATTGGGCATTGCTAACCATACTCATGGCTAGAGACGAATACTTTTCGGGTATACCCTTTTGAATTGCACATGGCTGGCAACAGACTCGTGTGATTTTAGCTGAAACTGAATATGAATAAATGGATCAGCAGGCACTTTATGGTGATGGCAATGATGTCACAGAAGTAACGAACAGAGTTGGGTTGGGCAGTTGCTGTGGTCGGCAGGGCTGATGTTCGGAGTGTGCAAAAGCAAACATAAAATGTGGTTAAAGCATTTTATGCAATCGCATTGCTTCACCAACAAGCAGCCGACAAGCAGATGGGTTGGTCATTTGCAAAATCCTTTGATTGAAATCGTTGAGAATTAAAAATTCCGACTGAATATTTTTCCTTATTTTAACACATACTCTCTCTCTCTCCCTCTCTCTCTCTCTCTCTCTCTCTCTCTCTCGCTCTCTCTCTCCCTCTCTCTCTCCATTTGAGCGATTAATTGTTGATGAATGACCATTACGCACTGGCATCCGGATTCGCACCAAAATTGATGGCTCTGATTTTTACAAGCGATTCATTATATACAAACGCGTCCTTAAATATTTGTAAAACATGTGAAAGACATACGGGTGCAAATTAAATATAATATATGCAATGCTCTAAAAAAATATATTAACAATGTAGTTCAGCAGATTTACCTTATATTCCAATACTCAGCCAGAATTCTTATTGTAATATGGCTTAAAAAGTCTGTATTTCTGTATTGAAAATGAGTGGAAAGAATATAATAATTTAGTGCAAATGAATGTATGGCCTCTTGTACCCATGTAAATAGAAATTTTCGCGCTAGCTGCCAATGTTGTCTTTTTGCGAATAAACGAGCATTCGATGGCACAAAAAGATCGCAGATTGGTAACGATTTTGCAATTGTGATTGTATTGTATGATGTGCTGTGTTTTTCTATTTTTTTGCTGCTTTTTGAAACTCAGTATCTTTTTTCTTCGATAAACTTCTCATTTTTGGAAGGGCTGTAAGATATATATAGGCAATGGCAAATAGTTCGCATGGCTGAAAGTAAGTGTAAGTGTGGAGCTTGCTTCTGGATTCTGAAAAGGAATGTTTAGGGTATCCCCTAGTCGGACTAGAGCACTCTTTTCTACACTGTTCTAAGAATGTTCTAAGAATCATTCTAAGAATGATAATTATCATTAACATCAGCATTAACGAGCTGCACTATTCTTGTATATCTGCAAAGCCGTTAGGCAAATTTTTACAAAGGTATTAAATCTTTGACGTTCCAAAGATATGCTTACTTTTCTGTTTTTTTCTTATTTTTATCAACTTTTATCGAGATGCGCAAAACTATCCGCTTAAAATCGTATCAACTTTAGAGGAAGAAAATGTATGCGAACTTTAGTATTTATGGCCCCTTGGGCTAGACCAGCGAATGGAAGGCGCATAATAAATATGAAACATTTTCTTAAATTTAAAATTATCTTACTCTTAAATATTTAAGAATATTGTTTCTTTAATTGTGAGCACAGCCCATCCTTCTTGAATTAGATGTATTATTCCACCACTTTACACATTTTTGTACACAACTTGAAATTTTGGTAAAGAAATTCCGCTTGGCAAAGTGAATTGCGCGACGCATTCCACAACAGGAATTTGGTTTTCACTTTGGTTGCCTTTTGCCCTTTCATTTTATGCCTTTCGGTTGAGAAAATAGCTTTACAAATAAAGATAATTATTGCATTAACAGCGCACAGCATGTAAATATACTGGGAAATGTAAGCCCACCCGGGGCTCTAAAGGCAATGTATGTTATGGTTACATATTATTAACAAATTGTATTGTCTATGAAATCCCCTTATCATAGAATAGGAATAGCTTTTGATGAGCTTTGGTATGAAAGCATCAATGTTCATAATATATATGATCAATAATATATTCGAATTTTTGTTTAGTTGGCTGTACCCCTATTCGACTCATGTTTTTATTCACTGGAAACTATGTCTTGGCCAAAATAATCGCTAGACTATGTTGTTTCCATTTTATTCCTTTCGGCGATTGCTCCGCTTGTGAATGTTAGTTGAGAGAGTATTGCTACTAAGTATATGACACCCGTTAATACAAGGAACGATGGCATTGCTGATCCAGTCCTAACGCACTCCTCCGCCAAATGGAAACAAAATTGTTATTCCTTAATGGTCTAGCAACCCAATGATTGTAATTCCGTGAGTTGAGACTTGCTTTGGGCTGCCACTGCATTTGCTGATGCGGGATGACGAAGCCTCATTAACTGTCTGGCTGTCTACGAAAAATAAATACTTTTCGTGGAGCTTCCCTTTTATTAAGCACTACATCATTCGAGAAGACATTGTTATCGTTGTGCGCTTTTCTGCAAAGACGGTCAGTGAAGATAGAGAGCTCTCTAAAGGTTTCTGCTTCCAATCTTCTCACAATTGCTGGTGAAATTTCCAAAATAGTATTAAATTTGTTGTCATTAAATATGTAAGAATGCATTTCCAACCCCATAAAGTGTATACATATATTCTAGATCAGCATCAAAAACTGAGATATAATAATTCTTTTTTTTTGCTTTTCAGAATTATTATTTTGGAATGTACTTTAAGTGATGAATTGTTAACAAAGACAATACTTGGCGGAAATGCTTCTATGGAATAAGTAAACGAATATCACCAGCAAGGGATCAGCTCGAATAGCGAGATTTTTATTGATATTTTATAAGATAGTAAGTTTTTGGAAGTACCTGAAGATCCTTTGACGATCAGAAGCCTGAGATTAAAATGAAGACTGCCCCAATGACTCAGACACAATTCTGCGTGAGGACCTTAGCCTCCGTCATACTTTTGTTACTCACCGGATTATTGTGCACAGAAGGAAGTCATTCGTTATCAAATATACAAGGTAAGATTAGACCCTTATTACTATTCATTTTGTAATAGATTGTGTTGTCTAATGCCTATGCTAATGCCAAATTATTTCTAAGGCCCTACTTAAGAACTTAATATTAATAAAATAATGCGTGTTTTATTTATATATTTACATTTGTTAAAAAAATAGTAAGCATAGAAGCTATATATATTATTTCTTGAACCCTAAACCATCGATCTGGCCAGGTCCGTCTGTCTGTCCGTGTGTCCGTTTGAATATGCGAACGAGTCGATAACAAAACCTTTAAGAACAATTCATCTGAAACCATCTATAAAATTTCCCCGTTTCAATTAAATCAACAAGAATGGACATTCTAAATCCTGTTGTTAAGACACTCAGATCCAGAATATTTGATTTTTCGGATACGTACACCAAAAACCAAAAAAACACATTTTTCGGACAATTAACACCGAATAATTTTGGGGTCTAGGGAATTTTCAAGTTTGGCACTCCCGAGTAAAGCACTTTCCCCCTTTTTCATTATTTTTCGTGAAATTATCACATCTTCTGCCCTCTTTGTTAGTGAGTATAAATAACCATGTGGTGCTTTTTACATTTGCTTATTACACTTTTGCTTTTTTTATATCCTTTATAACTATGCTATATAAAAGATGTTTAATTATAAAAGTCACACCTGAACCTCACATACTAATTCTTGGACATTTTATTTTAAATTATTTTTTGTATCTCATCCGAAATAAAAGGTCAAAGCGAACCTGATGAAGTGGGACCGCATTTTTTGGCACAACTAACAAATATTACCGTACCACAAGGACGTGACATATCATTCACCTGCGTTGTCGACAACTTGGGACAATATCGGGTATGTTATTATCTAAAATGTTTGATGCTATGTATACAGACATGGAACCTTAAGTTATTAACGAATAAACATAGTGTTCAGATAATGTGTATAACAATGATAAAAAAGTGCGATGTTGAAAAAAACTTCACTAACAAGGCATCTTAAGATATGTTGTATTTACAATCAGATAACCCTAACTTAGTAGGAAAAGCTTCTAATACACTATAACTTTTATTAAGCGCGTTTTGCCTTTTAATTTACTATTGTACGACTATTTCCTCTTGTAATTGCTAATACTATATAGATATATATCGAAAATAAAATTGTAAAATCAAGGAGGAAATCATACGAATATTCGGGGATTTGATTCACGGTTCAATCCAATAATTTACTTGTATGTTCTTATATATAAACGGACTTTTTTCTCGTATAAAGGGTGTAACCTTTTTATACCAATATCAATATCATTAAAAACGCATAAAAAAAAAGTCAGATATATGTTATACTTTTTGGATACTTCCCCAACTCCCACACATTTGGTCGGATAATAAAGAAGCAGCACAGCAGAAGCAGTCTGCGCCTTGCGTTCTTGTGGGTTTTTTTCTAATAGGTATAGGGTATAAAAAAGAGCAACCCATTTGCCAAAGTCCGGCATACGAAATAGCAATGGTGACTTCCTTGCAACTCAACCTGGTTTACTCAATAAGCCATTAAACCGCATTTGCGCAAACTTGGTCGCGTTGCCCATCTATACAAATATATTTTATGTTATTCGCATGTACTTCTGCGTAAGTATTCAATTAAATATGTTAAGGCCCACAAGAACAGAGTATTGTGCTACACAAGTTAGGGTGTATGTATGTATGTGTGTGCATGTGAATGCAAGTAAGTTTATGGGGGGGTTGTTGGTGAACTTGGCAGAGGTAAACTTATAAGACTGACCGACGATGGTGTGTTTGCCTTTGCTTTCGCAATTTCAGGTGGCATGGATTAAATCAGATTCAAAAGCAATACTTGGTATACATACACATATGGTATCCCTAAATCCAAGATTATCAGTGACACACAATGGACACAACACCTGGAAACTTCACATATCCCACGTGCAGCTAAATGATTCTGGCAGCTACATGTGTCAAGTGAATACGGATCCCATGAAAAGTCTGGTAAGTCAACCACAGCTCTGCCCCTGACCCAGCGGTGGTCATCCATTCAATTTCCAAACGTTAGGTGTTTGCCAGACTCGGTAATCTTATCGCCATATGCGTCTCAGTCCGAGCTTATGTGTGAGCTCTAAAATAAGGCTTTGCCAGAGGTAGGCACTGGTCGAAAATGTGCGGCGCGTTGCAAAATAGAGTTGAGGGCGAAAATTGTCTTTAATTTTAAGGCTTCCGTTATTAAATATTAATATCAATAAAACGATTTCCCGCAATTTAACACGCATAGATTGATTTCTTAATTAAAAAGTATATTTCTACCTTGAATCCGTAGAAAATTGTTAAAATATAATACAACGAATTTGAGCAAATGTAAGTAACAGGCATAAGGAAGCGTTACCGACTCCATAAAGGGTATATATTCCGGTTCTACGTATAGATGAACTCAACTATATCAGAAACTATAGACTTCAAATTTGGAATTTTGGTTGGAATCGAGTTTGCTTCCTTTTGGACATTTATGCACAGATTTCATCCAAATGATTATATGCGCTTGGTAATTTGTAACTTTTAAAACATTTTCCAATTCATACAAGACATTTTTCTAACTAATCTCAATGCAGCTCATGCTACGCGCTTGTGCAGTGAAGCGTAATAATGGCTAAGGGAATTTAACTGGCATTTAAAAAAATAAAAACTATAAGACTAATAAAAAAAATGTATTCTATCTCTATGTCCGAGCTCGCGGCTCCATATAAACAGAGAGTAACTAATTGTTACCGTGCTTTACCTTACCGCATGAGATAAAGTGTCAATAATTAGGCGCTTAGCAATGAATATTGTGGGCCAATTTGGCAGGAAATTTTGAAGAGTATTATTCAGTTGGTTACGCTTCTCACTTACCTGCCTTTTGTTTAATTAAATATATGATCAAATATTTCTAATCAAAGTAATATGTATTGTCTTTTTACAGTCTGGCTATTTAGATGTCGTCGTTCCACCTGACATTCTATACCATCCCGACCAAAACATTGATGAAGGTGTTAGCACAGAAGGTGGGAGTATTGCGCTAGAGTGCAGTGCGACAGGTAATCACGTTTTTTAACATATTTAAACGGCCATGGTATTTTATTTTCGGCCTGCCCAAGATAGCCTTTTTATAAATTATTCATTTACACTTCCTTATTTACATATATTCACAAATAGGTGTACCAGAACCTATGGTCCAGTGGCGACGTGAAGGCGGAAAGGACATTATCATAAGATCGGAGAGTAGAGACAAGCAAGGTGCATATCTTAAAATCTTAACTTCATATGGCTTCTTAGATAATCTGTTATCAGAAATAAGTCGATATACTGCATGAACAAACAGATACCTAAGAAGCACAACTGTATGTATGCATTTATATAATTATTCTTTATTGTAGTCAAGACTTTATTTATCGAAAACAAACAAACATTTAGCTAATTTAATACACCCTTACAATTGTCTTGTTATTTTAGCATTCAAGTCGGTGGAAGGCGAGCGTCTGACTCTCACAAATGTTCACCGCTCCGATATGGGTGGCTACCTTTGCATAGCATCTAATGGTGTTCCGCCTTCAGTAAGCAAACGATTTGATGTTCACGTAAATTGTAAGTTGCTAATAATAGTTTATATATTTAAATATTGATAGTTTTAATTATGCGTAAAGATAGCTTAACAAAGATCTGAGTTCCAAACGAAAGAGATACTAATAAAATGTACGGCAATAAGTAAGAATGTTTGTTGCGTCCGACTGCGCAATACTCCTTCACATCTAGGCTACTCGCCAAATTGATCAGTTGTCGATTTTCGGATTTTTTCGGTATTTAGTCGCTAAAGATCTGAAATTGTAGAAAAGATAGATGTTCCCGACTTGCCACGCCCCTATCTGGGGCCCAAAGGTTTAATGGACAAATATTATTCTATGCAACAGCTAAAATTTGAGCTCCAATTACCTTTTTTTAAAAACTTTTCAAATATTGAAATTATTAATAATAATATTGAAGTTATTAAATCTTTACACCAAAAAGCTAATAGATATATCAACAATTGACTTCAATAAAAGGAAATATTTAGTTTTTATAATATTGAAGTAGTATATCATATTGTTTTCAAAAAAAGCAGGGTATTTGATCTACGGAAAACCGTTATATATTATGAACATGTATATTATTTAATAGGAAGATGGATGGAACCTGGTGAAAGGTTTATCAAGTGTAGGATCACATTTGTAAATGCTTAAATACATGCGAAAATTCGACTGTCAACGCCTTCGTTTTGGCTTTGGCTAAATGAATTTGAAAGACATCATCAGTTTGGGGCTTTTGTTTTGGCTTTGAAACATTTTGCTATGTTTTACATAAAAATGTGTGTTAAAATATTTAAGATTTGTGTGTGACTTTGGCTGAAACATGAAAGTTTTGCTGTGAAATTTTCTTTTATAGCGAGCGTTCCAGATCCTTAAACATGCTGTTGGTGTGGCACTAGACACAAATCAACACCATGAGATTGTCAAGTCAAAATCAGAGAGTACCAGTTGTAGAAAGTTGCGATAGTCGTACTTCGTGTTTCAAGCAGGGCGTATCAAATGTACATAACTACAAGAAACTGTATGCGCGTCCTATTGTAATAACTACTCGTAACGAGAAATGCAGCAGTGAAGCTGGCAGCCAGTGCTGCCAACTCTCAACTCAAAAATGTAGCTAAATATAGAGCTGAAATAAATTAGAAAGGAAAATCCATAGGAGTTACAGGCAAAGAGATGCCTCCATTTGAGCAGTTTCTTTAGAAACAGCCGAAAAGGTTTTTCTTGGCAATTTTGGCTATTCATTCGAAACTTACTTCGTGTTGTTTGTGTCCAGTTAGATTTTCGTGTATACGAAAAGACTTGCCGTAGGTACAAAATGTTGGTTTAGGGTCATGCATTTATTTCTTAATGCAGTGCTTGAGTGTTAAATTATCCATCCAATCCTACGGAACAAGTATGGTTAGTCTTAAATGGAAAATTTGGCCATCTTTAGACGACAGGCGGGGTTGCAATATAATAAAAAGAAGAAATCTGTGAAAATGAAAATAAAAGCCCTCATTTATTGGGTAGCCAGAACCTCCGGCAGCTGAAAATGGCCAAATTTAGCTGCATTGGCAACACTGCGGGCAGCACACATTGAACTATTGTCATGAGCTATTATTCTGTTTACTTCATATGTGTGCGTATGTAGAAGCGAGAATGTGTTATAGAAAATATATGTTGTATATGCATACGTACATACATATATGTAACATACAGGCAAGCCATTTGAAGTACATACATTTACATATAACAGTGCCCACGTATGTATGCACACACTGTGCACTACATCGGATCCTTGTGCTAGTATGAGCCAGTAGTAAACATTTGAAAATAACAACTCCATAATTGTGAGAGACTGGGCAATCCGGCAGTGTAGGGAAATAAAACTACAATTTTGGGCAATGTGTCTATGTCAAACACAGGAAAATACAGCTCCGAATTTCAACTAGCACACAGAGGCCCGACTGCTGATGCATTGTCTGCTTTATACATTTTAATGACCACACAGTAAAAAATTGTTGTTTAAATTATAACCAATTTCGTATTGAAATTAAACAAATAAGGATTTCAATTTAAGCTTCATATTCAAAAATATGCAAATATAGCAGCCAGAGGGCAGCTGCCGCCCCCCATTTATTCTTATTTATTCCCTTGCAGAGAGTATTGTAATTTTGTCTCAAAATGTGTTACGCATAAGGGAGACATCTTTGAACTCATAAAGTATATATGTATATTCTTGATCAGTATCAAAATCCGAGTTAATATAGCCTTGTCCGTCTGTCAGTTTCTATGCTAACTAGTCTCTCAGCTTTAAAGCTATTGCCATACAATTTTGCATAGATCCCTCTTTCTGTTGCACGCAGTATATATGTCGTAGCTGGATCGGACCAATATATCATATAGCTGCCATAGAAACGATCGGTTGAAAAAAAGGTTGTATGAAAAATTATGTTATTTATCAAGATATTTTGAGTAAACTTGCCATCTATTTAATATTTTTGTTAAAATGTTGGCATATTAGATTTCTATAACTGCTATCTGGAGAAAAATATATTTTAAGGCGTCAAAGATTTGGGCAAACAAAACCATACATAAAATTTTGAATTGTAGAGGGTGTGTAAAATCCGTTGTGTATATTATTTTATGCTTTCCTGTCTTAACATCCGTAGAATAAGCATCGCTCAGGCAGCAGATGTTGCTGTAGCTCTAGCACTTAAACAAATATCGAAAAAAAAAACTAAATATCGAATAATAATCGCGTCGCGCTAAATGCATTTCAACCCTTTTCCAAGTCTAGGGCCTGGGCCCCGCATCGTTGCAAGAAATTTTGCAGTGTTTTTGTTGTTGCGAGGAGTTGCAAACTTATGAACTTCCAAAGCCAAGTGAACACCCAACTTAATTGAAGTTACAGTCGTAGCGGGAAAACCAATAAAAAAGAGGATACATTGAAAAATTGTAGTCTGCTTACTTTTCTGAGCTGATTATTGTGTCAATTTTTCCCGATTCTCTTAGTATTTCACTGCGTGAAAGTAAAAGCTAAAACGAAAATTGAAAACTAAAATGAAGCACATTCAGTGTAGAAAGGACTGTTATTATCGATTTTGAAGAAAAGCTTTAATAATGTCTTAGTGCTACAAAGGGTGAAATCTTTTTTGATGAGCGGATCAGTGGGCTTTAATCCATTTTATTTATGGCTTAAAATTATCCTTCAGCAACAACAACAAGACAAACCCCAATAGCAAAACGCCATCCAGCGAGAGGAAAAATAGCAAGAGCTTCTGCTACATTGAAACAGAACATTACAGTCGTCATTCTCTTTCCCACACACACATACACCCGGTTGGCACCCACACAACTAGCAGAGAGTAATCCTATGAAAACACCACCCCACCATTTTCCACAGACTTAGCCTGCGACTCACGCACCCGACCGAGGCACACCCGCGCTTCTTTGGCTTACCCCAGCCAGTGTAATCTGCCGGGAAAAGTACAAAGAGTAAACATATAAAATGTATCATTTTAACGCACCGACATATAAATACATTTGATGCTAGTTTTAAGGAAATTGTTTTGAGTCATCTTAGATTATTAAATCCAAATTAAAGCGTATGGGCAACAACTCAATTTGGAAATTTCAATACAAACTAATTTGGCTATTTAGCCAATTCGATTTATAAAACCCATTTATTTGTATGAATTTTAATTACATTATAAAGAACCGTAAGAGCCCGACTAGCAGATACTCTTCCTTCTGTACTTATGGAGAAGTATTCAAAAGGTGTAATATTTTAATCCCATTAAAGAATATGCTTAAACTAAGTCAATTAAACCATGCCCATCTGTCCGTCTGTATGACTTGATTTATGAAGTAAATATACCCCATTACTATACGCAAAACTAGTTTACCTCGTCCCATTTCCAAAATATCGATAAGCATCAACTTAAGTTTTGAAGTATCACTGAAAACCTATAAAAACGCAGCGCCAACTTATTATGTTTGCTCTCGTACACATCCCACCAATAATAGTTTTAATTTTAATATAACATAACTGATAACCTATAGAAAACGCGGTGCTAATTAGGGATGAAAGCTCTCGTATACCTCTTTCCCCAAAAATTCAAATTATCTCATTTGTGATACACACACACACTTAATAATTATGCCCCTTAAATTTTATGAATGTCGAACACCAATCATTAAATTCATTTTTATAATCATTACCATTAAATTTCCAATTGTGTGGCAACTGCATTTGTTACGCAATTAGCCGCTCATCAGTTTGTGTGTTTTGCATAAATGCATGATAAGAACCTGTATTAGCGTTTTAGAATTACAATTTGAAGAGTTCAAAATGTTGTTTTTAAATTCAAAATATAACATTGCCTGAGGGTGCAGGGGTTTTTTTAGTGAGCACACTCAACTATTGGAGAAATAGGAAGAGATATAAAAATTATAAACTTAAAGTCTGTCTCTTAGTTTACGTGATCGATGTCGTTAAGAACCTTCTCTAAGACTAAGAGACTAGTTCGCATAGATACAGACAGACGGACAAAGGGACATGGCTATATCAACTCGGCTGTTGATACTGATCAAGAATATATAATCTGATAGGGTCGGATATGTCTCCCTCTATGAGTTATCGATGATTTGATATTAACTCGCACTGTGCTGTCCCCGAGGGGCCTACATTCAAAATTTCAAGTCAGTAATTGTTATGAGTACTGAGATTGAGTATAAATAGAAGTAATCATCTAAATATAGTCTTAATATATATATGTCTATCTGGCAGTTAAGACGCCTCGAACTGGATACTTAAAACTCTTAGTATAGGATATTTTTAGTCGGTCAGCGTCGGCTTAAGCCCTCATGTTTAACAATGAATATTCACAACAATTTTTAAATTTCAGTTCCTCCAACTATTAAAGCTGTTAATCAGTTAGTAGGAGCCCCGGTTGAACGAGAAGTTATATTGGAATGTATAGTGGAAGTTTATCCGAAGCCGCTTAATGGCTGGTACCGTAATGAAGGTAACATTGCTCCAACTATTCTATTTAAATACTATATAATTATACATATATATATAAATGCGATTTCTAAGTGTGTTTTTCAACTAATAGTTTTAAATAATAATCTGCTTTTACGAACTAACGGGCTGAGGCAGTATTTTTCATAGAACTTTTAAAAAGTCACGTCCGAATTGGAAAACTCTACCTTCTGGTAAACGTTGGCAGACGGAATTCTTTTATCAATTTATTTTTAATAAGGCTTAATAAATCCCGATACTCATTAAATAGATTAGAAAGTCAATAAGGGAATTTGCCTGATTAAAATATGAGCGTAGTGTGAGCTTTTTCTAGTTACTGTTTACGTAGGCATTCATTAAAGTTTAGGGTGTCTCCAAGTCGGGCACTCCCGACTAGAGAACTCTTTAGCAATTTGTTTGAAAGAAAATATCAGCAACAAGAGCAGCAATTTTCATAGCTAGCTTCCAGCGATACTTGTTTCCTTTATTGAACCGCTTAAAAGGGGAATGAAGGCATAAAATGTTTTATGTTTTAAATGCAAGGTTTTTGTTTTGTTTGTGAAATTAAGTAAATATATTGTGGCTGGTAAAGGGAGTGTTGGCAGTTTGAGCGGCTTTGCATGTTTCTGAAGCTAGCGCGAATTACACAAACAATTTCGGCTGCATGATTTCTAATTAAATTTCTGACACCTCAAAGTAGTTTTATTATTATATGATATCCTTGACTTTTAGGTAACGTTAAGCTGCATAATAGCAACAAGTACAACATATCCGAGGCCATGATTAACCTATACACGTGGCACCTCAACCTGACGATACGACACCTGACAAAGGCTGACTTTGGCGCTTACAGCTGTTCTAGTGTGAATGCTCTCGGGAAGAGTGAAACGCGAATTCGGCTGCAAGGTAAGATAAACTGAAGCTTATTTCAAGTTGAATGCTGTCCACATGCAGTTTTTTCATTGAGCAACTCGGCCGTGGGCCCAGGCTAAGCCAAGTAGTTCTAACAATTCGAAACCATCAATTTAGTTGAGAATGAACGGGTGCGTCTATTTGTGTGTGTGTGTGTGTGTGTGTGTGTGTGTGTGTGTGTGTGTGTGTGTGCGTCTTCATCGCATGTGTAATTCGTTCAGTTTCCGTGCAATAAATCACCTAGGATTTTCGTCGGTCTATTATTTTTATCGATCTCATTTAAAGACGACTGAAGCATTTCTCTATCTTTCATCTGCGCAGTGGTCCCGGCCCACATCCCCAGTCTCCAATGCCAAAGTCAACTGGAGTTGGAGCACTAAAACTAAGCATGAATTATTGCACAATCAGCGGAAAACTTTCTCTGCTCGCATTGCCGCCAGGGCTGCATCCAGCTCGTGGGCGCAATTTTAATTTTCACTTAAAGGATTCACTAAAGAAAAAATTAAGATTAAATGTCAATAAATTTTTCAACATATCACCAAGCACACACATATTGCTCTTTGTTCCTAATATGGCTAATTTTGTAATGCTTGGCTTATTCCGATTTTATAATTAGTTCGTGAGAGAGGAAAATATCTAAAAACCGCTAACTAAAGGTTTTTTTAAATGTAATCTAAAACATTTACTGGCTATGCCAGTTATATGAAAAGGTTGCTGTCTCAAATATCTGAATCGACATACATTCATAGATTTTTATAGACTCAGAGCTCCACGAGGCTGCCATCTAAAATAGAAACGTATTTATGTCGGAGTCGGAGGCACTTCCATCTGCAACATACATTTGAAAAGCTTAATTATACCCTTATTTCTTAGTATATATTAAAAATTATATTATATTATAAATGTATACTAGGCGAGAGTGCAAGACTAGGAGCCTTGATTCCTTTAAAAAGTTTGGCATCACTTGCTCTTGAAGTCTGCTGGACATACAATTGCAACAAAACAATATACCCTTATTTAGCCATTTTCTATGAGTACAGGGTATGAGAGCGGTAGAACAATGTTAAAGCACTAGCAGTAGGTGGTTTGTATTTGCAATTGTTGTTGGTCCACTGTTTATTTTTAAGGATTGTCTGCCACCCCATTTGTTTGTCTTTCCCCTCCGCCCTTTCCCCCCTACCCGTGCATAGAAGCATTCGGCATTTCATAATTGGTGCAATTTCTTGCAGAATTACGATTACCGCCCAAGTCCACAACGACACCAACACCTCACGTTTATACTACGGCCAAGCCGCGTCGGAAGCAGCAGCCCAGCCACAACAAGGGACTGAACGAAGTGGTGCGTGCCAAGGAAACCCATTTCTCAAATCAAATGCAGCAAGAGAACGATGTATTCGGCAGCGGGATTGGTGTGCCCCAGAGCGCCAACGGCGGTGGTGCCGGTGGTATTGTGGCAAGTGGAAACGTCAACGGCATGATAAACGGAGCGGAAGGTAAGTTACGATTTAGAAAATTCCACAAATACATGCTGCTGCATAGAGCAAGCATAGAATGAAGTCAGGCATAAGCGGCAGTTACAAACACTCACATCCACATCCACATTCACATCCACATCCACATCTACCGGACCAGGATACTCATACTCGGCTTGCATGCACATGCGATGCCGATGCTACCAGCCAGCCATGGGGCACTTCTCCACCAAGGGACCATGACTTGGACAAATATAATGTCGCTGCACCAGGGCTGCCCTTTTAAGAAACTTGCCACTCTTGGCGGCTTGGTGCCTTTACTTCTTCGATCTTTGCTTCCTTCGAAACTAGCAACCAAAAGTACAACGGACAACAAACCGCAACATACTCGTTCTCCCATGCAGTTGCAGTTCCAGTAGCAGTAGCAGTAGCAGTAGCAGTAGCAGTAGCTGTAGCAGTCCCAGCAGTCCTTTCGAGAGTACGTGACCCCCTTGAACGACTATGGACTTACTGCCACCCATTTCTCTAGCCAGCTCAACAACTGTAGTAGTCACCAGGACTTAGCACTCGTGCAGCTGTCGAGTGCACTGATTTATCAGTGAAACTGTATTTTGGTAAAACTCTCGGTACTTTCCAAATCTCTTTTGAAGTTAATTTTCCGGCAGTCAGTTTCAATTTCGTTTCTGTCCTCGTTCAACCCCCCCATCAGTGTTCAAGCGGAATTGACCAGCGGCAACTGAAACTGAACAGGCACAAATATATAGTTTTGGACCAAAAGTGACTTGCAAACTAAGCTTATAACTAGACTTATAGCTAAAAATAATATAAGGTTATTTAGATAAACTTATGTGTATTCTTGGACTATAAGAACATGTGTAAGCAGCTGAGCCAAAGCCGAGTGATATATTCACAGAAAATCAGGTTAACTGGCGTTATTGTTCCAAGCCATAGTTATGGGAGAAACAAAACCCCTATAATATTGTTTTTAAAACACTTTTAAATACTTAAACATGTTTTTGCAGTACATACGCAACTTCCAGCACGCAACGGATACGAAAAAACATATAAGTCGCCGGGTGCGGTACCGTCACCTAGCACGCCTTGGATGTTTCCAAGTGCGGGGTCACAGCTGCTTGGCACAGCCACGATAACGACTAATGCCCTGGTGGCTCTTTTTTGCATATTGTCTATGTATTTAGTTAAGCTCATTTAAAATTATGCTTCCAACGAAATCCGCGCCAGACTGTAACAAGCGGGATGCAGACAAAAAGCGGGCACAGAGAGAGCCAGTGCCGCAATACGGCTTTGGAGCACAAACAAGAGGAGTTCGAGCTGGCCGATTCCAAAGGTTTTCAATTGTCTAGTCATTTCATAGCCAGCAATGGTAAAGTTTACTTGCACTAGCACACTTATGAACCTATCTACGTATTCAGGTAAGATTTGAATAGTGCTAAGTACTATATTGCCAAAATTGAGTAAAGCACATAACGAACCAAAAAGAACAAAAACATGATCACAAATAATATGCATACTTCATTGTTTTGCTTAAGCTTGTTATTGCATACAAGACATATTAAAAAAAAAATATATATATATGTAATAATAAAGCATGTATGTACATGTTTTATGTATGTATGTTTGTACATGTATGTATATCATTTTTTGAAAAGCTATTTTTAATTTAACAAATTTAAATCCTATGATTTTACGAGAAAATAAGAAATCAACTGAAACACAAAATTATATTCCAGACATCATAAAATAAAAGCACTCAAAAAATGAGATTCATTTTTGAACAGAGCTTCAATATTCTGGCTCAAAAAAAAGAACCACAAAATTGTTAATTTAAATTCTTTTTCCTACTAAAATTGAACTTTTAACAATTATTTTCAACAAAATGATGGCATCAAATTTAAAGATTTCATAAAAAAACATAAATGAAAAGTTCGACATATTCACAATAACTTCGTCTTTTATCGCTCAATCCAATAGGAAAACAGTCAGCTGATATTGAAGAAAAGTTCATTAAAGTTTTTAAAATGAGTTTCAAGAAAAAAATAATAATAATAACATGAGCTAATAATCTACTTCTACTTCTACTTTGCTATTTGAGCTCATGAAGTGAAAGATTCAGACAATATGTAATTTGAATATATACAAAAATCAGAATTATAACAAATCAAAATTAAAATGAAAAAAATAAAACAGCGCACATAAAAAATATAATTTTTTATCAAAACCCTTTATAAGTAAGTTTTATGTTTATTTCACGCTCTTTTCTATTATACATATCTATTATTTTAGTGACCTCTTTAAGTATTAAACTAAAGTTTGTAAGCTGGTCCTCTAATCTAATACTTAAATAAGAACAGATTATTCGTATATCAATTTCAAGATCTTATCGTAAGCAAAAGTTGCTATTGACTCCAAGAGTTGCCAGTTGACCGAAGCTTTAACTTGTTGCGAATTGCACAAAAAAAGCAAAACGTGAAAGCTCGAAAGATGCATTTTTGCATACAGCTGGAATAATAATTCGCCCTGTCTAATTATTTTATATAGTTTGTACGGAAAATATTTGGGTAAATTGCGAAAACATATTGTATAATAATAATGGACGCGAAATAATTAAAACTGGTTGCTAATTAAATTATATTGATGAATACATACATATAAGAAAATTTATATATATATATATATATATATATATATAATTAAATGCATTAACATAATGTGACCCCTTTAAGAATAGTTCAAAGTCCATTGAAATCAATAACAATGAAACAAAACCCCATGCTTACAATAAAAACAACACAATAATTTTACACAACAAGAAATTGAATGTTAACGAACAATTTTATATATAAGGCATTATACTGAGCTTATTTGCTCACATTAGATAATTAAAGTAATCAAAAGTTATAAAATGAATTATGCAATACAAAAATGTCTTCCTATAAAAAAAAAATTAAAAAAAATATAAATTAATATTAATGAATGATATCAACATTAATTCAGTAAATTGAACATAAGTAATGAGGTGTTACGAACAACAAATGAAAAATGTACCAAAATTGTATACTCTGTACATACTAATGAGTAGACTATAATGAAATGATTGAATCAAGCAGAAGCCGACATCTCAGAAACAATATAAAATATACATATATACATGTCCATTCAGAATTCTTAAAAATGGGCGTGTCAAACTAGCTATGTTTGTGAATTTAATACTTAAAAATTTCGTATTTTCGTACCCCGAACAAACTGAAATTGATTTAAAAAGTATAGAGTATTTATCATCTGATATTGCCTCTGTCCCTCCGTCTGCTTAAACGGGCTGATCTCAGAGATTATAAGAGCAAGCAGAGACGGGTCAAAATGTTTTCACTGTTTCCCATAAATCAATAAATATCAATTTGTTGAACTTACCTCGGACATTATTCGAGCTAAATCTATAAATCACACAAGGAATAAGTAAAAACGTTGCGCAATACTCTGTTCGCAGTATGAAAGTAACTTGTCTTTTTGAATATAAGATTGTTGACTCCCACTAAGAACTTTAAAAGTCTGACTCAAGGAAACAGTCCAGATTTTCACGGCTTGCCCACTACAGATGTCTATATAAACTTAAAATACCCAGATTTAATAGACGTAACATTATTTAGCTCGTTCAGACATAAAGAACATTAGAATTTTTTTAACAAAGGATTCTCGTTGAATAAATTACACATCGGGTTATATTCGTTTGTTTGTCCGAGAAAAAAGTTTTCTGGGTTTTACATTTATAGGTTTTTTTTTGCAAAATATGAAAAATTGAAGAATAATGTTTTGATAATACGCAGTTGCTTTTTGAATATGATTCCGAATATCACTGTCATGGTCAACACAATCAGATTATTTAACTATACATTCGATATATAGACACATACATATATACACATGCATACACATGCATACACATACACACACATACACACACATACATATGCATGCATACACAGAGTACAGATGCAGTAGTCTGTATTCGGGGATGCAGTTGGCATTGAATTTGCATAAATGCATGCTATTGAAAATGCCAAAGTGGCTGCTGTTGCATTGCAATCCCTGGTGCAGTTACCAGGAGAGATGAACAGAACGCGACAGCTTCCAATTGCTGCAATCGTGGTGAGTCTCGGCCATGTCCGGTCCGGTCCGGTCCGGTCTGGGTAGAGAGAGAGAGAGAGTGAGTGTGTTTGCGTGTGTGTGGTAAAAGTGTGGGTGTGCAGGCTTGAGTGTAGTGTCCGAGCAATGTGGTTCATGCTATTGTTGCATTTCGACTCCAGCGGAACAATCTAAATGATGATGCGCATTTGTGCAAATGACGGCGGGTGCCACACCCGTCTCGCCATGTTCTAGCCTGGCGTTGTTTATCGAGTCTCTGCGTGGACAGCGGGCGATAAGAGCGAAACCTTCAAGTGCTGGGCTTGGTGGCAACACGGTGCCCATGAGAAAGGGTTCATGGACTCATACCCAACACGCAACACCGACAAGCATACACACAGACACCCACGCACACATGCATGCACGCATGCATTAACGAATTTCGTGCATTTGCCGATGCTCCTCGGTTCTCCACAGACCGTGTCAGTAATTTAGCTGGTAAAACGGCAAAGAGCAGAGCTTAAGTTAGCCGCATTCAGCAGACGCGACTCAGAAGCCTACAAAAAACAAAAATGGCCTGATTCGACAATTGTCAAATGCTCACACACTCCCATAAACCCACCCCCCCCCCCCCCCACACACGCCCACTCATCCCATGCGAGCGCATACTTATTTGCTGGGCTGAGCGCGTTTGTTTGTCGCATCTACACTTTAGCAAATGCAGAGAGCCTGATAATGTTTTCAACATTAAATTCCCATTAAATTCTGTTTTATTGCACTTGAAGCTGCATGCATAATTTACTCGCATCCTGCTACGTGCCGTTGCATACCCTAAAGTGCATGTGGTCGACCACAGATACTGAGTCCCCCCCCGCCCCCTGCTTGCGAGTAATTGTATCATTGCCAGGCTGCATCATACCAAATATCTCAAGTTTTCTGCCGAGCAAATACATTTATGTAGCTTCAATTGTTTGGTTTGTCGTCAAAGCGACTAATTTTGTTTTTCAGGAATTGTGTAAAACGCATCCTGGGTACAAAGCGGCGGCCAAAGGTTGCATGGTCTAAAGTTTATGTTAGTCCAATTCGAAAACATAATTATAAAGATCTATGTAAAGAATGCTTTTGATTTTGATTTCCTGATTCGGAAAGTCGCCTCCTACTCGGTTGCGATTTGTAAAACCTTTACCCAGACAGAGCCGGCTAATACCAATTTGTTAATAAAAAAGAGCCGATAACTTCATTTAAAAGCTAAACATGAATGATAGTATACACAAATATATATCAAGCTGAATTCACTGAGATCGCCAAGGTCTTTGGAAATTCCGCCCGTAACTGTGAAAAATTGGCGGAAACCTATTGCATGCAATAGCTGTGTTTACCAGCCAAATGATCTCAAACTCATATTGAATTCAAGCGACAAGCGCAGACGTCAAATAAAAGAATTTAAGGCCTGATAAATTTAATAATTGATAAAATAAAACCAATTTAATATTTTTCACTCGAATTTGTTCGATTCGACTAAGTTGAGAAAGCTTCGGTATGTTTTCGAAAACATGTTGAAAGTTTTTAATTCAAGCATTTTCACCAAGCGACAAATAGAATTAAATTTTATATTCCATCCTTAATTAAAAAGAAATTCTTTTTAAAATAAACCCTGCAAATTAAAATATGTCTATGTTCATTTTGTCTAAGTTCGTCAAACTTCATCAAAAAAGTACTCGGCTTTTTTCTTGAGTTCTTTTATTTATTTACTTTATTTCCTTCTGTGACTGTGTGACGTACACGAACTCAGGTACAAATCTACCTAACTAGCTACCTTGTTTGTATTTATTTAATATGTAAAAACAGACCAAAAAGCGTGCCTTCAAAATATTGACCACGCAGATACCGGATTCATTGCAGTAGCAATAAATTTGTAGCTGGGCAATTTAGTTTATTTGCCTGGTCAAATTGTATGCACGCCACAAAAACAATATATCTGCAATACATGAATCACGCAGACATGTTTTACTAAGTTGGCGTACTTGGCCTCTAATAACAGTGTATGTATCTGTGTTAATGCATCATAAGCTAAGGTAAGGCCAAGTTATAGCGAGTGCCCAAATATTATGTGCCTAGCTTCTAGCATAAATAAGAACCAGAACGCATGCCGCAAACTGCAAAATGAATTCCTGACTAACTTTGGCGTTTATAATTCGCTCTTTTTGAAAACTGCCGGGCTTAATATGGCGAGCAAATGTGTGTTTACAAATGTATTGAGAATCGGTAGGGGCAACCAAAATATGAAAAGTACGCGGAACCTTTAACTTTAACATACTCTATAACAGGGCTCAACAAATTGTTTAGGCGAGTTTAAGGTCTTAGATTATCAGTCATCCTTTTTTTTGGTCCTTTGAGTCTCTGTTTTGCTTTTTGGCCCTTCATTCGTTTTGGTCTAATTGAACGATTTGTTAGTTCAACTTCGATTTACAGCTCTAGTTTTGATTGCAGATGATCTCTGAAGATCCCCGCCGGCAAATTGCATTGCATTTCAGATTTCTATTCTTTTATCTTCAATTTTACATTTCCTAACAGAAAAACACAGACTTATTTGAATTAATACTAATACAATTTATTTTTCTACAGATAAGTCTCCCATAAGAAAATTAACAAAATAGTTTGATTATATAAACCTTTTTGAGAGAAAGAGAGAGTATTGCGCAATCGGTCACACGTTGTACTTAGCCTTTATTTAAGTTAATAAATAACAGTTAGCCAATCAATTGGTAATCAATATATACGAGAGTATATGCATTGCAACGGAAATACATATGACATAAGAATCAGGGAAAATTTTTCTGAAAATTTAGTCTTTGAGCCATTTTGTTAAGAGCCTCGTTGCAACTAGTTAGTTTGTTTAAACCATATAGGTGAGGTTTTGAAACATTTTGTTTAAAATATATGCAGTTTATTTTGTAAAAGTCTTATCTGTTTGCGCTTAAGCCTACTCGCTGTGAGAGTTCATTAAAAAAAAATGCAATTAGCAAAATAAAAGTCATATTAAATGTAAAAATAAAAACAAACAATTTGATTGGCCCAGTTGACAGATAATTAAGGATATTGGCATAAGCCGTATTATTTCTGTAATTTATAGATAATGGATAATTGTTATATATAAAAATTATTTCCATAATAAACATGATACTATATAGGTTCCAGTTTATTTAATAATACTACAATAATGTACATGTACACATATTATATTATTATAAACATTTGTAAAAATATTTGAATATACACATATTTAATAACTAATAACAAGTGAAATACTCAGAAATGAAATACAGGACAATAAACATATATACTATTTAAAAAGTATAACAAGTACATGTGACATTAAAATCGTTCTTATGTTAATAAATTACAAAATAAATATATAAATGTATATTCGACTTTCGTATTCAAATTCTCGCTCTGAGTCTCAAAAACGGTAAACAAGGCTTAACATTTTCAAATCAATTCGAGAGGATGTAAAAGAAGATGACTGCAATCCCCATTGGAACTTTATACAAATAAAAACGATAGATTTAATACTCTTGGGGACATTTCCCATTTGTAGATATGTGAGAATAGTGCAGCTCGAATATGGTAAGTTTGTCGAAATATCTTTGAAAAAATAACCTTTCCTATAGCAGCTATATGATATAGTGGTCCGATGTTGATAGTTAAACTTGTATTTTAGTGAAAATTATAAATTGTAAGATGTTTTGATAAGCAAAAAGTTTTTCATACAAGTAACATACTTAATTATCGACCGATCGTTCCTATGGCAGCTATACGACTTTGTGGTCCGATGATACTAAGATTTTGCGTAAATTAAGGGAACATAGGAAAACTAATAAATGCCAAGTTTTGGTATGATATCTTGAAAACCAAAAGAAGATTTTCCTATAAGAACCTACTTTTCGACCGATCGATTCTTTCGCCGTTTCAATAGCCGCGTCGATCTAGCCATGTCTGTCTGTCTGTCCGCCCGATAATCGATAACTTTTTCGATTCTCGTGCAATCGATAAATACCGCTATTGCAATCCTGTGCACTTCGATTTTAAGAGCCAGAGTCACCAAACTTGACATATTGTTTCTAGACTGAAATATCCCATATATTTCCTTAAAACTGTTCAATAAAAACTAAATAAGGAAAAAACAAGGGAAACAGCTTCTAATCTTTAAACTATACAAACAATATTTTAAACATGAAGGAATTGGGCAAAAAGTAAATTTTTGCTCCAGTTGACAATTTTTGTTCCTACTCAGCCGAATGTTGGCGCATCACTTTCCAATTGTCGCCATGTGTTATCAACAAGCCAATTGGAAAAAGAATTAAAGTAGCCCACAAATGGGAAGCAGACAGAAAAGGAACAACGATGCGGAGTTCGCGAGTCGAGTAGAAGATACCCTGTTCAGCACCTAAAGTGATTTAAGCTTTTCAAATTTGAGGCCATAAAGAACTAATTCAAATATAAGCGTATGCAATGTTACGAAACATTATTTTATTTTGTTTCTTTTTCAATTTGGTGTCATTTCCTATTATAATGGGAAGATATGGTATGTAATATAAAATGGTAAAAGTAATATAAATTCTTTCTGTTTTTTCTTCGATTTTTTTTTGTTTTTAATTTAAAAATATGTACAATCAACTTTTACTTTAATAGTAACTTATGATGTTGTGACTTATCGATTTCACAGATTGAACAAAATTACACCTTTGAGGATTGTGGTACATACTAAGCAACATTATACTCTTCCTTACCCGTTTTCAATAAGTAGAGGGTATAAAATCAATCCCAACAGTATGCAAAAAGGCAAAGGCGAAGAAACCGGCTGCACGCTGTGTGCACTGCTTAGCGATTAGAATGTCGGCGGTCTCTTCGTGGCCGAGCAAAAACAATCTGAGCTCCCAAGAGGATTATGAAATATGGCTCTCCATGTTGTGCTGGTATCGGACGAAGTGCAAGCCAGACTAAAGCGAGAGAATACTAGTAAGAAAATTTGCAATGGGTTCCAACCGTATAAACTGCAAAATACTTCATTCACAGCGTTTCATCAGCTTTAGATAGCTCGTAGATAAAGTGTATTACTATAAAAGCTAGGTTAAAGGTTGAGCGCAAATTTTACTTCAACTTCAATCTTCACAGAAATGGACTAAAATAGGCAGAAAATGTTGGTTCTGAGATATTATGAATAGTTTTATATTTGAAGTAGCGGGAAATGGGTAAGGTCACGAAAAACCTGCTGTTATTAAGAGATTACAAATATTTCGATTTAAATATCTGACTCACACACAATGCTATTGCTGTTGGCCAGTTTAAAGAAAGTTAAGAAGAAGAAGATATAACTTTGCTTATCACAGGCAAAGCAGTGCTTAGCGATAACAACAATATGTTAGAAGAGCACAGTAGCTTAGAGCATAGAATGTAGCCGTTAACAAAATGGGATGGCCAAGACAAAATTGGGTCGTTTATTTTGATTACTGCTTGTTGTTGTTTTTAATAGAAAATGCTGCTGGGCTGACTGGCACAATTCACTCCGATTAGATGGTGTCAAAAGATAGATGGAGAGTAGTATAAGATAGGAGTATCAGGCACATGTTTAATACTAGCAATAAGGAATTGTCGAGAGTCTGATTTGGGACTCAAAAGAAAGTAAGTATAAACGCAATTTTGTTTGAATTATCACCGATATAATTTGGCTGCACTTCTCGAGCCAACCATACTACAATAATAATTATAACATCTAGCATTAATTATAAATAATTAATGTCATGGAAAGTATAAAAAAAACTTCGTAAACCGATTTCTTTGAAGAATATTTTCCATAGTTTAGAGCAAAGTGGAATAGCTGCAGCGTGAGGACCTATATTTAAAAATGCAATTCTCTAACCCTGAGCAAAAGGACGGGAATGGCTAGAACGACTCGGCTATTGATGTTAAAGAAAATTAAATATTTTATTGTGGTGGAAGATGCTTCTGTTTGTCTGTTGCAACCACTAAACTACTCTCCCGACATATTCATTACGAAGTTAAAGGTATCATTACAAAATTAAAGGTATACTAATGACAAATGTTAAGTTCCTAAACCAAGATTGACAGCAAACTTATGTGATTTAATTTTAAGTTAGGGTACAAAACTGCCATGAAAAACAGCAGATATCATAAGAACGCACCGAGCTTCATGTAGAACAGCGACATTTTAGATTTCTCAAATGGAGTTCAGGGTATCTCCTAGTCGGGCAGAGCACTTTTGTTGCAAAATAATTTGTAGCAGCTTTAAGAACTTCGCTTCCTCTAGCCGCTCTAAGCTACAGTTGCACCGCTTGGAATAATTGTATTGTTGTCTGTTGCTCATTCAAGCTTGGCAGCAATTAACGCTTTTCAGATTAACTTAGCCTACGGTGTTTTTTTTGTAACCTTTCCGACAGTCGCAATCATCCCCAGCGCGGAGGCTGGCTGGACTTTTTGACTGCCTTCTGATTGCTATGTTCCGTTTTGTTGCGCCCAATTATAATTATAATTGCAGTATTTTAATTGCATTTTGTTAACTATTTTGCAAGTCATTTCCCGTACTTAAAACGATAAAAATACTTTTCACTTAAGAGTGTCGCCAAATGTTGCACTCTAATGGCTTTTTGAGCGAGCCATTTGACTAGAAGTTTTTTCTATACAGTTTAAGTCCTTAAAGGATTCCATTTTGACAGCCGGTCAAGTAACTGTCTAAAAGAAATGAAGGGAACTACTTGAAAAATTGTGAAAACTATCTGAATACATATGTTTGTTTGTAGTAGTCAATGTTTGTAGTTGACTGACCAACCAAATAGTTGACTAATTGGTGATCAACTCACAGCTCTAGAATCTTCTTTGTTTACCATTCGATCGGTCTCAAGCTCATTTTCAATAATCTTTGTTCATTCCCGTTGAAAAGCCCAACATATGAACTTATTGAATAGGTGCTCCAGCGATATTGGAAATTCTGAAACGTGCTTATTTGCCGATTAATTTATTTGATACGTTTTACTTATTGCCAAATATCCTATATAGACATGAGCCATAGCTCGGTCAAAGCTCAGCCGATTTTTATGAGGTTAAGCTTTTTGGTTTGGCCTCTTCAATCAATCTTCATTAATTTTGCATCTAAATCTGGCATCATTATTCTTGGTCATGTGCATCATTATTCTTGCATGTGAAAATGGTACTCTCAAATATCCTATGTAGGATATTTAACTCGGTCAAATCTTATCCGATTTTCACGAGGTTTGCCTTTTTCTTCAAGCATAAGCATATTTAATGCCAGTCTTGAAATAATTTAAAATAAGTCTTGATCAGGATTCTAAAGCTGAAGAAAGCGCTAAAGTTCAGAGAATTTTCAGGCGCTCTCTCAACTTATTTATCTTTTTTTTTTGTCTGCAGCTGGCGTGTGTCATTTCCTTAAATAACTTTCATGATTGAATGCGCAAACATGAAAGCAAAATCAAGTGAGAGTGCTCTAGTCGGGAGTGCCTGACTAACAAACACCCTACAGCCAGCGCCGAACTACAGTTTTAAATATTCGAAATTTCTTCATTGCACATAGCACAATAACATAAATGCAGATGAAAGCAAGCAGATTTTGATGAATTTGCGCTGGAATATGGCATACAAAAGTGTGTGTTTACCAACAAAGCACACAGCTCCTCCTTCAAAGAAGATTTTATATCTGTAACAGGAAGATGAATCCAAAAAGGGTTCTGTGTACTCTAAGAAAACATACAACCCAAAGTTAGCGTCTCTAGCTGTAAAGAGCTTAGATTTAGTGCAATCGGAGCGAATTATTGATGATTTGAAATAATCTTGATCACTTAAGGATCTGCAATGATATACGTTCAAAATTTCAAGTCCCTAGCTTAAAGTTTCTGATATCGATGCGTTTATACAGACACACATGGCCGAGAGTATTATACCTTTCATATCCATTTTGATGAGTATAGAATATCGCTTTTGAGAGCTGTTATTGGAATGCACACAAGTATTATGCAGTCGGTTTCAGCTAACAACAACATTCTTACTTGTCATAAAATCTGGCAATTAGGCACGTACTGATGACCCCCCAGCGAAACCACCCCTCGACTGCCAATCAAAACAAAATATATATTCCAATTACAGTTCCAAATGAATGCCTTGAAGTAAAAATAATCAAGAAGGCCACTTTTTAACTGGCAAGCGGTAATTATAATGTGGAGAGAGTATTGGGCAGTCGTGGTTTTCTTTAGGGCAGTCAAGCCGTAGAATTTGTCGAGTTGATGAATAAAACCTGGGTATGTATATATATTACAGTATTGTTGAATATGTGTGTGTTTACATAGATGTAAATACATGTTGAAAATAATCAATGTATGCGATTGTGTGCACAAACATACATTGTATATTTAAAGATGCGAATGCGTTCGTAAATACATGACATTAAATATTTTTGTTTGACAGAAATTATACATTTTTGCATATAGTATGCACATTTATGTGTGTGCTCGGGTATATGCATATATGTATGCATTTTTCAGCATATGTATGTATTCTTAAACGCGAATATGCGCCGAGATGTTACACACATTTGTACATATGTACATTCATATGCTTTTTTATGAATGCCAATTTAACAATTTTCTGGCCCGACATTCGGCTTCGAATAAGTGTTGACAACTGCCACTTCAAAAAGTAGCTAAATCTAATGTTGTTGTGGCAAAATTAACTTGCTAAAGTTGTCTTAATGATTAAGTGTAAAATATTTGCAAACAAAATTGCAAAGAGCTGACTCTGTTTGTCCCTTTGAAGTAGCTGGTAAAGTTCATTGTAAATTGTTTATAGGTTGTCATTAAGCTGGCATTTAACAAAAAAAAACCTGAGAATATGAATTTCATTTTCACGCTGTAAAATAACTCCATTGTATTCGTTCCAAATATATTTTTGGCATATAACTCGGTTAAAAATAGCCAGAATATCACGCAACTGTAAATTTCAACTATTTCCGGCTAGCGACCCCTGGAAATGGCCAAACTTAGCTGGAAAATAGCTGAGCTGGCATCGCTGCCGGCATGCGACACCCTTCGATATCGTATTCGTGAATTGCGCCCACACGGCCACTGTGCGTCGTTCACTATTTACTGGCCAGTTGACCAGTTGTGCTCGGAATATTTGCAGCGTCAGGAAAAACATGCAAAAAGTCTTCTTATGTATATGTAACCCACAATGTACATACCCAAGTATTTACAATGGACTTTGGGCAAAATTACCCGATTTCCTGATAAATTTAACAAAAAGTTCCAAAAACTTATGTATTATCTGGATCTACTTATGAAATCCTATTTACGAAATTTGGTATCTGATATTCAAAAAAGTTGAGAATCTCTGTTCAGTTTGTAAGGTCAGGACAATCATACAAATTGTTATGTATGTTAACATATGTATATGTATCTATATATACAGGATTTCGTCCCCATACGTACTAAAGCTTTGGTTTTGGAAAATTCTATCCGCAAGTGAAGGAAAATGGTGTTCAAAGTTTGAAATGACAAGCAACAAGTTGCCGCTTCAACTCCAACATTAATTTTTGATATTTACTTTTGGTGAATGCTATCGGAGTGCATCTGACATGTCTGTACCACTTGCATTTTCTACATTCCTACTTATTTGACCCCTGCGGATAATATATAATACTAGGGGTATTCCTGAAACTAAATTATATTTCATATATCGGCTGCTTACAGCTGTTGCTAAGTGTAGCCGGAAAAAATAAGGAAAAATTGCTCGCACTAAAAGATTTAAAGAAATCAGCTACGAGGCTGATTTATCTGACCGTTCTCTTCAAAGAGTGTTAAGCGATTAAGTAGAACACTGCAAAATAAACCAAACGTAAAATTGATAAATAAGAAAGCGATTACTTTACTAGTATCTTATTAAGAAAAAAATACCTTTATTCAGGGCTTCAAAATTCTCTTTTTAACCTATTTTATGGATAATGTTAAATATAATTATTAAAAAATTAACAAAAAAACAAAACAGAAATACAGAAACCTTAAGACTACGACTTTAAATTGTTATGTGAATTCAATTGGTATTCTCATTTAATGATCTTAATCTGTTTTATTTTATCAGCATTTATTTAAAGAGAGAACGTATAGACGTACATGAACTGGAAAAGGTAAGGCAATTACTGCTTGCATTATATTGCACTGCTTGCATTATTTTGCACAGCTTACAAATGAGAAATTTGACTAAAAATTCATGCGAATTGCCCATAGTACAGTAAGCGAGAGTATTGTCACTTAAACGGCAGTGATATTTTTTTTGGGAATCAAGGCAACAACAGCTGGGTCACACATCGAACGCGTTTCGATTGCTACAGCCAAGGATGTAGACAGACTTTCCACAACAATCGGAACCCCCACATTAATAAAAAGAAGAGCGACAAAAGACTATAAGGGTCAAAGTAATTGGAAGCATCCTCGTTTACATAAGCCAAGTAAATATTTATGAATGCACGTCATTATGTACATTTATGTGCAGTTTAATTCGATTAGCTGCCCGCTGTTAATTGTCAAAAATGTTTCAACAGCAAATCAAAAAAAGCAGTTAGATGAAATATTGTTATGTATGCAACAAGGAATATCCAAGCCCGTATAACCATGTGTATTGGATCAGTACGACAGGCTGAGTCTATCTAGACATGTCCCTCTGCGCGTCGAAATACTTTATATGCACATTTACGTGGTATGTTCTAAAAGGTATATTTTAATTTTATCATATATTTCATATATCATATTAACTTTGTAAACTATTTATTTTCTTGATAGGTAAAGGAAGCTGTTGTAGCTATGTCTGCCTGTGCCTTTATATGCCAACTAGTCTCTCGGTTAAAGCCATCGTCATGAAACTTTAAGTGTAAACGGAGTAATCAGTCACGGAACTCGCAAGAGGCTCTAGTCGGGAGATCTCGAACACAGGATACCCTGTACCCTCTTCTACTTAAGCTTTGGAATTAATAGAAATAAAATTTAAAAAAAATAGCCTTTCCACACGACTGAACTACAGCTGCACGCGTTTTCTATAATAACATCTTGATCTTGATGATATTTTCAGCAGTAGATCTTATTGACCGCTAGAACATTCGTATATTCTCATTGAAATTGTGTGAAAAATTGGTATGTATTTCCCATTGATTTTATTTTTTTTATTTTTTTAATATATTTGGCGAGGTTGGCGATGAAAGATACTTGATTTGTATGTACTATTCTAGAAGGTACATGTCGAATTTGGTGACCTTAGCTTTTAAAACCTAAGAAAATTGCTCACAAAACAGGATTTCGTTATCGATTCTTATCGATTGCTTGGAAACGGGGCAAGGTTATTCGAAACAAACGGACACAAGCGCTGACGGACATGGCTAGATTGAATTGGGTATTGATGCTGACTGAGAAAATATATATTTACTTTATGTGGTCAGATATGCTTTCTTCTACCCGTTTCATTCATTTGCACAAAGCCATTTAAGCCTTTTTACCCATTTTCAATGGGTTCAGGTTTGGGCTGCAAGCTGCACAGATGTGCCATTGTCGATAGAATTAGGATGCGATTTTTCCAGAGTTGCATTTAGAATTTCCCAAAACCGCGTCTACTGTAAAAATTTCAGCTTTCCCGTTATTATGGTTGGGGCTTTCCGTTGACCCCCAATCAGTACTTGGAAGACCATATGGGCAATTTGTGTGTGTGGCCCACTGTGCAGCAAACAAAATATTACCAAACATAATGCTCTAATACCGAAGTGTGTGTGTGTGTGTGTGTGTGTGTGTGTGTGTGTGTGTGTGTGGGGGGGGGTGGTGTGTGTGTGTGTGTGTGTGTGCATTTGTGTGATATAAATATTTTTATTTAGAGTCAACGCTCAGATCCCGCATTTATTTACCTTCCCATTGTTTTGGTTTCATATAGAATTTTTATTGTGTAACATGAAACAATTTCATTCGTTTGGTTTCGAATTGCATCTGACAGAGACAATTTTACTGCAGAGTCTGCAGCTGCTGCTGCTGCGATAACACAGTACCTCCTTTGTCCCTCCCCCTAACTCCGGTGCATTAGCACAACTAATGATGACTGTGGAATTGCATCCAACGCGGTTGTAGCCTTCTACTCGGTCCTTTTGCTTTATTCGCCCTGTGTCCTCTCTCTCTCTCTCGTTCGCTTTCTCTCTTTCTTTTTATTTCTACCTCTCTCTCGCTCCGTCCTTTTATATGCTAGCTCTGGACGTTGATGATAGACCATTGCATTAGCGCGGTAGAGCGCAACATAATGTCGTTGTGCACTTTCCACAGCAATTGCTACGGCAGCCATGGCGTTAACGGAGACGGAGATAAAGGCGGGGAGTCTGCTGCAATGGAGCTTATGGCTGAGGCTGTAGCTGCAGCTAGGCCCGAACATTGCTCGTTCCGTTATGTGGATTTTATAATTACGTGCGCTGAGTGCGATTATTATGATTGTTTCTTAATTCTCGGATTTACAATATGTGTGGGCGAGAGTGTGCTTCCACACAATAATAATTATATGTGCATGTATGCATGCATGCATGCATGTATGTGCATGTATGTGTGTGTTTGCTGGGATGGTTAATTTTGAAGTCGCTTCTATTTTATTCTAACTTTATTACTTCTTTCACTCGACGAATAATACGAAACTCTTTTTAATCCCTCAAAGCTGCGACTATCGCACTTTAAATGAGATTATATGTGCATGTACAAATACAAACAAACTTTGTGCCTGATAAGCTATAATAAAGGATTGCGATAAGCTTTATATCATATGTAAGGTTAAATATCTATATAGAGAAAAAAGTTTTTCATTCAATAACTTACTTTTCGACCGATCGTTGATGTGGCAGCTATATATTATTGTGGTCCGATGTTGATAGGATTTAACATATAAAGTGGAGCTAAGAAATGACGAGTTTAGTCGAGATATCTTTAAAATTAAAAAAAAGATTTACTCACAAGAACTTAATTTTTGGTCGATCGTTTCTCCTAAATGATATCGTGATCCGATGTTGATAAGATTTATATAAGGAGCATATGGAAAGAGTGAAGTCAAGACATCTTGATAAAGCACTTTTTTAAATAGAGGTAAATTACCGATTTTACGCTGTAATATTGTTTTATCAAAGGGCACAGAAAATGTCGCTTTTGACTTTATTCAGGTAAAAAAAACATACATAAAACTGTCTTAAATGCAGTTGCTTATATTCAATACAGCCCAGCTTATAAAAATATTTGGCATAGACTTATAGAGGATATATTTATGATAGTATTAATTATCATAAAGGGTAGACTTAACTTTCAGTACTTAAATGTATATACAGGCATGTCTTAAAAATGCTTTTATGCTTAAAATAATTATGCAATGCAGCAAAATTTTCTGTCTTCAGCAACCTTTTTACGGCTCCGATGTATTTCTACGAAATCTTGAAGATTTTTTTTAATATGATCATTCAGCAAGTAAACAATGGGATTGAGATTCGAATCCCAGGCGAGTTTTTCAAAAAAGTTAGGTATATAGTTTTCATAACAATTTTTCAAAAAAAGGAACACCAACAATTCCAAATGTTTTTTGTTAACTTTTGAGCTTTCAAGCTACTTTAGAGAAGTATACAGAGTGCATCAGATATATGTTTACATATTCTTATTATATAATTCTTATTATAATTTAAAAGAAACAGCTTACAGTATTTTGCGACTTGTTGCCTATGTTTTTGTAGTTTTGGAGCCTGCATCAACTTGATGCATTAAGAGCGGAGACATTATGCTATATCCATCCGGCGTCGTAGGGGAAAAGGAACCATTACTACTGAGGGGCACACTTAACGCACCGGATTCATCATTTTCTACGAAATCTGATAGCTTCTCATCGCTAATCGCATTGAATTCCAGCGTATTGCCAGAACCCTTCTTCTGGGGGCCAAAAATGTCCAATTTGGATTCGTGGTTAGGCGATGAAAACTTACGGCAAGCCGTTAGCAGTTCCACCTCGTCGCAATCGGACTCAGGCAGGTGGACCGCCGTCCCGGGAAAGTCATGGGATGGAGTCAGCAGTCGTGGATAGGTAGATATATAATCAATGATCTCCAGGGCTGTGGGACGCTTGCTGGCATCCTGACTCCAACAAGCCTTTATAAGACCCTCCAGCTGTGGTTTGACACCGCTCGGAATTTGCAGGGTATTGCCAGCCTTTACAAAGTCAAGAACCTGATTGTTTGTTAAGTCCTGATAGGGATACGATCCAAATGAAATGACCTCGAAAAGCACCACCCCAAATGACCAAATATCGGAAGCATGCGTAAATATGCCCATTGACAGCGTTTCCGGAGGCATCCAGCGCACCGGAAAGAGTTTCCGGACACCTTTTCGGTTATAGCAATAATAATCACTTTCAAAAGTGGGTCGTGCCATGCCAAAGTCGCCTATTTTAACAATTCGCTGCGAATTAACCAAACAATTTCTGCATGCAATATCACGATGCACATATTTTTGTTCCGCAAGATATGCCAAGCCTCGCGCCACGTCCATGGCGTACATGGTCAACCGCTTCGATGAGATATCCGATTCATCGGTTATTTTTTCATTAACCATGTTTCTTCTGGCCAAAAGGTAGGTTCTTAAATCGCCATATAGCATGAACTCCATTATTGTATAGATTGGCTCGCTTTGCAAACAGACGCCCAACAGTTTTATAATATTTTTGTGATTGAATTTTTTCATAGCCTCCGCCTCAGCCAAGAAATCCAATCGGTCCTCCGTGGACCCTCCGGCCTTGAGCGTTTTCACAGCCACAGCTGTCCAGTCGTCCGAGCCTAGCCGGGCTTCCCCACCGTACACCGTGCCGAAGGCGCCCTCGCCCAATCGTCGATTGACCACAACGTTCTCCTTTGGCACTTCCCATTTGTCCAAGGTATTGATTTTGTTTCTCGATGGAGAGATCAGGTCGATTCCGAACATTTTCATTATTTGCGCTGATCGCCTTACTTTGCGGTCGTATCGCTGTTTCCAAAAGTAAAAGGAAACCAGAGACATCAGCACAATGACCAGCAAGCACATGGATATGCTGAATATCATCGAAGACACATCACAATTCACATGCAAAAACCGGGCTAAGCCCGAAAATCTACAATCATATCGGCCATCTTCTGGCACTTCACCGGGAAACACTTCACTTGGCAAACGAGATAAATTTCCTCCGTTTATATGGACGTTTACTCCTCTGCCCTCGACATTGGGCTTGAAATTGGCAACTTTCACAAAAGTCCGATTTTTCCATTGTAAAATATCCAGATCAATTATACGTGAGCCGCCGAATTCGCCTTCTCCGAATCTCACGTTGCCGGACAAGCCATCAAAATTTGTTGCCCAAATGTGTTTGGCAAATTGGCTAGCAAATTCCTTGGATCTTAATTTGTTAATTGAATAAGAATCTTGCTGCAATAGTTTATGTGCTGCAAGAGCATAGGCCCATACTGCATCATAAACAAAGCCAACATAGTTGGAAAAGGTTGGATACTCCGTCCTATAAGAGCTCAACCAAGAGCTTATAGATATTCCCTCCTGCATTTTTGCATTTGGCGACCCGAACGGCGTGTGCCTTATGCTAAAGTGTCCTTCGATCGCCTAAAAGCAAGAAAAGGAGTTGAATATTATTTGAATATCATTATCATCATTTGAATCTTTTACTTACTTTTCGTAGCTGCTCGGCCGTGCATCGATTATTGACTTTATTGCTCCACATTTGAAAGTCCTTCGAAAGCCATGAGGGCAAAAACCAGACATAATTTTCAACTTGGGTCATCTACGAGGCAAAATACACAAATGAATAAAAGTTTGATTCGCAGAAGAAAGAACGAATAAGAAAACTTACACCCAATTTGATAGCTTCACACACGGCAACAGCTGCATTTCCGCTTTGCAGTTCGGCTATGATGATCCTAGAGTGAGCTTCTTTCAATTTACCCAAGTGCTAGGAAATATATATGTTATAATTCAATTAAGATATTACATTTCGGATTGGCACTTACTTCTCTCATATCCGCAGCTGATATATCGCTTTGAACCTTCCGACTGAAAGCCAATGTGAAATTGTGAAGCCTCAGCTTGTTCTCCAGGCGCGACATGTACTCCGTGTATTGTTGGCTGTCTTCGGTCAGAGTCGAGACCCGAATCCAACCGAGTTGTTGCATTATTTCTAGATACGCATCGACATATTCGCTGTTCGAGCCAATGGTCCGAAAGAAGTACGGATACGCACTTCGATCGACAAACGAAGCGCCTTCAGCTGAATACGACATCACCATCATATTCAGATGCTTGGAAATTCCAGCAATGGGCTCCACAGTTTCGCTGCAGGCAGGTCCCAATACTCCCAGCATATTTGGTACATTGTAATAATGTATGAATGCCTTCATGACCATATCCGACTTGCACTGTCCATCGTTAATCATTATTTCCAGATGATAGTCCGGCAATATTGTTTTATTTCTGTTGATCGCATCAACTGCTTTTTGCGTTGCCCCAATTATATTCAAGTGTCCGCGATCCGTAATATTGATGGGGAATATGCCACCAATCGATAGGGTTGTTACCTTTTTGGGCAGTATCCAGTTGCTGTGTGTTTTATAATTCTGTCGCAGCCAATTGCAGGCAACATTATCATAAACTACTTCAGAATCGATTGAATTCATTCTCTGATTACTCAAGTCCTTTTGAATGGACTCGAGGTCCTTGTCGGTTATGTAAAATGCTCGAAGCGCGTGCATCAATCGCCTGTCGGTTGCCAAGCTTCGTGCGTAGTATTTTAGAATCGGAGTTAGTTCGTATCGGCAATTGGAATTTTGCAAATATTTATAGTCTTCACATCGGGGTAATGTTATTTGGGTGAATTTTATGTCAGCGTCAATTATTTCCGAAGGAACCCAATGCAAAACTATGAATCTTTTTTGTCCACGCGGGTAATCTGTCTCATATATTTTAGCCAACATCTTAATCGTATCTTTAAATTTGGATCCCAACCAAATAACATTTAGAAAACTCTCCTTTAAATGATATTCAATGAAATATGAATCATTGCGCCACTCGGCCAAAATCGTAGCGCATTTAATTTTGGCACAGTTAGGATTCATATATTCTTCAACACTATAATCAAGAAATAATATGAAATAGACATTGGGTAATTTCTCGTTATTTTTCTAACCTTATATTTCTCAGTAACTGAGTAATATTTTCTTCCATTATGTAAAGAGAATAATGTTCATTGTTTATATCTCTGAAGACATCGTAATGCAAGCTACAGTTCTTTGTGTCTGTCGAAATTTGTGATTTGGGCACAAACCAACTAAATCGACCGGGAGTTATAGACGCCCCGGCACTGAAGATGTTCTCGTGCGAATGCTTATAGACACTGTAGGGCATCCAGACTTCCAAATTGATCATAGCTATATTGTGTAACCGATTGTAGCTCCTAGAATATTATATATAAAGGTAATCTTTTAACATGATGATAACCAATGTTTGCTTACCTTACATAATCCAATGTGTACAACGGATTACGAGGATCCGATGAATTTGTGTAACGTATTGGAATGATTTGAACATCTTTATAATTGAGAACCTCCGTCAGAAACATGTAAAATATTCGCGTCATCACCTGATGCGTCGATCTATTTGTCACCTGAAGGCCAATACCAAATCCCATAGCTGAAGCATCAATTGAAACGCTTTCTAAAAACAAGTTCAGTAGAATTATGGTCAGTTTTCACAATATAATATCATTGATAATGATATAATAAGCATTTAATCAACTTAATCTTCAGTTAGCGTTGAACTGCACTCTGAAACTAAAATTTAAATGCTTAAAAATAGTTTTCAAATCTGTCATATTTGTGGTCTGTAAAAGATTGTTGAAGCAAAACTTTTTCTTCATTTTCGACTGATCCCTCCAATGGTAGCTATATGATATATTGTTCCAGTGTAGATAAGATTTTGTATATATGCAGGGAGCATAATGAAATTCATTATATAAAAGTTTGGTCAATATATCTTGAAAGCAGCTATATGATATAGTGGTCAAATGTTGATAGAATTTTGCATATATATGAGGAGCTTATTGAATGCTAAGTTTAGCCTAGATAGTTAAATAAACCAAATAGTTGTTCATACAAGAACCTACTTTTCGACCGGTCGATACTTTGGCATTGATATGATATAGTTCTCCGATCAGATTCCGAAATATGTACTATCTGAAAATTGTGAAAATTGACAGCATAAACTCTTTAATAATGACAGCTTACTTGAAAGAGAAAACAGTTACATCAATAAATAACTGCCGAAATGACTCCGAAACTGCCAAGACGCATAAATGGGACTGAAAATCTATTTCGGTTTAAGGGATTATCTCGCTATCAATAATATCGATGTCATCAAATGCGGCTAAAAATTGATCTCTGAGGTTTTGAGCACAATAATTAAATGGTAAATCAGAAGAAAAATAAGATTTCAGTTAAAATTCTATCGTAGCCCGTGCTTTACCGGGCCGATCACCTGACAACGCCCCCATTCAGAATTGAAATTGTGTACAATAAATTGAACATAATTAATATAATATAAACAACGCAATAAATAATACATATACAAAGTTTTCAACAAATGCAGAGTAAATATAAAAAATAAATTACGTTCTTATCAGAATCTCGTGTCTCTGCAATAATTTGTGTGCAATTGCGCAGATTGAAGGGGCTTGGGACTGGCGTAAGCAGAAAAATAATTTACTTAAACAGCAAAAAAGTCATTGGATTTATTTGCGTGTAATTGATTAATTAATTCACACGCCCAGATATACAATTTCTTCCTTTTGAGAACAAACTGTAATCCTTTCTGCAAGGGCCTTCCTATAGAACACCTTGTTCCTTAAGGCTCGATCGATTAGCTTACTTTACATATGCTTATATTATATGAACAACAACAATCTATAAATATACTAGTACTTACCATTTGTTTCGATACATTTGTTATGTATTTGGCTGTTGCAAGGAAGACACATCACGACAAGAATAACTCCTTGGATGAAAAGCAAATGTTTTTGCTTGAAATGCATGTTGAGGCAGCTTTGTCAGCTAAGCAATTTTTACACTGTGGAAAAAAATATGTTTTTTAACGATTTTTAGTCATAGAATTGGGTTATAGTCATAGTTAAAGGGTAAAAAATTAAAATTATTTTCAGCTGCTGGAATTTTTGTGGCGCCAGCGGCGACGTGGTTTTTTTCTTAGATGTACTTTATCAAATTTTCTGGACTAAATCTTGTTGTTCCACAAAATGTTCGTATATACTTAAAAAAATACAAAAGCTATCGAGGAATCCTAAGGTTGTCGCAATTCCTTGCTAGAGTTTCAATACATAGCTGATTCTTTTGAAAAAGGGGTCATCGCTTAATTTAACTTCTTCTAAAAGATCAGTTTTGAAGGTATTTCCCCATTAGTTAATTCTCTGGCTATTTTAAGTAGTTATTACACGGCGAACAGAGAATTTCGCGTGCCATTTGCAACGCCTTTAAGGTTCTTAAGCTTTGTTGTATATCATGTTATTGTTGTGACGAATAGAACTTAGTACATTTTTTCGCACTTTAGAGAGCAATATAAAAAGCGTTTATTACGCCCTGAAACCATTGAAAATGGGTAACAAAAATAGAAGAAACATCTCCGACCCCCGATATATACTCTTGATCAGAAAGACGAGCTGCGTCGATCTCGAAAACTGCTAAAGCTAGATATTAGAAATTTTAACTTAATATACAATATGTCACTCAATTTTGATAAAATTAATAAAAATTGATCAAATTTAAGCTTTACTCTTTAATTAAAGGAGCTACTTGGTATGCCTTATTGAAAATACCGCGCCGAATTGTCTACAATATTGAAATAACAAAACTTCTTCAAATTAGCTATAGAGGTTATTTATATACACGCATATGAGTGCCATAAATTTGCACTGAAAAGGTCATAAAGAGGTGACTACAAGCACTAAAACTATTCACATAGAAGGAATCTTGAATGCTTGGAGCCAAGTTCAAGATATCTCTTGGTCGATCACTCCCGACGAAAGCACTTTATCTTGTTTACATTATTTTTTTTTTGATTAGGTGTGACCCAAACGAAATGATTCTTTCCGTCGTAACTTCGTTTTACTCATTAAAAATCCAACAAAATCTTTTTAAACATAATTGATATGGCACCTTGGCTCAAAATTGTGTTCAATGCAATTTTATTTAGTTTGTAAACAACAAATTAGATCAGCATTATGAAGTAAGTTGTTCGATATACATTTTTATGCACTTTTCTCAAAATTTGTCTCCATTAATTAATACGTCGCCATTCAAAATATTTATTTTTTGATGCATTTTGTGCAATCTGTGTTTTTACTGAATTTTTATGATAGCTTAACGAGCTTAACAAACTTTTATATATTTGTTTCACCAAAATGATTATTGTCGGAGCTCGCATAGAGAACATTTAAGAACTGCAAATAAATTCCATATTTTGGTTCAGTTTCAGCTAATAAACGCCCACAGACGAGTTCTTAAAATAAAGCTGGAAAGAATGCTTATATCGAAACGTTTTGTCTTTTTATATTTATATTTTACACATCAACATGTACACACAATATAAGTATTAACATAATAAAAGCTGTTTTTATTTATTTATTTGAATAGACATTTTTTTGAAAACTGTTCATGTGACTAAAATTTCTTTTTATACCGTATTTAATTCATAAAAATATATATACTAATATATACACCACCAGAGTTGAGTTTATATACGCATTTACCTGTTGCTTTTGGTAGCAGGAAATTTAAATAATATAGTATAATATCATATCATATCATTTAACCAAAAAAGTTATATGTTAAATGCACTTTATTTCGTTTTATTGGCAGATTTTTTTGATACACATTGAGGCACTTTTTTTAGCGGCGAAGCTGTTTCACTATAAGGCAAAAAAAAAGTAATTTTTAAACAAACAGCATTTTTATATTGTAATTAAAATTTGTTTTATGCACTCTTCGCATATGTTTTTATAAGCGTTTAACGTACATATATGTATATACGGAAAGCATTTGACACGGTTTGGTATGTTGCCCGATGAAAGCTCGAAAATGTACTGAAACTGAAAATGTAAAACGCAAAATAATAAACGGTCTATGCGAAACAAATTCAAGTTTCATATTCGACTGTCTGTCAACAGGCCAACGTCATGAAAAGCAACAAAACTATACTCCACGTTCTCTTGGTCGGCAATTACAACGAAAAACAAGTAGGTGTGTTCTAGTCGGGCATGCCCGACTAGGAGATATCCTGAACCTTCTTATGCCAAAACCAGAAGCAACCCCCGCCACGTGCTCACTTGCTTAAGATTTAGTCAAAAACTTAATTTCTTACCTGCAAAAAAGGAGAAGGGATGTTTTTAACATGATATAAAATAAAACAATTTAAAGATATGTATATAGATATACTGGGTTCGAACTCGCGGCCCCATATCAACCCACCCTAACGAAATATATCCAACATTTAGAAAAAATTGTTGTGGGTTTATCCAAACATTGTAAAATCCTTAATTTTAAGCAATGTCTCAAAATCTAAATTTATCAAATATATTAAAATTATATGATATCCAAAAAGGTAAAGTTCCTTTTGCTCTTCTTTCTCCTCCTCCTCCTCCTGGTATACGAGAATATGTACTTCAAATTTCAAGCCTCTGAGTTTTGTAGAATAGACTAACATGCAGATTGAAAATGATTCCTTCTTGGAAATTGGAAATGCTTCCTTCTGACAGCTGTCATACATTTGAACAAGCCTATCATACCCTTTATACCCATTTACAACGTGCTCAGGGTATAAACAGAAGTTCAGCTGCGACGGAGAGCAAAATGCCGCAATTACAAATGCTGAAGTATTAAAAGTATCAAATGAATTTATATTTTGCATTTAATGGCAAATGTAAAAAAAGAGCAGTGCAAGCAAATTTTGTAAAGATAAACAAATATTACTTAAACTTGCACTCACATTTGCACTCACATAAATCAAGAGAGAAACCCAAAAACATATATGTATGTAGGTGATCAGAACTGGGAAATAGCTTAAGATCTTAAAATTTAGAAAATATAATCTCGTATTTATTTCGAACAAGTTTATTTTTTCCATGAAAGCTATTCACGAAGCCATTTCCGGAAGAATTAAAGAAAGTTTGAATGCTTGTAAAGAGTATCTCCTTGTCGAGGACTCTTGATTTGTAGTTAATTGCAGGCCATACGTCCAAAATATTAATTGTTATATTAATTTTTATTCAGCTCTTATAGTTTTGGATAACAAGTGCTGGTACCTAGCAGAAATTTGATCTCGCTTTAGCTCCAAGCCTTAGCTCCTTGTGGTCAGAATTGACGAAAATGAACCGGAATACAACTAGAATAAGCACTAGACCGGCTTGCTATGTCCAATACTGGACGTTCTGATTATAGGTCTAGCCAAAAAACTTGGACTCCAAATTTTCACTTTCTCTGGCCATTTGACAATCTTCAGTCGATCCAAATGACCTCATTAAGTCAAGTACTCTTTACTGGCTCATAAACAGGCTATCCACAATTGTTATTTTTCTGAATGATAGTATACTTAAATTGTGCTTTTATACCCATTAAAAATGGGTAAAAAGGGTACAATGTATTTGTGCAATTATGTGATCATCATTCAATACAGCAAAACATTTCGCTTTTACTCCACAATTAGATGCTGCATGCCTAAATGACTTTCGAATCCAACTAGTTGACCCAGCAGAAGTTCAAGCGAAAGTATGCATCCTAAAGACCTACATACAAGTCCTCTAGATATGATGGTCTGGACGCCACAGTCATTAAATCCTTACCAGCTTTCTATTGTGACATTTTATGACTACTTGGTTTTATGTTTGAAGTGCGCCAAGACCCCACATACTCCACCTACTACTATTGCTAAAAGCCAGGTCATTTAATGTCAAAAGCGCGGATACTGAGTCTTCGATCAAGCAAAATTAAGTAAATTGTAATTGTATTCCTTAGAAATAATCGATTAAAAATTGAGTTTATACATAAAAAGCATTAAATATAGAAATAAACCCCACATTTTCTGGAAGTGTGCAAGGATCTTCGGCGTGATTTATCTTGTTTTTCTTGTCTATGTTTTTGTCAGAGTTCGATAGCTCGCTGCCATTTGCAGCGCAACATTTATTATTTAGCTTATCTTAAATATCGATATATAATATCGCTCTGTTAATACTTAACAGAAGGCCGCAATGTTGCTCTTTCTTGCGTTAGCAGCTCCTCATTTTGCGCTTAGGTTTCATTTCGAATAAAACAGTATATTTTTGTAAACAAACAAGAATTAATTTATTTTATAATAGTAGCACGCAAAAGCATTTGACATTTGCTATAATTAACAAACTATAAAATGGACTATACTTTACCAGACGACGCCTGGAAGGACTCTTTCGACAGATTGTTAGACCCCAGACCGTAAGTCGTACATCGTTGAATGCGCATCATTTGTAATGCCACTTAAAATAATATATTTTTATTTCAGACAACTACGGGAACGCAATATAATTAAGAAGAATGTGCGGGCATCATTTAATATTGATTCTAGTGTTGAGAATTCCAATCCAAACCTTTTGAGCGTCACCGAGTGCTCCTGGCAAAAGCCGAAAACAATGGATACAGCTGATGAACTAAACATAAGGAAACGGGGCAACTCCATCTCGACTCCTTGCGCGAAACGCCTAAGCACAAACTTGTTTCATTGCGCATTATCCCCAATTACTGGCATGAAATTGGACGGATTACAAAATGCAGATAATCATAAATTGAATGGCGCCGGTAAAATTACAAGACTCAATTTGAATGGTCATTTTTTTCTAAAGTGTATCTTGCAGAAAAAGAGCAACCGCGGAGGACCGCAAAGCAAGTTTGCTTTGAAGTGAATACATTAAGTCCTGAAAAGTCCTGTGACTCGATTGTTGAAAATAAGCGCTTAAGGTTAATGCTGCCCAAAAATGCTTTCAGACAAAGCCGATCTTCACTTGTCCTCCAGCCGGGCAAATGGCGCAAGTCTTTGATCAGCTGGCGACGAACATACTTAAACGAGGTGCCGCCCGGCTTGTTGAGTCCTAAGCAATCATTTCTACCGCGAGCTGTTGCATCGGAAGGTTTGGGTGCCTTTCATATACCCCAACGAAAGTCAGTGCACTTAAGCGAACCTAACAAAGAAATCAACTACGAAACAGAAGTGTTGAAGTACTGTGGTCAGTCCAAGCCGTATAAATTTAGTTCAGCTTATGCCTCTGCCAAAATGATAGACCCTTGCAAGATTGGCGAAGGAGTTTACGGTGAAGTATTTAAGTATGCACAGAAAAATGGCACAAAAACTGACATAGTCATGAAAGTGCTTCCGATTGAGGGCACCGTATTGGTCAATGAAGAAAACCAAAAGACTTTTGAACAAATATTGCCCGAAATCATAATTTCTCAAGAGCTGAGCAAACTACAAAGAAATCAAACCAATTCGACTACGGGATTTGTGGATATTTACAACGTAAGGGCTTAAATATCTATAATATGTATCTTATATTCATAAATTATTATATTTTTAGGTATGCTTAGTCAAAGGGAAATATCCAAAACATTTATTAAGCCTTTGGGAAGAATATGACGCGGAAAAGGAGTCTGAAAATGACCATCCTAAAATGTTTACTGACAACCAGCTCTTCATAGTTTTGGAGCTTAAGTTTGCGGGCAAAGATATGTCAGCATTTACCTTCTTAAATGCCGAGCAGTCTTATTACTCACTGCAGCAGGTGAGTTAATATTAAAATAGTAGTTAACGTTACCTTTTATTTTCAAATTGTCATTATCAGATTATATTAACACTAGCAGTGGGAGAAGAAGCCTTTCAGTTCGAACACAGAGATTTACATTGGGGCAACATACTAATCGAGAAAACAGACAAGAAGCGAATCGATTTTAAACTGTGTGGAAAGGACTTGTCGGTCGCATCAAAAGGAGTTAAAATAACCATCATTGACTATACATTGTCAAGAATAACTGTTGCCGAATGCTGCCATTATAATGATCTTTCCCATGATGACGATCTATTTGTGGCCACAGGCGACTACCAATATGACATTTACCGCATGATGCGAGATGAGCTAAAGTGAGTATTACAAAAATTATATAAGAAAATGAACATTAATATCTTTATCTTTATCTTCACTTATTATACCTTTAAAGAAACAATTGGTCGTCATACTCTCCAAAGACCAACGTACAATGGTTATCATATGTTAATTCCAAACTGATCGATGGCGTCAATTACAAAAGTGTCAACACGAAGGCACATAAAACCTATATGCAGAAGCTGAAAGCCTTTAAGAAAATCATCCTGACCTTTGACAGTGCTGTTGATTGCGTCCGACACCTGCATAGCTTTAATTAGGTCCATTTTAGTTTATCTATTTTTAAATTCTTGAAGACTTATTATTATTATTTATATTTTGTATATTCTTTATTCATACTGATTTGTTTATAAAGCACTCAATTGAACGAAAAAGCTTTCTGTCGGCTAACCTTTTGTAGCACCCCTGCGTTTAAAAGCTATTTCAGAGCTTTCGCTCCCTTTGTCCAAAGCTGCTTTCCCAAGGAATTCAGTTCCTGCCCATGACACTTATTTACAACTGTAGTGAAAAGTGCAGCATTTCCCACAGGCCGACTTGTTATCTGGTGTAAATAAAAAGAAAATACAAAGAACAAGATATACATTTTAAAGATCGCACAAATGTATGTAACAATTTTTACCTGCCGTCTTACAATTTAAGGATGAAACTTAACAAATGTGTGAAAACAAGAGCTCAAACGAATAATTTAAATTAAAAAAACACAGAAAAACTAAAAAATCGATACTGAATCATAATTTAAAATGAGTTATTATGCTGAATTTAGCACATATATGACATATATATGCATATAATATAAATAGATATGAAATTATTTAAATAAAATACATATTTATTCCAGAAGTATACACACATGCATATATATTATATTATATATACATATATATTATATATTATTCATACATGCATGTAAACATATATATCTATTCATTTATATGTTTGCATATGCATATATTTACTTTTACCCTTTACAAATGATTGTATACATATTATTGTATGTATATACATGATTTTTTACTAGGGCAGTGCTAAAATGAATTAAGTAGCATGGATATCTGCTTAATATGTTCAATTAACGAATAAACCGGAGAGCTTGTTTTTGTCATACGTACGTATAAAGAAAGGTAAGTAACTTATATACATATGAATGCAAATGTATGTGCGATATACAAAGTGCATATGTTTGGATGTGTAACTATTTACATATATGTGTCACCCTTATGTACATCAATACACAATTTTAGGGGTTGTTTAAGTTATTCGCTCGACAGAAAAATCATTGCACTGTCTTTATCTATTTATGCATCGATATATTCAATAGCATATGTATGCAAATCCATTTGTTTTCATCCATTAATTCGTTTACATATGAACAGATATATGCATATATGTGCATATGCATGTATGTGTATGTTGAAATATATGAAAGTAAACTTTATTTGGAGATAAAAAAAAATTGAATTTTGAATTTAAACCTGTTGAAATGTTGCCATGGTGATATACATATGTATGTAGTATGTATACACTTTGATTTGCATTCATGTGTTGCTTTGTTTTTGTTTTTCTTAAATTTAATCCTAAACAACTTCTGTCCGATTTTCATGGAATTTTAGAGGCATCAAAAGTATATGATTATACCAAATCTCAAGACTCCAGTGAAATATTCTCAATATGTGTATACTATACAATAGTTTTAGAGTCCGCTTATAAGGGAGGGCCTCGATTTTATCTATATAATTGGGCAAGATATCAATAAAATCTCTCTTATCTCCTTTTGTATATGGTATAGGAGAATATAAAGCTGATTTATGTTAAATGAAATTGTTATTTTAAGAAATGTAAAAATTGTAATAACCTAGGATACCCAAAACCTTGATTTGTAGATGTCAAAAACCGGATATGCCAACCAAGTCTATAGGCGAGGCTTGGGAACGAACCTATAACCAAAGCCCTTGCATACTTGGTTTAAACTTTTTTTTACCCCTAGAAGTTAAATTCTTTACGGGGAAACACACTTAAACTATACAGATCATGGGGGATCAATGGTGGATCCATCTACCTGTGAAATATCCCTGTATAAATATAGAATACTTTTACATCCACAATGTCAAGGGCATAGCATACCCATATCACGAACCCTGGAACTGGTAACGGGCACTCGAGGCAATAACAATATTTCTTGTTACTTTGTACATCTCTTGATCTACTATGTTTTCTTATTATTATTCAATTATTCCGCTTTCTTGTGTGAAGGTTAAAAAATGCATTCCGTGGGCATACACTCCGCCATGGCGATTAAGCGGCAACGAAAACGTCGCGATGAGCAGAAAAGAGCCAAGGAGCGGCGGTATAGCACTCAAAGCTCGGAGAGCGGGGAGACTTTTCATTCGCCGAGCGGATCTGTGAGACGTAAATATAACCATCCCCATCATACGGTCAAGGCCGGGCCAGGAATGCTGGATACCCAGGTAAATATAAATTTATAGCTCACCATGGTCGTGAATGCTGAGATTTGTCTTTTAGGTCGTCTCAAGTATCGGAATGTTGCACATTGGCATTGTATTTATTGTTTTTGGAGTTTTCTTATGTGGCGCTGGCATTATTCCGGATGAAGCCATGTCCTGGAACGTATTTAGTAAGCTCACTCTTAGACTGTTAACCTTAATAGGTATATATAAAAATTATGATAGGCTCTAGTTCTGCTTGGTGGAATGAGGTCACATGCACAGGCCTCTTTTCCTTCGGCTTAGGCTTATTTCTGTTAATTCTCAACTGCGTTATAAGCCGCAAAGAGGAAGAGGATCTCGAAGACTATGTGCAACGGCAGCTAACAAGGTCGCGTTCAGGTAATATATAAACCTACTTTGGATTAAATCATGCAAATTTAATACAATCTACATCGTTTTAAGGACATCGACTGGAGCGCGATGTAGAAACTGGAGTATTGACCACACGACATGCGCGAAAAGCAGTCGCTTTGCAGAAAAACGGACGGAATGGGTCGCCCTCTCCAACGGATGTTGCGGTCGTCCATTGTAGCTCTACGGAAAATATATCTAATGGTCAGATAGTAGGGCGTAATGGTAATGTAAATTTTCGCAATATTCATTTTTAATAACTTTTAGCATAAGAACTTATTAAAGACAATTTCTCAGGTCTAAACAATTCCGGCGATATACTGCTCGAAAAAATTGTGGAGGAGGACACACCGTACTTGAATGATCACAGTACGGCAATATCGCCAATTGAAATAGAAAATGATACCAAACAACTTCTAAGAAGGGAATCAATAACAGATGCAATCAATATAACGCGCATATAAAATTTAGACAACTTTGAAAGCTATTTTTTCGAATTATTAATGTTACTGTTTAAACAATCTATTTAAAATTTCCAATAGGTCTAAGCATATATTATGTAATCTTTTTAACTATTTTTTAATATGAAAACTACATTTAAATACTTAAATTATATTCAAGATATATACACATATAATGTATTTATTAAAACTAAATGTCAACAAAAAATTATAAAAAAAAAAATACATTTAAAAAAAGTATTTAAATGAATCCGAGCAAATACGCAAGGATTATAGATAAATTTACAATCTCGATTAATGTACATAAAGATGTGTAAACATTCGACTTACCGCTTTTATACTTATGTATCAATATTATGTCTAGTCTAAGCTATCAATAATGACTTTCTTACTTTCTTAAATTATATATATATATATATATATATATAATAACTTAGACACATATATGTATAAGTAATATTAAGTGAATTCAGACTTAAACCCAAGTATTGTTTTATTTTTTTATAACTTCAATGCAAACTGCGATTATAATCATAAAATGCTGCTTTAAACTGAACTAAAATGTATCCAAGCATAAAGGAGATATGCCTATGATCATTTTTCCACCTTTTGGCATTTATAATTATTATTTTCATATATTCGCATTCATTTGTGATTTATATACTTACCAGTTTTCTATACAAGACATTTTGTTCGGGAACATTTGTATTATTCAAGAGGACTGTATTCAGTTTAATTAATTAAAGCTTCACAAATATTCAAGTGTAATTTATAATTTAAACTAGGGCTGTTACCATATATTATCTCACATTTTTATATTATCTATATAATGATTGGGCTTTTTCCAAAATGATCAGTAATATATATTTTTTTGAAATTCTGAACCAGCAAAATGCACAACAAAAGAAACAAGACTATTTAAAGTAAACATTCTTTTATCTGTATATACATATGTATTTTTAGGTTTAGATATACCAACAAATTTACATCTAAGCCTAATTTTTATTGCTTTAAAACGAGAACAAAATAAATTATTTAAAAAAAAACCTGAAATTTCTTTACAACTTACATGCCAATTTTGTTAAGGAAGTATTTAGAAATCTCTCAGGAACCTCATATTACAGAAGAGAAGTTTATTATCTACCTGGGTGTGAAGATCCCCTTCAGAGTATACCAAACTACGTACTGGGCAACCCGCCGTTAAGACGAACTGATGAGCTGCATCGGGAACTACAAGTGCCATGGGCAAGACTCTTTGAAAACATGCTGATGATCATGTCTTCCTAACAAAACGTGGAGTTCTCGTTGTGGAAGGCGACACGTTGGGCTGAGAAAGGCTTCCTTCAAAAAAACAACGCTGGAATTAGCTGAACGTGTCCGTTGTTTTCATTATCATGATCTTATCCTGCAAGTCGATGGGTCCCAACTGTGACAATTGCACAGATTCCTTCCTGCGTTCCTCTTGGTCACCCAGCGAGGTCTGAGGAGCCCTGATTTTCCAAGGAACTAATGAGATTACAAAATGTGATGTCGAGGTGTTATAGAAAGTCTGACAACGACTAAAGCAGACATACCCAGAGAAGTTTCCCACTGGATCCTGTATATGGAGGACTTCACATTCGTAGACGTACATCGCCCAGACGATAGAATGAGGCAATGAGTTAGCTTGCTGTTCCAAAGCTGATGGAAGAAGTCATTCAAGGATCGCACGTTCCCACATTTCTATTTCTATCAGTAAATATTTATCTATATAGTCTATATATTTATTCTTTATCAGCCTGAACAGCCGTGTCGATCGAATCATATATAATCGATCAGTCTATAGGCAAACAATATATTTTTGCTATAGTAACTAATCGGTTAGAATTTTAGATCTTGCAAAAAATGATTAGTATTAAGATTTCTTGATTAAATTTGAATTTACCTAATATTTGGCATAATATATAATGTGTTTCAATTCCGTGTTCCTTATCTTTATTAACACAATTTGTTTTTGTTCACTGCATGTGTACCGAACCTAGCATAGTAGAAAAATATTTTTTTTAAATGATATTAAAACAGCTTTTCATATTTTTAAATGACTTTCTTAACAATTTATAAATATTTTTTCTTGATTAACCGATAGTTTCTCACAAAAGAAAGCTCCGTTTCGTTAATGCTAATGCAAAGTGATGCACTATACAAGCAAGAAATCGAATATTCGATATTTGTATCGGCTCTATTTTGGCGATGACAATAATTATATTTTTTTCTTGTAGATGACCAAACGTAAACCGATGAAATGAATGTACATAAATAAGTTTGTCAAAGTAATAATCTAAAGACATAAAAGTCAGTAATTACTAATTGATTGATTGTGAGCGATTACGATAAAGACGAAATTAAGTTTGTCAATGATGAGCGATGTTGACGAAACTAAAATCGATCTTCCCCCACTTAGTTTCGAAAAATGTATGTCATTAAAACCACACAAATAGGTGACTTTACACATGCACATATGTATAAACGTATGCACTTGTAGGTCCAGAAAGCGATGAAGAACGCAGAAAGCGAATGGCAATTGAAGAACTCATTGCCCAGAGCCCAGAGAACCGCATTCCACTCGCAGCGCTGCGCGAGCTGGCACTTAGCAATTTTGGATTAGTGAACGATGACCTCAGACGGATTCTGTGGCCGCAGTTGGCAGGTGTCGATGTCAAGGACTTGGAACGAGCTCCAACTCTCGAGGAACTACAAAGCCACCCGGAATACCATCAAGTGGTCCTTGATGTTAATCGGTCACTGAAGCGCTTTCCGCCAGGCATTCCATACGAGCAACGTATTGCATTGCAGGACCAGCTGACAGTTCTAATACTGCGCGTGATTAAAAAGTACCCAAATTTACGCTATTATCAGGGCTATCACGATGTCGCAGTAACATTTCTGTTGGTCGCTGGCGAGGAAGTTGCCTTCGCCATAATGGAGCATCTCTCCACGACGCACTTCTCGGAATGCATGCAGGAAACAATGGAAGCAACCCAGAGACGACTTATGTTTATTTGGCCCGTGGTCCTCTTCGAACAACCTGAACTCTTTCACTTCCTACAACGTTCTACAGTTGGCACCCTGTTCGCCTTACCGTGGTATTTGACCTGGTTCGGACACAGCTTGAATTCCTACAAAGCGGTCGTGCGATTGTACGACTATTTTCTAGCTTCACCCATGTATACACCTATTTTTGTTACTGCCGCAATTCTGTTGCATAGGGCGAACGTTATTCTACAAGAGGACTGTGATATGGCATCCGTGCATTGTCTCTTATCAAAGGTAAGTTGATCTATGAAATCTATGAACCTTATGCTGAATTGGATAACTTGCAGTTGCCAGATGATCTACCGTTTGAGGATCTTTTAATAACATCCAGCAAATTATACGACAAGTATAGTTTGACCGTAATTGAAAAGAAAGTGGAGGAACTTATAAAAATTGAGTAAGTATAGCAGACTCTTGCAGGCGGCAGCTTTTTAATTTGTTTTCGTTTTCTCAAACATAGGCAAGATCAACGTAAACTGGAGGAACAGCGGATTAAGTTGCGACGTTCAGTTTCTTCGAAATCTAATTATAATGTAAGTAAATGGTTTTTAAAGATCTTAACCCCAAAATCGGTCATGATGACAACGGCTGTTTCGATCGTGGTGGGCATTTGTGCCTATTACTACAAGAATCAGTATTTGGCTGCAGGCATAAGCTGAGTTAGTGAGTATTTCAGTCCAACGATATTTTATGCAATTCGTTCTGAGCCCATTCAGCCCAAATGCGGTTGTATGGTTAAAATTTGCCTTTATTAATTAGCTAAGCTGAACATGCATGTAAAAATGTACATACCCAAAGTAAGTACAGTTTAGAACTCAAGAGCGTATTTGAAGAACATTGTAAAATAAAAAAGAAAACGATTTGAAATAATGCATTGATAATTATTTGTTTATTATGATTGTAAATATTTCGTTATATATTTATAAAAATAGAAAATTTAATTGTATACAAAACACTTATTTATATGTATAATAAAAAAATAAGTAAAATTACTGATTTACCAGAATATTTAATGTATTCCATATGATATTATTAATTTAAGTTCTTAATAACATGATTGTGTTAAGATATTGTTTTTATTTCTATATAAACATTTAAATGCAGTGTTGGGATAAAAAAAAATTTGTTTACCAACTTATTTATGATTTGTGTCGATTTAGCTACTGATTGTTAAAGAATAGATTAAAATGGTAAGTTAGTTGTCCTATAAGCTTTATAAAGGGTTCCCAATAAAAGTATATTAGATACTATGACAAATTCTATTCAAACTCAACCCCCCGAATAGTTGCTTGAATAGCTGGATCATTTGATCTACTTATTACTATAATAATGCCATTTAACCAAAAATTTCGCGAGTATTTAATTGATAGTTAACACTTTGCCTGAAATGTCTGATTCAGGGCGGACGCTTTTCCAACCTTCTAAAGTATAGAGTTCATTTATTTTTCATCAAGTCGAAACAGTCATTTCTAGAAGTTTCAAACTTGGAATGTAGACTTTGCTGTCACCTGTAGATTAAGTTGACTTTAAATGATTAATCCGCTGGGGCAAAAGATCAAGTACTCTTGTATAAGTTATATTTCTGTTAAAAGTAAACATTTGTATCTAGTTTATTTCTAATCATACATAAAAAATGCTGTATTTCGCACATATACATATTTACAATTGCTTAAATATAGTTTTAAGTGTATTTATAATTATGCCATAACAACTTAGTCCCTCTTGAGAGACTTTTCTAATACTTCAATCATAGCGCAAAGTTTTTCTAAATCCATTTCAAAGAAGATGACTTCGCGGTTCGAATTTGATTGGCAATGCAAATTTATTGTTGCCACTTGTCGAATATTGCTTCGAAAACTACTGTCGCCCAATATAAGGCGCGTGTCCCAGGAGAAGGACATCACAAACTTGACGTGATTCTTAAGGTATTCAGATCTTCCAAGAGCTAGTTCGACTGCATCAAGTCTTGCCGCGAGCACCAAGGGCACAAGGGGTCGTAGCTCGGGACTCAGATAAGGCAATTTTTCGGAAATATCCGTATCCCCACCATCTGAACAACATTGTTTGTAGTACTTTGATATTGTGCGCGTAGCCAGTAAAAAGTCGTCGGGGTTTTGAAAGCCGAACTTGTGTGAAAAACGTAGTGCCTGTTGGTCATTGATGTTGCCAATCAAAAACTCAATAGACAAATGGAGAACCTGGTAGTAAATGAATTATAAATGTTAGTGTTTCAAAAAGATTAATCGCTTCTATACCTCCATAAAAATTTCCTTATTATTGATACTCTTCAATAGCTCCATACTTAGTAAGATTCCACTTGACTTTGTAACTACGATAAAAAGCTAATAATGGCCACAAACTGCAACTTTATGGACGCTTTTTACTATCAACAACAACTACGAAGAATTACACAGCTGGCAAAATATATCGATAGTATCGAGTGTTTTTGTATTCGGTTAAGTATCGATTGTGGCAAATTTAGCATTAATAGCCTTTCCCACTTGGATGTGCATCAACAAAAACATCATGTAATCGATAACATTGAAGCAAGCTGTCCGCAATGCGCACAGATTATGCTTAACCATCCTTTTTAGGTATTTTTTTAAGGCGCCTTTAGTAACAGCAATCGGGAAATATGGATAGGCCTCTATCTAAATTTCCCACCCAAAAATCAAATTTAAGTTGTTTTCTATTTATAAACCGGCAGTGTATTTAAATATATGTAAGAATATGTTTACAAATCTAGGTTAAAATATTTTTCGAACCAAATGTTATCGTTTGATCTTCAGTTTCAAGAACGACAGTTGATACGCAACCGTCAGGATCATCACGACGATATAATTTGCTATCCGTGTCATTGAGATTAATAGCCGAAAATCTATCAAGCACAGGTGCTATTGGCAAGCTGTGGTATTGTTCGTCATCTGTGCCAAAGTAAAGCCGCAATTGATGCTGTATGTTCTCTTTCTCGTTGGCGCGGTTGCGTTGAAAGTCCTCCTCAACTCTAAAATATTAGAAATGCAAAAATATAAAAATACATAGCTTGCTTGTTTTTCTGCGTACTTTTTTAACGCTTCGAGTTGCCCGTCAAGTGACATTTTAAGTTTAGCGGGCTTCACAGATTTATCCGCATGCAGCTTTTTCTCCAACAAGCGCACGGGATTGTTAAATAAGAAACGTTGATGAAATGGCTTATCATCGTCCAATTTAAGAGCCTCTTCGTTGTTGGACTGTAATTAAAATTTAATTTGTTGAATTCCACTTTGTTTCCGTTTACTCAGTTAATGGGAAAGTACCTTAATTGGAAAAATTGGCGTTTTGTCTTGCAAACTTTGGGGCATGTGTCGCTGTCTACTTTTGAAGTGACGACTCGTTTTGGTTGGCAGCATATTCTCTTGGCTTTCACTTTGATGTCCTTTCGAGGGATTTGGCTGATCATTGCTGCCTGGCAGGTACATTACATGCTTTCCACCGGTTAGAAATTTAATCGACTGAGGCTCCATGGGCACCAGCCTTTGCCTTTTGCCACCATGTTCCAGACTTTTCGTATAAAGCTCCGTGCTGCTTATATTTTTATGAAGCATCCAATTATTCGAGCACTCGAAATTGGTAGCACAAATATTTTCCAGCTGAGCATGCGAACTTGAGTTTCTTTGGTTATAAGTGGACGGGTCGGTGCCCTTTGAATAGTTGTCGGGCTTGGACTTCTGAAGGCTCTTGTAAATACAAACCTTTGAATAAGAAAATAAATATATATAGGCTAGAAATATCTCTTTACTATGTGTCAATACTAACTTATTGCCCTATCAAGCTGAAAGTTAAACTAAAGTAATTAGTTCATGCTAAAATTGGCGAAAAAACGGAGCTTAAGGCCCGTATTCAAAGATCTTTATGCACATTCATTTGAGAGATGCTTTCAACTTTTCAAGAAATTGGGACATCTCTTTGGCGGAACTAAGGAATTTACAGAATCTTATGGCAATTGATTTGAGACGTATTTGGAAATGGAGCTCCTCCTCTGTAAAAATGGGTAACAGATTTCGAACGAGGATTTACGAATTAACAATACTCTATATAAAGACGTAACCAAATTTTTAAAATCTTAAATCAACAGACTTTAAAATTATTTTTCATTTTTGTATAATATAACTGTAGTTGTGGCTGATTATAATTTCGGTGCGGACGAATCCAGAATATACCAGCTAATTTTAATATACGCCCAACATCATCGCAAATTCATTCTTGACCAACTTCTTAGTTTAAGAATATTCATAAATTGATCCAAAATATTAGGGGGTAATTGACAGAGACACTGAAACCTCACTCGAATCTCATCTGATGTGCATGGGAGACATCTTATTTCTTGAAAATGATAAGAAAACTAAATTTATATAAAATGTTATCATTATACATACCTCGCCTGTGTTTAAATTTCCGTTGCTGCGAGTATGTTGTATATGCGAATCCCTTGGAAGGGAGAGACTGAATGTGTGAATGGGCGCAACTTTATCGTGGCTTACATTTTTCTTCTTGCTGCCATAGAAAAGGAAACCGTCTTCTTCGCATTTAGAGCGATATTCATCCGAGCTGGAGTCATCCTCTGTACTAAGCCCCTTAAGCTTGTCATCGTTTTCATCGCCCAGATCCTGTTCCGGAGTCCACGTTGTAAGCAAGTGATTTGGCCTGGAGAGCTGTCTAATTTGCAATGTTCGATTGGGCTGAATTGGCGTCTCGCTGGTAGGATTAGGATTTATGGTTTTCAATATCTTTAATTTATCTATGCATTCTTGCTGCTCGATTAGGGAACGCCAAGCTAATGTTGGACTGAACGAGGGTGTCTCCACTTGCCGACGCGGCAGGGTCGGGCGAATTCGCACGAGTAAGCCATTGTCATTTAAATTCTCCTCCAGGCGAGTCGTTTCCCTGTATTCAATGTCATAGCTTGAAATCATTGACAATGGGTTGCCGTCACTCGGAAGTTTTTCGTCAGCTTAAAATAGTTTAATTGAAATCAAAGTCTCGTAGTTATCAAGGAAAATCAGACTTACCAGCATTTGCCGATTTTGTAACATCGACAGGACTATCGATTTCCATGCCAAAATAAAACGTACGCTGGCATCCTTTATCCTGAACGGAAACTCCATTTTCCAACTTCTCTTTTTGAGCTAAATTCTTGACTACAGGCGCACTAATTGGATCAATAATTGGATTTTTGATTTGATATCCATTACGCTTCGAAGTTTCGGGTTGTTCTGGCTTTCGATTTCTCAACATAATAGCATCAGAACTCTTTTCGCGTCGAAAGGGGATCTTGGAACACTCCATTGAATTAATTTGAAAACTTGTTTCTTTTGTGCTTTTCCTGATTTCATTATCTCTTTTTAATAAATCGTTTTGGTTCTGCACTGACTTTAAGGTTTGTTTACTGAGTTTGCGGTCTGAGTTTTTGGCATAATGCATGGGTTTGGCATTATCTTTTATAATTTGAGTATTTCGCAGGATCTCCTTGCTGCTCTGTACAAGTGGTGTAGCTATAATGTTCGCTTGGGGTACTTCGGGAGCTCTTCTCTTTTTTGAGTACTTGTTTCGATTGCTGGGCCTTAAGGGCGGCTCTTGAGTATTTGTTGTGACTGGGGAACTAAGCTTATTAATGAGCTCAGGTTCTGAATACGTGTGTCTTTGCATCCGAGACAGATTTGACTCGTTGGCATTAAGGTCGGAATCTTTGATCTTACCCTTTATGTAGAGTAGGGTTTGTGATCGTGTAAACTCGGGCTTTGTATCAATTTTTTCATTTATGCCTGAGCTTCTATCTTTCACATTTTCGATTATAAACGTTTTGGATCGTTGACTGAGTAAGTTAGGAATGTTCTGCGGCAGATTCTCATTTTGTTTCCGGCCACTTATCGTACCCCCGGAATTCAATATCGCACCATTTGAAGTAGCTCGCAGATGTAGACGCTTATCCAATTCGGGCAAAACTTTAAGCGGCGTTTCTAGCTGACAGTTTGAATCTCTTTTCGTGATAGTAGACGGATACGATCTTCTCCATTCAGGGTTTAAGCTGCGTTGAGGATTGAGCGAAGTTGATCTTAAGCCGGATTTACTCCATTGAAACTGACGACGTGAATTCTGGCTCAGATGCTCAAATCTTGTTTGAAAGTGCGAATTTCGATGTAAGCCCGATCTTTCGCTATTAATATTATGCGCACTTCCCGAGTTCCCCATTTTTTGTATATCTATAAATTGTATACATAGAACTACCAATAAATAAAGTATAGATTCTATACAAACATTAAATAGTTGGCTTATATGGAGCAAAGTTTATAACTATACAGGTATATATCTGTGTGTGCTTGTCTGTATGTATATGTGTATGAATGTGTCTGTGTGAAACCCTTGATCACCTTCATCACCATACGGTAGCTACAGTGAAAATTTCAGCTTCATTAGGGGTTTTGGCTGCGCCTTGATGATCAATTAGTCGGTCAGGTCAAATAGTTTAAAATAAAGAGATAACCTTAATTAAATATGGCAAATTTATATTAACCAACAACCATATAGTCATTGATATTAAGAAGTTCTCAATTGAATAATTACTTATCGTTGCATAGATCATGGATATGGCAATATCAGAGACAGTCTACGCAAATGTGTATGCTATGCATAAACATGGTATGTACATAGTTTACGTACAGGATGTCGATGTTGATTTTAATCGATTCTTTGAATCGGGCAAATTATCGATAATTTTAACTGAACTTGATGGACTCGAAGGCATTCGTTAAATATTTTATCACTCATACTCTGATATTGGCATGGACACGATCGAAGGAATTAAAATTATCTAGATTCTCTCACGACACAGTTTCATATAATTGTTTGAAAACGAGATTAAGGCCTCGATTTAGGCTAACTTTCTTTAGCGTCCGCCGTCAACAAATTCCCAAAATGTAATTAAATACATTTCTTCAACTTTACAAAAATATGCATTATGTTTGTTTTTGGAACAATCACTTTTTAAAGCTCAATCGAGGAAAGCAAAAAAAAGTTTATATGTAAATAGTACACATAAACATATGTACATACATATGTGCGTACACGTTTGTACATTTACACATGTACATACATATGTAAACACAAAACGCAACAGACGGTTTAAAATTCACGCTGGGCATATGTACATATGTACCGTCACCTTATATTTTAAAATGCGTTTCAATACATTTACGGCACATTTCTCTTTAATACAAACTGACTTACTAACGTCTAAATCAGCTAACTTTCTTTTCACAGAAAATTACCATTTTATTCAGAAGGGCCACTTGAGTTGTATTTGCCCATGTATACACACATAAAAATATGCATAAACAAATGAACTGGTTAATAACCGATGTAAAGTGCAGTAATATACATGTTGATAATTTATGGCAATATCGCTTTTGAGACGGATTTTTTTTTGTAACTTTGCAAAATATCGCTTTCTGTTTTCTTTTTTTGGAGTTGAGCTGAGTACGTAGACAACAAACACCGCAACGAGCGCAAACGCTTTCACAACATTGATCTCCGCAGCTTGAAACTTTACTTCCATCGTCATTGTAAGAGTAGAGAGTCAAAAGCTTCTTTTTGAGTTACCCATTGGTAAGGCAAGTCTAATATTTATTGTTATGTTTGTATGTATGCACGTATGTGTGTGCATTTGTAACCGGATCTTTTTCGCTCATGACGATCAGTTTGCTCAACTTGTTTAAACCCATTTTTTTTTTTGGCATGTGTTTTGCAAAGTTCAAGATAATCAAATATGTTATTTTTAAGTGTAAGGCTTAAAAAATGTTCATTCTGTTGATATTTGCACAGATCCAAACGAACATTTCCAACTTGCCAATTAAATTAATACTATTGTTGATCTGCACACTATTAAAATAGACAAAATCAAAATTAATTCTTTAATGATCTACATCTGTGTTTTAATCTATCGATTAAATGCATCAATTTATGCAGTTTTTTATTAGATATATTTATTTTCTTTATTAACAAATTGGACAGTATATTTCGTCTATGTGTAGGTGTCTGGTGTGTCTGTGCTAAAGCCGGAGAACTTCATAACAGTTTATGCTAAGGAGCTGTTATTAAAAGAATAATCGTTTTTCCTTTCGATAAAGTGTCTTAGAAACCCTGCGCAGTTATGGCGCTGTCAAAAATCAGCTGTTTGTAAGCAAGACAATTTGACAGTTATTACTTCAAAATTAAGTGACAGCGATTAATTTATAATTAAGTAAACTTGTGTTGTTTTAACATCTTTGGAAAAGATGCCGAAAAAAGTGGGTCGATTTGTCAAAGATTTAAGTTGTAATGACTAATAATTGAATTAGATAATTAAAATTAAATTAAATAACAAAGAACCTGTGTATGTATATAAAATTATATATTGGTGTCTCTTTACAATGTGTTTATTTTGTGAATCTAAATTCTGTTAAAAGCGAACTCATATGGCAAAATATTCAGTTTTCAAAGATATTTTCACCAAACTCAGCAATTTTGGGCCACACTATTCTCACATCTGTATCTGCAAAAGGGAAATGTATACAATGTCATAAAAGTATGTAAATTTGTTGAATAAACTTTTTTGATTTTTATTAAAAATAAAAAAATATAACGTTACAATTTCAACATTAAAAAATTCTACAATTGATTTTACTAATTATAAATTGATAAAATCTTAAACCATTTTAAACTTAAGTAATTTCGTTCAAAAACTCATATTCATTTCTTGTGTAATTTTCATCATCAAAGGAACCGGTTAAGACTGCGGGCGGCAATTGACGTTGACACTGTCAGTCGGAATCGTTTATAGCTTTTTTTCTTTTCTTTGCTGCCTGTGTAATTTTATGCTTTGACCAATCCTCCTAGAATAGTTAGATATAGATATTTTAAATAAATATTGATAGTCTGTTTAACAAGTTTAATTTACGATTCCGTACCTCACTAGAGTTCTCATCAGACGAGTATATTGTTTTCACAACATCAGAATTTTTCTTGCTGCCCGCATTATGGTTATTTGAGTCCTTCTTACCAACTGGTTGCTTTCGACCGCGTCCACTTCCTCCTCGGCGACCAACGGCCGTGGTCTCATCTTCCGCTGCCAAGGCGAAAAGATCACTGAACTGTTTCTGCTCAAAAAGTACGTCAATATAGTAAAAAGAATATTAGTTGGATTGAGCTTTTAATTTTACCTTTGTGCTTTCATTGCTATGTGAATACGCTGATTGTAGGGCTCGCTGCATCATGTCATGAACATAGAGCCCGGTACCGGTTCCATGCCTACAACTTCTTCTATAATGTTCAAGATGATTTAATACCTATAACGAAAGTAAATAGTTTGAGTAAATATCAATTGCCACACAAGTTAACTACTCACGTGATCAGCAGATGGCGTACTGCTTGCAGCGGAGCTCCCTTTAGACGGTCGCTTTCTCTTGTTGGGCGATGAACTAGGATATTTTGATGTGAGAAGGGATGCGATAATTTCGGAAAGTTTTTCTTCACATCGTTGACACCAAAACCTGTTTATAAGGCAATCAAGGAAATAATTTAAAATAGAACATTATCATAGGAATTCAGTTGTTAGTTACCTTAAAGCAGACGTGACGAAGGGATCCCCTCTGGTTTTTGCCTCCCTACTTAGCAAAAGTCTGATTATTTCACTTGTTGGCTCTTCATTTTTTAACAGCAGCAGCAGATGACTAAGCGCTTCGGGATGATTAGCAGCTTCTAGTTCTGGAAGTATATCCTTAAAAGAACAAAAAACAAAGAATTTAAAAATATATATTTTACGCTCTATGTATCGTATTCTGGTTTTAAAGGACTTATGTGGGTTAAAATTTAGTCTGTTTTCATTTGATACGTAAGGGAGGAAGATTTTTGATATAATTATTAGCACTTTGACTTACCTGTATACATTTTAGAGGTACATCATGTGCCTGAATAAGCTGCCATAGGCAAAACTGTTCGTATGTCTCATACTCGAGGCTGTCCCGTATACAATCAATCAGACCGTCTTGCTTGAATATTGTCAGTTTGCCCTGCGCAATAGAATACATAATGTCACGGACGTTTTTTGCGTCAACGCAGCGTAGAGTTATTCTCAAAAGGTCCGTATTATTTATGGCTATTGTTTTGAACTCTCTGTAAATATCAGGCAGCAGCCATAAATATATTGTGGTATTTTCCTTTTCAAGCAAATCAAGGTCTCGCACCAGACAAATGGCAATCTTTTCATCCGTAGCCTCGCATATTTGTCTATAAACTGTCGTCTTAAACTGATACGATTGCTGGGCATTCTTGCGCGTCTGCAGCTTGCAATGAATCTTCATGAAGTAGAGCAGCAGATAGCCCGTTTCAGTCAACCGCTCACATATTTCAGATAGTAGGGTTTGAAAGGGCTTTTTGCTTTTGTCTTCATTCTCGTACAAAAAACGAAATAGACCGTACAGCGGATAGCTAATGCTCTTAGCCAAATACTTCTCCTCGGTTTTACTCTCTGAAAATACGTTTTGTTGTGGCAATGTTTCACGGAGTATCAAAACCGTGTTTGAGATCACATAATTGAGCTGCGTTTCGTCCAATGTTGAGGCAGGTAGAGTACGAAAATCTTTCAAAAATGCTTCCCATGTAAAAGAGTTGCGCTTTGTAACGAATATCTCGAAGGATTCAGCTATCGCGTCGGGCAGCTCTACTTTCTCGGGAACTGGTTTCTCCTTAAGACGAACCTAAACAAATATTGTATAATGTTAGATTATTATTGATAAGCCCACGTTGTCAACACTAACTTTTGACAGTGGTAGGTCATCGTCGTCATCCGTATTTTCATCATTTTTGCTACATCTTCCAATATTTTCCCCGTCTTCATCACTAAATACAGCTTCAGTTTCACGTTCCGAACTTTCAACAGGTGTTATAGCTATTTTGTTATCGTCGTCCACAAGTGAAATGGTGCCACTATTTGCCGCAAATGCTCCGCTGCCAACATCAATGTTTTCTGCAAATATATTCGAAAATATCAACTTATCCTGTTTCAAGTATATTTACAAGAACATAATTTACCACTCTGCATCATTCGCTGATCAGCTTCTTTTTTAAATATTGGTGCCTGGATTGAATGTGTTGCCGGATATATTGCTTGTGGCATATTTGCAACGGGGGATACAAACTCCCTAAAGTTTTCCCGTATTAAGTTGCGTAATTCTCTGTCAAGTTTCGGCGATTCAAATAGCGGATGTAAGTTTGGAATGACCTATTCAAGAAATTAGCAACTGTTCACCGATTATCATATTATGCCAGCTCTTACCTGTTTATCGAGTATCAGTTTTAATGAATTATATACACCCAGCCTAATTTTGTCCTCGTTCTTTATATAAAAGTTCTTTGTGATGCGGCACAAGAAATCCAGCAGCGTGCTGCTGACAAACGGATGATTTCGTATTGAGTGGTACATCACCAAAATGCCGGGTTCAATATTCATGATGTTATCCTTCGCCGGATCGAAGAAGAGCCAATCGTAAAATAGTGACAGCTTGGCATTGGCCGATGCAATCGGGTTTGTACATGATGAGATAAGCCAGCCAATAATTGCCCAACGCGGGATAATATCGGAGCATAGCATGTCATTTGTGGGATGAATTACGTTTATGATAAAGCGAATCAGGTCAGACCGCAGGCTGTGCGACTCAGGCGTAGCAAAATATTTGTCCTGAAACCAATCCTGGTAGCGCTTCTGGTTGCCAAATTTTACAGACGATGCCAAAAAGTGCAGTTTACGCTCCATTTCAGGAAGTAGCCGACATTGTAAAAATCGCCGACTGGTACGTATTTGTAATAAATGCCAGATCCCGTTAAATGTCGGATGTAAGCTTTTTGGATTGCATAAGATATCTCGCCATAACAGTTCAAATTCCGGAATGCGTGCAACATTTTGTAAAAGCCTACGGAAAGAGAACAGTTCAAAATAATTGTTAAAATCTTTGTGATATTCAAATGTGCAGCATAAATATCTTTATATCTTTATTACTCTTATAAACTTTTAAGAAAAAAAAACTTTGAACAACTCACCGTACAAAATCTCTTCCCAAGGGGATAATATCTTGAAATCGATCCCGAATCAATGATATTGTAAACTTAACCTCTTTTTGACGCAGTGGCATCAAGGCAGGATTGGCATGGTCCTCTATAAGGCGTACAAAACTGTAAACCGACGACTGTACTAGGAAGGGAATGGCTTCCAGCCACGCCCTATACTCTATGAAAATATCCAAAAGGCTCTCAACGAGAAACAGATTTTTATGGGAGACATCCCCGCCGCCGGCTTGACGTAAACAATTCCAAATCACATTTTCGACACTAAGAACCTGGTGCTTCACAAATTCACGCAACACCCAGATCAGTTGTCTCCGTGCAGTCTCCGTTAGTTTTGCGTACTTTTCAGCCACAAGAAGGGTGAGATTTGCCACAATTACATTCATCCCATCCCTGGACACAAGAGTTATGTCCCGATATGTTTTTGGAGCCATTGCCGGATCAGTTAATATAATGTATAGAAAGCCAATGGAAATCTCCTCATGCTGTTTCTCCTTGCAAACAATTTGTGTGAGCATATCGTGCATTTCCTTATCACTGAGGCCTGCAATTTGTTGCTGCAGGCTAACGTAAGATCGCTCAAACTTCTAAACAAGCACAAAAAACAAAAAATATGGTAGTTGCTACAATCTTATTCCTTGGTAAAGCCGAATTTACCTCTTCGATTTCATCTTTACAGTCAACAGCCGTGCAGACAAACAACTTAGAGACGTGAGCTGCGCTTTTTTGTTGCTGTTGCTCCATTTGCAAGTGTGGTGTAGATACTTTGTTTGAGTATTGCTCCTTATCACCTGATATGGTTTCAGTTCTTAATTAGTTTCATAATTACACTAAAACAGAAACTGAAATATTGGAAAACTGAATTCGTAAAACCGCATTTATTAAACCATTACTATGTATATGTATGTAGGTATTTCTGTTTTGGTTTGTAGACAGAAAAAATATGGTTGCCTAAAACAGGGCTGCCAGTCAAGCACCTTGCCAGATATCGGCAATTCAAATGCTACCAGACCTTGCAAATATTGAATGATCTTTCGTATTGCGTGTATTCGTGTATCGTATTCGTGTGCGCGACCAATAACTGTTTGCAGTATTTTAATACATAAAATTAAATATTTGTAAGCAAGCATTATTTAAATAACTTTTAGTCGTAAAATGTGAAATAACTTTTAAAAACCTGGTAAAATTACTAGTGCCCACTATTAATAAATCAATGGTTTTGAGACGTGTTTAAAAGAAAGTTTTGTTGTAATTAACAATGGAATTTTGTGACGTAAATACCATAACTATGTTAATTTGTGCTTACCAAAATAAACCACATTCGACTTTTAAATTATAGGTAACAGTTACAGTAACTTATGTATATATTACTCATCGCTGGTTTTTCATCACTAAATACTATCGTTGAAATTTTTTCCTCTATACATTCATATTTATATACAAGCAATACCTTATATTGTGAAATACAACAAACAATGGAGGAACTGTTGAACGACGTTGTGCCCCAAGAAGATTTGGAGGTATGTGCATAGGTATACGTGGTCCTTGATTATATGTAAAATTATTTTGTTCCAGAGGTTCGAAAGGAAATACCACCATGAGCTTGAACTCGATGGCGAGGTCTCAACAGAAACAAAATTTGAGTACGTAAGAGAGTTTTGTGTTCTTCCCAATTTTCCTTAAATGTTACGTTCAACCTCTACTTCTTGGTAGATACGCATTCTGTCTCGTTCGGAGTCGCTACACCAACGACATTAGAAAGGTGAGTCAGTATCAGTATTTACTCTGCATGCGTCGCATGTCTCATTAAAACATGCATGCATACATACATACATACAAAGAAACATACGTACATATGTCTAATGTGTGCAATTTCTAAACAGGGCATCATGATTTTGGAAGAGCTTGCTCGGTTGCACCCGGATGGACGACGTGATTACATTTATTATCTCGCCTTTGGAAATGCACGAATTAAAAACTATTCAGAAGGCCTAAAATATTGTAGAGCATTTCTCGAAATTGAATCGAATGACCAAGTACGCTCGTTAGAGGCAAGTTTGATAATAAGATTGATATCCCTGGGTATATGTGTAATATTGCGAATTTGCTTATTTTTTACTAGGAACACATTAAGAAACAAAGCGATAAGGAGGTTGCGAAGGGTATTGCAGTTGCTGGCGGAGCAGCGCTCGTGCTCGGTGGCATATTGGGTCTAGGAATCGCAATGGCTAGAAAGTAAAATATAATTATTTTCAAGAGCAATTATCAAATCTAATTTATTTCCTATGCCGTGATTTTATACACAAATGAAAAATATCATAATTTATGAACACAGTTTTAGTTGTAATTATTATTAAAAATTAAATGTATCAACTGTCGTTAAAATAATATTCTGTTACCTTTCTTTTAGTAAACCAAAACGTGAAAAATAGTGAAAAATGTGATAATAATCTTTACGGAATCCGATTCCCTCCCAATATGTATACAGCAATATACTATCACTGTGAGGACATGGGTTAAGCACATAGCGCCAATTAATTAATCTATAATATATATTTCAATTATTACAATTTCTTCATTAGCCATTGTTAATTTTTTTTGTAATTACATATATAGTTATGAAGTAGTTGATATGAGCAAACTAAAATATATAAAATATAAATTAATACGCCCTGTTCATTGCCAAAGATGTTGTTGCAATAAATCATCAAACTGGTATTTTGATTGTTCTCGAATATTCCTTTACAGCAAATGATTTCCGTTGCACACGTATTAAGATCTTGTATTTGGGGCCGAACTTTTTAAATTCTAATTTCGAACTATAAATTTTTTCTAAGCGCCTTTAATCACTCTTATATTGGATTCACACGGCCGTAATATAGCTTAATCTATATTTAAAGGAAGTCTAGCAGTAGAAACGTCAACTTTCATAACTAGCATTAGATCTGTATTTATTGGTTTAGCTCCTCAGACCCCATCGCAATAAGAATAAAACAACGAAATAATTGTAAATAAATGCATCCGTTTCGAGTATAGATAGTTATTGATGTAAGATCAATAATTGACGATTTCCTTAAGAGCGGCCAGGCACCGGTGCTTGTCGGGTAGATAAAAAGGTTCGAAGACATGAGGGAATGGAGTGTCCCAGCCAGTTACCCGCTTTACCGGGGCCTCAAGTCGCAAGAAGCACTTTTCCTGTATATAAGCTGCCATTTCAGAACCGAATCCTTGAGTAAATGGGGCTTCGTGGGCAATCAACACGCGACCAGTTTTATTAACAGACTGAAATAAAAAGAAAGTTTATAAATACAAGCAATAGAATCTTCCAAGTATAATAAATGTGTCTCACATTGCAAATTGTCTGAGTATCCCATGGTAAAATTGACACCAAGTCTATAACTTCACAATCAATGTCCAGCTGCTTTTTCGCCAGATCTGCGACCTATAAGTTTAAAATAAATAACATTAATTTCAATTAATGTGGTTTTCAAACCCAGACTTACCTCCAAAAGCACGTGGACTTGGGTACCCCAGCCGACGAGAGTGACATCTTTGCCCTCACGCAAAATGTCGCATTTACCCAAATCATCCGTATAGGCTTCCGTTGGCACTTCTTCAACCGCTGCGCGGTACAAGGTCTTAGGTTCGAACATTATGCACGGGTTAGCATCGCGAATGCAGGCCAGCAAAAGACCCTTTGCCTTGATTGGACCACGCGGAATCTGCAATTTTGTTATACATTATTATAAATATTTTACTTGTATGCTGATTTACAAATTAATGTGTGTTTATCTAGTCAAAAATGGACTAAAATTGGCTATTTTGTTTTATCTCTTTATTTTTTATGGACTTTAGACAATTTCTTACCACAACACGTAGGCCGGGCGTGTGCGCAAAGTATGCTTCAGGACTTTGTGAATGATATAAAGCACCATGTCCGACAGCGCCACAAGGTACTCGGAACGTCAGGGAACCGCAGTCAAAGAGACCACCGCTTCGATAACGGTATTTGGCAGCCTCATTCACGATTTGATCAAAGCTCGGGAATATATAGTCGGCAAATTGAATTTCGGCTATGGCGGTAGCCCCCATGTTAGCCACGCCAATTGCAAAACTAAAAAGAATAATAATTGAAATTTAAAATAATAATATTAAAGAAATGTTATGCTACGATTTTATACTAGCAAATTCTGAGACCGGTTGACTTGGGCGGGTAACATTTGCGCGCGCTCATTCATTTCAAAAATAAAGTATTCTGTCGTCCGTCAGAATCAATCAGAAAAGACAGAAAAAAGCATTGGATCGTTTAACCTCATACCCAAGGATCTATATAAAAATTCATTTGAGATATGTTTCAATCTTTTTGTGAAGTCAACCCTCCTATGTATGTTTGAGGCCGTTTATGCTGAGCACTTTTTTCTAAGATATAGTTGCCCGATCCAGAAGACTTCTACATACATATTTTTGCCCTTAAGCAAATGCATCTGTGCAGTTCCCAGTATTTTTTCTTCAATTTGAAGATTATAGTTTCATCTTCTTTGAATTAAAACTAGGAGTTTGTGAAATTTAAAGTCAATGTAGAATATATACAAACCCAGCAATGCCTTGCTCGCACAAGGGTGTATTAAAGACACGATCCTTTCCGTACTTGTCCCGCAAATTGACAGAGCAACTATTGTGATAAGAAAATTACCATAAGCGTGGTATAAAATATGACAAGTTAAATTTAAAATACCGGAAAACTCCACCAAAGCCTACGTCTTCACCAAATAACAATGCTGACGAATCTTGTTCTAGAGCCTGGTCCATCGCGTTATTTATGGCTTGGAACATATTCATTTTTTGTACATCGCCGGAGCCTGGCGAGAATTTAGTCGGGTAATATGTGAAGTGCGAGCGGGTGGAAGATGCCGCTTTCGACTTTATTGCACTGAACAATCCCCGGGCCAGCGAAGATACTTTCATGATTACTCTTTAAATTTATAGAAATGATATGGGATAAAAAATTAATGTTCTTAACACTATTGCGCAACAAAGTATGTTGATTCGGTGGCGAATGTACGTATGTTAATATATACAATGTGCACAATATACATCTTATCACGTCGATCAGGTGGCATGGGGCTACCAGATCTGCAATAAGCACATAAGGGGTATTCCCAAATAGTACGTTTTTTAATTATTTATGTGGCTCAAATATTTGATTTTCATGGTAAAAATAGACTTAGGTATAAGATTTTGCGCTCAAAAAGAATATTTTTATCTAATTGCTATCACAGTAACGTTCCTGATTAGTTGACATATTTTGGACAATTGTTAAGGCTGCCACCTTTACACAAACAAACACTAGCAGCTGATCGTAAATGCCAGGAAAATACTGCAAGGTCATAAGAAATTGGCCGACATCGAGGTTGGAGCGGGCATATTTTGTTATGACCAAACAAATCAACCAAATCATGTTTCTATATATGGTTTGCATTTAAAATTTGTATTAGCTTGCCGCCACTCAATTGCTGATTTGTAAACAGAGAACAGCTGATTTATTGCCCTCTTTATAGATATGTGCGCATAACGTTAATTTATTTTTATCGATAGTGGAGAGGGGCATGGTTTAACAATTTAAAACATCGGTATATTATATCACTCCAAAATAATCGAATTGGAAATTGGAAACATCGATGTGGTCAACAATCTTAACAGTGTAAAGTTTACAGTAAAAGTGTGAAAAATACAGTAATTTATGTGGTTTTTCTGTCTTCAACAGCCTACTTTCACAAAAAATTCGGTCTATAGAGCAAAATGTCGAAAATAATACAAATACCAGTACATACAGAGAAGCTGTTGACTATATTCAGAACAATTATACCCAAACTGAGTAATGGAAAATATAAAGGTCAATATGGTCGAATCGGTGTAATCGGCGGATCCCTGGAATACACTGGAGCACCCTATTTTGCGGCAATAACTGCTATGAAAGTGGGAGCCGACTTGTCACACGTTTTCTGCCATACTGAAGCAGCGACTGTTATAAAATCATACAGCCCCGACCTAATTGTGCATCCTGTGCTGGACCGTGACAATGCTGTCGAGCTAATTAAACCGTGGATCGACCGATTACATGTGCTTGTATGTACAAAAAAAGTAATATATTTTCCCACTTAACAAAGCTTCTTTTGGTTTACAGGTAATTGGACCCGGCTTAGGGCGAGATTCTAGTATTCTTAAAACTGCAACGGATGTAATGAAGCTATGCCTTGAGATTGGGAAACCCATTGTGATAGACGCTGATGGGCTGTTCATACTGAATGATAATATCGAGCTAGTATGTGGCCAACGGGACGTTATATTGACTCCAAATGCAATCGAATTTCAAAGATTGTTTGGCAAAGACGCCGCGACTGCACGCGAAAGGATGTCGCTGCTCGGCGATGGAGTTGTGATACTTGAAAAGGGCGCAAATGATAAGATCCATATACCACACACCAATGAAGTGTACACCATGCCAACAGGTGGATCGGGCCGTCGTTGTGGGGGTCAGGGCGATTTATTAAGCGGTTCTCTGGCAACGTTCTTTTATTGGTCTTTGCAGTCTAACCAACCCAATCCGGCGTATTTAGCTGCCTGTGCCTCAAGCTATTTCGTGAAAAAAATCAATTTCGCAGCATTTCAAAAGCTAGGACGCAGTTTGGTCGCCAGTGATATGATAAAGGAGATATCCTCGGTGTTTAACGCTGAGTTTGAAAACACCAATTTTAGTGCTCAGTAGAATCTTGGCTTGAATTGCAGTGTGTAGATTATAGGTGTTAAATCCAATGTCCGTAATAGTCACGTCTATTTCAACGCTAGATAGATAGTTGGTTACCAAATTCTTTACCAAAGTAGAAGAAAACTAAAATGATTATTTAACAAGGAGATCTGAATAGTGACTGATATTAATATTGATGAGATGGCAATTATTAGATATAGAAGATACGATTTTCATAAAATTAAATTTTTTCTTAACTTGAAGAGCGTCAAATAGAATGAGCTCTCAGCTTTGGCTCCCCGATGTCTGTGAGAGCCAGAGACTTGAAATTTTAGACATAGGTCCTCCTAGAATCCGCCAATTATCGGTATCTAGGGTATTCTAATCAGACACTTCAGGCTAGATCACTCTTGTTTTCAAATTTCAAATATTTCAACTTGAATGCTTTACCTTTAAATCGTCGATTTTTTATGTATTAAGCTTGCTCCGGAATGCAAGTATATGCGTTTATACAGATTTAATCTTTGTTAAATTCAAATTAGTGATATATATTTATCTTCAGTCATACCAAATAAAGTTCCCCTAGTTCCAAATAAGTGTTGTGTTTATTTTATGATTTTGAAAATTAATATTCTTATGCTCTTTTATTTAGTTAATTTAACTGGCAGAAAACCGTGGAAGTAAAGAATATTGAAATTTACAACTTATTCTCAAACATTCTTAGTTTTTCAAATTCATTTTACTTTTCATTTTACATTCATTTATACTTTTAAAGCATAAATCTTTCATCGGGGAATGCCCGCTAGTGATTGTATTGATATCTTTGAATATTTGTTTATTTTATTCATTTCAATGCATTCATAGCTATAAAAGCAATAAAAACGTACAGTATCAATATCAATTCGTTTGAATTAATATAAATATTACGTATTTTGTATTTTCCCCACCTAAAATACTTTTTGAGGTGACCAACTCTTGAGACAAGGCCTTTGCCTTATTTGCATTCCGCGTATGGTATTTTGTTTTTGGTGTATTTTAGTACTTGTGAGTTAGGAGTTTGGGACAATACGTGTTTATTGATATGATGTTGGTTTATTACTTATATTTGTTCACCCCTCTTAGTACACCTATGTATATGTCTTGACGTGTTTTGTAATTGCATATACTGCACAAATTTTATTTTTTTTGCTCAATGAATTGGCTACTAAATGATACCCACACGGAAACGAATTTTTATACTTATATTCTTAATTGTCACACTAGGACTTTTGCTGCGAATTTTACTCTTTCCCCAGCCATTACTGGTTTTAAAGGTAAGTGCTCTGGTATTTAGGCATAAATGCTGATAAAGCATTTCCGTATGTATTTATTTGGAGTAGCTGTACGACTAACTAGTACATGCATGTACATGAAAACAGGTGTGTACGTGAATACATGGGTTGGCAGCTTTGAACTTGCTGTTGACATGTAAAACGCATGTTTATGGCATTGTGTGATAAGTGAGCGCTAGATGTTAACATTGCGGTAAACGGCAAGAAAACATAATTAGATTCATGTATGGAATGCTTTGATTTAAATAAAGTTTTTAATGTAATGTTGCAATTGCGATTATCCAGATCTAATATTTAAACGTACTTTAAGGTATACTTTAAGTTCAGATTTAGAGCTTAAATTGATTTTGTTGTTGCTTCTTAGGAGGAACCAAGCTATCACAGGGCGTCCGGAGGAGCCGCACTGCCCGTTTTAGTAACTGTATTTTATGAAGCCCTTTGTCCGGACTCCAAATACTTTATTACCAAGCAACTGCTGACTGCGTACAAAGTCGCTGCCCCGATTATGGAAGTGCAGCTTGTGCCTTATGGCAAGGTTAGTAAAATGTATACAATACTTCAATTCGGAAATTAACATATGTTTTTTAAGGCACACACGACAACAGACGATGAAGGCAAGCTCATATTTGACTGCCAACATGGTCCGACGGAATGCCAAGCGAATACGTATCATGCATGCGCTTCAGAAATCATTGAGGATCCACTAATTCGCTTGGAAGTGGTGACCTGCATGATTCGAGACAATCGTGTTCCCAAAGATGCAATGCAAAAGGTTCAGTTGTTTGTCGAATTATTTTAACACAATATTATTCATATACCTATTCTTATATACCCTTTGCAGTGTGCCAAGCAGTACAATGTTGAAAATATTGATCTTATACAGAAGTGTTTTGATAGCGACAACGGCTCCGAGTTGATGAAACTCAACGGAGAAGCGACAAATGCACTTCGACCGCCAGTTAAATTCATTCCAACAATAACAATAGATGGCTCGCAAGGCAGACAGGAATCCATTCTAAAGGACTTACTTTCCGAAGTTTGCAAAGCAACTGGAGGCTCGGAGGCGGCTAAGAGTATTTGCAAAAAACTCTAGTTCAATATTTCATAAAAATAATTGTTAATGTCAGTTATGACAATTTTTTCATACAATTTATTTAATAAACATCAAAGTTTTATTTCAATAATTATATTTAAAAACATCAAAAACATGTTATACACAAAATTTTAAAATTTCTCCTTTAAGATTAATACAAAATGGCAAATCCCCATCAAAATGTAATGTAATGATGGTCGATTAGCCTAATTAAAGTCTGTGCACAAAGTCAGAAAGATTTTATTGGCTTTACGTCATATTGAACTACATATAATTATGTATGCCAGATAAACTGTAAAGAAATCCATTTGATATAAAATTCATAAGCCTCAAAGAGACTCTTTTCCTCAAGTCTCCAATTTTTTTATACTGCGACTGGTATTCACGTTACTTTAAATGGGAAGCTATATTTATGAACTCGTTTTATTCTTAAATCGTCTAATCAGGCACCTATTTTTTTATTAGCACAAACTAATATTAGATTGATTTATATATATTCCAATATCCGCGTTAAGTGTATTGTCATCACTGGAAGGAAGAGGCGAATCTTCTGCGGGACGTTCACTTACAATGGAAACCGTGAATTTTTTCATAAGGCAGCTTTTTGCGTCACAAAGGCTCAACGCAAATTCAATTACCAAAACAGTTTGATTAGCTTCGCTAACTGTTTCAGACGCAATATTTTCTAAATGCCTGATATGCAAACTACACTTTCCTTCGGTTAATTTGCCGCATGTTTGTTTCATTTCCAAGGCCGGATTTATAACTTTCATTGTCCACTTTTGTGGAGCATCGGCCGTAAACTTTAGGTCCAACGCAAGCCTCATGGAGAAGTTTATAGTGCTGTCTCTATGCTGAAGCAAGGGAATATTCTTTACCAGCTGCAAGCCAATTCCTCTCAATGAAGTCAGAGGCGAGTCCGTTTCGCTGGTGCTAGAAATTTGTTTAAAGTCCAGCAAAAAAGGTTGGGCTGTCTGCGTCGCCAAATCGATTATATGAATGGTGTGGTTATTTGTGTCGGCAACTAATAATCTATTTGCTTCGGCATCGACGCAAATTCCAGATGGCTCTCTAAGTGCCAGGATGCTGTCATCCTTGTTCCTGATGACCAACGTAGAGATTATATTTGTGTCAGTATCAATTACCTTTATTTTGTGATTATATGTGTCGGCTACATAAAGCTTGCGATCTAGATGGTTGAACGCCACGCCCAACGGATGCTGAAGCTTTGCGTTGTAAAGCTTGCCATCTTCATCTCCAAACGCAAATAGATTCTATTAATTGTAAATAATTAATTTAAAGGCTTTTTTATTTAAGGCCTTTTAACTTACCAACGGGTTGCGATCTCCCCCAACCACGGGCATGACTTTACCGTCAACCATTGAAGCCTTTCGTATGCTCGAGCTTTCGCTGTCGGCTATAAAAAGGTAGTCATTGGACATGGCCAAGCCGGAGGGCTGCGCGAATGCGGCGTTCTGTGGATAGGAGTTGTTTCGATTTTCCTCGAGACCGTTGCCAATCAATGACACACAGCAGCGTGGCTCGAATTTGCGGAACTTCCACCAAATAATACCTTCGGGGAAATAGCCCCAAATCTGATGCGTGCCAGCCATGGCTATCAGTACAATGGGTTTCTCTGGTACATTAAGCTCGTCTACGTGGAAGGACATATCCATGTCCCGAGTGCGGAATACACTCACATCCCAGGGCGACGATATTGGCTGCAACGGTCCCAGTTTTCCTCCGGTCCGGTCGTTGCCCTGATATCCTGTTCCAGCCAGAGTTTCTACAGCTCCACTTTTCAGGGAAATTTGCCGAAGTGCATGATTATCGGTATCGGCAACTATTAGTGTATCTTTATCAAGAAACGCCACTCCCTGAGGATTATTAAATCGTGCCGTATTTAAATTGCCGTCCACAAACCCGGCCTCCAGTCCGCCAATCTTGTACTCTACTACTCCAGAAGTTGTCACTACCAGCACGCGATGGTTGCCAGCATCAGCTATAGCATAGTAGTCGTTGAACGTAGCAATTTTAGCCGGGAATCGCAGATTAGATGCCGGAAGGAGATCTGTGGACAGGTGGAGCGGCAGACTGAACGCGTCGATCTTTTGTTGCCGGCCAAAAAAGGATAGAGCCGCACCAACAAAGTCGTGCAAAAACTCGCCGTGGCCTTCGCCCATTAACAACAACATCGGCAAGCCGCTGGGACTTAAAACCAATAGCGAAGGCCAACAGCGTATGCTCAGCGCCCGCCACAAGGCGGACTTTGAGTCGTTTACTATGGGATGTTTTATGCCATATCGCTGCGCAGCAGAAAGTATGTTTGCCGCAGTACGCTCGTTTTCGAATTTGGGGCTATGTACTCCCACCACAACAAGTCCGCTCTCAACGGGAAACCTCTCCTCCAGAGCGCGCAGCTCGGGTAACACATGCATACAGTTAATGCAGCAGTATGTAAAGAAATCCAACACGACTATTTTGCCGCGTAGTCCAGCAAGTGTCAACGGCCTGCTGACATTGAACCAATCCAAATCTAGTTGCATGCATGCAAGCGTACAAATAAATTAAAAATTTATTAAATAGAGTAATTTTTGAACGTACCAGGCTCGAATTCAAAGTGTAAAGATTTCACCTTTGCAATGGAATTGTCGTTTGCGTCCCAGCGCTCGAGAAATTCTTCAAAGACTTTCGTTTTGTTGGCATTGCTACTTCGGTAATTTTGTTGTAGTTCCTCAGTTACGAATGTAACAATGTCAATTGCAGAAAAATCCTCCAAATTTTCCATATTTGGCTCACTCTTGTTATTTTCATTCACTTTGCTATGTTTCCAGCAACAAAAAAAAAAACAGTTCACATTAGGTTCAAATGAACAGATCATTGCAATGAACTATTGAACTTGTTCAGATGTGTTCCGGAAATCTTTAAATGTCTTGAGGTTTTGTGGATTATCAAACAAATTTATTATTTTTATTTTAATTGATATTCAATCTTTAATTTATTTGTGGCTTTCAAAAGGAAAGTTCTGATATTGGGGACCGATTTAAATATTTACAATGGAAGAATTAAAAAAATAATTTAACAAGTTAATAAGAAAAAACTGTTTTGATGATAAATTAATAATATGTAGAATATATTAACAAATAAAACTTTTGAACCTGCCAATGTACATCTGCAGCATGTATATTTATGTAAGGGGTATCTCCCAGTTGGGAAAAAAATTAATTTTTTTGACTAATTTTTATAATATTTATTATAATCAGTTATATGAGTCCCCTTGATTGTATTTTTTTTTTTTGGTATTTTCAGATTATATATTAAGTATAATTGTGTATGCCGCTACGGTCACACTGCTGATTAGTACATATGTACGTATATAGCGCATAGCACGGGCAGGTATATTGCTTCTTGGAGCTTTATTTGTGCCAACAAAGTATTGCGCGGACGAACGGATATTGTCATATTAATATAATATAATTCTTAAATACTGCGTGCAAAAATCACAACCAATACGTATTATGGAAAAGAGTGAAAAGTGTTTGGAACAATGTCATAGGCGGACTAAAGTGTCAAAACCAAAAAAAATTACCGACAACTTGATTTTGCGAATGCCGCGTGTGAGAGATGAAAAATCAATTGCACGGCCAAAATTATGTGTTACATTGGAAGGTCCACGAACAACAAACGTCATTTGTCTTGCTTTTATAATTACAATTCTAGCATTCGCAAATTGTTTAAACTTGGCCCTTGGCTCTTATGCAAATGATATTGATGGCGATGCTCCGTTCACAGTGTTAAAACCATTCAATTTAATTAATATTCTTCGCGAGGAGGACAACATAAATAACTCGAACACAGACACAATACTGAAGGAATTGCCGTTGTCGGAAGCACAAACAAAGTAAGTCACAAAAAGAATATAATAACTAAGAAACAAAATTGCTAGAAATTAATATAATTACGACCTTTTATACTTTCTATTCATGCTATTTTACTAAGTTTAGTGAGACGCTCGTTTGACATATGTACTTGTCGTTGTAGTTGTGGGGAAATGGAAATACCTAGCTTACAAATTAAAGGTTCCGATTCACCTACATGTATATACATATACATATGCATATATACATAGATATATGTATGTACATTTACATGTACGTAATATGTATGCAGAGACAGAGGGCAAGTTGGGTACACGCTTTATAAAGCTTGTAGTTCCCATGTTTTTATCCTTCTAGGAATGTTTCGCCTACAACTGGCAAAACTGAAGGGAGTCAGCCCAAGAAGATTGGGCCGTATTGCTACCTCTAGATTGTCGGAGTGCCTTGCTAGAGTGCTAGATGTTTTCATATTCCTATTCCTCGATTTGAACCATATGATATTTTAAGTTCCTACAAAAAAAAAGGTGTTTTTTTTTTAATTTTAATTCAAATATGTTTAAAATTACTGACTATTAAGTTGACATAACAAACGACGCCACATAGTCGAATAAAAATAGTTTATGAAATAGTTGAAAGAAAAGGGAACATTACTTTATATGCATACAAGTATGATCTTAACTAAAAGCTTGTCAATTGGCAAAGAGAAGAATATAAAGGTGGGTTTGGCCAAGTCTTTTCAAGCTATCTATAAGAATAATATCATAAGGACTTGGCTAGACCCATTTGGGCTTTGTCAAGTTGCAAAAAACATTTTCAAAGTTATTTATATTGACATTTATACCCCATATCGATTGAAAAAGATGGTACTAAGGAATTCTCGACTCCAGTTAGTTCATTTATTGCAGTTCATATAATTAGAAACGCAAAATTAAAAATATTAGTTCTTGTATATTAAAACAAATTAATTGAACTTCAGTTAATTTTTCACACTGTTTTTTAGTCACATCTTGGAGAATATAAAAGCTTCGTTTAGTATAGAAAAATCAAATGTTTTTCACATTTTCATTTCAAGATTGAAAAAACTTATTTTTTGGGGCAATTATGAGAAATCTAACAATTTTCTTCTGTAAATACATTTTTATGGTAATATTCTCGTATACAATTTTCTGAAGTCTACAAATTTACTTTTTTAAATTGCTTCAAAATAGATAAATAATCAAATTTATCGCTCATTTGAACGATTGCTACTAAAAATATTATAAAAAAATATTTATGTGTACATCTAAATGCATTAATACTTCAAGCAAGATACACACAGTTTACATTTATAAACATCAATATTCATATGCTTAAGCATAAGTAGCCGAAAGACGAGCAAGAAATAATAATTTTTCTTCGCAGCTCCATGTTCATGCGATACCGATAACTATATATACATATATATCATTATTCTCTGAAGGCAGGGGGCTCTGACTCAATTTCTTGGTGTTATCATTCATTGTTTATCAACGCACAACACACACACACCCACACATACACATACATATACATACTCCAGTGTGCTTTGTTTGTCTTTAGATTTGTGCCTAAATGCGTTAACTTGTTGCCTTAATAAATCTCGAGAATCTGAAGTACAATTTTTAAATATTAGGGTCGCAGATACATACATATATATGTATATATAGAACATACATATATATGTTTATGATGTTTGTACATACATATGTATGTATATATATAGACATGCATATCAATTTGAAGCATGGTATTGTATATACTCAAATTTATTACATAAATACATACCAAATACATAAATATACATATAGAAGTATGCTGGTGATGTTTTGGCTGCCAAATCTATTTATATCGATTTTTGAGTATGCAAAATCATCACCATTTCTTGTTCGCATTAATTAAACTATTGTATTTATGTGTACATGCGTGCATATAAGATGTATTCTGCATGTATGTACTTGATGTACATGTATGTAAACTTATTCGGCATCACATCAGGCCAAAAGTGTTGCAATTCAGTTTTTCCCAATTTCACTTTTGAATGAACTATTTTTTGGCATCTCAATGCCAAGTTGATCTGAATGTGTTGATCTGAGAGACTTTTCGATCTAGACAATTTGGAATTGAGTTATAAACATCTAACATTTTCATGCCCTGGTCTCCTTTCATATTTAAGAAATATTACCAAAAGATAATTAATGTAGCTATGCATATACAACATTTTTATGTTTTAAGATATTTTGAACAAACGACATTTATAAGATTAAATATGCTTAAAACATGTGGATAGGGAAACTCTTATACTAGGAACGATCGGCTTGTATGAAAACACCGTTAACTAGTAAAAACTACCGTTCATTTGGCGAATATTCGTCGTGGTGAATTTATTTTATTTAACTCTTTCGTACAAGGCAGATGAATGATGTGTTATACAATTTTAATGAGCGTATTAATTTATACCGGTCAGTCACAATCGTCTAAAACATTGCAAATAACCGCAAACATTTATTTATTAATGACTCACAGCGTTCTCATTCTCAGCCATTGCCACTCTCGGCGGCGTGAGGCCTGTTTGAGTGTGAGCTAACAACTCAACTATACAGGCTCGTAATACAGGTGCATGTAGACACATATATACATATACAGATGCATGTGTATGTAGATGTGTGCGTGGGTTTAGCGAAGCCGCACGTAAATCAATATACTCTCTTGTGCATGTATATGTATATGTATATGTTAGTATAAGTGTACACACTCTTATAAATTTTTGAAAGCCAGCAAACTCAAGAATAATGCGGGTAATTCTTATTTTTGTTTTAACGTAAAATCCAAACAAATCTGGATTGCGTCGGTTTTACCAAGTATTCTTCATTTCTATTTTTTTCTGATGTTTGCGTTTGCGTTTCGTTCTCTGTACTTATATGTATACCCATGTACATAATTAATGTATGTACATATGTATGTAACTGTATATTCCAAGATTGTATTTATTTATATTTATAAATGTACGTACATATTCAGATATCCATGAGTGTCTAATGTACATACATTTCCATGTATGTATGTATGCATACAGGTATGTAACGCTTAATTGGATTGAATCATCATATCAATAAAATAATTAAAATTTTTCGCTGACATTTCTGTTTTGAGATTGATTTGAGATTTTGATTTATTTATTATATGAATATTCTGTGCAATTTATTTTGGTTATTGCATGTCCTTTAAACGGTTTCACTCTTCTAAACTCTATGCCCCTTACATTTGCACTAAACTTATATACCCTGTTTACCCTTTTTTAGGGTGTAAGAGTGCGAGGGACCGCACGAATGTGTGCGTCTGCATTCTTTAATAACCGCAACAACTAAAAGGGGATAACAAAACCACCTGCTAAAAAAATACTACTAAAATATTCATTTAGTAAAAACATCAAGTCGTAGTGTGAGACTTAAAGATACCACGTAACTAGATTAAGAAGATCGCATAACATATACGTATTTTATGTAGTAGTATGCATAAACCGAGGTCGGTCGTTTCAATCGGCCGAATATTTGGTACTATATATGCATGGAAATTCTTATATTTATATATAGCACGTTTACTTGGAAACTGTCATAATTCACAAATTTTGAGTTAGTTTTAATCGGTATTCATCGGTATTATTCGTGATCCATATCCTATATGTTCTTTACGTGAGAGGATGATAATTGTTTTCTTCTTTCCGTCTGCAAAATCATGTCTTTAAATTATGTCAGTCTCCGAGCAAATGGGCCATACGTACGTATATGACGTATTTTCAGTGTCTGCCGACGGCCATCTAATTAATTTAGTATATGCTATGTATGTATGTATTGTGGTAGAAGCGCCTGCTTACGCATTTACCTATACAAACGTACACAACATACGCACATACAAATGTCCTCAAATGTACGTATAGTATGTATGTATTCGTATGCAGTGTACATATTTTCCAATTTCTTGTAGTCGCCTCTTTTGAGAGAGGGCCCATTTGGTCATAAAGTATACAAAATGAAACTAAAACTCTCCATCATAATCGAAATGTGGTCAAAAGTTTTGCTTGTTTTTATACGCTAATTTCATTGAAGGAACGACTGGCAATGCTCTACTCTATTCACAGTCACAGTAGCATCTGGAAAGAGGTCTAGGTTTGTAAGCCCCAAGCAATTAAACTGTGACTACGAAATATGTCAGAGATATTTACTTAGAATTTCGATTTCGATTTACCTGAAACCTGTTGCCAACAAATAAGAAAAGCTTGTCTGACATGGATATACACAGGAATTCATTCCAAGTTGAAATTCTAAATGAAACAAACATTTTATAAACTATTAAAAGCCTTCTAAAAAAGAGTACCATGTTCATACAAATAGAACAACAATAATTTGTAAAGAATATGTGGCCTTTTGATTTTATTGCACAATTCGAACCCTTAAAGTATACATATTCTGACCAGGACGATCTTATAAACAACAAGAGCAAGAGCTGAACTTTTAAATATGTTAAGTTTATTATATTTGGTTTGGTTGACTATAAGGACTTTGTATACCTTATAATCCCAAAATGCGCCCAAGATTAAGATTCTTTCTGTATTATACTTTTTCTTATCCATTTTATTGGAGTACTGTGAAAGTATATTAATTAGTTTTTGCAACAAACGTTGAAAATCTACCACCTCTTTTGTCATGGGCGCCCTTTAAACCGCGAAACGCACCTGTCTACTTGAGCATACGTGAATTGCCCGTGATGCGTACTTGATCAAATGAGATATACGATTGTATAGTATTGCGTTGATAATAAAGTTATAAGCGATAAGGCCATGTCGGTTATGACGCAAGCTCCCAAATCTTACGACCGCTTCAAATAAGATTATATTTTTTTTGGATGCAGCTTTAGTCAGTATTTTCTGGTTGACTCGAGCAATTAGTATATTGGAAAAGAACTCTATTGATATGACTCTATTGATATGATAATAAAAATGCTTACGCTTCCCAGTCAAGTGGAACAGGTACTCACTTAGTCCCAACTCTTTTGATCAGCAAAATCAGCCTAGTAACAGTTTATGGTTGTCCACTCTATCTACATACTTGTAAATGCAAGAGATATTAGCTATGGTATCCTTAACCCAAAGGAAAGATCTTCAAGGGATACTTGGTGGATAACTCTTGTACCAATCTCTTCATCCCCTTGTATTGGGTATTACTATTTTATTTCAAATATGTAACGAATGGAAGGAAACATCTTCCGCCTCTTAAAATAGATATATTTCTGATCAGCCGAGTCGATATATTCATGTCCATTTGTATATTTCATTACATACTAGTCTCAAATTTTAAGCAACCGTCATAAAAAAGGTCCGTTTCCCTTTGTTCGAGTCGGCCGGATCAGACTCCTTATCATAGAGCTGCCAAACCAACAATCGGTCGAAAATTAAATTCTTTTAAGATTTTTTGATTTTCATTCAATCTTAACTAATCTTTCTTCTATTATAATGTGCATTACCATTATTCTTAGTATTATTCTTTGCTCCATCAAAAGCCATCTCAAAGCTTATTAATAATTACTCATTTTGGTACATTTAATTTTAGAGTTCGGATACCTCGACAAACAAAAGTAGAAAGCACCGTTCGCATTATTGGATTGCGTTTGGAAGATGATAGCTCAGAGTCCAATGATGGCATACCGAGTGTATTGAGTAATAAGGAACAGACAATTCGCGTATTCGGAATTGGCTTGGAGAAAAACACAGTTATCGCGTTTACGATCGAGGAAAATGAATATCAGGGAGCATGTCTAAAGCCGACAACGGAAATCTTTAAGCCACAAGAAGTCTCCGCGGACGGAACGACAGCTACATATACGGTCAAGTTTCCGTACTCAAGCAGCGTTATGTACGTGTGTGCAAAGATCGACGATGGTACAACTGTAAGTTAGCGATCTTAATTGATAACTAATAAAAACTATAAACAATTAATGAATTTCTTTACAGCACAGCAGCGCAGCACAGACTACGCCACTTGAACATCAGGGCAATGCCAAATGGATGAAAATCGAAACGCATCAACCTTTATTGCCCATTTGGGTGGCGATTCTTGTCATTGTGACGTGCCTGTGTTTTTCGGCCCTATTCTCGGGCCTGAACCTGGGACTAATGGCCATGGACCGTACTGAGTTAAAAGTATGCAGGTACACTTTAGGCTAGCGGTCAGTTTAATAATTTTTGTTGTCTTAGATATTAAGAAATACTGGCACGGAAAAAGAAAGAAAGTATGCCGCGAAAATTGCACCTGTCAGAGATCAAGGTAATTATCTGTTGTGCAGTATTCTCTTGGGTAATGTGTTGGTTAACTCCACCTTTACCATTCTACTGGATGGTTTGACCTCTGGACTCTTTGCTGTCATATTTTCCACCCTGGCTATCGTGCTCTTTGGTGAAATAACACCTCAGGTAGGCTGTCGGTTTAACTATATGGTTGGGTTCTGTAAGAGTTACACGCTCAATGAAAGTAATCCATTTACAAAGTACGTCTATCATAGACTCTCAAGCTCTGTCACTTTATTTTGTGCAAATGCAACTCAACCACTTTAGCACAATCTTCCTAGTTTTGAAGAAGATAAAAGTCTTTATAATATTATTAATAAATAGTACTTTATTTAAACAATTGCTGTCAAACAGTAAAAGTTGTGTTTAACGCAAAGAAGTCAAACTTTGGGTCGTAATAAAATGGAAAATGCTTTGTATACAAAAGATAATTTCTCGGCAGATCATTCTTATGAGCAAATGACGTTGTTTTGTCAAACCAAAAGATAATGTATACTTGAAAGCAATAATATTGCTTTCTTTCGTATATTAGCTATGTCCATGTCCGTCCGTTTATTTGTACGTGTCGATCACGTAAACTACAAAATCCAAAGTCTTAATATTTGAAATATATGTTCTTGCATACCAAACCATACAATTTTCATCATATCGATAAATATCGATTTTGAAACCTGATTTTTTAGAATACGAGATTCAGCCTTTGGAAAAATACACTCCCTATGTTGGAAAATAGGCAGAAAACGTGCAGAAATACAAGTTTTTTGTTTCTAATGCAATCAGCATTAACTTATTATCAAAACAAATAGATAGACAACTTTTAGCAAAAGTATGAAAAGAACCCCTTGACTAATACAAAAACACTACTTGCCTTTTATTTATATCTGCATGTCTCTTGTTCTGTTTTTAAAAAATCAAAAAATCCACTATTGAATATAGTGCTATGAATTCCCGAGCTACCCAGTATTTTACTGTACATTCACAAATATATCTTTACACAGAAATTTTCTAGCTGTGCATCTGTTTTCCCTATCTCATATCATATTATTCCTTAATTACTTCTTTGTGATCTGAAAATGCTTTACGATAACATGTATAAAAGTCAGAAAGCTATTTGGGAATCGATATTTATGGTTGTTTAGAAGCTGGGAGAGATATTCAATGTTCAAACTTATGGACTCTATGTCTTGTCTATGTAGAGACTGTCATGCCCCATTGACTAAACAAAATGTGATTCATAAGCGTTATTCACGACTTTTTTCTGTTAAACAACAGAAGAGTCTTTATCTTACTTTAAAAAAAGATAAATTTGAGCTGCATAACGCTGTTACATAACCTTATCATCTTTCAAATTAAAACCAAACTTTAAAAAAGTGCCCAGAAATACTAATTGATCAAAAAATTATTATGTGCCCTGCAGGCTGTTTGTTCAAGACACGGCTTGGCTATTGGAGCCAAAACAATAATTATTACCAAAACGGTAATGGCCATTACAGCCCCGCTGTCGTACCCAATTTCTCGTATCCTAGATGCCTTATTGGGTGAAGAGATTGGCAATGTATTTAACCGTGAGCGCCTAAAGGAACTGGTTCGAGTAAGTACGAAACTACGTTTAGAAATAAACATTCAATAACTAATTATAATAATTATTGCTTAGGTCACAAACGATGTAAATGATTTGGATAAAAATGAAGTGAATATTATATCAGGCGCGTTAGAGCTGCGCAAAAAGACGGTTGCCGATATTATGACACACATAAATGACGCGTACATGCTTTCATTGGATGCCGTGCTGGACTTTGAGACCGTGTCGGACATCATGAACTCTGGCTATTCGCGTATACCAGTCTACGATGGGGATAGGAAAAACATTGTCACTTTGCTGTATATTAAGGATTTGGCATTCGTTGATACGGATGATAACACCCCGTTGAAGACACTTTGTGAATTTTATCAAAATCCAGTGCATTTCGTTTTTGAGGACTACACTCTAGATGTTATGTTTAATCAATTCAAGGAAGGTACGATCGGACATATAGCATTTGTACATCGCGTCAACAGTGAAGGCGACGGCGATCCATTTTATGAAACCGTTGGCCTTGTTACACTGGAGGATGTAATTGAGGAACTTATACAAGCGGAAATTGTTGATGAAACCGACGTGTTTGTCGACAACCGTACTAAAATTCGTCGTAGTCGTTATAAAAAAGCCGACTTTTCTGCGTTTGCCGAACGTCGCGAGGCTCAAACTGTGCATATATCTCCTCAATTAACGTTGGCAACATTTCAGTACCTTAGTACAGGTAAAAGTATATTATTCTTCTCTTTTATAGAAAAACTATAATTTCTGTTTCATTATTGCCCACAGCTGTTGATGCGTTTAAGAAAGATGTAATATCAGAACCGATCCTGCGGCGTTTACTTAATCAAGACGTTTTCCACAACATCAAATCAAAGGGAAAAAATAAGGATGATCCCAGTCTGTTTATATTTACACAAGGAAAAGCTGTTGATTTTTTCGTACTTATATTAGAGGGTCGTGTAGAAGTGACAATTGGCAGGGAAGGTCTGCTTTTTGAAAGTGGGCCATTTACTTATTTTGGAACCCAAGCATTGGTACAGAATGTTGTTGTTGGTAAGTGTGACAGGATAATAATATAATATATGACTGAGCCTTTACTAATGAAGACGTTGTAGATTCTCCAAGCCAGATGGGATCAATGCAGTCTTTGAATATGGATACGAAAATTCGGCAAACTTTCGTTCCTGATTACTCGGTTCGCGCTTCTGGGGATGTGATATATATAGCAATTAAACGAAGCTTGTACCTAACTGCAAAAAAAGCAACATTATTAGAAAAAAGTCGTAAATCGGGCACGTTCTCCAGTGAGACATTCGATGACGAAGTTGAACGTCTTCTGCATTCGATAACTGAAGATGAGAAGCCCCGATTCCTGACAGCCTCTCAGAGTGCAAGACGCGCCTCTAAGCCAAACAGAAGTGCAACATCGTCACCTACAAATAATACTTTGTCCCATGATGATCGAAGTAATAGTGCTAGTGGCCAAATCCCAACAGGACACAGAACTGGTCCAGAACCAACTGAAGATGGTTCATTCACTAGTTTGGTTACATCGGATGTAGAAGGTGATCTTCAGAATGGAGATAACGAGGATAAAAATGGAACGGCGGCGTCAACACCGCTTTTGCCAAAGCCAGAGGAAAATAACGAATCCAGGCAAAACAAGCCACAATAACGACAGTCTTCGGAGTACCCCAGACATTAGAACGTAGTTGCCGCAGATGAAATTTTCCCTAAGTATCACCCACAATTGTTCTAATGCAAAACAGATATATTCTTGCAGTTTCCTTAAATATAATTAACATTAATATTGTTTTTTTTTTTCCACTACAACTTGAGATTTGACTAGAATTTTGTTTCTTTATTTTGAAAAGTGAGTTAGCGATTTATGTTTAGATACAACAGAAATTAATGTAACAACCAGTCATGTTTTATTTCGTATGTGCTTCAGAACAAGGCTTCGTCTGCGCATGAGAGCATAATAATACTTTTGAAAATTTTCGAATCCTAAAATTACACACACATAATAAATACCTCATAAATTACGTACTTAAGAAGAGAAATTAAGCACCAATGCTTGCAATACACCCCACATTTCTACTTCCAATTTAATGAATAAATATGTTTATGACCACAGCATTAATAGGAATTTGTTGTTAAATTTGTTAATTGTTCAGTGTACATCCCTAATAGTATAGTTTCCATTTGAACTCAGTCTAAAGATGTTATTTAATCAACAATATTCCTATATACTATACCAATGTGCACAAGTTTTGTTTTCACTGTTGTTTTTATTATGTTTGCATTATCTAATTAAATGCATTCTCCTACATTAATTATACCAGTTCATGTAGCGTAACTATATTACTTGGGAAGTTTAAAACTTCTTATTTGTTGTTCACGTTAATTAACAGCCTATTATGTCTTAAAATGAAAAGCATTACAAACATACATACACCTATGTTAACTTAGACTAAAATGAAAAAAACTACAACATATACAATATGTACGTACATCTTCAGTACAAGCAGAGAGTAAATTGGTTTTTATATGTCCATCGCATTTGTTAGTGAAGCCAATTGACTGTTCCGACCAGCGTTGGCTATAGGTAAAATATTTTGAAAGATTCTTGCAGAGAAACTAAATATAATGAAAAATGTGCTTGCAATAAATTATACATTTTATAGAATTCATATATTTACGATAAAAATATAAAACATTATTGTCAATAGAGATACTTTGTTACTTCCCTATATTTACAATATATATATATATATATATATATTCATATTTAAAAGATATAAGTTTTACAAAACAATATTTATTGGGTTACTTGGGTAACATTTAGACGCTAAAAATTTGTCACAATATTGAATGAAAAAAAAACAGTCGAGAGTGCTCGGCAGCCTACATTTGTAATTATACACTGCGTTCTAGTTTTAGCTAAATATCGCAATAAAATTTTAAGTTTATTGTTGCAATTAGTTTCATTTATTCATAGCTCAAAAAAAGGACGGTGTAAGTGTAGCAGAATTATTTGTTTTGCAATTCTTCAATTATTTCTCATCGCAGCTTCTACCGTTTGGACTCAGAGAGTGCGTATTTTCAGAAGTCAGATTTATAATTTTCGTTACTTTAAAGTGGAATTTCGCAGCCAGTGAAACAATCCTCAATCCTCCTCAAATGATAGATGACTTTTACGACTACAGATTGCTCACTTAAGATAAAGATATGATAAAAGATAAAAGCTTCAATTTAAAATAAGAATTCTAGGCGATTTATGAGCGCTGAGAATAATAGCTTCCTGGAAAAACAATTCAGCTTGGCACTTAATTTAAAGGACGAACGGAATGGGCAGGCCTTCGAACTCGATTTGCTTTAATAAACCAGAAATACAGGTAGCACACAAACTAAAGAAATTTTTTTAATTATATTTTTTTTTGTTGGTCAATAAAAGCTTGGGAATACTTGTAAAAAGTTCAGTGACTTCATGAGCCAATAATTCAAAGTTATCCTCCCAAAGCAGCATTTAATTTACTTCAATTTCAAATTTTAATTCAAAGTTGCCGCCAAACATCGATACGATTTTCGATTAATTATCGCTACAAGCACGAATTACTCGGGGCGATAACCAGCATTTTTGGCAAATGTGAAATATGTGGTTTCTGATGGGAAAATGTACAGGCAAAATACCTTTTAAGAATAACGGCTTGGGTTGCAATATGAACATTTAGTCATTGCAATTTAAATAAAAATGGCCAATGGATAATACCTACAATAAGAAATTTTAACAAGTTCTATGCGGCTTTTCGTTTTTCAAGAGATGAGGTATACGTTTACCATAATACTAATGAATACTAATGTATTTGTGAAAAAAAATATTTATTTTATTTTAATCTTTTGTAGTAGATCCGTTTTAAATTGTTATCGGAAATAGAACTGAAATCTTGTGCCCTCATTTTTTGCTCTTTCGCACTGTGCTTGTTAACTTGGAGGTGGAAATGTGTCATTTAGAAACGTATAAAGGGAGTACCACTTATTTAAAAAAGAAGCAGGGCTGCAAAATTGTTATCGAATAAAATTTCTGTTTCTTTTTGCTCAACCTTTTATTTAGTTGAAGTCGTATCTGTCTATTGTTTATTGTTTATTCAAACAATGCAGAGGGGGGGAAGATCGCAGTCACGTGCGGGCAAACGCAACAGTCGCCCGCCAGGACTAACTGGAAAGGAGATTGGCATGTACTACAAAAATCTTTCGCGGCAGCGTAAAACCGAAGCCAAAAACGAGAACAAGATTAATCTGGGGTGCAATGTTAGCGTGCCGCCGGGTGTTCTCACGCGTGTCAAGGAATACATGGAACAGTTTAAAGCTGCACGCGAGACTGGGCAGGAGCAGTTGGATGCCAAGTTCCAAGAACAGTTTCGCCATTTGCTAAGCGTAAATTTTGATGCATTCATTGAAGAGACCAAAAAGCAGAACCAAGACTTAAACCTGCGGAACAGCAGGCTAGATGCCCATTTAGAAGAGCAGCAAAGGGAACACTCTCTACGTGCGGATTTTCAGGAACGCTACAAGGAGCGCATGAAGCTGCCTACAATGAATCATGCTGCAGAGATAATCGAGGCTGTGCATAAAAATCAAGTTCTATTAATTGTGGGCAGCACCGGCTGCGGCAAGACAACGCAGGTGCCGCAGCTACTGCTGGACGATAGCATTTCAAAGGGATTGGGATCTAGCTGCCGCATTGTGTGCACGCAGCCACGTCGCATCTCGGCCATAACTGTGGCGGAGCGAGTTAGCTATGAGCGTGCCGAAGCGCTTGGTCAGTCTGTGGGCTACCAGATTCGCCTGGAGAGTTGCAAGCCACGTGAACGTGCCTCGATAACGTACTGCACCACAGGCATCCTTTTGCAGCAGCTGCAGGGCGATCCGTTGCTGCATAACGTCAGTGTTCTGCTCCTGGACGAGATTCATGAGCGTAGCGTTGAGACGGATCTCCTGATGGCCTTGCTCAAGATTATACTGCCACATCGGCCCGCTTTGAAGGTTATATTGATGAGCGCGACGGTGCGGGAGCAGGATTTCTGCAATTATTTTAATGCATGTCCAATGTTTCGCATTGAAGGCGTAATGCATCCCGTTGAGATGCTCTATCTTGAGGATGTGCTTGCATTGACAGGCTATCTGTTTGACACTCGAAAGAATAGACGTGCCCGTCCCCGCAGCGATGATCATAGACCCATGATCGAGCCTTATATAAGACGGGTGCGTGACAGGTACGACAGCAAAGTTCTGGACCAGCTGCGACTTCCCCAATCCGAGGGTTGCGAGGACATTGAATTTATTGCGAATCTCATTTATTATATATGCACAAGGAAGTCAGAAGGTGCTATATTGGTTTTTGTACCGGGATATTCTCAAATATCTGAATTGCACAACACACTGTTAAAGCCCCGCTCACCCTTGGGTCAGCGCTGGCGTGATCATCTTTTGGTCTATCCACTGCATTCAATGCTGCCCTCGGTGGAGCAGCAGTCGGTATTCAGACGAGCGCCCAATGGAAAACGGAAAGTCATCATATCCACCATCATTGCCGAGACTTCGGTAACCATCGACGATGTGGTTTATGTCATCAACACGGGCCGCACAAAGGTCAGCAGCTATGACATTGAGACGAACATACAATCTCTGGAGGAGTGTTGGGTTACACATGCAAATACCCAGCAGCGCAAGGGACGCGCAGGTCGCGTTCAGCCTGGCGTCTGTTATAATCTGTTCAGTCGCGCACGAGAAGCTCTTATGTCGGAGGTGCCGACACCGGAGATATTACGCTACAAGCTGGAATCCATCATACTCAGTCTCAAGTTGCTGCACATCGATGATCCCTACGCTTTTTTTCCAACAATGATTGATGCACCTGCCCAGAAGGCCGTGAGCACTGCCATTAACTTACTGAAGCGGTAAGTTGTGATCATGTATTATTTCGGAATTGGAAAATCTCAATAAATCTACTTAGGATTGAGGCACTTGATAATCATGGCCAGCTGACGCCGCTGGGAGTGCATCTGGCCAAGATGCCTATCGATCCCCAAATGGGTAAAATGATTCTGATATCAGCGCTATTTCGTTGTCTGGATCCCATTACCTCAGTTGCGGCTGCTCTCTCCTACAAGAGTCCCTTCTACACGCCCATGGACAAGGAGCAGCGGGTCGACGAGGCCAAACGCAGGCTATCTCAAAATATGCACAGCGATCATATAATGCTACATAATACCATATGCGGCTACCGCGAAAGCCAACAAGCACATCGCGACCGCGACTTTTGCTACAATAACTTTCTCAGCAAGATGACCCTTCAGCAGCTGGAACGCATGAAGCAACAATTTTCCGAGCTTCTCTATAACTCCAAGTAAGTAGACCTTTTGTTCAAATAGTCAGTAAAATAAACCAAAGAAGCAAGAAACTTGAAACTTGCGCCAATAATGTCTTCGCAGAACTAATTTAATATTCCTCGATTAAGCGTGGACAACACAAACACAAAATATTGTAATTTATATAAATTTTAATTCTGTTTACAGGTTTCTTACTTCAACCAATTGTATGGACGAATCATCCAACATGAACTCAGAGAAGATTCCGCTGCTGCGTGCCATTATCGGAGGCGGCCTCTATCCAAATATGGCACACTTGTGGTAACCTCCAGGCATTCAACTCCCTCTTCTTCCACAATAATTTTATTTTATTGTATTTTTGAACAGCACATCACGTCAAATCAAAAATCGTGTTCGCGCCATACACAAGATGTTCACCGACGATGGACGACGCGTTAACTTTCACCCCTCATCGGTCAACAGCGGAGCGACAGGATTCGATTCAAACTACTTTGTTTACTTCCAGCGGCAAAAGTCGACAGACCTTTTTCTTCTCGACGCGACCATGGTTTTCCCCATGGCACTAATCATTTTTGGCGATGGAGTCGAATCTGGCGTTATGGACAGTACACATTATATATCTGTGGCTAAAACCTATTAGTAAGCTGGCAATATATAAATTGTATAAATAATTTTATTAAAGCCCTCTTTTCTAGTTTTAAGTGCAATCCGGAAACAGCTTCCGTAGTCCTTGATTTACGCACAAGTTTGGGACTCTTGTTGCTTGAAAAGGCTTTGCACCCAGCGCCCATTCAGGAGAACAGCGATGCTTATAAACTTATCAGGTGGGCGTTTGTTTTTAACAGAAACCAACATTCCAGTCATTCTATATCCTGAATTGACAATGTATTTAAAAGATATATTGGTTTTGTGCAAATGTATGTAACCGTTAGAAGGAAGCGTCTGCGAGCCTATAAAGCATATATATTCTTGATCATAGCCATGTCCGTCGGTATGTCTGCTCGTCCGTATTAATAAACTCTTCGATCTCGGAAACAATTAGAGCTAGAAATGAAATTTCGAACGTAGGTTTGTAGCGGCAGCTCGACGCGGGCCTAAGAGTTTCCTAGGATATATTATCCATTATCATTCATTTAGTTTCTTCAACTGTGTGACACTGCACTGAGCTGCACTTTTCTTTATAATATATGTTTACGACTCTAATCTATTTTTTACAGGGCCATTGAGCTTCTTCTCTCAATTGATGATAAGATGAGCGAAGACTACGATTATATATCCGCGGATGAGATCGACGACATTTAGTTTGGCTATAATATATAGGTTTATTATATAATCGATTTAATTAATGTTAAACATTCACAAATCGCAGTAGCTCAGTTCACAATGATACCAAAATATATGTGTATATTTGAATGTATATCAAAAAGTATATAAATTAAAGATGCCAAGTATTAGATATCATCATCTAATCTAATCACCCTCTAGAAGCTTAAATGCGTTGTTTGACCGCACTTGCGAGTCATCGCATTCATCCTCATCCGCGTTTGTTTCGTCGTTAGAGCTGTCCTCGTCATCGCTATCGCCGGCTGCAACAAAAACTGTTGACATAATTGAATTTGTGAGGTTTTTGCTCTACTTACTGTCCGAGCAGATGGAAGATGTGTCCTCATTGGTCTCACTATCTGGTTCTTCAGCATATACCTGTTGATATTTGTTAACCTCGGCGAAGTCAGGATGCTGACGCCAGCTTTCCTGCTGCTCATGAAAGCCGGGTGGGTAAAACTGAAGCACCAATTGCTGCTGTCCCGCCAGACACATGCGCAAGATATGATTGGCGGCACGATAACGGTCCGGGCGTGCTGCCTTGGCGGTGAGAAAGCCCCGCTTATACGCCCAGGCATCCGCCAGCGCCACAGCCGACCACTCGTCATAGTCCTCGGGCAGATGCACGCGAAGAAGTTGCGGCAGATTCATGTGCTCGGCCAGCAACTTGAGCGAACGATAAGGCACTTGCAGCTGTGCGATTGGAAAACTGCCAAGCAGAACTTGCAAGCTCTTTGGCGTGCAAGAGGGAAAGACAACACCAGGACAGTCGCAGAGGCGCACATTCGGCAACAAGAATATGGTTTGGAAATGTTTGGTGTGGCCGGGAGTACGACTAACGCTGACAACTTTACGCCCTTTGATGGCATTAATAAGCGATGATTTTCCTACGTTTGGAAATCCAATGCATCCAACCGTCAAAATACCGCTGTTGTATTTCACGTGCTGATGCGGCGTCGTGTCGATGATATTGCTGATTTTCAGCTCTCCTTCCACTTGAGTTTTGTTCGTGGCTTCGTCAACGTCCAATTGCTCGGTGCGCATATCGTCACGAATTTTCTGTTCCCATGCTGAGATATCTACGTCGCTCTGAACGTAGCGTTGGCACTCGCGAAAGATATTATAGACTCCCTCCATGCTTTGACGATGTGCACGCTGATAGCGACCACGCTGAGTACCTTTCTGGCTGCGCACTGCATACGATGCGAACAGCACAATGGGCAGCTCCGGGTAGTGCTCGTTGAAATAGTTCCGCCAAGCGACGACAGCCTCGGGTGCGACTAGATCCACTTTGTTGAAGACAACAATCGCATGCTTCTTCAGCTTGTGAATAATATAGTCGTAAAGAGATGGTGGAAACATGAGTGACGCATACCGAACATCCACAATAATTAGCAAAATGTCGGAGAACTCAAGCACACGCCAAAGCTGACGCCAAGTCTCCAAGTTTAGCTCAAATAGGGAAAGTTCTTTGCTATTGCTGCGCTGCCTTTTTTGTAGCAGCTCGTCGACATACTCCTGAAAGAGTAGGCCATTAGATTCGAATATGTATCCAACTTGACCATTGACATACCTTGAAATACCTATTTTCGTTTCGATCCAAGAGCTCTTTGCTCTGGTCAAATGTCCAAGGTGGTCGCACCGGAAAATCATAATTCTCAAAATAGCGTGCATCAATCTCCCTTTGCGCGTCGGTCAGCACATCTAACGGTTTGAATCCCTCCTGTTTCATTAGCTCGATCTCCTTTTTGCTTTCTTGCATGAATTGGAGATTGTAACGGTTTACATTCTTGTTTCGCCCAGCACGCGAAAGCGGCTGCTCCATGAGCTTTCGGTCCACGGTTGACTCCGGCGCATCGCTGTCCTCGTAAGATTCTTGATTGCTGCGCCGCAAGTTGCTGGGCTGACCTGTAAATATCGTTCTTTTTATATTTTGCCAATATTATTAGTGATTGTACCTTTTGTGCTACGCTTCTGTAGCAATTGGTCTTTCTTCTTTTTGCCGCTAAACGGTAGTTTTCGACGTTGTTGCGGCATCTTAAAGTTAATTTTTTTCAATTTGCCAATTATGCTGTTCTCTTTTGCATTCGTTGTTGACGCAGAAACGAGGCGTGTTAACGCAAAAATGAGCCGATTGACACAATAATTATAACAAGTTGTACACAGAATAACATTTTTAATTTAAAACTTTTTTTGTATTCTCGTTTTGAATACTAAATACTTGTTCAGTTGATTACGGAATACTTGTGCAATATTTCTTTGCCATAAAGTGCGATCTATTGCCTAAATCCTCATAATAGTGCACTTTAGGGCCATTCACAATGTAAGCAGCAGCAGTTGCAATTGAATTATGGATGAAGTTGAAGTAATTGAACAGCTGATTGGTACTTCAGATATTAATGGCATTCCTGAAATTGATTTAGACTGCGTCGATCAGCTGTTCACAGCTGCTTCATAAAAATCAAGCTTATTAGGAACTAAGGTCACACTAAAATATACATATAAGGAAATGAGTTTGAAACCAAGCGGATGGTAATCCAATTAACCACTGTTATGGACGAAATCTCCTGAATCGCTGAGACACGTATACAGTTTTGAATGAAAATCTAAACTTTGACCCAAACCGACCAAATGGCAAGCGGTTACATAGAGGGAGAAGGACAGAATGGGTCCGAGTGGCAAAGGCGATATGACCGATGTCTCTTACGTAGATATCTCTCTTTCGGGCTCCTCAAAATATAGACAACCATCAAACATTTACACATACATATATTCCCACAAAGGCTATGGTCGTCGGAAGGAAGAAAATTGCTAATAAATAAGACCTGAGAACAGTCAATAAATAATATATTCATCATCTTATAAACACGCATTTACGAATCCCATAAATAAGTGTTTCAATTGGCTTTTGCCGGATTACGTCGAACCAACTAGGTCAACAAAAACAAACCCAAATTTAAATGTGTTATTTGGTTTTGTTGTTGGCGTGGGTCGGGAAAATATACAATGTTATCTGGTATTTGGACTTTTGCCTAGTAAGCCCCAAGTCAACAGAGCTGCAGCTCCATACTTAAAAGGTTGTAGCGCTTATAAAGTTAAAGGCAAGAGACATTAACCGATCGTTCCCTTTTGCGACGTGCCCGTGAACAAAGTTTTCATTCATCGCGTAAAAATTGAAACAACAAACACGTACGCAGCCCACAGGTGTGCGTGTATGTGTGTGTGTGTGTGAGTAAGTGCAGATCAACTCTACGCCGTGGTCTTCGTGTTGGTCTCTTTGCGGTTTAATTCACGATTAGCTAATCCTCCTATTCTCAATGTTTTCACTTTTTATACCTCGAACCCATCGAAAATTGATAAAAGTAGGTATATTGTGTTTGTGGCAAGGTTTGTAACAGGCGGAAGGAAGAAACTCTGAGAGCACAAAGTATTCCTGATCAGGGCGAGGAGCTGGGTTGATCTAGCTGTGCTCCTACATCCATCAATCTCTGAAACATTAGAAGCTAGAGATATTCAATTTATTCTTACCACAAGCAGGGTTTATCTTTCTTTTGATGTCTTCCTGTTTTTAGATAAGCATCGTCTTATTAACGGGGAAGTAACAAGAGCTAAAAATTAAATTAAGTTTAGTTAAATTTTCAGGGCTAGATTTTGTTGTCTTCTTCTTCTTCGCCTCCTTAGCAGGTTCCTTGCTAGGACGTCGAGTTACATGAATTGAGCCCAAGTTATATTTCTCAGAAAATTCGAATGCTTGTAACGGCAGCTCGTCTCTGGGCCTGGGGCATCTCCTAGTCGTTCCCTCCCGAAAGGGCACTCTGACTGGTTTCTTTGGCAACTCTCACTTTATAATAAAAACACACACACACACTCGATCGGTTGCTACTTACTGCACATTGGCCAAAATGGTCAACGGCTTGAGGGCCGGCATTCAGTTTCTCCAACATTTCCAGACAATGCACAGCTTGTGCCGCTTTAATTTAAATAAGTTAATTGCAATTGCATTCAAAAGCAAAAGTTCGAGATGAGTCACAGACTGCTCGCATTAGCTTGCCTCCTGCTCTTGGGTAAGTGACTGCCCGATCTTAAAGGTCCATCCTAAAATAAGACTCTTCCGATAGTCTGCAGCTGCCGTGGCGCGTCTGTCTTTGATTTTATAACTCAATCCGCGCCACATTTGGATAATCTTTCGGAACAAACAACTGCAGCTCCGGTGACATCGAAGCCCTTTAGCAATCGTGATATTACCGTCGGACCCTGTAAATGGGCCATAGGACGCAGTTGTCCCGATCCGGATATTAAGTATTATATATACACGCGTCACAATGTCATGGATCGTCAGAGTCTGCACATTGCTGAGACGGCGGAACAGTCGAATCTCACCGATTCCTATTTCGATCCACGACATCCCACCAAGATTCTCATACATGGCTACAACTCCGACATGTTTCTCAATCCGCTGCAACAAATGCGAAATGGTGAGCAAATAATGGGAACTATTTTACCAAAATTAATTAGTAAACTTTCTAAAACCGGACCCCAAAACACTTGAAGATTATTTTGTGATCTCAGTTTAAAAATAGTTCTGGACAGCAAAAGTAAAAGAAAGAATTAAAATATAGGCAAGAGTATTTCTGATGGGATTCTAAACATATTTTATAACAATGTTCTGGCTGCCCTAAAATATGAAACTTCCCGTCCGATTGAAGGCTATGCGAACAAATAAAGCTACAGACTTAAAATTTGCAATAAATATTCGCCTATACCATAATCAAAATAAGTTTTTAATGTTTTGTCGTCACATTTACAAATTATTTGTTGGTTTTAAAGGATAACTCAAAAACTATAAGTTAGCTACTTTATATTTCGTAGGCAGGTCAAATATTGATCACCTTTCATGTAATCTTATATTTAAATCGGAATTCCATTAGTCTTCAAACCAATTTAAGATACCTATCCTATCACTAAGAACTGAAGCTTTAGTGGCGACTCCCTCTATAACATTATCAAAGTTTACAATAATTAGTATCTGCTTGAAATTGTCTTTAGAGTATCTGGCCAAATCGGAGCACAACATAATCTATGTGGACTGGAGCGTGCTGTCGCCCGGGCCTTGCTATATAAGCGCCGTGCACAACACGCGGCAAGCGGGAGCCTGTGCTGCGCAGCTGGTGGAGCGTCTGGTGGAGGCGGGCAACACGGATATACACATCATTGGCTTCTCGCTGGGCGCCCAGGTGCCCAACTATATAGCGCGCCAGTTGAAATCCTTTAAGCTGCCACGCGTCACTGGCCTGGATCCGGCGATGCCACTCTTTATTACCGCCGGCCTCGATGACAAGCTGGATCCCAGCGATGCCGACTTTGTCGATGTCATACACACAAATGCGCTCGTCCAGGGCAAGCTGGAGCGCTGCGGTCACGCAGATTTCTACATGAACGGCGGCATTTCACAGCCAGGCTGCACGGGACTGCAGTGGATGAGTGAGTGCAAATGCTGAAGATAAGATGGGAACAATTGATTAATTCACGAATGTCTCTTGCAGATTCATTTGCTTGCAGCCATCAGCGGGCAATGGCTTATTACCTGGAGTCCATACGCTCACCCAAAGGCTTCTGGGGCTGGGCCTGTAGTGGCTACATCCCCTACCTGTTGGGCATGTGCCCGCCCACAAACTATCTGCTGGAGGCCGGTGACAACATACGCCACAGCACGCGTGGCATGTTTCTGATAGACACAAACGAAACTTCACCCTATGCGCTGGGCAAGTGGACGGATTTGCCTACGCTTGGCGTGAGAAATCCGCACACACCCACGCTGACACTCAAGATACCGGCCCAGAGCGTTGATCCTTTGCTACAGCACATCGATCAGTTTGGCAAGCTGGCCACAAATTTTAACAATCTGCCATCGGCGCCCTATGCCCAGGATCCCTATGAGAATTGGACCAGCTACAGTCCTCCGCCGCACAAGGACAGCGAAAGCGACGACTCCGTCGAGGAGCAGGAACAGTATTCGACGGAATCTGTAGACACGGATGACCGGCAATTGAATAAGCCACTCGACTGGTGGGTCTATAGGCGCAATCTTACATATGGCTACATAGACAACACCATATTCAGCATTCCAAAGGTGCACTAGCTTTAATCTATGGTTAGCTATCCTCCCTTGCCAGTAAGCCATATATTATATATTATTATATAGCGACATATGAGTATATATTTAGGCTGTTTCTTAAACTTTCCTCAAACTCTAAAAGAGACTTCATATATTTTTATCTTTGGACAATTTTTGATACAAAATCCAAAACATTTTTTATAAGTTGTTTTTTTTTAAATCAAATTATTTTTCCGAAATTATGCAGAAATTATTCCGAAAAATGCTTATATCTGAACACAGCTAAAGCCAAGCATTCGGTTCACCTGGTTTTCCACATCTAACCAAGCCACATTTCCTACAATTTTAAGTTGACCAATTTAATTCATTATTATTTCAAATTCCACAATGTTTTTATTTATTGGAATTCTTTTCTTTTTAATATATCGGCAGTGCAGTGTGCAAGTTTTGCAATATTTGCAAATAGAACAAAATACTTTTTTAAAAATATGTCCTGCTGTTCTTTTGAAACATATCTAGTTTAAGGTTTGGCTTATGATAAATAGATAATTGGGTTTGCAGCCTTGGCTAGAACCAAACAGATGTCTCAAGCGGTTCCCGGCTCTGGACCGAGTACCCCTAGGAGAATGTAATACTACAAGTAAATGCGCACACCTTATTAATGGAGTTATTGTATTTTTTAAACAAATCGCAATACAATAGCAGTTCGTACATAATTATGTTGTAAATTGTAATAAATCGCCATATAATTAAAAATGGACTTACGAATGTTGGTGGGCGGGCGCGCGAAGAGCATCCGCTTAGGAGAGGGTTGCAAGGATAGATAGCAATTGAACCAGAGAGCACAAAACTGCGCCAATGGCATTTACAATACAATTAAATGGGATCCGCCCTCCGGCGCCACACTGCATTGGTTTTTAACTGACTTTAGGCATTAATAGAGCGGTGACATCTTGGTTGGTTGTTGACTTTCTGTCGGCATCCTGAACATACCGTTACATGTGTTATTTGAGCTTATGGATAAAATGCTAAGTCGTATCTTTATGTCCGCTGTTGCTCCTTTTGCGAAATGAGGGGTCCTACACTTTTTTTTTGATTACGCGTTTGGCACGCGTCACAGGTGTCGCGGTTGTTGAAGCCGCCGCCGCTGGCGCCGCTGCTGCACCTGTTGTTGGTGCTGGAGTTGGGGCTGGTGTTGGTGTTGGTGTTGGGTTTTCATCTGTGGCCGTTTTGGCTGGCTCTTCCTTTATGGCTGTTGGCGAGAGTTGTGGAGCTTGCGCCGCAGTCTCAAGTTTATCGTCGATATTTATTGCTTCTGTTGCTGGCACTTCTTCGACAGGCTCGCTCTTGACATCGACATCCATGCTGGCCTGCTCCGTGTCGCTGGTGCCCGACATGGGCGATGGTGGTGCGCGCACTGCGTCTGGATCATCGTCCTCCTGAGCATGGGCTGTATCATTGGTGCTAGCACCGTCCTCCTCCGCTTCAGCCTGTTGCACGCTGATGTGGTAGAGTTTCATCTCGTCCTCTGAAATGGGCACTGGGGCATTAGAGAGTGGATCCCGTCCGTTTAATGACTTGGGGAATGCAATCACATCGCGTATGGAACGCGCACGGCACAGTATAGCTATAAGACGATCCAGGCCCAAGGCGATGCCACCATGAGGGGGGCAGCCAGATTCCAGGGCGCTCAACAAATGCGACAGATGATCGTGGGGAATCTTAAGCACTTGCTCCAATATGAACTGCTGCATATCGCGATCGTGTATGCGCATGGAGCCACCGCCTACCTCCTGTCCATTTAGCACCAGATCATATGCTTCGGAACGAATCGTTTCAAGATTGTCGCAACTGGTTGCAAACTTATCCAAATCCTCGACAAGCGGCGCCGTAAACGGATGATGCACACTTTCCAGCTGATTTGTGGCAGTGTTGCGCTCAAAAAGTGGAAAATCAACAACCCACAGAAAACGATAGTCGTTGGACTTCTTGGTCTTTACATTCTCCACGAGAAACTCGTGATAGTCCAGCCGAATGCGACCCAGTATATTGCGCTGTGGAGAATACAAAAACGAAGCTAAAGATGGCATCAAGATAACACTAATTGTTTCGTCTTACTAACCGTCTCCACCTTGGGTCCAATGCACAGGAAAAGCAAATCGTTCTCTTCCAAATCAAATTTCTCAATAATCTCGGTTGCCACCTCAGTTCCTAGTAATTTAGTGAGTCTCTCCTGCACGTCGTTGGCGAAGTTAAATTTGCGCACGAAAAGCGTGCCCGAGAACACTTTGCTCAGGCTTTCGTAATGCTTGCGGGCGGCACCGTTCCAAAAGGCCTCGCTGGCACGTACTACAATGGCATAGGCGCCAAAGTCATCGTATTTGCCCTTGAAATTTTCGCTCTTCTCGACAATGTCCGAAACGTTATTGAGCAGAAAACCAAACCGAGTGTCCGGCTTATCGGTGCCATATTTCTCCAAGGCCTCCTCGTAAGTGATGCGCCGGAATGGCGTCTGGAGCTTGGCCAAATGCTTGGGCCACGAATAGCGCAGCGTCTCCTCAATCAGTTGCATTATGTCATCGCGGCTGGTGAACGACAATTCAATGTCCAGCTGTGTGAACTCCGGCTGACGATCCGGGCGTGTGGCCTCATCGCGATAGCATCTGGCCACCTGAAAATAGCGATCGATGCCACCGGACATTAGCATCTGCTTGAACTGCTGTGGACTCTGGACGAGTGAATAGAAGTGGCCCGCCTTGCGTGTGGGCACCACAAACTCTTGGGCACCGCCGGGCGTGCGACGGAACAGCGTTGGCGTCTCCACCTCCACAAAGCCCAAGTAGTTAATCAAATATTCGCGCATGCGCATAATAACCGCCGAACGCAAACGCAAATTATGCTGCATGTCGTTAAAGCGCAAGTCCAAGTAACGATGCGTGAGACGCAAGCGTTCGCCAGCGCGATTAAATTTGCGTATCTCGAATGGGAGATTCTTCTTGGCCGCATTCAGTACGTCGACTTTGTCGGCCTCGATTTCAACATGCCCTGTGGTCATTTTTGGATTTATGGTGGCCGCTGGCCGTGGTATGACGGTGCCCTCCACGCGCACAATCGATTCAATGGGCACGCCAGAATCGGCATACTCTTCAAGGCCCTTTGTCGTGGCCAAGATGAGCACTTGCGTTTGGCCGTAGGCATCACGTAGTATAAAGAATTTGTTCATGCGCTGAAACTCCAGCCAGCCGCATATTACCACCTTTTCGTTAATTTCATTGGATGTCAGTTCGCCGCAGTTGTGTGTGCGATCCGCAAATTTGTTAGTGTCCGCCACCTTTACACGCTGTTGCTCGGCAGTCGTCTGGACTGCGCCAGGAGCAGCCGATTCGCTGCCATGAACATCTCCTTCGCCATTATTGGCGCTGCTAGGATTCCCTGAAACAGCAGCAGCCTCATCGGCATCGAGATCATCAATTGACATCTTCTGCAGCTTCTCTTTAACCTTGATGGGACCCTCATATGGGTCGTCGGGATTTAACACCTTGACACTGGTAACACTGACCTCCACTTCGCCAGTGTCGTATTTCTAGCAAAAAAAGAAGATCAGAAATCAGGCTCTTTCTGTATGGCTAAATTAACTCATCCACCTACCAAGTTTATGTTTGCCTTTGGCCGGCCCAGCACTTTGCCGACAATTTGCAGCACCGTTTGCTCTGGTGTAGACAGAAATGTGTCCATTAGCTGTATAATAAAAAAAAAAAAGATATATTAGCAAATGTCTAAATTAAACAAGTAAGAGGTTCTAGTCGGGAGCTCCCGACTAGGGGATACCCTGAACCCTCATACTCCAACACCAAATGCAGCGCGCGCTTATAGATATAGAGTAGCGGGGAGGTGGCGATAGGTATAAAATGAAAGATAATCGATATATATATACTTTTCTAGAAGCAACATGTCAAGTTTGGTAACTCTAGCTCTTATTATTTACCAAAATTGCTTAAAAAACAGGATATCGATATACATTTTTTATCGATTACTTGGAAACGGGGCAAGTTATCGATTATCGGAAACAAACTCGATCTGCGTAGGAACTAGGAGCATCTACATCTAAAATTTCAAGTCTCTAGCTCTTATAGGTTCTGAGATCCTTGCGTTCATACATACGGACGGACGGACGGACGGACGGACGGACGGACGGACAGACAGACGGACATGGCTAGATCGACTCGGCTATTAATGCTGATCAAGAATATATATACTTTATGGGGTCGGAGATGCTTCCTTCTGCCTGTTACATACATTTGGATTTTGCACAAAAACATAATACCCCTTTTACCCATTTTTAATGGGTTCAGGGTATAAAAACAGCAATTATTATATCCCACTAAAATACAGTAAACTATTCAATAAATAAAAATAATACAAATACAAGAGCAAAAAGTGGTTTACAACTTATTTACAACCTTATTTCCAATCATTAATTAGCTAAAATTATATATTTACTCACAGATTGATCTTCGATCATGAGCTGAGTCTGACCATAGCCATCCTTCAGCTGCAAGAACTTGTTGTTTTTGGTCGAGGGTATCCAGCCCACCAAAGTGACTGTTTTGCCGACATCATCGCGTCGCAAATCATTGCAGGTGAGATCGCGATTCTCGAAGTACTTTAAAATATTCTCATTCTCTGCAAGGAACACAAACTATAGTCATGTTCTACAAGTTGTTTGTTTCAACGCTACTCACTGGCAATTTTGTACTCGGTGCTGGTGATACCCAGGCTGCTCTGTTGCTGGGCCATGGTGCTGTAAGTGCGCTTGTCGCCAGCACGTTTCGTGCCGCTGGCAGGGAAATGTATGCTGAGTATGTCCTGCACCTCCACCTCAATTTCGCCGGTGGGCATTGTCTGATTGCACGAGTTGTGCGGCCTTCTCATGACTTGGCCCACAATGGTCAGCGTTGTGTTCTCGGGCATATTGTTCATGCGACGAGCAACACGAGGATGCTTGTCCTCTAACACGACCAGCTGACAGGCGCCACCATTGCGATCGCGTAACTCAGCAAAACGGTTTACGCGCTTTTTAAACAGGCGCCCGGACAGCTCCACAAACATGCCACAGTGATGATTCCGAAGCTCTCCACAGCTCTGGCGCATGGGCTGTGGGGGCTGCGAATTCATGCTAAAATTGCTGGCCATCGCGCTCATCAGATGCATCAGATCATTGCCTGAGATGTTGGGGCCCACTTAAAAAAAGAAAAGAAGCATTTTAATTGAAGATGTCATTTAACAAGTCAACCTTATAGAATCTGAATATTACTGATCAACAATTTATCTATATACAGGATAGGACTAGTTTCAAAAGAAATAAGATGGATTAAAGAGTATACATATATGTATACTTGATGGGTCGAGGAGTTCTCTTCCTATGCGTTGCACATTCTATGACAAAATTATGCAAGGGTATAATTAAAAGAGGCCTCTGAAAGGCTATACAAGCCTTTTGAAAATCTATACATTTTTTTAATTAGGCAGATAACAAATTTTGCTTAACAGTTTGCTATAATAGAACTTAAAAATGTCTGACAAAGCTCTTATAATTTACTTGAGCAATGACATCTTTCAAAGAAATCTCGATAGTTTAATTCGATAACGATATCGTTGTTGACATTTTTGTCAACTGTGCAGGCATTAATTGCTGTTGAAATTAATAATATGCACATGAAATAAATTACTTACTATTGAAAGGATTCGGACCTGGGCCGAAGTTGTCGTTGTAACCGCCTCCTCCACAGCCTCCACCGCCACGATAGTTATCAAAATCGTTGTATCCGCCACCATAGCCACCACCCCCACCGCCATAGCGGCCACCTCCTCCTCCGCCTCCGCCACCACCGCGATACCGACCGCTCATGATCTGTTGTAGAAAAAAAACATGAGATTTGATGCTAAGCTAGCAATGCGCCGCACTTACGTGACTGAAAATCGCTGCCTCTGCCGGGTCGTCGCTGCGGGTTGTGTAGTTCGAGTTAGTTTGATGTTGCGTTGGTTTTGCACTAACGTAGACCGCCGATTGTTTGCAGAGTTGGAGTAGTCGGTGCTGCTGACAACGCCAAACGTTTCTATAAATTAAAAGCATTTTAATTTAAAGCAGCTTCGCTTTTCACTCACACGGATTGCGCCTTTTGCAAGCCGATATAAATTTTCTTTTGAAAGCACGAGAGCCACCACACATTTGAAGATAACCTATGTGTGCGTGTACATATGTCTTGTACATACATATGCATGTTTGTGTCTGTGCCGGGCGTCGCGAAAACGCCGACGAGCTATTGACCAATTTGCAATTAGGATTCGCGCTTACCTTAACAGTGTAACGGTTATTATGTTCTCAATTTTTAGTAACCAATTATATGCTCATAACAAGTTCAACACGCGCACCTAAAATTGTAGATTACGCTACAAATAAATTGCTTTTCTAATGAGAAAAAGTAGAAAATGTTTTGGCTTGGCTCTGGTGGAGGAGAGAAAAGTTGTTACCACTAAGTAGAGCAGGCACTTATCGATAGTGTTGTAAATACATCGATTAGACGAAACACGGCAGTGACGAACTATCGCTAAAAGGCAACTGCTGTTGCGGAGCGCCAAATGTGATCTAGTCGAATAGAACTAGTTACAAAAGTTAGGCAAATAAAATTTTAAAACTAATGCAACTCAATATCCATTCTCTTTATTTACATAATGCCTAAGATCATTAACAAATGCATAAAATAACAATAGCTTTATGTTACTCAGTACTAATCGTTCAAAACTACAAAATTGACTTGTATGTGGCATCAAGTTTCCTTAACTTGCATTTGGCTTATCATTAAAAAAGTACAGACCAGATTATGTTACCCAAAGTCTAACTATGGTCAGTGCTGTTTAGCGCATTCTGGAAATGTGTTACGACGTAGTCATGATAATACGCCATGATGCACAGTGGTTGACCCAAAATGATGGACGCCCAAACGATAATGTTGCCCATGCGTGGACCCAATCGACGCTCAATATACCTCGATATAGCTGATAACGGTATTTGGCCCATCATTCCAAGGAAAGCCCAAATTTTGTAGGTCTGTAAGGGTACCGATACCTAGAACACAAGGAAAATGTATAAACAAAAGTTAAAATGCAGAACAAGTTTTACGGTTATCTTACCAAGTACTCGTGGAAGAAGGCGCTGAATAAGAACACTATCGTGGATGCTTGACGCGACGAATAACCCATTTGTACGACAGGAATGTACAGGTGACGCACACACCACCTATGCACCGGCATGTTCCAAGTACGCCAAAATGTATCAATATTATTGGCGTTCCACCAGTCACAGTAAAAATTGCGGTCGGCAAAGTTAAGTACTTCGCCGATGGCATTCAAAAATGAATGGAATAGCAGATAGAAAAAGCACAGCCAGACCAAGTGATTAGGAAGCTGAAAGTCAAATGATATATTTTTAATAAAATCAGGTGTATATCTAGTAAAAGGCACTTGTACTAACCGCAAGTTTCAGCAGACGTTCAGTGGCTAGTGCCATATCCATGTTAGAAAAGGGTATCAAAGAATTGCGCACCGAGGGTATAATCCACTGTTGGAACAAGGCCATTAACACATTAACACCAATAAGCACTTCTAACAGACGTTTTAATAAGAAACGCTTGCGAACGCGAGAAGTGCGGGGAAAATTGAGTTCATAGCAAAGAGTTGGTGCGCATAAAAAGTACAGGATGTCTTTGTAGCTCAAATTTTCTGGATATTGTACCAGCTTGGTTACATCTTCGTCCTCGTCGCCACTATTGGGTTGCTTTCTTTCTGAATTTCAAAACAATTAGAAAATAACTTTTTGAATAAGAAAAACACTTACTGAGCTCGGCTAGAGAGATGCTTGGTCGTCGCTCACGCGGCTGCCGCTGGTAGTAGGTCTTCCGACACCACATATTAGTCTGCACGTAACTCCAGAGTTTCAAGAACAGCACAGAGTAATAGAAACACACAGTTGTTGCACCCACTATAAGCGATAATACCGTTAACCGACAAATTTCGAAAAGTAATCAAGCTGTATACTTACTTATGCTAAAGGCGGAGCCTTTAAGATGTATAATCACCACAGGCAAGCAAACCGATACAATTATATTTATGGTCTGAATAATTATGCCAAGGCCCTCGGATATTATTTCCTGCAAAAAAATTGTTTACGGTTTCAAAAAATGTTGTCATCTATTAATCGCTATTAAATGAACCAATATTATTGCGCGCTCGACTTATCGTGAATGCCACTGGCGATAGCTGCACTTATCGTTCATCGCTTAAACGCCCATCACCGACATTGGCACATTCGTCATTCCATCGTTTCGCACGACGCTTGCTCGTATTTGCTTTGTGTGCGCAATTTCGTTATATGTTGTAAAATATAGTGTTCAATCAGCCCAATCAAAATCGCAACAGCGAACGTGATATACAAATTTAAATAAATAGTCATAGCAACGAAATGGAAGTCACCGAAGCCAATTTGCAATTGCTTGCCGGTTATTTGCAACAGACGCTCAGCGCGGACCCGAATGTCCGCAGACCCGGTGAGTATGAGTGAACGTGCGTGTGTGTGCGTGAGTTTAAAGGGAGCATAAGGTGGTTGAGCGCGCGCGGGAAAACGGCGGCGGCACCTTAGCGGTTTACAAAATCAACGGCAAAAAGTGAGAGTTGTTTGTTGGTCAGCTCTCTTTCGCTCTCTTTCCCATTTGCAAGCATGCCTTTTGCTTAATATAACATTTATTTACCATGCAGCGGAAAAGTTGCTGGAGTCAACGGAATTGCAACAGAACTATCCGGTGCTGCTGCTTAACCTGATCGACAAAACAACCGTGGACATGACCATTCGGGTGGCGGGCGCCATTGCATTTAAGAACTACGTGAAACGAAACTGGGCGGCGCACGAGGACAGCGACGAACCCGATCGCATACATGCGAGCGATCGCAACACGATCAAGTCGCTGATTGTCACATTGATGCTGCACTCACCGACGGCGCTGCAGAAGCAACTGAGCGATGCGGTAAGCATCATCGGGAAGCATGATTTTCCCAAAAAGTGGCCGCAGCTAATCGATGAAATGGTGGAGAAGTTCGCTTCGGGCGATTTCAATGTAATCAACGGCATCTTGCAAACGGCGCATTCGCTCTTTAAGCGTTATCGCTACGAGTTTAAATCGCAAACCTTGTGGGAAGAAATCAAGTTTGTACTGGACCGCATGGCCAAGCCATTGACAGATCTGTTGCAGGCGACCATGCAGCTAAGCACTTTGCACGAGGGCAACGCTGAGGCTTTAAAAGTCATTTATAGCTCTCTGGTGCTGGTCAATAAGGTTTTCTTCTCGCTCAACTCGCAAGATCTGCCCGAGTTCTTTGAGGACAACATGAGCACTTGGATGGGCGCATTCCTGCAACAGCTGGCAGTCGATGTGGCCATTCTGCACACCGATGACGACGAGGATGCCGGCGTATTGGAGCATCTGCGTTCCCAGGTCTGCGAGAACATCTGTCTCTATGCGCGCAAATACGACGAGGAGTTTAAGCCCTATATGGAACAGTTTGTAACTGCAGTGTGGGAGCTGCTGGTGAAGACCAGTCTACACACAAAATACGATTCGGTAAGTGAACTGTCAACCTAGTAATGGCATGGTAATTATTATGTTCCTGATTATTTAGCTCGTTTCCAATGCGCTACAATTTCTTTCGGTTGTCGCTGAGCGCAAGCATTACCACGGCATATTTGAGAATCCAGAGATATTGGCGCGCATATGTGAGAAAGTGGTCATACCCAATTTGGACATCAGGCCTTCCGACGAGGAACTGTTTGAGGACAGTCCGGATGAGTACATACGTCGTGACATTGAGGGCTCCGACATTGATACACGAAGACGCGCTGCCTGTGATTTGGTCAAGACACTCTCCATAAATTTTGAGCAAAAGATTTTTGGTATTTTTGGCCAGTACCTGGAAATCTTGCTGGGCAAGTACAAGCAGGACTCTATGACCAACTGGCGTGCCAAGGACACGGCCATTTATTTAGTCACCTCATGGGCATCACGCGGTGGCACCCAAAAGCATGGCATCACACAAAGCTCGGAGCTGGTGCCGTTGCCACAGTTCTGCGCCGAGCACATTGTGCCCGAACTGGAGCGACCCAATGGTAATTATGGACTCTATCATGGGATAAACTTGTAATGAGATATCAACCAATTTAACAATATTCTAAGCTTTAGACGGGGTTAATTGTGTTTTATCAGAGAGTTTACTTTAAGAAGATTTCTGCGGCCGTAACCTATTCATTTTCTTGATCCTACGACACTTTTTTTCCACAGTTAATGAGCTTCCAGTGCTCAAAGCAGCTGCGATTAAGTATGTAATGGTCTTTCGTAGTCTGTTGGGGCCACAGACGCTGGCTGGCTGTTTGCCGCATCTCATACGCCATCTGCCCGCGGAGAGCATTGTGGTGCACAGCTATGCGGCTTGCTCGCTGGAGAAGATACTGACTATGCGTGATGGGAGTAATGCGCTTTTGTTCGGGCCACAAGTTATTGCTCCACACTCGAACCAACTGGTTAGCGGACTGTTTGCAACGCTCGCGCTGACTGGTTCGGCGGAGAATGAGTATGTCATGAAAGGTGAGTTCAAAGTCACAAATGTATAAATAAGTCTATTATATAATCTGCTTATGTGTTTTTTTTAGCCATCATGCGGAGCTTCCATGTGCTGCAGGCGGGCGCTATGCCCTATATGGCCGTGGCTCTGCCCCGCCTCACCGAAATTCTCACATTTGTCGCCAAGAATCCGTCTCGCCCGCTTTTTAATCACTATCTCTTCGAAACGTTGTCGCTTTCCATTAAGTAAGTTTGCAATAATTTTTAAAATATCGGACAAGAAATTAACCTTTGTTTCGTATCTAGAATCGTTTGCCAGGCAGATGCCTCAGCGGTCAGTTCGTTTGAGGAAGCGCTGTTCCCCGTTTTCCAGGGCATCTTGCAACAGGACATCACCGAGTTTATGCCTTATGTATTTCAAATGCTATCGGTTCTGCTCGAGGTGCGCGAGAACACTGGACCCATACCGGAACCCTATTGGGCACTGTTCCCCTGCCTGCTGGCACCGCCTTTGTGGGATCGCCGGGGCAATGTGACACCATTGATACGCCTGCTGTCGATCTTCATCAAACAAGGCTCCGCACAGATTCAGGCGCTTGGCAAATTGGTAAACAACATGCAGAAGTACAAGTGAATCACATAATTAAATAATATTCATTTTTTAGAATGGCATTCTGGGCATATTTCAAAAAATGATCGCATCCAAAGCGAATGATCACGAAGGCTTTTATCTGCTACAAAATCTTTTGCTCTATTATAACGCCGACGAGTTGCAGTCAAGCATGCGTCAAATCTTTGGCTTACTCTTTCAGCGCCTGTCGCTGTCAAAGACCGCCAAGTATTTGAATGGCATCATTGTGTTTTTCAGCTTCTACGTGGTCAAAATTGGAGGTAGTCCTCTGGTGCAACTTATCGAGGATATTCAGCCGGGCATGTTCGGCATGCTGCTGGAACGCGTCTTTATCACGGACATGGCCAAGGTCAGCAAGGAACTGGAGCGTAAATTGGTCGCTGTGGGCGTTAGCAAGCTGCTCACCGAATGCCCCGAATTAGTGTCCGGTCAATACACAGCGTACTGGCCACGTTTACTTCACGCACTAATTGATCTGTTCGAACGGCCACCAGAGAAGCTGCCCTACTTGGACGGAGATGCAGCTGCCGCTGAGACAGATATTGTAGTAGATGCCGAACCGGGTTATCAGGCAGCTTTCTCCCAGCTTACATTTGCCCAGCCCAAGCAGGTGGATCACCTAGCCGAAGTGACGGATGCACGCCAATACTTGGCCAGCTCGTTGTCCAGTTTGTCGCAGAGGCGTCCACCAGGAGAACTGACCAATTTGCTGGCACCGCTTGAAGGCGAATACAAGCAAATGCTACAGAAATATTGCGATCAGGCGGGCGTGCGCATTGCCTAAGTTTTTACATAACACACATCGGGTGCGTCTGCCACACACACACACACAGACACCACACTTTACTCATACACACACAAAGCACGAATTATTAATTGTCATACAAGATTTGTTTATAAGTGTAACAATTGTAATATTGTAATCAATATATAGTTATGTTTGAAACGTACAAGCAAAAGTTTGATGGGAGCCCTAACTAACTTACTAAATTAGCTTTTTTGCCTGTACATACATATGTACACATTTTGATATACGTACGAAGTGGACTAATTCTTAAGAAGTTATTTTATTATAAAATGCGCTCCTAACGTTTCTCAATTGAATCTAAGGAGCCATTGAACTTAAATATTGGATAGTAAGGGAAGGAAAGCGCGGGGTTCTGGCAATCTTCTATTCAAACAAAAAGAGGTTTAGTTCAAAATCAAAACCACGTTCACGAGTCTAAAAGATAGGACTGGAATTGAACCGCGTGTTGAATCACCGAGAATTGTCTTTCTTAATCTGCAGCCGTGATTGTTATATGATTGAAACATTTAAAAAATTTAAAGATATATAGATACTAGCTCTAATTCTCGAGCGATATATGTATATGATGATATACGTCTAAAGCTCTCAACAGGAAAGGGACTTTCGGAGTAAGTTGAGATCATATCCGCTCTGCTGTGAGTCAGCTGTCTAAAACGTTTCGATTTTTTTTATTGAAACAACCAAATTAGAAATTAGGATCTTTTGGCATCGACCTTTCAAAAAGCCCGCCCAGGCAAAATGTGGAGTTTAACGAGCATACTCGGACGCCCTTTGGCACAGCTGAGCAGAGGGAAGCTTCAAAGTGAGTAAAGCCCGAGGCGAGTCTACTTACCAGGGCCAAGCCTTTTTCGACAGCCAGACACAGGGATATGTGGACCAAAGAGTCTGTAAAGAGATTAGTGGGTTATAAATGTGGTTCGTCTGGGGTTCGTAGGCACACCTACAGATGATCAGGAGCAGGGCATTGTGACCTTCGCCCTCGTTCTGACCGCTCACAAAGAAATACCAGTCAATGGGATTGATGCGTACGCCGTATCTGCAAAGTATTCACAAGCTATTAGTAGAAGCCACTTTAATCCTTATTAACCTGGCACTCACTTGATCAAATTCTCCAAGCCTAGGCGCAGCCCGCCTATGCAGAGCAGCAGGAAACCCCAGTTGACCAGGCCCGTGAAATTGGTGAAGCCCGAGCTCCAGGAGAAGAGCGAGTCGCGGGGACGATGTATGCTACAAAAAGATAGTTAGATAGTTGTCCCATAAAGGGTTCCCTTTACTTACGGCTTGTCGGGCTGAGCCTTGCGCTGTTTGGCCTCCTTGTTGGTGATTTCCTCGGCGCGTGTCACGCTTTGGGTGCGTCTATAGCGTAGCTTCTTCTCGCTGGTGCCATTGCCGTTCTCGTCCTTGTCCAGCACCTTGCGATACTGCCGCAAATCAATGGGATTGCCATGCTGATCGAACAGATTCTGCGTGGACTTGCGATCCCGCAGGCTGCTCAGATTGTGCTCCGTCACCGAGGCGGAGCGTCGCAGACGCTTCATCAGACCGCCGGCTGAGCCATTCTTCTGGCCCGGCTGCGTGTTTGTCGCTGCCGCTGTTGTTGGGCCCTGCTCCTTGGGATCTTTAGTCGCTGTCATGGCTCTCTCTGCTTCTCAGTTGCTGCCCGGCTGTTTGTTGGGAGAGACGTCGATTAGATTCCAGTTCAAGTTGCCCCATTTAACGAATGGTCTATTTTTTTTTTAACAAATCTTATCGCGCACATTTTTTTCGGCACTAAAAATGCAATATATTGATAAGAAAAATTGCCGATTTGCTTTAAACATTCCTTGTAAAAAAGAAATTCGCACTCCGAGGGGCAAGCTACCATAAAAAAAGCATTTATCAACTGGGTCTGGAATTCATAAGTTTGCAACTATCGAAACAATCTTAACTTTTGTTTTCGAAATTAATTTCACAGTTGTTTTACTTGGCATCCAAAGTTTTAAGCACTTCACTAATCATAATAAAACAACAACTGCTTTGCAAAAGTTAAAGTTCATTTGAGTTGAAAGAGAGAGAGAGAGAGAGAGCGAGAGAGAGAGAGAGAGAGAGAGAGTACTTGCATGTGTATGTGGAAGCTGTTAACTGGCTTTAAGGCTGAACTGTGATAAGCTTTTGCCTAAGTTTCTAGAATTACGCGATGGGGGAGATTAGGTACAGTACATAGTTTAACACGCAAGGTGATCACACACACACACACACACACACACACACACACAATTTGCATTGCAAATTCTAATTGAGCAAACGAGCAAGTATTGCTCAATGACACGGCCTGAAAGTGAAAGCCATGGATTAATCTGGCAGAATAGTTTCTGAGAAGAAAATGACAATGAAAAAATGAGCACTTATTTAAATTAAATTAAATTAAACTTGCAATAGGATTCTAATTAAAATTTTATTTGTTGTTAGCGTTGCTTTTTAAGCTCAATTAAAATGCTCTTAAATTAGAATCCTAGATATCTGGCGCTTTTGGCAACTTTTAAGCCTCGTTTGCAAATGTAATCAATAAAGTTGGCTTAACTTTGGATTAATCATGAAAACAAAAGTGTTCTTCGCTGCGAAGCTTTCAATTTCAATTTTTTCAGTAGCTTTACGTCACATTTGAATTGGTCTAACCATTATTAACTAATTTTCAATATTTGCTAATTGGTTTTATATTAAACTTTAGCTGCTTTTAAAGCTTCATTTAAATTGTTTTGTTTGTGTTTTTTGCAATTTACAGAAATTCAGGCAAACAAACCAATTTTGGACATTCTTTTAAATTGAATGACTTTGTGGCAGCTGGTTTTAAGCATTAATCTAATGCACTTAAATGAATTCCAACTGATTGCCGGCTCTTTTTGTTATACATTCGCAAATGGCGGCCCATTCACACACACACACACACACACACACTAACACACACACATACACACACACACACTAACACACACACACACACACATATCCACGACTATGCTAAAGTTGTGTACTAAGCATTTAAAATTGTATTTTAGTTTTGATACGAAATGCGTCCGCATTCACGTAACTTGTTTATAATTTCTGACGCCTTCTCTAAACAATTATTATATATATATATTCATGATCTGGTTTATTTTTAAAGAAATCTAGCATTGAATCACAGTTCGGTTGGGTTATCACAGAAATTAAGTGCTTGAGTAACAATGTTCTACGTCATTTGTAGACCAAAAATAAAAAAGAAAATATTTTAATTGAATAAAAATACTTTTGATTATTTAAATTTATAGTACGTAAACAATGATAAGGACCGTCGATTAATATCGCCGCATTTCACACCTTGTGAATACTTCCTTCTATATCAGAAAAAACGTTCTGTTACTTTATCTGATAGGAAAGCATTGAACTGGTCTTATAAACATACATATATACTAAATGCAATTCCTATTCATGTGCGTTAATGCGTGCGTGTGTGTGCGTGTATATGTGTATTAAGTCGAGTCATCGTGACGCGACTTCATTAAGTGGGCTTCATGGCTCATCAGAAAAAAAAAGAAGAAAACTGAGACTGCGGTGTAATTGTATGTGCAGCAGCACATGTGCAGTTACAACTTACATACGTATGTGTGCATACATATGTATGAGTGTATATGTATTTATATGCGTGCTGCGTGCTGCGGTTTGCCTGAACATAATGTTCATATTTACTTATAATGTAAAGCGGGCATTGACATTTCGATATTGTATATCAGTAGTCTTATACAGTCCAATAAGAGTTGCCGGTTAAGGGCATGGGGCCTGCAATTGGAAATACATACATATATGCTCATATTACGTAATTGTTGTTTAAAATGCGCTGGAAAATTGATTAAAGTGCATTGAATCAGGCACTTTTTATATACATTTTATTTATTTTTTCTGTGTTTACTAGCAAATAAACGAAGCACATGGCCAGCTAATTACAGCCGCAAACCGGTCGCCGAATCGCTCTTTCGGCGAGAACTGAGCCCCACAGGTAAAGTAGGTCAGTAATGCAGGTCAATATTGCTGCCTAGACAAGTGAGATGCAGCGATAAGCGTGAATTGCCTTACATTTCCCCAGTTCCGTTATACACTGCGTGAATTCAAATTGGACACCTTTGTAGGAAATCTAGTTAGACATATGTACACACGCGTGGGCGTTCTGATGAACGGCTATGTCCGCTTATTAGATTATTACAATGTTAACGGATGCTAAGCGACGCCATCGAACAATATAGGATTTTGGCGGCTTATCAACCGGCGTCTGCTGTCTGCTCGCACCGCAGCGCTATCAGCAATGTCTGACATTTGGCTGATAAACTCTCGTAACAAGCATATCAGCGTTTTTTTACATAGCTCAATTTGACGCTTCTAGTTGGATTTTTCTGTGGCCAAAAGGTACATTTTATGCATTATGCCCTTGTTGCTGTCCGCAATCCTCTCTTTCACTCGTTATCTGTGCTCTCTTTAAGTTTTTGCACGCCCGATCGCCGAACCAGTTTGTTGTCTTTTGGCTTAGAAGTTTGCTTTGCTGTTTTTTTTGTTTTTTGTTGTTGTTTGACAAGACGAACGACAGCTAACAGCCAGCTACCAGAAACGTTTTATTTCGTATGTTTAATATGGCTCTTTAACAAGACGCTAGCAGACAAATCAAGGTTATTCAAGCACGCACGCAAACATTTGTATACGTACAGAGTCTGATCAGAATTTTATGCGGCGCCGACGCTTTTAGTCACACTTTCAAAGTCCAAATGTGCGGGTGAGTTGCATAGTTGTTGTCTGTTTTTTTTTTTTTTTAAGAGTTTTGTCACATTAACAGGGAAAATGTTACACGTGTTTTGGGTAATTTTTGTAGCTGATATAGGTAAATGTATTTCGATTGGAATGAGAGAGAGGAGAGAAAACTGCAACACTTTACACTTCAATGCATGGGTCTTTCAACTTTGCTTTCTTGTTTGACTCTCTCTTTGCTCGCTCTTTTATATGCAAACAAAAGCGAAAGCAAAATAAAACGCCAAAGACCGCTTGAAGCGGTCAGCTTTGCTTTGTAAATAACAAACAAATAAAACGCACAAAATCATCGCTTTGCACTCACAAATTATAGTACATCTAATTTGACTGGAATTTACACTCTCAAGTTAATTTAAGCACTTGACGTACAATTTGGTTGTGTTGTTGTTGCTGTTGTTGTTGATATTTGTCACCCACGACGCGCATGGAGCTTCTTCCAGGGAACGTTGGAAGCGGTCTGTTTTACCGCTCGCTTCGACGTCAAATTCTCAACTGCTGCTTGGAAAATCGAAACAGAAATAAACAAAGCACAATTGCAGAGCGGCAATCTACATACATGTGGGCACGGGTACAAGCGGTGCGATAGTGAAAGAGAGCTAACGCAGTGAGCACGCAACAATATCCAGTTGGCTTGATATTTTGCAGTTGCAAAAACTAAAGAGAGCAGAGCACTGTAGAAGAGTAGATTGTAAGCAACACTTTCGATCTGTGTGAGGTCTGAGTCTCTGCTAAAACAACTTTTGATGTTTTCGAACAGGTGGATGTATTCGCTGAGCGTTGCAGCAACTGCTTTCTAATGCTAGCAATGTCATGAACCATTTGAATAGCTTACGCGAATTTAGAAAAATAATCCCTACATAAATTATATTTTTATTGTCAATTATTGCACGCTTAACAACTAAAAAACAAGAAATATGCGATAATTGCAATTTTAAAACTTAACGGCTAACGATCAACTCCTTTAAAGCTTAGTTATTTACATTTAAATATTTTAGGTGTAAGAAAATTTTCTGATAGATTTGGTATAGAGCGCAGTTTTAAGAGAAATATTATTATGATGTTAACGGTGCTGTTGCTGCTGCAGATCCTCCATCAAATCGTCCAAATCATCGTCTCCATCATCCACGTCATCGACGAATTTATCGATGCGTTTGAGTAAATTATGTTCTGTATCTGACGTCTCATCTTCACTCACATCTTCCAGATTGTCATTATCATTATCATCATTAGCATCATCAGCGTCGTCATCATAATCGGCTTCATAGTCAAGTTCGTCTGTGGCCTCGGCCTTAATGCGCGACTCGGGCAATTGATCATAGTCAAAGATCTGGCGGGTGGAGCGCGGCGGCTGTTCGGGTTCCGTGCTGGTCGCGAGCTGTGAACCATTTGTGACCTCCGCCGCCTGCTCGTCGTCCGTCTCCAGCTGGCTCTCGATGCTGCCCGCCTGGCTGCCAATGCGCGGCTCCGGCAGCTGCGGCTGCAGCTTTGTCTTCGTTGTTGTCACCGGTTTTAAGACGGTGCTCCCGCTGTTCGCCAAGGGCGTGGCCAGGGAGGAGCTGCCCGTTGTTGTCGTTGTTGCGGACATATCGTGCGCATCGGCAAACATGTTGTCCAGCAAGCTGAGCAGTTCATGCATGCCACCACCCGGCGGCATCTCTGTGCTGGGACTCACCGAACTCCTCTCGGTGCTTGGTCTCGCTGTCGTCGTCGTCGTCGTTGTCGTTGTTGTTGTGGTTGTTGCTGGGGTCGTCGTGGAGGTTGTTGTTGTTGTCGTCAGAGGTGTCGTCTTGGTATGCAAATGTTTGACCTGGTACGTCTCGACGGTGCCGCGCTTCTCGTTCGGATCCGCAATGCGGACCACCGGCTCCCGCTTCGAGATGACGGGCACAATCTTGGGACTGTGCGGATCCAACTCGTTCTGGCCATATGTCTTGACCTTGGAGTGGCCCTCGATGATGAGGTACATTGGTCCCAGCAGCGGCTTCGGCGGCTGTTTGTAGTGCGAGAAGAGCGCATCGGTGGTTAGTTCCGGGGCAGGCGCCACTGTGGGTCGTTGGGCCAGGTTGCTCGTCTGCGGTATCATCAGCCGGGAGCTGCTCGTCGTCGACGATGTCTCCGGACGCTGATAGATGGGCGCGCCTGTGGTAGTACTCGTCGTTGTTGACCCGAGCATGGGTCGGAAGCCGGAACTTCCGGTGGACATCAGCGTGGTTGGCGTGATATAGAGCTCTGGGTGCGTGCTGCTTGTTGTAGGCGTGGCTACAGTGGGCGGACCGGGGACAAAGGTCACCGGCGCATAGTTCAAGGGGGCGTGAGTGGGGCTGGCGGCCGGAAGCTGTGGCCTGGTGGTGCCCATCAGATACTTGGTGGCTGGCATAGTGGGCTTCATTCGCTGCTTCATGGTGGGCTTCGCCACCAGCTCCTTCTGCAGTAGCTCGTGCAGCCAGGGCTTGCGGGCAGGATGAATCGAATTGGGCGCATAGCTCACGGCCTGCGGCCTGGACAGGCTATAGTGCTTCATGGACTCCAGGTGATGTGCATCCGCATAGCTCATGCGCTGAGGCATCGCCGCCGACACGCTGGACATGCTCGGCGAGTGGCTGAACCAGGGCGTGGTCACGCCCGACGGACTGCTGTAGTAATGCGTGGAGCTGGACGATTTGCTGTGACTGGCGCCGGGTGAGCTGTAGCCACCACCCATGTTCACACTCATGTAGGACGAACTGCTCGGCGAGTTCATCACATTGTGGCGATACTCTACATGTCCCATGCCCTTCATCAGCATTGGCGGCGGCATCAGGTGTGTGTGCGGCATATGCTGCATCTGTTGCACCTGCTGCTGCTGGGGAGGAGCATAGTAGCTTCTGCGAATGGGCGCGTATTTGGCCTGCGGCTGCTTCGGCCGCGAGCGCTCCCTTTCGCCGGGCACGCCCAGCAATAGGATTTCACTTTTGGTTTTGTTGCGCAGCACCTCCGCCGGCAGCTTCTGCCGGGCATCCTCTCGGCTCGCATTGTTCTCCGCCCAATAGCGCACACGATCCAGCGCAGGGGGACTGTAATCATAGGTGGGGTCCTTTTGCAGCGGATCACCGTGGCCCAAAGGTCGCCATTCGTTGTTGTTGTTCGGATCCAACCGCGGTGCTGAAATCAATGAAGAAGTTCCTCAATTAACTTGAACAGATTTAATGATACGCCCCCATCCGGTCAGCCGATGACCACTTGGCTAAGATCTGCAGCCAAGCTGAGAACTGTTTTTAAAAGAATCTCTTCCATGGATTTGTTCCCCTTTAATCGTGCCAGTTTCCCTATGTCTTTGTCTCTATACTATATAAACCTGGTCCTGACTGACGGATTGGTGATTCCAAGCCGTAATTAGATACCTAAGAGAGACTGATCAGAAGATTATGAAGATAATTGAGCTATTCTGGGAATGCTTCTTACTTCATCAATTTTTTTGCTCTTGGGGAAAACCTATGTAAAATTGTAGAAAATTGTTTTCTTAAATTTTACTAGAATAGGATCTGCAGCCTTGTCTACATGCTAGCTATTATTTTCATTTCTAGTATTTCATCTTCCTCCTGCATATATAACTTGGAATCCATGCAAAGTGTGGGCTATTGTTAATGGCAGGCCATGCATTAAAGCCGAGGTCACACAGAGTTCAAGCTGCAGGCCGCAGGCTGGCAGACATAACTTTGTGAACCTGGCAACCACCTGGAAGATCGCAGCCAGATCCCTGGAGGCTATCGGCCTCAGCCAGGCAATCAACTTGCCTGTGATTGACTGATCAACGGGCGGCAGTGTTGACAGCGACTGAGTCCAAGCCAGAGTCTGGGATCCCGGCAACTGCGGCTTGGAGGTAGTCGCATAAGTTATTAGCCAAAGCCAGACAAATCGCTTTCCATTTGAATGCGACGTCGATCAACGTGAGGACCTGCACCTGGACTTGGACTTGGACTTGGACTTGCGACTGGCATTTGAGCACTTGGCGGAAATGGGCGACTCGTGCATTTAGATCTTCTGGCCATGCGCTGGCAATTTTCGATTTGTTTAGCTCAATTGCTTTTGAGCTGGGCTGGACGCATATAAATTGGCAAAGATTAAATGCCGCTGGGCGGGACTCTACCTACGCTCTCCAATCGCAGCTGGAAATATGTTTTTGGCCAGGTAGCCAGCCAGCCAGCCCATTTATCCTTGCATAATTGCCGCACAATCCAAGTCAAGTCGTTTTCACTTTCATTTGCTGCACCACATTAAAATAGCGCGCATGATTGCGTTAAAATTGTTTCGATCTCCTAATGCTGGCCATTAAAATAGCCAATAGCCAGCCGGGCAGCCCCTGATCCTCCGCTCACGCGAGGCAGCTTAACCAGAGCAAAAACCTGGACAGGTGGCGCTGATTGCGTCTCGTCTCGCGATCTTGCGGCCGTGTGTCAATTATGTCGGCATTTGGCGGTTAAAACAAAATCAAAGTGCAAATCTTTCATATTTGCGGCATGCGGCATTTCATGCGGTTCATTGGCAGCTCTTCAGCAGCCCAACCCGTACCCCGCAGCCCGCCCCCTTTTTTCCCGCTCACCTGTTGTCGCATTGGGCGTTACAAAAGCCAAGCCATTCACTTCATCCTGTTGCCGGCTGCCGCTCTTTCCCGTCGCTGCCGTTGCTGCCGCCGATTGTGGCAAGACCTCAAACACCTCGTCGGCCGCACAGGTGGCGGGGCATGCGGCGTACAGGTAAAGCCAGCACGAAAATATTGTTACCAAATTGAGGGTTTTGTGTCGTTCGCTAATCATCATGGAACGGCGCGGGTTATCTGCAAATGTAAATGCGAATTATGTTTTGTTATGATTCAATCGATCTATTACAAGCCAAAGACTCGGGCAACAAACTCGCTTTGCGGTCGATAAAATGGGGTTTTCTTTCTTGACATTATCTATATGTTATGTGATAATGTGCTCAAAAACTATTTCATCCCAAATGTTCTACAATTTATGACAACTTTATTAAGACGTGAGAAGTTAAGATGAGAATAAACAAATGACTTAGACAACAAACTTGCTAATCAGTTCGAAAAGTTTTTAACTTTAATTTTTTAGTCTTTTCTAGTAATTTAATAGGCCTTTATATATTAACCAAAAAACATTGACAATGCACAGATTTTGACCAATACTTCAATATTCTGTTGTGGGGCTCAAATTATGATATCTACTCTTTCAATATATTTGTCATCATTATTTATATCATTAGTCTAATAACTTCTAACACAATTAACAAATCAACTCTCAAACTGGAAATCTTAATTAGCCTGTAGCTGTATTAAATTTTCTCTACGATATTTTGTTGCTTAAATTAAGCTTCAATTAGAAATCCTAATAAGATAATAATAAATTAGAAATCTTCAATGGTTGCCAGGAGTGTTCCACTAATGAATTAAATAATGAATACCCCCATTTTAATGGTTATTCGGGTCTTTGAAAGGAAGTTAGAATTGTTGGAGCGCCAACTCGGCGCTGACTTTTTTAATAAATCTGTGCTCAAAGTTGTGTCAAATTTTGATTACAAGCTGTTGCAATGCGTCAGAGATGTGTCTGCCGAGAGAAAGAGGGTCGAGCAACTCGTAACTGACAACTTTATTAAAAAAAACACAGCTTTGGCGCTTTTCGGACCTTTTTTCATTTTTTTTTTTTTGGGTGGTCCCCTTAAAATGAACCCAGCGATGGCTTTTTTTGGGACATGTCCTTAGGGTTACGCTGAGCTCTCGACGATCTCGTTGCGCTGTGCGCTGTCATCGGACGCGTTCCCGTTGAAAGTGAAACTTTTGCACAGTTTTGAAACATTAAAAAAAAAAATTTGCATTTATTTTGCAGTTCCACAGGTTGTTGTTGTCGTCGTTGTTGTTGTTGTTGTTGTTGTTGTTGTCGTTGTTGCACGGCGGCAATCGTAAAAATTAACTTGATTACTACACGCATAAATAAAGCCATTAAACGGCAAACATCTCAGCACGGCCGGCAATTAAAATCAAATAAAATTCACCGACGGCTGGCAAAAAAAAAAAAAAACGATGGCTGATTAATATTTTGGGGGCGAAGCATGCACAGAATTGACGCTAATTACTTTTATTTTTATGCCCAATAAAAAAGTGGGCCAAAAAGCTGTACCAAAGATTTGTCGAAGCTCTCTGAGGATTTTTTAACAGCATAAAGCAGCTAGATCCTCATTAGATCATCATCGTCTTAAATTGCATTTTGGACAAATCTTTTTCAAATAATGAACAGAAAAGTTAACTATGAAGCAAAAGATGTGATTCAGCTACAATGGAGCTAGCTTAAGATGATCTATAAGTGTAGAGCACTTTTTTTTGTCAGTTTCAAGTTCTGTTCTGTTATTTTTCGAGTATTTCAATTATTTGCATTGCACTCATCTATATAAGTAAGATTAGCTAGGAAGAGTTGGGAAAAGCTGAAGGCTTTACTCTAGATACCTTAGAATACCTAGAATACCTAGAAGAATAGCTGAAAGAAGTGCTATCAAAGTTTGTTCTACATCAGAAACTAACGAATTCGTTTCTCAGCAATTTAGTAAACTCCGCCAACTGAGGAAATTTGATGTTATATGAAAACCTGGCCCGTGCACAGCCGGGTAATTAGCCGCTTGTAATACTTAAATTGGGCCTAGTCTAGTGCCAGTAAAAAGCCTAATTGGAGTAAAAGGCCGACTTCACACTATCGTCTCTTATGTTATTTAACCGCGCAATTTGTTTTGCATAATACATTTAATTATGCATAACTTTTGTGTTATTTAATTGACTTTTATTATATTTACATGAATGCGCTGCGAGTTGGTCGTTAAACGAGTTTATTGCAGGAAGTGGCTCTCGACTCTTCCAGCTGGCGACTGTCAGCTGCTGTCGATGATCCAACATACATATTATTTAGACCAAGTTAAGACCAAGTTAAGACCAAGTTAAGACCAAGTGCTGAACCGAGGTGCGAAATAATAGACACCAATATTTTGCACCTTTCTTCCAAAGCAATGCACAAAATGTTTAATATTATTTGTGAGATATTGCAAGAAATTATACATAGATATTGAATAAAGGCTCAACTCGTGCTTTCCTTCAGTTTGAGTAAATTTTTTTATGGAAATCTTATTTATTTATTTATCTTTAACTAAAGATGAACCCTATTTAATGTGTCCGTACAGCACAAACCAATTATTATTGTTATTATACCCTGAACCCATTAAAAATGGGTAAAAGGGGTATTATGTTTTTGTGCAAAATGCAAATGTATGTAACAGGCAGAAGGAAGCATCTCCGACCCCATAAAGTATATATATTCTTGATCAGCATTAATAGCCGAGTCGATCTAGCCATGTCCGTCTGTCTGTCCGTCCGTCCGTCCGTCCGTCCGTCCGTATGTATGAACGCAAGGATCTCAGAACCTATAAGAGCTAGGGACTTGAAATTTTAGATGTAGGTGCTCCTAGTTCCTACGCAGATCGAGTTTGTTTCCGATAATCGATAACTTGCCCCGTTTCCAAGTAATCGATAAAAATGTATATCGATATCCTGTTTTTTAAGCAATTTTGGTAAATAATAAGAGCTAGAGTTACCAAACTTGACATGTAGCTTTTAAAAAAGTATATATATATCGATTATCTTTCATTTTATACCTATCGCCTCCCCGCTACTCTCTATCTATAAGCGCGCGCTGCATTTGGTGTTGGAATATGAGGGTTCAGGGTATCCCCTAGTCGGGAGCTCCCGACTAGAACCTCTTACTTGTTGCTATTAGTTTTATTATTATTTGTATTAATTTTGTTATTTAGATCAATTATTATTATTATAATTGCTAATATTTGTATAATTATTTGTATTAGTTTTGGTATTTAGAATGTATAATGTAATCTAATCTATTTATTAGCTTAAAATTCTATCAAGTCCCTGGTCCGGAAAGTGTTATGAATATATGGTTACGCCTGTCTAAATCTTCCTTAGCTTTACAACTGAAATAACGAAATTTACATTGCATGGAATGTTAATGATTTATTTCAAAATATTTTGAATATATTATTGTTGTGTTCAATATGAAAAACCTCTGGAATAATTTTCTTCACTTTTCAGTATCCAAGCTCGTTTTCTAGGCTGCATATATGTGTCTGTATCTGAACCTTAAAGTAGACATTTTGGAATGAGGTATTTAAAAGCGAATATTAAAAAACATGTTTAATAATCTCTGCAAGTAGGAGTTAGCTTTTCACTCAGTGAAAATATATTGTATTCCATTTTCGCTTAGGATCGTGAATCGGATGCAAAAGTGACTTATCAGTGCTGTAGATCGACTTAAATATGTGTGTGTGTGGCTACGTCGTGTGGGGTATTTGGTTGCCAGTGTTGGGCATGTTTTCATACATATGTGTTTAATGTACTTTCGATACTTCAAACTATCTGCAACTTCATCTCTGAGCGCAACGGAGCCAGGCCCAACCCAAAAAAGCCAATCGAGTCCGCGGGATGCATGCAAAGTGACGGCTGCTGTTAAGTGAACGCTTAAGCCAATGAGGCGGCTGTAAATGCTTGAATAAAAAGCAAACAAACAAACAGACCAATAAACATACAAACAAGCGCAGCAGCAACAGCAGCAACAACAACCACAACAACCACAACGTCGACGACTAAGTGACAAGCAAAAGCATAGCCAAAAGATTCATTCAAGTGTGCGACACTTTTTATGCGTGACATAAAAAGCGACCACAACAACAGCAACTGGTCAACAACAACAACAGCCACAACAACAACACGACTGGGGATGCATACCAACATGGCAGCGTATTAGCAAAGACAAATACTAATTGCAGCCAAAGCAGCAGCAACATTTGCAGTAGCAGCAGCAGCAGCAGCAGTTATTGTTGTTGTTGTTGTTTTTGCTGCTAGCAGTTAATTTCATTTAAAGAATGTCATCTTCGCTTTAAGTGAAAGATAAATACATACACACACAGACACACGCACACATGGACGTAAAAATCGACAGTTGCAAGTGTTTGTCATTGTCTCCTTTTCCTTCAACTTCAACGCGAACATTTGGCGCTTGGCGCTGTCAACGCTGCGTATTAGAGATGTGTTTTTTTTTATTGTTGTTGTCGTTGTAATTGTCGCAATCGACGCAGCTGCTGCTGCTGCTGCTGCTGCTGCTGGCTGATGAGCAGCGTCTTAATTCTTTGCGCTCTGCGCATTCGATTTCGCTGAAAGCGCAACATCCGTCGCTAAAACTGAGAGTTCGCTCCAAAGTCAACACAAAAGAACCGATAGTTGTTCGCGAGCTTGGCAGCATATCGAACACAATCGATAGAACTAATTATCGATAAGAGATTGTGGAAGCTAGGCGTTTTTCTAATCCTTTGCTTTAGCTGCTTTATATGAATGAACATACATACATATAACATGCAATATTTGTCATTGTAAAATATATATTAATTTATTTAGATTTATAATTATGAAAAAAATAAATGAAGCTACTTTTTACCATGGAAACGTTTACATTAACGTTCGCGAACCGCAAAATGTAAAACGAAAGCAATTTGAATCCGACCAGTTCAACGTCCATGGTGGTTTTTTTTGTCTGCTACAACAAATTACATAAAGAACCTCCCGACTTATCGCACTTTTAAAGACTTACTGAGAGTTGTAAGCGTCAAGTAAAATAAGCAAATAGAGCAAAAACAAAGTTCACTTTCCTTCTTTCTCCTAAGAATTCTTTAGCTTTATGGAAAGTCTGTTTCATTGGTTCTCGATCCGATATATATATAAAATTAACAGATCCAAGAAGAAATATCTTTCCAAGAAGAAAATATTCTATATAAAAAGAAACGAAGGACATGTGAGAAATCAAATGTTACATCACTTTAGATCTGACAGCTTACAATTTGAAATGTTACCCAACACTGCATATTCTTATACTAAAATGAAAATTAGTAGATTTTCAGTAACTTCAAGTAATGTTGCCTTTTAATCTTTGATTCTTTGTGTTTTTTGTTTTAATTGAAGAATTGATTTTCTTTAATCTTAAATATCGCACTCACTCTTAAGTTATATAGTAAAGTAAATTTAATAATTTTGAATCATCATATACAAAATCTTTCATATTGTAAGAGCTTGACTAATCTATGCCAGAGGATATAATCTTGTAATTCAATACCTACCATACAATGCGGGCGCTGGGAAATGTACACAAACACAATTGACTGGCTGTAGATCTTTAGAGCCTACTTCGTATCGTATAATCCTTCTGTTTTGGTTTTGGATTTAACACTTTGCGTTTAAAAAATGTGCAGTCATTTCCTTGACTGGCTGATATAGTCACAAGCGAATGATCAAACTTTGGCTTTAACGCTATCCCATTCCCATTCCCAATTCCGTTGGCAATTGCTTGGGGCTAGCAAACATTTCATTTCATTTCATTCAGTAAATTTCACTTTTAAGCGAGGCAACCAACACACACTGTTGGGCCCGGGACCGAAGAGTCATTCGCACTGTTTCGAGGAGCAGGAAACTCGCTTCATTCAAGATCTGCGTTTAAGCTGCGGCGCATCCGTTTCAAAACGCGTCCGTTTGTTAACTGATTTCGCGTTGTGTTCGCCAAAACTCAAATTCGAAACTGCCCAAGAAGCGCCAGTGTGCGCAGCGCAGTGCAGCGCAGTCAGCGTCGCCGCCGCAGTACAACGAACCAGACAAGCGGCCGAGACCGAGACTCAGACACCAGACCCCGCCACCTCACTACCTCCCCCCACCCCTCACCCAAGCAGCAGACGACAAGCCGAGCGGCGTTTACTTTGCAATTGCCAGCTGCACTTGTCGCCGACGCTGCCGCTGCCGCTGCCTCTGCCGCTGCCTGCTGACCAAAACGAATCAATATAAATGCGTCGCTGCTTGCCGGCAACGTCGACGTCGAAGTCGACGTCGTCAGCAGACGCCAAAGTTGTCGTCTTTTCGCGTTTGTTGCTGTCTTTGGCTTTGGCTTTAGCTTTGGCTTTGGCATTGCTTTTGGTTAGTTGCTTCGCTCCTTGCACATCTCCTTCTCATGCAAACAGACTCACTTTTCACTGCAACATGTTGCTGACTAACTGACTAACTGACTGACTAACTGACTGACTGACTGACTGACTGACTGACTGAGTGCATAGACTGACCATGAAGTTGTCTACTTGCGGATTATCAAATACAACAAGCAGGAGACAATTTTACGCTTAATATGATAGCAAAGATATGTTAATTGTATTCCTCATGTATTTCGATGATAATTCAAGAGTCTATCTAGAAGATAGTGTAAAACTTAGTCCGATTTGGACTTTATCTATCCTTTTCTTCGTACTTCTTGATTTTCAATTAAGAATATTGATTCGTGCTGTACCTGAACTGACCCTAAAACTATAACCAAGCTTAAAAGTGTGTTTGTTTCTCAACTTGTAAGACTCCGCATTTTTTCGATCTGATTGGTTTTCTTGTCAGATGACAGTCTTTTCTAACGAAAGATCAAACTATTTGACAAGTCAGCCACTTAACTAGCTGCTAAATTATCTGATAAGACAGCTGCCAGGGTAACTGATAAACTAATTGATTAGCTATTTTTTGATAAACTTACAAAAGCTTACAAAAGCTGTACAGATTTATGGTATATATGCATATATTTAAGGATACTTTGAACCCAAGAGCTATTAAACAGTCGCAACTTATTTAACTTAGTTGGCAAGAAGTTTATTGTTGTTGTTGTTGTTGCTGTTAGTACTGCTTCTTCTTCTTCTGCCGGCTGGGCGGTCAACGTCTGATCAGCTTTCGCTTTTGTTGCATGGACAAGCACAATAACAATTGGCATGTTTTGTGTGTGTTGCATAAAAAGCAATCTTTGGCATTTGACTGAATAAACAGTTTGTTTTTTTTTTTGGCGTTGAAATTGAAAAATATGTTAAAAGCTTAAGGCAAATAACAGCAGCAACAACAACTGTGACAGTCCAGTCATGATGCCAATGCCAGGGCTATGACTATTGTCGATCTCTTGTTGTTGTTGTTGTTATTGTTGTTTGGGTGTGTGCGTTGCAAATGCAAAGAGTTTTGTAGACGTCGAGGCTTGAGACAAGCATAAAACTTGTAAGGCCATTAAAAGCGCTTACGCTGACGACGACAACAACAACAACAACAACAACAACAGCAACAAATCACGGATAAAATTTAAGAAAAACAATCATTCAATATTGTTGGCAGCAGCTCCCCTCTTTTTGGGGCAGCTCATTAGCTTGATGTGTTAATTAAAGCGAAATGTTGCAAAAATGTCACAAAAATTGCAGCCAGAGAAAGCAAAAAAAAAAAAAAAAAAAAAAAAACAAAAGACTTAGGCAACGAACTTGACAAACCATGACTTTCACAAAAGAATGCAAGCTGCAAGCGTTAATACGACTTTGACTCCCAACTGGCACGCCCACAAAAAATGAGCATATACCGCCTACCTCTAACTATAGCATCTTATTCCCCACCCCCCTCCACCCATCTCCCCCCCGATCTTTTGTCGGCTTTGCTTTGCATGAGAAATTGATGCATGCAGCCAAGTTGAGCACTTGCTTAGTTTTGTTACAACCTCCTGCCCAGCGGGCTGTGGGTAGGGGGGTGAGAGGGGATGCCCCTCTAATTAGCGTAGTGTTGCGTGTTGCATGCTGCCCGTCCTCGCTGCGTATAAATTGTATCAATAAATTTATTGATTTCAACTGTTGCCGCTGACTTGTTAAATATTTTGCGAAACGATTTATGTTGTCAGCATGCAAATTTGTGTTTTTTTTTTCTCCTTTTTTTTCCTGCTGCGCCGTGCGGCTTTAGTGGATATATCGACGTGGAAAAAAGTCATCACAGCAACACAAGAAATATGTTTGGCTTTGGCCAGGCCGACTCGAGCCGAGCCGAGCGCACGTTTAACGACCAGAAATTAGGCAACCTTTCACTGGCCATAATAATATGTTATTTTCACCCACAACTTCCGGGCAAGTTGTGCGTAGAACACTTTCATTTGGTTGCTTTGCATTTGGGTTAGGGCCAGTTTCGATTTGTACACCTGCCCAACCGTGCCGTGCCGTGCATGCCAATGCTAGCGAAAACCGAACCGAGTGAAATGTCGTTGTCGCCCCGGTGCATAGCTAATTAGATAAACAAATTTTTGTTTCAGGTGCGCTGCCTGCCTACGGCGCTCTCTGGCCACATTGTTGCACGCATTCGAAATTCGAATTATTGAAAAGTGAAAAAAACAAAAAACAAAACAAAACAAACAGCAGCAACAACTGCCGTTCAGTTTCTAAAAGAAAGTGAAAATCCAGCGCTGACAGAACGCACTGCAAGCGTAAAGCGTCGAGCGTCGAGCGTGGAGCGTAAAGTGCGCCGCCTAATGGCCGTCAACGTGGAGCGCCTTAGTTGGCCAGGACCAGCCCGATGCGGCAGCCAATCGAGCTGGGCTCGTGTCGTGCCATCGGCTCTGCCAACAACAGCCAAGCGCACGCACGACTTCTAGCAAATCTCTCAATCTGACTGACTTATTGACTAACTGATTGGTGATCAACGCACAGCTAGGAAGCTGCAATTTTCACTGTAGTTACCTTATGTGATGAAGGTGCACGTTAAGACGGAGTTTCGGAAAATTTTTCTCGCAAGTATGAAAAAATCGGAAAAAAACGTTTGTATGAAAGTTGTCTGTTTACCGTCCGATCAGTTTCAAAAAGATCTAAAAATTCCTTGTGAAATAGAAGAAATAAATCTAATTAGCCTTAAATCTAATATCTAACAATCTAATAGGATAGCAGTAAGAAGACTTAAAAGAGTGCATATTCTCTTTCTCCCGGATAGATATATTAAATAAGTACAACTTCAAGCTAACATACAAAATAAGTAAAATATAATAGTAGCTTTTTTCACTGGATACTTTTTATTCATGTTAATTTTAATTATAGCCAACTAAATTAACTTATTGTCTTAAGAACTTTGTTCATGCAATTTCACTTTAATTGCAAATTAACTTAACTCGAATCGAGTGCTTATTAATTCTTAACTTATCTAGTTGGATAACCATTATTCGAAGATAAGAGTATTATTCTTTATAGATATCTTCGTTGTATATTATATATCTTATAAATTGTCTTAAATTGTCTCTTGTTGTTGTTTTTTTATGGCTCCATCTGGCTTAAGGTACGATTTAAAGTAAACAATTCCGGGCTCAAGTCTTGAAATAAATGTTATCAATACACAAATAAGTTTAAGCAAATAAAGATTTAAGCTGGCGACCACAATTTGCTTTAATCTATGTCATTTTAAATCTAGCAAATCTAGTATTGGATTAAATGTTTAATCGCGTGCTGGCACGTGCTCATCTCTGTGGGACAGGTGCCGCTGATCCGCAGTCATTCACAAGTTTTGATGCTAAACAAATATGACTAATTATGGAGGAACTGAGACTGGCGCGCTGGCACTAAACAGCGCCACATAATGCGATCGTCGTCTTCGTTTCGACGTAGATGGGCAGTCCGACTTCGACTCCGACATCGTCTCCCGGCCCGACTGCGCCGCCTGGCGAGCGGTAACCAGTAACCAGTTGGGGATAAACAACAAACAACAAACTACAAACTACAAACAACATGCGACATACAACAGACACCAACACCCGCAATTTCGCCAATTCGTGGAAAAAGAAATATATATATAAAAATAAAACAAACCATGCAATTGCAATTGTATGAATGAAATGAGTTTTACGCGACGCTCCTCCTCCTCGTCGCCGTCGACGTAGTTTTCGCTGTATAAGGCGCTCCTCCGCTAATCTGCCGCCCTCCCTCCCTTTCTCGTCCACAGCTCTGGCGGCAGCTAGACAGTTGCATGGCCGCACTGTGGACAGCATTAGGCCACGCCCACTTCGTATGCAGAGCAAAGCCGTTGAGGAGCAGCCGCCGCCACGGACCTTACGCTGGGGCATTGCGCCCGTTAACCTCATGACCGAAGACTTCGCAACGGCCCTAAGCGTTCTGCCCGCCCACCGGCACAGCCTCACCTCCTGCATGGACGCGTATCGATCGCAGGCGAACGCCTTCTCCAACAAGCATCGTGTGCCCAAGGTTTACACCAGCTTCGAGGATCTGGCACGTTGCCCAGATGTGGGTGAGTGAGTAAACTGAATGCAGGTAGAACCAAAGAGGTGAACACATTTTGCAGCTAGAACATTTTATTATTAAACATTTAATTATAAAATATATACATGGAAATGAGTTCAGTTATACTAGCGAGTAGTTAGTTTTCTTACAAATATTATTATAATTTTTCAGACGCCGTTTACATATCACCGCTGAATACAATGCATTGTGAACTGTGTCACCTGATGCTCAACCATGACAAGCACGTGCTGTGCGAGCAGCCGCTGGGTATGACTGAGCAGCAGGTGGTGGAGCTGGTTGGGAAGGCGCGGGCCCGCGGCTTGTTTCTAATGGAGGGTATTTGGCCGCGCTGCATACCCGCCTACCATAAGCTGCGGCAAGAGATCATGAGTTGTAAGCTGGGCAGAATCTTCGCAGTGGACTGCACATTGGGTTGGCAGCTGCCCATCGCTTCGCCCAAGGCGGTGTCATACGCAGGCGTGGCCAGGGATTTGGCACCTTACGGCATTCAGCTGGCGCTCTGGGTCTATCAAGAAGTGCCGCAGCATCTGAGGGTAGCGGGAAAGCTCAATCGCGAGGGCATTGATGTAGCAGCCGAAATAGAGCTGATCTTTAAGGGCAATCGGAAAGCTCGGCTGGTGCTCAGCGCCGAGCAGGATCTCCGGAACTCGGCCACCATACGTGGCACCAAAGGCAGTGCGATCGTAAGTTGCTCGGCTAACGATAAGAAAAAAAGGAAATTCACAGCTTAACCTTTGCAGCTGAACAGTCTGTGGTGTCCCACGGAATTGACATTCGAGAATAAGGACAACGATCTCGAATTGCCCATTGAGAAACGATCTACGCACTTTAACAATCGCACTGCCTTGTGCAACGAGGCGGAGGAAATGCGCACCTGCATACTGGAGGGTCTCACGGAGAGCAAACTCTTTAATCACAACGAGAGTCGCCTGATGGTCCACTTGACAAGCCAAATAAAGGAGATGCTTGAGGAAGATGACCAGGACGCAGCGGTCCAGCAAAAGCAGGCAGTTGGCTAAGCACCGATCTAAAACTGAGGCTGTGCAGACATTTTGGGCGCAAACTGAATAGCATTTTCACTTCTTTTGGACAATAATAATAAAAAAATAATAATAATATAAACTTAAATTATCATCGAGTAATATTCCCACTTTAGCCAAGACACGCACACCAGATGGAAAAAAACAAGCTTAAAACTTAGCACAGACAACAATCAAGCAACAATTGCAGAGCTGTTTTCCAACACTGCTCCACTTGAGGCTAGTACGCTGAGCTGGCCACATAAGCTTAACTCGTTTATCTCGAAAAGCTTCGTGAATTTTCCATTGCGATGTTTCTCGAATTTTGGGGAAGCACATTGAACTTTTTTTTGGCTAAACTTAGTTCGAGAAAGCCCGAAATGGTGAATGACTAACACGTCTAGCATTGTTGGCTCGGCGTTGATAAGATTGAGCAAATCTTATCACCGGCAAGTTCGATTTGTAAACAATTGCATTTATATAAACAAATGGGCAAACAATTAAATGAAAAGCTTTTTTCTAAATTTAAACCTATCGAGAATGGGGGGAATTGGGTCGGCGGACAGAGGAGCGCAAACTGACGCATAGACAGGCCTTCATTCTTGAATACATACATACACAGATAGTATATATGTATGTATGTATGTATGTATGTAGATATCCACTAACACAAATACAAACATTCATACTAACATACGTGCGCACATACATGTCAGCTGTTCGAGGAAGACAAGTATTCATTTTGTTTTCGTCTATGTTGACACTTTATTTGTAACGGAAAGTTTGTGGCAATGAGCCGGCCAATGACTTGAAAATTCAACATGTGTTCGCTACCTGATGGTGATGCAACATAATGTGCACTCTCCGAGCCATTGACAACGTGGCCTTATATAAGAACAATTGCATGAATTCGCATTTAAATATATGGAAAAACGTGTGTATTATGAAAGCCATTTAGAATAATTTAAATAGCCGGGGCAAATATATATTAACATATGAACATGTTTGCCGTTGTCATTGCTTTTTTGTTTTTGTTTACCGCGCATTTTGTAAACACAACGAAAATTAAATTGCGCAGCAAAAATGTTTAAAAGCTTCCATCAAAGAACTTTTCGCTCACAAATTTTGCCAGCGAGAGAAAAAAACGGGGGAGAGCAGAAAACCGAAAGCCCAATGGTGAATGGCATCGAAACTTCCAGACAACAAATAACCTTTATAAATCTCAGTAGGCTTTCTGTGGTGAACTTCACTTTTGGTACAACCATTTGGAAATCGATTCATTATTAGCCAAATATACAAACTATAAACAGTACATTTGGAGCTAAATAACAGAAAAATTCTACTCAAATTAAAGTACCGTATTTTATGTGTAAATCGTGGTAGATCAAAAACTGCTTTTCTAAAACACAAAACAGGTAAACCTATAATAAAATGAAGAAACAATAATAAATTTTTTTATGGTATAACATTGGCTGTCAATTTTCCCGCAGGGTTGACATTTGTGGGAGAAGCAACGAGTAAGAGAGAGAGAGAGAGACAAGCCTCTCGCCAACTGTGCGAGAAAAAGCTCTGGCCGGGTATAAAACCAGGTGTCTGAAAGCGAGAAAAAGTTCAATTTCCATTTGGATTTTGCTGCGACAACATCGACAACCTGTGGAAGTAACGCGTATACCAAAACAATAACTTGCAGCCGAAAACAACCTACAAAGAGAAAAAAGTCAGCAAGAAGCCCTTTAAACTTTTCAAAAGCAAGATCTCAATTATATACATATAAGCATAAACATCATGTCTGAGGCACACTTTGATGAATACGAGCACTACAACTACGACCATGGCAAACACATCTTTTCGGGCCACAGCGGCAAACAGCGCTCCAAGAAGGAGGCCAGCGAGCACACCAACCACTTTGACCCGTCTGGTCACTCGCGAAAGATTTTGACCAAACTGATGAACACCAACAACAACAAGAAAACTGTGAAGAACTGATATTACAGGCACGCCAAGGCAGAGACACAACAACACAGAAAAAAGTAAAAAAACTGAATTTAAGCTGCAAAAGAAAAGAAAAAGGGAAGAGATTGAAAATAAAAGCAACTGGAAAGCAGCCCAAAGGAGAGAAGGGAAGGAGGTGGATAACAAAAGCTGCTTCGGCGGCAGCTGGCACTGTCGGCTGGCGCTGGAAAAGAACGCTGGAATTACGTATTGAATAGCTCTAGTTATAACAATTTCCTAAATTTAATACATATACTTACAGACTTATAATTTTAGTGTTAAGCTTAGTGCGTTTCAAATTATGAAGTTTGCTTTAGCCATAACTTATCAAATAAAAACACAAGAAAAACTAAAACAAATGGCATTTAAATGCATTAGAGTTGGAGTTCATATCCGCAGCGAAAGCACACACAAACTCACAAAAAAGCTTTTCATGTATTTGTTGCATTAGGTGTGTGAGTGCATATTTATAGCCTTTCGGTTGAATTCATTTGCACTAAACTCGACGCCTTGCGATCATCGTCAACCACATGTTTGTTTTCCTTTGTTCTTGTAATCAGTAAACTTCAATTTATAATGCGCACCTACTAGATGTATGTATGTATATGTATATATATGTATAAATGTAATGAATGATCGTATACACAGTTAAAGCGGAAATTGTGGACTGACCTTATATAAAAAGTTTAACTACCCGTAAACGCTTTTATCAACATATTTATTTTCCGGTTAGTGCAAATAATAAATAAGGCTAAATTATTCGAATTTAATTAAAATATTTCATTACTTATGTATATATCATATACCTACATACATAAATGTATCATATTTTAGCCATTATGTAAAATCATGTGCAAATTAAATACGGTATATTCTAGTAATGATTATCTGTTAACTCTAATAAGATAAACTGTTGATTCCATGCACATTCTGTTAAATGGTGAGTTTTTCGAATGCATGGCTCTTATAGCTGCGAGCTTTTTGTGGACGCCCTGCCAGCTGTCACATGTGCATAACAGTCGTTCAGCAGCTCAACGGTTACACAGCTGTTCGTTCGGTGTGTTCTATTTCTAAGGAGGCTAGTTGTATTCCAAAATATTAATTTTTATTTACTTTTCACTAAAAAGCATTCAAGTAACAGTTCATATTTGCAAAATTCATTGCAGTGTTAAATTACAAGACAAACGTGAGTAGCCAGCCGTCGCCGAACTCCTAACATGCTAAAAATCAATAAGGGGAAGGGCAGCGCTTAGGTGACAAATGTCCCCCCGGCATTTAGCGATTCGGCGTTCGCGCTCTGAACTCTGCGTGTGATAAGGCCCGCCGACTATTACACAATGTTCTCTATTTGCAGTTTTTACAAGCTGCACACACATTAGGAAGGCCCACAAATGGCAACGTTCCTCAACATGAACTCAGTTAAGCTAAACAAATGGCAAGTGGCGCTTTTATTGGGCACTCCCCTGGCCATTGGCCTGGGCATGTATGTTCTCAACAGAAGTTCGCGCGATGAGGCCAAGCGCGGCAAGGCGCAAAACAAGTCCAAGGATGCCGGCCAGACGCGCCAGAAGGGCAAAATAGAGGAAACACTGTCCATAGATGGCACCGCACCGGATTCGGAACTGGAGCGCAAAAAGAAGTCGGCCGAGTTGGGCGAGCAGCTGTCGCCGCTGAAAGAGGCCAACAATTACAAAACGGAGGGCAACAATTGCTATCGCAATGGCAAGTACGATGAGGCCATCAGTTTCTATGACAAAGCCATCGACAAGTGTCCCACCGAGCATCGCACGGACATGGCAATCTTTTATCAGAACCGTGCTGCCTCCTACGAGATGCTGAAGAAATGGAATAAGGTCAAGGAGGATTGTTCCCTCTCGCTGGAGTACAATCCGCGCTATGCCAAGGCCTACTACAGGCGAGCACGTGCCCACGAGGCCACCAAGGATATGATTGAGTGTCTGGACGATGTGACCGCCACCTGCATCCTGGAGATGTTCCAGAACAACAATACCATTATGTTCGCCGATCGTGTGCTCAAGGAGACGGGCCGCCTGGATGCCGAGAAGGGTCTGCGCGACCGAGTGCCCGTCGTGCCCTCGGCTAGCTTCATCAATACGTACATGCGATCCTTTATAGCCGATCCGCTGCAGACAATGAACGTGCCACCTTCGGCTGTGGCAGATACACCGCCACGCGGCTTTCTGCGCGCACGACAAGCATTCGAGGAGCAGAAATATGATGAAATTATTGCAGCCTGCACCGAGGAAATTGAATCCTCGGAGGCCGAATCACAATACAAGGTGGAGGCGTTGCTAATGCGCGGCACATTCCACTTACTCTGCGGCTCCTTCGCCGACAGCAAGGTCGACTTTGACGCCATCCTAGCCAATGGTAAGAGGCAACTACACCATATTCAGGGACTACTCACAGTTGAAATCTTCCATTTTAGATGATGCGGACACGACGCTGCGCGCCTACGCGTACATCAAACGGGCTGCGCTTTTCATTCAGACGGAGGAGCGCGAAAAGGGGCTGGCCGACTTTGCAGAGGCAGAGAAGCTGAAGCCCGACAATCCGGATGTGTATCACCAGCGTGCACAGATCTTGCTGCTGCTGGAGCAGATCGAGGCTGCGCTGTTGGAGTTCGACAAGGCGGTGCGCCTGGCTCCACAACATGCGATTGCCAATGTACAGAAGTGCTATGCCGAGTATCGTCTCTCGCTGATGTCCGGCGATCAGAAGCGCCTGGAGCGCGTTATACAAGACTTTGAGAAGGCAATTGAAAAGTTCCCCGACTGCGTCGAGTGCTACAGTCTGATGGCCCAGGTACTGGCCGATCAGCAGCAGTTCCCCCAGGCGCAGCAGTTCTACGAGATGGCCATGAAGAGGGCGCCCACAAATCCGGCACTGCTCGTCCATCAGGCCATCATGATGCTGCAGTGGCGCGGCGACATTGAGGCCGCCGTCACGCTGCTCAATCGCGCCATCGATGTGGATCCGAAGTGCGAGCTGGCCTACGAGACGCTCGGCACCGTGGAGGTGCAGCGCGCCCAGCTGCAGCGTGCCGTTGATCTGTTTGAGAAGGCGCTGCTCTATGCCAAGAGCCAGGCGGAGCTGGTGCATGTCTACTCGCTGCGTAATGCGGCGCTAGCTCAAATCAATGTCACCCGCAAGCTGGGCATCGACATGAACTCCGTGTCGGCCATGGCCCAGTCCGGCTTTCTTTCACAAGCGTCCATGTAGAGGGGAGCAGGACGGGCAGACTTGAGCAGCTTGAGCCACAGCATTTACGCGTTCGTTGTGCTAACTATGTTAATACCGATAACCGCTCCCCCCACCCCCATCCCAAACCGTGAAACTAATCAAAAAAATCAATCGATAAGCCCGATGTTATATATACATAAAAAAATATGGAAAATCCCGTTTTAGTTATTGTGCTCCTAGTTTTAACAATGAAAGTCGACGATAATGAAACTAACATCTCTTAAGTATCCTTTCTTGTATTACGATATACATATATATATATATATATAATAATAGTATTGCCTAAGTCCAAACTATGCAAATAGTTAAGATTAGCCTAGATTTAAAGCAATATAAACACTTGTAATTAACCATTGAGAGCTCAGGATCGGTTCGGTGGCCGACTTCGCACCCGATTATAGGACTGCACATCACCCGATATGTAACCAGCACAGACTAGCCAGAGGGCTGCACGAATGCTGCCCACGATGGCGTACTCGGATTTCAGATGCTGCAACATCGGCATCAGCAGGCCGGGCAGAGCGCCCAGACCGTTCGAGATGCCCATCAGGGTGCCAGCGAAATTCGGACTCATGTCCAGGGGCAACAGCTTGATGCCGGCATAATAGGCACCAAAGGCCATAATGCTCCATGCGCTCGCCCAGGTCTCCTTGTCATGGATCATGTACATGGAGACGCTGACAAAGACCAGCCACGACATGAGGCGTCGCGTCTGCGTGCGGCTCAGTATCCCCTCGGCAATTAGATAGTCACTGAGCGTGCCGGATGTGAGCGATGCCACCCAGCTGCAGAGATGCGGTGCCGCCAGCTGCACGCTGGCCTCCAGCTCCTTCCAAAATGATTCGCCCTTGGCTTCGAGCTCTTGCAGCAGCTGCTCCAGCTCCTTGGCCAGCTCGTGCTGATTCCAGTTATGCTCCATGTTGGCTGCTATCAGCGCCCAAATGGGTGCATTCATGAGCATGTTACTCCAGGGAACCACCTCATTGGCGTCCGGATCATCCGTCACGAGCTCCTCGCTCACCTGACTCTTGATGTAATCCCGCTCGATGCTTTGTATATACGGCGAGGCGTCCGGATTGCTGTAGCAGACCAAGATCTGCAGAAAAGGGCAATCAGTTTGCTATCATTGTTTCCTGCTCGAAAACATCCTATGAAATTTTTTACTCTTAGATATTTCAGTAAAACAATATTAACAAGAAATAAAGGCAATAAATGTTGGCCCGTCGAAAATTAAATAGCCTTTTGCGGATATGTGAGAAAATTGCTGAGTATGTTGGGGATATATCTTGGAAAACAGAAATTTTAGCCCCAAACCCATTTTCGACCTACAGAGAGCTGTATTTAATATCTGGGAACGATCGGTTAAGGGTTGACCAGCAATCGCGAGCCTTACCGAGCCTGTGGCATACTCACAAAGCCCACAAACCAGAGCACCGCACCGGAGCCTACCACGTAGAAGGCAATGTCCCAGTTGTGCTCCTCGAGCGCCAGCCCACTGACCAGGTGCATGAATATGATGCCGATTTCGCCGCCGCTCAGAACACAGCTGCAGAGCAGTCCGCGCTCCGTCTCCGGCACCCATTGGGCCAGCAGAGCGCTAACGGCCGGAAAGGTGGGTCCCTCGCAAAAGCCAATGAGCAGGCGGAGGATCACGAGCGCATTGGGACCCCCGTTGCGAACTATTGTGGGCGTGAGAAGCGTTAGAAGTGCGGAGCATAATACCGCGGAGCCCAAGATCCATTTGCCGCCGTAACGCTCCGCCAAGCGACCACCCGGAATGTGGGTGATCATATAGCCGGTGTAGAAGGATATTGTGACCAGAACTTGCACCTCCTTTGTCCAGACATCGGCGCTGTTCGACATTGTGATCGTCGCATTGTAGGGCAATTTAATTTCCAATTCTGGCTGGGTTATCCTCCTCCTCGATCCTTTCGGCGCATTTCTCACCGTGTGCAGATTGATTCCCAAAAGTGGCTTTGCATTTATGGGAAGTTTAGCGGGTTTCACCGCAGCCAACTCATTGCAGTCCCGCACAATGCGATCGAGTGAGAAGTCCAAGCACAGGCGTATGGTATAGGCATTGACAATGGCCAACAAGGCAAATCCGCAAAGGACCAAACGCTGCTGCACCTGCAGATCTGTTCCGATCAGTTGTCATAGCTTTCTTATATGCTTTCCTTCTGCTACTTACAGTCAAAAGCCTCACGCAATTTCCGCTGCATTGGCAACATTTTAAATTAAAATTCAGCTTATAAAAGTATTATAAAATTAACAAAAACATGTGAGTTACTTCACATCCATACAATGATTTCTATTCGTCAAGCTTATATAGTCCTACACTGATTGTGAATCTGGGAGATCTGGTAAGCCGAATGAATCGAAAAACGCAATCCCCTGGAAAATATGGAAAGAGGTATACATACATACACGCATACATTCATACATACATTCATACATACATACATAGATGCATGCATACAAACATACATACACACATCATATATGTACATAAATACATACACACACACACACACACACACACACACACATACATACATACATACATACATACATAGATACAAAAACACAGAACAAATCATCAAAAAAAAGTCCTCAAAAAAAATCACAACACTACCATCTAAGCATGAAAAACTGCAGAGCCGACTTGAATTCTTAAGTATCGAGGAGTAGAGCACCTTGATAGAAAAGTCTTAATTAGTTTATGCACTTTATTTGGACTAACATTATAAAAACAATTATGTTTTAACGATAACGTTACACATTGATCAACAATTAAAAATTTCGTACAATAATTAAATTGGTTTGTTTTTACATTTCGCAATACAAATTAGATACAATCTATCATCTTAATTTTTTCTTCTTACTAGCCTAAAATTGAATTTCCTTCGATTAAATACTAAATAATAATTAAGAGAGTAAATGGCTGCAGAGAGCCGAAGGAGAGGGGAGTGGGTGGGGGTAATGGAGGCGGAGCTATCCTACATATAACAGGCAAATACACAAGGTACATAATAAAAAGTAAATTCGCTTAATCGGAGCTGACGAGGGCGTTGGGTGTGTTGGGTGTGTTGGGTATGGGATCTGCAGCTGAAAGCTTACGGATTACAGATACTATATATACTTAGTTAGACAGCGCACTGGGGGCCGACAATTTGGCATACTATAAAACTAGCAATTGCAATAGATGATCGCAAGATGTACGTTGTACATTAACAATGTCTCCGGGAGGTTCCATGACGAAAGCTTCATGACAACGGCTATGGCACTTTGGGTACGTGGCCTCTAGGAGCTGTGCTGCATGGCCTTCAATTTGGGCTCCGGCTTGCGCTCCTCGGCCTCGAAGTCGACGCTGCGCGGCTGGATAGGCGCATCGTTGAAGGGCTGCACCTCGCCGGATGCCCAGATGCAGTAGATAATGGCCGTAATGAAGAGCACGCCAAAGGCCACCCAGAAGACGGTGCGCCACTCGAGCAGCGAGGCGTTGGGCGTCATGACGCCAACCAGATAGGGCGTGATCACGCCCGTGATTGCTCCAATGCCGTTCGTAATGGCCATCAGAGTGCCGGCATAGTTGGGACTCATGTCCAGCGGACTGAGCTTCATGCCCGCATAGTAGGCGCCCATCAGGCCCATGCAAATGGTGAAGAGCACCACGACGAGAACGCGATCGCAGCCAGCATATGAGGCGCCCACCATGAAAATAGCCGGGCCAAAAGCAGCGAGTCCCGTCATAAGCTTGCGTGTGTTTGTCGTGTTCATGATGCCGCGACGGATCATCCAGTCAGCCACAAAGCCGCTGCCAACCGACACGATCCACATCATCACGTAGGGCAGAGAGGAGTAGAGGCCGTTCGCCTTAATGGAGAACTGCAGCACATCGGCCATATATTTGGGCAGATCCGTCACCATGATATAGAAGCCCCAATCGTGACCGATTTGCGCACAGACCAGTGCGAACATGGGCAAACTGGTCAGGATGGCCTTCCAGGGTGTTGGTGGCAGGTTCTCGTTGCGTCCAATTGTGCCGATCTCCTTGATGAGGTACTCGCGCTCGCTGGGCTTGATGAAAGGATGGCTGCTGGGGTCGCTGAAGCACAGGAAGACCTGTAATTTAAAGTACAGTTGTGCATGAGTTAACTGCGCAAATATCGCCTTAAACAGAACTGTTAAGTTGAACTAGTAAAATAACAGATTGACAGACTTAAAGCAGTTCAACAGACTTAACAGACTTAAAGCAGTTTAGACTGCTTCGAGCTTCCAGCTTAAAGTGAACTTAAATAGTTCACTGCAGAATAAATACTGAATGGAACTGGCAAAGTAAACTATTAAAATAGTGAAGCATTTAAATACTAAATTAATTTGTTTGCTAAAATACCATTTTCATTTACAGGAATATGTGATTAGATTTAACAGTAAAATACTTATTGAATTATTCAAATATTAGCTTGGGCTTATGCAGATTTAAAATCAGCTTTTCTTTCAGTTGTGCAGTTATATTCAATTTTAATTTTATTTTTGCAACATTTATAAGAGATCTTAACGATTAGATGGATAAAATTCCAAGTGTAAATACTTACAAATATGACGAACCAAATAACGCCGAGACCGCCAAAGAAGTAGAACACAAATGACCAATCGTAGGAGTCCAGAAACACGCCCGACAGCATGTTGCCCATAATGGTGCCCACTTGACCGCCGCCCAGGACCAAGGCGCCCAATTTGCCACGTTCATTAGCCGGCACCCAGGCAGCGAGCAGGACACTCAACGCCGGGAATGTGGTGCCTTCGCCGAGGCCCATCAGCACGCGGGTGACAATCAGCCAGTCGGAGCCGCCCAGGTTGATGGCCAGAGGAGTGAGCATGGTGAAGACTGCCGTCGAGAGTATGCCCAGGCCCAGGGTCCATTTGCCGCCGAATTTCTCGGCGAGCAGGCCGCCGGGCACGTGCGTGACAATGTAACCAATGTAAAACGAAGATAGAATCAGGCCCTGCAGCTCCTCGGACCACTGAAATTCGCCACCGCTGGCGGCGGTGCCTTCATCCAAGTCATCCGGCTCACAGATCGCATGGCTGTCATCCCCATCATCCGTATTGTTCTTCTTCATGACGAGCACGGTGATCGCCTGTGAGAGGCAGACGCGCATCGTGTACGCATTCAGGATGGCCAGAAAGCCCATTATGGCCAATATCACACGTTGCGGCAATATAAAGTCTGTTGTTTATTAAAACAATTCAATTTGGTTAGTAAAACAATTAACAATATACTAAAATAATTCGCTACTAAAATGCTGACGTCAATGTAAATTTGCGAGTGACAATTGTCAAATGCTTTTGGCTAATTTGTGGACTATTTGAACAAGTTAAATCGAATAAAATCATTTAACATGCGCATAAACAATTTGAAAGTTTTTCAATTATAGTAGACAACCCAATTTGCGGCAAATTGCACTCGACAGCCAGCTCTATATAAATCTCTAAATTAACGTAAAAAAGATATATACACATATATGTATATACATATATCTATATACATATATAGCTATTAGTCGGAAACGGATCTGTAATATGACCCAAGCACGCAGGTTTTTAGCTGGAAATCTCTCGTTATGAGTAAAGCTAAATAAATTATAAAAATTATAGAAACTATAGAAATATTGAGAGATTAGATGTTGCCTAATCTACATATGTTAAAAAATATTTATGAATTTATTGTATGCTCATGTTTTTGGTTTCGTATTTGTTTCTCTGAATTGTGGCTGCCAGTTTTATGGTTCAGTTGAAGTTTTTTCATTTATGCCTCTTTATCATAATTTGTTAATTGAAATGATGTCTTGATAAGGCCAAATGCCAAAGATTCGCGATAAGGTAGCCTGCCCAAATCCGAGGTACATATATCAAGTGTGCGCCAAGCTGATGGATCATAAAGCGCCAGTTGCTTGGCAATTAAAATTGTACTCAAGTTTTTTATTATTTTATTTTTATTTCGGGGCTTTAAAATAGTCACAACAACAACAACAACAATAACAACAATAACAACAACCAATTGATACGGGTTTCCGTTGATTTTCCAATTGAGTTCTTGTATCTATTGAAATTTCGACATTCTGAAGGTTGAATTAATATAAATAAAACGAAGATTAACATTGACCCAAGCGACAACAAGCTGATTAACACATTACCAAGCCGAAGAGCTAACAATTCATGACATTATTATTAGAGCGAAAATAGGCATTGTTGATGTTCTGATTGTCAGAGCCATAATTATCCACGCTTCAACCAACCCCAACCCCAACCCGAACATTAGATTCCCGACCCAGTTCCGGTTTCAAGCTAGCGGCCAACATCTACATCTGCTTAAACTATGTTAATTGTGTATAAAAAGATGAGCTTTTGATTTATGGTAGATCGGCATCATATAAAACTCATCGACGTCACCGACAGCCAATTCTATTGGATCAATAAATTAGCATTCATAAAAATAAATATTTTTACGTAGTTTCAGTCGAGCTGACAATTTAACGATGTCTCAATATTTACCATACCATTTAGTAAATACTTTAACCAAAAGCCGACACTCGACGGCAAATTTATAAGCCATACAAATCTGAATCAAAATCGGGCGGCATCGATAAGCCGAAACGGAATACTCACACCTACAACTTATGGCTTATGTAGGTGTATGTAAATGGGGCGCTAATCATATCGAGTGTGGCCGTATTTCACGCGATTCTAGTGCCCAATCACACGATTAGAACCCAATTCATATATCACTATAGAGTATATATACAGTCAAGATATGGTAGCGGAAAGTGAAGCATGTGCTAATGCCCAAATCCATTGCGAATCATGATAAGCGATAAGCGCAATAATTGCTATAATAAGCGAATAATGAGAATTGTATGAAATACATTTCCGGAAAGACTGGAACTCCATTGTTGGCAGCATTTAATGCAACTTTTAATACATATGTATATACGAGTATATACAAAGTTTATTATTATTATTTTTTGTTATTGCTTTTTAAGTGGATAAACTTAATTTATTATGGGCTTAACATTAAGTTAATAATTATTGCGGGCATCGCAGATAAGCGTTCACTAGTCAGTTTTATTATCAGGTTTTATTGCGTTAACACATGGAAATATGTTAGGGTATAAAGGGGTACATTGGCTTAATGCAGACAAATGTAACAGTAGAAGGAAGCCTTCTCCGTAGATATTCTAGTTCGGTAGACATATCTTCCCTGGGACCTGTATATGTGTATGTCTGCCTCGATTTGCGAAACTATAAGATCCATGATATTTTGATATCCTGAAAATGATTTTGATATCCTGAAGTTTCTTGTCGTATGAAGAGAGAAGACGCAAATCAAGCCTAACTTAAAGTGCGTAAGGTAAGTAAAGTTAGGATTGGTTCAAATGTTTGCAGAGTATCTCCTAGTGTTGCAGTCCCTTCTTGCTTAATACAGTTCTGTATAAAATGTACTTTCATATATATGACATGTAATTGCGGTTTCTTTAGACATATAAAATGCATTCTCGTGCTGGTTGGATTTTGTTCTTGCGAAAATTAAGCACGAGGCTAAAGTACGAGGCATGTGTAAGATATGCGTTCATCGATCCACTTCGACTTCGGATAAGGCATGGAAAAGTTTTGAATACCGAGAGTTCACCGAGTCCAAGAAGCATGCATATATCAATGCCCGCCGCTTGGGGGGGAGAGAGTGAGAGAAAGCTCTCACTGTGATATAGGGCAGCGGCTCGACAGAATCCAAGAATCGGAATCGGGCCTACTGAAAAAAAATCTATTAGTCGACACACGATGGATGGCCGAGCCACAAGTGTAAAGAGGCCCATTCAAATCTTCAAATAATTAAGTACCTAGCTCACGTTTACAGCAACAAATAGGAGTAAATAAATAAACAAAAAATAAATGCAAAACTATAAATTAATATTTTAACGCGTTTTTTACGTCGTTGACCGCGCAAATAGCGGGGAAATTTTGCATATTACAAAAAAAAAAGCGCACGCGTTCATAAACACGGAAATAAATTTCAGTTCGAAGCGTTACAACATTTTTATTTTTTCGGACATATGTACATTATATACATATGTATATATATATATATATATATTTATACTTATATTCTGACAAGAGAAAGAACTAAATTCTTATTATTATGAAATCTATGCGACAAAGAGGGAAGAAAGAATTCTTTTATTACATTGACCTTGCCCAAAAACAATGGAAAGGAAATGAGTGTTGGCTCTATAAGGAGGTCAAGCTACCGCTAGACCCATTGAAGGGGAAGATTACTTTATAGCCGGCAATTTTTGTTTTGTTTTACGATCGTTCAACACTTTTTATGTTATTTCCACATGTTGTTTGTTCTAGAAAACATACAAATGTATAATATCAACTTAATAATAGTAATATTTTCTTTAAATTTGTAGATAAATACTTTTTAATGATATACCGGTTGGAGCACACAAAGTGTCTGGCATTTGTTTATATTTTTCAAGCTTAAGCAGTTTTATTTATCACTTTTAAATGATATTCTATATTTACAATATATATATACATATATATTCCTAAATAACGAGTAGCCGACGTTTTATTCCATTGTCAGAATCAAAAATTCAGGAATAAATGAACACGTTCCGTTATTTTATTTGGCAGTCGGCTGATAAATCCGGCTATAAATTACCCGACTAAACTGGCTAGGTGGGGAATTTATGCTAATATATATCTAGTATGTAGAACACATCAAATATTCTTGTTAGCACATACATATGTATATCTAAATGAGAATGTTGACAAAAGCGCTGTGGAAATCGATAGGCCTCGTCACAAAAGTCCGTGCACCCTACAATCATGCGTAGACAAACATCGCAATAGCAAGAACTCTCTGAGTCGAACTTTATTTTTATGATTTTGACATGTTCCAAGTCTTTCGTCATCGTCGCGTCTCGTCTTGTTTCGCCTTTCTTTATTCACATGCAAATTTGGACGAGACGCCGTCATATGCACATAGAAATAGGCAAATTAGAGATCGATAGACCGCAAGATTATTGTTGATTATGTTGAAGCGTGCCTGGCATAATTCAGTTAAACAAAGATCAAGCAATATAATATATCCGTAAGCAAAGCATGTACGAAAAAACAAAAAACTGAATCGGAAGTGCAAATGCAAAGAAACAAAAACGTATTGTCATTGTATTTTATGCGGCATTTGTATATGTATGTGTATGCATGTATGTGTGCTATATACACTTTATACTTAAGTTAGCATTAAAATTTTGTGGCTACTCTTTTTGTTGTTGTTGTTGTCGGTCAATGTCGGTTAAAGAATAATTAAAAAGCATTTCAAGAATATTCAGACAGAGTTCAACGAATTCAAAATCCGATTTGAATTTGAATCCCCAATTCAAAACACACTACACACTCACACACCATACACATCCATTTGTGATAGAATCTTGTTACACTTACACTTTGATAAGCTTATGCCCCATTGCGGTTGTTGTGTCATCTCGGCTCTGTTTTCTTGCAACGTTATTAAATTGGACAATTCCTTCGCCACGGTTACAAATTACGCTGCTCGTTGGCGCCACGAACAACAATTACACTTGCCACACAGATCCTTTGCGGGGTCGGTCACACTTTTATCTTTGAACACTTTTCACTGTAAGCGCGCGCGCAACAGAACAGACAGCTAAGGCAAAAGAGACAGAGACAGCAACAGTGTGGGAGTGGAAGAGGGTCGGCGGTGAAGAGGGACCGTGGTGAAGAACCACACGCAACGACAACTTGAATCGTACTGCACACTAGACTGGAATGTGCAATGAAATGCACTTCTTGTCCACTGTAGTCCTCTTTGTCTTATTTCTTAGTCAGCGTGTTTGTGTTTGTGTGTGCTTTTTCCCTGTCGCTACTCGTTTTAGCGGTTTTCACACCATACGATCTTCGCGCTTTTGTTCTGCCTTCCGCGCACGTCGGCTGTTAAATTTCAAATGAGAAATTATTTCCACTGACTTTAGTTTATATGCGAACAGATAAGCGCTGTTGCGGCTGCTGCTAACGCTGTTGCTCAGCTGCTGCTCTGCTTCAACTGTTGCTGCTGCTGCTGCTGCTGCTGCTGCTGCTGTCTCTGGAGTTGTTGGTGCCGATCGCTGCGTCAAGGAGTCGCAAGCTTTATATGTATGCACATGTATACATACATACATAGTATGTATATTGTTTACAGGTCCAACTCATAAAAAGCGCTATCTGACCAAGCCCTGCCCGTGCTTGTGGTCGACGTCGTCTTTCACATGCTTAAAGCATTCCCAAGGAGCTTTGTTATATTTAACATATTTTTTTTCGTTTATTTAACTTTCGATTGGACGGTATATTGAATACTTAGCACTTTTTCGCTGTGAATCATTAACTAATCGTACACGCGCAACAGGTACTACAGAACTAAACATATACTAACAAGCCTTATATGTATGTATTTTCGTATTTATATAAAAGTTTAACTGCAGCTAACAGCCATTAAACTTCAAATAAAGGCAATTGTCTAAATAAATTACTCTACATTACACTACAAGTAATGGAGTATATTGCAAATAATTTGCCTGTTTAAAATTCATTGGTTTTTTATGAAGTCAATTTAAATCACATTTGAATTTTTTAAATTATTTTAAAAAATATTAAATAATCTTTATATTACTCTTGAATAAAACATATTATGATTTCAATTTATAGCTTTAAGCATTTGATTTGGCCTATCATTGAGATACTCAATACTCATATATCCTTAAAAGTTTAATAAACCAAATAAAGCTTTCTTGTATATAGTCAGATCAATGCAATCAAGTCTGAAATGAATTCCGCATACACTAACTACTCGAATATAGAGTATTCAGCACGTGCAACCACTTTTCCTATCTCAAACTTATTTTTCACAAACTTAGCTAAAAACCGTTACCAGTTAAAGGCGGGTTTTTGCTTTTGTGCAATGCAATTAAGTGATGTTAGAGGGGGGTACACGACGACGAGGAGTAGGGGAAGGGGCTGGTTCTAGTAGGGTGCTAAAGTGAATGGTTTGAGTATTAGTCGACTGAGCACGCTATATTCGTACATCTAGTACACAAGTGTGTATTAAAAATTCTAGCTGAAATTAGTTTCGAGTTTTGTTACTATAATATTCGACATTTGACTGGTTGCGGTTAACTGCGGCTTAGTTATGTTATCTATAGATATATAACTATATGTTCAAGTTTCTTGATGAGCGAAACCTGAGCTGTGCCTAAGCTAAATGAGCTATCTAAATGAATGATCATTGCCCGATGTAAATTGTTATAGTGGAAACGTGATGCATACTCCAAAGATCTACGTAACAATAAAATATTATCCGTTTTAAGCCATCTTAACAAACCCGACCACAACTATGTGGTAATATATATATACATATATAAATCATATAAACAATCGACTTGATAGAATCTAATCAGAAAAAATTGAATGTTGTTTCATCCAACTAAACTAAATGCCAAGTACTTGAGGACAGTTTGGCATTATATTATATAGTCTTAGGCACAGTACTTGAGGACAGCTTAGTATTATATTATATATTCTCAATAAATGTGTATATTATGGGCATTCCAGGTTTATCAGTCAACATTTTTTTTTATTATATTCCTATTATCAATGGCACACTTTGTCCAGACTGCAGAGCAAATGAACGATTGAACTCAACAAGCCTGATAATCAAGAGCAAACACTCAACATGCTCCCAAGTACTAAGTATATATACATATATATATAATATAAGTACTTAAGCAATATTAAAAAGTCTGTCCATGCGCTTGTGTTCAAAAGTGAAAAATAAGAGGAAATAGCATATTAATTGATAATAACGGCCATTAATTAAACAAATTTATTAATTACTATTACTATCAGCACTTTTACTTATGCCCCCCCCCTGCTCCCAACCAACTCTCGAGGACACCATTCTTTAAATGAATGTAGACAGCTTTAATTAATGCGCGCGCCATTCCCATCAGATCTGGGATAAGACCCAACATATCAAGTTGCCCCCCACGCATGTGATCTACCATATGTAATCCGGTCCGATCAGACAGCTCGGAACTGCGTGTGATGATCTTCATTGTTGTTGTTGTTGTTGCTCTTTAATTGGAGACAAGCCAGGGAACTGGCCATCATAGCATGCCACATCATGGTATTTTGTAATTGAAATCGAATTGTTTGTATAACATTTAAACAAAAATTATGCCAAATAATAATGAAAAGAAGTGTTCTCTATGATTTGATCGAAGATTTAATACCCTCTACATGCTGTAAATGATATAAATGAGAATCTGAAGCGATTATCGGATCGGTTGAACAAAGAAATGCCATGTTAAAAGAAGAAAAGAAGCAGACAAATTAAAATCGATGTGAATACAAATATTTAAATTGTTTGTGCATATTTTATATACAAATTATGCCAAATATTAATGAAAAGAAATGTTCTCCCTGATATATGCGAAGAGTTAATACCCTTTACATACTGTAAATTAAATAAATGAGAATCTAAAGCCATTTTGTAAGTCCAGATTATTCGCGTGATAAATAAAACAGATCTGTATTCGTATCAAAAAAAAAAAAGAAGGGCAGCAAACGGCTCAAAATCTATATGAATAAAAATATATTCGCTATTTAATACGTAACTCGGACAGCTGGACAACCTATCAAGGTCTCATGCTAGGGTATAGAGAACAACCGAAAATATCGGGTATATTTTCATGCAAAGCCCCAAATCCGGCTGAAACCGCTGCCCGATTGTCCCTGACCGAAAACATTTCCGGTTCAAGCTGGTATATTTATGCATGTACATACGTATATATGAGTCCACTACGAATACTGGCCATACTCTGAGTATCTAACTTTCATTCGAGTATTTTGCGTTATTTATTCGTACAAATTAATTGAAGCGTACGAAATAAAATGCCTTTATGGATGGACGGACGGACGTCTATTTATGGTATGCGCCGCGTCTCGGCAAGTGTTTTGTCAATCAGCAAAGTGCGGACTGTGGATTCTGAATTGATGGAACCGAAACAGAACTCCAATGGGCGCCACACTCTGCGTTTGGGTCAATTAAATACAACTGAAAGCCGTTCGACAGCAAAAGAAACACTTGGCACAATTCTGAGACGTAACCCGTCCATGGGGACAGAAGCAACTTCTGCTGCATCTCGGCAACAACTGCAGACCCAATCATAAGAATGTGCACTTGATTCGATTTTAAGGCAAATTACGGATCATTGCACCCTCTTTTCCAGCGTTGCATTTTACAGTCACATGTCCAAGTGTCACTTCGATTTGTATTGGGGAAGGCATCGGGAACATGGCGGAAAAGCTTGCTGGAGAATATATTGTAACATGTGTCTCTTGCCGGGTAAATAGTGATAACCTTCATTAGTAAACAACTCCGACTTCGACTCTTTATGAGTGCGCCTCTAATGAGCAATACGGAGGCACTTTGAAGATAATCAATGTGCCTGACCTTGAACTTCTTAAGAAGGATAAACAAATATACATCATATTTCTTTATATAAGTAACAGCCTAAGAACTGTCTAACTGAACTGTCTAAATTAAACTTACCTTTATCGATTGTTATTATTTAGTACTATATTTATCTCTAAATTCATTAAAATATGTATAACATAAATGTAACGTCTTACAGATCTAACAATCTTGAACTGAATTCCCTTTGCAGATTCTTTCTTTTCCAATAGATACATGTATATTGTAATTATAATTCGCAAGCTGTTAAAACAGACGAATATGTACACAGTAATATTATTTTAAAATATTTTATACGAAGCTAAAGAGTTTTCGTATTAAAAGAGATCGTCGGAAAATACTGCATTTGCTTATTAAATCAACTACAAATTATATGTTAATATGTACATTTAATCGATTGGGAATTAACAAACATTCTATTTAAAAAAAAAATATCACATTAGCACTATTAAATAATGCACTTGACCCAACATTCCCTTAGCCGGGTATTTTTCATAAAGTTATACAATTGTATTTACATCACAGCAGAAAAACAAAGATCCAATGTAAGTTTTTGCATAATTTTCAGAATGATCACAACTCAGGCGGGTAATCACCGCTTTGTTTTAACATTCAGTGCTATAACTCTGGCGTAAACCAGTTAATAGATACTTCAACAATTAAAGTACTCAAATAAATAATTGTACAAAACGAGTCGAGCACTAAAACAGTTTTTGACACTTTGAGGGTCGCCTCGCCAGGAAAACCACAAGCTCATGGTATTAGTTGGCAGCTGCGGGTGTATTAGCCAAAGTTTTCGTAGTCGTGAAAAATCGTCACGAGACTTGAACTAGTTTAGCTGGACTCGAACAAGTATCTGGTATCAATCTCTCGAGAGTTGAGGTAAAGTTGAGTGATCTCCAGGGGCGCCAGCGTATTGAAGGCTGTCAAGTTAGCCTGCTGGGTGTGTGTGTGTGTGTGAGTGTGTGTGTGTGAGTGTGTGTGTGAGTGTGTGTGTGTGTGTCGGAGTCGGCCAATGCGTTTTGATCTTTACCCTGCATATATGTTGGGTTTTTTTTCTATTTTTTTGGTTTTTTTTTTTAGCAGGTAATATTCCCTGGTTGGCATTATCTAACTTATGTACAAGTCGTAAAGGCAGGCGACTTGCTATCTTAAATATAGCTTTTACAACGGTACTAATAGTAATATACAGTCTAATCTTTATAGCGCCAGCAAGTTTATAATCAGCGCGCGAAATATTCAATGACTTTTGTACCAAAGGAGCAAGAGTTACCTTCAAAAGCGAACTGCATCTTTTTGATAAGATTCCAGATTTATATTTACGCCAAGTATCCGGATAGGATAGCATACTATATCCGACATAAATCTGTCAGCATGTGATTCAGTTTATTGAAGTCGCACGCTTCCAATCCACATGTGTGTATAGTTGTTTTTGTAGGTGTGTCATCGAAACTCGTAATATCTTAATATCTTAATTGCTCGAACAGCTCATTAATGGTTCAATAGCAGTCCCGAGTGCCGCTTTACGGCGTACTCGTATTTGGCAAATTTCCCAAGCATTTTGAAGCTTTTTGAAATGCCCCAAATATATGTACCCGGTGTATGCATTTACAGTCCGTACAGATATATAAAATATGATAAAAAAGTAATAAAAAACAACCACCTGGTCCGGGGGAGGCCTGCTTATGTATATATGCATATATTTATATATTTATAAGTATATACATCCACAATTTATATGCAAAACTCATTAAAAGTGTGAAAAGCTGTAAGAACCTTTAGCACGCCAATACTCGTATCCGAACTGTCCGCTTGTCAAGTGAATTAAATATTTGATTGTGGCATTTTTAAATATTTGCTCGAGTGTTTCCTAATAAACACAGCCGGATCCGGCAACCAGTAGCCAGAGGCTGGGGGCGGGGCCGCTTAACAAAGCCAAACCTGAGACACATGCGTGATGCATAACATTTATAAATTATATTTTTAGCTGCCAATTATTAAGAACGGAAGTAAACGGCACTTATTAAACACCTCCAAAGGATGCATATTATATATTATTATCGGGTTTTTTTCTTCTTCGGGGAGCTGCAGCGCATTCGATGTGTGAATATGCCTTCTAAACGGGTATTTTGAGTCTATCAACGGCTTTGGCTTGGTAGATTAATGACCTACTCTCTCCATAGGCTTGCCATAATAACAATCTTGTTAATTTCTAGTCTCGAGCGGCCCCACAGCAAAATTGTGGAAAATTTTAACACACACATACATAAAACATAAAATAAACAATGGCACACCTTGACCTTTCGGCAGGTGTAACAATTGTTCGTCTGACTTACGGAACCACTCTTTAAGATGCCGACAAGGCAAACGCAAATAAATAGTTAGTAATACAATTAAAGTAATGCCAGCATAGTATCCCAATCTTCAGACCCCACTGATAAGATTAGGCTTACGCAAAGAATGCGGCTCTTTTTCAAACCGCCGGGAGAAACGATAAAAAGAAGTTAAATGCTGTTATAATGTGAAAATGAAGACTTTGCAATTCTAAGATCTTTTTAAATGGGATTCTTCATTTATAAATTTCCCAATAGATTGTTCATATTAATAACTGATTTTTGCTCAAGATTGATGTAAGCAGAGCTTATAGGTTGTTTACATACGTAGTCTCAAAAAGTTTTCCAAATAATTAGCTACCTTATTTCCTTTAAATTCTCGATTTTAAATTTTGCATAAACAGATTTAAAAATTATGCTGATAACAACGATGAATGTTAAATTACGCGCATAGCTGTGCATCGCTGTTCAATATATATGTACTCAGATTATTTGTTTGTTTATTTATTTTATAATATTCAAAATTAATTTGCTTTTCTTGCGCCGTTCTTTAAAATAACAACAACATGACATTGGATTGTGCGACCAGTCAACAACCCATCATCAAGTGTTTTCGCAGTATTGTTGGTGCCGCTGAGCCGCCGCTGGCCTTTTGAACTCGACACAGATAGACAGCGCATTGCTTGGCCGTTAACCTGACGATGAGTGGATTTCTAAACATCCAGAGAAAGAAATAGTTTTAACCTTTAACTGACAGCTCAGATGTGAAAGTGTTTTAAGATGCTGTACATTTGATATTGATAATGATTTTTTCAAATGTTATCGATATTATCTCTCTGCAACAAATAATCGATTACCATAATCGCTTTTTTTTGGTATTTATTAGAGAGGGCCCAGTTTCTTTTCACAGCTGTTAGTGCTGCAAAACAGCACAGTTCACGACACAACAAGGCACGCAAAATTTAGGTACATCAATTAAACGATAAAAATACAATTATCATTCAATTATATTCAATAAATGCGTAAAAATTAAAATGTATACTTTTCACATGAGTTGCAATAAATTTGTGTTTTTTGTGATATGAGACAACAAATGTGCTGAGTCGTGCGTGTGTATATCTTACCCTCGAATTTGTCACCTCCCATCTCTATATTTGCACATTTCGTTTTGTTTTTGCGCTGGAACAATTTTATAGTTATAGGCGGATGTCGGAGGCTTAGACATGGGCGATAGCGACGATGCGATATGGCAAGAAATCGGTATTAATCTACAACATGTTGTGTGTGAATCAAACGAGGGCCTCTACAAGCTGATATGCGATAAGAAATGGCTACAGGCGCTCGAATGTCATCGTAAAATCTCCAACTTTACACACTGGCCACATTTGGATCGACGTGCACATCCCACAGGACCACTGGAGCATCCCTGGACACGCATACTAGTGCAAACCTATCGCAAGCAGTCGCAGCGTAAAGTCCACCCACTGCCTCCACGAGGTGCTAGCGGTGAAAACACACAATTTCCATTAAGCTACTCGCAGGCAGTTTCCAATGTGGCAAATCTCAACTTTAAGCAGCTTTGGGAGGCGGCCTACAAGCAGTACGCGGACGCCCATGTCAAACAGTGCAGGTCTGGCGCAGGGACGCAGACCAAAGCCCAAAACGGGGGAGGCCCACAGCCACATGATGCGGTGCTGCGAGAGCTGATCCAACGCATATACAATTGCCCAGTCCTGCAGTGCAAACAGGAGGGTGATGGAACGGCCGGCACCGAGCAGGACTTGACCGGCGATTGTCATGCGAATGTGCTGCCTGCTCTGGCGGCCATTGAGACCAGCACGCACTACTGCATCTTCCATTATCCACCAGCGCTGGAGAGCAGCCTATATGACTGCATTACCTATAGTCCCGCACTTCTTGGTCGCGGCTACACTAAGACGCTATTCATCATTTATCAGCTGTTGCAGCTATCGCGGCATTTGCAGGATCAGGGCCTGTTTTTGGGCGATCTGCGACTGCAGCACGTGCTGCTGCGCGAGAATCTGTGGCTGCAGGTGCTGCCGCGCCTACAGTGCAATCTGCTGCTGGACGAGCAGTCCGCCACTGTGGCCATGTCGCCGCTAAGCTGCCCGGAGTTGCCCGAATCACCGGAACAGCTGCCCTCCAGCAGCACCATTGATCTCAAGCTGGCATACGACCCAGCTCAATTTAATCTACGCGAATACTGTGAAATGTGGTGCAACGGGCAGTTGTCCAACTTTGACTATCTCACTATTCTAAACAATGCCTGCGGCAGGAGTCTGACCAATGCCGCTTATCACCACATAATGCCCTGGGTGACGGACTTTGCGGCCCGCAACGGCCTCAACTGGCGCGATCTGACCAAAAGCAAGTATCGTCTGAACAAAGGCGACGTCCACTTAGATCTCATGTACACGCACGCTAGTCAGCATGCCGCGGCTGACGCTGTGACGCCCGTGGAGCAGCTGCAGGTGGCGCATCATGTGTCCGATTTTCTTTCTGAGATAACGTATTTCGTGTATATGGCGCGGCGTACGCCGCAATCCATACTCTGCGCCCATGTGCGACCCATTTGGGTGCCCGCTGAGTATCCGGTGTCGATACAGCGCCTTCAAGAATGGACACCTGACGAATGCATACCCGAGTTCTATTCGGATCCAATGATATTTAAAAGCATACACGAAGACTTGCCCGATCTGGAGTTGCCCGCTTGGGCCACATGCCCCGAGGATTTCATATGCAAGCATCGTGAAGCCCTGGAATCACAGTACGTTAGCGAGCGACTGCATCATTGGATCGATTTAAATTTTGGGTACCTTGCGATTATCTATTGAAACATTCTTATACTCCTATTTTTATTCTTTACAGCTACAAGCTAAGCGGCAAGGCGGCCATCAAGTCCAAAAATGTATGCCTCAGCCTGGTGGATCAGCATTGCAATCTTAGTCAGCGCGGCATCGTGCAGCTGTTCACACAAGCTCATCCGCCGCGACGCTATGTCTCGCCCTGGTTTAACAAATACGCGCCCAGGATGAGCCAGCTGTATGGCAACAACAGCAGGGGCAAGAACAACAGGCGCTTGGCCAGAAGCACGGAGAACTTGCACGCATCCACAATGAGCAATAGCAACAGCTGCTTGGAGAGTACCTCACCTCGGATGTCACTGCGTCCAAATGATGAATCATCGAGCACAGGCGCCAGCTTCTACGCCATGACCAACTTCATTGAGCTGCCGGAGCACTATAATCCTGCGTTGCTGCTGCAGCAATTGGAATCCCTGGAGACTTTCTATGCGCGCACCTTTCCCCAGCAACGCGCCTCAGCCAATCCTGAGGAGAAAATGATAAGCAGCGATTTGCTGTTTGAGCACAACTCGGCCGAGCATTCATTTACGAATCAGCTGTTTGCTCTTGATGAGGCGATTCAGACCAATTCGAAAAATCTGCTGGTGCCGCGATCGCGACGTCAGCACAGTCTGCACCAGCTGTTGTCCGATTGCCGCGAACGTGAGCTGCAGGTGATGGGCTGCCTCATTGTGGAACTGTATGCCATGCAGCGTTTGCGACCGCTGCTAACAACCAACGGGCCAAGCGCGAGCCTGGAAAGCCGCCTGTCTGCCTGCCGCACGCTGGTCCAGCTATACAGCCAGGAGCTGCCAAAACCGGTGCGTCATGTGGTGCGTCTGCTGCTGCAGCTGGAGAGCGATGTGCCCAGCCAGGGCCTGCCCGTGCCGACCAGTGCGGCACAGCTACTGGAGCCAATGTTCAGCCATGCGCTGCTTCCCTTTCCCAGTAACTACATTGCGATCTATGCGTTCGTGCGCTCCCTGCACGCCTTTCAGCTTAACTTTGAGCTGCTCGAGCTGCACACACATCTCAACTGCAGCGGCGGCAGTGAGTGTGCACGCTTCACGGAACTGGACCGACAGCGTGTGCTCTTCGAGCGCAAAATTGCAGAGTGCAAGGTGATGTCCTGCTGTGCTCATGTGCGTCGCCTGCTCGAGCCGCTGGCCTTTGCCTATGAGCAGTTTGCGCCTGTGGAGCTGCTGCTGCCGCACATTATTGATCTGCTGCGGGATGAGCGCACCTCTATACTGACTGCCTGGAATTTGTTTGATCCTGTTGCCCAGGCCTTGGGCATTGCGCAGACCCAACTGAATTTGCTGCAGCCGATGCTTAAGCTTTACGACGTGGAAAGCGGCGCTCAGGTGGACGATGCGGCCAGCAGCAGCGGCAGCAATAACAATGGTGGCCACTTACGTTTCTCTTCGAGCAGCTCTTTTAAGTCGCGCAAATCCGTGAAGCTCTATCACCACAGCTTCCTACTGCGCCTGATCGTGCGCTTTGGACTGCGCTGCTTTCTGCAGCACTTTATTGCGCCGCTAATCGAAGCTGTTGGCGGCTACAAGGAGCCGGAGCAAGGCAATGGCTATCACTATCACCGCGGCAGCAGTCGGCGGACCAGCAAGAATCTCAACTATGCCGCCGAGGAGCCGCCAGCATTGCAGCCGGAGCCCAAGCCAGACGTTGAGGAGCTATTCACGTTCGAGGAGGATCAGGAGAACAAATCTATTGACTCTTTCGATATGCGTCCACCATCCACAGCCATTGCAGAGGAGGCGCGCGAGTCCGATGGCAGCTCACCCGACAAGCTGGCCATCAATGAGCTTATGTACGGCGCCAAATTATCCCCCGATAAGTTGTCGCTGCAGAGCCAGGAGCAGACACCACCAGCCGCCTTGCCGGCGCCTTTGATTGGGCCACGATCGCCCACTATTGAGATACCCGCCAGCAGCATAAGACGCAGCTTCCAGTTAAGCGCCATCGATTGTGACATTGGCTCCCGCAAGAGCGTCGACAGCTTCGAGCTCATCAGCCAGGTCACCAGCGCAGCGGCCAATGAGTCAACGGAGTCTGCCCCGCAAGCGGATGCCGACGCCTGTGACTCACTGCAGGCGTCGGTCATATCGCGCATCTCGGAGGCTAAGGCCCTACAAAACAATCGCATCAGCGAGATGAGCGCCGAGAGTCTCGTCTGGCTATCGCATCGCTTGGGCCCAGTGCTCACTGCTCGTCACATAACACGCAATCTGCTCAAGCTGCTGTCGCTCTGCTATGTGGGCCAGGAAAATCTGCTGCCCGAGGTCGAAGCGGTCAACTGCGGTGACGCATCGGCAGATGCCTCCAATCTCAATTACTTCAGCATTGCCAATGCCCGCGTTGTCGGCGATCGCAGCGCTGCACGCGTTCTCGAGTGCCTCATGTCCATTGCGGGTATGTATCTTACATAACAATATCATTAATAAGTTAGAATAGTTATATTTAATTTGTTAGTCATCGTTGCTATTCAACGATTCTTCTATCTGTCACCAGGGGCATTGCCATTGGGAATAGTTTTATTCAAATGTTGTTTACGTTTCAATTTCTTTTATTTGCAGCACTCTATGGCGAAAACTTTCTTCTTCTACAGTATTTTCCGCACATAAGTGAGCTGATTGGTCTCTGCTCGAAGAGAATGACGGGCAGCCTCGAGGGCGCCATCATCAGCTCGCTGCAGCTGGTGAAGTACATGTTGCCCTGCCTGATGGATGCCACCATAATGGAGCACTTGCAGCACATGCTGTTGGATGCCATTCTGCTGCCGATACTGCGTCTACTGAGCTCTACCAATCTGCTGATGCCCAGCGGCTATCTGGGGCGCTCGGTGCTGGCTCGCAAGTTTCTGGACGCCTGCTATGCGCTGAGTGTGCGCCTGGGCTCGGACATGACGCGGGAGCATTTGTGTCAGTCACTGTTTGCGCCGTTCTTTCTAATCTTCAACAAGGCGTTTGGACTGCCCGACGACTTTAATTGTAATCTGGCCAATCTGGCGCTGAGCGGAGCTCCAGGCCAACAGCAACGGGCATTGGAAGAGCTACGCGACGTATTTGGACCGGAACTTGCGCATACTGCCTACTTGGCCTTTCTGCGATTCCTGGGCGAGTCCATAATGCAACGCACGTTAAGCAACATGGAGTTCGTGCTCACATTGTGCCACGAACATGAGCAGCCGAGCGCTGGACAAGACAAGGCACAGCTTAGCCAGTCGGCAATAGTTAGTCCAGTGGATGTCACGGACGCAGCGCCTTGCGAGACCGCGGCAAATAGTTTTGGCACCCAGGTCGTCGGCAACCGGCTGCAGGTCTCTAGCAGCAGCATGGAGTTGCTGGATATGGTTGCCTACAAACTGGACCATATGCCCAGCACGCGTCACCTTAAAGGCAACTGGTTGGCCTACTGGCGGCACGAGACGACCCGCAGCGAGAAGGACAGCCAGGCTCTGAATCTCAAGCAAATTCGCCTGCAGTCCTTTGTCGGCCACTCGAACTCGGTGAGAGCCATTTATGCGCTGGAGAACGAGAATAGCTTTATCTCCGCCTCCAAGGACAAGACGGTCAAACTGTGGTCGCTGCGCAGCGAGGGCGACGGACGCAAGAGCACTGCTTGCCAGTTCACCTATACAGCACACAGGAAGTCCATACACTCGCTCAGTTTCCTAGAGTCGCTTCGCTATGTCGTCTCCTGTGATTCGGGAGTGCACTTGTGGGATCCGTTCATAGGGCGACCGCTGAGCATACTGGATGCGCCCAGGCACAGTGCGGTCACCGTTGTCAAATGCTTGCCCTCTCACTCGCCGCTGGTGGCCGCTGGCACGGCCGAGTCTACGGTCAGGATCATTGATGCGCGCTCCATGCAGTATGTAAATGAATGGCGCGTCTGTCCAGCAGCTCTGCCAAATGCCACAGTACGTTGTCTGGCGGTGGCGCCGTCGGGCAATTGGTTAGCCGCAGGTCTCTCCTCGGGCGGCATTGTGCAGCTGGACACACGCACCGGCATTGTACTCAACAGCTGGCGACCCATGGAATGTGACTTGCTGCAGCTAACGGCGCCCAGCGATCAGGTGCTTATTAGTTCGGCGCTCGACCACAGCCTGGCCGTATGGCATGCCCTGGACGGCATTCTACATTATCAGCTCAAGTAAGTTGACCATCAAATTTCGAACTCGAATTTCATTATCTCCAATTTACAGACCACCGCCGGAGCCTGCCCATTTCCTGCAAAGCGTTGGCTCCTCACTGGTCTATGCCACAACTGGGAATCGTGTGGGTGTTTATGCGGATGTGGCCAACTCGCATGCCCTCAATACTGTGACAAAGCTCCGTTCCGAGACGTTTCGGGGCGTACTCACCTCTCTCGCGGTGCTGCCGCTCAATCGCGCCTTCCTTGCAGGCAACGAGAGCGGCAACATTGTCCTGCTCTGCTAGCCAAAAGCTACGATGATATTATTACACAAAAAGACAACTATACTAATTTATATACATATATATATAGCAATAGAGTTCTACCCGTACAAGTTCTTATTTATTGGCACCAAATATTATATTAATTCAACTAAGGAAATTATTAAATATACTCAACCGGAGCTTTAGAGATTTTAGCTAAGATCTACTTAGGACACGTGCTAGACGCAGATGCCTCTCATGCCAAATCAATTCCAGAACAAAATGTTTATTTCAAGTCTTAGATTTAAGCAATATTTTCTCTAGTTTAATTGGTAAAGGCTAAACTTACAAACATATATATTTCATGTATGTACATATAATAAATATTTAAATGAATGTGTATGTTGCTGAATTTAACTTGTGGATATAGTCCATAGACTACATTGTACATATAACTGTAGCCCTTTTATTAATACCCTCTTATTCTTTTTTACATATGAGCCAAATCTAATAAGTAAGGGATCATTATATCATATAGAGTCATACATTTATTTCTTGAATGAAAAACTTTTTTGTTATTCAAGATTATCCCTACCAAAATCGGGATTTATCAGTTTCGCTATGCTCCTTATGTTTGGTCCAAATGTTATTCAGATCGCAACTCTATATAGCACCATAGGAAAAATCGTTCGAAAAATGAGTTTCTGTTCGGCTCTGATTTCTGAGGTATTTCCACAAATTGCATAACCAGAGCAGAGCTGAAACATAATATGGGAGCACAGAACTTAAAAGAAACATTAAATCTTGGTTGTTTCCTTATGATTTCTTCTCTTTTTTCATACCCTGAACCCATTGGACATGGGTAAAAAGGGTATAACGGTTTTGTCCAAATGTACGTAACAGACAGAAGGAGGCCTCTCGGACCCTTAAAAAAATATGCATATTCTTCAATAATCGAATCGATCTCCCCATGTCCGTCTGTCTGGCTATCCGTCCGTATGTACAAGCGCGATATCGGAAACCATAGGAGCTAGAGGATTTGAATTTTGAACGTAGGATTTCCTTGTGCCAAACTATAACTTGTCCTAATTCCATGAAATCAATAAAAACCGACGTCGAAATCCCTTTTTGAGCTTAGCTCAGTTATTATTATTGCTAAACTTTAAATTAGTGTTAAATACCCCCCTACTTGTCCCCCAAAAAGGCATAAAAAGAAATTATGCATGTGTTTTATGTTAGAAGGAGCTGGTCGGCGCTGGGCTCAAGATATCTCCTAGTCGTTCACTCCCAAGTAGAGCACGCTTTCTTGTTTGCTTGATGTTTTATTTTTTAAATTTTTTCTCAATTTCCTCTTGCACATCGCCTTGAGTTGGGGCAATGAACTTGGAAGCCGTCGAGTTAATCAACGAGTTGAGATCTCGAAGGCAACTGCTGTCTGTGTGTCTGTGTGTGTAGGATGAATACTGAGTATATATGGAGAGCGCATTGCATTTATTTTTGGGCGACGCCTGGCAAAGCGACTTTCAGCGATGCGACGACAATTCGCGTAGCTTCTTTTTATGGCGACTTTTTGCATTGGCATTTTTGTTGTTGTTGTTGTTGTTGCTGCTGCTGATTTTATTGTTGTGAGTCTGGGCGACGTATGCGTAAGACAATGATTCTGGGCGCTTGTTACAATGAGGACTTACAGAGGACAATAGTGCGTCTAACTCAGAAGATGGAGTTGCTCCAACACCCCAAAGCAACGACCCAACGCGCGTGCATGCCGGTGCATGTAGTCTGCCTTTGCCCTTATGGATTGGACTTGGGTTCACCTTGAATTTAAGGAATCGCTGCAGTCGCTGCAGGCAACGTGCGTACATGCATTTGCATTGATAACATACATACGTACGTACATATAAAGCGCGAGTAACGCGAATCAACAGCATCCAACGTCCAAGGCAACAAGTTGCCGATGAGAGTTGTTTTTGTTGCATGTTGCAAGGCGACCGCTGCTAACATGCTGCAAGCTAACGTCGAAGGTGGGTTCGGTTGGAGCACGTTACACATTAGGAATAAATAAAAATATCCGAATTAGATAATTATTTGCTCATATTCAAATGAAACGGAAAAATAAAATATAAATCACCCAATTATACAAAAAATATGTAAAATGTGCATTTTATAGCTATAGACGTACCTTTAAAAGTATTAGACGGATTAGATGGAAACTTAACAGCACTTTATACGATATTCATTTGATTACATACATATGTACATACATACATATGTAAATAGATGACAATAAAAAAAAAAACCAAACCAAACCACCCCATGACAATGCCAACCAAATAACTCAAACATAAACATCATGATCACGATTACGCAGTCCAAAAAATAATAATAAATAGCGCGACACAAAAGTATGCGGGGAATTTGAAATTTCCGATGAATGGTTTTGCATGAAATTTCACTTACTTGCCCGAACAGGCTAACAGCGTAAAGCAGACGGCATTGTTATGCTTGGAATGCTTTGGCATTTAGCGTGAACCGTGTAGCGTGCAGCGGGGAGCGCTGCGGCGGCAGGGTTGCCAGAGCGCGCGCCAGGGCCAACATGCTGTGGCGCGGCGTCCAGCGATCGAATCTGGCAGCCCGACAATACTGCCACGCGACCGCAAGAATGTTGAGGTTGAGGTTGCCTCCAATACAAATATGTTTGTTCGAGTGCCAGCACACACACGTGCAAGGCATCACAAACTGTTCTTACATAGCCGGCAGCATTAACATGCGCGCTGCAGGTGCGAATAGATGGGCAACAGCAGCGTTGCCAGAGTAGCAGGCAGCACTTGCGGCGAGAGATTCGAGCACTCAAAATGACAATGTTACCAACATACAAGCGAAAATTAACAGCAGGCGCACAGCAATGGCCAGTTGGGAGCCTTATGCGACAGTGTGGCCCACTCATATTTATAAATTCATGACAGTTTATGCCATCAATTTTATAACTCACACCCGTTGCCCGGGGCGGCGAGTCAATAAATTCTCAGAGGCCGACTACGTATTTTATAGTCGCGCATTGCAGATCTGACATAATAACTAAGAGGCGCGCAGAATGTGTAGCTGCTGGTCTGTTAGTAGGCAGTCAAACTCGACGCCTCTGTTACTTACCATTACCACAACTTGCAGGGGGCCGGGCCCGGCGGGGCAGTCTCTTTCTGTACAATTAGCTGAAGCGGGACTGCCGGTGTTCATCGGCCGCCGAGCGCCGACGGCCTCTGTGGGCGTTGCTGCATTCTATAAAATCGAATTTTTAACGTTCAAATGCTAACAGAGCCACAGAATTGGGCGTAGCGAGCAGCTTGAATGTGTCTGCCTATCGATTTTCGTCATGTTAATTTTCGCGCGCTCTTCGCCTGCTAACTAACAGGCGCCCTCCCCATCAGTTGGCATTGCATATTAGGATTGCCACAATAATAGCAAGACGATTAATGCGCTGTAGTAGAGAGAAAGAGAGCGAGTGGCGGCGAGTTGGTAGCTTGTGAGAGTGACGAGTGCAAGTGAAAGAGCTGCAATTGAATCAATGTTAATGCTCTGCTGCAAACAGGCATGCGCAGGCAAGTGTACAACTTCAACGATATAATGAAATTCGGCGATTTTTCAAACTGTACGGGCATTGCCCGGCTGACACGCCCTTCCTCTGCCCCTTCCTTCGGGAACGCAGCCAACAACCACTATTCCAACTCGCCGCCATTGGCTCAGCGCAGCAGTGCAAGCGAGACAACAGCTGTGCCGGCTGTGCGACGCTTCTGAGTAGGCAATTTGAAATCGTTTTAATTTCGAAAAAAAAAGAAGAAAAAAAAGGTAAACTGCAACCCGGCTGTAGAAGGCGTCGCAGCATACAGTTGAGTGCTGTGCGCCTGTTCGCAAACGATTAAATTCAGTTTAATCATCCACTAAACAGCTACGAGATACCGTTTCGTTCGTTATTATTATTATTACATGCAACAAGTCGTCTTGTGTCTCTGCCTCCAGGCACACAATATGTGTGTATGTACATAAGGGAAACGACCGCAAATTGGCGTTGAATCGCACGAGAGGCCCATTAGCCGTGTGTTTCTTACGTACATACAAAATACATATGTATGTATGTATGTGTGGGGAAGCGTTTTTATAATTGAAAGCGCGCAAATTGGATTATCCATTCGCAGAGCCAAACACCATATCAAATGAATGCAGCAGCAGCCCAGGCCTCAGCCAGAGCAGAAACATCTCTAATCCCACACACACTCTATATACGTTGTGTGCCCGTATATTCATCTCGCTCGCACCTGTTGCGTGGTTTCTAACATAATTTCTATTGAGTTTTCACTGAAAATCTAATCGTGCCGAATGAAGAGCATGCTGCTAAATCTCATGCAGACCTAGTAAAAATGTTTGTTGTTTCTTAAAGAGCAAGAAGAAGCCCCGGCCCCAGCTGCCTGAGTAAGCGTGTGTAAATATGTGTGCGTGCGTGCATGTGTGTGTGTGTGTGTGTATTGTCGCTCTATTTGGCAATGTTTCGGGCATGACTCGGCCCGCGAGTGAGCTCGCAGTCTACCCCACTCACTCATTCCACATTCAGCCTGTTAGTCGCACACACACACACACACACACACACACATATACACACGCTTGCACTCAGATACGCACGCATACAGGCGCACGCCAATCACTCGCTGCTCTTTCTCAGCCAGCCAATCACGTTTTTAACAGAGTGTAGAAATGTTGTAAACGGCTGCTATGGGGCCTGTTCGCCTGTTACCATGTGGAACATTCGCTGAATTGAAACGCCGCTGTTGGCCACGCGGATTGGTTGGATGTGCGCAAGCAACAAAGAAGCGCAACTTTTTCAACTTCATGGGCTGATGCGGCTGCTGCTGCTGCCTTCTGCTGCCTGCTGCTGTTTCTACTGCGCCACAACGTTTGCAACTGGTGATGTTCGTGTCGAATGAAAAATGAGAACAATTTCAATTGCCCGCTCGACACTGGTGGTTGGAACGCTGCCCATTCATTGGACATGGCTGAACGGCGGTGTCTGTGTTGCGGTCAGCTCCAGAAAATGTACCCGAATGTACTTAGTGGAAGGCATTTCAATCTATTTTAAAAGTATGCGCACATGATCGCATGCTGCGCTCTCTTCCTTTCTCAACTAACCAAATCCCAGTTTCTTCTTTAATGCCAACTTTTTTTGTTTTGTATTTTTGGAACTCTTGTAGTTCATTGCTTGCACTTGATAAGTCATAAATTCATATATTCCTACGCCGTGTCCAATTAGTTCTGCACGCTCATGGCCAATGTATCCCCACTCACACTGGCCACACTCTCCTGCCCGCCCGAGGCACCGGTGCTGGCATGTCTCTCGCGTATGCCCAGCCAAGGTAGACGACGTTCCAGTTCCAGGCGGTACTTGGGATGGCTCGTGGCATATACCCAGGGATCCAGGCAGGACACCGACTTGCAGGCCAACATGGGCAGCATGGATATAAATGGAGTTATCAACTGCTGCTCACCGAAGCAACCTATCAATGCGACCACAGAGTAGGGTGTCCAGGCCAAAATGAAGAGCATGTAGATAATCAGAGCTGCCTTGGCTATCCTCAGCTCCACGCTCATGGCGTCGTTGTTGGCCTTCGCCGAAAGCGATTTCACATTCATCTTCTTGGCCTGATCGGCCAGCATGCGTTCATGGGTGCGCACATGTGTGAAGAGCTTGTAGTAGGAGACGAGGATCATGGTCATCGGAATGGCATACGACCATACGAATATGGTGCGGACAAACAAGCGATTCTCATCCGTGTTGGTCAAGTAGTCGAAGCTGCACGTGGTCAGGAAACCCTCTGCATAAAAATAATAATAAATAATATAATTGAATAAAATATGGGAATAGTTGAGTACCAACCTGGCTGGTAGCGACCCCAGATCTGAAAGAGGGGCAGCACCGAAAACGGCGTAGCCCACAGCCAGGTGAATATGATGCACATAATGATCTGTCCATAGCTCAGGCGCCCATCGATGGGATTCGATATGGTCTTGTATCGATCGAAGGCTATAAACGCATTCGTTATCGAAGCACCCATGCCCGAGATGCCGCCGTTAAGTGCATAGATCTCGCATCCCAAATCTCCGCCCACTATATAGCCCACGGCAGCATTAACCAGATAGTGCGGCATATTGGTGCACATGAACAGATCGAAGATGGCCAGGTTCAGGATTAACAAGTTTGAGGGTGTACGCAGAGATTTGGAACTGTTCAGAATTATAATAGAAGGCAGCATATGTTAAGGCATAGTCAAGGGAAAAGTAGTTATCGTAACTTACGTAGAGAATATCCAGATGACCAAACCATTCCCGAACAGATTCAGGCCCATCAGCGCACAGAATGCAATGTAGATGCCAGCACGGTAATAAATGGGAGGTGCCCGGAATCCACGCCAATGAGCGTGCACCATGTGCTGATACTCAGCCGGATAATCGTGGCCCAAAGGCAGTACGGCGCCCGCCACATCGCCGGAGCTGTCGTTCAGGTAACTCGCATAGGACTGTGGACCCGCGAGATCCTGGTCCTGGCCGCTGAGATACATTTGGGCTGTGTTACTCTTGAACTCCTGCTGCTGTCTGCTTTTGATGGAGCCACATGCTCTTCGTTAGCGTCGCGCCCTTTGGCTGACCCCTGACTTGCTGGGCGACGGCATTTTTATAGTGCGCCCGGAATTTAATTAAGGCGATTAAATGTCATCGCAATGTCTTGAGACGCACGCTTAGCCCGGATTAGTTGGGCTAATCCGCGCGTCTTAAGGCATTTTTGTGCGGCTTAAAATTTGTCGCAGCGAACGTTGTCTTGGTTCGTCAGCGACATTCAAATTCAAATTCCAACGTCTCCGGCAACGCGGCAACGGTTAGTTCACTCGCTCTCGCTCGCCCGCTCGTTGGCTCGCTCTCTCGTCTAAATCGTAAATTGTAGCAGAAAAATACGAACGAACTTTTGTGCGAAATATGACACTAAGTAACAGGTGCGCAGCGAGCAGCAGCCGGCAGCCGACAGCTGTCTGGCACGTCGACGAGCGCACGTGCCTCGAAGCGGCCCAGCCGTATTTCCGTATTTCCGCGGGTCTTTTGCGTGCTTCGACCTGTTTCTTTCGAAAGCAAAAATGAGCACCGGCGCACAGCATCGCGGCAAGGGCACCAAGCGGGAGAGCGAGACGACACTCCTTTCGCATCGCTAAAGCTAGTCACACCACACGCCATCTCGCTCGCGCGCTGCATGTGCTTGCACTTGCTGCTATTGGGCGCTGTGCGCCTGGTTGGTTCGGCGCTGTCATTTCACAATGACCCACCTTCACGACGAAGTGTTGACGACTGACGGCAGTTTTGTGTGTTGGTTGTTTGTACAACAAACGTATTGCAGCAACAAAAAACAAGAACAGCAACATTTTCATTAGGCGGCCAGAAAACGCCGTATGCCCAGAACAAGAATAATATGCTTATTTGTTCGAGCTTGCGTGTATTGGCATGTGTTGTTTTCTGTATCCGTAACCGAGTGAAACCTTGGGCCCTACTACCCGGCAACAAGATATAACGATATATGTATGTATGTGTGTGTGTGTGTGTGTGTACACACTCTCCTACATGGGTTCTCGCGGCATTTGAGATCTTTAACTGACTCGCATTTTCTTTACTATTTTACCCAGCACATTATATAACTCTTTCAGGTATTTCATACTAATAGCCATTATTTATTAAAGACTCTTTTATATATTCTAATATTTTAACTCGCATGCTTACGCTTTAAATATGCCGCACCTCAGTTTCGCGTACCACATTCGGCAGAGCACAAGGCTAACGACTCGTTCTCGTTCTCGATTCTCGTTTGGCTTACTTGATATTGCCTTGACCGTAATCTGAGGCCGTTCTCATTGCCAAGTGAAGGACGCACCTTGAAATCCAAGGATTTTGTGCGAATCGCGAAATTTCGCAAGCATTTGCTGTTGTCAGTGGGTCACAGCCATATTTCGCAAACGCTTTGCCAGGCCGAGACGAGCGCAAAGTTGATGACATAAGCAGCTGATATCATTTTGGTCGGGCTGGCATTGAAATTCACGGAACAAGTTTTCGTTATGTGTTTGCCGGGTGAGCTCGTACGATTCACTCGATGCGTGGCAGCCAATTTGAATGAACTCTCCGCTGGTTGGTTATTTTATTTTTGGGGGGCAGCCAACGCATTTTGGCGGCCGCAGCCACTTGCTCTGCACTTTGGGCGCCTCATAGCACAGGTTGTGATTTGAGCTTTTTTGGAAGCTAAGGTTAAGGTTACTCGCTGCTAATGTTACCCCGCCAACGCCACGCCCAACACGTGCCGCTGAGGTTGTTGCCGTTTTGCTTTTGCTGCGACAACAAAATCACAAGTGTCAACGCCCGCAGATATGTACATACATATACATATGTATAATATGCATACACAGTATGCGTGTCCGTCCCGTTTTAATTGTGCGGTCAGTCAGGCCCCAAAATCCAGTTTGGGGAACAGGCGCACACAACCGACCAACAAGTAGCACCATGGCCCCCAACGGCAGCAGCGTTAATCGGCAGAGCGAGCAGCTCCCTTGGACACGGACGTGGACGGCCCAAGGGCGTGCTGATTATCGAACATGATTACAAGTTCGAGTCGAAGGGTGTGCTTGCGTATAAACAAGTACTTGTGTACAATTTCTGGAAAACTTAGCTGCATGTACCCTATATTTATTTATTTTACCCATTACTTTAATGTTTTTAACACACTGAATGTGATCTGATCTCATTTCAGATTTATAATTTAGATTTATAATTTATGAATTATAGAATATCTTTAGATTCGGTGTAGTTTACATGGGAAGCTGCATAAATTAAAATTAAATAATAAATAAATTAAATTAAATGACCCATCATGACGACAACTTTTAAACAGACAGCCTAGTTTGCATAGAAACATACTGACCGCGACATGGGTATATTCGACTCGGCTGTTGATACAGCTAAATAATATGTTTACTTTCTGAGGTCGAAGATGTCTCCTTCTACACGTTACACATTTCATGACAAAATTATAATACCCTCTTCAAGGAAATATTGTAAAATCTCGTTAGATATCCCTTTAATTATTGTCGGATAGAAAATACGGATACAACATCTCCATCTATCGGATTGATCTCCGTGGGCCTTTGTTTGGTATTATGGGCATACTAATACTATGAATTTTATGTTTTTAAATCAAGAGATAATTGTCTCTATGCTCATATGTTTATATGAGGCGACGCCTGGTAGGCGATTCCACGGTTGCAGTAGGGTGTATTTTGTCTAAACAAAAAATAAAAGTCAAGTCAACCAGCAAGTGCTGACCACACGCTGACCACATAGAGAAGAGTGTTGGACCAGCTCCAACAGCACACGCACACAAACTGGTTCTGGTTGTTGGCAGCTTCTTCACAATCACGCATATGCATACATACGTATACTAAAATAAATATGTATGTATGTTTGTATGTACATGTACTTATGCAAGGCATACATACATACTCGTGTGTACTCGCATGTGTGTGCGTTGGCTGACTTTTATCTTTTTGTTGGGGCACGCAGCTGCGACAACGATCTCCAACTGGGCGTGCTGTTTGCCTGTTAGAATGCATGTGGGAAAACGTTGAACGCCCACAATAATAGATGTTTTTTGCTTTGTTTGTTTGTTGTTAGTTGTTGCTTTGTGTTGCGGCGGCAACGGCGGCGGCTGCTAGTTGAATGCTAGTGGTTAAGGTAGTTGTAGTTGCCGCGTGCGGCCGGCGGCGGCACTTTAGCCGCCAGCCCACTGCTCAGGTTTGCTGCGAGCCTAGCTAAGTTTTGTGCAATAAGCAAAATGACGGGCACAAAACAAAATGTCCGGGGCACCCGATGTGTCGCTTCCGCTGCCGGGGGCCATGATTATAAGGCGCCATTGCAATCAATTTCAATTCGACTAGAGTCACAAGCCAGTCCCCCCATAGACATACATAGAGCAGGCACAGGCATAGCAACAGCGTCAGCCACAGCCGCAGCCAAAGCCACAAGCACAGACATCTAACCGTTCTGTCATACATAGTTGTAGTTGTGTAGTCACAATCGCAATTGTTGGCGTCATTTCTGTTGGCCTGTGATGTGAACAAACAAAATGACTACTCAAATTTGCGCAAAATGTTCGTGCGACTGCTGCAACGTGTGTGTCTGTGTGCCGAGGGGGGGTGAAGAGCTCTGTTGTTTGCGTTAGAATTTCAAACAAACATGTCGCTGTTGCTTTCCTACCAAATGTGTACACATGTAAAAATGTATACATGTATGTATGAATGAATGAATGAATGTATATGTATGCATGTGTGAATGTCTGTATTTGTTATTGCTATTGCCTGCAGAGGTTTTTTTTTGTGACGCTTGGCAAATCGCTGGGGGCATGTCCGGGCGCATTTGGGGGCGTATTCAGCCTGTTTGTTGAATGTAATTGCCGAGCTTGGCCAGGGAAATTTGTAATTTGCCACAGCGCCATCTGTGGTACGTTAGCGAGAACTGCAAATGATATTGCCGTGTCGCTAGTCAAGCCCCCAATTAATAAAAAACATGACTACATGCAAATATATACATGCAATACATACATATACATACAAACATATGTATATACAAACACTCCAAGTAATATCCATAAGGGGCAACAACCTGTTTGAGTTGCCTTGCAACAACAGCGACAGCAAAGCTGCAACTTAGTTCGTCTTGCATACAATTTGCTTAACTGCCAGTAATAATCGCTTAAGACTACTGTTACTTATCACTGCACTCGGCAAAAGAGCAAACAGCAACACTCACTCAGCAGGCAAACATTCAATCACACATACAATCACAGTACAGGCATACAACACATACACTGACGACCAGTCGCATGGCAATTGAACCAAACCCCTGCCACTGTAACAGCTGCCATCTCGTTCGCACACACAACTTGGCCGCACCTTCTCCACCAGTGTTAAAAGTGATGAGATATCGTTTAGCTATTTTTGCTGGTCGCTTGGTAAAAAAGAGGGAATTCACTTTTGGCGGGGTCTCGTTTTTCCTGCTTTGTCCAATCGGCCTTTTTGTGGGCGCTGTCTAAACTAGTCCAATTGAATCGCCCGTCACCACGTCGCAACCCTCGGTCGACCAGTCGACGCCAGTTGTTGATAAGGCAGCTGATGATAATAGCGCTGCGCCTGGAGAACTGTTCTTGCAAATTAATTTGACGGTAGGCGTGGTTGTTAGGCCTCCGCCCACACAGCACGTGTTGATTACAAAACTGCCATTGCGCACAAAGCTCGGCATGTAGAGCCAAAGTTGTACATATTTTCATATGCACATGCATACTTAAGCATAAATGCTGAAGTTTTTTTGAACCGATTAATATCTTTACTAACTATAAATTAGTAAACACCTTTTTGCTCAGCTATGTACATCTTATGGATATTTTGCGGCGGGTAGTGCAAGCCCCGTGATCAGCATACAAGTCAGAAGCTTTAAGACCGGCGGCACAGCGACAATTGAGCAAAGCAAAGCAAAAGGGGAAAGAATTGCCCCACATGTGCTGGCAGGTGTATGTCCGACCCATGTGCACAGACCGTGCCAGACTTTTCAGACACGTTCGGTTTTCGGTTCGGTTTTTAGCAGGCGAACAGCAATGCCTAGCAACAACACATGACAAGCAGCTGTTAAGCAAGCAGCGAGAATTTAACATTTGCTGAAATCTTATTACGAGCGCGCACTAAATTCATTCTGGTTAAAATTCAATAAATAATTCTTTTATACTACTTTTAAAGGAGAAAATATTGTTGAAATTTGGAGCGAAACAAAATATGTTTCACTATATTGCGCCTTGTTTAAGATAAAACATAGAAAAATACGACGTTCAAAATTAAATTTAGCAGCTGTTAACCGGCCAAAATAGTACAATAACAGAACAGATGTTTGTTTACATAGTCTATCGATAGTTAATTCGTTATTTTCAACCTGAATCGCCGGTAGCATAAGCAATACAGCAATACAATATGTGTGTGTATGCGTGTATGCTTATCGATTTAAACATATCGATACTCGTGACGGTAAAAAATACACAAAACAACTTGTATCGAACCGTCAGGTGAAAGTGGGGCTATCAGTTGTAGCGGACAGATATCGCGCTGTTGCGTTATAGCGATTAGTCAATTTAAAGCATATGTAATACGCTGCTGGCAGGGTGAAAGTTCACAGACAGTTGAAAATGTCCGGAAAGGTAGCAGGCAAACCGAGCAAAGCGGCGTCGAAAGAGCCATCGTCTTTGACCAAACTTTACCTGTTTGCTTACAATGCCGTGCAAGTGGGCGGCTGGAGCTACATCCTGTATCAGCTGGTCAACTATTATGTGCTGCAGGGTCCACAGTTTCGTGCACAGATAACGCTGTGGGATTACACGCGTGTTGCCGTCATTATTTTCCAGAATGCCGCATTTGTGGAGATCCTGAATGCGGTATTTGGGTTGGTGAAATCCAATCCTGTGGTCACCACATTCCAAGTGTTTAGTCGGATGATGGTTGTCGTTGGCGTTGTGATGGCCACACCCACAGGCAAGGTGTCGCCCGGCCTGCCCATTGCGCTGTTCGCCTGGGCCATCACAGAGATCATTCGCTATGGTTTCTATGCCCTAAACATTATCAAGGTGGTGCCAAAGTTTGTGGTCTTCCTGAGATACACCACATTCATTGCGCTCTATCCGATCGGCGTGACTGGCGAACTCTTGTGCTTCTGGTGGGCACAGCGCTATGCCAAGGAGCACAGCGTCTGGAGCCTGGAGATGCCCAATAAATGGAACGCCACCTTCTCCTACTACGCTCTCCTCTGGATTGTCATGCTGGGCTACATTCCCATCTTCCCACAGCTGTACCTGCATATGTTTGCGCTGCGTCGCAAAATTTTGGGCGGCGACACCAAAAAGAAAGCCAACTGAACTTTGACCCCCCGCTGGAAGTTGGAAGCAGCCGCAGTACTTTGTCCATTCGTACAGCCATGCAAATTGCTATTTAGCATTTGCACTTTGCGTTCACCTTAACTTGACGCCTAGTTCAGCTTAAGTTTATTTTAAGTGGTTTCTGTGTACAAAATAAAATTAAACAAACACTTTTCAATTGCGTCGAACGTGCAATGTATTTAAATTATTTGCTTAAGCTGCAACAATAAACATTTGTGGGTAACTAGTGCTGTGACCATTGTATGGTCTTTATATCAATGCCCTCCTGCACCATTTCCCATAGTGGCGACATTTCGCGCAGTCGCTCCACATGCTTGATGCACTTGTTGGCCGTATAGTCCACTTCCTCGACGGTGGTAAAGCGACCAATGCCGAAGCGAATTGAGCTGTGCGCCAGATCCTCATCTGCGCCAATGGCGCGAAGCACATACGACGGCTCCAGCGATGCTGAGGTGCAGGCAGAGCCGCTGCTGAGCGCAACATCCTTCAGGGCCATCAGCAGTGATTCGCCCTCGACGTAGGCAAAGGACAAGTTTAGGCAACCGCTGTATGTGTGTACCGAATCGCCATTGCGTATCACATGTGGCAGAGCTGTCGTTAATTTGTCCATCAAGCGCTTGGACAGAAAATCTACCCACTTCTTATCGTAGTCCATTTCGTGCAGTGCCAACTCGGCCGCTGCGCCCAGACCCACAACTAAGGGGGCGGGCACAGTGCCGCTGCGCAAGCCGCGCTCCTGACCACCTCCACTCTGTATGGGCTCGAGACGCACGCGGGGTCGGCGTCTTACGTACAAGGCGCCTACGCCTTTGGGACCGTAAATTTTGTGCCCCGATATGGACATTAGATCAATGTTCATTGCATTCACATCTAGGGGTATTTTTCCCACAGCCTGCGCCGCATCTGTATGAAAGAATATTTTGCGTGAGCGGCACATCTTCCCAATCTCAAAAATTGGCTGCTCCACGCCAATTTCGTTATTGACTGTCATGATGGAAACGAGGGATGTGTCAGGTGTCATTGCCTTCTCCAGCTGCTGCAGATCAATGATTCCATTGGTCTTAACCGGCAAATATGTAACCCTAAAGCCCTCGTTCTCCAGTGCACGGCACGAGTCCAGCACACACTTGTGTTCGGTCTGTGTTGTGATCACATGCTTCTTGTTGGTACCATAGAAACGTGCTACTCCTTTGACTGCAATGTTGTTCGATTCTGTGGCGCCGGAAGTGAAGATGATCTCCTTAGGATCGGCGCCAATTAGTTTTGCGACCTGGTCGCGTGCCTTCTCCATAGCCAGCTCGGATTCCCAGCCATAGGCGTGTGTGCGCGAGTGCGGATTACCAAAGTTATTGGTCAAAAAGGGTAGCATTGCGTCCAGGACGCGCGGATCCATTGGCGTTGTGGCCTGTGCATCCAAATATAGGGGTCGCCCTTCCGTTTGATCGTTCTTGATGTTGAAACGCACCTGACGCTCACGAAATTCTGGCAAAACAATCAATAAATCAACTTAAAAGAGGATATATTACTTTGGCTGTTACCTTTTGATGTGGTCGCCAGATTTGTTACTGCTGGCTTAGCAGCTGGTGCGGTTGTTGATGCCTGTCGTATAACAAAGGCTAGTGCTGTGCCATTTGGCCGTAACACGTTAGCCTGCAATCTGCCCAGCATTTTCTGCATGTTTGTACTGCACGTGTGTTTGTATTTGCGCTTATATCAATTTATTTACTTCTCGTATTATTTCACAATCTAATCAGAAGAAGCCAATGAGTGTATTATACAGCACTGGCTTACCTATCGACATTATGCAGGCGCAAACAGTGTTACCGGACTCAAGAAATTTTATTGGCGCCCAAACTCAAAATTTAAAATAAAAAATGTGCACATCTACAAGAATTAAACTCTACAGTTGTATTAATGGTTTTTAATTATTGGACCAATTTAATACTTTTACGTTATTTAAAAAGTTTATAATTTCATGTCGTATATACATAAAAGCATAAAATATATATTGCAAAAATAGACATATGTATACATATTTAAATGGTATGTTGTGGTGTATAATTCTCTCTTGGTTACTTTTCTTTTCTTTTTTTTATGTATATATATAGGTGTATATATAATATGTATATGCCTATTGCTTGTAATTAGAATAATTTTTTACATTTGAACACTTAAAAATTGTCTGTTTGTCAGCTAGCAACGATTTTTGTTTACAACTTTAACCTTATAAACTAAATAGAGTAACGAGTGTTTTTTTTTGTTTTGCGATAAATCTGTTCAAAAGTGCGACTTTGTTCGTACGAATTGGTTAAAATACACATATACACTAACACAATATTGATAATTTAACAGCAAATAATAGGTTTAATTAAAAAATAATTGAACTGGTTAAATAAATAAACGCCAACAAATCAGATAACCATTGTGTATTGCATAACTGCCTGTCCGTTGTCAAAGCAATTGCTCCGTGACCAGCACAACGCTCTGCTCCAGCGCAATTGCGGCCAGCTCCTTTAGCCATTCGTCCAGCAGTACGGCACACAAGGCCAAATCACGTGATCGCTCTGTGCCGCTGGTATTGGCTATAATTCCCATCGAGGCCACCGAATCCAGCGACACCGGCTCCGAGTTAAAGCTGCCCGTTTGTAGACCACTCTCCACGCCGTGCAATGTGCTCGACGAGTGTGTCGCCGATAATGTTTGCGTGGAGCCACCAATCGAGCTGTTGGTGCTGCTGTTTGTGTTGGCCGTTTGTGCCTCTTGACGTGGCGCGGTGCTCAGACTCGTCTCGCAGGTGTTGCCTCTCGATTGCTCTTGTGCGGCGCCGCGTGCACTCACCTCTCCGTTATTGCCACCCACCAGCGTGGATGCTGCGCCTGCAAAATGTATCTTTGGATTAGTTGTGCCTCGAATGAAAAAGTCGTTTAATGGGTTAAACTTCAACAACAACAACAAGAACAACGAGAAATGGTAAAAATTGTTATTTAAGTGGGAACATTAGAGCAATATATGTACAAAGCTACAGGAATCGACAATATACTGGACAGCTTAAAAAGCTTACAACAATGTATTTATTTTTTGGTTTTTAGTTGGGTTGGATTACGGGTAATATCATTATATATATATATATTTATAGAACTTTTACTTAAGCGTGAAATATTTACCGGTGAAGAATGCGTAAATTTGTGATAAGCCAGATGAAGCTAAGATTTTCGTAGTGGAAAATTTTTCATATCGATAAAAAAAAAACAATAAAGAAAAAGAGAGACAAATTGATTATAAGCAACGACGTCTGCAGACATTGTACAAAATCTACGTGTGTTGTGTAGTGTAATAAACTGGATTCCACTGGCCAACATTTATGTCATTTGTGTCATTTAAGATAAGAGACATTTAACTCTGGTATCTTTGAAAGAAAATCATTGTTTTGTATATGTACATGCATATATATATATATACACATAAATATATATGTATGTAAACTGCAGGCCTACTTGAATTCTTGAGAATCGAGGAGTAGAGCACTTGGTAGAAATTGGTTTTATTTAAATTTGCAGCACAGCGGCAAACAAACTTGGTCTGCGTTTGGTATTAAAAAACAAATATGCATGCGTACATATTATTCATTGATGCAGACATACATGCATGCATATCTTTAAGGCAGGAATCTTGCTTTTGCAGCAGAAAACAGTCACCGGAGTAGAATTCATAGAAACCGATATGAGCAGGACTCGGCTATTGATACTCAAAATGAAGAATATATGTTTTTGGAGAGCGTTAAAATTTCGTGAAACACAAAGAATATGATATTAATTAACAAACTTCCGGCCATTGGAATCAGTGTATTTAAAAAAAAATGTTCTAAAATGTGGATGAATTTGTGTATGTGTGTGAATTTGATGGTTAAGATCCCAAAACCGGCTTTAGTCCAACATCCGCTGCTGCGTTTTGTTTTCTTGTGAATTTGTTTGGTTCGTTTAAAAGAGTAAACAAAAGTGCAATTTTGTTATAACTAAAAGCTGCCTTGGCATCACATACCCGTATTCGTGTTCGTTGCCGCAGTGGATGATGCGGATCTTCGGCTAAACATGCTGGATATTGACTTGCTAATGCTGCGACGCTTGTTATCGCTGCGTCGAAAGGGATCGTACGCGCTGGTGGGCGAAGCATGCACAGGTGTTGCCGCCGAAAGCGTTGCATAGGTGGACCTCTGATGCGCCTGTTGCTGCTGTGTGGGATTTGTTGGGTGTTGCAGCTGCTGTTGCTGATGCTGCTGGTGCATTGGCGTGTTGTCGGTAATCTTGCGCGCATTGACCAAACGGAACTCGCGATCAATCAGATAGGAGCGCGCCACATCGATGATCTCCAGTGAGTTCTCAGCTACGGGCAGCTCTGCATCAATTTGCTGCTTGAGCATGCGCAACACCTGATGGAACGATGGCGTGTCCGAGGTGATGGCAATGTCGGAGCGCAGCAGCAGCGAATGGATGAGCGGCAGTGGATACCAGGCGAGTCGCGTGATTAGCCCGGTTAAATGCAGATTGACGTACAGAGAGTTGCTCGTAAAGGTTTGCAGTTTGCTCCAAATGGCATTCAGAAAAGGACCTGAAAATATCGATATTAACATACGAATCTTCGTACATTCCATGAAAGTGTCCATCTGTTACTCACCTAAGCTTACGGTCCCTTGCGCAAACAAATCCTCCGAAAAATCCAAATCGGTGAGCAACAGCTCGTTGCGAGTGCTGTGCGAGATGCGCCAGGAATCGCGTCGTCCACTGCTGATGCTGCTGCTGTTGTTATGCTCCAGATCCGTGTCACTTGCAGCTGTTGTTGTGGTCACGTCTATGCCCTCAGCATCCTCATCCGCAGGTCGCCACTTGAACGATTCGTAGCCGCTGGATTCGCCTATCGATTGCAAGCTATCTAGCTGCTTCTCGCCCAATTCGCTAGCGATTGTTGCTGCCATCGGAGCTGCTGAGGCAAATTCACTGAAAAACTGCTTGGCCAGCTCAAGGGCATGTGCATTAGCACGTGTCTGGCCCTGTCGGGGCCATTTCTGATAGCGATAGCTATTTGCCCACTTGGCACAGTCGCGCTGGCACTGGGCGATGCGTGAATGCGCCTCAAATAGATAGGCCTGAACATTGGCATACAGACTGTCGCCCGTGTAGTGGCCGTAGTAGTTCCAGTTGGCGCCAATCGTCTTGCTCATGACCGGCGAGGGCAGACTGGGCAGCATGGCGGCTGATGGTGCCGTTGCCGCCGCTGGGTCCACTTGGTCCTGTATGCTCTTGGGCCGTGCCAGGTCACGAGCGCGCTTCATCACGTCTGGTGTAAGATCCAAAAAGAACTCGGTTGTGTTCAGATATGGATCGATCTTGTTGATCTTGTGGCGATGCGATATGGGCACATGCTTCCCAGGCAGCAAATACTTCAGCAAGAGCTCCAACATCAGATCCTCGCAGTGTAAGCCCAGCAGCGTATCAAACAGAGCCATGGTCACCATGCACAGGTTAGCATCCGGCGAATGAAGACGCTCGACGAGAGCATCTAAAATCCGTTCACCGTCAAACTTCTCCGTATCCAGCAAAAACTTGACAAAGGCACGCATAAGCCCAGGCTCAGTTATGGAGCGCAATATCAGATCCAGATAGGACATGGCCGAAATTTGTGAGTCGATATTCGTCTGAAAATGTTTGCCCTTCAGTGTCTGCAATTTGGAGCGCAAAAAGTTGTTTCGAGATTTCGAGGCGAGGTGTTTTGGTTAGCTTTGGGTCGGGCCAAAAAGAAATAAGGATATCACACGTACTAAATACTACGTTTATGCCGCAATGGAATCGCGAAGAGTATTAAAATGTAAACAAAATGTTCGTTGTTTATATCTTAAGGCCTTTTTTTTTGTTGGTAAAGCAAAAGAAAAGTATTAGATTAAACTGTATAATTGAGACTGTTTAAGAAATATATTCATATCTTGGCCAAAAATTAAATTGTAGGACAAACATTAAGAAAATATTCCACAACAGGTTTAAAAGTCTTACGAGCTTTTCCGAATATGCGTCAAGTTACTAAAAAACTTATTGAATACAAAAAGTATATAATATGCGGACACATTGCATTAACGACCTGCGTATAAACGTAGTAATAGAATTTATAAGTAAAAGCAAACACACAGACACAAGAGCACCAGGGACAAGTGACAATTTTGTAACCAACACCACAGAAATGCATCGAAGACAAGTTTTTACGTGAGAGCACAACTCAGATTGAGACTCACCTGCAGAATGGCCGGCCCCAGCACCGGCACAATAAATCCTTGGTACATAAAGTCCAGCAGCTGTTGTTTAATCATCTCGTGCGCCACTTGTACGACCGCATTGCAGAACTCGAGCGCATTCATAAAGAGTGTAAGTTCCGGAATTTCGGTGACATCGTCGGGCGTGATGCGATGCCAGTCAATGGAACTTATCTCGATGCTGTTCGGCAGGCGGGAGTAGAGCCCTCCCAGGCCGGTGACCAGCAGTGGACAAATGGACGAGTATTGTGCTATATAGTGGCCGATGTTGGAGTTCTTCTGCGATAGCGCCATGCACAGCAGCAGCGCATCGCGCGCCTGGTGACCCAGGCTGCCCTCCCGATGCACATACGGTATGAGCAGCGAGAAGATGATGAAACTGACCAAACAAATAAAATAAATGTTTATAATCGTGTGTTGCTGCGCCATGTTAGTTCGCAACTCACTTGGTTGTGGTGCCACTTTTGGGCGCAGCCAAGCTGCCGTTTTGTATTTGCTCCTGCACCTGAGTTTGTGCCGAGAAGAAGAACAGATCGAGCAGGTGGACATTCTGCATGAGCACCACGCACAGCTGGTTGAGGAGGATCACCAAACGTTTCTCCAGATCGGGCGGAAAGATCTCCCCCTGGCTAGAGGCGAGAATCTTAAGCAGCGGCCGCAGAAACGGCTCGTGACACAGCAGCTGATGCCGCGAGTGACTCACGAGCAGCTCATATAGCTTCAGCTGCTCCAGACGCACGGCGTTCGCATAGCGACCGGTTGTGCTGGCCCACTCGTACAGCTTGTCCAGCAGATTCTCGCTGAGTAGATACTCCAGGCAGGGCGCTGCCGGTGGCGCAGAGTCAGCAGTGGGCAGCGACACCTTATTGCAATGGTGCAGCTCGACTAACAGCAGCGTTACCATATAATCCAAATGCGAGACCACGCCCAGCACATCATCATGAGTGGGCGTACCCGGATGCTGAATTATTTCATGCGCCTGCTGCCAGTGCTTGCAGAAGCTATCATAGCAAGCGCGCGGATCACAGTCTGTAGCTGCGTCTATGGGCCGTTGACGCAAGGTTGTTGTAGCGCTAGAGTTGCCGCTGCCAGAGCTGCCACTGTTGCGGGTAAGACTCTGACGCAATGGACTTGTTCGTAACCAACTCATTTTGTGTTCGTTCTGTTCGGCTGTGAGCTTTGGCGGCGAAGTTGCGATATGTGTATTAGTTTGGCATGTATTTTTCTAATCTTGCAGTTTGTGCTTTGTCCGAGCTTTGTGTGAGTATTTCCGTTCCCGTACATAAATAAAATGGATTTTATAGCTGAAACATACAAAAGCGTCAAACAGATAAGCTTTGACCGTTGCATGTACAACAACAGCAGCAACAATTACAACGAGAACAGACACACAGCTGCTTTATACACTCTCACTCTTGCATGTACAAACATTCATATTTGGGCAGGCGAGCGAGCAAGTGTGGCGTTTGATAGTCACTGAAGCGCTGCAAATTGTTGTTGGCCAATTGCTCACTTATTTTGCTGCTCACCTGCTGGATTTTCGTAGTCGCCTTCGTCATCGTTTTGCAGATTTTATTGCTAAATGGTTCTTGAACCAGGTATTGCCTTTTTATTATCGCGCACAACACCACTTGGGGCAGCAGCAGCAGCTCTTTTCGACTTTTTTGGCACTGGGAAATTAATGCGAAACGACGATGTTGACGACAGCTCGGGACCGTCCTTGTGCGCGCACTTTACATGTAGAAAATACACAAATGTGATTTAATTCGCGTTAACCAACATGCACAGAACCTTGCTTACACTTTATTGCCTCATTATGGACTATTTTGGATTGGTTTTACGCTAGATTATTGCATTTTTTAAATAAATATTTACAACAAATAGAAAGTAATGAATGAATTGGTGGTAGTCGAGCGATAGTTTGTGGTGGTCGACCGATAACGATTAGTAAAACAATTGTAATTATATTTTTCAACACTAAAAAACCAGCATTCGATTGTTTTTTCATGCCCACCCACAAATTTTCGCGATATACACTCTACGCCCAAATTATCGATACCAGATATTTTGAATAATTCAAACTTAAGTTTATTTGCTTGTGCTGCATAATTTTATTATTTGATATTAATAGAAACACACATTTAATTAGCATACAAATTAAAAAGTTATATTACAAAAAGAACAACAGCACAGAGTGGATATGCAGTATGTATATATATAGAGTCATGAAATGTTCTTCTTGAAACATCGATCAATTGCATATTGTTTTCGTCCGTTATTCTGACAATGCAAGACTTCTTAATTTCATAAAACAATTAACCAGGTTAGAGTTGCACATTTTAAAAATTCTTTGTATGAGTTTGCTAACAAATAACATAGTTAAATAAATTGTCTCTAAGCATTTGTAATTATAGGATGCTAAAACGAAATCGGTCTAAGAGAGTGTATCCAAATGTCAACTCACATTGGCAACAGCGACTGGCTGGCAATGCTATTTCGTGAGCTGGGCCTCTCGATGGTCATGGACTGCTGTGGCACTTGGCTATCGGTGCTAATGCCCAAACCCGCATAGATTTCCTTCATCACAAATAGAATGGTATCCTCTGAGCCCCTGTTATATGAAGTACACAACTAGAAATAAGCTTCACCTTAATGAAACGAACAACTCACCAATAGCAAACGTGGCTGCTCAGTGCGAAGATATATTCGTTGATGAACTCCAGCGGCGCCTCCTGCAGCACATAGTCCACGCGTTTTGAGTCGTTCAATTTACCTAATGGAAAGTCGAGCTCAACGAATTCAGGATCTGATGCCGTCGTGGACTCGGAGTCGGTGCGGTTACGCCCTTTCGTCGAAGTGGTTGTCGTTGACAATTCATCCTGGCCTTCAATTGGCTCTTGGAATACCTGCGAAGAGCTCTATAAAATTGGTTAGCCAAGGCCAGTTTGGCTCCAACGCTGCTTTGCTTTTATCTTACTGAGTGTATTTCCTTTTCCAGGGACTCCTCGGCCTCCTTTTTGACCTTGGTGACTGTGGCCAAGAAATTGACGCTGTCTAATGTGGTTTTGAAAGTGTCCATGAATCTTTGCTTTATGTCCGCTCCAACGCGCGTCATTGTCTCTTTTAGTTCCAGATGCATGCGCTTGCGTCCTTTATGATGTGGAATCAGTACCGGGCGGATGCCCTTCATGTCTGGATTGACCAGCGCTTCAATGCGATAAGCTACTGGATCAAACGGATGGAATATATTGTAAAACCCTGGACAGGTGGGTAGCCGAAAGTCGAGCCCGAGTTTATCGATGCCGCGTATGGTCACAAACATGCCAATTGGAGAGCCCAAAGCGAAAAACTTCTTGGGATGGAAAATTAACTGCGTGTAGTTAATCACAGGCTGTCCAGTTCCCACCATTCCCATACCCATGGCATAGCTGACCTGCTTGGGAAGCATTTGATCATTGTTGGGAATTTGTACGTGCTTCAATTCGGTGCCCTGCTTTTGTGGCAGTTGATCCGGATTCTCCTGCCAAAAATTAAGCTTAAATATTACTTTATTTGTGGATAGCTAAGAATTGGCAAAGCAAGACTACTTTTTCACAATGATTAGAAATGATTTTGTTTGGTCTGGGTCTTTGAAATTTTTTTGGGGACGCGCATTTCCTTACCTTATTTTCCTCTTCACTCTCCTTGAGCGGCTCCTGGTGACACAGCAGATCGAAAAGTATAAGCGAGCCGAGACTATGGCCAGCCAGCGAAACACCGCCATTGAATTCGGGATGCCGCATGCGATACTTCAGATAAACCTCATTTAGTGCATCAGCCACCGTGTTCATGATCTTCTGACAGTACTTGGGACTGGTATAGAAGAGCACATCCAGCAATGTGTCGTTGGTGAAATTGCGCAATCGTGGTATGGATTCCAGAGTGATGGACTTAAGTTTCTCATCGATGCCCAGCTCCTCGGAGTGCAAATGGCCATGCCATTCAATGGGAAGCACCTCAACGCGACCCACCAGGCCCATGTCCGTGGAGTTTTTGTAGTGGGACTGCACCAGCTGTTGTGCAATGTTGCGAAAATCATCGACTGCAAAGCATTTTAAATTAGATAGTTTTCAATATGTTTGGGCTGTTGTTAATAAATGCACACTTACCGACTTCCTCGACATTGCGCATTTTCAGATCACAAGCGGAGCCGATGCCATGCACCATGAACAGCAAATGATCCACACGCTGAGATTCGCCCTGTTGTATTTTAAAATCATTTAAGTCCCGCTTGACAACCAGCGGCCGTGTTGAGCTTTGTACGCTGCCACCCCACGTGTCGGCGTTGGATGGTGGCATGAAGTGCACAATGACGCTTGGGCCATGCATGGTGACCTGCTCCCCATTGGCCAGGGGTATCTTTCTATGCCATTCGTTCGTTTCCGTAGCATGTTTATATTCTAACTCCAGTGCGGTTGCAGTTTGCTCTGCATAGGGCACGTACTTTCCATCCCCGGCCTTATAGAACCAGGAACAGCGTCGCACCTCAATGGCTTTGCCCTCCCAGAAAACGGGCGTCTTGGTGCGCTCTTTAATGTTAACATCATAGCGACCACCCTCTACGGGTACGATGCGCAACGAATCGGCGTCATCTGTGGGTGGTAAGAGGGCGTATAAAGAATTTGATTATCAGATTTGCGATAAGCCGATTTCAAACTGTAGTCAAGCATATATATTTTATAAGGTTTGTCTTTTGACGGGGAAATTCCGATTGAAACGTTTTTGCATGTTTTGATATAGCTGCTGTTTTGAATTTCTAAATTTACACTAATTAATTAACACATTTTTCGTACTTACCGCTGTTCAGGCTAGTCTCCAGTAGGGCCGAGTCATAGTGACTAAATGGAGTCCACACAAACTTTCCATCCACGATGCGTTTGTAAAACCAATGGGGCAGTACGGGCGTATAAACCTGGTAAAACAAGGTAGAAATAATTTCAAGTTATTTTAAAGAGCTATATGATAGATTAGTCAGTTGCTAATGAAATGTTACTCATATGGAGCATAGTGAATTAATTAAATCGATTTGGTGAGAATATCGTGAAAGACGAACAAGTTTTCCAGTCCGACATATTTACTGCATGCAACAAAAGGTCGGATCTATCTAAGTTTTCATGTAGGAATACTTTTGCACAGATACAAACAGAAGCTCATAGATCGAATTAATATATATGATTTTTAGGAAATAGTTGACTTACGATTGTATCGACTGGTGGCATTATAGCCACACTCTTATCGTTTGCCATAGTCTGTTGCAGCTGTTGCAGGATTTCTTCAGGCAGTTCGCCCTGTGGTAACTGGCGTAGATATTCCGCCTGACGCTCGGGCTGATGAACGCCTATTGGATTTGGGTTTGCCGGCGCTGCTGTCGAGAACTCCGAGCAGGCGGACGATGGTGGCTCGACTTGATTTGAGACAGATGTTTGGGAGCGTTGCTCGAATTGTTTGGTGGGCAAGCCGCTGTGAACAATATCGTATTTGAGTTCGCCTGGCGCGGCTGGCTGATCCTGCAGCGGTGGATTGTTAAAGAAATTCTGTATGCGCTGATCCTCCTGCTGTCCCTGCCCGCCTGCGGCAAAATGATCAAAGAAATTGGCCGAGTTACAGCCAGTCGTCAGCGGCTGTGGCTGTGGCTGTGCGGCTGGCGCTGCTGCCTCTTCCGTGCCACCGAAATAGCCAGAAAATGAGTTTAAACTAGAATTTTGATAGTTATTGCCGATCGAATTTTGGTTATGCTGCGTGGCTTGCTGCGAATCGCTGATTAGTTGTTCAAAGCCAAGTGCCTGAGTGGAATGGCGCTTGATCTCGTCCCCGAGAGGCGGCTCCTCAATCAATGCAGGCGGCGCAACACCACTCGATGGCGGCAACTCTGGAAACTGACCGGCCACCTGCTGGGTTGCTTCTTGCGGTGCTCCGAAGAAGTTGCAATCGCTGCTGTTCGCGGCAGGCGTAAAGAAGCTGAGCAAGGGCGAAGGAGCAACTGATGAAGTTGCGGTTGCGGCTGATTCGATGGTTTTGCGGAATGGATTTGCCTGTGAGGAGGCGTCCGACTGCTTTCTGCTTGGTGGGCGTGGCGGCGGTGCTAAGGCTGGGACAGTTTCTGTCTCTGGCAGCACAGGCTCAATGGTCTGTGCCTCGAAGAGAACGTTAGCGTTCGGTTGAGTGCTCGGTGCTACGAATCCTATTGGCGGCGGCAATAGCTCCTGTGGCAGAGGCGTTGTTATTGTCTGCGCAAAAGGATTAAAGAATGTTGTGGTTGTCTGAGTGGTAAGCGCAGCGCTGGGTTGCTCCGCCTGTGCTGGCGGCGCAAACAAATCGCCTGTGGTTGGCCCTGGATCCGTTGATTGGAGCGCTGCTGAATCTTTTTCTTGCTGTGTTCCACCTGTTGTCGGTGGTGCAAAGAGATTGGTGGCGGTAAGGATTGGCTGTGGCACGCTTGCTGCTACTGGCGAAGCGAGTTTCTCACTCGTTGTGTCTACGTCCACTGAATCAATTGATCCTGGTGGGTATGGCTCTATACCTTGACGCGTCTCAGCCTTAGGTGCTGGTGGAGATGCTGGCACTAATCCTTGATCAAAGCCAGTGGACACACTGCTGGGCACTTTTTGTGCTGGTGGATATAGGGCAAGTCCTTGCGACACTTCTTGAGCGAATGCAGTCTTAAGGACTTCTTGACTTGGCTCTGGTTTGGTTGATGTACCGCTTTGTTCTTCTGGCGTGAAGAGTGCGTTTGTTGTTGGCGTATTTTCTTGTCCTGATTCCGATGGTGGGTTTCTGTCTAGAGCTGTAGCAGACACTTGTGGAGTGAAGAGTGGTGCTGTGAGTCCTTGTGGATATATGGGAACTTTCTGAATGGATGTGGCTGTAAGTGACTCTTCCTGTGGTTGAACTAAGGAGCTGTTTGACTCTGGAACCTGTGTATGCGGTGTCAAGTGGGAGCTGGTTGTATTTGCTTGAGATAAAGAGAGTGCTTGCGAAGCCGCTGATCCAGGGAATAGATTGCCTTTCTGGTCTGAATCGGCTGTTACTGACACAGGTGTAAAAAGTGAAGCACCTGGTGCAGATGCTTCCTCAGCTTGCGCTGGCTGAAAGTGCTCTGTTCCTGTGATTGTTTGTGGCGTATAGAGTGAAGCTGGTGGCGCAGTTGGTGTTGCTGGCGCAAACAGAGGAGCTTCTTGGCTTACTGGCGCTACAATCGGAGGTGGAGGTGCAAATAGGGCAGCTTCTGCTGCCTGTGCTCCAGTAAAAGGATAAAATATGGGCGCTTGTGCTGCTAAGTTTGCAACTGTCTGCTGACCAGCGAGTGCTGTGGTTGCTGCAGTTTCCTGTGCTGTCAGTGGACTCTTGTAGAGGCGCGTACCCTTCTGCAGGCGATACGAGGACTGTGTAGGCCCGGCAGCTGGTGGAGGTCCCGCTACCGCTGATGCTGATCCAAATGCTGGAGTGCTCTCGACTAAAGCCGGTGGATAACCGACTATCGGTGGATGACCGACTGTTGGCGGATGAGCGACAGACGTTGGCTGACTAAATGCTGGGGGCAGGGATACAGGCGTTGGTTGAGCAACGGCTGGTGGTTGGCTAACTGCTGGTGGAGGGGCAGCTGTGGCTGGCGTAAAGAAACCACCAGCTGACTCTGGGATGGAAGGATTAAAGAAACCTCCAACTTTGTGTGGGGCTTCAGTAGGTGCAAAATAGCCAGTAGCAGAGGTCGGCGCTGCTGATGCTGGCGTAAAAAAGTTTGTTGGCGGCTGAGGGACAGCTGCGGAGGATGTGCTTATGTCAAAGTAGCCACCGGAATCCGCAGGATAGCTGACAGATGGCGATGGCTCGTTGGTTCTGCCTGTGGCCGATTGCACGAGACCCGAGATATTCTGTAGTACGCCAGTAGGCACCAGACTGGTAAGCGAAAAAAGACCACCAACCGACTTGCGTTCCTCTTGAACGGTTGGTGCAGGCGGATGGAAGGCGTCTGCCGCTGGTTGTGGCGAATATGGTGGTGTTTGGAAGGGCGTAGCAGCTGGCACTGGCTGCTGTTGCTGCTGCTGTTCGGAGAGCCCTGGTATGGGCGCGTATAGCTTCTTTCTGGCGCTGATGCGATATGTGTTCTGTCCACCCGATGTGGGCGGCACGGGCAAGGCGCTAGCTCCTAAACTGGACACCTCTGTGGGCGCATAGAATTTTGGTGGTTCTGGGGCAGCTTCACCGAAGAGAGCCGGTGGTGCGGCGTAGAATGGAGCAGGTGCAGCAGCTGCTGGTGGCTGCTGATTCGCTTGTTGAATATAAGTTGGCTGTATGTCCAATTGGGGCTGTGTGGAGGACGCCTCGTCCGTCTCCCGAGCGCCCGCGTATATGCGTTTCGAGAACGTAGAAAATACGTTAGATGCCACCGAGGGCAGCGCTCCAAATGAAGACGCCGCCTGGCTAAGCAATGAATCTGCAGCAAGAGGCGGCTCTAGCAATGGATTTACATTGGCTTCCGCAGTGCTCTGGAAGGGATTGATGGATGCGTTCGCTGTCCCTGTTGCTGAGTCGTCGCTGCTGCTGGCGTTCAAGTTGATCTCGTCAAGCGTTTCGTTATCGTCAATTATTGAGGGTTGTCCAACGGTCACCAGAGTTTTGGGCTCTGCAAGTTATACAAAAAGGTAATAAAATGAATTATGCTCAAACTTTAAGTTTCCGGCAATCATTCGCGTCTGCCACCCAATATGCTAATCAAAATCAATGCGGCCTCAAACAGGTTGTTATCTATCGCTCAGTCAGAGACTATGCTAAAGCGGAACATCTATTCAAAGTCAACAATCAATATCATAATTACCGATCAATAGAATTTACTAGACTGAATTCGATTTTTCTTTTTATAAATATATGCCATGCTTTTTTTTTAAATGTTTCCATTCCCAAAACTTTATCAATACTTTCTAGCCGTATTATATTTGACGTAACTTCTTTTAATGAGTATATAAAATCTGCTCAAAAAAATTCTTATAGAAAAGCAAACGCCTTGTTGCAAATTATGCTATATAAAGAGAATAGTAATATTTGTTTATATTCACAGATATTTAAATTTTTAAAAGTTTTTTATTAGTTAACAAAGTTCAGCGTTAATAAATTAGTTTTAATCATAACCGGTTTGGAATCTGCTTTTAAATTGTTTCTGTAACTCGAACAGATTTCCGTTCTATTTATTTATTTTTTCAATTTTATTGAATTGTATTTTAATCTGTTTTAGAAACTTTATCAAAAGCTTTCTTTAAAAACAAATGGTATTTTTGACACTCATTGCCCAATTGTCCATCATTCACATTGATTGGAATATCAAATAGAAATAGATGCCTGTGCTCGGGCTGGTCTAAGTCTCATAAAAAGCCAAAAATTGGCATTAGCCGAGCTCAAATGTCATGACATTTGAATGCGCCAAGAAGAAGTTGTTAGTTTTTTGCAGGTTTTCGTTTGCATTTTTTTTATTTGTTGCCATCATCTTTGGGTGTGTGTTAGTCGACTTCGTTCGACCAGAAAGAAAGTCATCGCAATTGGAGATGAAGCTGGCTGAGGGCTTGGGGCTGATGCCATGCCATAGAAAACGTGCCATTTGGCTGGGCAAGCGGCGGTGGAAAGAATTCACCTCGATCTTAAAACGTGATTCGGACTGTGGACTGTGGCTGTGGCTGTGACGGCCTTTGGGGCTTTAACACCTTGTTGTAGCCGCTGTAACCAGTGTTCAGGTATTCCAAGCATTGCAATTTGTACTCGTAAATATTTATGCTCGCATTGCGATCGCTTGCCAGCTGCACATGGCTAGCTTATCTTACAGTCAGCTTTTACGATTAAGCTCACAGAGTTCTCTGATAGTCTGATTTTTACTGTTGCATAACTACGATTGTTTAATGCTGTCAGCTTGCGAGCGATAGAGCAGGTGCCTGATATAACAAAGATCCAGTTAATTCAAATGCTCACGAATACTTTAAGTACTTTATAGTTTTATAAGATACGCGTTTTAACGTGTTATCGATAACTTGAAAGGGGAAATTGAAAACAAACAATTTGTCTTAAGGGCCTGTACAAAGTTTTATTCAATGTTGGGTTTGTTTGCATAAGTCTTTTTTATATAGATTAGTCAGAATATTTACTTGCATCGACCAGATACGCAGATATGTAAATGAAACACTGCGCGTGGCACAAAAAATAGATAAGTGCTACGGAGGGGAGGGAAACAGAGTTATGAGATAAGTATTGTTAAAGGAAAATATATATTATAAAGTGCCATCGATAACTTTTAGCTTGTTGCTACAGGGCAGAAATATTAAAACAGCTTTACATAACGAAATGTAATTAAGCAGATTTTTGCATATTTAACAAAAACCATTAGCAAAACTTGATAGAAATAATAGACAACCTGTAATCGAGAGAAATCTACTATTGAATTGTCAAGTGTTCATAAACCTCAAAGAACGATAAGTTTGAACGTTTTGTTAAAGTTGATTTCAACTTAAGTTAACAGAAATTGTGCGAAGAAACAAATCGAGTAAATAGGTTATGAAAGATAATGAGAGCTTTGCTTTATGCGTTCTACCTGGACTTTTTGAATATCCGTAAAGAGATAACCCAGCAGAAAGTGACAAAAAAGATGATATATAGATAGGATGACATGTAGACCATAAGCAAAAACGTTGCAGTAAAAATCGAAATTACAACTGAAAGATTATAAATAAATGTGTTAATTTGTAACTGTTTTTTTACCGGACACTTTTTGCCGTGTAGTTATTGTGAGGTGTTCGTATTATGCCATATTTTCCATATCTACACGGTATTGCGAGGCACTTGACATTGTCGTTTTTTTTTTTTGGGTTTGTTTTCTGCGTTGGCGCTGACACTTTAAGCGGCGTCAGCAATTGTTTGACTAATGTAACTCCGAATGGCGACCAAAAAGCAAACAAATACAACAAATGACAATGAAAACAACAACAGCAAATAGCTTAAAACAATGTTTTGTTATGGATTGTATTGGAAAACGATTTGTAAGGGGAACGTCGGCTCCAACTCATTGAATAACAGCGAAAATTTCCAGTTTTGTCAGGGTAAGTTTTTGTTTTTATTTTATTTATTTGTCGTTTTTTATTTTATTTTTAGTTTAATATTTACAAAAGGCCGCAACAAACGACAATGACGCATTTTTGACAAATTGTTAAAGCAAATATACGCTTGCCTAACCGCAAAGTCTAGGCACATAAGAAAAGTAGAACAACGCAGTTCAAATATGGCCCGAGCGCGCACAAAAAGCATAAAAAAGAAATGAAGAAGAATTCGCTTCGGCATGACATCATAACGATCATAAACGAATCGAGGCAGCATAAGCACTTAAGGCAGCACAAAAAAAAAAAAAAGAAAAACAAAACAAAAAAAAAAAAAAAACCCGTCGCTGCCGGCTGCTCCAAGTGCCTGCACATAATGGCACTCAAATAAAAACAATTAAGGTCCACATAAGCACGTCAAGAGACGATGAAATCATTTGCAGGATACACACAACACACAACACACAACACACAACACGCACACACAGCGCACAACCAATAAAGATGCCCCCGAAAAGATTGCCAACAATTTGGGTTTAAGCGCTGGCGAAAAGGCTCGTGCAGGTCGCATGCCAAAAATGAGGGGACCCAAAAAAGAACAAGACAGAAAAAAAAAATGTATAATGAAAAAATAAATAAATAAATGAACACCAGCTTGGCATTTTTGGCATTGAACCCCGCGGCTACGAAATGCCCGAAAAAATGAAATCAAAATAAAACTCAAGAAAAATGCGTGCTTGGAACTGTTTTGGAGACGATGCTCGAGACGGTTTGTCTGCCAGATGATATAAATAAAATGCACGATTTTTCTATAGCCCACACAAAAAGTAAAACAAAAAAGCAAAAACAAATAAATAAGTTAAACAAAATAAGCTAAGCTTTTTTGTCTTGTCTGATGTCCGTTGCCAAATCATTTACATACTTTGGTTACCAAATCGCATAAATGGAGGGCTTATAGAACATTTATTAGGGCTAATATGGACTTTTAGATTATAGCTATCGATCCCAACATTAATATATGTATGTATCAAATGGAATCAGGGAAATGTCTTATACGTCTTTTATTATACGAGCTTTGGAAAAGTATGGTTACGACAATGGAAATAAGCAGAGTGTAGCACAGTTCAGAGCACATTCCATGTGCCTGCTCATATCATCATAAAACAAGTATTCATGCCCATGGTCGCAGGCACAAAACAAAAGACTTAGACAACGAACTCAGGTAGCAGCGAATTCAATGCTTTATTTTTGGAGGACTTAGGAGGGCATAGTTGATGCCTCTGACACCGGGGTAATTCCAGCAAATTCGAATTATGTGAGGTCTGACTAGCCACCCCATCCCAAAGCCAAGTACACGCCCAGGTGTAGTCTCACTTGTGACGCATTTGAGGCACTGGCTGGTAATTCCAATGTAGATTCTTGCGCCTTACCTGAATAATCTTATCAATAATATGCCAACGGGGTGCGCTGTGTTTGCGCCGTGGAAACGCATTGTTTCTATGTCCGTTTGCAACCAATTGTTAAATATTTAAACAATTTATGAGCTAAACACAATTTTAAGCACAACTACAACTTAAGTTCGACTTGATGAACTGCGACTACAAAAGGGCGTGTAATTAGGGAACTTCGCTTTAGTAGCGCGCCGCTTGTTAACCCGTTAATAAGCATACGAGTATCAAGTTTGATCGCCCACGTAAGGATATTGACAGTTATTAAGTATTTTATACTATATAATCGCGACTTGCACGGACTCTCACCAGTACCAAAAGTGTAAATCGTTTATTGGGTCTCGAGTAAATTTTTATCGTTTAGCACTTTGCAAACGGACAACAACAACAACAAAAGGGAACTTGTCTTTATAAGTGTGTTTTCAATCAAATATATCGATCAGCGCAAATTTAGCGCTAATCAAATATATTGATCCATATGCGAGTGTTCGCTAAATTCACGAAACGATTGCCAAATATTTAACTTCAATCAGTGTATACATATATGGCTGTACATTTTACTTGCCACAAAAAGAAACAAAATATTGTGTAAATAAAAATACAACAAAATCGATTGCAAAATTATAACGAAATCGCGAAATGAAGAAAATTGCGTGAGCCGCATAAATTCTCAACGCAAAATGTGCAATAAATAAAATTGCTGAAAGTGGGCGCAAAACAAAATTTTTACATTTACATAAAGTAAAAATAATAAATGAATTATAGAGCGTGAAAGAAAAGCTAAAAATAAATGCGTTATATAAGTTTGAATCATTTAAATGGACTGGGTAAGCGGTTCCAGTTGTAGTCGGATTCATTCAAGATTCCAACTCTGGAAATGAACGTCCTTTGAACGAATTTATTTACTTATTATACCCTGAACCCATTGAAAATGGTTAAAAAGGGTATATTGTATTTGTGCAAAATGCAAATGTATGTAACAGGCAGAAGGAAGTATCTCCGACCCCATAAAGTATATATTCTTGATCAGCATCAATAGCCGAGTCGATCTAGCCATGTCCGTCTGTCTGTCCGTTCGTCCGTCCGTCCGTCCGTATGTATGAACGCAAGGATCTCAAACCCATAAGAGCTAGAGACTTGAAATTTTAGATGTAGGTGCTCCTAGTGTCTGCGCAGATCGAGCTTGTTTCCGATAATCGATAACTTACTCCGTTTCAAAGTAATCGATAAAAATGTATATCGAAATCCTGTTTTTTAAGCAATTTTTGTAAATAATAAGAGCTATATATCAAGTATCTTTCATTTTATACCTATCGCCACCTCCCCGCTACTCTCTATCTATAAGCGCGCGCTGCATTTGGTGTTGGAATAAGAGGATTCAGGGTGTCCCTTAGTCTGGAGCTCCCGACTAGAGCCTCTTACTTGTTTTTATATATATATTCAATCTAAATAATCTCTTACACTTAACTGGAAAATGTAAAATGTACCCAGACTTAATATAAATATCTTGTTCGACTAGAAAAGACTCGTGTGGATTCTTTTACATGCTATAATTAAAAATTCAACGAACCACAAACTCCGAATCCGCAACCTACTTGTGAGGCACTTTTTTTTTGGAAACTCAGCCGAACGCACGTAGGTCATAACGCGTACACGGATTTATGTGGAAAAAAAATTAAGGCAACAACAACAACGGCTAAAATTTTGCCCAAAAAGAAGATGAGACGGAGACATATTTTGTTGTTGTCATAAAAGCGACAACATCATTTAAAAACCTCGCGAAAAAAGGCTAAACAAAAACAACAATAAAATACAAGAAGCGCCGTAAAAAACACACTTGCAGAACACTGAATACCCTTTCAGGCATGATTACGCAGGCAGCTAAAATGTTCAGCGGACAAGGGTTCAGATCGCGTAACCATTTTCGACATCTATGCACGCGGGTTTTCTGAAACTTTAACAAGAACGATCAAAATGTATTTTTACTAAGAAATTAAAAATGTTGAAAATGCAAGTGCAACAACATCAAAATAAATCTGTCTTCCATCTTCTAAAAGGCAAATCAAAAGAACAGTTTGAATTTGAACCGGCGAGTTCGATTCCTAAGCCCCGCACAGGCTCAGAGCGTCACGTTTGCACTCGCGCAAATTCCATTCGCAAGTGTGGAAAGTTTGTGGAAAACAATTGTGTGCGTAATTTCGATAGGTTTCTTAACTAGTTTAGAAATGATCTTTTTAAAGATTAATAAACGCGTGCTCATTTTCAGCCTAGGGCTTCAGACCACGACACTTAAAGGGCCTTAAATGAAAATGGTTCTGAATTAGATGGGAATGAAAATCATTCTAGGACGTTTTTTATTTTATTAATTTAACTGTTTATAGTTGGGATAAATTTTCTACGTCTGGTGAAGAAAAAACTTGCCCGGGAAATACCAAGTAGTAAAATATATATTTATAACTTATATTCTGTGATTCCCTCTAAATGTTGTGACAAAGTTATAATTTTCATTGCTAGTATTTGCAAGAATACAAAAACAATGTTTGCTTGAAATAGCACGACAAAATGTCTCGTGAAATTCAAAAGAATTAAAATACTTAGCGTATAGTATTTCTCGTTGGCTCTTGCTGTTCATTTTGCAAACGCTTTAGTTTTAAGTGCAACATTGAAAGAACCTTGAGACGCCAACACAATGAACAAGCCTCAACGCGACTTTTAAAGTAAAGAAATTTAGCAACAAAGAAAGCCAAGTTCCAGTATTATTATTTTATTTTATTTCGTTCATTTTGGGCGTCAGGTCCATTAGTCATAGGACTTCGATTGTTCGAATGCCATATCAAAGTTTGTTGCGCACGTCGAACAGTTCCGCATGTATTTATTAAGTTTAAGTACGTTTTTATTGATAGGCAAATCGATCGCAGCCGGCTTCACAGCGGGCATGTTTATGAGTTTTACGAGCCAGACAGAGCCACGATATTAAATTCGTTACACGCTCCATTTTCAACGCTGCGCCGGGTATTCGAACTTCCTCCTACAAAGTGTGACAGACCTCAGTTTGCCTTGCACATTATAGTTACTTTTTTTTGGCATGTAGTTTAATGGCTTTAGATGAGCATTATTTTTATTGTTTTTGTTTAAATTTTTTCATTTTGAATGCGTTTTATGACAGCAGCCAATAAAAAGGTCAACGTGCAAAGAACTCTGTCACAGAAACCATAAATAAAAGTATTTTAGTTTGAGCTAGAGACAATGAACATTGTTAGTATACCTCTACAGAACTGTTTTGAATATTTGTAGTGCTCGTATACACACATAAGCTATAGAGAAAAACTACCATGAGGATATAAAGGGATTGGTATACTATAGGTATGGAGATGATATGGATATAAATATAGCTATTCTCCAAATCTTAAAAAGTTTCTGTTGATAAGAAGATGTAATCTATAAATATAATACATATTGTCCACTTATTTATAAGAAAAAGAGCAGTCTCCGGCAGATGAATTGCAAACGTAAAAGTGAGAATTTGGTTTTAAACCAAACTAAATACCTTAAGCGCATTGAAGTTTTTGCCAATGCTGTTGCAAAGTTAAATGTTAGTTTAAACAAATTGAGTATTAATTCTGAAAATTACTAAAATATTGTTTTTGGACAGCAAAGGGTATCCCTTATTTCAAAACCAGTGTGATAGGTATCTTGATAGTCAATCAAACTCGAATAGAGATATTTCTTGATTGTTTTAGTTTGAAAAAAACACTAACACTACATTAGCATCATACCACACATAGATACACATGGCGCCTAGTCAAGTTTGGGGGCCAGCACGTTGCCACTTTATCAGCATCACGCTCTTCAGATTCCAACTAAACAGAGCGAAAAAGACTGAACGCGGCTGCTGCTGCTGTCAGCATCGACGTCAGCGTCGGCAGCGCTGATCGAGCGGAGTTGAGCTAAGTTGAGTCGAGCTGAAACCGAACACTGAGCGTGGTGCTTAGTTGGTTTGGTTTGTTCGCTGGTCGCCGTTTCTGTGTTGTCTGCTTTCAGTTTCATTTGAGACGTCGTCGCGGCCGCAAGTGTTGAAAACAGCTCGAAAATATCAACAAAAACAACAACGACAACAACACGCAACGTGTGTGTCTCAACTAAATAGCATAAAACAACAACAACAACACACGAAAAATAACAACAAAATATATAAACGGGTTAATCAATATACGAGTACAACAAACGCAACATCACGTTGAATTTTGAGTTTTTTTTCTCAGATTTTTGTTTTTCGTCTGCCTGCACTCAAGATTCAAGACTGCATAAAGTGCAAGTGGTTGCTTTTTATTGTTATTATTATTGTTGTTGCTTTGCATAAGCGAGGTAATTCATGAACAATGCAAAGAAGTGCGCAAAATGCATAAATAAAGTGCAATCGTTTTACATATTGAACAAATTCAATAATATACCAGCTTGCCTGCTAAACAAGTTCGTTGCCTAAGTCATTTGTTTGCCAGACGCCCGCCAGTTCCAACTATCCATACTTTCAAAAAATTTAATTATTTATAATACTCGCAATTTATTGCTAATATATGCAATTTTGACCGTCCAGCTCGCCACGTCAACAAGAAGTCGCATAAAAGGCAAGTGGTGTACAACAAAAAATCAAGAAACAAAAGCAAAAAAAAAATCAAAAGAATTTTGTGCTCGAAATGCCAAATGTCACAAAATATAAATAAGTAAATGCACATAAATCAAATAACGATCTAACACAGATATATTAAACAACATTAAGTAAACAAAACAAAGCATTTACAAAATTACTGCGTTTTCAATGTCAAGAAAAATCAACAATAAAACAGCAGCTGCTCGACGGCGCGTGGGTTCCTCTGAAGGGTTCGAACGTCGTCTAAGCTCGAACTGACACAAATTGAGTGAATTTTTAATATGGCAATTGCAATTTTTGTTGTTTGAATTTCTAAAATAAACACAGCTTGCTAGCAACTAACAAGCTGTAACTAGGCGTGTTAAGCTATCACAAATTGGTATACCCTTCTCTGACTGCATTCAATGAGAAGTCGCAAAGTTGTGCCAGGCTAATTTTAAGATTTGTTGTCAAAAGTATTGAATATTGTGCTCTATGCAATCTCTTAAAATATATATGCAGTAAACAAACATTATTGCCCCTAGGGTTAGGGTATATAAAATACAAATAAAAAGTGTGCAAAAACGCAATTTGAATTTATAATTTTTGCAATTATTTTCATTAATTTGTCGAGCAGTAAAAAAGCCAGCCAAGTGATATAAAAATCATAGCGCATATCTCAAATCTTTACGCGCTATGTGAATTACATTGCGCCCCTCTCTCCCCCCGCCGCCCCACCCGCAATCGCCCAGCCAGCCAGAGGGAAATCGAATAATTGCGCGTTTCTAATTTGTTTATAGAATTTAAAAAAAAAATAAAAAATATCAGCTGCCGCTGCTGATTTATGAACTGACGCAGCCAGTTTTTTTTTTAATTTGCTGTTCGCTGTTGTCTTTCTTTAATTAAAAAACAAATTGCCTATAAATAATAATAAACAAATTACCGCCTGAGCTCACACTTCAGTATCAAATCGGATCTGTTCAGTTTGTTACGTTCACTCGCAGAATTAAAAGTCTCACGTCAGCTGCAATCGAAAAGTGAAATATTGGGTTCTCTCTGATTGATGTCAGAGTTAAGATCTTGATGATGTTGCCCATGTTGTTGATTAAAATAAGCACGTCTCATTTGAGCGATGGAAAGAATTGAAGGCTTTGCGGTCTCTTAGTGATGGCACGTAAATATTTTTTGGCGACTTAGATCCAACCGATAGTTGGGATAAATATGCTATTTAGTTCTCGAAAACGCATTTTTCGAATCGAAATTTATATGTTTTATCAAAGAACTTTTTTTAAAATATATGTAAATAATACTTAAAACTAAATATTAAGTTTGCTAATATATGTGCTCATACCATACAAGGATCGATCGACATTTATATGGCAACATTATAATATCGTAATAATCGAAAAAAGATGTATTGAAAGTACGGTAAAGTGTTATTAGGCACATGAAATCCTTCGGAAATTCTCTCTCAGCCTTGTATAAAAGCTTTCTTCTTAAAAGATGATAAGTTGTAAATAAGCTGATAGTTGTTATTATAATTTTTGTGTGCTTAGTTTTGATTATAAGTGGCAAAATGAGCTGTGTTACAGGCGATTAGCGATGTTAGCAACTGATTTCACGCTTTAGAGAACAGAAGGACTGAACTCAAAACGATCTTTACATTGCATAAAGATATAGATATTATATATATATATATATATATATATATATATATATACATTGACATAGAAGGACTGATCTGAAAAAGAAAAGGTCGTTTTCAGCTCATATATATATAGTATATATATATGCCTATATGCTATATGTATCGCTTATATATATATAAATATTACCAGATGGTGCTCGGGTCAAATAAACATTGTTTAAAATTCAAGTTATTTGTGTAACGCCAAATTTAGAAATTATCAAATATAGGTATGGAATTTATTTATATTTTGTTAACCTGACGTTTTAATGTGTTGTTTAATTCAACAATTTTGCAGTTTAAATTAAATAAGCAATTTGTTTTTACGTGGGTTCAGACCCTTGACTCATAAAAAGCTTAACTTTGATTGAGAACACAAAATTTCATGCATAAAAATTGAAAATGACTGCTGGATTTGAACCGGCGACTTTCCGACGCTCAGACCCCTGAGACCAAGCAAGCTCATTTGACCCTTAAAGTTGTTTCTGATAACTGTGAACCCCATTTTCCCAACTTGGCGCAAAAGTTTTCCAAAACCCCATCTTGGACCCAAGAGGAAGCTTCTAAGCTGTGCTTTTAATGTTGTAGCATCTCCTGATATTTCTTAAATTTGTTTTTAGATTGCAGTGCTGCATTTTACTCCAATCCAAAACGTGCTTTAATGGCTTGAAAAGCTTTAATAAGAGACTTTTGAAATTGATTTATGAATGAAAGCAGCGCATATTCGATAAAAAGCGATACGCGTTCAATTGACAATCGAACGTGTCATTGTTGCATGTTCGCATTTATTCTCAATTGAAAGCGGAACTGCATTTAATCTTGGCTTCGTTTAGAGGAATGTATGGGGAATTTTGTGTCATGGCAACAGCAGCGCCCAAATTCTGCCTCTAGCGACCTCTCTTCTATTAACGAACCGGCTTCGAAAAATGCGCATTGACCTTGCAACGCCTGAAAAATTTACAAATCAATTTTCGAATTAAAAAACGCGTCGAGCGCAGCTGCCAAAAAAAAAGAAAAGAAAACGCTCAAAAAACGAACACAGAATATTTTTACTTAATTTGTTTATTTACGGATATACAAAAAAAAAAAAAACGCGCAACGTTTCAGTTTTTAGGAGTTTTAATATAGCGTGTATTTCTTTATAATATACACATATATTTTGTTTATTGTCGTTTTTTTTTTTGCATATAACTAATGACAATTGTTAGGATGAGTTGACCACGTTGTTGCATACATCACGAGACACACAAAACACTGAAGAGCCAAGAAATCAATCATTCAAATTGATTTGTTGCTAATTTATTATTCAAACAAGACGCTCTTCAACTCGAAACCAATAAACGCAAAATGCATTCATCAGCAAAAAAAAAAAACGTTAAAGTAAATAAAAAGAAATACATTATCTGGCATATATATATATATTTATTTAAATGTTGTTGTTTCCATGACGCGCAATCCAAGTGCTAATTGCATTTAGTTAATTAAATGTTAAAAGTTGATCAAATTGAGCGCAACAGCATTGAATATTGCGAAGACATATTCACAACAAAACATTTCGGGACTGCGCGAGTGGAATATACCCTTTAACAAGATATAAAGTTCACTCAACAATATTTGTTGAAATTTTGAATGTAATCTTTCTTCATCCCGAACCGAGAAATTTTCATAGAAAGTTTGGATGTTAAGTATTGTCATTGAATAGTTGAAGTACTTGGTATTAGATAATTGGTTCTTTCAGCATAGCACATACATTTCGACAGCTTTATTATACCCTTCCTTTACCCACTTTTAATGGATACAAGCGCATTAACACGCCAGGTTTAATCGAGCATAGGCATCAGCCTTACTTAGTTATTATTGTTTTTGTTTTAGTGATAGCTTTATGGGGCCTAAAAACATGTCTTCATAAAGTAGTTGTCAAATGTTGTTGCTGCACGCTTTAATCATTTGCTAATGTCGACTCGAATCAAGCGCCGCGTGCTCTTCGTTTTCCCCGGCTGCAGCAGGTTTCGATTAAAAGCTTCAGAAAACGAAATAAAACAAAAACCTTGACCATCTCGTGGATTTGTTAGTTTGTTCGTTATTTTTTTTTTCTTTTCTCACAATCCATTTATACATTTTTCTAATGCGCTACTCAATTTGTTGACGGGGTTTTTGGTTTCTTTAGCTGCTGTTTGGCTTCTTTTTTTTTTTTTTGCAAAGAGTAACATTTCTCCAGCTTTAAAATTGCGTTTACACAGCATTTAATTTGTGTTTTCGTTGTCGTTTTTTGCGCTTATATTTTTAGCATTGTTAATGTATTTAGGCTCGTTCGCTTTTTATGTTTTACATTGGCTCATGTTCATGAACATGACTTTTGGAAAATATTTCGCTTGCCGTTTATCATGTTTCACACTGAAAAGTGCGTGGTAAGCGGATTTTATAAATTTGCCCCCACATAACAAGCTTTTAATATCAAATAATAAAATGATAGACTGTTAAATACCACACATTAGTGTAGGGAAAAGAACTTCGAGTGCAAGACATTTTTAAGACAATCACCTTAATAAAAAATACATTTACTAATAAATAACTTTATCATTAAATTACAGGTGATTAGGTCTTGTATTAATTATTGTCTTGTTTAATTTGAGATCTTTTTTTAGATACACGCTTTGTAATATTTTTTAACATAATTCCCTCCGTTTGCATTTAAAGCATTATAAATAGGGCTCAATTTGATAAACTCATTTTTCGTCTTTGAATCCCTCTACCTCATCTTTTCTCTCTCCCTCTCTCTCTCTCTCTCTCTATCTCTCTTTCATTCTCTTACTCTCTCTCTCTCTATCTCTCTTTCATTCTCTTACTCTTTCTCTCACTCTCACTCTCTCTGTCACACTCTCTTTCTATTCTCTCGCTCTCCCGCTCTCCCGCTCTCTCTTCAATTAGAACCAGCAAAAAATAGCTTAAATACCTTTCCAAAGAAGTTGGTTCCAAGTTTAATCTGTGTTTTTTTTGACTATTATCGATAATTAAATTGAAAATGATTTTAATAATAGGATAATTGTAAGCGCATTTCACTTTTTCGCATTGCGAAAGTGTTGAAACTATGAAAACAACGATAATTTAGCACAATTATTATTAATGATTTTAATAATGGCGCATAATTGCGTCAATTTAAAGAGCGGCAATCAATGAAGACCCGCTTTTGGTGGCTTTCAAAAAATGCTTGATTTATGACAATTGTTGTTGTTAATTGTTGTTTGCAGATATTTGGATGCTGATTGAGCAGAGCGAGGTGCTAAACAGAAGACTAATCTAAATATTCCAAACACATTCCGCTTCAATGATACTGCGAACGAGTAGCCTGTGCCTGCTGGGGCTGCTGCTGCTAATGCTGTTGCAGGCCCAGGTCGAGGGCAAGGACGAGGACTATGCTGGAGATGGCGGGGACAGCGCAAGCGGTGGCGGCAGTGATGATATTTATGAGCCAGCGCAGCAGGAGAGCGAGGTCGAGGCGGAAATGCAGCAGCACCGAAACAGCATAGAGGCCGACGAGAGTTCTCTGCCTGCCCAAGCGGTCAACATGATGCTGTCGATGGGGCAGCATCCAACCACGGACAAAGTGCCGGTGGCTGCCACAGAGACGCCAGTGCCCACAGCTGCTGTGGCAGCATCTACGGAGTACGATGAGAATACAGCGGCTGAGGTCATAGAGGATGCGCCCACACAGAAACAGGAGACGAAGGTCGAGAAACCCGCCAAGCATTCGCAGGAATATTACTACGATGAGATGCAGGATGAGGAGCAGCAGCACGACGAACTGCCTGAGCAGGAAGAGAAATCCACAGCCACAACCACCACAGTGCCCGATTATGTGCGCAAGGCCAAGGCGGAAAGATTTCCGCAGCCCGAAAACGACTATGCCGAAGAGGATATGATGGTGGAGCAGCAAACGCAGCCGGTTAGCGCGCCCAAGGAGCAGGAAGAGGAGACCAACTATCATGATGAGCCCGCACAGCCCCAGGCACACGTACAGCAGCTGCCCATGCACCGCAAAGCCAAGCCCTTCAAGCCCAGCTCCGATGAGTACTACTATGATGAGCAGTCGCACAGTGCTGAGCATCGCATCACAACCATAATACCGAGCACGACAACAACTACAACAGACGCACCTCTGCCAGTGTTGCAGGCGCGATTCGGTGGTTTCGCCGGTTTTGGGGGCTGGCCCGTTCCGACGCCCAGCGCCGTGCCAAGTGCCAGCACTCCTCCAGTCGTTACCACAAGCTCAACCTCAACCACAACCACAACAACGACAACAACAACGACAACACCTGCACCACGCAAGCAATCGAAGCACATACATCTGGCCAAGCCGGAACTGTTGCCCGCCGATCAGCTGCGCAACTACATCAAGGATGTGTACATTCGCATGCCATTGGCGGTTATAGTGGATCCGTCGGCAGCATCGCTGGACCAGGCCAAGCGGCTGTACATTGATGCGCTGCAGGACAAGAACATTAATATTAAAATTGTTCTTGTCACGCTGAATGCGTCTGGTAAGTAGTTAGAAAACTATCGACAGATTTGGGTATCAAAAGTTAAAACGATTTTGAAATAAGCTAATTAAAGCTTACTGGAAGTAAATAGCGGGGGAAGAGTTAATAAACCTTTTGCTATAGCTGTAACTGTCGATAAGTGTCGATAATGGTGTTCAATTCATTCGAATTTAGGTGATTAATAGATAGAAGTTATTTAAATTGTAGTTTGTTAGTGTAAAGGCGAGCACAACTAACGGCATTGTGAAAGTAAATGTTTCTTAGAAAAATGTGTGGAATATAAATACTATCGAAAATTGTATTAAAGCCTAGGCTAGCAAGAGCTTCAAAGTAACAGAAACCTTAATAATCGAAAGTATATCTATCCCCTGCAATAATTTTTAATCAACAATGTACTTTTCAGGTGTACCTTCCGCATTCAGTTTCAACAATACGCGTGAGTTTATTGCCGGCTTGAACAGCACGAAAGAGCATGAGGGCGGCAATGCGTTTGTGGGCGTGTTACATGCCGCAGAACTTGTGCCCTACGACAGCGCCATATTTATCTCAACAGCTGCCATACCGCCGCACACGGAAATGGTCCAGGATGCGGCCATAACACTACTTAAAAAGCGAATACGCGTGAGTAAATATCTAGAGCATTAAGGGTTTAAAAAAGTGAGTTAAATTGTATTGAAACCGTGCAATAAAACTCACTGGAAGCACTCAATTCAATTCACTTTACACGAAAGCTGCCAGTGTGACCAATTTTGATTTGCATCATTTTCTCTTTGCAGTTGTTTATGCTGTGGTACGGCGAGCGCTCCGCGACCGAGAACGAAACCGAAGAGGCTGTGGGCGGCATACTGGGCGAGGTGGCCATACGCTCTGGCGGCGAAATCATACACATTGTGAGCACAGAGCATGGGCAGCACATAGCGGGTAACACGGTAAGAGCACAGCGATAGTACTCGTAATTAGTGTAATTAAAAGCCTGGTGGAGAGCTCCGGCGGCTGTCAGCCTGCTGCTAAGTATTGAAATTGAAAGTGGAGACAACTACAACAGCAGCAGCAGCTCCAGCAGCAGAAAACAAGTGTTGCCCAAGCAACCAACTGAAACGCAAATCGCAGCTTGGATTACCTTTCAGGCAGGTGCTCAAGAGCACGACGCGACTTGTTGTTGTGTGTGTGTGTGTGTGTGTGTAGCTGTGTGTTGTTGATGATGTTGCATCTTTGTGCAAAACTAGGTTATGGAAAGAAAAGTGAAGGGCAAATTTGTTTATAGAAAGGAAACAACACATTCCAAAGCAACTACTGCTACAAAATAGTTAAACCACTTCTCAAATCTCTAATTGCAGCTAACGCTCGTTTCGGACGCGTATCGGGGTTCCCAGGAGATGGAGCTGCCCGTGGATACGACGCTGTCCAGCTTGCATGTGCGCATCGATGCCAGCATGCGACGTGCCACACTTGCAACGCCCAATGGTGGTTAGTTCAACCGTTAACCCACACATCACAAAATTGCTATTTCACTCTTTTAGTACTAACCAAGTAGTCGGAGATGAAGAAGCAGCAGTAAAGCAGGGTTGTACTTCATACTATTTATTAGTGTTGTATAAATTCAGCGTGTACGGGTTCAACAATAATAAGGGATCTTCAATTTAGTGGCACATGCTCGTAATACGTGTGGCCGCGCTTAGGCTAGCTTCGATTTAAGTTGTTTTGTAGCTAACTATACTATATATTCTATATATGTTAATTTAACTCATTCACGTTCTCTTTCTATCTCTAACTACAGCCAGTGTTGTTAAATGTCTCAAGAGTCAACTGTACTTATTTATATGTGCTTAGCTTTAAGTTCTATATTAACAAACCGCCTGACGTTTCATTTTTATGTATATAGCCAAAAAACTAAACCCAAAATATAACTCCTCCACGCTTTCTTCTAACCAAAACGCTAGCCTTATGCTAAATACTTAACATTAACTTGTAGTACAAAAATTTGTCCTTAAATATACCTACAGATGCAGATATATGTTTATGTTTTACACATTAAAGTAATAAATGTTTAGCTTTAGGGGCTTAAAATAAAAACAAATACAAAAACAACGTTTAGAAGACACACAAATAGTTACGCAAATAACTACAAAAATTCTCGGCGTACTTTACACTTAAGCTTCCAAACAAATCCCCGCACAACTTTAACTATATATATCTTGCACTTGTTGTTCTTTGTTTATGTTTTGTCCTACGCGTAAGTATACCAAATATCCGTACCCTTTATTTAAATTGCACTTGTCTCACCTGGTTAACTCAACTTTCATTTATACCGCACAAATTGTAAATGTTTTCCAACAAGTTATATTTATACTTATAAGTAATTGCTATCAGACTGGTCTCGACTACAATAGCCCGACTCTGGCATTAATCACAGAGCAACGTCTATGTCCACGTAGTAGGGAGCAAAGTTCACACTCTCCCGACATAGATTACACAATTGCATGCCAGACAAAAAGCAATTATGACTCAAAAATTGTCGAACGGTCTATCTCAGCACAGATTCCATTGTGAATGACGGCTTATCGCAAAAGATTTTTTCACTTTTATTGAAAAAAAAAACAAAAAACACGAGAATGAACGAAAAGCTCTCTTTAGCATATTAAAGCTCTTAACCACTTTCAACAACTAAAGGAATTTTATCAAGCAAACGTGGCTTTAAAATACTATATCTGAAATCGATATATATCGGTTTGAACGAAACTGGATTAGTAATCGATCATTTTAAAAAATAATGAATACCCTGAGATGGACAGAAAAAAAAGCAAAATTATATTACATGCATTTATTTATTATTTTCTTAACTTGAGCTCAGTTTAATTTCAATTTTACGTCAAATCAGATTTCGGAACAAAAACAAAACGAATAGCTTAAATATTCTATTTAAGGAAAGAGACGTCATACATATTCAACGACTTTTTAACGTTTAAAAAACGTATTAAAATATTGGGAAGTAAGAAAATATATTAATTTAAATAAATAATATAGTCGGACCGTATCATTGCGAGCTTTTTTCGTAAATTTAATATATAACGTGGGTTACTGATAAAAGCATCTTCAAAACGAGCTGATTCTCCTACACACTTTAAAATTTCTTTTATTATTGTTGTCCAATTAGTAAATATTCCTCACACTTTATAAAATATTTGCACTGTTTACTTATCATAAATACGCAGTTATCAAAGAGCTTGCGGAAGTTGTTGCGTTCTCTGTTATGGAGAGCGAGAGAGAGCGAGAGAGAGAGAGAAAGAAGCCGATAAAAGCCCGCACTCCCACTCACAAAGCACACACACACACACACACACACACACACATACAGAACGCAGTCACCGCTTTTTGTTGTACAAATCAATTGAAGTTGCGTGTGTCTCGCCAGGCGCAACATTGCAAAAGTTGTAGCCCGCACTTTGTATAAAAAGCGAACAAATTTACGATTTCGAAAAACACAACAATTTAACACCGAAAAATGGCAAGTTTTAGTTTAAATTGTTGTAAAAATGTCGCAATAGTATTAATTATATATACAAATACATACACATTAATTAGTCGGCCAGCATGCATTTGGCCACTGCCATGGCCAAGTTCAAAAGTGGCCTGACCAAAATCGAATGAGACTGTTGATGATGTACACGAATAGAAATTTATATTATGCCGCTGGTCATGTCAGATGGCAAGGGGGCTTTGTGGCAACATTTGACTCGGCTTGACCACCACTTTAGCGCTGTACAGTTTTTTTAACAATTTATTTAATTTCACAATCAGAAACAATCGTTTGTGTGTTAAATGTTTTGCAGAAGTGTTTTCCTTTCACAATACTACAACAATAACAGCAACAATAACACCAACAACAGAGCAGCTGCTGCATAACATACACAAAACAAGCGCAGAGTTGCCAACGCGCAAACTGTTGGTTAAATGTTTTTGGTTTAATAATTGAAGCTAATGATAATAACTTGCACAATTTCTGCAGATCATACTGCAATTATATGCAACCATTTTTGGAGTTTCGCACTTGCTTTAATGTTGATTAATCATTTTATTATGTACACAAAGTGCTGCTAGCAGTCTGGCAACGCCAAACGCAAACAGCTGTGTACGCTGGCACAGTGAATGGCAAAATACACCTGTTAACTTGTTTATGTGTGCATTTTATATCATTTTCGACATAGACATCAATTTAAAGAAATTGGTCAAATTCAAGTCAACCAACGACACCCGAAATGTCAGCACCGACGAACTGGATGCCTACATACCGCTCAACAAGCTGCGTAAAGCGGCAATCCTCAAGCTGCAACTGACGCCGGAAACGCCCAACGCCGCATTCAATGTATTTATACGCGCCGAACGCAAAGCTGATGTTTTTCTTGGTGAGTGTTAAATATATGTATGTACTTTTGTTGTTTGTCTCTCAGCAAAACGAATCAATTAAAAGTTGTGAAAAGCAACTTGGCGATCGCGCTTGACGCATACAACTGAACAGAAAATAATTATTATTAAGATGCGTTGTTTGTGGCACACAAAAACAAGACAACCTAACCGGTGCTCTATGCTGGCGATAACGCGGCCCGCCTTTCTGATAACCGTGTCAACCTTGAGCGTCATCGCAGCGAAATGATTGTTGACGCCATCCAAACCGGAGCACACACAAAAGAACTGTTGTCGTCGGCGACAACAACAAGCACGTGCTCGCTCTGAAGCTAACAATTCCTGTTTTCGCTGTCAATTGTAGGAGATATCATAAAACGGATCGATAGCTACTATTCGCATGGACGGACTGAACGCCCGTTGGCTTCCCTGGCACGCCTGGCCAAGCTCAAGTTTCCCGAGTCGCATGAAAAGTTAGAGAGCGAGTCGCAGTCGCCCAAAAGCGAAGTGGAAACCTTCTCGGAAACGGAGCTAGTGCAGCCAACGACGAGCCTCAATCAAACCCAATTCGCCGCCGCCACGGGTGAGCCGCAGCGAGCCAATCTGAATGCCATGCTGCTGCAGCGCTGCGGCACCAAAATTGAGCTCAGCACACAGTCGAGGCTCTTGGTCAACGCGGGCCAAGTCTCCACGCTGCTCTTCGAGGTGACAAATATGCGGGCAGAGCGCGTCTATCAGACCGTCCAGGTGACCGACGAGCGCCGCTATCTCGTGCAGCTCAGCCCAACGGGGTGAGTCCGCCAGCAAACTGCTGCTAGCCAAATTTGTATTCAAACTCTTCACCGTTTGTAGCTTCTATTTGCGTGCACGGGAAACAAGCACCGTGCGTCTGACCGTGCTGGTGCCAGATGGCACAGCATCGGGAACCACGGATAGAATCACTTTCACCAGCTACGGACGCGAAACGGCCACTTTGGCGGTGAGCCTCAAAGTCGTATCCAGCATCGATGCACTGGTTCGTATTGCAAACCTATAATCTTCAACCAATACCCCGATAACATGCTGAACCGTTTAGGACACGTCGGGACCAAATCTTTCCTGGGAGTTTGGCAATCGCTGCGATTATGTGGCCAGCGATGGACAGAGCTGTGGCGATCGTTTCTGGACACTGGACGTCACCGCACAGGACTGGCAGTCGGGCATGCTGCGTCTGCAGACGACGCCAGCGGAGGGTCTGTTCTATCGCAACTACTACACGGCTGGCACAACGGAGCCACTGAAAGCCACCTACATGGCATCATGCTGCGAGCCGAAGGTGGCCATAACGGCCTACGATGCGGCAGGCAATCAGCGCAGCGTTAACATTGACGTCCGGGACGTGGTGTTGACCGAGGCAGCTATAGCTGCCATTTGTCTGGGCGCCATTCTGCTGCTGCTGCTGATTGTACTCCTGATTTGGAGTATTGTCTGGTGCTGCAAGCGGCGCAAGGTGTCGCTGGAGCTGCCCACCTATCGCTCGCACTCGACGCGCAGCATGGAATAGATTAGGAATACATTTTGCCAAAAATACAACAGCTATAAATACGAACTCTAAGAATTGCCCAATAAAAATACCATAAAACTGTTAACGCTTATCAGCCAAAAGAAAAAACATGCAACAAGTGACAATTGAACTGCGGCCCACTCGCTACTCTAGTTCTCTTTCTCTGTCTCTGTCGCTCTCTCTGGTTCAATCTCCGCTCTCTTGTGGCTGACACACTTACCGCGATTGAGAATGCCAGCGATGAGGGCGGACGTGGGCTGCTGTGGCGGTGCATGCACCACAGGCGGGGCGGCTGGTAGCAGGACCGGCTTATTGGGAAAGTCATCAAAGGTGAGTCCCGTCACGGAGGCGCTGAGCAGCGGATTTCTAACAACTCGATTTGCATTGTTGTTAACGCGCGACACGTCACCTTTGGAGCGTTCGGACATGTTTACAATCGCGTTTTAGCACAGCGCAGCGTTCAGACCAGCCGTGTAGAGTTGCGCAATGTGAAATGCTGCACAGCAAAAATGATTTTTGGTTGCACAGATGGCAGAATATTTAAGAAAACAAGGCAGTCAAAAATTTACTTGCAACGCGCACAGTATCAATACCAGGGCTGCATTAATTCAGTCAGGTCGTTAAGTAAGTGTAGCCATGGATGCCCACTTTCGTCAAGTTCGGCGCAACGCTTACATGGGAATGACAAGCTTGCAATAGCGCGTTTTTCAAATCGCGTTATTTACTGCTAACTTGAGCTCGCCAAGAATCAAGTTTTGTACAACAAAAAAAACGGAAAAGAAATATTAACCCATAAACAAATATTATAAAAACATGATAACAAATTATATTTGCTTTAAATAAGCGTGTTTCACAATGTTGGTGCATACGTATATTCTCACTTCTGTTATGCTACTGTTAAAGCAAACTTTTGACTGTAGTCGATGTGTCGCGTTACAGAACACAGCGGAAAGTTTTTAGTTATAAAAATAGTTCTAACGCTGTAAGTGTGTAGTAAGCTATCGTAAATATGCTGCAATTATTTTAATTGTATAATTGTCAATAGCTGACAAAGCATGTTAATATATACATACATATATTTGTAAATTTAGTCGGTATAGTAATTTAAGGAATGTGAACTATGTTAGGCAAATACAAACGTAAATATGTAAAATCTGAATGCACTTTAGCGATAAATAATACGATAACGGCTGCACCTATTGCATTTGTAAACAGAAATATATACGTACATACATATCCATATTAAAAGCTCGCCTGCTGCACACAATATTGAATGTTAATCTACATAGTATACATACTACATACATTCTATACATAGAATACGTCTCCACTAACAGAATAACAACTGTGGACATCTGCACACATTTATATACGGTAAAATAGTAACTAATGTGATAAGCAAACAAATCTCCCAAATTGGCCATACATTCGCCATAAGTATATAAATTATTAAGTATAAAGTAGATTACCGGTTAACTTTTTGTATAAAAACTTGGAGTTGTCCAAAAAAGGGTTTTGTACCCTCTGCAAAGGCATCGAGATAGATATTGAAGTGCATACCATCGAACCTTATCAGAAAGTTTCTCTCTCCCTTTCGCTCTGTATGCTTTCTCGCCTTGTCCCACTGCTGATAGCACGACCCAGATGTGTTACCGGCACCGACGTTTTCATATTTAACTAACAACACGTCCCGCCATCAACTCATTCACAGGGCATTACCGAAACGTTGAACATGTCGTCGGGCAAACTTATCCGCTGGGGCATCGCGTCCGCTGGCAAAATTAGCGAGGACTTCGTTATTGCATTAAGCACGCTGCCGGCCACCGATCACAAGGTGGTCGCTGTGGCAGCGCGCGCCCAAGAACGTGCGGCAGAGTTTGCCAAGAAGCACGAGATACCCAATGCCTATGGCAGCTACGAGGAGCTGGCGAAGAGCAAAGATGTGGGTAAGTGTCCTGCCTGCCTGTCTGATATTTGCCAAGTGGTTCATCACTGATCCCTCATACTACAGATGTGGTCTATATCGGCGTGCTAAATCCCCAGCACTACGAGGTTTCCTTGCTGATGCTGAACCATGGCAAGCATGTGCTCTGCGAGAAGCCGCTGGCCATGAACAAGAAGCAGGTGGAGGGCATACTGGCTGCCGCCAAGGCAAATAAACGCTTCTTCATGGAAGCCGTCTGGTCACGCTTCTTTCCCTCTTATGAACATGTGCGCCAGCTCATCAAGACCGGCGCCCTAGGCGAGGTTAAAGAGGTGGAGGTCAATTTTGGATTTCCCCTGTCCACCGTCGATCGGCTGCAGTAAGTCTTAGCTGGGCAATTCGCAACTACCCACAGTATCTAATCTGTTTCTTGCAGGAAACGTGAGCTGGGCGGCGGAGTCGTTTACGATCTGGGCATTTATACTATCCAAGTATCCCAGTGGGCATTCCAGGAGCCACCGCAGAAAATCGAATCAACCGGGCAGACCAATGCCGAGGGCGTGGATGATGATGTCAGCGCCACGCTCACCTACAGCGGCGGGCGTACTGCACGCATGCGGGTCTCTGGCAAGGAGAAGCTGGATAACAAGGCCGTCATCAAGGGCACCAAAGGACAAGTAACGGTATGTCAGTAAGGCCCTCCATGATTCAGCATATTCAGGAGGCAAACAACATTGATAAACGTTCACGTTGCCGGCATGTGCTCAAAGTCGAGTGTTTTCGTGACGACACAAAATCTATTTCAAGAACCCGAACTTATCAGCAGAACTTCTGGTCTGTATATTTACCCAGGGCTGCAAACCCAAAAGAATTGGTCGAGGGTTCGAGCCAGCTCTCGCCCTTAAGCACCTAGCTCTGCACATCCGTCCAGCTGATTCATATATTTTCGAACTTAGCTAAATTTCCCATTCTATAATCCGAGCTATATTTCATTTCTATCCAAAGTTAGTTCTACCTTATTATTCCTCTGGAGCTAGGTCGCCTTCAAAATCGTCTCAATTTTAACCTCCCCTTATAGGGTTTTGATTTAGCTATATGGTAGACAACCAACCAGGTTTGCTTCCAGTAAAAATAAATGTTTCTTCCGAACTCGAACCTCCTCCTCCTCCTCCTTTAAACCAACACCTATTTGATTCTCCTTACCTTAATCTACTTATCATAAATTTCATGCCATTTTAATGCTCAAATATTTTTGCATATCAGTTGATTGACTTCTGGTCGCCCAACAAACTGATTGACATTGATGGCAAGGAGAAGGAGTGGCTGCCGCCCAAGGGCAAGTACGCGACCAACTACGGCAACTCGGAGGGCATGCGCTACGAGGCGGAGGCAGTGCGTCAATCCATACTCGCTGGCGAGCTGGAGAACAAGAACGTCACCTATGCGGACAGTTTGCTGTTTGCCCAGATCGAGGACACGATCAGAAAACAGATCGGAGTGCTCAATAAATATGACGAGGAATAGACAAAGCTTGCAAACATGTTATATACAAATGTATCAATAACTAGAACAACGATTTTAACCTTTTTATTTTCGCAATTATAATCTTTACTCTATCTAAATTTATTTAAGAGTCTTATCTAATCTTCATGGGAAGTTTGCAGTTCGCGCAATCAGCATTTGGGTTGCACAATCTCAATTTACTACAAGTTGGTTTTGGCCGGGAAATTATGACTTTGTTCAGGTCAAGTTTTAGTGAATCAATCGTCAGTTTAATCACAGTTTAGGTATTCACAATCTATATTCCATGTAACATAGACTTATATATACTAATATATGGAAATTAAAGCCAGATCATCGTTGTTCTGTGATTCAACTGACGAATTTAGCCTACTTAGCTTGAGTTAGGATAGTTTAAATTCATGATATACTATATACAAGAGTTTGACTTGGCTGGCTGAATGACTGAAGGGAGACCCCCTTCCTTTTTTGAAATTGACCCACAAATAGGGAAAAACTGTGGTCAAAACATCATAGGCAAATATAATTATGTTTTGCAGTCGTGACGGGCAGCGGGAGGTCGGCGGTTCAGCGCTTGCGCCTATCAATTTTTAATATTTTTTATTTACTTTGTTATTAATCACAAGCCTGTACCCATTGAAAACGGGTAAAGATGGGTATATTAGGTTTTAAACAAATAGATGTAAGAGGCAGAAAGAGGCGTGTCAACTAAGCCATGTTATAGCACGGCCAGAAAGGACGGTTACAGGACAACTAGAAATTGGGGACACTTTAAAATATCTAACTCAAAAATGCGCCGTACTCTCATTATGTTTGGTTTTCTAACAGCCTTTAGTGTACAATTTGTTATAGTAAGCTGTTTAGATTGGCTTTTCATCGCTTCTAAAAAAGGGGCGGGTCTTCAAACTGATAAGAATTTGCAAGGCAGGTGACCAGAGCTAGGGAATGCGGGGTATCAAGCACCTTGGGGAAAAGGGTGCGAATACAAATATGAAATACTCGAATACGAATACTCGAAAACAAATATAAAATACTCGAAGTACTGGAAAGAATACTCGAATACAAATATGAAATACTCGAAGTACTGGAAAAAGTTCAGTTTAACTACTTTAGAATCCCGACCCTAATGACATTATGCCCAAGGTTTTCGATCAACAAATTAACTAGACGCTGAATATAATATAAACGCAACTTGGGCTGATATTCGCATGACATATTATAGAAAGCTCTGAAAACTGGCTGCCCGTGTTACTTTGTTATCAGTTGGGAACGTAATGAAAAAGTGCAGTGAATGCAGATGCCAGGGGCTGATAAGAGGCGCACTTGGTGCATCGAGCGCCGGATGCGTTGTGACAGTTGTGCCAACTATTGCGAGTCGACAGCACGGAATTGCACAAAATGCAGAGCCAAAATCTGAACTGGGGCATCGCAGCAGCCGGACGCATCACCCAAGACTTTGTCACGGCGCTGGGCACGATTGAGAACTCCCGCCACGTGGTGCAGGCCGTTGCGGATGTGGAGGGCGCACGTGCCCAGGAATTTGCGCAGCGCAATCAAATACCGCGACACTACGATGGCTTCGAGGAGCTCTCCCTCGACCGGGATGTCGATGTGGTGTATGTGGGCACGCTGAATCCTTTCCACTATGCCGTGGTGCGGCTCATGCTGTCGCGGGACAAGCATGTGCTCTGCGAGACGCCCCTGTGTCTGGGCCTGTCGCAGGCACGGGAGCTCTACGCCTTGGCCGAGCAGCGTGGCTTGTTTCTCATGGAAGGTGAGTGGGTGAGGACGGGAAGGATTTCAATTGGTAATCGTAATTGCTTGCAGGCATGTGGAGTCGCTTCTTTCCCAGCTATGATCGCCTGCGTGAGCTGCTGCTCAGCAATTGCATTGGCGAGGTGAAGCTGATCAGGCTGCAGCACGGCTTCCGCTTGGCCAACGTGGAGCGCATTGCCAGCCGCTCGTTGGGCGGCTCGATCACCCTGGACATTGGCATCTATGCCCTGCAGCTGGGCCAGTTTGTCTTTGGCACGGCACCCGTGAAGATCATCCCCAGCGGCACTCAGCTGAATGCCGAACGCGTCGACGTGCAAACCGAATTTATTCTAGACTACGGAGAAAATCGTCGCCTGATGGCGCTCATCACGGGTCTGGAGAATCTGGGCAACGATGCGATTATCGTGGGCACGAAGGGCGAGATTAAGGTGAGCTTATCGCACCGCATTGTCAACCTATTGCACCCGTACCCGGAGCTTATCAGTTCCAATTTCCATTCTTAAGCTCTCCAACTATTGGTGTTGCACTCAGCTGACGCAGTCCAACAATCCGCCGGAGTCCTGGCCACTGCCTAGCGCCAAGTTTGATTTCCACTATACCAACTCCTGTGGCCTGCGCTACGAAGCCGAGGAGGTCCGCAAATGCATAGAGAAGCGCCTCCTGGAAAGCCCCAAGTACACGCATGCTGCCAGCTTGGAACTGATTGCCCTAACCGATCAGATACGCCGACAAATTGGCGTCAGCTACGACGATGTGCTCGGCCGGGAAGTGTAGAGAGATTAAGCATAAGCTATTGTTTTATATAGTCATAGAACTTTTTTCCTGTTAACCAAACACAAATTAGAGAATTATATACGAAAATAATATATATATACCTTACTTTGGAATAGGATCACAAACATAGCGGATATTACCCGGCCTTGCAAGGCCAAAGTTTCTATCTATACCTCTTAAAGGAATGCCAGTTTTGAATATGTTTTCCTGTCCAGACAAAAATTGATTGCAAGAAAATAAAAGTGTTTATATTTTGTATTCAATATTTATTTAAATAATTGCATTTACTTTTTACTTTTATTTAGTTCATTTTACGTTTTTTTGTTGTTTTCTTTCTTTTTTATAGCTGTTATTAAGTTGCATATACATAAATATTACTAATTCATGTCTAATGCATATTTGTTGTTTTTGTTGCTGCTGTCGTTGGTTCATTAAGGCTAATCTGCGAAGGTCAAATCGAGAACTTAAGAACTAAATGAATACTTAACGCAGACAGCATAACCCCAACAGGAAAATAGGAAATTAAATTTTCATTAAAAAAAAAAGCAAGGAAAGCGACAATAATAAAATTTAAATTTAAATAGTGTAAATGCAACGCAATAAATTAGTTGAAAACTAAATCTGATTAAAAAATAAAACAAAATTGAAAATAAATAGTTAATCATTATTTCCATGAATTGTTCAAGGCTCAGCTGGATTAAATTCGTTGAAACAACGCTAGACGTGAAGGGGAAGTAGCAGGTGATTTTCTCCAGAGGAATACATAATTGCCAAAGTAAATAATATATTAGTTGATATATTGTTGAGAAAAATAAAGTATCCAAACCTAATCAACGAAGTGACTAAATTACAATGTGTACTTAAGACTAACTAGAATTATAACAATTAAAACTGATTTATACAAGGCGAGCATGCATTTTACATATATGCACATATATATGGACACCTGCCGCCACTGAAGTAGGGTACGTCCGAAATGACGAGGCGACCGGCACACGGCTGTGCCTGGCCAGAAACAAATGATAAATCCTCGACATGGATTTTGATTTCGTCGCTGCCACTTAAACAATATTAAGTCTTCTGCTGTGTAAAATTGCTATAAAAACTATGCCGGAGTCCAACGCTTCAGTTGCTGCTGCTTGACAATGACTCGGCTACGCTGGCGCTGGCATCCAGTGGCTGGCGCGGCTGCGGCGTTGTGGACACGGCCAGCATTTGTTTGTGCTGCTGCTGCTGCTGCTCCACAACGGCCACAATGGGCGTAGGGTTGATGAGCGGCGGCGGCAGCTCCTCGAACGTCATGCAGCTACGCTGCGTCTCCTCCACAATGGGCGGCGTGTCAATCGAATCGATGGTGCTGGTGGGGTTTATGGCGCCGCTGCTGCTGCTATTGCTGCTGCTGTTGCTGTTGCGCACAGAAGTATAGCTCTCGGAGACGGCCACCAAAGCGACGGTGGTATTGCGATTGTGCTGCAGCAGATCATTAATCTGCGAGATGCGCGACGAGCTGCCAATGGGCGCATTCAGGCTAATAAAGTCGACCGGGCCACTGCCGCTGCCGAGCCGTGCCAGGCCCGTGGCGCAGCTGCTAGCCGTTATGGATATGCTGCTGCTGGTATTCAGGGATACGGCGGTTGTTTCTAGCGCATTCGCGTGCTGATATTGCGTAGCATTCGAGGCGGTGGTCGTGGCATTGCCAAACGGCGGCACAGACGGCACCGCACACGAGCTGTACGCACCGGCCGACACAATGCCGACGGATGAAGTGGTCGTCTGTTGATAGGCGGTATACGGATTTAGCTGCAAACACAAACAAAGCACACAAATTAAATAAAGTCCAAACTTTTGCTATAGATGGGGAGCCGATGTCTGATGTCGCTAGCAGCATAATTAGCTGTGCAAATCTGCTTTACTAAGTCCTAGGGGTAATAGGTATGTGAAAGTCAGCAAGCGCCTTTACCCAATCGTGGCCCTAAAGGTGACCTCCAGTAAGTTCAAGTTCATAGGATTAGGATTAGGATTAGGTTAAATTAGCATTTACAAAAGAATAGGGCATCTCTGCAGTTATTCAGATTTGCTTTCTCAGACCCTCGCTTTTAAATTAAATAAAAGCCACATTTCTTGCTTTTTTTAAAGATTTTACAGGGGCAAAAACAGGTCGAATTCTCTTCCCCATTTTTATAGCTGAGGCAGCTCAATTCCCGTCTACACTCACCTGGGAGCTACCATAGCTGAGCGTCTGATGATAGGTGGGCGTTAGCAGCTCACCGTACGAGGGCGTGGCATTGCTACCGCTGGCAAAGAGGCCCGAGTCGAGGCTGTCCAGCTGCGGATAGCTGGCGGCATAGCTGGACTGCTGCGCCGAGCCGCTGTTCGAGCCGGGGGAAGCAGACGGCTGTGGAGTCTGTTGTTGCTGGTAGTAGCTGACGCTCGTCTCGGGCGTGTACGCTGGCGAGGCATAGCCGGAGCTGTAGTTGGACTGCGGCTGCATGAAGAAGCAGTGTGAGGCGGCGGCGACGGCGGCAGCGGCAGCGACGCCAGGGCTGCTGCTGCCAGAGGTGCTGCTGCCATATACCAAGCTGTTGCCGCCATTCGCGGTCGGCGGCCCCTGGCTCTGGCGCTGCTCCATATCCAGCCGCATGACGGTGTGTATGTAATGGGTGCGCACGCGCGTCGGATTGAACTCGACGCGGCCGACAGTGTTGCCGCAGGCCTCGCGCGTGCAGCCGCAGGGAAACATGGCTCGATCAACTTGGCACTTGATGCCCGCCTGGCTGCAGGCGCACGTCTCCGGGTCGCAGAACTCACGGCACGAGCAGCCGCACACCTCGCGGGAATTGCGTATGTCCCGGCAGTCGATCTTCTCGCTGGCATCGATCTTACGCACACCGGCGGCTTTCAACAGTGCACGCCGCTGCTTGGGTGTCACCGGCTGCAGGAAGCCATTGGAGCCATCGTCGGCATCGGAGCCGCTGCCTTCGCTCAGATAATCCTCCTCGGATTCCTCGCTGTCATCGCTGCTGGAGCCACGCACTTGCAGCTGCTGCTGATCCTGATTTTGGCTGCGATGCGCTCGCCTCAGCTCCGCCGCATGCTCGGCCAGCGTCATGGTCTTGAAAGCAATGTGCCTGGCGCCCATGCCTAGCGTACAGCCGCCAGCGGTGGGCACACAGCTGAAGCCCTGCTGTCTGGGGAAGTAGTAGACCTTGACGCTATCAAAGTTAATACAACGCTTCGAGCGTTTCTGTGTGCTGGAGCAGCAACTGACAGCGCTGCTCATGTCGGGCCCCAGAGCCAACTCCATGGCATCATCGTCCAGGCGCCGCTTCAGATTCGACCGCAGCGGCTTTGGCACGCTCGTGCTTGTACTGGTTGTAGCTGTTGTTCCTATTGTGTTGTGTCTATCGTTTTCACTGCCCAATCCTGAATCGGAGCCACCGTCGCTGCGCAGCTCCTCCTCTTTGGTCTTTGTGGGCGGCTTGACTGCAGCTGCCGCCGAGCTACTGCAGCCTGGAGCGGGCCCAATGAGGCTTCTACTGTTGCCGGAGGCCTCCGATGCTGGCGTGTCCAGTTTGAGCCATAGCAAATTGCCGCTGGTCTCAGCCGCCTCCTCTTCCTCCTCGTTGTCCTCCTCGCGTAGCAGCGGCTGCGTAAAGTCGTCTATCGCCAGTGGATCCTCGGATACGTTGTCCGAGGCGAGCGATGAATTGAGCTCATTGTCGCTGAGCACAATAATCTCATTGTTAGGAAAATTCTCTAGCTCCAAAAACTGTTCGTCCAGGTCATCGTCATCCTCATCCGCCAGCGTAACCGGCTCGTGCGCAAAGTCCGCCAGCTCATCGTCTAGCTGCAGCTGCAGCGGCAGCACAATTTTCGTCTTGGCCGCATGCACCTTGGATGCATCGATAATCGAGGTTTTTATTTGACGCTCAATGTCATCATCATCGAGCTGCTGCTGCTGCTCCGACGCCTGCTCCAGCGACTGCAGCTGCTGCTCCAGCACCAGCTCCTTCGGCGGCTCCGACCTCGCGCCGCCGCCGCTGATGCCTTCAATGTCGCCGTTTACGCTAGTTGTGTTGCCAAACATTGTCCCATTGCTGGCATTTTTCTGTATGTACGTGAAAATCTTTTTGATCGGACGGAACATGCTTTTCATGGCCGCCCGCAGAGGCTCACCCAGCTGCAGTTCAGTTCTTTAGCCTCCTAGTTAAAAGCGGCTGCTGCGTCTGTTCCATCTGCACAGGGAAAATAGATAATAAGCTTGTGAGTAAAGTAATAAAATTGTAATAATTATGCAGGGCAAAGAACCAAAGGCCAGCACCTTTTTATGCCTTTTTAAACTTCTGTTAAATTTTTATAAAAACTCAGGCGTCATTTTACAAATAGGATAATTTGAATCTGTTAAATTTAAAATTTTCTAGTATTAAATCTCTCCAGCAAATTCGAAGGGAAACATTGGCTTAAGAGACAGGACAAAGAAAACTACAAGGAAAACCTATTTTAATATATATATTAAGTTGTTTTCTATAAAGTTGTTGATTTATACTTGTTTATATAAAATCAAATATATATGGCACTACAAAATTAATTTTTGGGAAAATTCAAGTTTTGAAATGGGTTTTTTCTTTAACTTTAAAATCACCAATAGATTTAAGACTTTACTGATCCGTGGCAACAGTTTTCACCAACGTGAAACCACAATCCCAGTCTGAAGAATTGTTTTATAATTGTGGTCAGATCAACAAAAGAAGCTCCTCTTGTCCGACTTTCTATGTCGTATGTGGAATTGTGTGCGGCAGGCGCGTTTTGGGAAAATTCCGGTGCAGGTACGTGTGTATGCGAGGGGCACGCCTAGGCCGCCGCCACGTGCAAGCGTACCCAGGATTTGGATTCGTGTGCAGATTTAAAAATGCAATTTTACCTAATGTACGCAAGCCTGCACATCTGTGTGTATGCAACAGCTTGTGGCAAATGTAATTTAATTGAAATCGCAGGGGAAGAAAAAACCGAGAAACAGTAATAACAATTTGAGCTTAAGCAAAATCAATAATTTGCGCACCTTTTATCCGATTATTCAGCGCAGTGCGCTTTGATTACGCTTTTCCGGGACACTTGACGCAAATTTGCAAACTCCTTTTTCGAATTTGCGTTGCAGCTGTGAAAACTGCGACGGAACGGGGCGACCACAGTGTATGTGTGTGTGTGCGAGTGTTCGTGTGTTTGTGTGTACGAGCAAAGGAGGCGCAGCGCATAGATCACAAATGTTAATGGTTGTGTGTGTGTATGTGTGTGCGTGTGCTGGGAGGTTCGCAACAGGATGCTGTTAATGTCTGTTAAGTGAAAAATTCACTTTTATTGAGTCCGCACGGTAATTGCCCCGAATATCTACCGAAAAGCTTTAATTATTTAATCAAATCCTGCGTTTTAAGAATCTCGATTGACGTTTTCACTTCTCCTCTCGCAATGTTATTACCATTTACTGCCATTCACAAAATACTCAATATGATAATGTGACCAAATAAGCCAAAATACCAAAAATACTAACTTAAGCATAAAGCTTGTGAGAAATGACGTAGTTCGTCAAAGATGACATAAAACCAAATAACACTGATTGATTGGACGCCACGTAAAGTCAGAGGATGGTCTTGTCATCGATAGTAGGTAAGATTAGAAAACGTAGATCACACGAATTCAAACGAAAAATAGTAGCGAAAAAAGAATTGCCGACAAAATATAATAAGTAGAGTTGATTTTCGTATTCCGCAATTTTATTTTTAGTAAAGAATGAATCGTTGATATGTATTGTAATGCGTAATGCAACACTAAACGATTCTCCGCCGATAGTCGACACTGATGTGACATTCAATTAATCGCCGATTAATTGGTGATTTTAAATGTTGATTCTCGGTGTGTATTACACTTGTTGCAGATATTACGGGCTGTGAGTCAGACTGAATCAGATTCAAAATTATAGCTTGTAAAAAACTAAAAATTCAAAAAGAGCAGCAAAAGTCGCAAGTTGAATACCACAAAGTTCAAATCTTCTGTATCTTGATTATTATTCACCCGAGCTCGTTAAAAGCGATTATAATATTATCATATATCAAATAATTGCCTCAGAAGCCTTTCAGTAATTGCTTCTTGCGCATAGCTCTTAGTGTAGTGTAGTGACCAAGGTCTCGGGCCCAACCGAAGATATTTCAGCTATAACACTTAGCTTCGGATTCTTGGTTATTATATATAAAAGTACCTCAGAAAGCAGTTTTTGCTTGATTAGAGGTAGCACTGATTCGATCCTTTTTTGCAATAATCGATTAGTATACATCGGAATTCGCGGCAATGAAACATCGAGTAAGCATCGGCCAACATCGCTGCAACGAACACCGATTGTCCGATGTTTTCTTACATCACTAGAAAAATTGTAAGTGGATTCAAGTTCAGCAATTATCAAGGCAATATTTGCAAAAAAACAGAGTGGTAAAAGCAAATATATTTGTGGACTGCATTCAAAACTAAAGCAGCAACCGAAATACTGCAAGTCACTTCTGAGAATTCATGCAACGCCTCAAAATTAACAAAAACAAGACCTGAAATTGCTAAGAGTCGTGTGGGGACAGAGTCAGTCGCTGTCTATCTCTGTCTGCGTGCGTTTGTTTCCAAGTTCCCGTGGCTGTGCTACGTTCAAAAACGCAAATAAGAAATCGTAAATCACAGACAAATACAAACAAAGAGTGAGTGGCAGCAGAAAAGTGTGCAAAAAATTACAGCTACAATTAAAGTGCGTAACAATAAGAGAGAACAGACAAGTGCATGTAAAGGGCCCTGTTGTTTTTCCATTAATTAAGAAAGTTGTGTAAAATTTTTCATGTCCACCATTACAATCGTCATCGATAGCTGGCACTGAGCGGAGAAAAAGAGAGCGCGAGCAGCAATCAATTCGCCCCACAAAACACACACAGAAGTATTGCTGCTGCTCAGCGAGAATGAGTAAGCGAGCGCGATAGCTGGCCCTGAAATTGGGTGCGTTGCATGCGAAAGCGTGTGGCAAAGCAAGATAGCACGAGTTGTGTTTGTGCTTAACTGCAGCGCACAGTGGCAACGAATAGCGCAATAAATGTGCGCGCTTGTTTTGCATGATAACCGAAGGGAAATATAGCTGTGAATAATACAATTACAGGTGCGCGACAGTAAGAGGCCCAGACTAGCTATCAGTAATCAGCAAAGCCTTGTTACTCTTAGCTAATTTACCTTATTCATTGTTCTTTCGCTTTTTGCGTCTTTAAATATGGAGCTCTTTCTGCGATTGTGTATGTGTGTGTGTTTGCGGATTTATCTACAATCGGCGCTTATCGTTACGCCAGCTTCAACGCCCCTGCTTCATGACGCCTTCCTCTAAAGCATCACCCATGCCAAGAGCAAAAGTCTGAAGCCTCTTTAATGTAAACAAAATCGCTATTATTTATTTTCTTTGTTTATGTATCCGCCTTTTTATGCGCTCTTATTAAAGCTGACGCTGTGGAAATTCGACAAAAATCTTTCGATAGTTTGAGACAAACTCAATTGTGTCGAGAGCATTTAGAATTTTTTATATATTTTCTGGTGCTCTAAACAAATAATTACGCATAGATTTTTCGTGTTACACTTGTTGACTTTTGCTTAGGCTGCGCTTGTTTTTGAAAGAGTTGGCAATAATAAGAGGAATATTTTATCAAAGTTTTGGATAACAGCATAAATGCGTTTTGCTCAATACACGATCTGCCTAAAACCGATCTCAAAATTATAATGATTGTGCTGTTTTTAAGTAAATGGCTCCGGTTTTATTGTGTGCGATAGCAGCGCTCTCTCCCACCCTTTGCCAATGGTTCTCTCTTTGCATTGTGTGTGTGTGTGTGTGTGTCAGTTGTTCGGTTTTCTGTGTGAATGACGCATCGTCAGCTGTTCGAGTGTTGCCTACGGTAATTTCCTGACTAGTCGCTGTACCGTTGTTTTATATTTTATTGAATTTTCCTCGAAGGGGTCGCGCGCTGCCATTGTTTTCCGCTCGTTTGCGGATGTCAATGTATAGGTTTTATTTTGTGTGTGGTACGATCGAAACTAAATCTTAAAATGTGTAATATTCCATGTTGTTTCTGAACAGCATTTTGACTCCAGCTGTTGGAACTTCCGCTCGTATTTGCTAAAGCATTTATCAATATTGTTTATTTAATTTACAATATTTGCTCTTTTATGTCATGTGATCTTTTGATTAATTTAAATCTAAAGCAATTTTGCAGCTGTGTGAGACAAAAACGACTCGAATAATGTGCCTTTAATACAATTGTGATAAAATGCAGCGAAGTTATAACAAAGTGAAATTTTTTTACTTTGTGCCAACCGAGCGAGAGAGCAAAAAATAACGACACTCGCGCTCATGCATTTGACATAAGTTTGTGTGTGTAAGTCGTGCTTGACAACTTATTTCTTCTCTCTGTGTATGTGTGTGTGTGTGTGTGTGTGTGTGTGTGTGCACTTTGCTCCAAAGCGCCAAAAACTCAAATGGCGTACAATAGAAAACGCAAAATGTTAATGCAGCAGTTTTTTCTACAGCGATTTGTGTCGACGTCGTTGCTGTCGCCTGCATATTTGTAAAGTTGCTTTTGCTCTGGAGGGGCACGTTAATTTAATAATGCAACAATAATGACATGCGGTGCGTTTCACTTTCTCTGCACTGTTTCCTGCTAGCTTGCTAGACGCTCGCGCCTGTCAACTGTATAATTAATTTTGAATTGATTTTCATCGCGCTCTGTTGTCGCCTAGTCCACCCGTCACTACCCGCACCCGCATCTACCCTCTGGTACATATGCGCTTCCAGCTCGTTCTCATCACAGCGAGATCCGTTTATCAAGCTCTCTTCCAAAGCTGTTGCTGTTGTCTGGCACTCTGGCAACAGATTTCTCTGTTCAGTTTATCATCGTGCTGTTAATTAATTGCGTAGACGCTGACGCGCAAAATGTGAATGTTAATGTATTCTACGTGGGAGTTTACATACATACACGTATGTCCAAATGTAACGAATCGATTTAACGTAAAACGCAGCATTCCTGAGCCGCAACATTCTTGATGAGGTGCTTGACATTTATTGAACTCTTTGTGGCATGCAGAAATTGCAAAACTTAATGATTCATTCACAACATGTATTTATAACCATGCTGTGAAGGCTACTCTGACGTTGCTCTCGTTATCACAGTGTGCGGCATTCCCTTTCCCTCCGTTCAGTTGGCAACGCGGAGTAACGTAATCTTTGCTCCACTGAGAGTGAAAATCTCGAGCTCTGTTACTTTATCAAACATTTGACAATATGCTCATTACTCATTATTATATCTAAATTCCATATTTTATGAGCTCATGGTCCATTAATTTACGAGAATTTTGTATTGTCTTTCTGTAGTAGCCAAAGCGAGCAAATTTTGGACTATATATGTATGTATATAATGTGAGTAAAGCAGATAAGGTAGACCTTCTACTGATAACAACTTACATTTGTTAGAGTTTGTGTTTTGTTCCACAAAAACTAAAATTTAACCAGATAAACAAAGCGGTATAAACCCTTTATTTGTTTGCTTTCAAAGCACAGACATTCATACGAGAAAACAATAATTGCGCCTAGACATTTTTAAGGTTTCGCCTTTTTGTTGCGCGTGTTTGAAGTATTTTTAGTAGTTCCCCTAGTTGCTAGTGGATTGTGTTGTTGTTGTGATTATCACAATTTGCAAATGACTAGGTGTGTGTGTGTGTGTGTGTTTGACGCTGACACGCAAGCAATTCTTTACCACACATTCTTGACCTTGAACCTACTCGAGCAATTAGCGTATAGTAGATTTAAGCTATTCATAAGTACGTTATATCTGCACATGTGCATTAATTTAAAGATTTGTTCCAGCATTTAATGTGCGATAAGATTCCGACCTTGAAGAGGGAAAACTGGTTCTATAAAATATACATACACTGGTGTATTTCTACGTGCACTTGTATTAGTGAGCTTTTAGATGAAAAGCTCTCCGGCTAAAGGCTTTCTTGTCTGCACTGATTAAAGCTTATGCAGGCTCCTCGTCTGTGTGCTGTGTACATGATCCTATGAAGAAAGAAACTCTTATGCTATATTTGTAAAAATTCCATTTGAAAGAAGAAACGACCTCGTTGTTGTCATGTATGCATATCTGTTCATTAATCTGTTTATGTGGCGTTTTTTTATATTTTTATTTTTGAAGCTTTGGCTTAAAATTCATTTCCTCTAATATACTCGTATGTCGGCAAATTGAAATGGGGCGTTTTTACTTGATACTCTCAGATGCTCTCGCACTCTGTAACCGCAACGATAATACGTTATATATACGATATGAGAAGTTATGCGTGTACGACATGTTTAATTAATTTCCATTATCGCTGATGTAAATAAAGGCGCCGCGCGGCCAATGACGTGGAAAGCATTTTTATCAGCAGCCGCAGAATTCTTACAAATCATTTATTGTACATTCTTCTCTTTAGATTATACACAGACACAGGCGCTGACAGAGCTTGAGAGGCAGCGAGATTGAGAAAAGAGAATCGCTTCTGACCGTCCGAAACTCATCAACAAATCTCACATCAAACGTTTTTGTAAGTTAGAACAGCAGCAGCAACAACAACAACAACAACGCCAACACCAACAACACAAAAAATGGCAACAACACCACGCAGCGGGGGGTCCGGCTCCGGAGCCGCACAACGTCCCAATGGAACCTCGCAGAATAAAAGCTGCCAATTCAAATTGGTGCTTCTTGGTGAATCGGCAGTGGGCAAATCGTCGTTGGTGCTGCGCTTTGTCAAAGGCCAGTTCCATGAATATCAAGAGAGCACGATAGGTGCGGCTTTTCTCACACAAACCATATGCATAGAGGATACTGTGGTGAAGTTTGAGATCTGGGATACAGCCGGCCAGGAGCGGTAAGTGCAAGAAGAATGCATTCCCAAAAGTTCAAGTTAATAATTAACATTAATGTTACGCGGAATGTCACAAATAGTGTTAATGTTAATTGGAATGTTAATTGGAATGCTAATTGGAATGTTAAACCTAATGTCAATATAACTAATGTTAATGTTCCTTTTTCAGGTATCACAGCTTAGCTCCTATGTATTATAGAGGTGCGCAGGCCGCCATCGTTGTCTATGACATACAGAATCAGGACAGTTTTCAGCGTGCAAAAACCTGGGTCAAGGAACTGCATAAACAAGTGAGTAAACAATTCAATTCAGCCCAGAACTGGGTAACTTGAGTGCCACGGTGAACGTGCTGAATGCTCTCATAAATCTAATTGAAATCGCTTTGTTTATTAATGTTTTTTGTTTGATGAACTGAAGCATTGCGTCGAGCATTGAACTCATTCATGATTTCCTGCATATTTTACGCCTCATTACATTTATTGAAAGCATGCCCAGTCGAAGGTTTTTCGAAGACTAAAGTCCACAACTTGTAGTTTTTTCAAAATGTTGATAATTAAATTATAATATTTACAAATTTTTATTTAATTAATTAAAATATGTTTCTCAATTATATTTTGTAGGCCTCACCGAACATTGTCATTGCGTTGGCTGGCAATAAGGCGGATTTGTCGAACATTCGCGTTGTGGAGTTCGATGAGGCGAAGCAATATGCAGAGGAGAATGGCTTGTTGTTCATGGAAACCTCTGCGAAGACGGGCATGAATGTCAATGATATTTTCTTGGCAATTGGTAAGTGATGATGAACTTTGACAGAATACAATCAATATATTTATAACGACATCAACCATTTTGAATTGCAGCCAAGAAACTACCCAAGAACGACAACAATCAAGGATCTGTTATAAAGCCAAATGGAAACGAACCAACTCAAACGACGAACAACTGCTGCAAGTGATGTCCCTTTGTAGGTGTGTGTGTGTTGTGTGTGCGCCCTTCAGCGAAATTAATTGGATCGTATATAATATCTTTTTAAATTGGTTGCTTTTTGTCATTGCAGAAAATAAAATTTCCAACGAGAGATTTGAAAAGTTTATGCTGATAATTATAAATAAAAAAATTATTTAAAATTTAAAAACTAAAGCCGGCTCATAGGGGCAAACAATTTAATTTTCATAATTGATGATGATGATGATGATGAAAGAAAAAACAAAACAAACCATAAAGATAATATTAATTATAAATTAAATTAAATGGAAACAAAAACAACAAAACGTAAAAGCAAAAAGTTAGTTTAAATAAATACAGATAGCCCCGTTAACACCAAGCGAAAATGTATCAGAAACAAAAACAAAAAGCGCTCTAATAATATTTCTAACTCTGGTCCCATAGTTCATAACCGCCACTTAGAGAGCTCCTTCAATTTCATCTCAACCAAATGCGAAACTTTTCTAAAAAAAAAAAACGCATTTTAAATCAAATAAAATTAAACATAAACGAAGCGAATTAATTAATTCAAGAGTACACGTCGTATCGTAGAAACGTCTAAAATTGAATTGTATAAACAAAAAAAGAAGAGAGAAACATAGGAAGAGCATGCTAAGAAAGTTAATAAAGTTTACACATTTGAGGAACCGTATGGGTGTCGAAACCAGAGAAATTCCAGTTGCAGTCGTTTTCAGCAGCGTTCCAATAAGAAAATAAAAATATAAATAAAAGAAAAATAAGAAAAACCGAAGATCAGTTCACTTTTGGTTCAGTTCAGATCAGATCAGTAGTTGAAGATTTGCTCGTCCTCGATCTGTGGCAATGTGTGTGCCTATCCGGCTGTCTCGGCTGCGATGGGCACGTGTGATAGTTGCAATTTATATAAATTATATATATATATACACATATGAAAAATGAAAATCCAAAAAAAAAACAAAAAAATGCGAATGAAAATAAGAAGAAAAAAAAAGAAATGAAAGAAATTATTCATAGTTGTAAATTTTTGGTTCCATTTACGTTTAGCTTCTTTTTGTTTGTTTCTTAATTTGACATTCTAGCAACAATCAAAGATTTAATGCTATCCCTTATCTTTAAAACTAATTATCGTAAACACATAAGCTTACATCTTAAATAGTATGCAAACAAAGATGTTGTTTAAGCGGATAAAGTGAAGTTGTCAACAAGAGAAAACCATTAATTAAATCTTGCTAAATACTTTACCATAAGTTCACATTGTTTGTTTACTTTTGTCCACAAATCGTATTTGATTACTTTTTTTTTATCTACTTTTTATCTAATAAAACTCAACCAGCGATCAACCAAGCAAAAGCAACAAAAAAACAACAAATAAATGAAAAAGAAATTAAAAAAAAAAAAAGAGAATTGAATCAGCGTGTGAAAAGAACCGACGCCTGACAGCTGTGTGTATTTTTCCAATTTATAATTTTTATGTTGTATGTATGTATTTAAATAAAACATTTATAATAAAAATCGTATATATATACATATATAAAAATCGAAACAACATTTTATGGAATTCGAGTTTCAAATTTCTAAAGACAACACTTTTTGGTTAAATACTTCAAAATTGATTCTCTTAACCTGATGCCCTTTAGAAATATAGAAAGAGTTCGTTCGATGAGCATTATTTTTCCACTTGAATTTCTTTTTAAAAATATTTATTATTTTGAGCATCTTGAAAAACAATATTTCTTTAAACAAGAAGAGCAAATCAATGCGATCCATTCTCATAAATTAAACTGTAAAAATTCTATAATTTATCTAAAATACTTTTTCTTATGAGAATTACAAAGCGAATCTTTAAAAAGTCTTGATGACTTTATCAATCGGCATTTAATTTTAGTTCAAATAAATGAGGTTTATTAAGCTTTGCCTCTTCCAAAGTATTTGTTTCTTCTCATTTGAAATGTTAGAAACACACTCATTTAGATCGCGATGAGGCATTCGTTCTATGGAAAGTCGGAAACTGTACTGATTCAGGATTTGTCATCAGGCAATTTCATTGTGATATTTTAGGAACAAAGAGCCTTAATGAGGATGCGCTTTCCTAGCTAATGCAGCCCGCAAAATGCATTTAGTTGCTTTTGGTTGGTCCGCAAATGAGCTCTACAAATGCCAGGGGCAAAGTACGATTGCGCCATAATAGGCGCGATTCGGCAGCTAGGCAGAGGGAGACCGTGCCCTGGCTGATAAAGCGCTACAAGCTGGTTATCTTGGGCGCGGCGACGGTGGGCAAGTCAGCCCTGGTCTCCCACTATACCCACGGGAGCTATCTGAATGACAAGGAGAACACGCTTGTTGCCTCATTTTCCAGCATATATCTGGACAGGTGCTTGAAATTCGACACCTGGGAAGTGGCTGGCGAGGAACGGTTGGTATACTCTACTTTAAAGTCAACCGAAATGATTCAAATAATTGCGTTCCGGGCAGCTGGCATAGTTTGGCGCATATGTATTATAAGGGTGCCCAGGCCGCGCTCGTGGTCTACGATGTGCAGGATCGGGATAGTTTTCTCTGCGCCAAAGAGTGGATCAACGAAGTAAGCAAAAAGGTTTGTACACTCACAAATCATACCAAAACTCTCTGCAAATCAATATCAATATGTGCTTTAGCTAGCCCCGGATCTGGTTATTGCCATAGCCGCCAATAAGGCGGATTTGTGGGACGATTTGTGCGTACGTTCGGATGAAATGAAATCCTATGCTCGAAATAACGGCTATATATTCATGGAAACCTCGGCCAAAACGGGTCAAAATGTCAATGAAATTTTTGCCGCAATTGGTGAGAATATTTACGAATTATCTAGCTACAAAATTTTAAAGTTTTTGAGTTTTAGCTGAAAAACTTCAAGCAAGAAAAAGTCCTGAGCCGTTAAAAGTAGATTCGGATGCATGTTGTGGATGTGGAATACTATAACCCGGAATTCCAATTCCAATCAACCGTGAACTGAACTGGATTAGCTGAATAAAAAATAAGTCCTCCTAAACCAGAATTGGGCGTATTTCTTTTAAAACATGTTTTGGATGAAAAATAAACAAATTTCGATAGATCAAATATATATTGGACTGTTAAATTTCAATTTGTAATTATTTAAATTGCCTATACTTGTATTTTGACAAGCTCGAAATGTTTAATCCTGACCCCTATATATGTCATTCTTTTCGTCAAACCTGGAAGGGCGGACCTTACTCAATTGTGTCGATAACGAATTGAATCACGCACAGTTTGCGTTGAACCATAACCAAGGGCGTAGTCAGGATTTCTTAAATTGTTGAAGTTTTGCATGCTGAAACCCCCTCGCTACGCCCATGACCAGAACTGAGTAAAGGCTCCGCGAAAATTCCTACCTCAGCTATTTTGGTTTTTGTGGGGAAAGCTGTTCGATCTGCGCCCCCTCGCTACGCCCATGACCACAACCGAGTATGGGTTTCTGATGAGATTCATACCTCAGCTATATATGGGTCTGCTAGCATTGGTTTTTCGTCCGCGATGTTTAGTTGACTACATTAAAGCGAAAAGTACAGACCTGGCAGCATGAAACGATTTTCAACATTCAGAGCGAAAGCCAGATTTAAGGTTATGATGTTGGGTAATGCGGCCGTGGGAAAATCATCCCTACTCCTGCGCTTCATATCAGATACCCCGCCGACAAAATCGGAGCCGATGGCAACCATTGGCGCGGAATTCAAGGTGAAAAGAGTCTGCCTAGTTAATGGGGTCGTCAGGCTGAAGATCTGGGATACTTCCGGCCAGGAACGGTAAGCTTTTCAGGCTTAAACAGAGCATAAGATTTCTAAATACAAAACAGATTTAAGGACCTGCTACGCACGTATTATGATAGTTGTAATGGGGCTGTCATTGTATACGATATTCAGGAACGCGAGAGCTACGAACAGGCTCAGCAATGGGTGACAGAGCTCAGGGAAAAAGTATGTCCAGAAATAGCAAATTGTGACGGGATATTTATAGAAATCTTACTAATATATTGCGATTTTTTTATTTCCCCACACTTTTTAAGATTTCGCGAGAACTGATCATTATTTTGGCTGGCAATAAGGCGGATATGGATATAACACGTGAGGTCACAAAGTTTGAAGCCGAAGAATATGCTGCACACCATAATTTGATATTCCTGGAAACGTCTTCGGTGAACGGCATGAATGTCAACAACTGCTTCACAGAAATGGGTAGGTTATCAAATGTTTATTCAACGTTTATACTACGAATTTCTAACGTACATATATGCACAGCTAAGGCCCTGTATGCACAGCGAGTCCAGAGTCAACAGGAAAAAAAACCATCAACTTTAAAGGAAAATGAACATGAAGAAGAAATACAGCCCAGTTTCTTCAATTGCTGTAAACCGCATAGCAATGCCTCAAGGTCAACTTAAAGGGAAGAAGTTGCTTGGTTTCGACTTTTTGAATTTTGGCGGTTCTTCGTTAAGTTGGCTGCGCCTGAGCCAGAATGTTCGTAAACTTAAACAAAAAACTTACCTTTCAGATTATCAAAAATGGAGCATATGGTTTTTATTAACTCATTCTATTTTTTATTTGGAAATTATAACTCGAAATAATTAGTACACACTAAATGTAGTTTTGGTTACATTTTTGTTACTCTTGCATTTAATTGTATAATAAAGTATTGTATATATTTATATATATATATATATGTTTTTTTTTTTGCTACTTGATTTCTGTTTATAAGAATAATATTTGTTGTATTGTATAATTTTTCATATTCTTGTATGAAGAGTCAAAGTTTTTTTTAGTAGGTTTTTGAAAAACAACAAATCATAGCGAGAGTTATACACTAACTTACTACAAGGCAACTAAATGGCTTCAATTTGAGTAGCATTAGGCTATTTTAACATAGAGAAATAACAGGAAAACAATAGCTAACCTAACTAAACTCAAGTTGAAAATGGCAGAAATTGTTATCAGGGCAGTTTCGAGTATAGAGAAGATTTGATACAGAACACATAAGGTATAGAGATACATAACACTTGCATAACAAAGTTTGGCTCAACAAAACAATATACATGTTAGTTAGAATGTGGGGATGTGTGTGTGTTATCTTTGTCATATGGATTGAATGTTTATCGTTATTCCACAATAAATATCACTTATGTATGTAAGAGAAGTATGTGGTATTTTGCTAGATTTAGAACCTAAACTACAATTTTGTTCAAGGGTTTTTTTTTTAGTTTTTGTTTCTTTGAATGATCTTCATTTTTAATCTAAACTTTTTCTTTTCTCCTTTTTGTCAGTTATTTTTATAAAATTTACAAAATTATGTTCCATTTCGTTTTCTTCATGCAGCCATCCCCCCCATCTGTATACTTTAAAATTTATTAAGGAGGTTTTTTGCAAATATAAACTCCCTTAACACTTAGCTTAGTTCTAACTTTTGGGGTTTCTTGTTTTCAGTTTTACTTGAAATTCCGTCCACAATTATTTTATTGTAATTCACAATAATAATATACGAATATTAGGTTACACAATTTGTTCTCTTTATATTTTTGTTTTTGTTTTTACTTCTTTTTGTATTTTTTGATTCATCTGTCGATTTATAAAATAATCGGCTCATCACCGTGCAAATCACAAGAGCCAATATTTTCGCCTTGGTACGTTGAGAAATCGTTTATTACGGCTTTTGGCTCCGCTCCGAATTGGATATCCTGCAGGCAGCCTTTAAATGGCTCAAAGAAGCGGCCTTGCGTCCGCATGCTCACCGAGTCCTGATTGGGAAAACCACCTGTAGATCACAAAAAAATGTTAATTTTGAATACGAACAAGCCGGGCAATGCGCAGTGCTGCCAACTCCTTGCGACTATTGATCTCAGCTGTGCGTCAACAGAGCTCTGTTAGTTATGCATAGAGTGTGTAGCCTAACAGGCAGTGTTAACGCTTCTGAACCTCTTGTTTGCCTCGAATTTTGGGTAAACAGCATTCTGTCCATTAATATAATTATTTAAGCAGCACTTAGCAGATAAACTGATGCGATGTTTTTTCTTATCGATACATGTGCTTAACGATAGCACATTGTTTTGAGCCATTGCCCATCTCTATTAACTCAGGCTTAGTAATTGTTTAAAGCGCTCTCTACGCGGTGGTGCATTGTGTGTGTGTTTGGTAATGTTCCACATCATGTTCTTGCTAGTGATATGAACTTATAATTTGTAAGCTTTTGCAGTGTAAACTTTAAAAGTGTAAAGTTTAAACAATGTGCACAATTGTATCGCAAACCAAAAGCTCGTAGTGTAAACTAGCACTCGCGTTCTCCCCCATGCAGTTACGAAAGTTCCCAGCTATCTTGCTCTTGCATGCAGTCTTATTGTATCTGCCTTTCTATTGCACATCTGCACTGTCGTCACCGCAGGCCGGCGTTACAGTTCCATACGAGTAATCAACTAAGCTGAGGTTTGTCGAAGCGCGCGTTGCGAGTGAAGTGAGGGAATTCAAAGACAGACGAAAAAACTAGCAGCAACATGTATTAATTACCAGAAGGTAAGTCTGCACACGCTTAATTAAATTGATGAGTCACACACATGCGATAAATGAATTAAATGCAGAGCTTGTAGTAAAGCATTGTAAAATATGTTAGCCCTGTGACGTCACGGTGCAGTTGTCTTCGCTTGGCGCCAATCTTACGCACAGTGTGCCCACACTTACCTAAATAGAAAATATCCTCGTAGCTAATCGTTGGCTCTTTGCCCCCACGCCGCTGAAACGATGTCGTAGGGGTTGTTGTCATGCGTCGGTTGAGCTCGGGCAGTCGCTCTGTGAATATCACCGCGCCATCCAGCTGCAGCTCGAGCCGTGTGCGATCCAGGAGCACACTAATGCCGTGCCAGGCGCCATCGGCTACGAAGCCGCTCGCAGGTGCCTGAACGGTGTCATTGTTGCTGCCCAGCAGATTGTTGGCCAGCTTCAGGTGGCCATTCTCCAGCCCCAGACCCAGGAATTTCATCGGATTGTGCTCGCTCCAGAGCAGTAGGCCGTCCGGCTCGATGGTGGAGAAGTTCAGTGCGATTTGTATGGCTTCGCGCGGACGCGCGTAGAGCGAAGGGCCGCGGCGCTTGTCTTTTATGGGAATGCGAGGGGGCGGCAAGATCAGGTAGCTGTTGCCGCGGAAGCTTGGTGTTGTTGGCTTGCTCAACGCTGCAACAGAGAGACGGGGAAGAGGGGCAAGTTTAGTAAAATGCATTAAACATATTGCATGTACAAGCTTTGCTGGTGTGTGTGTGTGTGCCTGTGTGTGATACAAGTGCATAATTAAATTACAGCATCAGCAACAGCGTGTGGCAACGCAATCAACTTCATTATTAGCAACAGACAGATGATCATCAATATACCCTATTAGAGAGTATTTTGGTTATGTCACAAAGTTTGAAACAACATAAAGGAGTCCTCCAATATCCACTTGAGGTGGTTAACTCCATTTAATTTTGACCCATTCTGTATTAACATATCTATTCTTAATGGCCACCACAAAAAAACCTTAAACCAAAATGTTTGTAAAATTGTAGCTCCGACTTCCGACTAGAACATTCTGTTTTCGCTAATAAACTATATAATTTCATATAGGTACGACAGGAATAGTCTAAGATTATAATTATAAGAGATGTAGACATTTTAGTAATTGTATTAGTTTCAGTAGAGGACTTTGCAAGTCTACAATAGAACAACTCGAATAGAGCAGAGAGAAGATTCATTACAAAGATAATGATAATGTTGCCAAGGCTTACTTAATGCAGCTCGCAGGCAATACCTCATATAATTTGTTTCTGCATAGGGTATTTTAACTGTCAGCTCTCTTTTTGTTATTATCACCATCAGATCCGCCTGCTCATTATGCCATTTGCTGTTGGCACGTCTGCGAGTCCCTGATCTCGTTTGGGGCTTCTTCTTGGCTGCTTCTCTCTAATCTGTCGACAACATCTTGTTTCTCTGTGTTGGCCACGTTTTCGGATTGTATTCTTATTTGAGTCTGCGTTTTGTTTTCTTTCGTTTGGCTGCCACTCAACTTGATTGCACTTGTTGTTTCGTGTTTTCACCAGCTTGTTTATGGCTTATTGTTATTAGTGGCATGTTAATTCACTTTGCTAATAAGTGAAAGGCTGCCAGCCGGCTGATCGTATGCCCCAACTGCCAATTGTATAATACTGGCCTGGTCTTAAAACCAATAAAATCATAAAACTCTTTTGAGATAAAAGCTTCTGAGCTGAGCATAGGCTTCAAAGTTGATCTTCAAACTGATTTCGTGTCTTTTTGTATTAATTTGTGAATGCTTTAATTCTAGAAATGTTTATATTCATATTTAGAACGTTTAATTGATTGAATCCATTAACTATAGTTTAATATTTTAAATTTTCTGTTATATTACAAAATTACTCTACGGAAAAAATATTATATTGTTTTAAAAGTAAACTTTCAAAAGTGAACTAAGCACTAAAATTATTAAAGTATCAATACTAGACTCTTTATATAAAACTATTTGTCCTTTTTTTTAGTTTCCTTCCAATTGAAAGTTTTTTGTCTTCCATCGGATCGGCTTCAAACTCTTTTTCAAACATCTTTGTTTCAATTTTATTGATACGCTTTTTGCAATTTTAACTGCTCTGGGTTGGATACTGCGGGGCAAAGGTTTACTCAATCAATTCAAGATTTTGAGCACAAGACAAACAAGGTCGGAATCCGTTGTTTCAAACTTTTGGTTCTTTATTCGATATAATTGAAGCATATTTTCACTTTGAAGTGCAGTTCAAGATAGCACTGGCAGAATAAAATTTTCCACAGGTGGAAACTAAAAATGCAAAAGTAATATCTCAAATTTTTAGCACAAAACTTGCTAAGGATAATGCCCTAGTTGAATAGGTTTATAATAAACAAATTAAAGATTGTGGAAATGCTGTAATATAAAAATCTTAAGTAGGTCGTTGAAAATAGTTGAATCATAATCAAAATATTTTCCCTTGTTTCCAGTTTCTATGGGAATGCAACGGACTGAAACATTGGGTGGATTTTCTAATATTTGTATTCTATTATTTTAGAACGTTCAACTTTGGGTCATGCAAATTGCGCTTCTATATATATGTATATATTAGTTTAATTTTGGCGGTTTTTTGTTTGGTTTTTGCACTTTTTTTTGCCAGTTCAACTTCCAGAGCCCGATGTGCACCGAGCCGTAAGATTCGTGGAGCTGTTAATGGTTTTGTTTCCCGCTCGTGTAGATCTCTAATTATATTAAATTATTTTTGTGTTAGATTGTATTTGTTTTTGTCGCTTTTAGCATACGAGATGAAAACTTGTTTGGGCGATCAACCGAGAACAACATACATATAAAAGCAATTTCTGGACAAAACAAAATCAGTTTTAAGATCTTTACTCCGGCTACTGTATTTATAAGAAACAAAAACAAAACAAACCCAACTTTTACTTCGCTGACACATTGAACTTCAAGTTGGCTCTGAAGATTTATGGAACTCGTTTTGCAGATTTTCAAGTGAAATGATTTGTGCCTTTCATTGTTGCCCAGCTACTGTTGTTGCTGTTTATTTTGTTTTATTTTTATTGCTGTCACGGACATTAAGCACTAACTAAGCATCTGGCGCTTGACTAATTCGATGACGAATTGCCCTCGAAGCCCCTCTGCTGCTAGTCCCGCCCCCCCTCCAGTTGAAGCCAGAAAATAACAACTCGTCACACGAGCTGGCAATTATCAGAAACTGTTTTCGCAGCGCATCCAAAACTTTCAATTTGAAGGCCATTGAACCCCAGCGCAGCACAAATTCTACTCACCAATCTCACAGTAGAAGCCGCCCCAGCCATTGGGACAGGAGCAGCGGCCACTGCGCAGGCAGCGTCCATTGTTCCTGCACGGTATCAGCTTGCAGGTCTCCGAGTATTCGCAGCGATCGCCCTTCGCATAATCCGGACAGATGCAGTGCGGCTGCAGCTTCTCATCCAGCCAGCAGTGGCCGCCGGACTCACACGAATCCCCGCCGCACGCGGTGCCGTCGCAGTCGCGAATGTTACGTGATTCTGCGCAAATTAATTAACAAACAAAAAAATTCATTTCTCATTATTTTCATGTACATGTTAACTTGTAATCGAAACGCAAAATTGAAAAAAAAGGTAGTCTTGATCAAAATTCAATCGAAATGTCTTGATTTAACCTTAAAAACTTAATGTCCTTAACTTAACTTAATGTAATCATCGTAACCTAATTAAAATATTAAAATTAAACTTTTTTTTTGTATTTGCCGACATTTAACGAATTTCATAGTATTAACTCCCTTTTGCACAAATTTTGCAATATTTAGCAAGCAGATGTCAGAACCGGCCGGATTGGGCTACTATATTGTATAGATCAGTCGGTCTTAGAGTTCGTGTATGACAAAATGATTTGATTTAAGTGATGTTCTAACCAAACCCGACATATTTAAGTTTTAGCATGCCACTAATAGCGCTTTATTGAGCAAAATCTGAATAGGAACGAGTTATGAGTTATGCATGAACTACTTTTCGGTTTCACGAAACTCAGGAATCCTTAAATATACCTAGGCCACATATATACCAGGGTATTAAGTCTTTACTCTGTCACATGGCACTTTTTTCTTCTACGCATAAAATTTGAATACATATTAATATAAAATCATGCCCCACTTTAAACTAATTTGGGCGCTTTAAGTTTTTTTTAAAAGTTTCATTTTGAAAAGTTCTTTTCTTACTCTCAACTCGCAAAAGGTTAATATATATGTTGATGAAAAATATATGTATGGACATATAAATTTGTTTTCATGGCATATCAATTATTTGTTGTCATATTTGGTGCGTTTGCTGCTTACCCACAATATTTGTTTCGTTGAGGACAATGCGAGTGCCGCTCACGACGAGGCCGCGGACACAGCCACGGAATGGTATGGGGAAGCCGGAGATGGCATTGTGCGGCAGCTTGGAGACATCTTTCAGGCCGCCAATGAAGAGCAGGGAATCGGGCTCGACAAGCACCTCGGCGGAGGGCGCCAAGGCCGACGAGGCGCTGCCCTCCACCCACAATGTCAGCCAGCGTCCGCGCTGCGCCATTTTGATCTTGTGCCACTCGCCAATGGCCAGCATGCGAACACTTCTGACGACGGTGACATGGTTGCTGGGTCCCGAGATGCGGAACTCGACGACACCGCCCTGCAGCGACAGCGAGACGAATCCGATCTTCTTGTCCTGGTTGTTATTAAGCGTACCAAAGTAGAGAAGCAGTCCACGCTCGGAGAGTGGACGCAGCTGGAATTCAATGAAGAAAAACTGAACACGATGATGCTCCTCGAAGGTCTTGGAGCCCATCAGCGGCACCGGAGAGAAGCTACGCTGCTTCTCCACTTCGTTGAGCAGCTTCATCACAAAGTGTGTGCTGGGCGTGGAGATGGGCTTGGGCGGCATCAGCTTCTTGGTAAAGTTGCGATAGCTGACCATTTGGGAGCGCTTGGCGCCCAGCTTGTCGCCGCCATCATAGAGGTACGGCCAACGCACGGCTAGATACGAGCGCCGACCAGTCAGTGAGACGTCGCTCAGTGAACGTATTTCTACAGCAATAAATCAACAAGATTGGTCAGAGATTCAGATACCTATATAAGCGATGTTATCCCCACCTTCCTCACAGTTCTTGCCCGTGCGCCCCACAGGACAGTCGCATTCATAGCCGTTGACAAGCGGCACGCAAGTCGCCTCCTCGTAGCATTTGTTGTTGAAGGAGTCGCAGGGATTTGTGGCCTGTGCACAGAGCGGACCGTACCAGCCCTCCTGGCAGATGCAGCTGTGTGTGGAAGAGTTTAATGGGTCAACGATTCAATGACTGTCAATTGCTTAACTTTTATAAAGGTTTCCTAAATATTGACAATGGCAAATCCTTCAAGTCTTAATACTTACGTAAAGGTGGCGCCATGCTGGAGACAGGCTCCGTCGTGCTGGCAGGCGTGCCTGTGGCATTCGCGTGTGCCACATTGTCCAACACCTCGGCCGCGAACGCCGCGTGTCTCCTGCAGCGGCACGGTCACCTGGCCAGCCTTGAGCTGCACATCGTAGATGCAGCCCTGGAAGCCCGAATGCAGCGGCAGATCATGCGGCAGCGTGTTGAAGTTGGCAATCTCGTGACCGCCCAGATAGAGAATGGGCAGCACATCCATGCGGCTGACACTGCCCGGCGAACGGCCCGTGATGTTGAACTTGCCATCGACTGAGAGCCAGGCCTGGCGACCGATGCGACCCACCTTGATCTCGTAGGGCACACGGGGCGCATCCAGTCGGAAATCGATGGGCTTCTGTGTGAAAATGCGACGTGGTCCGGCACCCAAATTCCAGGTTAGCATTATGTAGCCTTGTATAAAGCTGACGGCCAGATGATCGCTCTTCTCATCGTGATATCCGGATTGGCCCAAAAATGCGAGCAGCGAAATTTGTGACATGGTCTGCGGCAGTATCTTAAAGCTTAGCTCCAGAGAGTACTCCAGTGGCACGGGCACCGTGTACGCCACAAACGAGGAGAGGCCATTAACGCTACCCGAGAAGGAGGGTAGTGCCACCTCGAGATCTGCACAGGCAATGCAATGCAACTTAGTAGGATCAACAAAAATGAAAGCGAATATAATAAATCACTTACTGTGCTCGCAGTAGTGGCCGTGCTTGCCCAGCGGACAGAGGCAGAGGTATCCGCTGCCCGGAAATTGCACACAGGTGCCGCCATATTGACAGGGATTGTCCTCGCAAACGGATATCTCGCAGGTGGGCCCCATATAGCCGGTGGGGCATTTGCATTTCCATTTCTCAGCCTTGTCACCGTTCGCGTCCAGCTCGTTCGATTCGATCTTGATGCACGCAGCGCCATTGCGGCATGGACTCGACAGGCAGGCCAGCGAGCCGCATTCCGTAATGCCAAAGCCATCCAGCGCGTCGCTAGCATGTGCGAAAGGGAACAGCGAGGGGAAGGTTGGTCAAAAGGCTGGTTAACGTCATCTCTAATTTCATGACCATGCTAATTCGCATGCCAACGTCAACTGTCAACGTTTGCCCCATGTCCACCCAACCACCTTCCTGCTTCACCCACCCAACCACCTTCCGCTTCACCCACCCATCTTTATCTGCCATCTGTCTTATTGCCCATCTGACCGGCTGTTTGTGAACGCGTTTTAATGCCCTGACAAATGGCTTTCGCAGCTCTTCTTATTTAATACTCGAAGCTCTTTTTTTCAATCGTTTCCAAAGTGGTAAAATTGGTTTAATCCGCAATGTCTCTTTATTTTTGAGATTGTGCCTGCCTTCTGTTTGTTGGCTTAAGTTGTCAAAGGGTTAAGGCAGCGATTGCTTATCGATAATATAATACAATTTAATCTGGGCCTTTATCATTGCTAATGGAAATTAAGGACCAGAACTCGAATTAAACTTTCATTCAATTTCGATTGCTTTCGAAATATCCCTGACACTCTGTCTATCTAACCTGAACCTACTGAATGAAAGATTATCATACAGCTAGTTTTGGCTTCAAATATTGGAAATATTATTGGTCCTTATCCAGCTTTATTAAATCAGTTATTTCTTCTTACTCTTTAACGGAGTTTAATCATTGTATTTCTGAGGCTTTTTTTTGCTATTTAATAATTTAATTATTTACGCCCATGATTGATGTTTTCTTCTTGGCCGTAAGATTTCCTGTTCAGTTCAACGGCGGAATTTCGTTAGCTTATTTATACGCATGTGGCAACTTTTTGTTACCGTATTGTGCTCAGGTTGGACGGGCTTGCCGCCCATTTAATCCTACAGGCGTTTTTACTGCATTTTCACAGAGCTTTTATCCTGCTCCACCTGCAACTTTCTGGCATTCTACACTGTGCCCGGGTCAGATGCGTATGTGGCATAAAGATTTAAGAGGCGGCAGCGTCATAACTTCTCTTGCTGTTCATTAGGCTGGCAACTGGCAAATGGCACAGTAGCTTCTAGCTATAACTACCCGCTGTATAAAGACTTACCCGAATATTTCGCGCGACTGTCCGTTGATGCGAAGAGTGTGGAGACAGCCGGTGAAGCCCGTGCCGCTCTGGGCAGGCGGCAGTTCGATAATAAGGCCAATTGGCGCCTGGGGTGCGCCGCCCAAATGCAGCCAAGTGTTCAGTATGACCTCGGGCGTGTGCAGGCGCGGCGGCAACAGTTTCAGCCATGTCGGCTGATCTCCGGACATGGCCAACGTGTCGTTGACGAGCAGCGAGGCATTGCAGTGCGTGTAATTGCGGCTGAAGTCCAATCTGAAAGCATACAAGCGATTGGAAGGATGAGCAACGATAAAAGCGACCCCCAGGCCTCGTCCTTTTGGGTAGTCCTGTTGGGCTAGTGCACATATAAAATATTTAATATGCCGCACACTGCGGGCAACTTTTTCGTTGCCTTTTGCTGCGTGGGGTATCCAACAAAAATAAATAAAAAAAAAACAAAAATGAAATGAGAGAAGAAAAAGTTATTTCCAGCATGCCAAAGCGTGCAAATATTTATGACGCCCGCACAAAGATGCCTCATAAACCCCCGCATCAGGCAGATTTTTCCCTCTGAACTGACCTTTTTTTTGCTACCCCAACTTAACCCCAAGCCAAGTCCCAGCACTGTGGACAGCAGACAGTGGAAAGTGGAACAAAAAAATATTTTAAATAATCCAGTTATAATATAAGTGCGAATCTCAAAAATCATTAATAGTAAAAATTATGTAATTGCCCATCTTATTTATTTTCTCTTATAAAGAATTTATGCATTTTTTATAATCATGAACCCACTATGCAACCCCGAACCGCCAACTGGCCGTAATGTCAATCGACTGTCAAATTTTTGTATCGCCTGTCAGGGAACCGGAATTTTTTTCGACCCTTCCATAGAGAGCCCTTTTTTTCTGTGCTTCTGGAATTTTATATTGTTTTGTAGCAGGAATGTCACCTGCCGTTATTTGAATGCTTTTTGTTCAATGCTTTTACCAAAGTGTTTCTGATTTTATTCGTCTGTCAGCTTTTGTGTGGATTCTGTCCAATATTCGAACTGTGGGATTCATATCTCAGTGCGTTCATTACGTTTAAATGTTGACATTTAATGGGAAAAGCGAGCCACCAACGGCACACCAAATTTTATTGTTAAATATATAATTTTTTGAGAATGCAATGAATGCAGAATGTTTCTTGACAAAAGATCAACACAGAGATATTTGTCGCATGTGAGTCAGAAGTTTGTTATGATTGTTATCCGTTATTACTTGCAAAATATTCAACTGAAATATTTTAAACTGCAAAATAAACTTACAAAGATTTTCCCTTTGCCAATATTAGATCAAAGTAAGTGGCTCTAGCAATTGAATTTCCTTAAGGAATAAGTATCTTTTATACATAAACCAAACTATTTCGTAGTTAAACGTTAAAGAGGAATCCACAAATATAATTCTCTTCAAACCATAAGCGCTAGCGGGCTGCCCTTGAGGTAAAATACAATATTAGCTTTTGCTTTTATAGAATGAATTCAATTCCATTTGACCTTGTTAATCCCTCAAAATTGGCTTTTCGCCGCAGTCGATGCCAAGAAACTACTTTAAGAAATTCGCACAGCTTCCATACTTAACAGATTGTTATATTGCGGTTCAATTAGCTGCAGTTGATTGGACATTAAAGTGAATTTGCATTGTTGAAGCGGCCAATCAAATTGCGCGGTTAAGCAAACTGTTTTCCTTCGTATTAAGATGGCGGCAAAGTTGCGGCCATTATTGCACTTAATTTGATTTGCATAGCACGAACTGGAACGGAATTAAATGGATTAAGAGCAAAAGGCGCTTCAAGCAAAAGCTCCGTAATCGCGCGCGTCTAGCGGTAATTGTTATTGCTTTCTAATTACACGGAATTCTCGAAAATCCCCAAGTTAAATGTCAATTGCGTGGAGCATTAGGCTCATTAGGCACGACCCAGCCCTGGGAAAAATTTACCCAAAGGCAACAGCTCGACAAATATGGCAAAAGTTCAAGCAGGACTTTCACCACAGGACACTCATAACTGTATGTGTGTGTTGAACTAGTTCATCGAAGGTCTGTGTTCATTGCCATTGTCGCGACTGGGAGACGCTAAATCGCTTCTGGGCGAATGAGTGAAGAGTGGAAATGGAGCTGCTGGAGGGGCGGGTATGAAGTGTCCTGGCGGCATGGCCATTAAGCACGCAAGGCAAATAAAAATAGGCAACAAACATAAATTTGTTGCTCGTAAATCCACTGGCGGACCCAGTTTTGTGCCACATGAGCATGCCCCGAGCTGGGACCAAGTGCTAAAAAGTAAATTTGTGGCCGATTCGATAGTCATAAAAACACGAAAGAGATATCAAAATGCCTATTACTACGGCCATCTCGCTCCAACAGTTTATTATTTATATAGGCCAGTCTGGTGTTTTTTTTTTCTACACCCTGTTGCCATTGAAAATGGCTAAAAAGGGGTATATTGGTTTTGTGCTTAAGTATGTAACAGCCAAAATGATGCTTCTCCTATTCTATGGGTGAGGATCCTGTTAAATCTTTAAGGAGTTTCAAAAACCAGAGGCTAAAAATTTGGTACCTAGATTCGCCGGCTGCCCAGACCAGGCCACATTTAATCATCGATAGATGAATATGTTCCTCCAAAATCTATTAATATCAGATTAGGTATATTCTCTAGAGATACAAAATTGGACATACCCCTTTTCAAAAATGTTTTATTATCATTTCATCATCATTCATATCAACATACATTTGGGTGCCTTAATTAAGCCGCGAAAGTTTCAAAAAAGTTGGACTATAAAACCCGAAATTATTTTCATGCTGGGGGCTTGAAGGAAGAAGATGCACAGACGCAGCAATTGGCTCGGCTGTATGGCTGTGTGGAATGTGAGTTTAACTGTATAACTGTGTAAAAGAAGGGTACAGAGTATCTGCTAGTCGGCCCCTCTTGTTTACAGCATTTCACTTGTTTCTCTTTCACTTTCTAAGACCGCTCTCAATTCGTAAAGTATTTACTTTAGGAGCCAGTCAACCTATTTGCCTGATATATTTATTCCTTAATGTGCTGTTTATGCCACTCGTCGTTGCCGAGTTGAGGGAATTCATTTGCTTGTTGATTTTATAAAATGATTACTTGGTCATTTTCCATATGGCTGAGCCCATCAAATTGATGGCCGAGTCCTAAGTGATTGCACTCGACTGAATTGTAAATTTGCGAATTACTTGTTAAATGTAAATGATCACATGTCTTTATAGCTCACACTCAAAATTGCAATTGAATACTTGTATGGTTCAGTTAGTTTTGTGGTCAACAATTGGCGTTTGTTCGGGCTTAAATTTAATTCTAAGGACTAACAACAGAGAATTGAGTAAAAGCTTATGTGGGTGTGAATGTGAATTGACTTAAGAAGTGTCTTTGTTGTTCAACTAATTTGATTCACATCAATTATTTGCTGCTTAATGTCTTTTAGAATCTTGGTATTCACGGGAGTCCCTCTTGCTGTAACATTTCCTGTGTAACTGTCCAAACTGGGAACTGACTAACTCCCTTAAACAGCTCATATACCCCAAAACCTAACAATGGGGCAATATTCTTGTGGGTCTACTCACTATTATTGAAAAGTTTGTAATAATGTTCGGCAAGTAAAAACGTTTTAAATTATGATGGTACAAGGAAGACTTAAACAATCGAAAGCTCTTGAGGGACTGCAATCGGTAAGCACATCCTCTTGAATCTTATCGCACTTAGTTCCCCTTAACATACTTTTTCAGCTTATTTCCTGCTCATCCGCAGCATAAATTATCAAAGAGCTATGAAAAGTTACCGCCTCTTTTGGATACGTCTAAGTTCTAAGTTGTCTGCCTTTGTTATCGCAACTGTCTTTTACGCCATTACGTTTCTCATTTGAAAGTGGCGGCAATTCCAGGAACTGTTAGTTAAACGATTAATTACGCAAGAGCCCCACATTACTTTCGCTTTGGCCTGACTCGCACCCTGAGCCCTCTACTCTGTCTCTGGGGGCCATCGCAGCCATTCAACTTCCGCTTCCGTTGCGAGCGCAGAAAATGCGGCAAATTAAATTTCAGCCAAAAACCAACTACGCCAACTAATTACGCATGAATGCGAAGCCAAGGATCGGCGCACGTTGCTGGCGCAAGGAGATGCCGAGGGCGCGGCTGTGGTCGTGGAAATGTTGAAAAAAGTGGGACTAGCACAATTTATTCTACACTTCAAGCATTATAATTTGTGGTGGCCAAACGGCATGGAAATCGACATAAGGCAACTTTAATGGCCTATGCCCCAGGCATCCTGCGCTCCCAGCAATGACAGTGACCCGCTAGCTGCTCCGGCTCCAGCTGCACTCTCCACTCTGGACACTCGACACTCGTGTCAGGCGCAATTTAAAAAGTTAATTAACGTGCCGACCTCCTCGCTATCAATGTGGGCTGCACGACCCTTGATCCCTGGCCTCTGCCCGGACCCGCTGTGGACCACATAATTGCATTCCGTGGCCGGGCGTTTCACTTACTCAGCTCGAATGGTAATTTCGTGGCCAGTATTCACAGGCGTTTCCAGTTCGCTCAGCAGCATCGTCTGCAGCCCGCACGAGAACTGGAACTGCATGAGACCCTTCTGCAGGAATAGCGCCATATAGTGGCCACCCTTGGTGCCCTGGGCGGCAGCCAGCATGATCAGTCCATTGGTGGCCCGGGTGCGCACTTTTAATTGTATATGCATGGGGAGCACCGCATCCAGCGCCTCATGCTGTGGAATGTCCTTGTAGATGCGATGCGACACATACGAATCGCCGGAGAACGCGGCATTCCGGATGATGATCGGCAGCTCGCAAAGCGGCCCCTGGCGGTCAAAGCGGCAAACGCACTAAGAGAATAGAGAGAAAAGTATAATTTGTATATAAGTTTTGAGATTTTCAAGGTAAAGAGATCAAGATCTCCAGGGTTAAGAAACACAAAAGTTATTAAAGAGTAAAGCAGAAACACGTGGCAGACATTTTGTCCATTCCACCATTTCCACACATTCATTTAAATACGTGCTTCCTTTTCAATTTATTTTTAAATTGCAATTAAATGTTGCGTATGCGTCTATGTAAATTCCCTTTAGAAATTCATATGTTTTCATGCAGGTGGAGTAGGAGGCGCTGGCAAGAAGTTCGTTTTATGTTGATTTTGGGGTGTAATTATGCCGGCATTTAATAGGTGAAAGGGTCAAAAAGTGCATTCATTTTCTCGTATCCAACATGAAACAGCGAGCTGTTGCTGGTTATTGTTAAAGCTTATGCATGTTTACTTACGTAATCAGTATTAATTAACATAAATACTCATGTTTTTAAATGAAATCAAAAAAAATGTTGATGTAATCGATTCTGAAAACATTTATTATGGCTAAAAAGGTCCTTCTATGAAACGAGTAAATCAGGATTGTATCCAGTCAGTTTCAAGCTTGAGTTAAAATTTGTTTATAGAAAAGGTTCGGGATATTTCGTAGTGGGGCACTCCCAAAGATAGAACTCTTGGTTTTAACTTACTTTTTAATACATATGGACATATTTCTTATAAAATATAAAGTGAAATATTAGTAAGCTCTTTCTTCACAAAAGTTAAGCTGAACAAAGACATTAATGAAAGAGGCTTCTGGAGCACATAAAAAGAGATTTCTGGAAATGCTTTTTAGTGCTTAAAACTTGAGACTATTAATTTAAATGTGTGCTTTAAGTGTGCGGCAGGCTAAAACTTATGCAAACTATTATGAACATGAGTTCAAGAACATGACTGACTTCTTGAGAGCACGAGGATTTTTCATATTTTCTGAAACATATGACCAACTTCCATTAGGTGCGTGGCTGGTGCCATGCTCCCTTTCTCCCTCCCTATCTCTGGAGGTCACCAAGGCTGTCGCCAGTTAATAGTTTGCCCCTCCACAGTCCACATTCCGCAGTCTCCAGTTGCTTTGCACTTCATTTGTTCAATTTGATAGGGTCGTCTGTGGGTCGCTTTCTCGCTTTCTCGCTTTCTCTCCCTCTATCCTTTTCTCTGGGCTGCTGCGGGTTGTTAAAGTAAAAGTTACAGCGAAAGTTTTGGGTGCTGTTGCAGGCTCCTTGTTGCAGATGCGTTGCACTTAAAGTGTCCCTTGGCGGGGCATGAATTATTAAAACCAGGACAATGACGCAGCAGGACAACGCTGCAGGCGAGCAGCGCGCCAAAAAGTTAATTCATATTGCTTTTCAATTTATTGGCATTTTTGTTGTTGGCCCAGCAACTGCTTATTGAAAGGAGTCGCTCGCCCGCCTTGAAGGACTCTTCTCCAGAGTCTTTTGGCCCAAAACTTTGTTTGGCACAGGCAAAAATAAATTAAAATTGTTGCAATTTGCTTCAGCTCCAGTGCACATACATTTTTGGCATATTTACGCTGGCTTGCCGTAATTGTTTCGAGCTCCACGAATTAAATAATAAAAAGATGTGCTACCTTGACTCAATTGTAGATCATAGAAGGTATTTGGTAAAGTACATTTGCCAAATGCGTTTAAGCTAGTTCTATAACAATAAAATGTAAAGTCCTGCGCAGCACAGAGTATCACTAGAATTCTCAAATGGTTTTAGCGTCTGGGGATTGAAACGCTTACTCTTGAAGTGCTTGTTCTTTTCATTGTTCACATTGCAGCATTTCTTGAATTAAAAGCTAAGAACCGAGCTATTCTTGAAATAGTTTGAGAGACAATCTGTTTGCTTATACAAAAATTACGAATTTACAATATCGAGCAGGCGTGCTTAGTATAAGTATGGTAGTTGATGAAATATATGTCGCAGATCTGCTTTTCTCATAACAACAAAAACTATTCAGCTTCGGATTACTTAATAATGTAGCTTCCATTGATAAGACCGAATGAAAATAGTTGTAAAAAATCTTTTTAGATATATATATATATATCTCGAATATATATGAATCCTACCTTAAAGTCTTTAAAAGTCTTTGCAAGACAATGATTAAGCTGAAAGGATTACAAGCTCAGCAACAGCTTCTAGCGTAGATATCACCATTGGGTATGCAGATGACATCGATTATGAAAGTCATCAGCTTAAAATAAATCCAAGAACAATCTGCCCAATTTGTTATACTGAATCCTCTGCTATCGAAATAATGAGCATTCAACGCGCTTGTTGCGTGCCCAGACGTAGCGCAAATAATCCTGGCCTGAGGGGCAAATCATGCACATGCTTGCACGACAGGCAGTCAAAGGATTGGGTGTATAATGTAACGAGGTACCCTTCCTCAACCCTGCAGCATCCCATCTTGTTGTTTTCAGTTTGTATTTCGGAAAGCTCAGGAAAGGCATTACACAAAAATCAACGCCTGATGTTGCAGCTGAAGCTGGAGCCGTGTGGAGACGCTTACTTGCCAGGGTCAGGTTGCATGCTGCATGCCTTCCCCCTATTGGGGCAACAAACTGTGTAGCTACATACAACAAGTACTTTTTTGCGCACGCCATTTTCGTATGCGTTCCGTTATGTTAAAACTTTTCATACATCAGCTTTTCCGGGCTTTGGCAGTTGCGGAGTTGCAAAGGCATAAAAAAGGAAACCTAGCACTTGGTGTTGAAGTTCGCTCTCATAACAATTATTTGATGTGTATTTTGCAGATTTTCTCTCGAAATTTCTGAGCTAGCTAAATGTAGCTGCATTTTTCGATGACCTTTTCAATTTTATCAAAGTAGATGTTTGCGATATAAAAGTAGCCTGAAGCACAGCTCTTCTATAATACGCTCTTTTCTCTTTCATACTATCCTCTACAAGGACATAATTAGAGCTATAATTTTTTTTTTCCTTGTTAAATTTCTGTTAAGCAAAATTCTCTTAATTGAACCTAACATGAGTCATTTTTTACAGTATATTGTATAAAATAAGAAAACAAAATGTAGAATAATTTAAAATGTCACAACCTGGAGTTTCCCGTGAACATTAAAATGGAAGATTTGTTAAAAGTGTGGTCACACTGTTCTTTGACGCATTTGACAGTTGCTTTAAAGGCAATGCGGGCAACAATCCAATTGTAACACGTACTTAAGTGTCATCAGGAAAATGATTAAAAGCTGTGAAGAGCACACTTTTCGAAACAGATGCTCAACGCAAAGGCGACACTAAGGATACATTAGGGCAGAGACGCCCCGGGACCATGCGGAACCATTGAGAGACATGTACCGTGTATCCGTTACAGGCAGAGACACGCAGACATGTGGTGAGCGTTTAAAAGGGCTCAACAAAGTTTTCATTAGTGGTGCCAGCTTTTGGCGTTGGCGTTGCCAGAACGCGCAATGCAAATGCGACAAATAGCAGAAGGAGAGAGAATGCGTAATAAAGAGGGAGAGGTAGAGATGCAGATGGCAGGAAAGGGGGCAATTTCAGCCAAAAAACCAAGCAAACATTTGCAAAACCCCAAACTCAGCGGCTGCCACTTGAAATGTGCTTAATGCCACTTTACGAGTGACTTTCGCTGAGTGCGAGTGCCACTTTGCGTGCAGCTCTCGCTCTCTTCTCTTCTCTTCTTTCACACGCTCTGTCTTTTTGACTAGACACGTTAAAAATATGCTTTTTCATAAGCTCGTTCTCCCCATCAGCCCGTCATAGCCCCCACTGGGGTAAACGAAATGACAGCTGACATATGTAAGTGTCTGCCTAACTGTCTGTCTGTGTGTGCGTGTCTGTATGCGCTTCTCCCTCTCTTTCGGCAAACAGACACATGTATGTATGTAGGTATATTTCCCTTCTCACGTATTTGACGCGATGCTCAGAATTAACGGAAGGACTACAAACACACACGCACAGACTCGGCGCTTTTGTGTGTGGTTAAATTACTTGGCAACAATAAAGTGGCATATGCTCTATGAAATAATTTCAGATAGCTTTTACGCAAATACCCACACACACACTCACACCCACCTGTCATTTGTTTTTGTTAGCTTTTCGTCTACCTTGCTGTCTGTTTTTCTGCCCTTCTCAGTCATCTTGCAAGTGCTAAGTGTTAAATTTGTTATGAAAATTAAATATGTGTGTCTGCGTGTGTATTCTTTTGCATGTGTGGATGTGTTTCGCTTTTAAGAAAGACAACAATATATCACTTAACTTTGTCAGTCTAGAGATCTGGACGTAGTATTGCTGGCTGACAGAGCTTTAATAACGTTCGTTGTCAAAATATTTAACAGAAAATTATAACTTTAAACTTTTTCAAACTATAGCCAGTGTTGACATGTTTCTATTTATTAAAAGAAGTTGCTTTATCCATTATTCTGTATGTGGGCAAATTGTTGAAAGAATCGAAACAAAATTTAGTGTTGTGAAAGCCAGAATATGGATATTAAATTAAATTAGTACTGAACAATTAAATGCTTAAGTAAAACAAGACAAAGGCGTATAATTATAAAATAAGTTAAAATGTGGTCTTACACTACATAAATGCCAATTTAATATGCCAGTGTTGTATAGCAAGAATACCCAATGTGGCTTACAGTTACCATACCCAAATATTTTAGAAGACCATTCTCTAGGAATTAGTTGAAATTTTAACACCTTTGTTTTGTAATTGCCGATGTGGCAGTTATTAGTAACCTAGAATTGTTTGTGTGGGAATGCAAATGTACGTGCCTGTGCATTGTCCCTAATGCCGCTCAATTTGTCAGACACAAATGTAAAATGCCTCCCCCTCTGCGTCGGTCTGTAGCCCCGAACCCCTGGCCAAAAAACTTTTTTGGGGAAAATTACCGTACCGCAAGTATTTTCATAAATAGTTGAATGAGCATACCTTACAGCTAGCCTACTGTTTACCTTTTCCTCCCCAACCCCTCCCCCTCGTGGGTTGCCTGCCTCTCGCTTTGTGGCTTTTTGTTTAACAACAAATTTTGCTGTTGTGCTATTTTGTCTGATTTTACCTGAAATTTTAACGTCACTGAAAAGAGGATTCTTAACTATTCTGTTGCAAGGGCAATTGGCCTATGATGATGGCAGCAGAGCTTCTACACGAAACACACAGTTTTAGTTTTAGCTTTGAAAAGTTCTGGCAGGAAATTAAAGTAAGAGTGAGATTAAGGCAATTTAGTAAATTATTCTGACTTCAATTGAAATCACTTTTGGGCAATTATAGCTGATATTTATATATTATATTATTATATATATATATTTGATACTTTTGATTAATCAGCTCTCTAACTCAGATGCAATATGCGCTAGGGAAACTATATTTATTACATTTGGAATATATTTTCTCCCATTACCCGCGCAGAAGAAGCTTCTACCAAAACGTCGATGGCGCGATGCACATATCTTGGAACTTATAGAAGCTTATAGGGATTTGGTCTGCACAGGAGAAGCCTTAAATATGTGTGACGGCATTTCGGCGTTGGGTAGTTGATGGCCTAGTTTAGCACTTCCGCATTGTCGAGCACTGTACCCATTGAGCATCAGTGTAGGATTGGGAATAATTGACTTTTTGGATACCTTCATTGACCCCCTTAAAATGAAAAACCTTATTTTCTCAAAGAATAGCATTCAAATAATTCCTATTGGACCAGACTTAAGGATTTGTAGAACTAAAAAACCAAAATGTTTAATGGACAGAGGAGTGCAGGGGACTTTGTAGTCAAGCACAATTAAAAACAGGTTTCCTTCTAGTTTTTTATAAACATTTTGTAAAACATAGTAGCTAATTAAAATACTTTTAATTAGAACCTTAACTAACATATAAGCAACATCTGACTTCCAATGATGCAGCTCATATAGGAACAATGAAAACATAATATATATATACAAAAATCTGCTTTGGTTTTTTGAAATGACGCACTTTGTTCGCCAACATCGACATCCCCAATGCAAATCCTTTATGTAATATTTTTTTGTTCAGGCTCTTTGTAAAGCATGGTAGGTTTCACGCTCATTTGACAATTTTCATTTAATTTATTTAAATTGTCTCGCATACTTAACTGATTTGTTTCAAAGTGCAATCAGAATTTAATGAAAACCCTTGTATTAAATATGCCTATGTGTGTGCATAAATTGTTGTCGAGCATAATTTGGATTGCCTGTTTTGCAACTTGACTTGTCCTAATGTAACTCTGTGCCATCTTGGCTGTTGCCTGTGCATTTCGGGCAGCAGCCATTTCTGTGGGTTTGAACCAACCTAAGTAAGCAGCTTACAAATGTTGCAGGCAATGTGTGTTGTTCCTTGTTGTTGGCCCTTGCCACTGTGCCACATTTAGTTGCTCGACATGCTACATGATTATTTATGCATTGGCCTAGGCACATGAAATCTGCATATGCTTCTCTCTGGTGTGGGTGTATGTGTGTGTTTAAGAAGGGGCGTGGGGCGGGGGAGGTATGTTCTTTACGTATGTCTATGTCTGTGTTTGCCATTACGACTTGTCATTTTGTGTGTGGCTATGTCTCGTACAACGCGCTGTTGCCTATTAAATGCTGTGATTAAAGTTTCTCCCTTCTGCACAAATGAGGATTTATTTATCAACTGTAAGTTTCATGAATTGCAAAAGCCATTAAAATTAAAGCTGGACAATACGCTAGCCTCAAATTTATGTACTTATATAAATTCATTCGGAAGTAATTATCGTAGATGCTGAGAGGGGAATCGTAAATATGTAATGTCTTTCCGCATTGTGCATATTTGTATAATTGGAAGTTGTCATAAAATTGTAAGTATAGTATTGCATCGTTTTAAAAACATAGAATTTAACACTAAATCATTAATTATAATAGGTAATAGATTTTAGGCGGTATTCTTTTCGGCTAGAACTGTCCAAAATTGGAATCCTTTTTCTTTTCAGCCTTTTATATTTGCAAATGCGAGTCTACAGGGCAATACTTAGTCGGGCTTATTGTTCTATTTAAATTTGTAATAGTTTAGTTAAATTCATGGCTGCCTATTGCCAAGGTAATTTCACGCTAATTTAATGACTCGCCAATAGGCAAACAGAGATCTGCAGCGGGAGGTAATGTAACAGGAGTCGCCCACAGGGGCTGCTTCATGGCCAATTAGCCGCTCAACGGGGTTGAAAATTGTGAAGTTTACTTTGGTTTCTATCACTTTTTGAACAAATAAACCAGTTTGAAGAGTCCATCGACGTACCCAATGCTTATAGAGAAGGAGTGGGTACTCACCCGGGATCCCTCGGATGTGGTCACACAGGTGCCGCCATTGTAGCAGCCGAGCTTAACGCAGTCGACATCGCCGGACTTTTCTTCTGCACCACCAGCACTGCCGATGGCTACCGTGTTGGCACCTTCCGACTCCTCACTGCTCTCGGTTACCGGCGGCTTCGTCTGCGTGGGCAACTCCGGCTGACCGGGCGTACTGTAGGCATGCAACGGAGGCGTGGGCGGTGGCATAGTCTGTGCCGACTGTGTGGAGGGTGGGGTTGGTGGCACAGTGGCTGCAGGCAGGCTAGGAAGGGTTGGTGGCTCTGTTGGAATGGGTGTGGGTGCCAGGGAACCCGTTGCTCTGGGAGTGGTTGTCTCCCGAGGTGGTTCGATGGTCATCAGCGGCGGCACCGGAGGCCCATGCAAGTCCTCGGTTGTCATGGTCGGGGACGTTGTTACCTCTACTGGCATGGGCATGGTCACAGCCGGCGGTAGCTGTGTGGTGCTTGGCTCCCAGTCCACCGGTAATCCTGTGGTTGCGTGAGCTGTTTGCGGCTGCAGGCGCTGGGTTGTCATTGTTGGCATGTATGTTGTGGTTGGCAGCGTTGTGTTACCCTCCAGAATGGTGACCACGATGTGAGGAGCTTGTGATGTGGTTAGCTCCACGCTGGGTGGCTCATAGTCCACTGGAGCTGTGGTGGTTTCCTGTTGTGTGGGCGGCTGCACTGTGGTGAATCTGCCTGCGCTGGTACGATGCGTGGTAATAAGCACCTCGGCTGGGTAATCCGTGAAGAAAGGTGCCGCCGTAGTCGGCATTTCGGTCCACAAGTGACGCGTTGTTTCCTCCAGGGGAGACTTTGTTGCACGTAATGTGGTTTCTGGCGGAAAGTAGGGCGTCGGTGTGGGGGCGTAGTCGACAGAGATGCTTGTTCCAAAAGTGGTTACGCGATGGACAAAGATGCTGCCGGGTGTGGTTACAGTCATCGGTTGCTCTACAGATTCCGAGCTGCCAGAAGCATAGTCCACGGCAATGGTTATGCTCGGCCTTTGGGGTGATGTGGGGCGCATTGTCGTGGTGGGTTCCTCGCTGGAGGTGCTGCCGCCACTGCCGCTTATGTCGAAGCGCCGTACCGTTGTGTATTCCTCAGAGGTAATCGCTTCCGAAGAAGTTTCTGCGGAGGAAGAGGTGACGCCGGGTGCGGGCACCGGCGGTATCGTGGTGTAGATGGCGTGACTCTCCTCGGAAGAGGAGCCGGAAGAGGAGCCGCTTGCTGGTGGTGTGGTGGGTCCCGCTGTTGGCTCCATCTCTGGTGTAAGGTCCAGCTCTAGATGCGGCCTTCTCGTTGTCAGATCTTTGTCTAAGCTGTGACTATCGCTCTCCGGAGGTGCTGCTGTCACTTTTACCCCCACCAAGTGTTCCTCCGATGAAGACGATAGCTCAACTACTGGGGTGGTGGTTACAGGTGCTGCAGGCGGTGTGCTTGGCGCCATGGTCGTCTCTGGAGGCGTAACCGGTCGCACAGTGGGAGGCGTTAACGTTGACGGGAACATGGAAGGTGTTACGAGCACCACAGGTGGTGCAGATGTCGGAGGTGACGTGTAGTTGCAATCAAGAGATTCCTCGCCCACCATCAGGCATTCGCACAACATACCCGTAAGAAGTGGGGGGCAGGAGCACGAGAAGGTATCGACCCCATCAATGCAGACGCCTCCGTTCATACAACGCGGGCCCAGCTGGCATTCGTCATACTGGAACTCGCACTTCTCGCCGTGGTAGTCCGGCACACAGTAGCATGTGGGTATGTTTTCCTCCATGAGGCAGAGCGCGTTGTTCTGGCAGGGATTGTCCGCACAGATGAGTATCTCCTCTTCACAATTGACGCCCGTGTAACCCATAGGGCAGGCACAGGCGTAGGCAGCCAGTTTATCCACACAGACGCCGCCGTTCTGGCATGGCGAGGAGGCGCATTCATTGATCTCCTCCTGACAGATGCGGCCATGCCAGCCGGCTGAGCACTCGCAGCTGAACTCCAGTCCGGGGCCTTCAATGCATTCACCGCCATGCTGGCAACGTGCGCCGGTGCCTGGGTTGCCAAGGATCAGATGAGCGAAGGCGGAACGTTTTCATTATTTCGGTTAACAAGGACCCATAAGCTTGACTTACCCGTGTCACAGACGGCGACATCCACCTCGCAGTGATCCCCCAGATAGCCCGGCTGGCAGGTGCAGGTGTAGCCATTGTTACGGTCACGGCATAGTCCGCCATTCTGACATGGATTTGACATGCATTCGTCCACATTTTCCTCGCAATTTGACCCTGCTCGGCCGCAGCGTTGACATTCGCATGATGGCGCCAAAAGCAATGAGGGCAAGAAAGAGAAGACAGAGAGATGAGAAAGTGACATTAATTGATGGTATCTGTGTTCTGTTCCATAACGTTCCATACCGTTCCATTTCGTTTCGTTTCATGTCGTTTTGTTCGTTTTCAGTCATGTCAACTTTTCAGCTCTGTCCTTTTAATTAAAAATTTATGTTTGCGGGTTAAAGTTGTCGCTTTCAGCGTGGCGTGCAAATGGCTCATAAATAAACCTTGTTAGTTTTATTCGCATTGGAAAGGCCAGCTTTATATCTGTTGTTATGGTTATTAAAGCCGAACAGAAACTTTGCCCTTTGCAAATATTATTTATGGTACTGCATTGTTTATGATTCGCTTTATGCATTTCCAATGCATTTTTTATGCTCCGACAGAAAAATGTATTCAATCTAGTTACCGTTAAAACTTTACCTCGATTTCTTTCATTTCTCTTTTGTATAACAAGTTTGAAAAGTTCTCTTTTTACATTCATTTTGGCTGGCTTCAAAGCAGCTGCTCTAATTGAACTCCAGCTACATAAAAAAGAGCATAAAAAAAACAAAACTAAAATCCAAATATCTTTTTTTTTCAATTAGTGCATCAATATATTCCATTCAAAGCGTTTCATTTCCCAGCAGCAACAACTACTTACAAAAAAATATAGAAAACGTTGCAATGCAATAACCTTTCCGACGTTCTGCAGCTCTTTTTTCATCCTTCGCTTAACTACATGTAACATGCAAGTGTACACAATCGAAGTGCAATTGAATGACTTTTCATTATATTAAGCAATGAAAGAGTTCTCTCTGCCTGTATATATGTGCATACTTATCTGTATATATGTATATATCTGTTTGCTTCCATCAGTCTATCTGGCTGCCTGTCTGTCGATCTGTCTGTGTGTCCGTCTCTTTGTCTATCCCTTGCAACCAAATACATCTCTCTGCAGCTGCCTTTATCTGACATCGCACAACCAAGTGGAAAGCGAACAAGTTTTTCGATACAAGCGCATCAATGGCAATCAAAACAAACCTTCAAGTGCTGATTTTGGTGCATGCAATATAAACAATTCAAAAGTGCACACATACACGCACACAAAAACCTCCTCCACACTCACACACACACACACACACACGACGACTGTCAAGCAGCAAAATAAGAACAAAGTCTAGAGTTTTTGTTACTTGACCAAGTCGAAATTTATATGCACTATATGTATATTCAATATCAATTGTATTGTTTATATCATTTCCAGTTTCTTCCCTTGACTTCAAATAATATTTCAGATAAATCATTCGAATTCATTCGATACATATATAGGAAAAAGCTCTTTGGGTTACCCCATCAATTGCAATGCCGATTATAACAAAAGGAATATAAATATATTTTTCCATTTTGTAAAAAGACTCATTCATTGTGACTTCTGTTTAACAATCCTTGAATTTAGGGAATTTAAGCCTAAACATAAAGCCGTATAACAATAGAAATAGCTATCTAAAAACACCCGTCATATTTAGAACTCCCTGTAAATAATTCAGTCGAAAATAGACGACTAGTCAAGGCTGCGAGACAGATGTCTATAATGAAACGTCGCGTGCGCTTTGTCAAATATTTATATAAATAGGTTTACATAAGGAATATAGTTGATAGGTTCGATGGTGCTACATAAAACAGTTGTTATACCCTTCAAGTCAGTTATTTGTTGCACAGGACGACAACACAGCGGAGCGGCAACAAGAAGAACAATGCTTGCAAATACTTTTCAATTTTCTGCTCAACAACTACAAAGACGATGACGACAAGATGGAAGCAGGTGGTGGGGCAGTAGGCGAGGAGGTCGCAGTCAGTGGTTGCCAGTGGCAGCAACTGACGAGCAAACAAACAGACAGACAGAGGGATAGACGGACAGACGGGCGGACGGACAGACTCAACAGGAAGTCGTACGGAGCAGGCTATGGCAGTGTTGAGAAGCGCCCTATTGTGTATGCTATAGTTTTCTTGCGTTTTGTTTGTGGCAGTGGCAACAGTGCGTATGAGTGATTTTTTCTCCTAGCTTGAGTGTGTGTGTGCGAGTGCGTGTGTGTTTGTGTTGCAAATTTATTGCCAGCGAAATGTTTTGTCTGAACTTTTTGAAATTTATTTGGCTGCCTGCCTTGCCCGGCCTGTCTTGCCCGCATATACGTGCTTTTAGTTATAGCTTTAGCTGTTCTTTTCTATTTTGGCAACAAGTTGGCTAACGAAAAGAGAGAAAAAAAAAGGCGCAAAGTTTATCCTGTGCCAAAGTTTCGCTTGCTACGTATCTCTCAAGTGTCTGTGCATCTGTCTGTCTGCCCGTCTCTCCGTCCGTCCGTCTGTCAGGCGGCCAAAAACTTGTACAAAAGCACTTCAAAGTGTCGAAACTAAAGTGTCAAAAAGCCTGCACCGTCGCTGCAGCTAGCAAATTCTTTTGCACTTTGTCTAAATTATAACGCCCAACTTTTTAATTTAATGCACGAAAATTGCATTTAACTCGGCTACAATCGAAAAAGTACACGTTCGCTTAGCTGCTCAGGTGGTATAGGGGGGTGCGGGTGCGGGGGTCAGCAACAATTTATCACTTGTGCTCATAAATAACACAAAATACACTGATGGACATAGAAATGCGACTATGCAGAAGCGCACTCATAAATGCTCAGCCCAAAAGATAAATGTCTGTCTTTGCTGTGTGGGCGTAGAGATGTACTCGACGGGTGTGGAGATTTGTGTTTGTGTGTGTGTTGTTTATAATGCAACTGTGATGCCAGCTCATGCATATGGGTGGATGGTGGAAGAGGGCCCCGAACAGACGAACGAATATTAAATTTGCATAAGCACTAAATCAACACAATGAACAAACCGAGCCAGAGGCAGCTGCAGAAACCTAGTGAAAAAACAACCAAGAATGTTCTTGTCGGGAGTGCCAACTAGTGCATACCCTCAACATTACCCTGCACCTTTTTTTTTACTCTTTTTCAAGGGGAGCATAAATATAAATGAGTGACAAAAAAAAAATGCGATTGCCCGCACCTTCAATTGAGCGAACTGTTTGCACCTTTTAATTATATTAAGAATTGAAACTAAATCGAAAAAGAACTGAAACAAATTAGCTGCAAATACATGATACAAAAAAGATATGCATATGAATGTTTATAGGCACATGAATATACAAAATAAAAAGGATTTCGATACCAATTTTTATTGACATCTTGAAAACGGGCCAAGTTATCGATGTTTTGCAACACACTCACACTGAGCGTTCAAATTGTCGTTAGCTCCAACCGGTCTAAGATCAGAGATGCATCTTTCTGTCTGTTACATAAATTTGCACACAAACCATTATACCATATTTATTCATTTTCAATAGCTTCAGTAAATAAAAAGAACTGCCAGAATAGTTCTGGACCGGCCTAGATGCCCTTTTTCTAGAATTTGTAGAATGCAGCAATCGGTTTTCTAAGGACTTTCGTCTTATTTGTGCAATAAATCAACTTAATGCTGTAAGTGTAGTTGAAGTATTTTGTAAAGAACATAGACCATAGGATGATCTCATCTAAATTATCTTGTAAGCTTGTAAGAAAGCTCAGTAAAACCTCATACATTTATTATCGATATTTGAAAGCTTACAGCTCGTTTGACTGGCTTAAAGTCTTCAACAGCAAAGCTAGAAATGCTGAACTTAAGTTGTTCTTCACTTGTCGACGAGGTAAAGCAAATAATCGAATGGAAAAGTTGTAATTAAAGTTAGACCCATAGGAACTTTGTGACTAAACAGCGTCCACCCACACATACAGAATGTCTCTTTGGTTCGTTCTCTCCCTCTCTCTTTTCCACTCGTACTCTCATCCCATAGTCAACCGCATGAGGTGATCTGCTTCAACTTATCCTCAGTCAACAGCTGCTGCCATTTGTTTGCCTTATGACGGCACATAGTCCTATGCATGTGTGCGTTATCACGTATTGTACTCAGCCATAAAACCGCTATTCTCATGGCTTTCGATCTGGCCACATCAAACCGACGCCCACACAAGCGCAGACAGAGATGCATGTTAAATTTATATTGCATACCTTTGGGCTGAGCGTTTTCCACTTCACTTATGTACATATACTGGGTGTTTTCGAAGTGAATTTCACCTTTAACTGTCGTGCATTTATCATCATTTGCCTAAGCTCTTGAATAAATTCGCTTTGAGCTGCATCAATTTGAGTTGGCTTCGAAAAGTTTGCTGCGTGCAAAGCTTCGGCGAAAATAGGTAAGACGATTGCGATGTGCGAATGGAACATATTGCAAAATGTAATCGTATTTTTTAGCTGTCGAGTAATGAATGCTCTTGTCCACTCTCGTATTTCATTGAGGCCACGGGTTCATCCAATAAATTAGAGGAGGGCGGAGATCCGAGCTGTGTTTGCAATTCAATTTGTTTATGTGCCGTCCGTTGGAGCATGACTTGTTCGGGGCAGTACGTGAAATTCTTCAAATACTCCTACTTCAATTTTATTAATCGTCGTTGTTAAATTAAGTTGTTGCTGAAATTCTGTATTAAATGACTACATAAACACAGAGACTAAACGATACATGTGATTTTCTTGAACGTATCGGCCCATATGAATGATATCGATATTATGAAAATGGAAAGAAGAATTATTGAAGAATGAATAAATATCATTTTGGTTATAATCGATGCGGTGCACAGATGGACGGGCAGATACACATGGCTAGATTGACTCAGCTTGGCGTCCTGATTAAGAATATATATTTTCATACTTTATATAAAGTGTATATTTAATTAGTTTTGTCTAATATATACATTTTCCCAAAAATTTCCCATTTTCCTTGCATAAAGTTCAAAAAAACTAAACCCTAATGATTACAAAATATATACAAATTGTTTGTTTTTTTTAATCTAATCTAAATTGATTTTCGATTCTTTGTTTATGTGTGTAATAAACATTTTCTAGTATTCTTGAAATTAGATATACTTCTGTTTCTTATAACTATAAACTACAATATTTATTTCTTTAGGAAATTCAGTATAGCTTGTATTCAACCAAGTTTTCCGTTTCCCCCTTGCGCATTGCTTTCGTTTCATAGCTATCATTTTGAGCAAACGTTCTGAAAATAATTCACTTTGTGTTAAGCATACGACACGTTGCACAAGGGGCCAGTCAAAGCCGCAGCGGGTAAATTTACCTTTTCTTGCCAGAGGCACAACATGAAATGTCACATTACGCTCCAGTTCAGGCAACAATACAGGAAGTGGTCAAGCAATATGCGAGAGAGAGAGAGAGTGAGAGACAGAGAGAGGGGGAGTGTGAGTGAGAGAGAGGGCCAGCTCTCTCTTACACTCCCTTACTGGCTCGCCCACAATTCTTAACCCAGTTTTCCTGCTGCAGAACGACGCACTTGCGGTAAGCTGTGGCTGCTGGGTGGGTGGTTGTGGCAGGATCGGGTGGGATTGAGCTTGATTTGACCAACTGCAGCTACTGGCTCGGCGGTGCCCACCGCTGACCCGCCATTCCCTAACTGCGACTTGGCAATAGTCACCTTTTTCTATGCAACTATTTTTTTTTGTTTTTCATATTGTGTGCTTTTTTTCCTTTTCCTTATTTGTGGTTTCAGCGACTGCCACAAGGCCTTTTCGAGCGTTTTTTTTACAGATTTTCATTTGTTTTTTTTTTTTCCTTTATTTTTTTTGTTATGTGTGAAGTCGTTAAAGTGAAAATCGATTTTCATTTTATTGCTGCATGTGCGTGAACAGCAGCTAGGGCTGCGGTCGGGGTTGGGTTGGGCTTGGACTTGAGTCTAGGGGCCGCTTGTTCGTTCTGGCGAATGGTCAGCTTGTGTGTTTGTGGGTGGGGTATGGCGGGTGGGGTAAGGGTTGGTGCGGTGCTCAAATCACACTCAGCACTCGCTGCGTTGCAATCGACGGCATGTTTTATGAATGAATTTTTCGAATTGGACGCACTTTTTTTTTGGTGGTTAATGGACGAAACTGGTTGCCATGTCCCCATCCCATCCCCTCCACTCTGTTAGCCCTACTATTTGGGGGTTTTTCATTCTTTTTGGGTTTTTTTTCCGACCCACGTTTTGTTTTGAATGTGAAATTTACAACCCAATTCTTGGTCGGACTTTGCATTTTGGCATTCGTTTTCCATTTTTATATTCTTTTTTTGTCGGTAAATGTCTAAATATTTAAAATTCTCCATTAATCAAAATAGTATTTTGCCAAGAGAGCCAAAAAGCACTTTGAATACGGTATGATGAAATGCTTCAGACATTTACAAATATTGATAAATGTGCGTTGGATTTGCAATTTGACAGGCGAGACAACAATTGAGACGAATAAAATGATGGGATTCTATTATTAAATCGATAAGGGATGATGGCGAAAATTATGAGATAAGTAGGATATAAGAATTAAAGGATTAGCTAGATTAGCTACGATATTCAGAAACTAACATCCAAACTTTCACACTTCAAGAAGGTTTTGAATCAAACCTTATGTTGTATGTGTGTATTGAATTGTGTTGGAACAATTTATTGCCATAAAACACATCATTTTATATACTATTTACAATATTTTACTATTTTTAAATTGACCCTTCGTTCCTTTTAAATTAATTCCTTTAAGAATACATTATTTCTACAACAGTTTTTTTTATCAAACCTTTACTTTTCACTTTAATTAAACACACTCTCAAACTCTATCGTTCCCCCTCTCTACTTTTCTATCTCTCTATCGCTCTCTCTCTCTCTACTTTTCTATCTCTCTATCGCTCTCTCTCTCTCTCTCTCTCTCTCTCTCTCTCGCTCTCGCGCTCAATCTCTTTTTGAAACATAGTTCCTACATATATCATTTGTGTCCTATACTAACCACTTCATATCCTTATTTCACCACCAGAAATGAAGTTTCTTAGTTTACCTCTAGTTTTATGAATCCTTCCCCTTCCCTATCCTTCTCTGGCCAGCACTTTTTTATACCCTACTTGAGGGTATTATGCTTTGTCACCAAATGTGAAACGCTTAGAAGGATCTTAATCAGTATCAAAATCCGAGTCGAAATAGCCATGTCCTTTCGCCTGTTTCTCTGCAAACTAGACTGTCTCACAAAATGTTGAATCGTTAATTTTTTCTGTTGCAGACAATACACAAATCGGACTCAGTCGGATCAGACCATGCTTCCTACGTATGTGCAATTCCTAATAACACTAGATTATTAGCTCAATTGTATAGAAAGTATGAACAAATTTGAAATATCGCACCAAAAGAGCCGTATATGAAACCATGTTGCAAGGGTATTCAACCTTCGGCTGGCGGAAGTAAGACCTCATTTTTGTTCAACAAGGTAGAAACATTTGTTTTGGCCTCGAGTCCTTGTGAACATGAACCTCAAACTGTTGCCAGGACCCCTCCTCGTTGTTTACACCCGCACCGTGCTGTGTTTTTAGTCGATGCACAAATTGAAATTTAAATTTTATCTGCACACATTTTGTGTTTCTTATTTGCCAGCTACTTATGCTTTCGGTTGGTGGTCAATGGGTATACGAGGGGGAAGGAGTGCTTCACATATGCGTACAAAATATGGCATCGCATATAATATTGAAAAATAAAATAAATCAAACAAGTAAGAACGTCAGTCGTGCAATCGACTGTTTAATATCCTGCTCAGCCTGTTGGGCTAGCTTAATTCAGCACAAAATAGTTTTCATGATTATTGGACCTTGTTTATATATACATCTATTTGTATTTGACGGATTGTTGATCAACGCTCAGCTGTAATTACCTTAAATATAATTACCTTTACTTGAGACGTGATTCGCACCTTTCGAAATTAATTAATTACATTAAGACCTTGCCCGAAACCAATATACTTTTTTTGTTTGCCATGTGTACAGAGTATAAAATATACCAAAAGTTGAATATATTGCACATTTCGTTTGCATTTTAAGTTTCACTCAGCTCTTTGTTCATGAGATGTGCGTGAGGGCGTGTGTGTGTGTGTGTGTGTGTGTGTGTGTGTGGGCTTGTGTGTGTGGAAAGAGCGAACGAATAAATGCATATAAGAGTATAAATAATTGAATGAGTGCACAGCTCTGCATAATTTGAATGCGAGTGCAGCAAACAAGTATTCACATTTCGTTATAATTAAGAAATTCCATTTCAACACTGAGCAACAAATTGTTATAGAAACGAAATTGTATGCGATGAATGGCATCATGTAATACAATATATGAATGCCAAGGGCTATAGCTAAGCCAAAAACTTTAATATTTATTCAAATTTGGAATATCTTATTACCTATTTAAATACCAAGCAGCTATGTATTAACTGTCACTGGGCTTAGGATCTGCTTATTGAATTACGAATGCAATTCGAATTAAAAGCATTTAGTTTAACAATTGTTATGCTCATATTTAATATTTGAGATGTGGCAAATCAACAAATAAGAATTTAAGGAAAAGTTTTTGCTGTACCAGTAATATATTATTATTTGACTAATATGTCACATGTCCCAGGGCAGTAATAATAATTACAGCACTGTCAGTTGCCATTGAATTTGTTTTTGGACTATTTCCACCCAATTTGTATGCACACCTAATCCAAGCAAAGGCAATCTATTTTCGTGGCTGGGATTTGCCCTCAAATTCCCGCTGCGACAGTGAGCAATGAAATGCACTTTAGCTCATCTGTGAGTGCTCTGAGCAACTAATCACAGAAACCAAATCCAACGCCTGCTCCAGCTCCAGCTCCAACTTCAACTGCAACCTAACTAAAGCAATTCGAGTATGTCACTCAGTCAGCGTTCAGAGGCAAGCATTTCGAATTCGCATATCTTTTGGCTGGGCGGGTGGATTCGGGAGGTTGGCTCTTGAATGTCTTGTGGTGCGCGTTGTTGCGCTTTCAATTGCATTTTTTCGCTGCGCCAACGAAGGGCATTAGCTGGAACTCCCCAAGCGGCGCCAGGACAATGTCAAGCCAGGCTAAAGAATCCTGGCAAGCTCATTTTCACGGCAATTGAAGCTGCTGCTCCTGTGTGTCTCTTTGTGTGTTGTGTGTCTGGTTGTGTGTGTGTGCTTTACAGCTTTTAATTAATTGAATTTTGTACCATATTTCTAGCTCGGATTTCGATTCCCTTTTATTTCTTACCCTCGATAAAAAACAGTATCTCATTTCTCATGTAGAGCAATATTTAAGCCAGCATTTAGATCGGACTATGGAAAATGAAGTTAACGAAGTATATATTTTCCATACGCCGTGTGAGCAGAGGAAAGAACAAGCACAGTCGCTGCATCATGTGCAAAATATTTATAACGTCAGCTTGATGATTAGCTAAGGGTATCTGCTTGTGGATCATTCCCGACTTGAGCACTCTTATTTGTTTTCTTTTTTCTCTTGCCTGCCAATTTCTATTGAACTGGCACTTCTAACAGGCAGGCGCAGCTTTTCCAGCATTTTCACTGAAATGCATGTGGAAAATTTTCTATCGCTTGCCTGCAACGTTGCGTAAAATTAGAAAGCATTGTGTTGAACTTCAATGGGCAAATTTATGAGTGAGAAAATCTCATTCAACTGCCAGCAGCTCATCAATGAGCCGCGCTCTCCCTCCCTTTCTCATTCTCTCTCTCTCTCTCTCTCCCTTCTCAAGTGGGTGGCGGTTCTGTGGGTAGCTATTCATGTGTGGTAATTAATTAAAAGGTTTTAGCTATCCCAGCGATTTACTCGTTTTGAATTGCGTTAATGCAGTTATATTTGTTTTTAATTTGTATTTATCTATCTACCCATTAGAATTTACTTTGTGTTTAAATGAGTATTAGCTGCTATGGTCCGTGTTACATTTGATTTCACCCATTATCCACTATTTAAAGCAGTTCGAGTTCTACATTTAATCGGTTGTGAATCACAGTTTTCCAGCCATTCAAAGTAAGTGAACCACATTCCTATATATATATCTACCTAGGGAGGGCCACTTTATCCAGAAAAGTGCGTGATATCTTCTTGAGTATTGTAATAAAATTCTCTATGAAAGACAGTTAAGTAAAGCTCTCTAAAATGCCGAATAAATTTTGTTTGTGCTGCTTCACAACAATGTAATATGAAATAAATAAGCCAATACTTATCAATCCCATTAACACAAATATTTAATGTTGTTATTCAGCTAAGCGCACAGCAATTAGCGCATTTTATTATTATTTATATTTAACAATTAACCTAATTTGATAAAAACACGTGGAAAAAATCTGACCATATACGTTTATGTGGCTAATCCCAAACCAAAAATAATACCGCACACATTTAAATATGATTGTATGAAGCGTGTCAAAAGCTGCCGCATAAAAGTTCAATAAACTCGAATGTTTCCATTATAAAATCAATATGCAATATTATGAATATTTTATTTTAGGCCACATTCACACGCACTCGCACACACAAGGAGCCACAGCAACAACAATGAAAAGCGAATGAAGCACAACTAAATCCCCAAAAGGCAATTGATTAGTTTCAAAATGGGGACAATTGGATAGCCGCAAATGTATTTTAATATTGGGTAACACATTACAGACAGAGAGGTCTCTCTCTCTCTCTCTCTCTCTCTCTCTCTCTTTCTTTCTTACTCTCTCTCCCTTTCTAACGCCCATTGAGCAAAGGAAATAAAAAATTTATGTAAATCGTTGAGCCACGTGAAATTCAATGAATTTCGATTTGTTGTTTTTTTTTTGGTGGTTTTTTTGTGGTTGGAATCCCTCGATAAATCACCCACTGCCAACCTTTTAAAGTTGCATTGGAAGCAATACGATTTAAATGTCCCAAATAGTTTTTGCTTCATGGTTATGAATAAATTGTGGTGGGTGGGGGGATGAGAAGCCAAAGCGAAAATGGAGCAATCGCTTGAAGCTGTCGCCTGTAAGGCAAAAATTGAACAAAGGCAACGCCGATTGAGGGAAACCGACGAAGAGAAAAAGACAGCGAAAAAAGCTACCTACGCGTCGACGAAGTTCAAATACCCTTTACGAAATATGGCTTTCTATGCAGTCGATTTGTTAGAAGAAAAGTTAAGCTCTTAAATGCTGTTTTTGGTCAGAAAAATTATTTTTACCAAGACTAAGAATACAAGTTAAATGGTTCCATTTTCGGTCAGCTATACGATGTAGTTATCTTGTTGAAAAACCAAGAATATTTCTAGTTGTTTGCTTTAAAACAGGCAGATGAATAGCCAGACAAAACTTTGTCAATTTAATATTATTAATACTTTATTAGTCCGAAGATGTCTTCTATGAGTATACCCCCTCCGTAAGGGTATCCAAAGGCATCATAAAAACAAAAAAATCTGTCGGTACGCGAAATAAAGGCATGAATGAATGAGCAGCTGAGCCAAATGCATGTTTGATTGAATGAATGTGCATTGAGTACGTGAAAATGCATAAGAGAAACAGAGGTGAAGGCAGCGGGTGGCGGGGTGAGTACACTCACATTCCCAATCATATTTGCATATTCATATTTACCTGCTGATAAAGGTGCAAACTCAAAAGGTGGCAAGAAAATTTACGTTAAAAACCTCCAAATAAAACAAAGTTAAAGCAGACGCAGCGAAAAAAATGCTTGGAACTGCAATGGCGCAATTTGAATGCATTTTTATTTTAATACCCATTTCGTGCAGGCATGAAGGCGTATATATAGCCTGTAGCACAGATCACATAAAGACTAAATGAGTTTAACAGATTTACCTATACCTGTCCTTGTTTGCTCACTTTGCACACTCTCGAGAACTTTAAGCGAGACTTAATCAACAACCTTGCTTCGATTGGTAGCAAATAGAAAGCTATCCGCACTAGAGCGCGACTAAAGCCAATCTCTATGCTTTTAATCTAAGGGAGCTTTTAAAAGAGTTTAACTAAGTTATTTTTGTATTTGTGCCTGCAAATTTCTAATAGGCGCACTCAAATTTAAGAGAGAAAATGTAAAGAAGCTTCAAGAGCATCTGATGCTTATTTAGGTAAATATGGGAATACAATATCTACAATATACAGCACATAAAAGCTTCTGACAAGCCTTATCTTTGAACTCAAGGCATTATCTAGAACTTTAGGCAGCTTTAAAATCACACGAAAGCTTTAAGTGGGTGTAGAATGCCTAAAAATTAATTGACTTTAAGCTCAAATCTTAGGTTGTCTGTCAATAATTATTAATATATAATATCCTTTTTTTTTGAGCTTAATAATATTATATTTTAATAGTTTAATCATATTCAACATAAATTCTTAAACATTTGACATAAGTAACTTTTTATCCGAGATAGTTTTGTTTACTTTAAGAATTTTACTGAGTAACTCTTAGCCGAGTTAGTTTTGTTAAAAAGCTTTGCTTATTGTCGACTTGCAGCACTTTTTGTTTTGCATAAATATGAAATGCGAATTTCAATGTGAATAGGCCCGGCAATGGCTTCCAACTGCAATTTGCATTGTTTTCGCGCTGAATGCCCCTAAGTTCTATGGTCTATGCAATGCCCTCAAATGCAATGCCTGACTGCAATGATTGCATAAAGGCAGCCAAGGAGATGCCTTTGCTCAGGATAAAAGGCATTGTGTGTGTTAGATTTTTTGTGTATATGTGTGTGGGTGTGCCAAGGGGAGCAAGGTTATGCCGCTGAGAATTGCAGCATTGTTAGATTCTGTTCCATTAGAGTTGTGCAATGAGCAGAAGATTTTATTGTTGTTATTTTGACTGTTGTTGTACATTGACTAACAAGGCGTGAAAATTATTTTAAAAGGCATAGTAATCAAAAAATAAAAATAATATATATATATAAATATTCCCATATTCGTAAGCCAAGTTGATTCATATATTAAAACTGTTGTGCGCTTTTCTAAAAACTTACCATTTCTGGGTGAAAAATGGAAATCAAACATATTTAAAGAACATTATGAATAAGTTTGTTGTGAAATGTTTTACATTTGTTTCATTTCAGCTCTCATAAGTTGACTGTAACGATCAAATAAACAAACAAGGACTGCAAAAGGCACCATAACGAAAAGAAAAAACCGAAACCAAACCATATTAAAGCAAAGCAAAGCTAACAATTAACTTGGCTTAACCTGCTACCATTTTTCGTTGTGATAGAAACCAGAAAACTCGGTAAGTGGAACACAAACAGAAAAAAAAATCGACTTTTCGGGTACTATGGGGCTTGGTTATCTGGTATATGATACCTGCAATGACCACCTCAAAGGGCTGAAATGAAGCTAAAAGGCAAATGCACATCAAAAGGTGAACAATACGAGCTGGCCATAATATTAATTAGAAACTTGCTTTAGCTGCATTTCGAGTTTTTTAAAATTGGCGCCGTTTTAATTATACCCTGAACTCATTATAAATTGTTAAGGAAGGATATTAAAGGGTTGTGCAATTGTATGCAAAAGGCACAAAGATACATCTGAGATAGATACATCTTTCAGCTCACATATTGACAATTTTCAATACAGTCTAAACGATTTTGCAAGGATGGGCAACGTATCGCAAGTAGTTGGAATGCGTAGGGTATTCTTAGTCGAGTACTCCTAACTATAACTACTTTTCATTTGCACTTTACATTTACACTTTTTCGTTGCAAAAATTTGTAAATAGCAGCAAAAATTGTTTACATTTTTAGTTTAATTTCTTTGGCGTTTCAGAATTCCACAAGTCAAAAGGGGTGCCACAGGCTCTATGCTTTCTCTTGCGACCTCTTTATCCCCCGCCCCTTCCCTTTTCATCTGTTTGTGCACTGCTATTTACTCTTTCGTTTTTGTTGGTTTTTTGTAGGCCTATTCAGTCAAAGCATTTGATTTTATAATACCTATTTATATATACAATTTTTGTATATTTTTTGTGTGCATATTTTGCATAGTTTATTGCTTCATTTCCTGCTGTTTCACGCTTTGGGCAAAACACATCTATTTTATATACTGTATGTGTGCAGAGCTGTATAACTCTTTTTTTTTTTTTTGTGGGGCTTGCGAACACAAAACGTATTTTCGTATATTTTTTTCAGAATTTATTTAGCATTTTTTCTTTATTCACATTTTCGTTTTATATTTATTTTATTTTTTTCAAAGCTGTCGCTTAGTTTTTGTTTTTTGTATCTTTTCCACTTGATCCACTTAAAATCGTTGGCAAAAGAAACGCCGCGCATAATTTTATTTTTTTTGTATACCCTTACGAGTCTCCCAATTTCAAATCTATGTTATGTACATTTTAATACAATGTTGAAGAAAGTATGGAAAACTATCAAATGAAATTGCATTATTGCTGCACCTATATAGAATCTAAAGATATATTTGGTTAGATTCGTTTTATATGTTTTATAAAGTAAATTAGTATTTTCAGCTTTTATGCCTCATCGATCGGACAAAGAACATATTGTGCTATCATCCATCCAATGACTAAATGAAATTATTAAACAACATTTTACTTTTAAAAAGATCAAAGTACTTTAATGTAAAAGAAAATATTTACATCTCCGACCTCATAAACTTTACATATTCTTTATCGGCATCAACAGCCGAGATGTTTCTATGCAAACATGTCCTTCGGCTTGCAACCAGCCGGACGAACTATATCATATGGCTGACATCCGACCGAACAATTTTTTTGTTTATCAAGATATCTAGGCCAACCCGGAATTTACTTGTTTAACTAAGCTGTTTTTACATGAGCTAGGTCTTATGAAAATCACAGTACGAATAATCGGGAATGATTTACTAGGTTGACTAGGTCACATATATGTAATGCCCTAAGCCGAATATCTATTTCTTCGGCGTGCTTAAAAAGTCCTGATTTGTTTTTATTTTTATAACAATTGAATCTGCATCTATATAGACATAGAAATCTCATGTAGGAAGTGTATTCAGTGGTCTGTATGCGTGCTTTCTGCTGCTCTGTGTTAATTTCATTTGCAGTGCTTAATGCTTTCGTGTTTTTGCCACGTTCTTTTGCTAACGTTTTATTTATGCTAATTTAATGCAATTGTTGTGTTTGGCGAAAATGGAAAAAAAAACGAAACCGCAGACAATGGCGTCAACCGTTCGTATGGATAATGGGCAGAAAAAATAGAATACTTTAGGGTACATAATAAAAATTATAATCACGGTAATATTATTTAAAAGGGGTCTTTAATCGTTGTAATTAAAAAGAATTTCGAGAATTTTGCCTATGTAAGTATTTCTTAAGAATATGTGAGCTATGCAAATAAATTCTTAGTCTGAAAATGTCAATGTGATTCCTAACTCATCCTTGCCACAAAATCATGTTAAATATTTAGCCTAAACGGCACATATGTACCTTAGTCAACTATTCAAATTGTTAAGCTCACACTCTACACAGTTTATGTTAAGCTGCTAATCCTAACTGCGTGTCAATTACTTAACATGGCGTCCCACCCCTCACTCCTATTCAATAAACCCTGAGCTATTGGCTTTGGCAACTTTCGTAGACCACAAATTTGTAGCAATTTGTGTTTGGTATTAGTTGGCGTTGATGGGTAATGCATATAACACCTACACGGTAGCTATAAATTTCACTAAATTTTATAAAGTCAACTCTGAGATACTCTCCAAACATACACACACACACACACACACATCTGGCAAAAGACCCCACTAAGTGCTTCTCACACGTAGCAGAAGTAAATGTGTTTATATGTACGCAACGGGCGGAAAGCACACGAAGCCAAAGGGATGAACATTAGATACATTCATGCTGAGACTTCCGCACACACGTTCACACACACACACACACACGCTTGGGGATCCACACTACAACTCACACGTAGCAAGTGGCAGGTTAAAAACCCAACATTGACTACCGCAATAGACAACATTAAAGTGGGTTCCTGCAAGACATCTTCCCAGCCATTAGCACGCTGCACTTTCTCATTTTCTCATCGACGATATAGTCCCTTGTTCCAGAAACTTGAGGACATGCGATTATTGGTTTGATCCCCAATTTGGGACTACATTATTCTAAGACAGTGATCAAGGTTAAAATTCAAAAATATTTTTGTAAAATTTGAACGGGGTCAATTTATGTCATTCAGGCCACGCTAATAAGGAAAGTAAATCAGTCCAGTAGGGGGACAAAATTTGAAATTAAAATGTAATTCATTCAAATACATTTGTAGGTATGTTTTTGAAAAAAGTACAAATTGAAAATACTGAACAAAAATACTTTGTTAAGGTAGTGAAAAAAGTAAAAACGAAAAAATAATTAATTAAATTCTTTCTTCTGTTTAGTTAGAAAAGTAAGAATTCAAAATATTTTTGAAAAATATAAATTAATATGGAATAAATATATATATATATAATATGTGATTTGGCTATATTTTAGGCAACTTTTCAAGGGTAAACAACTTTCGCCTTAAATGCACCCGCATTTCTATGCTTTCGTTTAAGTTTTGTTTCCTTATTTCGCTTTCTTGCTCAGCCGTTCAAAGAATAATAGACACATGTGAGTGAATGCAGGAAATAGGTGAAAAAAACGTCTTGTACATTATTTTCTTTATTTTATTTTGCTTTTCCGCAAATTTTACAAATACGTTTGGCGTACGTCGGAGCAGTCGTAGTCTGACCATGTTCCCTACGAGTAGGTGGCCAGACGAGGCTTCCTTTTTTGTGGTTGCACTTCGTGTTAGAGTGCCTGTTGTGGGCGGCTTTTTTTCTTGTTTTTTAGTTTTGTTTTTTCTTTTTCGTTAGCTTAATAAAAATACATTTTGCACGTGGTGTGCGACGCCCGCACCCAACACAGGCTGCTCAGTGGGCCGTGCAAGGTTCAGTACTTACTCGTATATTTGTTGTACTATCTGCGTATCTATGTTGGCGTAGCGCAAAAATAAACCGCACACACTTACCAGAAAATCCTTCCGGACACGTACAATTGTAGTAGGCAACACCATCCACACATGTGCCACCGTTTTGACAGGGGCCCGACCAGCATTCGTCCCAATTCGTTTGGCACTGGATCCCTGTGTAGCCGTCAATGCAGTAACACGAATACGAGCTGTACTCATTGTTGTTGTTGTTGTTGTTGTTGATGTTGTTGTTATCATGGCACATGCGGGAGGAGGCAGTTGGTAGGTGTGGGCGCAACGGTGTGTCAATGATGCATCAAACGTTCAGCAAAAAAAGTTTTGTAGGCAAACCCATAAAACGAAAAGAGTAGAAAAAGTGAAATAACAACAAGAAAACGTTTTAGATAAAAATAGTTTTACAAATAGCACAATATGGTGTAGTATGTGGACAGAAGCAGCAAGTACACTGAGAGAAAACAAATTCTATCTCGTGAAGTCAGCGAAAAAGTTAATAAATTTCATTATTGGAAAATAGGTTTATTAAAACATTATGGGAATTAAAAGATAAAAGATATGAGCTTCATTGAGTATTTAATTTCCCTTTTTGCTTCTGCCCAAAGCCATTTACATAACATTCAAATAATGACAATTGTACACTATTAATGTACTTATTAAATTTGGCTAAAAGCTTACATGGCATTTAAATGTGTGATATGAGAACTTATATGTACGTTTCACTTTCAGTATTTAATCTTACTGAGAGCTTTCAAGGGCTTTCAAAGCTCTTAAAAATGTAAAAGCTTATATGTACCTTCCAACTCTTGCTATTTGGTACTGTGTAACACTTATTTAATCCTAATAAGAGCTTTCAAAGCTCTTCAATGAATCAAAGCCTATGTGTACGTTGAAGTCCATTCTATTTGGCTCTGTGTATGTGCGCATGGTGCTTATACAATTTGCTAGTGATTGGAGTGTGGCACACACGCTATGGACGCATATGTACATACAAATGTATCTAAATCTGATGGGGGAATGTATCTGGATTTTGCACAGTGCCCTGGCGAGTGCTATAAACTTGGCCAACGTACTTGAAACATTACGCTTGAGTAGTGGAAATAAATATTTGGTAGCCAATTGGGATTAGTTTTTCCTGCTAAGAGTGAATTGAAATTGAAACGGAAACGACGGCAGCAACAGGAACGGTAACGGCTACGGCAACTGTAACAGTAGCAGCAACGTTCGGAACTGCAAAGGTGTCAGGGGAATGTCACCGACATGGCTTAACATGGCAGACGTCTCCTAGCTTGCCCTCCTCCGGATCCCTTCCCCTCTCCCTCTAGAATAAGTTTTCAGCTACACAGCTTAATTAAAGAACTTTTGTAGTCGTCTGGGCTGGGAGGCAGGGAGCTGGCGGTTGCACTCTTTTATTATGGATTACATTTGGATGCATTTGCACAGCTCTGTTCAGGAGACCATTGGATTGTCCAAACAACAACACCAACAAGTTTTACTGTTGCCTTTGACATGGACATGCTTACCCTGGAGGCCTGCTGATTTGTTGGCATGCCAAAAACAATTGCACTGAGTAGATAAATGGCCTTGGGGGCATCGCATTAGCTGTTGCAAGTCCATGTGATGGCTTAGCTATAGCAAAAATGCTAAAGAGAACCAGTGAAATGATGCATGCATTTTAATTTGAAGTGTTAAACAGCCTAGAGCTTAGCTGTTCGATAAAATCTCGTTAAAATCTAGGCAATTTCCCAAAACTCTGTCTAGACGTGTACTTACATCACGTAAGGTAACTACTAAATTATATTGCAAATGCTCAAATAAGTTCTTTGAATACAGATAAAAACCTCAACGGGACATGAGGGCTTCAAGCTATTTATAAAAGTCTTCTTATAGAGCAAAGGCAAAGCTTAAGCACATCATCAATTAATTTAAATACAATCCTTTGCCATAACATCTATTTTCAACTCGTTTGCTGAAGCTCTGTTGCAAAATGTTTGCCAACAATTAACGACTGTTATAAAACTCACTCATCTCTGATATGAGTCATAAATACTGCTATTGCCACAAACTAGTTGAACATAAACCACGATAAACCAATAAAATATCAATGTACTCGGATAGCGCTCAGTTGCTGGCAACCATAACCGAATTTCCGTTTTCCTTACGCTTTGGCAAACTTTAAGATGGGCAAAACTATTCAGTTAATCCGTTTAAATCTCATGGAATCGTGTTAAATTTAATTGCAACTATAAATTTCGCTTGCCAGCGCATAAACTTCTATTCGGCCAGTTGTGCATTCTCCTTAGAGCCATCCCTGGTGCGGCACCCCCCCATTCTTCCTCTTCCTCGCTAAATGGTGGTTATGTCAAGAAAAGCGCGCTAGAAAACATTTCAACCTTCTGCCTCGACTCGCATTTGACTTGCAGCTTTGAGTCAAGATATCGTAAAAAATATCGTAAACGCTTTTTATATGGCCTGTGCCACATGCTTGGCTCTGTTTAGGTTTCGAGTTAGAGCAGCTTCCGTTTTTGGCCACATTCAGAGGTCGCATATAACGCGGCAAGTAGTAAAATAAAATACCAGTTACTTAGTTGTATAAGTTGTTGGCCAGGACGAAACCAGAGAGCAACAGAGAGAGAGAGAGAGAGAGAGAGAGGTGGAAACGTTGGAAGCCGTTTGCATCATCTTTGACTTGTTTGTGCCGTAGTTATGTCTGGAATTGCCTAAAGTGCCTGTGTACTGTGTAATTTAGGGCGCCAAATTGCCAAATTTACAAAAGTTGCCTCTGCTTAAGCAAAAGTACCAAAGAAAGGAAACGCACAATGTTTAACAATTACATATTTTGCTTGCTATCCCAAAGATCTCGTCTTAAGTAGAAAATCCTTCATGAAACTGTTGCTTGAAGGATAACAAAAATAAGCTAGAATCGAAGAAAAGGCCAGAAGAAATACGAATTTCAGAATGATTATGTTAAGATACATACACACTCTTTATTTATCTTAATAACAATAATAATAATAAGATACTAAAAAAAAGGAAAACTTTCCCACAAAGGTGAACAAAGAGGTGTGAAGCTGTTGCATGACATCTGAACCTATTGAAAATGGGTAAAATGAATAAACCGGTTTCGTAAATCGAACAAGACATGTCCGTCTGCCTGTTACTCTGCATGAACATGTGGATCTCAGAAACTAAGTATGTATTTTACAATTCCATTCCCAAAACAAACAATTTTATGGCACAATCTCCTCTCATCTTAAAAGTATCGATTAAAAATAATTTTGAGACGGGGCTTTTTAACAGTCACAGTGTAAGCTGCGCAGCAATCAGCGTGTATATATAGAAGTAAGCGTGGTTCAGGGTATCTGCCAGCCTGGCAACCCCGACTTGACTAATTTACCTTGCTTAATATGTTATTTAAATATACGTTTTCCTTTAAATTGGCTTCATATTGTGATCCATCTACCATCTACAAATGTTAACATATAGTAGGTATAGCATGTATAGACTTTAAAGAATATGCTACATTAGCTACATTATTTACTGTGGCCAAGGATGTGCATCGGACACGCTCCATGTTAATAATGCGCGGATTATGCAATTGAAAGCCCTCCTCAATGCCTGACCCACTGAAGTGGCACCCACTGCAGCCGCAGCTTGGCCCCATTTGAAAGAGGGGCATGCATAAAAAGGCAAAGAGCGGCCAGATAAGAGAGCATTGGTGAATTTGAGGGGTGCGGGGCTAACTGTGTGGCAAATTCATTTGCCTGCAAAGTGGCGGCGTCAACATGCTAGCCTTTTGCATGGGGTTAAGGGGCTAAGGGGTTGGGCCAGGCTGCGGTGCTGGGGCTATCGATGCCCAGTGGAGCTGCTGGTGCTGGTGCTGCTGGCTCTCAAGTGGTGCAAGTTTATTGCCCACTCGAAATGTGTTGAACGGAGTTTATTGGCTTGGCGATAATAAGCAATGGTTGCAAGGATTCAACTTAGTTGCTGCTGCTGCTGCAGCATATGGAGGACTTGACTCACCTGTTCAGGCCATCGATGCAGACGCCAAATACACACGGGTTGCTGAGGCAGGCGAAGCCCGCTTCGCTGACGCACACCAGGCTCAAGCTGAGGCAGAGCGTCAAGAGCAGTCCAGACTGTGGGCAGCTGTGTACCAATGTCCTTAATGTCCTAGCAATGCTTTGTGCTGTTGTTCTTGCTCCTGCTGCAGCTGCTGCTGAGTTTGCACAATTTGCTGTTGTTGGTAGTCCTTTTGTTTTGGTTGCTGTCGTTGTCGCTGTCGCTGTTGCTGTTGCTGTTGTTGCTGTCTTAGTTGGCATCTTTAGCAGGTGGTTTCGTTGCATGTCCGTTAATGGCTTCGTGGTTGAGCTGCTAAGCGCCATTTCCAGTAGTGGCCCAGTGGTTGTTGTTCCATTTGCCGTTAGCGGCGTTGTTGTTGCAGATGCTCTTGTTGTTGTTGTTGTCGTTGCTGCAGTTGTTGTTGTTGTAGTTTGAGCATATTTAATGCATTTATTATTAATAAAATCACGCCTTCGGCACATTTCACGTTTCGAATTCTCACGTTCCATGGCGCTCGGCGTAAATAATGAAAATTCTTTGCCGATTATCAATGTTAATCATACGCCCAGTGGACCGTTTGATTGTTGCTTTTCTTGTTGGTATTGCTGTCTGCAAGAAGAATCCTCTTAAGTGCTTTATTAGTTTGCATTGTTTGCTTCGCAAATGTTTACCTCCCCCTCAACTAGACTGTTACTAGTTTTTTATTGCCTCACATTATTGTGGATACAATCTTTGGCGCTGTATTTCACTGGCCAGTGGCCAACTGGGGGAATATTCTTTCTTATTATTATTATTATTATGTATTATTTGGTATTTTTTCTGTATTCGTTTCGTTTTCCTTTTGCTGCTTTGGCTTCTTTTCCTAGTGGCTGTTCACATTTTTGCAGTTGCAATTTAGTTTTGCATGGTTTCAATTTGTAAGCTGCAAGAAAAAAAACATAGAACATATTTTTAACAACGCCAAAATGTAATATAACCAAAATACTTGTAACTGTTGCTGATGCTATACCCTGTATTAAGATTATTTCGATGTTGGAGTATATTTAAGTTCATTTTTTATTCTGTGCAATTGTATTGTGTGGAAAAGAAGCTGGATGTATTCGGTAAGTGAACTACATGGTGCAGCATTCGACATGAGCACAAATTTTCTCATAAGCTAGAAGCCCATCAAAACCATGTCCATTCGACACCTTACAAGTTTTGCATTAAAAATGCATCGATTGCCACAAGAGGTCTAAAATGTTGTCTTCTGTTTCAAGGCAGCCAATGACCAATGATTTTCGTTTTCTCTTTCGTTTTATATATATATATAAAATATTTTTCAATCATTTTTAGAAACGAGGGCCTATCCTCCGGCAACAATTCACGAGTTGAATGATCCCCGTAGTGTATTAAAATAAAAGTGCATTCAAAATGTAGAGGGTATTTCAAGTGAATACTTCTATTGATGCTATAAGTGAATTTAAAAATGCTGCTTTTGTTTGTAATGAATAATAGTTATGGATTATAACAACTTATTATGAGGCTGCAAAATGTAACAATGGAAATACGAGAGTTGTGATAAAGTCTATTGTTTTTGGCGTTGCAAAAATTAACACGAGCCGCATCTGCCATTGAGTCACTAATATTTCCAACATCAGTTGGACTGTGTTTGTTTTCGATAACTAAAGTTTATATCCAGTTGTAACTATATGGCAAACTTTTTCATAGCATTTCATTTTGTTTAGTTAGTCACACAGTGGGTCCTTGAGAAAATTATTCGCTAACATAATTGAATTTTTGACCTTTGAACGTGAACGTTTTAACAATATCTTATCCCTTAAAGATGTTATGATTTTTGCGACAAAACGCCCCACTGTGCGTCGTATCAAGTGTCAAAATAAAAGCTCCAACTTGTTCACATTTCATATATTTTCGCACATGTGTGCGAGGTGCTTAGTTTTGGCCATTAAAGTAGAGACCAGACCAGACCAGACCATAGTACTATAGAGGGGGGAAATATAACTAGGTCGGGGAGCAGCGGGAAATCCCAGTCACATGTGCTGGATAAGCTGAGGCAAAAAAAGTTAACAACTTTTTGTTTGCGACAGCCAGCAGAGAATTTATATATATGTATATATATATATATATATGTTTTACAGCAAATACGCGAGAAATAGTGCTAGCAGAACAGGCAGACAGATATGGCGCATGACAAGTTCAAAATTGAAACTGGCGACGAGCTGAACACGTCAATTAAGGCGCTGGCAGCCAAAAATAAAAACCCAAAAAAAAAAAAAATCGAAAACGTATGTCCCAGCCAATAAAACCAAGAGAAGCTCAAAAGCCAAAGCAAAATCCGCTCTAAGAGGACGGGCCAGAGACAGTCGACGAGAAAGGCAGACAGCATAGCATCAACATAAATTCGACTTAACGTTGCGACCGGGCAATAAAAGTTAGCAGCCAACGGGACGTATGTGTAATGTGTAGAATGTTGCATTTGCAAAGCCAACAACGCAGATGTGGGACAACGAGTGGGTAATAATGCTTCGGGATTATGGCAATGAGCGCAATTGCACCGAAACACAGTGGGAGATTGACAGAGATACAGACTGGGAGAGTGAGAAAGAGAGATATGCTAACATGCAATCATAAAGCCAGCACAACGATGGGGCGTGCTGCAATAGATCATCAAAATGACAATAAGGTTGTTTTCCTGGTTAGCTGCATTGTTGCCTGCCCTCCTCAAAAGGCAAAGGCAGCTGACGGACTGGACTTGGTATGATTGTGTTTACCCCGCGTTAGCAACACGTTGCAAGCAGCCATACTAGGTGGTATCAGTGGAATGGGTTGGGGGCAGGGGCGGGCATGCTGCAACACGTTGCAAGCAACCATACGAGGCGGTTTCAGTGGATTGGGTGGGGGCAGGGGCGGGCATGCTGCTAACGTCGTTAAACTTTTTATGCCCTATACTTTGTGTAAAGGGTATAATAGCCTTGTGCAAATGTGTGGACTCGTATAAGGCCGACGCCATAAAGCTTGATATTTTTAATCAAGACTATAGGTTAAGTCCATCTAGTCTAGTTAATATGAAAGCATCGATCTCTGACATTTTGTGAGCTAGGGGTTAAGGTTTATATTCTCCTATTCAATACGCAGATGTAGCCTTTAAAACAGGGTATTATCACGTACCCAATTCGGTATGTAGACTCTTGTAATACTTTACACAGATTCGGAATTTTTTTGCTCGAAACATTGTAAACAAAACACACTTTTGGATATATAGCTTTGGGCCAAATAAATGCCCTCATAATTTCATAGAGCTCGGACAATAAACACCGAAGGGGTGAGAAAGCTTGCTTGTATAGAAGAAAGTTCAAATGTCTGTAACGGCAGCTTGGCACTAGGTAGCTGGGCACTCCCGACTAGATTAATTTTAGCTGCTGTGTGACATTCTCGAGTGTTTTCTGGGCAGGGCTATGAGTGGTGTCGAGGTCCGCAGCTGCTGCTGCTGTTGCTGTTGCAAGCAGCAACACGGCTCTTCAATTTGCAACCGAGGCAACTGGAATGGCATCAAATTGGTTACACCTGCAGCGGCAAATTTTCGGAAATTTTAACTAGCGCAAAAGTCAGATCCTGTGTGTGTGCGTGTGCTATTCAAATCGTTGGGCCTTACGCCAAAAAGCCAGAGGAGCACGTCCTGGCAAGGGCTCTGCTGCCGCTGCTTCGGTTTCTTTTTGCTGGTCTCCAGTTTTGCATTTTTGCCTTTTCTTCTTTATGGCATTTGCACAACTGCAATTTTATATGTAGGGGACAGGGGAGCTGTGCTGCGGACAGTGGGTTGGGGTGGGTCATTAACGTGGTCCGTTTGCCGTCCGGTGGGTGTGTCAACAAAATGTTGCAGATTTGCAGACGTTGCTGCTGCTGCTCTTTTGGATGACATTAATGAATGGGCCTTGTTAGGCAAAATGTGTAATCTACAGGGTAATTATGAGCTGGTCTCCGGCTTTAAATATATATATGTTTATACAAATGTGGATGAGTTTTGCTCTTGAGTGAAGGGTAAGAGCAGGCTTACAAGTTGGCGGAAAAACTATGAGAAATGAAAGATGCAGTTCCAGCAGAAAGATGTTCTTTTTGCTTGTCTGATGAAAGGAAAGCCATCAAAGGCCCAAACATTTAATATAAAGTATATGTTTTGAGCGAAGAGACATAATTAGGAATGAAAAGCGTGCATCTTTATGTTACATTCTTTTCAGTAATGCGACTCAAGTTGTTTATATATAGATATTCTGCTGCAGGTTGTCGCCTGATAAAAAGACATCGTCTACTCAGTATATGCTCAAATACCCACTAAAGTTTTAGTTAGGTCCGCGAGCGCAATAAAGTTATTCCGTGCCTCGTTGTTCATATTTAATTTTACAAATTTAAAACTGAAATCTCTTCAATGGCTTTGCCTGAAAACTTTCATTGCATTGGCCAAGAAAAAAATGGCTATTGAAATGTCGTCGGCAGAAATGCTGTTCCAAAAATTGTTGGCTTACAAAAAAGCCTTTAACTAGTTTCTGAAATAGTTGTTGGGCAGTTTTAGTAGTAACTGCTGCATTCCATTGTTGTTCATATTATTGTAATGTTTTTTTTATTGTTTTTGCTTTGCTGTCCAAGTTGTTGTAACGCTGCAGGCAATTTGTGCACATAAATTTAATTAAAATGTCATTGTTTATTATTCGGAATTAGTTGTTTATACCCTGGCATTGGGTCCAACTGCCCACAAAGTGCGTAATGCATTGGACAGACAATTTTTGCCCATAAAACTGTGTAATTAAACTAGATATGGATCATGAACTAAATCAGGTCCAGTTTTATTTATTTTTAATAGAGAGTGCCGCCCATATATATGCTATAGTTACATAAACTTAATATCTGTGAGTCTAAGATCTAAAAGTTGTATTGCAAATACGTGTCGCCACGTTTTCAAGGATATTTTGTCTTCGGCACCCAAAAACCTTACTTTCTAAAAATGTACATGGTATAGGTCTTTGAGTTTATGCAAAACGTTGGCCGGCAAACAAGTAAACAGAAAAACGTTGCAGTCGTTGCAGCAACTGACTGAAATACCCTGCTCATAGCTTAAAGGAGGTAGACAAGTCTTGGTTTTGACGATTTTACTCTCGAGTTTGATAATGACGGACCCACAGATGCGTAAAAACATTTTCACGAACTAAGCCCTAAGGTAAGGCCTTGGCTTCAACCGAATCACCTAAGCTGTTGATAAGGCTTGCAGCCCTTTTTCACTTTGTGGCCATGTTGTACGAAGAGTCATCTCTAAATATGCCGAGGCCAAGGAATGCAAATCAGATAAAGTTGCATTCTCTGCTTTTTCGTTCTATGCCCCGTTTTGATCTTCACGTGCTGACTTTTCGTTGGCATTTTAAAATGTTGTTAATTAATTCAGGTAAACGTTGTGCAAATATTTGAGAAAATGGTAGAGCAAATAAAGTTCAGGCCGGTGCAGGCGGACTGTTACATTGTTTGCTGGCGCTCAAAAGTAGGCAACACATAGTAAACACAGTGGGCTCGAGAGTGAGCGTGTGCGAGTGCTGCGTGTGCGCTTGTTTTGTTTGTACATTAGAGCGCGTGAAAATCGATTTGCCAAAAATAAACACGCAGACCACAAAATAATTAACTTGTCTGTGCAAGACATATGAGTAACTACAATTCCCTCCCCATTATCATCTAGTCGACTCCTCTGCGACTCCTCTTGGCTCATGTTTGCTCTGCACAAATACAATTACAACGGCCCTCGGCCTGAACCCCTAAGTAACCAAGGAAGCCCCCCCTCAACACGTTATATACGTGTCTGGCAACCACTTCCGATTGCTTATTACGCTCAAACCCCCAAAAAGTCGACTCCATAAAATAGCAGCTCTTACAGCGTGTCGAGCTCGGCGCTGGCTAAAGCGAAAACGAGGGCGTGGCCTGTTATTGTTGTGGCTCGTTTAAATTAATTGACTTAAATCAATTTCTGACTTTGACGTATTATGTGCAATTTGCCGACCGCAGCTGCCGCAAATAATTTTCATAATTCACGCATTGCTTTGGTCAGCTGTTCTCTGACCAGACTTTGAGATACAGGAAAATTTAATTTACTATATACATATATTGTAAATGCAAATTTGTTAACTTTAGCACTTGGACTATAAGTAAACTAAATGGAAAGGCATGAGAGAGTAAGCTAAGTTAATTCTCCTTCTACGCCTGCCCAATAGGTGTAGCAAGTTCCTTGCGGACGTTAGGGTGGTTGTGGAGAGTAAAAAAATGTCCGCCCAAGAGGCGTGTCCACCCAATAAGTCAGGAGAGAGGAGTTAATCTAATCTATTCTAATTTTGAATTTTTGACTTAGTAAGTTGTTATAATTCGATATCCTAGCTATTTTTTCTCCATTTATTTTACATACATATTCTATTCGGTAATAATTTCTTGGAATTACAAAACTTCTTCAGGGTGTGTAAGGGACGCTAAAAACCAATACCCATAGCTCGCTTACATTCCGCACGGCTTTGTCTTTCGTCTAGCGCAGAGCATTTCTTTGTTCGCCATTTCAAAATTCTTTAAGGATAGCTGCACTAGTGAAGCAGTAGATATATTACCCGCATATCCTGCACTGCAGCTGGAAGATTAAGTGCCAGTTCAGGCCGTGCAACTCTGCGACCCGATACACAGACACATGCATGATGCAAGAATATTGCGTATACGCCACGTGATACAAGCAGCTCAGCAGCAGCTCAGCTTTTTTAATGCGGCCATAACTGCGAGAAGCTTTCTGCACCCACAGCTTCTGCATCCTTCTATATAACTTCTTGGCGATGGAACACGCCTTCGTAGTTGACCCAACATTTACTTTTCGGCATTTGCGTTGCTTCTTTATGTTTTTTTGCTTTCTCTCTTCTTATACCCTGAACCCACTGAACATGGGCATGAAGGGTATGATGGTCTTGACAAATGAATATAACAGGCGGCTGGAAGCATATCATAAGGAATATATGATTTTTAACTGTTGGTCCATCTGTATTAATACGTAGGTATATAAAACAAGTACAAATTTTGACCAGCTTCAGTATGTCATTAAACATTAAGATTATTTCACTTTAAACATTAAGATTATTTTACTTCTTACTTTTTATTTAGTTTCTTTTTAAGAAAAAGCCTTGTTTTTTGGTATATACACAATTTAGAATGTTATATTATGTGCTTAAAATCTCATATAAATCGGATAATAAACAACGAAGTTATTCAAAAACTCATTCCCTATGGCGCGAAGGGAAGAAGAAGCACATATGTGTATATATGTGTGTATATGCATATGTATGTTAGAGGGGAGCTATAATGTTTGTAAAGGTCGCTTGAAAATGGATTGAGGGTATCCCTTAGTCTGATATTTCTGAGTAGAGCACGTTAACGTGTTTTTCTTCTTTTCGTAGCTGTTTTCTAAATGTGTTTTAAAAGTGTTCCTGAAAATCGCCGTTGATTCTCAGTGTTTTTCTTTACTTTGTTTGTTGTTTCTGTGTTTTATTCCCCACTTTTGTGGGGGTTGCGCTTGTCCTCCTAACTGTGTAAACACATTTATTTCCTACGCTTGTCCAATATTTATTAAAGCAATCTGTTCCCCGGGATTTATATAAAAATATTTGTTTTGCAATTTATACTGTTGTTTATTTGAGTTTTTTTTTTGTTCCTGTTAAGAAGAATTGCTACTTATTCCAGTTAGTTATTCTCCATAGGGAGTCTGTTGCAACTGATTTGCCACTTAGGTGGGCTCCCAAAGCGTTGAAAGCGACAGGTTGAAAGATTTTGTTCAAATCTATCTTAACGGCAGAAGGAGATGCCTTCGAACCCAGTATTAATATTAGTATGAGTCTATCCGTTCATATTGTTCGTCTGTTTGTAAGCCCGGCGTGTGAACGCGTTAATCTCAGATCTTTTAAATTTTAACCTAAGCCCTTATCTCAATAGCTTAAATCTATCCTAGGAATCGATTTATACCTATATTGACATTCCGTTTTTGAGCAAAGCTCGCATACTATACACAGATCAAGTATATTCAAAATCAACTAAATCAAAACTCCAATTGAAAACACAGTCACAATTTTAAGAATTTTGACTTTATTCGAAAATAGGAATACTTTAAGGCATAATATGACCTATGTTATCTAAAATTGCATTTTGGGACTTAATATCATACATATGCTTTCAGTGTAGAAAATATTTCAATGCAATATCCAGTTTTCTTTATTATGATGACTAAAAAAGCGAACGTGATTTATTCGAGCATTGAGCTTTAATAATGCAAGTGAAAGTTAAAAACTCGCAAATTCGCGTTACATGAGACTTTTGTAAAAATTGTAAAAAAACGTGAGCTTTCCTATCGGTTAAGTTGCCAAAGGGGCCAAAAATATTTTTATTTCCAGAAATCTGGAGTATCGATTTTCACAAATACTTTTTAACGTTCAGCCATCGTTAATCTTGTTGAGAAAAACTGCCCAGCTACTAACGTAAAAACATTCTTTGAGCTTTCTCAATTGTTTCTTGTGCTTTAGTCATATTTCACTGCTATTTCTGATTACATTTTCTGGTTTCACTTCTTTTCCCTCCTTTGTGGTTGAGTGTTGGGAAAACAACTTTCACGAACTGTGTGGGCTTATTTATCAAAAATCAATAAGTGCGCAATATACTTGTATGCTAACGTGAGCAGCCCAAATGTATGCTACATAAATTGCTGTAAGTAGCAGCAATTGCCTCTTACGAAGCCCGCAAAATCTCGCCGCCAAACCCAGTAAAAACGCCAACACAGCCGCACGATATTTAACATAAACAGTATAAAAGACCTGCCGAGGGATGAGAGGGGACAGGGGAGGAGGCTTGTAGTCGGCTCGTGGGTAATTTGAGATAGGCATAAGACGATATGGTAACTGCATGGATACATCGATTATACATCCGCACAAGAACTGGGCTCCGATACTCAAACACTTTGCTTAACTTCCCTACAAGAGGGGCCTGCGTGTGTGTGTGTGTGTGGGATGCGTGCGTGTGTGTGTGTTGCAGCTGCGTAAAAATGTTGCATGCCGCAGGACGCTTTCGACAACGTTTGCAGACAACATTTGCCAGTGTTTTTTTTTTTGTCGTAGTTCGTACTGGTAATAAAAGTTTTTATCACTTTAAACACATTTTTTTTTCTCTGTTGTTGTCTCTCCGCTTATTGTCGCCCACTTTTTGTAGTTTGGTGGGCGTGGCACATATATGTAGAGTTTTTTGTTGTGTGCTAACGCTTGTAATTAAAATTTGTGCAACTCCAGTTGACGCCTGTGCGCATATTTACGTGAAACACTGTGGTTTCCTTTAATTTGTTGGTATAGGTAATTGACAAAGTAAATTAAGTTAATTTATATGCAGCTGTATAATTTGCAATTTATTTTCCTCCAACTTGTCAGTGCTTTAAATTGCGTCATAAGTGTTATGCATCGGATTTTATACCCTTTCAGAGGGTATTATAATTTAGTCATGAACAGAAAGAACTGAGGGCATTAAGAATTTAATGGTGTGGATTTATTCTTATCGTGAGGGCCTCTTTACAGCTATTATATCAGAAATGTAAATATATTTTAGAAATATATTTACATTTCTGATAAGTTATATAAAGAGTATCTAATTTTCGGCATCTTGTTATCGTTTGTGTAAGATAAGATAACTTTTATATTTGCATATATATTGTATTTGCATAAAATATGTTTTCAAATTGTGGAGATATTTGAATTTTACACAAAAAAAAGTGTTTTACAGAAATGATTTCAAGGAACTCTCACGATCTCCGATTCAGTTATTATTATAATTATTTTTTAAGTAAAGGAATTTGCAATTTTGTTGCGACAAGCAGAAAAAGCTTGATAAATTTCAAAATTAACCAATTTGACAATAATTAACAGTGAGACGTTGGGCGAGGGGCTTTTAGTTAATTTAATGACATTTTAAATAAGCCGGACACGGGCGCTCTAAACATGTTCAATTACCAGCTATTTCCAATAAGCTGCAAATTAATGTTAATTTACGTTCGCCCCCAGACTGGGGCCATGGGGGCGGCGCTACCACGCCCTAATTGCAATATTTTCGTCTGATTAAGCGACATCACGTAGCTGCAATTAAATTAGCTTACAAAGTGTGCGGAACGTTGGTGAAAAACCATTTTGGAAAAGTCAAGCGCTTAACATTGTTGCTGTTGTCGTTGTTGATGTTGTTGATGTTGTTGTTGTTGGCAGCATAAAATAAAATGCGCTCAAAGGAATTCACTGGCGAAAAACGCGCGCTGAGGCAAGTTAATTAAGAGTTGGCCAAAAGCAAAGACGACAAAAGGGACGTGCATCAGCGCTTGCGACATGAAACAGCCAACTGTGTTGTTGTTGTTGTTGTTGTTGCTGGTTGTTGGTGGTTGTTGGTGGTTCTGTCAGCAGCAGCTGACCAACTGAAGCGTTGACCAGGCAAACGCTTATGTGTGTTTGCGACTGTGTCTGTGTAGCAGGACAACAGTGCCAGGGGTAGGGGGAGGAGGAGCTGTTGAGACTCGCATAGGCGCCCTCGACCGCATGTCCTTTGCCGCTGTTGAATGGCGAGAATTGTGGTTTAAATGCGCGACAGATGTTTTTGTTGCTATTCTCTATGTAGTTGTTGCCACCACTGCCAGTTGCTGCGTTTGACTTTGATGATGTTGGCAATTGGTTCGCGGCTGCATTCCTGCAATTCTTGTTGTTGTCAATCGGCAACTGAGTTGTTCACATGTCTTGTCAATTACATGTTTCCCCATATGCATTGCATACATTGAGCTCTCTTTAAAACAGTTTACATCTTCTTTTAAATAAAAATAGGAACCACATTGAATGCTTTTTCTGGACATACATACCAAAATTTGAATTTTGGAAGGATTTATTAAAATTGAAATTCCTATTGAAAATATCATCAGTTTGATTGCATTAAAATATATTGAATGGAAATTGCAAACGAAGTCCTTAACAAATTCAGAAGAATTTGGAACTTGAGAATCTTCGATGTCAAACTGCGCGCCACAATCACAAAGAAATTCTTTTATGGTTATTTGATATAGTGTGGAGCTCACGCTGCGGTCATAAATAACGATAACTTTATGCGTTTTTATTACGCACACAATTTTATGTGCAAATACGAGATACAAATACAAAGATACAAATATATCTTGAAGGGGCAACAAAGTAAGTTGGTAACTTGATACACTTTCACTTCTGTGCCCATTTAAGGTCGCTGCAATAAATAAGCGACTTATTTATAGGTGTTTGTGTGTGTGTGTTTGTGTGTTTGTGTTATGTGGGTGGGTGGTCTGCGAGACACCTTTACGGGCTCACTCTTGTATTGGTGTGTGTGTGTATGTGTGTGTCTTTTGCCAATACCAAGTATTTGGGTTAGTAATGCCATTTACGATTAGTTGTGCCGAAACGCTGCATAAAAAGAAAGGCATAAAAAGCGCGAGCTTTGTTGACATTTTATTTCTATACCCTAGGACTATTGGAAATGAATAAAGGGTATTATTAGTCAATCAGTCATATCGGTTTGTCTGTGTGAATGCGCCGAACTACAAAATCTAGAGACTGAAGAGAGCTGAGCATTGAAATATATATTCTTCTATACCATACATCGAACGATTTTATAATATTTTGATCGATATTTCTTCTTATTTCATAATATCGATAAATATCGATTTTGAGGCATGGCTTTTTAAGCATAACTACAAATTTATTAAAGCTATATACACGAAGCCTGCTATGTTTGTTTCGGCATGGGATATACAGATTATGAATATTTCACTTCTTCCCCCCATTCCCTGGAGAATCGGAAGAAACTCACTTATAGAGCTGTATAATTCCGATTTAGTATACTATATACTATATACTATGGCATATTACAGTTTGGAAAATTTCATAAATATCTGACTACAAAGGGAACGGAAAAATATATTTGTGTGTAGCATGTATGCAAAGGCAGCTTGAGGCTGGGTTCAAGGTATCTGCTGGTCCGGCACACCCGACTAGCTTTTTCTTCTTCTATTTTTCTTTGCTAGCAAATCCGTTTCCAATGAAAGCCGTAAAAAGCCAGAGAAATATGCTGCGTTCTACTCGTATCTTATAAAAGAATGGTTCCCTCTGGAACGGACCAGCGAACGACAGAACGTCTATTTAACTAACTGTGCATAATTCATAATTTAATTAAGAATCCAGCGAAATGAAAAAAGTTACACGGCACAAAGACATGCGCTTTGGACTGTATAAGTATGAGTGTGTGTGTCTGTGTGCCTGTGTGCGTTTGCCGAGAAGCCCCGCACAGCTGTTGGCCATGTTGGGTTTACGCTTTACCCTTGTCACTGAGGAGAGCTTGCATAGCAGTGTGTGGCACGAGGGCAGCTCGGAATCGTGTGGCGAGCACTGAAATGGCCAATGCTGCAGGGCCGTAAGTCAAACGAGGCGTCAAACAAATCTGCTCACCCAAGTGCCAAGATTGCTGTGTGTGTGTGTGTGCGTGTGTGTGGATGTGTGCTTAATAGTCGACGCAAACTCACAGATTTAATGACAGGTGCCAGAAATCTTGAGGGCATATCCCATTCAGCTGAATTAATAGCAGGCACACCGGACGCTTGGCGTAGCCAAAGTAATTGCTTGGTGTGCATTTAAAATAAAATAAACATGAGAGATATAAATATGAGAGATTTTTCTGCCGAATTAAAAAGTGTGATTCACGGAAAAACTTTTGTAAAATTAAAATAGAAAACCTTTTTTGCCGACATTATCAATTGTTTCTTATGAAAGAATCTCCTTCTGTATTATGACTACGTTTTGAATTATCAATTTATATTTCGAATATGTTCTTTTTATTGGGAAATTTCGTGAGGGCTTTTTCGGTAAAGAATCAGCAGGTTGGGCTGCTAAATCCTAATGGCTTCGAAATCGAAGAAAAAACAAGATTAGATTAGTCAAGTGCGATAGGTGAGCATAGCTTGGCCTCGACTCAGTCAGACCAAGATTGGGCTGATCCACCTTCCAAAGAAACAAAGGAACAGTGCACGAATGAGGTCTTAAATGCGTTTGTGCGGTTGTAGACAGATCCAAAAGCAAAAGGGTTTCGAGGAAAATATACCTAGCTTTAATTAGAGCTGGACTGGTACAGGAGAGCTCTATCTCTGTCTCAGAAATCGTTAGAATTGTTAGTTTCTTGCCAGTTCGTCAGCTCAAAAGTTGGCATATGTCGTCCCTGTTGCCTGGGACCCTTATTTACGTAAACTGCCTGCAGCTTGGCCATCTCCATCTATCTTTGAAGATGTGCGGCAGTTGTTAACAGATATCGACAGACAAAATTGCATGAAGAGACTTGATAGCTGCTAAGCTGCTTAACATTTAGCTTCCTGAGTAATCACGTAGCTGATTCATAGACTGAAATATTTCCTAAAACTAGGTAGACCCCGTGCCTGTGTAGCTCCGAGTTGGATGGAGTTTGTTGGCTCTAATTGACTAAGATTCAATTCCTTCTCGCTAGTGCTAAGAGTGTGGAAAGGCAAAGGATCTGGGCCTGTAACTAATTTAAGCCAATCAAATTTTAACCATTTAATTTGCATAAAACAGTTAGCACAATAACAACTACGGAGCGAGCCTTTAAAACAGAATACTAGGCATAATATGAGAAAAGACGAGAGCCACTTCAGTTTTAATAAAATACATTTTATAAAATTATTTTAAATTTAATTTGTTGCTCTTTTGTACACATTTCAAGTATAAAATTGTTTACGATAAACGCATTAAAATCCACTCGTTACTGTAACAAAGGAACTAGCCCTGAAACACACGCACACACACACACACACACACACACACACACACACAAGTGGTAACTCAATGACAACAAAGACTAAACTAAATTATGTGTTTAGTTGATTGAAGAGTAAGAGCAGGGTGACAACAAATTGTGAGCCTTAAATTTTAAATTTTACATGATTTAAACAACAGCAGCGACAAAGAAGAAGATACTCCAAGTAATCGACGCTCTGTGAGTTGTTGTGTGTGTGCGTACCAGCGTATGCTGCTCTCGCAGCAGCAAGAACAACAACAAGGACAACAACAACAAGGACAGCAACAACAATGGGTTGTGCCGTGCGGAAGCGGAAACTTCAAAGCGCGCACACCTTGGCTTTGTGAGGAGGCTGCCCAGCGTGTGGGCGTATGCCGAGGGCATGGCTGGTTGATATGGTGATGCAAGCAAGGTCTGTTGGGCATACATATCATACATATTTTGAGCGCACCTGAGTGCGTTTGTGTCTCTGAATTAATTCGCTTGCGAGACTTCGCTTGAGGAGCTTCTCGGTGACAACAGGCCACGGATAACTTTGTTGTCAATTTGGCTTATTTGATTTGAGCCTGGTCATGTTCTTGTTTTTGTCATTTATTTGAAGCACGATGATGTAAAAAAAAGCACACCCAGATGACAATAACAATTTTTTGCTATTAAATTATATTTCTTTTGGCTGGCAGTTGTAAGTTGTTCGTGGGACATCTCCAGACTTCCTTTAAGTCTGTGCTATCTCTGGCTTTGCAAATCGCTTTCGCCCTTTTTGCGCTTTTCACTTCAAGCTTGGAACAATTCAACTCAGCAAAATATTGCGTTATATGAAGGAACGAGCTGAGGCTGAATTAGCGATAAGGAAATTTGTTAAAGCAGTAAAAAAATATGAAGTATTCCTAACACTAAGATGTTATGAACATATTGAAAATACCCTTGACAAAGTAGCTAGTTTCTTGATTGGGACAAGAGAAAATGCATGTTTCCTTAAATGCACTAAGTAGCAAACAGACTAGTTATACTCTAATGTAGGGAATTGTTTTGCTAAATGCAACTTATCACAGATAAATAATTATCATAATAATAAAACCTTGATTTTTGCTGCTCAATTCCTGAAATTCTTATTTTAATAGTTGCCTTAAATAAAATTCCAACTTGTCTTGGATAAAAGTGTTATTTTAACCCAAAAACTATGTTTATGTAGAAAAAATCAAATTCCTAATGTATGCTGGATAATTACTAACTTTCATAATGTTGTATTAGTAATAGGTTTCTATTTCTCTTCTTAGCGGATGATATTTCATGCTTTTACTTTTTCCAACAAAAGAACAAAAAGCAGACAAGTGTGAGAGCAACAGGAATTCGTTTAACTTCGTAGAAATGTATCTTTGCATGTGTCAAAAGGGGTTCTTTTTAAAGCCAGTTCCTCAGTTCCTGTTGCTCTTTTTGTATTTCTTTTGGTATGCTTTGCATTTTTTATATGCTTGTGCTGTTTGTTAGAATGTTTCATCAGGTTCTGCTTGACATTGTGCATAAATATTTGATTTGTGAATTTTGCGCGCACTTCACGTTTTACTCGGCTAAATTGTTGTTGTTCAATGTGTGTGTGTGTGTGTGGTGTGTGTGTGTGAGAGTACGGAGATCTCATTAAATTCACTAAAATGCGTGAGTTTTTTCCTCTAGCTGCTGCCCTTTTCATGTTTTCACTGGGCAAACAATTCGCTTTGAGAAGTCCTTGGCCAAAGGATGCACGCTGTAATTTCATTTCTAACAAATGCTCCTAAAAGTCATGTGAAAGTGTGTGTGTGTGCGTGTGTGTTGTGTGTGCGTATATGTTTTAGGGGGGCGTGTTTGATTCGCAGGATAAAGTTTGTTTGGATGTCTTAGCTCACTCTTGAGATTGTTGTTTGTTATTGCTGCTGGTACCGTGTTGCAGCAACAATAAAAAGGAAAGAGATTTTTAAAAAAAAAAGTGTGTCCTTGTCATATCTGTTATTGCATTTGTTTTGTCGCTCGTTTGCTTCGCTATTTATTTCTATACTCTTTCCGAATGTATTACAATCCTGCCTCGACACGTGTGTCCCATAAAGGATCATAAGGGATATGTCAAGCTTATAAGTTTTATCAAGATGATAAGTTAAACCCATTCATATTCTGAAATTTTGCCTCAAAACTAGTTGACAAACAAATAACTAATTAATTTAAATTTTCTTTGGGATTTTAATTTCATACCCATTTCATAGATATATAAGCTCAGTATTACTTTTCTTTTAACGAATAAGTTGCAGAAAAAAATTATGAAAAAATTGCATCAACAAATTAAATAATAAATTTGTTTTCATCGTGTGCATCACATTTCATGGAAATGAAATATGTTGTATTATTTTTATATATATTTTCAAAATAAGAAAAAACAAAACATTTATATATATTTAAATAAATGTGTATCTGACGTACAGAGAAAGGCTGTCATAAATAGAAATTATAAAGTTTGAGGAATACTCTTTAGATTTCCAAGCCAATTTCTGAAGCTTGCGGGAACATAATAAATTTTTACAAGCTCATTACAATTTGATCTTGTTAGTTAGGGACTTTCTTTTTCAATTGGGTAAAAAATTTGACCAAATTTTATACTGTAAACAGATTAGTTTAACAATATATTGCTCTGCAAGGGTATTTTATGATCGATGTGCTGCACGTTCTCGTTTTCCGAGTCCCTTTTCGAAAAGGAGTCAAGTGATGCTCCAAATGAAATTTCCCAAATATATTCTTCTCAGCATTACAGTTATATTTTGTTGTTGACTGTTTGTTTTGCTTTTTACCTCAGCAGCAGCTACTTCTGGCATTCGGCTTTTGCCAAAAGCCAAAACAAATTGAACTTTTCACTTTGCAAATGTCATGAAGCAACTGCCGTTGCAAATCTTCAAATTGAGCATAGAAAAGATTTAATTCAAAATAAACAAAACTTATTTTTACAACCAATTTGCATAAATAAATGATTTTAAAATTGTTGTTGACTTTAAAAGTTCTTTTTATTTACTAAATTTCAGGGACATTTTTCGTCGAATTACATTTTTTTGCAAGCGATTTTTCCTTCTATTCCTCATAATTCCATTTATATGTACTAGCTTATATTTCGCAGTCCAAGTTTCTGGCTTCAAGTTTAAGGCAAGTCTTAAGTTGTGTGCTAGATATATATTTAAAAATGATTTTGAAGTCTACCCAAAACGGAATGTCCGTTGATACAAGCTTTGGCCTGCATTTTCCATCCATGTAGGAATGCATTTGGCGAAAAGTGTGTAGGCTTAATGCCGATCGGATAATAAAGAAAACGTTTTACCCAAATATTTTCCATACTTGCCGTTGATTATCAATCAATCAGTTAGTTAGTCAGCTAGGGCAAAACAGTTTTTTGAACACAGTCCTAAAACTCGGACTTAAATTAAAAGGGTTGAATTGCAATGTCTTAAGAGAATCAAATTAAGGAATAATTTCTGTCTGTGAAATTGATATGAGAATAACAAATAAACTAAGTAAAAAGACTTGCATTTATATTTTTTTAGTTTTACTCCCAAGTTGAGTTTAAGTTAATTTGCATTTAAAATACATGCATAAGTCTCCATTGAAATCCAGCCCACTTTGAACGTGATACCCTTTTTTTTTTGTCAAATATGTACTTTGTATCGAATGCACCCATATCAAAAAATGCTCAGCCAGGCTGTCAACTTTTAAAGGGTGAACTTTTTGAACTGAAACTTGGACAAGTAATCAATTCAATTTACGCCCAAATTGCCACGCCCAATTTTGCGCATTAATTGGCAAAGCGATAAAGTCAAACGATAAAATTGTTGAAGTCAATTTTGTTTACCATTTTTTTTTGGAAATTTCTTAAATTTGAGTATTTCTTGAACGTTTTGTTGCTGTAGGTTTTTGTTGTTTCGTACTTGCGGCTGCCAACTTTGGATATCTTTTGGCGATAAAAACAAAAATGTCACATTCAACTTTTCTGACAATGTTGACAGCCGCAACAACAGCAGCAACAGCAACAACAACCACAGTTAAGAAGAAGCAGCAACCGCAAATCTGCCACCGAAAGTTGGTAGAAAATCAGTTAACGCATTTGAATTTGTTTGACTTGGCCTATTTTCGTTGCATTTGATTTACATTTGTGTTGTTTGTACCTACCAAATCGGTTTAGGTCATTATCCTTGTGTTATCCTTGTGTTACTGGGCGTGTGTGTGTGTGTCCTTTTTTCGGCACCTCATCGATTAGCCAAGTGTTGCCATGCAACAAAGGCGGCCGCTTTCGAGCAGCAGCGGCACATACAAAAAGCACAGGGTCGGCGGAGGGAAAACCGCATGAACTACACACCGAACCGGACAGGGGCGCGGAGTCAAGGGTCAGGAAATGCTTGCCAGGATTGTCGTAGAGACCGCAACGTGGTGACACAGACACAAACAAAATGTTGCACGTAACTTGGTGACGAGGGCGGTGACGAGTGTACAACAAGAGGCTTTTGTTTATGTTTTTGTTCTAGCAGGATAATGCCGCATATCCTGAAAGCTTGTCCAATCAACGTACAATTGAAATAGTCACAGCAATCGAATCCTTTTCGCGCTGGACGCTTTTTCGAACACACGCGAGCACTCAATAGAAGTCAAGACTGTTGCAATTTGAATAATAACAATTATGTTTGTTTATTATAATGATGATGATTATGCTGCTGATAACAATAAGATTTCACTATTCGTATGACACGGTACAAAGCCAAACGGAGTTCAGCTGTCACCTGCGACAACAACACGACCGACTGCTTGCACGGCTCGCCGTCAACTGGTCCCGCCTCGAGGTTCGGGCTGACGCGTTGCGCGAGACCCGCAGCGACAAGGTCTGGGATATTTGTCGCTAGCTGCATGTTATTCACCACACCAAACGAAATGCAACTTAGGGCTGTTCTCTCTCAAGCTCTAGCTTGCGCGCTCACTGCCTCTCTCGCCTTTTGGTTGCTGTTGTTTCCGTAGTGGTGAGTTTGCGCCAGAACTAAATTTATAATTCGTTTTGAGGTTTGTTTTCATTTTGCCGGTTTGTTTACGTTTTTGCCATTTCACCTTAGCCGGCTTTTCAATCTTTTGGCATGTGACAAAGCACATGACATATTTGCCGAAGATCCACAAATTAATATCACATATTGGGAATTGGTACACACGTTCTTTAGAAAGGTTTTCGGTTTTGTTTCTATTTCTATATTTAAAACTTCCTTCGTAAAATCTAGGAAGCTGATATATTTGTCTGTAATTACCCCATGTGATGAGGAGAACGCCAAGACTAGCGTTTGGGAAATGTCTCGAAACTTAAAACTCATAAAATTTAAAATTTGAAACATAAATTCTCTTATCTGATACTCGAAATAATATTTTTTTCTAAATTTTTGGTCGATATCTTATTGCTTGTCGTCTTAAATAGTTTTTGTTTGAACGGTTAATTTTTAACAAATTTAACTACTAGGGTATTATAAGATCGGAGATACTTTCGTCAGTCTATTCTCAGTCTGTCAGTCAGTCTGTCTCTTTTGCACTCTTTACTATCATTCGGTCAATATTTGTTTTTCTTGGAAAAAAATTGTTATAATTGTATTTAGAAGCCCGATTTCTTACAAAGGCTGGCTAACCAAAGAGACCCCATAGACAACCGATTTACCAATAATAGAGACAACTGTGCGGGCGGTCTTTGTGAGCAAGACCGCAAAAACAGTCCGTACAGACCAATTCGGCCACATTCCGGCTTGTTTGGCTTATTTACAAGAAATGCTTGTTTTATTGCAGGACTCCATAACCACAAGAGCCAAAGACACAGCGCATCAAAGGAGCAAGGAACAGTTGCAACAACTACAACAACGTTTAGTATAGACAAAGGGTATCAATTATAATACGGGTGCAAGCTGAACACCCTAAGGAACGTCCAACTTCCCGAGGAGGCAGTCATGCTGGCGACAACAACTACAACAACACCAAGCAGAACCTCTAAAGCCACAATTACCTCAGATCCGGGCATTCTGTGTTTTCATCACTGCAACGTGAAAGTCTTCTGCTTCGTCCTGCCCCACACGTGTCCCCATTGCAATGAGCAGCTGAATGCGGATGCCAATACTGTTCCGGACACATCGGGAGTTGGGAGCAGCAGCTCCATGACTTCTACGTGGCTGCTGCCCTTTCGGCTGCCCTATCCATTTGTGAGGGCCACGCAGCATCCGTGTGCGATTGTCCTGCGACCCTCCTCAGGCGACTTCCTCAAGTGAGTACCTTATAAGCATACGATATATATTCCCGAAGGGATCCGATGGTTTGAAGCTAATGAAGAGAAAATTGGATTTGTTTTTTGTGTAGTCCTCTGAAATGGAAAATAGCGTACTCTTGTATTAAATGTAGCATACTTTTGGTAGTTGTGAATTTTTCTGGATAAAAACTTAGTTGAAAGTAGTATATATTTTTGAATAGGGAAAATACCTGGTATTAGATGGAGTCACAGCTTCTAGATAAATTCTTTTTATGCTGTTGTGACAAGCGCGACAGCAAACAAATTTGTTGGTCGGCTTTTTTAGAAAGGCTTAGCATGGAGCTTCTGCGTTAGCCCAGATTCCAGAAATCGCCAACAATTGTTGGTGAATTTTTCGTTTTTGCATCTGTAATATGCAAAATGTGTCTGATGCGTTTTTGTGTGTTTCCGCAGCGATTACAGCAACGCCACAGATTTGCATATCGCGGTGACCACATCCGCCGGCGACATTGTCGAATTCGATAGGGACGGACTGCAGCGGCATCGGCGCGACGATAATCCCCGCGACTGGTGGCAATCTCTGCTTGTGGGCGACGTCCCTGAGCCCTGGCACTACTACTGGGATGAGGTGCTTGAACAGGTGAGTGTAGCTACAGTACCCTGCTCTGCTCTGGTCCCGATACATATGAATTGCATGCAAATCTCTAAGCTGCTTCTTCCCCGATAGATTTGTGCGCAGTCAGCGCGTTGGTCCATTGAACGCTACGAGGAGAGCAGCCACAACTGCTACACCTTTGTGCTGGCCTTCCTGCAGTCGCTCAACTATGCCCAGCTCAGCGACGCGGCCCGCACCAAGACCAGTTTCTGTGAGAAGTTCATTGTGCCCAGAACGACCACGGCTGGCAAATACATCTCGCTATATCGCCGGCTTCGCCTGGCAGGCGTTCATGTGCATCGCCAGCAGCCCAAGCAACGGCCCTCCAAAACGGACATCTCTGATGGCAAAGATCTCAAATTGGTCAACACAAAAGCTAACACCAACAGCAATGTGTGCGGAAATATGGGAGCACGTTCTCATCTACGACAAACACTCTGTACCATCGAAGAGTAATGGAAACAATACACGGAATTGAGAAGTAGCTCGTTTCCGACTCAATCACAAAAATTAATCATTCCATGCTAATATAGAGCTAAAACTATATGCTATTTGCACTGCTGTAGAATATCAGGGCACTATCGGTGGGATCAATATTTAAATTTCTCAATGACAAAATGGGTAAAAAATGTACAAAGGTTTTGTGCAAATGTATGTAACAGGTAGAAGGAATAATCTCCGACCCAATTATGTATATATATTCTTGGTCAGTAACAGCCGCCGAGTCAGTTTATCCAGGTTCTTCCGTCCGTCTGTCCGTATGCATGAACACGACGATAGCAACGTAGGTCCTCCTAGAGGTACACTCGCTTCCAATAATCGATCATTTTCCCCGTTAATAAACAATTGTTAATAAGCGATATGGAAATCATTGCTTTTAAGCAATTCTCTTAGTTTTTTATGCTAGAGTCACCATTTGCCGCACCATTTGCCACGTAGCTTGTATAATAGTATATACAGATCAAGTATCTTTCAGTTGTAGCTGCTGTCAAGTAAATACATCAATTTGAACAACAGATCGGTCAGTTTTTTTATAATTATTGTTGTTCTTTATGTACAAGCAATTTGTGTATGATTATTTTGCACATCTCAATCCATATATTTTCAAAATTTTTCAAAAAAGTAAAAAAGAAGTATTTGCAAAGTAGGATTATAGACCATTGTGAAAACCAAACCTAAATCCTTTTCTTTGAGTAACAATATAAGAAATTACAGAATTCTCTGCAAAACATTTTTAAAAATTTAATTATTGTACACTTTCCTCAAATTCTTGGACTTAACCTGAGTTATCGATAACCTCTTCTAAATATGGCAGGAATCATTCAATTGACAAAGCTACAACAATTGTAACAGACTATCGATTGTTTAACAGATATTGTTAATATTTCTCATTATTTCATTCATATTTCAATTTAGTTACTTTGTTCCTACAGTATAGATGACTTTGTTTAATTCACAATGCCAGATACTTTGACACAGAAATATGTGAATCATATTTATTTATAAGTAACAATTGTCTTTTACCGGTCTAACTATGACCCTTACTTTTTTTGTTTTATTTGTCGTTCTTTAAAATTGAGCGATATAAAAAAATTGTATTTAATGTGATTTAAATAGTGATTTCAAATAAATTATATAGTATATTTTATAACCATTTAACATTTTTTTACTCAATCTAAATGTCTCTCGTTTTGTTCTTTTTTCTCTCTCGTTTTTTTTCATCATGTTTCATTCATATTTCAATTTATTTACTTTGTTCCTACAGTATAGATAACTTTGTATATTCACTATTTTTTATTTGATTTACATTCAATTGCTATTTTTTATAAGTAATTTAAAATTGTCTTTTAATGGTCTAACTATAACTAAATCCCAAAAGCCCATTGCTTGAGATATATGGTATCCGGGTCTGGAGAATTGCGACGACGATAAAGCCTGACGACTCAACCAGACTTGTCAAAACATCATCTAAGTTAACCGTGTCTTTGCACAAATATACAGGTAATCTTACTTAATATTCCTCTTAGTTGATTTATTAATGCTAAATAATTGACAATGCACTTATCAGACTATTAAACCACTTTATTTTACTCAGCGACGCCGTTGTGAAATCTCGCTATGGCGAATATCGTAAATGTTGCTAGTGCCATATATGAGTCACGAACGGCGGACTATTTTTTTTCACTTAGTAAGTTTTTTGTTTAGTAGTAGTTTAATGTTTGGTAATCGAATTTAAAAATGTTTATAAAATGATTGATTTGAAGAGCTTCGATGTGAATCTTCAATTCGATGGGGGGCTGACGTTCTCACGGTACATGTTATTATAGTTGCCTGGTGGATCATAGTTGCATACAATGTAAATGGTGTTGCCACTGCAAGATAAAGTAAGGAGTGGAAGTTGGTAAACTTGGAATGACAGAAGATCTTATTTGAGGTTCTATTTGTTGTGCTCACCGTCGAGCAAATCCTACACCCAGCCGCTTGGAAGATTTCCAAACCACTTGGGTAAAGTGGCCAGTGTTCATTTGAAACGAAGGGGAACGCCAATTGTAGGCATTGATCTCGTTATACCAGGAGTCAACTGCATCTGCACCTCCCAAATTACCACCCGAAGCCATGTAGATGTTCTCTCCATATCCGCTGTTTTGGCGATGTTCCATGCGATTTTTGGCTAGCAGATGCTGCATTTGTTATGGGAAATTATTAGATATATCGAGACTTCGGTAGATAAAAACGATAGTTGCCTGTGTACCTTAGCCCAGTTGGTGGCCAATTGAGATAGATTGCCATCCAGCTCTAATGGAGGCGCATTGTGCCGAGCTCTGTAGGCATTGTGGGCCTTAAGCACTTCTTGTTCGAACTATAATGGATCGGTTTTCAATTTTTCATATTTAATCATCTATTTCTTAAGATACACCACAAGGATTTGGAAATGCGTGAAGTATGGGATGAAGCATTTTTGGTTTTTTTTTAATGGATCATATTAAAACTGCAATAAAATTTATTAAGGTCCTATCTCGAATTTAATCCGTTTTGGTTGAAGATGGGTAAACAATTTAAATTAGATTCAATCGATATTTACTTTATTTTCAAAAACTTTGCGTTGTTTTGAAAATAGCTTATCCCGGACAGAGAGGAGTGATACTCAATGGAATATATATATATTTATGTATATTCATACATATATATAAGCACAGGTTAACACAGCCTTCCGGAAGTAATTCGATTTAGCAAGCGTATATCCAAAACACACAGAGCCTCAATACCACATCCTTACACTCTTTTGGGAGCCATCCCCGTATCCTTGTTTGGCATTTGCTTGAATGACTGGGCCACTCAGACAGCTGATTATTATTAGTATGCTTACAGCCTGAACACTCATTTTGCTGCGAAATTTTGCAATATTGTTTCAGTAGCACTTGCAAGTAATTAATGTTCCTATTGCACTTGCTGTTTCGAGACTTGTCACAGACTCGTGCCGTTATTCAAACGAGACTGAGTGGCTTGAGCCGCCAACTCCGGGGTTTTATGTATGTTCATTTGCTGATAAGGCCCACAGAACAGACCATAACTCGAGCAAATTCCCTTGCCCGCTGACTAATCGCTTTATCAGCGGGTGTTGCACATCCGCACACAATGCCCCACATCTGTTGTACTTACGTGACGTAGACTCAGCTAGAATAGATTTCCTTAAGGTTGGTATCTGGCAAGTGCTCTATAAAATGAGAGGTAGACGTGCAGTGATTACTTTTTTGATGAATAATATAAGACTTTTTATTTTCGCAATGTATATATGCCATTTACGGATACAGTCATTATTTACCTGAATATAGAGCATATAATAAGGCTAGCCGATATATAATTTTATGGCGATATTACAATTTTATGGCGCAATATTTACTTCAAAGGCGGCGTGCACCTCCAAGTCGACTTGTACCCATAATGGCTTCATAGAGCAGACGACTTCCAAGATCGCATTAACGTATACCCTGGCCTCATTGAAACGGCCTGAAAAGAGAATATTGGTTTGGTGGAAAAAAGCGCAATATTTCTAAGTAGCATCAAATCCATAACCATCCTGTCTGTATAAGCGTGCTGTCTAAAATGTTAACTTTCAATCTCACTTGATGATTAATAAAACCTGCCTTTGCTGAGACCTTTTTGGGACATTTTTCTAAGTAAAGTAAAGAGATTATTTGTTGATAACAGTAAAGATAATCTAAAGGCTGTATAACTCCATAATGGAAATCATAAGCCCTGCATCCCTATAGCTTATGCTGTTAACATGAAAGAATCTAATGGAACAGTATCATACATAAAGAGCATCAGTGAAACGTCTTCTGCGATTTGAAGTTGTCTGGATAGCGAGTAGTTTATACAAAGTATGGATGCTTTCTCTGAGATTAGGTTCGCCATGACACAGCAATTAATGGGGGAAACTATAATGTTCTGGTGAACATGAACACATAATATTGCCACCATTGCACAGCAAGCTCGGTCCTACTAAAAACTTTGTAAAAGCTAAGGGTACTGAAGGCAAAGCACTAGAGAATCTAAACACAGTCTGACCACTATTTTCTATGGCAAAAATGATAGGAGTTGTATTCGATGGCCCACAAATTCGAAAGCTTTTGGGAAGTGAGATATTTTACGCTATGTTGACAGCAAATGAAAAAGCAGCTAGGAACTCATTCCTTCACATGACTGCACACTTTTTGGGCAACAACAAAAGTGCGGATTACAATTCTCTGGAATATGTCACTAAAAGTCTATTTTCTAAATTTAAGTATAATTATAAATCATTACGATATTATTATTTTTGCAAAGATAACAAGGTTTTATTTTTAATTAAAATACTTTTTCGATGCTAGTTAATATATATTACCCGCAAAATAAGATTTCAAAATTAACTGTATTATTTTGTTTTAAAAATTTTTAAAATTCTATTTATTACGAGCAAGCAATTTGAAGGGTATTAAGACTTCGACTTAGTCAAAAAACTTTGCCAATTTGCATAATGAAATCGGTTGTTATCTTTGGCAGAGGGCTAGCTTATCAACGTGGATTTCACCGTTTGAGGCGAACATTTTGTAAATATTTACAATAACACTTGGGAACAAGTGGCGCTATTATTCCGAGACTATAACACCCGGGGGCTTCTTTATTGTGGTGGCACAGTGGCACACTTGGTTGTATTGAAGTGGAATAAGGGGGGATTGTAAAGTTATAGAATACAATCTAGCTGATGCAATGTGAAAAATCGTAAGCTATTTATTTGGGCTACTCTGAACATTTGCCCATCTATCAAAATGGACAATGCATTTATCCTTTGCAAAAAGACTGTGCACTACTTTTAAAGCAGAAAAACCACGCCCACTTGTTACCATGCATTGGAAGGTAGGCGACAAGCAAATTAAAAATGTCAAGTCAACCCCCGCCCCTTTCCCTCTTTCGCCAAAAAAAAGAGCCGACGACGGTGACGACAAAGCGTTTGACATTAGTGGAGATTTTTCAATGCTTGCTCGACAGCGTTGGTAACGTGTCGAAAAGTGGGTGCTTCTGGCGGGGATTGGGTGCATTGCGCAGCCATAGAAAGGCTTGGACCGGACGCTGGTATTGAGGTCTGCTCGGTGTGTCTTCCACAAGGTGCAAAGTTCGCAGCAAATACCCGACTGATAATATATAGAACAATGGGCCAACGAATAGATACAAACAAATTCCCTCAACCGCACTAAGTGTTGCTCAAGGTCTGTGCTGAATGGCGGATTCTCTGATTTCTGTTCCACTGTGAGACTCTGATAAAAATGCACGTTTCTTTTTGCACTGGGGCTTTTGTTGTTGCGCCCTTTATACAAAACCGTTTGCCATTTTAATTAAATAATAACATTTAGAAAGAACTGTGAGTCTCGATAAACTCATTTCCCCCATATTTGACTCACATAACCCCAGTAAGTGCTGCGGCATTGAAAATCACTTGTTTACGTGCCCCATTTCAGGCACACCCACTTCTCGCGTAATATACGACACATATGGGTGTGTGCTCAACTTTCTGCCATACACACACAATAGGGCTGTATAATATGTAATTGTGGCATGACATTGCCCCACTTTGAGATTTGCCATTTGTAGTCAGCCGATTTATCACAGTTGTGGTCGTATGGAATTATCAAATTTGTGACTGCACGCGGCAGAAATCAGATAAATGGCGACAAATATTAGATAACCTATTAGATAGATATTTGCTGATTAGCTTTGAAAATTAAGTCCATTGTGCATTGCCATAAATTTGGTAAGCAGCTAAATAGTAAGTCAATCTCAAGCTTCGAGGTTTTGTAATATTTAGAATTTTTTTACGTGAATTTCGACAGCAACAACAGAGATCAACAGCATAACAAATAATAATTCTAACCATAATATTAATATTTGCATAATTTGACCTGAGAGTGTCTCTGGGCATGTCCAATGCATTTTACTGAAGCTTGCAGCTATCGCTTTACAACTTATTATACTTCAGCGATCGTACTAAGCATCCTTAATGGTTGAATTCAATAACAACATCATTATTATACCCCAATGGGCAGAATGACGACAGCAACAACCAGAAAACTTTGTTGACTCAAGACTCATAAGCAAAACTTTGCGCGAGACAAGGCAGAAAACTTATTTACTTCTAGATTACGTGTCCTCAAAGTTGGCAACGACATTATAAAATTTATATGCACGTTATGCGTGCTATCCAAGATGAAATGTCCCGACCTGGCACGAGGGTGAAGATGATGAGCTCGCTGCTCATCAAGCAGAATGTAATTACATTTTCGCCTGATTCATGACAGTTTTGCATAACGAAACCGCCTCGTGCCGTTGATATTACGATTATTAATGAGACTGGCGCGAACAGCAGCCACAAAAGGCTGAGCGCAAGGAAGACAGCCAACAAGGCTCTGCCTTGACATCTGCATTGGGGCTTAATCCTGTCCTATCAACCAAATTGTTTTGCCACCACCAAATATATTGTTGCCCGAAACGCAGATAGTTCAATTATAATATAGCATTTTCTGACGCGACTTTGTGCGTTTAGGTTGGGCAGGTAAAACTTACGCGGCCTTCTTCGCTCCACACAAGCAACAGCCCCATTTTTGCTGCTTAAATATAGAGGAAATAAGCCGAGTCAAATCAATACTATTTAAAGTGCAAGTGTTACTGACCAACTCTATGAATAATACAATAGCGGGTCTACTGACTAATTCTGAAATGATGGAAACGATTTCATACGGTCCGATTTCGACAAATTTTTTAAGTCATAATATCCATGACGCAGAAAACCAATATAAATAATAAAGAATGCTCACATGCAAGATAATATATATACTTATTAGTTAGTTAGTTCTAAGCACTTGTTACGATAATTCTCAACAGTTTACATTAACTAAATGCTTGATTAATAAACTGTTTATTAACTCCACTCTTTTTTGTACCTTTAAGATTCTCTATTTTAATTTCTATAATTCACACCAATTTTTTTAAAAACTTGTGAAGTTCGGGTCGGATTATTAATTTGTTCAGCGGTCGTGGTACTACACTTAGAAGATTCGAGCTGTCTTCATTTTGGTTGCCTTCTTTTTTAAGACTTCTTAAACTTTTTTTTGTGTGCAAATGTGTTTTTTTGTAAGCCTATTAGAATAGTGAAAGAAACCCTTGGGCTGCATTGGAGCCCAGTCCGCAGTAATTTAAACATGGCTACGCGCATGTTGTCTCTGTTAAATTTTTAAGGGCTAGATTTTACGCACAATTTAATGCTATTTTCATTATCAGCTTAGCTGGTTTAATCTGCCGCCATGTCAGCCCCTCAAAATATATTGCAAAATTTAATTGCAACAGGACATTCAGGATACATTAAGTACATGCATCATTTTGATTATTATAATTAAGGCTGGCAGCAATTTAAATGTTGAAACATGCACTCAATTAGACAGTTTATAAATTCACACTGGATCATTCAAGGATTGTTGCGATTACCCAGTGCAACTTGTAAATACTTGTGCTAATATTTATGCCAATGAGTTTCTGTTCTCAATATTTATTATATTGTTGCCTGATGCTGTTGAAGTTTTTAGACAAATGCTTATGTTGACGAGTTCCTACAGTCGATATGATTCAATTTGCCCATTACGAATCTTTGCATAAACCCATTACAGCCTTTTACCAATTTGCAATTAGTATAAAAATCAAATCAAACAAATTAAAAGCTACAACATTTCTATTCCCTTAACCGATTGAACATGGATAAAAAGGGAATAATGCTTTCAACAGACAAATCGCTCAAATCATGTCAGTTTGTATATGTGAGTATGAACGCAACGATATCAGAGACAACAAAAGCCAGTCGCTTAACCGTAGGTTGAGGCTGTTTATATGATTAATAGATCACGAGGTTTCCAATAAATTGATTAGTATCGATATTTAGATTATGTTTTTTGATCATATCTGGGATCTTATATGGGCTGCAGAAACCAAGCAATCCAACCTTACCACAATGTATTATTATTGTGCGAAGTGTATTCAGGACTATACCAAGCCTTAATTTAGGAAAAATTCTCAAATATCTGGAATATTGAACTGCATTTGCATTTTTCCCCTGCACCCTTTGTTGTCTTTTGTCGCACATCGTTTGGCTCAACTCATTGCCAAACAATACAATATTGCTTTTAGCTGCTCCTTCAGTTTAACCGAACTGAATGTAACTCAACTCATCTTAACTCTGGCTAACCGCAGCTGTCTCCCAGCTGCAACAATGTTGCTGCTCGCTGGGGGGAGCATCATCATTTGCATTTTCATGGTGCTTTATTTCACAATTTATATGGTCTGCAAATGGATATCGAATACATTTTGCATATATGCTGGAGCACACTCGAACAATCTGTACACACATTGCACTAACATGGCCAAACACGTGTCCGAGCTGCCAAGCAGCATCTCCTGAATTGACCAGGACTTGTTATTTCTTTTAAGCTAACGCTGCTGGTAAAGTCTATTAGATATGTGTTCCGAGCGAAATTCAGCAATAAAACTAAATCGAATTCAAACAGAAAGTTCATTTACAGTTCATCAAGTCGTTTCCCACTCACTGGCTCTGGCCTAAAGCAATATCAAGCAAAGTAGGCGCTCCGACTCTCCACTCTTCTGCACAAGCCTAGCCAGGTCGTGCAAGTTTTCAAAAGTTGGCTCACATAATTTTCGAGCTTGGCTTTCATGCTAAATTAAATAAGCCAGGAAACCAACAGGCCATATAGTACATACATATATTGATACCCTGTGTCAGTTAAATGCCCTAAAGTGGTATTCACAAAATGAATATCAGCTATCGAGATTTTAAATACTAAATGAAGTCTTGTTTAACATCTGTAAATCGAATTCGGTACGTTAAGACATAAGCTACTCCCTTATGCAGAAGGTGCATCATATATTAACAGAAAATTAATAATGCACAATATTAAAACGAAGCTAATAACATGTGAAGGATTAACATTAACATTGACAGCACTATTGAGTTAATTATTGACCGAATAAACAAGAATAGAACGTTTTCGAGAAGTCTGGCTCTGTTCTTTTAATCATTCTGTTCCTAACAAATATAAACCTAATGATAGCGTTTAGTGTGGTTTCAAAGTGAAAAGTGAGAACACGTCTTCTTTTTAGTTTATCAAAATTTCTGAATGAACATCGTTTCTACATCAATTCTGCATACACATCATGCTGCATTAAGTGCCCTTTGTAAAGGATTGTCAGTTGAAGCAGAATGTGCAATTTCTTTCGATCTCACAAATGGTCATTGGATGTTTTTTTAAATCACATTTTCTGCTCACTTAAAGGTCACAATCGTTGACTATTTCGCGCTTCAACTCGTTGCAAAAAGCACTTTCCCATGAACATGATTGAAATTTTGCAGCAGAAACTGAACGGTCGACTGCTTTGAAGCGCTAAAACCTTTAAAGCTTTATCCTATATGTACATATACATACCTCCACGCAAGTGTAATTGAATACGTCCGTATACTTTGTAACACTCGCCGAAAGTTATTTGTGTATTTTTGACTATCTTGCCAATTTTATATAAACTTCATTTTGAATTCTATAATAACTTAATTTTCCAGTTTAAAAATAACTTGAATATAAATGCGAAACTGAGAATATCTGAAGAAAGCTGCTATCCTTGATAGTATTATTAACCTAGTTAAATAAAAAGGAAATTTTCTAAATCATGTTACATCAAACAGAAAGTTGAAGGAAAGGGACAATTGTAAACATTTTATTGTGATGTACTCTCAGTGATGTACTTGCCAAAGTTTAATCAGACATTGTTTGAAGCACTATTTCAAAATAGACACTTCAACTTAAGATAGATACAATTCAAAATGTCAAGGGTACAATTGTGAGTAATAGGCAGAAGTAGATGTCGCCATAAAGTACATTGCCTTTTCCCATACAAAATACTTGTTCTTGGCGTGCTCAACAGCCGAGTCAATGAGGCTATTCTGTCTCAAATCTGTAGGATACGATGTTTCGCATGCATCATATTAAGAAGATTATATGAGCTGGACACAACAAATTTGATAGCGTATATTACCCGGCCTTGCCCGCCACTTAATCAACCAATCCCGCACATCGTATATTAAGGTCAGAGAATCTGATATAAAACCTCGACTGGGCCACTCTTAGCTGCTTAAAGGGTAACTTATTTAATATTGAGGCATGTTGAAAAGTAGTCTTCACATTTTTGCACTACTCGTGTGCTGCAAGTTTTTATTAAGTTTTCCTTAGTCGTAGAATGACAAATGCTTAATGTGCTGAATTTGTATGCCATAGCAATATCATAAATCGGTTTAATGCCATTTTCACACATTTCTAGCCAATTAGTTAGCGGGTTGGAGAAGGCCTTGGTTGTGGTAATTTGCGTGCTAATTTCCTGAAGCACAAAACTTGACGCAAACTGTGCCAACATTTCGATTCATTTCGTCAACATAGAGAATGAGAGAGTAAGAGTGAGAGGGCGAGGGCGAGGGGGCAGGAGAGAGGTAGCCTGACAGACAAGGATTTGCATATCTTCTGCTGCAGCCAAAGGGAAGTGAAATTCAGCTCGGCAACCACTTTGATGTCTCTGACGAGTCTTTGCCGGCTCAGGGCCAGGCACAGTCTCATCCGTGCCACACATCCCGGCCTTTGCATTCGTATGTAGCTCTTCAGCCTCTTCTGTTTGCCGTTTCTGAGGTTTCAACTCTTATGCTTCGCCAAAGATGTTGCCAAACGCCAAAAAGGCTGTTGGCAACCAAACGCGGCTGCGACAAATTGGCAATGAATATATTGGCGAGCTCTCTCAATTTTCAGCAGTAGGCTCTTAAACATAGTCATACTATATATGTGAGCATTAGCTCAGCTAGGCTAATCAGTTGCCAAACATTTACGCGTATATTCACTAAATGAGGCATCGAATTATAGTATAAATAAATTCTGAAAAATTTCAGAAATTTGCCTTGATTGCAATTTTCGGCATGTGCAGTACGAGCTGCAAATGGGAAAAGTTGGCAAAAGGCAAAATTTGATTGTGTTTATGTGAAAGTTAAGACTGAGAAGCACATTCAGAACCTGGCACAAGCATCAGCAGGCCCAAAAGAGAGACAACGGGAGTGTGTGGAGGAGAGAGAGGCAGAAGAGGGTAGCTCTAACCGCATATGCAAATAACATATAACAAGTAAAAGCACTGTTCACTCGACTACAAGATACTCTGTAGTCATTCTCTTTAAGTATTTATGAGGCTACTTCATTGCTGAGAGCTGTTACATTTCAGATGTTGCTATAAGCCGTATATACCCATTTTTTTAAAAGCATTAAACAATACTGAATGGGCTGGAGGACACATGAGCAACATTAATGACTGACATCGCACAAAGAAACCTTGTCCAGAACCAGAAGAGCAGAGACTCAATTGGACTGAATGTTTGTCCTGAGTCTGATATTTGCTTCTCGACTTAGTAGCCAAGTCCAAAATGGTAAATTGTAGTTGACCAGCCAAGCAGCCAAGCGGCAAAAGTTGGCCAACCATCAGAGGTTACACTGAAAAAATAATAATAAAATTAAAAGGCACAGCGAAAATGAGACACAAGTTATTAGTTATAAGTGCATAAAACCGTTGTGTATTTAACCGTAGAGTATATTCAAATTTCTACAGATCAAAAGTATCTAAAATTATAGTCTCATCTTTCCCGGGAAAGGTTAAGCCCCGCTTGTCAACCAAAAAAAAAACTTAAAACTTAACTTGAAGCCCAAAGGGGGTTAAGCAATGAAAAGAACGATGCCTAATGAAATAAGTTAAATATTTTGTATATATGTTATATATAAAATTATTATTAAATATAGTATATCTCTTTTAGGTAAAAGGTCAACATTTGTTTTTTTTTCTCCCAGTGTCGTCTACAATTGTGCATGGTATAACCACAACTGCATTCACCTGGTGCCCACAGTGCGTACAAGTGGCAGATGAGAACAACTGCATATAAAATGCCTTCTGATTATATTGCTGCTGAATTTTCAGCTTCTGTTACCGTACCTGCGTCTGCTCCTGATCCTGCTACTGCTCCCGCTCCTGGATGATGACAATTGTGCCATTGTCCATGCTGTATGCAGCTGCCAATTAGAAGCTGGCTGTTCGGAACGAGACATGAGGCGGCAGTTGGAAAAACGACTGAAACTCGATTTCCACTGACAGCAACATGTCGGAGCAGCTCGTTGTCAAGGCAGCCAGAGCCAAACAGTGGCTCCTGATGATGTTTCTTCTATCTGCTCCTGGGCTGGCTGCGGCTGGGGTTGATAGGGCTTAGAAGTGCGTTATAAGCGGGTTACGGCATATTCATTTCGAGCAAGCATTGAAAATAGCAGGATGCGAGTCAAAGGAGCAGCCAAGCCACACGAGCGTGCTGCCACTTGAAGATTTATGACTGTGTTGCGAGTATGCATATCTCCCGTTTGACTCACTCAGAAAACCCAAAACCGAATAGATATCATTCTGATTTATTGTAATGATGAGCCACATCTATGCTTTGGGTCCTGTTTATTTGGCAGCCATTTAACAACATTTTCTAAAGGCAATTAACCGGTTGCATTGTCGTCAAATATTCAATGATTTATCAATAAAGCTTGATCTGAAACTCATTTAAAGTAAGTATTGGCGTTGAGTCGGTCGCAGCCGACTATTCAGTACTCTGTTCGCTGTGAAATAATAAAAGATGATAACTTTCAACCAGTTAACCAATTAACCTATTAAATAAGTTGTTACTTTTATTTAGTTTTATAACATTATTTAAGATAAACAGGTTAAATTGTGCAATCGATTGATGACTCATGATTCTTCTCAGGTAAACGTTAAATAACTTATATTAATGTATGGAATGCTTGGAACAACACCTTCTCAGGGGCTTCAGCATTCTCCTTCAAGCTACAAAAAATTATAGAATTTGTTAAAGAGGTCCCAAGTCAGTGGGAATTGCCTTGCGCTTATGATAGACATCTTTAACACCTGCTACAAAATACTAATTTAATTTCATTTCATTTTAGATTTAAATATTTATTTATTTCATATAGGTTTGAATGAAACTCAGTCGCCATTTAAATTGAAATTCCAGAGATAATTCTAATGTATTCACCTTTGCTTTGTTGATTTAGAAACGTGCATAGCCTCAAGTCAATTTCTATTCCCACATGACACACTCGAAAGTCAGCTCAAGTTGTGCTTCTTGGTCCTTTTTTGACATTCAATTAATATGCAAATTAAGCCCGACAACAGAACTGGCTGGGCAAAACATACCACATGCGATAAGCCAAATTTAACCCGGCTTCTTATTCGTTTAACCCCCTTACACTTTGGCATCGTATCGAAGAATAAACAAAGTGCACAGAATGCTGCATAAAATTGTGGACGGAGAAGGGGCAGTATGTGGCAGGAATGGATATGATGGGGAAAGGATAGGATAGGATAGGAATTAGAAAAGCAGCTTAGTGATTCCGCCAACGTTTGCAGATTTGGTGCATAGTTTCAATTGCTTGCCACAGGCGGTGTTTATTGTTGTACTGGCTGGTATCCTGGCATCTGCTCTGGTGTGGTCTGAGTGCCCCTCAGGAATGCCCCACGGAATTTACGAGGCCCTCGAGATTAGTTTGCGCTGTTGTTTGCTTTAATTGCAAGTAGAGGGCGTGGCCGTGTCGCCAAGTCAGCGGATTGCGGAGTCTGTTCACCGAACGTATCAGACACACAAACGAAATAAGACCCAAAGAAAACCAACTTTCCACATTCCACATACGCCGCGTGAGCCGCATGCCGGCATAGACAATTTACACTCTCGGCCAAAAGGATTCGTATTGGCAATTCATGGCGCTGTTTTCTGAATACTCGTTTTGCAGCGCCAAGCCCAAATAAATACGCTTATCGAGTCGCAAGGCTTTCGCAAATGTCTCACTTGCATAAATTCAGCTCGAGAAGTGAGGCTTGTGAGCAAAGAGGAGCAATGAGAAGGTGGGCGGAGGGGCTCTTTTGGGTCATTTGGTGTATTTGTTTCCATTTTATATCTTATTTATTTCAATTTTTCCCATTCGCTTGCGACGTGTGTCGATGTAGCACATTTTATTGCAGCGCTTTTTCTTTTCTTTTCTTTTTTTTTTATCCTCTGGGATGCAATTTTAAAATATTGCACACACTACTCGTATCATCTGTCCGACAGAGCTGAGCAAGGCTGAGATCCATTTATATTTTATGTGCTACGTTTTTGTCCTCATCGGCGTCGCTATTGACTTGAGTGATTGTAATAAATTATTGCCAAGTTTATCTGGGCCAATGGATCAACGGCTCTGGATTTTTCTTTAAGACGGTTTAAATCGAAAAATGATTCTGTGAGTGCTCCAAATGCAAATATTTAATTATATACATTCGAATCGGCTTGAATCTGATATATGAATAATATATTTGAAAGAATGATTAATTACATAGTGTGCAGAAGGTATGTTTGTTACGAAATGCGTAGAAGGTCACATATCCGACTAAGCGCGCTTTTTAGTCATTTTATACCCTGAACCCATTAAAAATGGGTAAAAGGGTATACTGTATTTGTGTAAAATGCAAATGTATGTAACAGGCAGAAGGAAGCATCTCCGACCCCATAAAGTATATATATTTTAGATCAGCATCAATAGCCGAGTCGATCTAGCCATGTCCGTCTGTCCGTCCGTCCGTCTGTCCGTATGTATGAACGCAAGGATCTCAGAACCTATAAAAGCTAGAGAAATTTTGAAATTTTAGATGTAGGTGCTCCTAGTGCCTGCGCAGATCGAGTTTGTTTCCGATAATCGATAACTTACCTCGTTTCCAAGTAATCAATAAAAATGTATATCGAAATACTGTTTTTTAAGAAATTTAGGTAAATAATAAGAGCTAGAGTCACCAAACTTGACATGTAGCTTCTAGAATAGTATATATATTTGCATTTGGTGTTGGAAGAAGAGGGTTCAGGGTATCCCCTAGTCGGGAGCTCCCGACTAGAACCTCTTACCTGTTTGATATAATTTATCGAATTCAATGCTAACAGAATTCGGCATTATCAAGTGTGCGTAGCATTTAGGGACTGCTGCCAGTTGTACTCCGTAAGCAAAACTCGAGCGAAATCACATCAAATTTGGTCTTCAAACTGATTAGATCAATAAAAAAAAAAAAAAAAAGGAACTCTAATATTGTGCAGAGAATTCTTAGCAATGCTGCGTCGGGCCAATTTTTATGAAGGAAATAACATGCGCGGGCGGCCACAGCAGCTTGGACAGGTAAGCTTCAAGAGGGGGAATATACTTTTCGATTTCTTGAACGTAAGATATCCGAAAACCCAAATGTAGAGAGAACTAATCAGCAACCCGCACAATGGCTTCGGTGTTCAATTGGGCAATGCAGTCAACGTGCAGCTCAACGAGAGACGCGACTGGCTATTCCATTTGGGATTGAGCCCCAGCTGTGCCCATGAACTAGCGATACATACACTCGAGCAGCCAGAGTTCAATCTGAGCCACTTTCAGCAGCATTGGAAATGCCTTAGCCTGCAGCTGGGCGCTAGACGACAGGCCGAGGTGGATGCCATAGTTTTACGCAAAATTCGAGACCTTCTGCACCGTCGAACGGCCCCATCGATCTATCCTAGAACCCCGTCTCCACCACGAGGCATCAACTGGAACTCAAGTCGTGGCAATTCGCCGGATTGTGATCCTATCCCCTTGGAATATCTCGCTGATAACAGGAATGACCACTACCCAGAACGCAGATTGACTTCTACGCCTGTGGGAGAAATTGGCTTTAGACCACCTGACTTGCATCGAAGAGAACCAGATGTATACAATATAGATGCAGATCCACGAAATTTGGAGGATAACTTTCATGGAGAGCAGGCAAAACGTTATACCCCATGCAACTCCAAAGATAACTACAACAACAATAACAATAATTATCGGAACTTAGACTACCCCACCGATGAAGTCTATAATATAGATTCAGATCCTCGCAACATTGATGATGATGTTGCCACACAACAGCCCAACAATTTTGTAGGGTGCCCCGTTCAACATATAAACAATTACCGGCATCAGTTGCCTGCTTTATCCAGCGATAAATTTTATTTTAACAGAGAACAGCTTCAATCCAGAAATATAAATAATGTACAATTCCAAAATGCATTGGAGCCCATATTTGGGAGATTTAATAGCAGAAATTATGCTGGGATTAATAAAAATTTAAATTCAAATCAGTTTCCAAACATTTACCGAAACAGGGGACCCCATAAAACCGATAATACCGCGTTTTCAAAAGCCAAAAATGGGCACATTCCCAGCGTCGGAGGATGTAAACGCGCAGCTGGGCCAAGCAATGGGATACTTGACCAAAATAAACGCAAGAAGCGTATAATGGAGCAAGTGGATCAAATATTTAAAATAGGCGACTTTGAAATGCCCTACCTTCATGGCAACTGGAAGCCGCTACCGCAGCCGGAGAGCAAATCATATGCAATGAAGTTCTTTCGCCGCAACCACTGCAGTATAATTGGTGGAAAGGAGGAGGTGCCTTCAGATTCACCAGCTCGGAATACCCCGATACCATCTTTAAGCTATAGTCGCGCTGCAGCCAAGCGATTTCGTCAGGGCCTCCGCGATGAGTGGACGGATATATACCGAAACATGAACTACAGAAGCTGGGATATTTGGTGGAAGGACTTCAAGTGGTGTGAGGCGGGCATCGATAAAGAGCTCGAGCACTTTAAAGGCATTAATTTAAGTTATTCATTTCTGCATACTAAAATGAGCTATGACGAGCCGGAATCGATTAAGCAACTCCTGCACTCAGCTCGTTTGGCGTTGGAATTGAACAAGACGAATTTTCAATCGATAATGGGCACCATTTTTGAATTGACGAGCGTGTCCTTCTTGGAGAAGTTAGATTCGGAACACATGTGCCAATTGCAGGATATCATACGTTACATACCGAATCATTTGTGGGTCTACAAGATGCGCAGCATGGTTTATTTGTGGTCTCGTTACAGTCGTATTCGAACATCGGCCAATCCTTCAAACAAGGAAATCTGGGCCACGCAGACACAATGGAACAGTCCCTTATTTCACTGGCTAGCCAAACAGGCTTACGTTGAGCTCAAGACTGTTAGTGAAGTCGAGTGGACTGAGCACAATAAACTATATCCATTGATATAGTAAACTTAATTTGTATTTATGAATATCAATGGACTCGCACTGCAATATCCAGTATATCCAATAATTTTATGCTAACCACGACATAAAATAATTGTAATAATAATACAAGTAAATTAAAATATTGGTTCTTGCGGAACTATGTGGTAGCATGAACACGTTGACAAGTTGGTATCATGCTCAAGATAACATATATATTTAAAAACAAGAATTAAAACCCCCTGGTATTTTGACTTACGGGCTTTCAAATTTAGGAGGAAAATAATGGATATTCTAGATGCCAAGTTTGGTTAAGACATGGCTAGTCATTCCTTCTATTCGCTACTCATTTATTGGCAACATAATACCCTTTACAAAAGTATAAGACTTTGAAGAAGCGTGAATTTGAGTTAAAATAAACTTGATCGGCGTGGGTAATGGAAATTATTATTTTTCAATTCATTATCGTTTCAAAATTATAATACATTTCGCCCATTCTGGCTTTTGTTACTTGATTATGATATGTGTATTTTGTTAAACTTCTGTCTTAAAAACTCGGTGCTTTGTCTTTTTAATCAAGCTGGGCGTTGGGAATTCAAATCTAGAATCAATGAATCTTGTGGACTCTGGTGGAGGGCCTCACCATTTTAACTAATTCTGTTTGCATCCCCACTCGTTCATTGCTTCTACCATGCTTCCATCTATTTGTAAGGCAAACAAAAACTCAAAGCATTTATTTATTTTTGCTTTTTTTCGACGGTTGCATGAAGTTGTTTAATTTGTTATCGCAAAGTGCACCTGAGCTCGAGACTGAGAGCTGAGCCGGAGGATGTAGGAAGCCAAGAACGAAAGCCCAAAGGCAAATGTATAAGCCAAAAGAAAAAAATAAAATAAAATGGAGACAAAAAATTGCAAAACGTTGTTGCATATTAATCCGACAGAGTATTTCACTCAGCGGGTGTCTCAGCCGCAAAACAGGCAGCCAGGCAGCCAGGCAGGCAGCCAGGCAGGCAGCCGAGCGAGTCCTGGCCCAGAACACGCCATGCGCACAGACCACGAAAGACATTTATTGTATCCTTAGCGCGCCTGACAGACGCGTGCTTAGACGATGATGAATTTGTCAACAGCGTCGCGCGAACCAAGTAAAAACTCTGGCAAAATACTCGCCAATGTCGAGGCGTTGCGAGGGCGACTCTGCAAACTGCTGGGAATTGGGCAACCAGCCAGGCAAACATCAAGTGACGAAAAAATGCAAATAAAATGCCAGCTTATTGAGTATGCTATGAGGTCGAGTGGAGGGCAGTTGATGAAGGACACGGGTAGCTGCTCTTTAGTTGATTGAAAAAGGTGATGTCAAGGTTTCGCATACCCAACATATAAAATGTTTATGGTACATACGTTTCATGTATCCGACTAATGCCAATCCACTAAGACATTTCACATATTTATATTTCTTAGCTGTTTTGCGGGTTTTTATATAATTGTTTATATAAAGCTTGATGATCGGCAGCGCTTATGCGCTTACAATGTGAGTTGCAGCAGTAACTCCACAAACTTCAATTGACCCAGTGTGCGGTTAGATTTAAAAAAATGTCTCTAATCGAGAATATACTTCAATAATTGGGGAAATATAAAACGCAAGTGTTTGCGACAACAAGCTGATATATTTTTTATATTTATTTTCAAGGCTCGGAGTTGGCATCTGTATTTTTTTGGGATATATATGGGGAAGATACTGAAAAAGTGGCATTTCCTAAGGAACATACATTCCATATTTAATCTCTCTGTTGAAATAAAACAAGTAAAAGTGCTGGGAAAGTTGGGAATTCCAGACTAGGAGATACCCCGAACCCCCCGGCAAGCTGCCATCACAATCATTGGAGCTTGTGCTTAAAAATTAGATTTAGCTCCTATATTTGAAGTAGCCATGTCTTAGCATTGTTATTATCGATTTATGTTCAAGTCTGTAGCTTATATTGCTTCCTGCGACCTATGCGTTCATACAGAGGAACTGACACTGATGGACGCAGTTTGCAAGAATATAATCTTTTGGGGTCGGAGATGCTTCCTTCTGCCTGTAATATACATATATTTGCACAAAATCGTTATACTCTTCTCACGGAAAGAAGCGGCAATATTATGGTTTCGTGTGCAGATACAAACATTTTGCAGTCCCACACACATGGCAATATATTTGTGTTGTGAGTTGACGGGCATTTATCAGGCCTTTTGGGGTGTCTTTGCATAAAGCCAGTGCTATAAAATTTAATTTCAAATGTTATCCCCGGGCGCACACACTTAGATCACAATAAACTTGGGGCACAGAAGAAGAATATTTGTGTACTGAATATGACTGCAAGGAGTACATATATCTTAGTATCTGTAGCTATAACAAATTGAATTTCATTGATGTGGCGTTTGATCAGATTTTTGTATTAAGTTTAGTTCATTGCACATTAACCTGACTGGGGATATAAATTAGCCTGTCCGGGCCCCAAGCCCACACATGTTCAAATTAATTAAAATTCAATTCACTTCGTACACGAACGTGCTACTCCCACGCGTTCAATCATAATTTTAATTTACACCAAATTGAATTACAAGTATTCTCCTTGCCACCCCAACTCCTTCCAATCCCACTGCCAATTCACACACACACACGCACAACAAATGAAAACAAAGGTACTCGTAATTGGTAATGTGCTCGCACTCGAATATTTTGCTAATAATTGCAAATTGCAAATCTGATTAACATTAACATTTCATGACCCACAGCTCGTTCTGATTTGCATTTGCCAACGTTCGGACAGTTTTGGTTACTAATTTAAAATGCAGCTGCAACCGATTTTCAGGTGTTTGTGGGCTTTGGTCCTGGTATCCTGGCATTTCATTAACGCCTTGCCACGGGCTTAACATTCATAATATATTTGCAGACGTATGCAATTATTTATTGCATATTATTATTGCAAAAATCCGGAATTAAATATTGAATATTTTAAAATGAAAATGTAACAAATAATGATATTTACATTACTCGCTTGGAACATGGAAAAACCAAACTCACAAAGTATATATATTATTGGTCAGGACGAAGAACTGAGTCGATTAAAAACCTATTAAAATTGATCATTTTGAACGTAGGTCCTCCGATAATCTAAATCTTCCCATTTTCAAGCAAGTTTTTGCGCAAATCTCTTAGGTGCATCTGACTTTGGTAGAAGAAGGTTTAGGGTATCTTCTAGTCTAACACTCCCGGCTTAGGGTATCTTCTAGTCTGACACTCCCGGCTAGAGCACTATTACTTGTTACCCAGTACACACATTTGCATGTTCTCATTCAATACCCGTTTCAGGATTTGTATGTGCATGAAGTTGTAAAGGAGCAAAGAAAATTCAATTAAAATGCAATTAATCACAGGATCAAAAGTTCAAAATAATAATGAATCCATAATTAATTAAATTATAGCACTAGATGCTGCGTAATTTGAGACAAAAATGCATTTATTGTAAATTGTGAAAATAAAGCAAATTTTAAATTATCAGAGCTCATTCGGCTTTCAAAATAACGCATTAAAAACGTTTTTTTAAATGGAACTTGAAGATGGCTTTTATTACAAGCTAACTTATTTAATAGGACTTCACTACCATTTACGGGAATGGGGTAGCTGAGCAGACGACGCCAGTAGCAAACTCCAAGAGGACCAAAATCGAATAATGTAATGTTATGATAGACAAATCAGGATTAAGGAGGAAAAACAACACCAATAGAGGTCGTGTTTTACCAAACGCCGAAGATAACCGTTCTTTTTTGTAAAAGACAGCAGCTTAATGATCTATGATCCATATATGCTAAGTATATAAGAAGTTCTTGTTGAGGGTATCTCCTAGTTTTTATATAAACAGATTGAAAGACAGCCAGTAGCGGGTTTTGAAAAACCGTTTTATTTGTGATAAAACTAACAAATGGAAAGAATTTATATTATTCCACAATGTGTCAGGCAGAACACCAATATTTGTAAATAGTTCACGCATCGTGGTGTGAACAACCAGTTGCACAGTTTTGTAAAATCCTAGCCAAGGGTCATGACCAGTGATTGCCGAGCCACAAGTCCCTTTGTACCCTTAATTAAATCTGTTGCGTGTACATCAATGGACAAAATTCAATATGCAAAATGCAATATTTATTCAACATATTTGTAAAACAAATTTGGCTATAACCACGGCCGTGTCAATGCAAGAGGAAAGCAATTTTGGCGTTAGTTGACAGTTTTCGATTTTTCGACAATTTTCTATATGGCTTACTTGAATGCCAAGACAAATTGTCTTTGAGAGTTTAAAACTGAACGTTGATTTAATTTTAAAACGAGTTTTACAATTTTGCAATTTTTCGACAGCTCTTCACCTTGTTGACCCATGTCCAAAGTTTTCCTTGCGCCCGCCGCCCCTGCTCCAAAGTGTTGCAGCAACGCGCCAGCTTCACAAGTTGCATGTGCTGCATGTGAGACAGCAGGATTCTACTTGACTATCTTTGTCTCTCCTCTGGCTGTCTGTCTGTCAGTCTTTTAGCCTGTCTGAGTAATTTCATTATGAGTTTTATGACTTTTAATTAATTTTCAAAAGTGCACAATTTTACATCAGACTGCAAGGAGTTGGCGCTCCGTTTGTCGGCCGGCCGGCTGCTTGACCGGAAGAGTGTCATAATTTCCGCACAAACTTGATGTTGGTGAATTCGTCTGCAATTCGAATGGAAAGTACCAAGCCGTGTCCTTCCAACTCGGGTTGGTTGTGTAATTAACGAGTGTCAACAATATTCAATTAATTTTTCGTACTTTTGCCCAGATCCGGCCTTACAAACAATCTGCTCTCGATATCGCGGAAGACAGCTCATTTTTCCATACAAAAACTTACTTTTATATGCGCTATATTCCATTCTAGCAATATAACAAAGATTTATATGCGGGGGCACAACAGTCAGAATAGTAGCTGATGACGCTGAGGATGCAGGCTGGTTGATGCTTACAATCAAAGCTGAAATTTCGTTGATCGAGGAGGGTTCCAGATGGGGTCTATAGGCATCACTCCAGGCAAGATATAAGAAAACACTGATGCTGAGTAAAGAGCGTGCTGCGTAGTTTGTGGATGTTTGTGTGCGGATAGCAGGAAGCGACATATCGAATAGTGCAGAAAGATTTTTGATTTTACTCATCTTCAACCTCACAACTTTTAATAGAAGTGGAAGTCTCATACTCGTCTAAGCTTATTAAGGATACGAAAGACGTTTCAAACTGATTTTGCCATTGTATATGCTCAAGGTTTTCACCACGGTCACATCATCTTTGACTTCCCCGGAACGAGTAAGCCGTTGTAAATCAGGACGTCTCAACTGTCAGTATTTAAGGCATTATAAATTTTCCAGTCGTAAATCAAACACATTAGAAATACGAGTGATAATTCCTGTTTCTCTGTAGCACAAATCAAAAAACAGCTTGAAGATGTCCGCAGAAGTCGAGGAGATGCTGAAACGCTTCCAAGGTGTAAAGAATATTGTGGGGATCATTGTTGTTGATAACGATGGCATAGCCATCAAGTCAACGCTGGATAACCAAATGTCAGTTCATTATGCTGGACATATGCAAACGCTAACAGAAAAAGCCCGTCAGGTGATTTTAGATCTGGATGCAACAAACGAGTTTATATCTATGCGCATGCGCACTTCCTATTTTGAGATAATGCTCATGCCCCATGATGACTTTTTTATTGTCGTTATTCAAAACCCTTGCGATTAAATTGAAATCTTGATTATGTTCTCCAAATTATATTATTAAAGTCATCAATATTTAGTTATTTGTTTATTTTCTAAAAAGAGTTACTTATGTGACATGACACTTCTTTCAGAACAATATTTTTTAAAGCAAAATCATGCTAAAAAGCGATCTTCGTTCAATCCGGTAGACTGAATTCAGATGGCAATGTAATGAATCCGTACAGAATGTCAACTTTGATTTCCCCACTTTATTTGTTTGTCCTGATGCTTGACTGATTGACATATTGAGTGACTGCCTGACTGACTGATTGATGATCAACGAACAGCCAAAACCGTAAGAGCTTTGACAAGTTTGTGGGAATTGTCATCGCCAAGTGGGGAAAAATTGCGAAAAACCTGTTTTATGGAACTTTTTTCATTTCACTTTTCGGAAAATCTATTCCTCTGTATAAATGGGGGTCAAAGATTTGGTGGGTGAAGTTTCGGGTTCAAATTCCTTTCCAATGAGGCTTACAAAAAATCGTTTGGGACGTGTTTCACACTTTTTGCTGAACTCAAGGATTCTCTTGTTAAATCCAAGACTTGGGAAATCGGTAATTAAAATTTCAAAATCCGTTTTGATTTTTGAACTGACCACAATTTTGAGATAAACGGGATGTATATGTGTGGTGCTGAAGGTACTTTCTTCTTCGCGTTAAATTTATTTGCACAAAATACAATTCTTGTAAATCTATTTTCATTGGGCACACGTAATAAAGCCTATTATAGTCGGTCGTAAATAGACACAGTCTAGATTAACCTGTTTTTTTTTTCAAGCAACCTTTGTAGCATCAGCAGAAAGTAAAGTTTTTGAATTTGTACTGTCATTCGGTTGTTTCACTTGTCAACATGTCCAAATTATTTGTATATTTGTTTTTCCCAATCACATAATTGGATTACAGTTTATCTGTGCAGTTGCTAGCAACTGAGCAGAAAATGCGTGTCCATATAAACTCACACTTAAATAGCCACAATCTCAGTGCCGTCATCAGTCATCAATCGGTCAATCAATCAGCCAAAGAGTTTTCAATCAATCAAGCATCATTCAGTAGGAGTCAACATGGCCAATAAGGACCTACAAGCTCAGCTCAATAAAATGCGACGAACATTCGAACAGTTCGACCAACGTGGAGATGGCAAAATTGGACTTTCGCAATTGGGGGACTGCCTACGCATTCTGGGTGCCAATCCCAGTAAGAAGAGCATAGGTCAGCACACTAAAAAATTGCGTGATAGCCAAATCGAACGCATTTCCTTTGACGAGGTCATGTCGATCTATGAGAGCATCGTGTCACTGGCTGCAGTTCATGAGGCTGGACCAGGCTCAGTGGCCGATCAGCTTATATTAGGTCTACGATTATTCGATGAGCAGAATACTGGCTATATAAAAGCGGCCAGGCTTGGACGTATCTTGACTAGTTGTGGCGAGCATCTAACCCAGGATGAGATGAACGAACTCTTGGCTGATCGCGTGAATGATCAGGGATTGGTGAACTATGTCGAGTTTGTGCATGCAATTACAACACCCATTGCCGATAGTATTCACTAATCTTACACAAAGCAATAGACAGGAGATATATATATACGTATAAAAAAACAGATTGTATAATGAATGACATGAAAACTAAACAGCATGAGTTTTAAGTGTAATGGATGTTGATGTTTGTTCAAAGAGCCAATTTGATTCTTTGTACACAACTTTCGTTGCAACATACATTTTAAAAATACAAGCACATAATACAGATTTATTTTAGGAAAACCTAGTAATGTAATCGCCGAGATTGTTGATACCATTCATAAAACATGTTTTGATAACAATGACAAGCTGATCCGTATCTACACACATGCTTCAATTCTGCTCACCTATACTGACTTAGTTTTGAAGAGGATGAGTGTATCCTGCACATTTCAATGGAAACAAGTCATGTCTAATCGAAATAAAATTGAGTTTAACTATCGGATAAAATTGCCAGTTAATAAAGTGATGACTCGATGTGTAGAAATATTCGACATCGTCAATCATCAATGCCAACTCTTCTACTTTTATAACAGTGGTTTTCCCTGGCTGCATATACAAAACTTCTACAGTGCGATGGCCTTTCATTCTTTAATTAAAAGCTCCTCTGTAACCAAAAGCAGTTATGCACAAAAGCTGGTAAATGAACATGCTCCATGCTGCCCTTCAACAACCCAAGGCACTGTGTCTTTGCCCTTGACCAATGAAACGAAAGAGATCCCTGACAGGGAATTTTAATGTCGCATATTGCCCGTCTTCAGCCAATGAACATTATTATTTTATTAACCTACGAAGGAGGAGGTACAGAAATCTGTAACCAATTACCAAACTCTTCAACTCGTAGGCACAGACCACAATCATGGATGCAGAAGGCTAAAACTTGAACTCTGCCATACAAGTTTCTGTTATTGAATCTAAGCGAAAAATTTATAACATAAGTAGACTGTAATGCCAAGCAAAGGATTAAAGCGACAAGATGGAAGTATTCATCCACGAAGGAATAAGGGTCCTCAGGAGAGAGCGTTCTTTCCATTAGACTAATTTCGAACTTTCGTCGAGTAAAAAATGACTAATCAATAACGTTATACCTATAGCCAAGATTTGAGTATCAGCTAAATTCATATGATGTTAAGTCGCCCAACTGATTCACTCAGCTGCAGCTTCTTTATTTACGATGAAAAAACGGCTCCAGAAAGAGTAAACGGTCAGCAAGATACTTAAAGACAACTTCAAAAGGGTTCAGAAGGTTATCAAAAGCAAGCCTGGATGATGATCGTAAAACTCCGGTAAAGTCTTATTTCGCCCGATGAGCTAGATATTGTATATGACGCTTTGATCCCATATCGACAGGAACAGCATCGATTTGACCAAAATTAGGTTGAAGCCAAATTCCAAAGCATGCAGGCTCCTGGTGCTCACGAACTCGACGATTTTTGTCCAAAATTCGACAATTTTAATTATCTTAGTGATTGTTTTTTCGGGCAATAGAAGATCGCACTGATCGCATTGGACCAAAGGCCAATTATACGCTTTCGAAATTCTTATTGATGAATCAGCAACAAAGTATTTAAACAAAAAAAAAAGGACAGGCATTAGTGCGCATTCAAAAGTTCCAAGATTTTATCATAGGTAGCTTCGAGAAATTTCATTGCAATCTGCGTCTTATGGAATGGCTTCTCCCCTTTGTCCCATAATGTGGGAAATGCGTTTTTAAATAACCCCGTGCAGTCCAATTTGGCAGGGCATGAATTGAGAATAAATGCATTTGAGTGCAAAAGAAATTTTATCATCTATTCGCGCTATAAATTGAATGTGCAGTCTACATTTCTGACTTGACGGTCTTGTTCACATCGTTAAAATTTGTAAAATGTACTACCCATAATTTAATTTATGTACTCGATGAGTTTAATTTAATGATTATTAACACTCTTCTTTAGTACCGTGCTATAATATCTGCAAGAGGTAATTGTAAAGATCAATTGCACAACTGAAAAGAAAAAATAACGAGTAATAACGAGTTTGGAGTAAAGTGTGTATCTTACTTACCTGCTAAGTAAATAAAGTATATAAACCAATAAGGAAAAATTGAGGATATAATAATGCCCATAAGAAAACACTTTGCCCAGTGCTAGATAAAAAGAAACCAGTAAGAACGTTGCAATTGGGTACAGCCGACTGTGCAATACTCTATTCACAGTCTAATATTTTTTTTATTGGGCTGATGACTTGTAGAATGTATTCTTTTTCACTTTGTAAAGAGTATAAAAATGTAACAAAGCCATAAACTTTAGCACTTACCCTTAGAACGCCTAGCAGCAGCATAATACCGCCCAAAACATGCAAAGCTGTCACGGTATAAGAGATGTACAAATACCAAGCGACTTTCAGACGGAAGTAGAATTATTAGTTATTTTTTGCGATAATTAACTACTTTTAAGAAAACTTACTTCCGTCAGCATAGCTCAAAAAAGCAATGGCAATTGCGCCATTAACAATTGTCCAAAGTGAGAAAAAAACGGCTTTTCCTCTAGGTGTACAACATACGTAGTCCAGACATTCACAACTGTCGCAAGAACACATCTTCAATTTATGTTTTGTGATTTCAATTTAACATTCGAATATTAGTTATAAAATGTATAGATTGATTGTAGTAATAAAAAAAATATGCATATATTACAATTTTACAAATGCTTACTTCAAATTTGTAAGAAGTTGTATGTTTTGTGCAAATCTATGTAACAGATAGAATAAAGCAACTCCGACTCCATAAAGTGTATATATTTGATCAGAACGACAAACACATTCTATCTATCATCGTGCGTTAAATCCGATTGAAGGCGTCGATCTCGAAAATTACAAGAGATACAGGCTAAAGTCTTATTGATAGATTCTGGTTCATGAAGGTGAATTGTGATCAAAGACGAAAAACGATCATGAACTTTAATCGACTTGTGGCTTTTGATTCAATGTTGCGATGATCAAGTATTGCGCTGTTAGGTCATTCAGGGCGTCGGTCAACAAATGGGCGAAATTTCGCTTTCCTACCCTAAACCTCCCAAACTCAGAAGCAAGTGAATTTATTATGGGTAAACAATTATGGCATTATTAGACTAAGAATCGCCTTACAGACATACTGACAAAATACACAGCAAAGCATACTATACAATCGCAATTAGCTTGCAATTTTTTTTTAATCTTCTGTGTCTCTTAAGCAATCTTAATGAAATTCTGAAATTCCATTCAGCTTTGGATCATCGAATTCTGGCATGGGCTACTGCAATTAAAACAAAAAGTGCAATCAAATGGGACAGCATATGGAAATGCTGTCAAAAATATTTTGACAGCTAAAATATACAATTTGATCAGCTGGCTTTGGAAGATACATTTGTACAAAAGACAGGCCAAATAGAAGATAAACAGAAAACGAGGCAACATGTCGCGTAAGCTTAACTCCGACCTCGTTAGTGTTAGCCCAACAAAGATGATCTTCTATGCGCCCTACGATCGCACCCAGAGACGTTTAATATCCATTATGAATCCCACCGCAAATAGGTTGCTATACAAGATACGTTCAAATGCCCCATGGAAATATAGCGCTAGTCCAAACTGCGGCTTTATTGAGCCCTACGACATCAGCGAAATAAATGTCAGCTTAAATTATTTTGATTTCCATGAAGATCAAAATTACTGTCATCGCTTCTGTGTCCAATGCATTCAAGCACCGCCAATGCAACAGCTTCAAAACCAATCGATTCTGTGCATCTTTAAGCAAACCGGTCGCTCAATGATACATAATGTGCGCGTGCCCGTCGAGCTTCAGCCAGAACCCATACGCATACCTCAGAAGGAACTGGACACCCTATTGCCGCACGATGTTCAAAAGTTGCTTTGGAACCTGCGTCCCCTAGGCAACGATTATATCGATCATTTGAAACAGGTGACTATGCTGAAGAGTCAAAAGAAAAGCTGTGGTTGGGCACGCCTCCTGATGACATCGCTCATAATAATATCTACATTGACAGGAGGTAAGGTCAAGCCCAAACACCTTAAGAATTACATTATGTTAGTTAACAAGCTTTAAGTGCTTAAGTAACTTAATTTACAGCACTCCCTTTCTTATTAAAATGTAAGGTAAATGAATAGTTCAATTGACCCTGTCATTGAAAAAACTGAGCAGGGAGATTCCGATTAAAAATTGGTACGTGTATGGATGTAGCATTTAAGAAAGTTAGGTTTCCAGTTTGTAACGATTTAATTAAAAGTTTACTAAAATCTACAAGTTGGTCACAGCAAGCTGGCCCTAAATATTTTCTTCTGATTCTTAAGCCATTCTTTTCAGCTAATGTCAATCGCATTATGCATATGTATAGTAATTATTTATTAATTTATTAAATATTAATTTTTAAATAATTTGTAAACCCATTTTAGCATATGTGCACCGCCAACAATTTAAGGAAACCTTGAATTTGCATCTAAAAATGGATAACCTGCAGTGTTAGCTTACATATATTTGGCATTGACCAAAAGGATTGCCCACCCTGCAGACAGCTATCCGGAGGGTACGTAAGTCGGCAGCTACTTACACTTTGATTGACCTTTAAACGTTCACAAAATCCCCGCTAATCAATCAATAAACAGCTTATTCAGCATGTTCAAGCCTTGAAATGGTAATACTGTTTTTTTCCTTCAAATGTCATGATAAGCAAGTGTTGAAGAACCTTCTAACATAAACTTAGCAACAATTAGTATCTGTGCTTGTATGTGTGTGTATGTGTTTATATGGAGTGCGGTTTAAATTAAGTGTCGGCCACAAAACAACTAACAGCACAATCCACAACATAATCGCGACCACAGCCACAGCCACAACCACGACAATAACAACAATCACATTAACAATCCAAAACATTGATTGCAAATTACCTGGTTAATCTAGATGTCAGCCCCTAATGTTTTTGTTGTCATTTTGGCAAGGAATGCAACTACAACGAAACTATCAGCCATTAGTTGCTTGTACTAATTAGAGTATTACTCAGTATTGTTATATACTCTGCTGTTCATGCTGGAAAAAATAAATCAAAATAATTTGCTCTCTTAAGCACAAGGCGGGCACAAAGCAGAAGGCGCCCAATTCAATTAACGATTAATGGCTGCCATATAGCAAATGGTTATATATCCATCACGCTGTCACAGGAACATGGCCTTAAAAAATAGTTTTTATTTAAATCAATCATATGAAGACGCAATCGTAGAGCACAGTACTGGCAATAAGTCGCATAAGGATTTCGCGTAATGGAGCTTTCATGTCTGTGGGGCAAAAATCGCGCTTGTGCTTATGAAAACTTTCAATGTTTGAGGCTCTTCCGAGCTCATCCATTTGCATGCCGTGCTTTATCCATAAATTGCTTTTTATGTGTTTCCATTTGCAATTCGCCGGACAGGATTGGGTTGCAGCTCCGTATCCATTCTCTGGTAACCCATTTATAAGTAAATTTTTTAACACTAGGCCGCATTTCAGGCTGCCACCAATACCCATGACTTATTACCGAATGCAGCCTCTCTCTCTCTCTCTCTCTCTCTCTCTCTCTCTCTCTCTCTCTCTCTCAAATATGTTAGAGTGCCCGACTAGAGGATACCCTGAACTTTCTTTTACCATTACTACAAGCAGCTTGCGATACGCGCTTATTTACCTTTACGTTAAAACAAGTCCAAGCTTTATGAAACTGTGAGTATTCATCTATAAGTTCCTGGTTTTTATCGTCAAAGAAATCGTCTGGGCTGCACAAAGACGACCGTTGACATTGGATGATTCACATATCGCATTTCACTTTAAATTTGTCCTTGGAATTCTTAAATGAATATATTCAAAGCATGAGAAAAGGAAAACAAATATATCTGCATATTAAGAGTTAAGTTGCAAGCAATTAACTTCTTTGGAAAAAAAAATACAGAACGTCTTCTACGTGCTGGCAAAGTATTAAATCTGCCTTGAAAAATAAATATTTTTTCTTGATTTTCTTTGCTTTGGGCCCTTTGTTGCCGGTTCCTGTCTTGATTTGCTTCACTCGCAGTAGAACTCGTCAAAAATGTTAAAGGCAAAAGTAAACGGAATAACATACCACGCAGCGAAAGTCCTTTGAGCATGTCAAGGCAGGTAAGTGAATCGGTGAGCAAATGGGTATGAAGTGAGCTATAAATGGTTGCTGCAACTGCCACGTGCGCTTGACGCAGTCAAAGATACCCTTTGCCACGCAAATGAAGCCTTAGTTGACTGTTGCAGTACTGGCTAGAGACAGGAGGAGATTTAAAGTAAGACTGAATTAATTTGTATGCCACTGCAGCATTTATTATAGCCATGCCCGTGTGCCCGTCCTTGCAAACTAGTTGCTTTGTTTTAAAGCTATCGTCAAGAAACTTCTCCTAGGCGGCCGCCTTTTTGTTGCTAGCAATATGCTTGTCCAAATCGGCTGGGTTAGACTTCTAAATCTCTAAATCATTTAGTTGCCGTTAGAAAAATTAGTCAAAAAACAGTCAACAAAGCCCAGTAATTCCAGACATTATTTTTCTACTTTCATATCAGCAAATCATATTTATTTAAAATTAAAATTTTATTATATCACACTTTCTCTCTGGAACTGCGACACATATTTATTTAAAGAGCTAAGGTTGGTTTAAATCTAATCTTGCAGACAAAACCCCAATAACCCGGAAAATTTTTTACATATGAGTCGATTGGAGCCGACGGCAACTTTCCTACTTGCTCGGCTTGTAATTTAAATGTCTTTACAAAAAATTTCGCTTCTATGGAAAAGTTGTAGTTACTGTTTCTGTTGTTGATTTTGGAGTTTTGGATAAATTATGAAAAGGAGTTGTTCAACTAAGTACTATGTTCACCTCAACTGGCGGCTGTGAGCAATGCTTGCTTAAAGGAAAGCGAACCAGAAACTAACAACAAATTGTGGAAAGCATAAAGTGAATGGCATTTTAATTAATGCAACACTGTGTCGAGCCAAATCATATACTTTAAGTTTGTTTTTGAATGTGCAACCGTGCATCCCTATTAGGTTGCTCCACACTGCACGAGAGCACAACACGGCTTTGATGATGAAGAGAAAAAATTGGAGTTGAAGTTGTGAATGCTCGTGATGAAGTGTACAAGTGTACCTGCGCTTGCTTGAGTACTTACTCTATTACTTTTAACATTTATTACTTTACCTATATCTTATCTATAAACTGTCGCTGTCACTTACTTAATTAAAGCGTAAACCGAATGATTTAAGTGCCATTGATGGCATTTGGAGGTGGGAATTGTATCAGCGCTTAAGGTAGAGAGCAGCTGTATGACACACCGCAAACACACGAACCAATATCCTGACCATGTCCGCTGGCAAAACCATAGTTCCGTACAAGTGTCAATGGGCTTTCCGCTGTTCCAGTACACCTGAAAATGCGGTAGCCCATTGACAAGAAGCCCCTCCGCCCAAGTGGTAAATGGTCACACAGCAGAGGATGATACTCTGTTGACTTTGTAACTCATGTCAGTCAGGGACCATCAAGCCCCAAAGCCACAAGCTGCTCAGATAATAATGAGCCTTTGCTGAGCCAATCACCGGAGACCAATTGCTAAGCCCACAATTTCAATAGTTTAGTTATTGCCCTGTCGTTATAGTCTTGTAAAAATGTGACAAAATGTGAAAAATACGTCTCCAATTCGATAAGGTATGTTAATTCGGGATGGTTGGAAAATGGCCAATATAACTCCTATCTATGATCTATCTATGATTACAGATATTTTTATTCGAGTTTCCGAATTTAAAATACCCTTCCTTTAAAGTCGGGGGCATTTATAATATCCTCTCCCTTGATTAAAAACAAAACTATAAAAATTTACTTTGGCTGAAGTTTCGTTTAGCCCGCAGCAGGCAACTTGCAACGACCGGCTTACGCCCTGCATCGCCCACACATCTTTGGTATTGCTTCCTTTGCACAATTGTTGACTCTTGCATTAATTATAATTATTAAGTGAAGCAGCAGCCTCACCAACACACAAAACTCAAATTTAATTTAGTTTTATTTCTTGGTTACCCCAATGTTCAATGTTGTTCATGTGGCCTTAGCCTCGGCAGCATTTTAGCAAAACTGAGAGAGCCATGCGACAAAAAAAAAAAGTGTAGTTAAAAACATGACAAATGTGAAATACTCATTAAAGTACAAAAAAAAAATATATCGAATTTGCCAGCTGTACCACGGTAGTAACTGGATGCTTCTTTGTAGCCATGTAGAGCTGACCAATACTGAGCAGAGCATAAAAAAATAATATTAAATTAATTATTCATTATACGCTAACGATATGTTGTAAGTAAGAGTATTAAGGGCCACAAAAATAGGTTGTTATCAAAACTAATTTCAAGAAATATACATACAGTTAGTCTGAACATCGGCAGAGCTCGACGATCTGAACACAATAATTATTCCATACTAACATATAAACTAGCTCATGGTGGCGAAAATGCTAATATGGGAAACACTTTTCTGAACAAACTTTCTTCTAGAGAAAATAAAAACAAGTGACAAGCAACGACTGCGCCATACGCTGTTCAATGTGTAAACATATTCTAAAATAGGTAGCTTATTGAGCAAAAAATCAATAGGATTACATTTTATAAGGTAAATTGGCGGTTAAAATGTTTTGGTTAGTAAAATGTATAGATTCGGTCGTTTTGAACGTACTGAAATGGTAATGCTAATTTATATTCGACGTTAACTCGGGTATATCTAAACATGTTCGTTGTATTTGTTTCTGGAGCTGGAACACAGGTTGTGTAAGGTATACCATCGATATTGAGACAAAACAGATAATATTCGAAAAATCTATTATTAGCTTAGCTCTAGTGTCTACCAACCCAACTTGGTTTGTCGAGCCCAAAACCAATATACTCTGTTTTAATTTTTAAACCATGTATAATAACAGCCAGAAACAATGTGAAACGATGCGTGTGCTAAAAAAACAAATGTAAAACTCGCACACACAGGCTTCTGTGCGTGTGTGTCCCCTTTCTTCTTCTGTATAATCGATGTTACCAAGCGCACTTTTAGACTTTAGTTTTCATTTTTAGTTTTCATTGCTTTAAGTTTCCATAAATTTTCCTATGCGCTTTAAAGCTGCAGCTTGACAAGAAAAAATAGGTTTGAAAATAAAATATGATTCTAGAAATTTACATATAAGTTGCAGTAGTTCCTTTAATATATTGAACTTTACTTCTATTTGAAGAGATCTTCGAAAATAATAAATAATCAAAAGATAAGGTTGAAAGCTTTTCGTAAAATTTCGACAAACAACTGAAACACGAGTTCATTAAGGTTTTTTGTAGTGATTTGAAAAAAACTTTCAAACTGAAATATTTGAAATATCTTTATTAGTTACTGTGAGCATTCCTGCTGCGCTGTATCTGGTTGGCGGTTCTACTTTCACAAACTCTACGACCATAGATCTTCACTATAACACGGCTATTTTTTAGAGTTGTTAACACTAATTTAGTTAGTTTAGTGTAGAAGAACACACTTTCGTTATGAATCTTTGCATAGGTACGTTGAAACCGGCTGGATATACATCATAGCTGATAAGCTCTACATATCATATTGTTAATAAACAGAAAACAGCGGAGACATAAATTCCATAAAGCATCCTTTAAGGGAAAGTAATGACACTTTCAACAAAATTTCCCTTTTCGCGCCGATTGCCAATGTTATGTTAGGGAAATGTTGGTGAGTTTGCGTTGAGCTCAAGATTCACAGATGTGGCACTGTGAGTGTATGTGTGTGTGTTACTTTTTGCCAGTTTTTTTATCTTATGCTTTAAGTATTTTGACTTATTTTTACAGGCTTTTAGCCGGCGTTCACTGTCTACTACAAACAGAAACAAAAGTACGTTGCACAATAACTATAATTTTATGTGGGAGCGAGTACAAGTGTGTGAGTGTGTGTGTGAGTTGAGCTTCCAATTGATTGTGTGGATGTGGATAAGCTTATATGTAAAAGTAGAGTCAGACATGGACCTATGGGGATGGGGGTTCTTCAACAAAGGACTACAAATGTTTACAAGAGCATTTATTTGGCTTATAGACTTTATGTTATATTTATGCCGTTTGACTGTTCGAAGAAGATTTATCTAGTGTGGAGTGCCCGTCTAGAGGATACACTGCACCCTCTTCTTCTAATTCCTTACCTTTCAAATTTTCTTTGTTATTCTTCTAGCATTTTTAAAAAGTTAAAGAAAAAATGCCAGTTCCCTTTGCCGGTGTCGTACCCTCTACCTCTAGATAGTTAATTTATGTTGCATACTTTTGGGATTAAAAAAGTAATTAGAAGTTTGTGATAACATTTTTGATTTATAGCAAACTATAATAAGTCCTCAACTTTAGACACCAGTTGAAGGTCATGTTATGATTTACCGAGAATTTGATGTATGACTTTACGTAAGCTCCGAGCTGTATTCAACTGGTGGCACTAATGTGCAGACATATTTAGAAATTAAATAAAAAAAAATTAAAAACTTAAAGCTTGCCCAGAGCTCAAAGTCGAAATGTGTGTCATGTGATTAGACGGCAGCCATAGAAATTGTCAGGCGGTCTCTAGAAAACCCAACAAATGCGACTGGCAAGTTATTTAGTTATTTAGAAAACCAAAGAATGCAAATGCAGCAAATGTGCCAATTTCCACATTTTCACAATTTACACACACGTGTGTGTACAACAAGCCAAACAAGTCGGCTCTAACAATTAAAAATCGGTGTCAAAATGCTAGCGTCAAGAATTTTAAGTGCATTTCAAGGTTAACATTGACCGTGTACTAAACACGCATTTGTATGCCTTTAAAGTTAAGAAAAATAAACCTACTCAAACTTTACTTTTTAGTTTTTTAGTAGCAGGTGAGGTGGATTCGAACATATAATAAACATCAGGTAGAGCACGCAACAAAATTTGAAACGGGTTTTGACTGCCAATTTTTGTATCTCTATATATAAATCTTTTTGTCCCGACTGGCTGACTGACCATAAAATAGTTTGAGGTTGATGGGATGCCCAGCAAAAAAGTTTCATACAATTTGTTTTCGGAAGTTCTTTCACACTTGCGGCTGGAATTTCCTAAAACCTCCATCATATAAGTTAATTGCATTGAATATTTTAGCTCTCTGGCTCTTACGGTTTGGGCTGTGCGTTTACAACCAATCAGTTAGTCAGGAAAATCAGTTCAACACATTCGGTGAACTGCCTTAGATTTGCTTTCATTATATATAAATCAAATCTTAATCAGTTTCTGGAATCCCATTCAAATATTTTTGAAATTTAAAAATTGGAAGGAAAAGTCGATGCATCGATGTTAAATATCTGCATACATATATGGAGGCATCGATTTTCTTATCCTGACTTATAACTATTTGAACTCCTAACGAAACAATCCGTGGATAGTTATAACATTATCAAATACGCGCTGTGTCCCCCTCAAGGTATTTATTTAAACGAAGGAACTTATGCTTAGATGTGCCTTCATAAAGCTAAGAGATTATTATTAAGCTAAGAGATTATTATTATTGGCAAGCGGGAACAGCATACTCAAGGCAGTAATTTAATCCTTTCATAGTTACAAGAGTGGAAGAAATAAAGTACGAATTCTCAAAGTAAAAACCTTAATTATTGCCACATCACTAGTTGAACGCTAATCGATAAATAGTTTATTAAGCAATACCACCAAATAATACAAGGTTTCCGCAGCCGGAAGCTTAACGATAAAGGAAATAGTTGTTTATAAATAGAATTCAAGCCGTTTACTGGTGCATGCTCTGGTGGGATTATCTAAAGCTGCTATAAAATCAATTTACTAGCTTGAAACAGCTGTGACTAGGTTGATAAATGTGCAGATTGAATTCGAAATATTCGTGGGCAGGAGCAAAATGCACTTGAGACTCATGCTTGTCTGTCGACAGCTCGTCTGTCAATCAACTAGATGTCAAGTGAGCTCGGCTGTCTGCCATTTACGGAAGGACATGTGCGCAACGTGTCAATAAACCTGTAAATCAAATGGCCGCAGAATTGATAGCGTGATAGAACCGGAAATTGCCCAACTGCGGGACATGGAAATATTCAAAAAATTCAACTTGGCAACTTAATTTCAAATAAAAATCCAACTAGTTTGGTTCTCCAATGGGCCACAAGTGACAATTCGGTCTAAATGTAATTAACACGGATATAAATGCCGGAGACGCATATGGATACACAAGTTCCATCCATTACTTCTTATATTTTTTCAGAAATTGGTTTAAAATTGTTTTGTGGTTGGGCTCTATACAAGAACTTAATGAATACGTGTTTCAGCGATTTGGGAAATTTAACCCGTAACAGTTGGAAAGTTTTTTGTCTTCCGTCCAATCGGTTTCCAAATCATTTTCAAAAATCTTAAGAGAAAAACATTTATGAAACATTTATTATTTTGGTCAAAGTATGTATAAAAAATTAATGATTTCAGTATTTGGATATTGTATTATATTGAGCGTATATAATCCATTTGGGATCCGAAGACTATATAGTACGCCGTCCCCACAGAGCATTATTATCACCAATTACCCCATTTTCTTGATTCATATTTGGATGGACTTCGAAATTAGTATCAAACGGAACCTAGTCGAGAAATTTGTAAGACCCACTTTAATAAATAAACATTTTAATTAGGGGTGCTCACTGCTACTGGGTTATCGATTTAACTGACGAGAAACTTCAATTAAACCCACGTTGGCTGTAAACAAACCCATCTGAAAGTTTGCTAGTTTGTTTCGATCACTTAAAAAAATCACCACTTAATTTTAGAAATTTTAATGTAATTAAAAAAAATATGTTAAGATCGGATAAAAATTACATTATTTTTGTGAGGCCGTAACCCAGTTGCAGTAAACAATGCAATTCAACAAAATGTTGCTGTAATCTAACTTAAGCCTATATATTCCCTATTGTACTGTTATGATCGGTCGAAAATTAAGTCATTATTTACATTAGACACTTTTACACCATATAGCTTTAAAGCGAGAATATATTCCTGAATTTTGTCGCTGAAGCTGAAGACTAACCTAATTATAATCGCTTGTACTAAACACACTCGGCAAGTGTCAGGCGAAGCGCGAAAATAAGTATCCCTACAGTTTAAGTGCTCAAGTTCCTGAATTTAAACAGCAAGACTTCAGAAATATTCCTGTTACGACCACCCCACCGCAGTGGAGTATAAAGTTTGCTTAAATCGATATTTCCTAAACATCTGTCAAGTCCGTATTTTTCCAATAATGCTATTGACTATCAATATTTATTAGATGGATGGAAACTGCATATATTGTAAAACTAATGTACATATATGAAATATTTAACTAATTTAATATCCGCATTATTTTATAAAATTGATAATAATTTGTTATTTATAATTGTTTTCTAAATATCCTGATTCATTGTACACATTTTAGCATTTGTTAGAAAGGTCTGTAGAACCCTGTAAATACCTGATTATTTGCACCAGACTCAGTATTATCTGTGTTTTTTGCATCTATAAGAAGTAAAATGTGTCGTTAGAAAATGGTTTTGATTGAAAAATGTATTGTAAAATACCTTCAAAGACCACAAATGGTGAGTTGTCGAAGCTCAGATTTCTTGATCCTAGCTCGCAACCACCGACGAATCCATTTGGCTGCTCTGGCATAAACAAAGACCTATCCTGTTGGCGACGTCTTACTGGCCCCTCGTGACGCATCAAAATGTTCTGCATTCCGCTATGACGACGTAGCAAGCCGTCATCTTCGAGCAGACTCGTTTCCAACGACTGCTTCTGGCGCATTTCCCATTCCAATCTCAGGCGCTCATTATCAGCTTCGCGCTTTCTTAGTTCTAAAATAAATATATGTATATCAACGAAACCATCTGAACTATCGTTGAGCTTCTTTATATTTTTTTAAGTTTACAAAATTATGACTCAATATATTTAAGGGTCTATAAACAGTATTTGTAAGCTTAATCGTTCGATTCGTCTTGAAACTTTGCATAAGTCCGTCATCCTGTCGCAGGCAGTAAATATGTCAGAACAGGCCGATTCGGACTACTATATGACATATCTGCCATAGGTAAGATCAAACTCGGCAATTATTATCTTAACTATTCAAGATTCTATCAAAATCGGACCACTATGTCATGAAACTGCATTTAGAATGATTGGCCGAAAAGTAGGTTCTTGTATGGTAAAAAAATTCTGTTTGCCAACATATTTTAATCCGCATTTACTAGTTTCACTATTCTCACAGATCTGCAAACGGCAAATATCTCTATATAGATATGTACAAATATTTGTCATGCCAAAGATATCCTCACTTTTCTTGGGAATGTCACGTAAAACAAACACTAGATTTATATAAATATGAAAACAATAACCTTGGCGCAAAATCTGAGTCTCCCGCTCATAGCGAATAAACTCCAGCTGAGCTTCAAGCTTCTCTTCTTCCATCTTCATTTCACGCTTCAGAGCAGAGCTCTTCGCGCTGTATAGAGCATACAACTCCTTCCATCTCGTACCGTATTCGTGATCAAATGAATCGAGATCGGCGAAGCGTGGTCCAATGCTGCGAGCGTTGTGGAACTGGCTATTCTTGATGAGAGCCTTCTCGGGCAGTCCCTCTTCTGTCATCTCTTTCGGCTCGACCACGCATGGACGCAACGAATCAGTTAGGAAAAAGCATCTATCATGACACATACGCAAGCAGATGTGGGCAGATGATCTTTTGGCAAACTCAACGACGCCCTCACCCGTATGATTGCCACGATCGTCAACAATAATGAATGCCCGCTCAATAGGTCCGAATACCTCGAATGCCCTATGAAGCAATTCGTTTGACACGTAGGGTGTCAGGTTGGTAACACGCAAAGCTGTAGCGCTGGGAGCGAAACGGACGCGCAAATGTCGGCCATTGAACAGGGCGCCATCCAGGGCACGTTTGGCTTTTTCCGCATTGACATGAAAATCGACCTTAACGAATGCAAATTTTTTATCTGGACCCATGAAGATATCGTCCAGTTCACCGAACGGCTTGAACAGTTCGCGCAAGCCCGCATCCCTTTGTAGATCATTAGTTAAGTTGCCAACATACAGGCGATTGCGTCCCGAAAATTTAATCTCCTCCTCTTGGACATCAATTGGAGCCAGGTCAATAGTTGGGCCATTAAGACTACGCAGCCGTTGTGCTATGAAATACTCGTCGCTCCGTTGAGAGTGATTGTTGTGGGCATTACCGCCGATTGAATGACGACCACCGCCACCGCCCCCGCCACCGCCACCACCAGCACCATAACCATTAAAGCCTCCACCATTACCAGTTCCGCCATTGCCACCACCGCCACGCGATCCACGGTACTTGGCACGTTGCTCGCCTTGGCCGCCCACATTCCCGGCCACGCGAGCTCGGTACGATTTTGGCGGAGCTTCACATTCTGTCTCCGGTCGAGGTGCGTTGCTATCAGTATAATTAACTCCATCCATCATTGCAGACTATAGATGAACAATGGCAAAATTAAACTTTTTATCTTGACATGTAAGCATATTAGCCAAATATATTCTACCCTGTACCCAATGAAAATGGGTATGGAGAATATATTGGTTTGTTGCAAATGTATAGGCAGAATATTATATTTTATAGAATCTTAATATAGATTGAGGCCATTATGCTGTTTCACCGAGAGCTCGAGGGCAATGCAATGTCGTATAGGGATAATGAAAGCAGTTGAAAAAGGGTAGCACTTGCCGACTCTTATTTGCGGCAGATACCCATTGAATGGATAAAAAACAGTCTAAAGAGTCAAAACAGATCATCCCTCTCAGAAGCTCTGGCCAGTCCTTGGCATTTGCGCAGCTACTACAGATGATATAGTTATGTATGTTCTCAATGAATGGACATCAAATATCAAAGAACAATTTAAAATAAACATACACTTAGTTTCAAATAAAAGTATAACTTCCTCATACCTGAACATAAGTATATTTAAGGCAGAGAAACTATAAACTTACATTATCCTTCTCCCAACGCTGTGCATTACCTTCACGATTGCGAATTCGTGGTTTTTTTGATGCAGGTGTAGGGCAGTCGGCCTCAATATTGGGTGGCTCTGCATTACGCTTGCCACTCACATTAGTATTAGTCTGAGTTGAGGGCATGATTTCCAAATCATCCAAAATTATTGTAGACTCCATATTTAAAGCGAAAATACACAAAATTAAACAAATTTGCTCAAATTGAAGCTCCTCAACTGCTTTGTGGAACTCGACTGATGACTTCAGATGTCACAAGCTTTCAGCTAACAACGGCACGCCTACTATTGAAAATATGTTTTATTAAACTTCAATATATTATGGTTTCGATAGCCGATAATATGCTTTTGATTGACTGAAATTTGTGCTTGAAAGTTACTGACCAACTCTGAAATACTTATCGGCATCGACAGTCAGTTCTAACTTCAAAAAATAAAAAATAAACAAAATTAAATTGGACACCAAATTTTGTTTAAAAGTGCACATTGATAAAGATGCGGTGTAAGTGGACACTTTAAGCCGCTGTGATCGTGCCCACCTGGGGATATGGTATCCAGATCTGGGGAATGTCTGCTAGGTCAAGCCGGAAGCGTGTTCAAACTATCCAGAAAAAATGCCCTTCGGTTAATAACCGACTGCGATTGGTCGTGCGCGGTTCGACCCTTGACCGTGACTTGAAATAAGAAACAGTTGAGCTGCAAAACAATCGCCCACCTTGTCCATTTGGTGTGGCCTCAACACATACTCAACCTGCCTTGTTATGGCCAATATTGCTGGCCGATCCCTGGCATACTTAATAAACAATAAACCAACAAAAATTCTGTGTTGAATACCTATAATATTAAAAACATGGCGACATGCAACTAATACCAAACAAATGGTCATTACGGCACAGCGACCTTCCACGACGTTTCATTAATAAAATAATTTAAGCAGCCAAAACTTAAAAACTAATATTTCAAGCAAAATATATTTAGTCCACTTTGTTGCCCATATACTTTCGTTCATAAACAGTCGCTGATAAATATTTGCATATTTTCGGGATTCACCTTTCATCTTTCAACCATTTTTTCATTAGAGAATAAAAGAATAGATAACACATACGGACGGACATACGGCAAGACAGTCAAGCTTTTGTTGAGCCTGTTCAAGAATCTACATACTCTATGGGGTCGAATATGCCTCCTTCTGTCTAATTACACGGAACAAAAACATATATATAAATACCTTCTTGTATCCATCTACAATGGCTACAAAATCGGAAGCAAGAAGTATAATAAAAATATATTTATTTATATATCCATTTTTTACATATAACATTTAAATATCTAAAAAGTTTGCGCCAAATCAAAAATTCGATATTTATAAAGACTCGTTATCGGCAGATTTCATTCGCTCAGCTGGAAATGTTGATGATAGTATAAAACATCGTCTTTAACATAATCATCGCAACTTTGAATTACTTATTTACAAGAAATAAAATCCTAATAAAAACTAACTAAAACACAATTTATACGCGGAGGAACTAAATCAAAGAATTATCATTTTGATATTGAACAGATTCAAGTCAATTTTAAATACTTGTTACTTTTAACGGGCTGTATAAACATCGCTCATCCCTATTTCAAATGACTATCATTAATTCCGGCAGGTTAAAGAAATTCGCAAAGAGAAGTTTTTAACGCCATAAAGTCAATCATGCCTGTTATAAAATTTCTGACTTCCGATGATATAATTGTTGAGACAGATGATCAAATAGCCCAGTGTTCAGATATAATTGAGGTAAGAAATTTTTAAACAATTTTCCAAAGGAAAAGATGTGTGTATGCAATGTCATTAACATGTAAACAAGAGAATATAAAGAGTACATTTTATGTTTTTAAGCCCTTACTGTTGTGCTGTACAGAAGAGGGTGATCCGCCAAAGCTGAAAGTGAGTGCAGCTATTTTGCGCAAAGTTTTAGAATGGATTGAACATCACAAATATGATCCTACAGGGGACACACTGTGCACCAATGATCCCTGGGACACTCAGTTTGTCAGTGTTGATCAATCCACACTCTTCGAACTGATCCAAGCTGCCAATTATTTGAATATCAAGGGGTTACTCACGCTCACCTGCAAGGCAGTGGCCAACATGATTACAGGCAAGACGCCAGATGAAATACGGAAACTATTCGAAATAAAAACTCGTTCCGCTTACGCCAGAGAATACTATGATTAATTTTTATTTTGCAAACTTGTGGTAGACATCTATGAAATGTTTGTCAGTGGCAGTGTATAGAATTCTATTCACTTATAAATAAAGCAACTCGCCAGGAAGTTTTATTATTTGAAAGCATCATGTCTGGGCTAAATCCATATAAGCATTTTCTAAATTTTATCTGTAAGCTGTCCCCGCAGGGAAGGATTTGTGAGGCCCATTTAAGAGCAGAACATCCCGAGTGTTTTCGGCAAAAATCCAAAATATACGCACTATTGGAACTACCACAGAAGGCATGGAGACATATGTTTTCTGGAGATCGTTGTCATGATGTGCACTATTCACATCATGCCGGGTACTGTCCATTTCATGATCACGAATCCTCCATTTTAAGCTGTGCGCTTAAAGTTCTAGTAATACTTGCCGTCAGCATCGGAATTTTGTATGCCGTATTTAAGGTGAATGCACAAAGACGAGCTTCGCTTCAATAAACAGATGCAATGGAACCTGCTTATAACTTCAAATTTCTAAAATCTAAGTTATTGGAAAGAATATCAAAACATAAAGGGCAACCTCATATACAAGACATCAGTAATATACTCGCAAATTACCAGTTCGTATTACTCTGTAATTATATCTAACAGTTTACAAAATAATAATTTTGAATTACCTCAAATTTGTTATTTTTCCATTTAATTAGCTGCAGCTAGCATCCAATAATTTAATTTGGTCAAGATATTTGCATAAACAATTGTTTTCATTATATTTATGCATATGGCATACATTTCATATACATATGGCATACATCCTCACATCGCAACATCAATAACAGGCTCTGGAACCTCGTCCAAAAAAATGATATTACCATCTTCTCAATGCATGTTTCGCGAATGCGAAAAGAAGCACCGATAAACTGCAATGTGGACTAGGGTCAATGTTGGCGGCTTGCTTGATGGCTTTTGAAGAAGAATTGTGAAATCAATAAATTATACAATAAATCAGTTAATTGGGGATTATATAGCATCGGAAAACTCATATAAATAAATTGTTAAATAAAAACAATTATGGTTTTATATGTTAGAGCTTTATTGTGCCCTGCGAATCATACAACAAGAAGTAGTTTCTTCTATTGACCAAACCTTTACAAGTATTGCTATGCTGCTTACGTGATGCATTTATATTCTTTTCTTTTCTCATAGTTTCGTATCACGGATGGAAAATGCTGATCAAAGTTTAAAGAATGAAAGTTCGAGATTCTTACTTCAAGACATACGTTGGCGGAAACAAATTTTGTACGTCTTCCTGGTGGTCGGCCATTCATAGATACCTTGAAAGTGTAGCACTATTCGAAGGAGAATACTCGTTGAGTTAAATTTGACTCATTATATTGCTGGCAACAGCACGAGGAAGCTGCATTTAGGCCAGGCCGACACTATTTTAATTTGGTTAAAGCTCGGCACAGCGCAGCCAGCGGCATTTCTGTCCACGGCGAGAGATTCAGTTCCTGCAACGGCTGATGCTGCTGCTCCCACTGCTGCTACCGCAATGTCCTCTGCTGTGTTGTCTGTTAACCGCAATAATTTATGCCTTTGAGCCGTGTTTGAGTCAAAGCCTTTGTATGAGAGTGTGCCAGTGTCTACATGCGTGTCTATGTGTCTGTGTCTGTGTCTGTGCTGTGTCTGTGCCCGTGTCCGTGTGCACATAATTTTGCCTATTAAAGTAAAACACTAACAACGCTTATCATTACCAACATCGCCATCCCAGGCAGCAACCACAGCAGCAACAACAACAATTACGAGCGCTGCGCTGCGTTGCGCATCCTTTCGTCGACGCCATTTTGTTTAGTTAATGCTCCGCGCGCGTGTGTGTGTGAATGTTTGTGTCTTCGCCTCGCACTTCCTAATACAAAAAAGCGACTTTTCAGCACAAATTTTTAGCAAAATTAAAATATTTATGTTGCCGACGTGCTTAATGCCGCGCGCTGCTGCCACCGACATCGCTGTCGCCGTTCCTGATACTCTTCCGCTTAAAGCCCACCCCCTACTCCAACGGATGCTGTTTAGTTTCTCATGTGTGTGTGTGTGTGTGTGTGTGTGTGTATGTGTGTGTGTTTTTTGTATGCGTGCGTATTCTTGATTGCGGGCAGCGTTGTCTATGTGGGCCTCAGCATACCCTTCTTTTAAGGAAGATTGCTCATGATTTTGTATAAACAGCTTTGCAAATTTTTATTAAGGGGCGGTTCCAATTGGAATTGAACCTATAACAAAGTTTCAAGCCCAAAGCCCACAAAATGGTATGTGAAGACGTGTCTGATTTTCGAACAACCGATAAATCAAAAGTGGGAATAGGACATCGGCAAGTCGGTGTTACATTCAGAAAGAGTTTTTTTTTTATATTAAAATGCACCCGTTAAACAAAAGGCAATGTTTTGCTGAGAGTCCGCGCTCCTCGTGCCGCATTCGTCTCCCTTAAGGCAACATCATGATGCTGCCACTTACCATTTGCACTTTAACAACATCATTTTGCTGTACGTCCGTGGCGCAACTATGCAACTAGCTCACACAACCGGACCTGCAACTTCCACATCTCAGCAATTCTTTTGATGCTGCATATTATTATTTACCTTAATTTACTTGTTTCCTAAACCGAACCTTAAACATTTATACAAATCTAACTATATGTGCTTAGATAAAGCCATTGTTGGGCCCAAGTTGTGGTTGCAATTTAGCTGAGTCTTCCTTAAAAGTTGTTTGGAGTAAATGGTTTTAAAGTGTGTTTTAAACACATTATTCAGTTTGGCCCGCTACTTTTTACTCTTTTCATTAATGAGCTTCCCTCAACAGTATCTCACTCCCAGGTACTTATGTTTGCTGATTATGATGCTAAGTTGTAAAGATGATGTAATCTTTTGCAAGCCGACAGTGATGCCATTTAGTCTTTGTGTCAAGTTAACCTGTTAAACCTCAACAGTTAAAAATACAAGGTAATGTCTATCTATAGACGCCCTCCCCAAATGGTTTCTTATACCCCCGGCATCTTACTGATGTCAGCAGTAACAGTAATGAAGTTAATGATTAAGGTTCATTCTTGATCATAAACTTAAATCGACTCTTATGCAACGGGAGGATTGTTTTGGGTTCCATCAAGCGATGGTCGGGCACTACTGACTAGAACACTATTACTTGTTTAAATGCAAATGAAATGCATTTATTAAAGTGTCATAAGGCTCGCGGAAGGAAAATCCAAACAAGAAGAGAAGAGGAAGCGTCGATCCTGCAAAGGCGCAGCAAAAGTAAATTAAGCATATTTCCTCGGGCCTTACTTGGCCAAGTTTTTTGAGGCCTCCTTTATGACCTTTTTTTCTCCCTCTATGCCACGCTTTCTGGTTCGCCGTGTGCGGTCTCTATTTTATTTTTAGCCATCCGACCGTTTGTTTTTTTTTAAAAACGTTAAAATTTATGGCTATTTTGGGACTTACCGCAACTTCTGGCTCAAGCGGCCTTAGATTTTAGTCCTTCTTTGGGACTTCGCTCTTTGTGATATCCTCTGCCCACCCGTCTAAGCATTAAGCAAATGATTTTCATTTTTATTTGACTCATTAACAATTTAAAAAGAAGTAAAAACACTGCGTAGATAGTATCTAGTAGAAACTGATTTATCAGTAGAAGGATTCCTTTTGATTATTGAGCTTGCGACTTGAAGACTGTAAGCTCAAGCAAGGACTTTTAATATCCTAGCTACGATTTTAACAATATGTGTGTGGGTCAAAAGCGGCTGTCAGCCCGCTTAATTTTGTCACTAACCAAAACTGTGGAGGATGTAGATACTATTTCTAACTGTTTCAAACTGGTTGCACTATATGGCTAAAATCTTTTTGAAAATAACAGTCATAAATCATCGCTGAGTTTTCAGTTCTTTAGGCGCAGCTGATTCTTACTTAGGAGTATAGTTTAGCAACTTTCTAATAGCTTTTGGCAATTTAACACTCGGGTGCGTTTAATTTCATTTTTCCGTATCTATGACACGAGGCAAATACGTTGCACATACGCCATGTAGTGCCGTCAGTGAAAAAGAAAACTGACAAGTTAAATTCAATTCGATAACAAATGAACTGTAAAACAGATGTTCATCTGTGAGTCCAGAATATCAGAACTGAATTTCAAAAATATGTGTGCTAGGGCTCAAAGGCCAAAGCAATTGAAATAATACAGAAAAGCAATAGAAAAAAAACGGAAATTAAGCAAATGGAAGGATGACTCTTACCAAGCGGAAATTGTTGAAATATGCAATAGGAAATTTGACAAAATTGAAGAAAAAAGTAAAATCAAAGCGAAAAATATTGTCGAACTGAAAGCTCTATGTGAATGCAGCTCCTTTTCGCTTTGTTTTATTTGTATGGGCCACACGATGCAACTCAAATTTAAACAACTAAAAGCTTGTCTTGTTCAACACAGATACACACAGACATATAAACAGAAACACACATACGCCCGATCAGTCAGACAGACAGACAGTCAATGCAAGTGCTGCACAAATTCCCAAAGCTAAAACGTTAGGAGCAACAACAAAATCCAAACGAAACCCAAAACCAAAACCGAGCCAAGCCCCCTTTGCCATGCCGAGAATGATGAAGAGTGTTTTGTGTCGGCGTGGCTGCAACCGCATTTCGCACAAATATTGACCCATGTGTGGCCAAGGGAAGCGCGGTAGGGCAGCTGCGGGGACAGGCGCAAAAACTAAAGCGAACGCTGCGGCCATTAGATGATTTATAGGTCAGTTCGCAGCCCCAGTCCCTGTCACGATTCCACCTCAAAAAAAAAAAAAAAACAAAAGCTAAACTGAAAATGAAAACGAATTCGAACAACTGCTGCATCGATTGACAGATAGAGCATAGAGCAAGCAACCGTGGAGTTAATTTTGACAATGTACCGAAATCATTGAACCCTCAAAGTTGGCTTGAAACGGGTTCTAATTTCGAGAGTCGTGTTCTGCAATTGAAAACAACACTTTACAGATAGCAAGAGACCTTTGAATTAACTCAAATGGCGCTAATGAAAAACGATCTGAATTGTTACGATGAAAACTTAATATGAAAGCCAATTCAACTTTGCAACAACTATGGCAAAAAGTCCAAAATATGTTGAGAGTTCTTTATATATATATAAATGTACTAGCAAGTATTTCCCAGCCTTGCCTGAGGCAAGTTTTTTGCTTCAAAATTTATATTTAATTTTTTTACCCATTGCCCGACCGAAGACAATTCAAATCTACCCAAATCTTGATATTCTTGATGTGGAATAATTAACTTTTGATCAACTAACCATTGCCCCGCACTTTTTATTCAAATGGCGATGCAAAATGTGTGAAAAACGTATCACAAAAACTTGCACAAAGATCTATGGAAATTATTATTATAGTTAAAAAAATTATATTTTATTTAACTTCTTAAAAAAAATCACAATTTGTTATGTATCAATTATTTTTGTTGAACTATTTCAAAACTGGTATGGGATATATTTAATAAAATAACCAGCTTGTGGGGGTCCACAAGTGAAACTCCTTTCTGCAGACCAAGCACACAAATATTTTTATATGTCATATGTGGACCTGGTGCTAGCATAGCTAACTTAATTCGATCGTCGCTTGGGGACAAGGAACGGCAGCAGGTGTTGGCAGGATATAAATTCTAATTTGTTACAAACTGGACAAAAAAAAAAAAAACAAAATTGAAATTAAAAATTTGTGTTGATTCTGAAATTTGTGACACTTGCTGCGCAGCGGCGCAGTCCACCCCTTTAGCTCCCTATCCTTATCCCTGCATCAATTTGCCAAATATTGTTGTTGTTGTTGCTGTATGTTCTTGTATCACAAGCTGAGCTCCCTGTACCCATTGTTGGACAGTGTCGTGTATGAATATTCGTGTTTCACTTGCTCGTTTATTTGCTTGCATTACAATTACCAAAGGAGCAAAGGACCCAAGCAGGACCCATATACACGTACGCAATTTGTTTGAACAGCACCTGGCCAAGAACCCGCCGAGTGCTGAACTGGGTGGGATTGGATGGTGGAAAGGGTTGGACAGCAACTGTTGTTAGTTTGTCCTGTTACACAAACAAATTAATTTCGGACCGGACACTCGAAATGTTTAGCACAATTCAGCAAATGCTCCTAATTGAAATTTGTGTGCAGGTGTTGCAGGCAGAGTAGCATGGGGAGTTATGGTTGTTGTTAAATCATTTAACATCAGCAAGAGTAGGTCAAATTATGCAAATTCTAATTATCGAATTGTTGCAATGTATCATATTACCATGATATTTGTAAATAATTATGCACATCAGGCAATAACATTTGAAAACGAATATACAAAATGTTCGCATATGAACAAAAATAATTATACCCTGAATCAACTGAAATGGGTAAAAGGGGTATGATTGTTTTGTGCAAATCTACGTAACAGGCAGCAGAAGACATCTCCGATCCCATAAAGATCAGCATCAACAGGCGTATTTTGACTTGCGGCTAATAGTATGGTATACATATACAGATCAGCTATCAAAATCAAATAAATAGGCATTCCAATTGGAACCACACAAAACTATTGAACCACAATTTTAAGGCTGTTATCTATTTGTTAAAATACTAATATTCTTTTACACAAACATTCAATATAATGTGCTATTATTGAATTCAATTAATAGAATTGCAATTGCGATTCTATTGTATGCTGTGCTCTGTGTATATGCTGCTATTTTAATTCAGTTTGTTTTTACAAAATTATGTTTATAATAACAGCAAGGTATGAGGCGATGCCAATTAGTTCGCTTGGCTTATAGAGTGCAAATTCTTGATCGGCAGAATGAATATAGTTTACCATTAATGGTAAAATATATTAGGTAAATAGTACATCTCGTAAAGTATGAGCTGTGGTCAGGCACTCCCTTTCCGCTGAAGGGTGCGAAGTTTTCTAGACCAGCAAAGGTAATTGATATTCTATTAAATCAGTTTTAATATCGTTAGTGGCATCCCTTTACCAAGTACAAAATGCATGGTGACCGCTTATATGTATGTATGTGCACGTGTATGGGTATGGGAATACATATATTGCTTAGCATGCATTTTCAAATTACATTATGTAATAACTAACTATTTTAAATGGAGCTACTATGCGTGATAAGCGCTAACTAAGGCGTTATTAAGTAATATATCGATTTAATTCAATTTCAAAATCAAGACCTACAAAACGTACTTAATTTTGATGAATAGATGTTAAAAGATCCTAACTAGATATTTTATTAGTCAGTAAGTTAGTAGAGAAATTCTAATCAACACTATTCATATAATCTATACTGTCAGATATAGGAACTATGTTTTATACCCTTACTTTAGTGAACCTCGATCGCAATCGATAAATTTAATTTAAATAATCGCAGTAAAAGTATTCACGCAAACTCTTACGCACTTACCAGCCAGAGTGTCCGATGCATGTCTCCAAGACTCCAATCCAGTTGGATGATTAACAACAACTATTTTTATACAACTATTTGGACTGGTTGGTTTGATCAGTCAATTGTATATAACACATATATATATAGGTATATGGGACCCCTAAATAATGAAGGAATGTTCTTTTAGAATTCCTTTAAGCTCTTTCTTAACTGAGCACCCAAAAAATGAAGCATTGATATAAATGGCACCCACTCTTTGTAGTTGCCAGTGCTTTGCAGCATTCAGTTATTTGTATGCAAGCATTTCTGTATTCATATTTCATTTTATTTATATGCTAGCGGAAGTTTTGAAGCGTCGCGCACACAGGATATTAAAAGGACACGTAGTCATGCGTGTGAAGTGCCAACGGCAACGTCACCAAGCGGCCACATATGGTACTTGTCGTCATGGACATGAGCCGTTATAGTTTTGCTTTCTTATTGCTTTTTTGTTTAAGGTGAATTATGAATGAGAGGGCATTGCCCTGCCAAAAAGTTGGCACAAAGGAGATGCAGACAATTTCAGTTTTTAGTCCTTGCCAACTTTCCAAAAAGTCGTTTCAACATAATTTTAATTAAAGCTCTTAATGCATTTTTAAATGCCTGTCATCTGGAAGTTGTCCACGAGAGCTCCGCCTCTACTCCTGGCTCAAATTCAAATTTAAGGACCACAAACAAAACTAGTTTAATTTAAATATGCGCGAGCAGCCGCCAGGCCTCCATTCTGGTCAGCAAAAAACCCAACCACACACATCATTAGTTTTTTCCTATTTTTTTTTTAAAAGGGTTGACGGTTAAGCAAAGAAAAGGGCAGCTGAAATTATGAGCTAAGCGTTAAAAAAACGCGACCCACAGCCGTAGGAGCAGCAGCAGCATCAGCTAAAGCATCATCACGTAACCACACAATTGTGGTCAGACTCAGCCCGAGGCTCTCGATGATTCCCCTGATGTTGGCGCCTGCTGCTATCCTTAGCACAACTCACAGCATATTTTGCTAATGGAATTTCAACTATTTTGATCTTTTGCCTTTGGCCTTGTGCGCCTCTCATTAAACACAATTTTTGCCTTTTGGCTTATTTCTTATGCATTAATTTTTTGGCAATTAACACAATTGGATTTTCTATAAAAATAACCGTCAGTTAAAAAATTATCATTAGATAAGCATGTTAGTTTAAATTTTACTTAAGAATATTCCGCAGCTACTCGTTGACAACATTAACAGACATAAGAGCTGCATTACTAGCTAACCTAATCAACATAAAGCATAAAGCTAAGCTGTCCTTGATTAATTTTTGCCCGTGCACTGCATTTGAGTATTAACAATTATACGAATGCATAAAAAATAAAATTAACAACTAATAGTATCCGGTTGGTTCCAGCCAATCCTGATGTCACAAAATTGTTTATTCAGATATCGGCCAGTGCAATGTAAATAAACTTACAGAAATTGCACATACGCACTGTTGATAAACTGAAGTACACAGATCAACAGCAGGTGACAAGCCAATTCCCGGAGCAGTTTATCAAGGCAGCAACTAGCTGGAGCAAAGCCTAACCCAAGGCTGTGGATTTGCGTGAAAATTATGCCCATGGGCAGTCGCCATGGGCGGGGTCCAATGGTTTCTTCCAGTCATGTTTCAGTCGGAGTCAACATCTTGACTGGGTTGGGTGCTTCTAACATATATTTTGTGCAAATTGTAATTTAAACATTTTGGAGCAGAGCCAAGTAATAATTTGTTTTTCCGACTATTGCCCGTGCTGCCGAGGTTGCTTTTATATTTTTCTGTATTTGTTGTATGTCTGTACTTTGAAATTGATGCGCTTCGCTGCACGAAAAACAAGGGAAGCCAAGGAAAAGCCATTCTTATCACATCCCTTGGCTGCGGCTGTGACTGCTCCTTGAGCACAGCATTTTATAGCCCTCGAACAACAACATGAAAGTCAAGTGTTGCAGTTGCGCGCAATTATTCGAATCCCCAGCCAGGGGTCTGACTCCTCGCGGATGTTGTTGTGGGCATTTCTTTTCGAATCGTTTGGTGCAATAAATTCTATTAAAATGCAATTTGAAGGGTTTGTGATTTTAAATAATGCCAAGACAGTGCTGGGTTAATGCAGCTGGCAGTTTTTCTTGCAGTTCCTATCCTTTCTATTTTTGGTTATCCTTGCCCCAGAGATTTCAACTGTGCCACAAATTCGTTTTCGGATTTTCGTTTTACTTTCCATGCCACTGCAGATGGAAATTTATGCAAGGATGCTTCTCTAGATGCCTCCCGTTGATTCAGGCTATTCATGATATTTATAGCTTATTCGCTGCCGAACCAATACGCCAGGCTAATTGAACTGCCAATGCAATAGAAAATTGACAGAGGAGTTTCAGTTAAGCTAATACACTACCTCATAGCTCCAATAAGCTTTCAGCACTTAGATTTGTAATCTATATACATTCAACTGTTCCTGCTGGCTGAAAAACTGACAATTGGCGATCTAAGAAATATGTTGATAGAATTATGCTACAATTTATATGAAATTCAGTGCTTCTCCTGCAGTAAAACTCTTACGCTTCCTTTAGGCTCTGCTTCCAGCTTTTCGGGGATTTATAAAGTAGTTTTATATCAATCCTGTTGCGCTTAGCTCCCTCTAATTTAGACGAATCTGTGCTAGATTTATCCGCCTTCTATCACGCTGGTATTTAATATATATTTAGCTTGATATATTTTTTAGTCAAGCCGGTTTTTTGACTAAATTATTTGACATGTCTTCGTTTATGTAAGGACTGATATTTTGAAGCTCTTTCGCCAATTCGATGATATATTATTACGAAATTGTCAGCTCTTGTCATTTAACTAATACATCTAATTGATCTAGATGATATATGGTAGCCTGGTAATTTTCAAAAGGGCCAAAAGATATTTATACAGAAGCTTAATTTTCGTCCAATTGTTCCTACGGTGTCTTGCACAGTGAAACAAATAAATGCCGAGTTTGGTAATATCTAAATAATATTGTTCATTCAACAACAGCTGCTATTAAACATTTTACGTAAAATAGTTTATATAAAGCATTTTTTCAGCATACTATACGATGTTTGAACATAATTATAATAAATTTATCAATGACAATGAAAAAAACTACCGATAAATGCAAATGTACAACATTAACGCTTATCTGAATAGCCAAAGAACAGTAAAATAAATAGATAAATTTATGACAATGTGGCATGAAAATGTATCAAAAATTGGTCCTTTGTTTGCTGATTACACATAATCGGGATATAAACACATATTTAACATTCGTAGTTGTCTTTTTTTGAGAACAATTTTAACAATTTTAACAAGTAAAAGTGATCTAATGGTGCAGCTTCCTTGAAAAAAAACACCTAGTCAATCTCATTAGAGCACTTTCCCTGTTAAAAAGCAAAAAAAAAGTGTTTTATTAAATATTTGGAATTCCAGGCTAGAGCCTGTTCGACTTAAGCCTAGTTTGCAACCTTGATAAAAAGCAGGTTGCTCAAATTGAAATGTGATTCGATTGCATTGGTCAACTTAAGTTAAGGTGGCCTCTCAATATTATTAATAAGCCCCATAAGCCCAATAAAGGGCCAACAGTATGGTTATAGTTGTTGCTGTACACGCTGCGGTTGTCCGTGTCGCTGCGTATTTTTTATGGTTATTGTCTTATTGTAATGACCATTAAAATTGGCATTGTTATGGCCATGACTATTGTTGTTCCCGTTGCTGTTGTTGTTGTTGTTGCTGGGTCCCACAGACATTGAATGAAAAGTGCAACAGCAGGCGGCAGGCAGCGTTGTCAGCTTAATAATTACAACGCACGCACACACACACACACACACACACACACAGACTGCAGTTGCATCTGCAAGCAATTTTAAAATGAAAACCGAGAAGAAAGCGGGCAAAGCTGAAAAGCGCAGGGCAAACTGGCAGCCATTTGCACGTCGTCAGTGTCGACACATTAAAATAAATGAGACTTTGCCGTAAGCAGATCTGCTGTTGTTGTTATGGTTGCTTTAAAAATGGCAGAGCATTTTCACGTTTACCATGCGAAATTACGCGAAAATTACAATGCATAAAAGCATCGAGCGACATTCAGCTGAGTTCAGTTGAGCTCAGATAGTTCTCTCAACGGATCCGCCCCGTCCGTCCGTTGACTCTCTTTACGCATTTGCATTGCATGAATGAAAGTTGCAGGTTGCAAGCGTTCCGCCGTTGGGTAAAGGGGTGTCAATTGGCAGACTGACCTGGTTGTCAGGTTCGTCAGCCTTAATTACATTGAACAACTTCATTGGAGATCCAACGAGCCAAGCTATGTTTGCCGTTGCTGGAACCGCTCGTTAATGTTGACCAAATTGTAAATTAAATACTTTGAACAAGGATGATTACACGATGGATTTGGGCTGCCAAAGATTTCATATGCTCTCATACATATAGCATTTTAGCAATTTACATACAAAAACTTGATTTTCTTTGCCCTTTCTTTCAAATAATAATAAATAAAGTTGCAATGAAAAACACATTTAAGCAAAGTTTTGGCTTATGCTTACGTTAAATGCCATAGCTAAGACCAAATTTCAAAAGAATCGGTTCTTAAGCACCGAACTAAATCACAATTGCATTGGGACTGTGAAACTGAGAGGAGATATACACGTTCAGCTAGTCGGAGCCTCGAGGACGAATTCCCGTTGTTTTTGGAACTGTTTTAACTACATTTTTTGGAAATGTCAGGCGCTCTCTACCCCTACAATATTTGCACCTCGCTCTGTATTACACTGCTTTAAAGAGTCTCAAAATATTCATCCTCTGGGTATCAATGGCAGCAGCAGCTTTAAAACTCCCACATAAACCATAAACCATAACCCTAACCCAATAAACCACTTTCAGAGGGTGTTCGTTACGTTGACTGTTGCTGCTGCTGGCTTCAATTTCACACCGCGCACAAGTGACAAGCAAACGAACAAACACACACACACACACACACGCGCGCACAACTATATATACAAACACACAGTGGCAACGCATCAAAGTTGGTTGGCAGCATGCCACAAAAATGCTGCTGGCTACAACAAAAGCAAACGGAAGTCAACAAAGGCGCAATATGGCGAAACGCGAAGGGAAAAACAACAACAGGAGCAGCAGAGAAATGTGATCATAACGTGGGCGTCACACGATTTAACGCCCCGAGAGTAGACTATGAATTTTTATGGTGAAATTTGCCGTTTTTAATTTGGACGCGCCTCAAAAAATAAACAAAACGCCAAAAAAACAAATAAAATATATAAAATATACACCCGAAAAATACGCAAAAAACTGTCTACAGGAGGCAAAACGGCTGAGGGGATGGTCATATTTTCTGCCCTGGGCTGTCGTGGCACCTTCATAGAGTCCATGTCCATGTCAGTCGTGGAATCCCTAGCCCTCGTCTCCTCCCCGTAATAAAGCTCCTGTCTTTCCCCCAGGTCGTCGCACCGGATATTTATGGCAAAAATGCAAAATTAATGACGTGTGACTTGAAAATTGTCGCCAAAAAAATGTGCCAAATTAAATTTGGCCTGAGCTCAGGAGCCAAAAGCCAGCGAAGCGTTAAATTTCACCACCGCAGCATAAAATTCAATAAAACATTTCAGGCCCAAGCATCGTATTCCATTCATTTGAAACAGTTCCCATCGGATCCAGTTACAAATTCGCTGAAATATTCAATGTTTCAGACAACCATTCTTGAATCCTTGGATTGAAATACAAACCGTAAAAGTATCTGATTCTTTCAATGCGCCATGCTTAACCCATTTTCCGAATGTATTGCTCTTTACACTATATAATAGATATATTTTCTCGATGCAATATCATTTGAAAGTCGAAATGAAATCCGATAACAGATCGCAAATGGCTTACCTTTTGATTAGGTTTTCATTTTCGAAAACTATGTTTTTTATTGAGTAGATTAGTTATTTTGTTTTTTTATATTAAATATTCAGTATTGAGAAAACTTTTGTTTTATTTATTTTTATTGTAGAGCTTATTCAAACTATTTTAATTCTCAAATTATGATCTATTGTTTTTTTTCGTTTTATAAACACTTCGGATTTTCTTTACAATAAAATCTAGAGGCTTTAAATTTGGAATGTGGGTTCTCCTACCGATACCTATTTTATTCACCCAAAATCAATGAGATTCGAAAGCCAGAGAAACCAAATCTGTTAAGCTTGGTTGTATCTTAGCTTGGTATTTTTGGTATTTGGTAGTCTGAAATATCATAATCACCACTATTGCAGTACTGTGGGGATGCAGAACTGGTTTCTGTAATTTTAAATTTCCCATCTTAGGCAGAAGAAAAATAATAAAAAAATTTCTGGACCTGTATTTCAACTATAGTAGATGTTATAGTACATTCACTAGAGCTTTCTTGGCACATTCTCCTTAAACTTCCCCATAACATTACCGGGTGGATTATAGTTGCAAACCACCCAGGTACGATCAGCCCTGCAAAAGAAACAATTACAAAATATATTATCAATGAAGGTCTCTGCAGCTTTTCTAATCCACCTGCGTGCCACACCAGAGCCCATCTCCGTACAGGCTTTCCAGATCAGCTGCGTAAAATGACCAGATGTGGGCGTAAAATCGGGCTTATCAAAGTTAAAGGCATTGATCTCGCGGTACCACATGTCCACGGGCAAATCACCAGTTACATCCATTCCACCAGATAGAAATATATTTTCGCCATATTTGGGCTGCGGACGATGCTCCATTGCGTTCTTATCGCGCAGGTGCTGTGGATCAGTAGGAATCGGTTGAGACTATCGATAAGATAAGAGGCAAACCCTTTCGTACATTGGCCCACTCCTGAGCATACTTGTTGAGATCGTTGTTAATCTTTAGCTCGGGACAGCCGTGCATCTTCCGATATTTGTTGGTGGTGATAAAGACATCTTTTAGGAATTTTTCATTGTTAGCTTTAGTATCTTGGCCAACAGGTCCGGGCGTACGCTCATGCGTTTTAGGTATCGGCGGCGGTCTCCTGGCCATGTATAACTTCGGATGCACCCAGGTCCAGAAATAAAATCAACAACTTTTGAATTCTAAACTAATTTCATATTTTCTATTTATTTTTGACATTACGAAAACTAAACAAGTTTTGTCAAATTTAGACTGGAGTTTCGGATAACAAATTTGATAATGATTTAAGATGAATCAGTTGTGAAATGCAGAGCTTAGGAGCCGCAAAATATATTTAAATTTAATCTGTTTTAATGTAAGGGCCCATGTCTTCTTATAAACTCTATACTTATTGAAAATGAATCTAACTGTTAGAAGGAGGCTTTCCTGATCACACAAAGTATATTTATTCTTTATCAGCATCATTCAGATTTTAACTCCAATAACTTTCGCAGTACTTAAATCATGTCGCTTTCCAAAAGTATTACAAATTTTATGTAATCCAATTTTGATGATAATTTTCAGCATTGCAGACCTTTTTTTCTGGACTCTTATTTGAGGTTAAGTGCATTTTGCAACTTGTTATTATATTATGGCTGAATTATCTTCAGAAGCCTTTTGTTTCCGTCTGAAGCTATTAATGTGTTCCATATTAAAGCAAGGTTATTATCATTTTGATTGATATCCAGCGCGTGGGACCGGATACTCTCATCATTTAGCCATAGATTAGATATTTCTTAAATTCCAAATGACGAGAAGCTGTCAGTTGCTCATCCAACTCGGATATCAGTCACTGGCAGCCATATAATGATTGGATTAACCCACATGACGTATGAGTGATGTATGAACATTTGCGTTAGCATTGCCTCGCTACGGTTATTAATGAGTTGCCGTTTCTTTCCACGACTCCAATGTGGCAGCCACAGCTGGGCGACACTAATTGCCAATTGAGTGAAGTAAAGTGACGTAAAGTCAGTTTCAGATGTTGAAGGCCACATTTCGAACATAAACTATTCAAGAAGGAAAACCAGCGACAGTCCGAGCTGCAAACAGTTCTGCGATTTCAAACCAACAACATTATTTTTCGCGTTCTTGACAATAATAATTATGGAGAAGTAGATTTAAAAATGCTGTTATCCTGTTTTAAATATTCAAATACTTTTCAATTTTCTAAATGACTTCTTTCTTAGCTTCTTTCTGACGATATCTTATTAGTAATATTACGTTCATTAACATACACTGCATATATCTATATACATAAAACTGTTTGTTCCTCTTGGCCGTCTGGTGATCAATGTACAGTCCAAATTAGGAGCTAGGAAGCAGAAATTTTTCACTTTAAGCGCCGATCTGTCAACCGTTTCAGCTTAAAGTCAGTCATTTGATTTAACTCGCCCATTACGACGACTCAAAGGCGATTCGCATCGGTAGACACGCGTTTCAATTCGCACTCACAATATATTTGTGGCACAGAATGCCACATTCAAAGCGTTAAACCAAAACCGTCGTTACTTTATGTCGATTTAATTAATTGCGCAAATTTGGTTTTCGCTTATTTATGTATTGTACGGGTAAACGTATAAATAAATGTAAATAGAACTATATATATGTGTATATGTATACATACTTTCGGAAAACATTTCGTTTTTGTGCTGCGTTTTAATGACAACCGCAGCATCTGTTGTCGGATGCACTTGATTGCATATGTATGGCAATTTTACGGGAATTCTACGGTCTGTTCAGGCATTGAAAATGCCAAACAATTTAAAACTAACTGCACAGAATTTCCATTACATTTATTTTTTAATACATAACTGAAATTGGGTGGCATGAGAAAATCAGGTATTTGTATGTATAAATAGCAATATGTATAAATGGAATTCGTAGCTATGTTATACGATTGATCTAAAAAAGTTATTTTGTTCAATGACTTTATCTGCATTTCAGGATTAACAAGTTTTGCATTGCTTCCACAATGTTAGGAGAGTCGAGGATAAACTACACCTAGCTATTATTTCCCATCACATTAGTTTTAAAGGCATAACCCTTTAATCGTAAGCGAAGCGAAGCTGCTTTGAGTTTGAGTTGAAATATATGTATTTTAAAGAAAACACATTAAAGGGTTTTTTTATATCGACTGAGCTTGGCGTCCTGTCTTCCAATATCGTGACAGCATTAAAGGTGATATCATTAATAAAATACCATTAAGACCATATTTTCTAATATTCAACTTCTTCATATTAGTATATTCAGCATATAGCAGAAAAATTTAAGGTTTCACTCAAGGTTCAAAAGCACTTTTCCACATCCATTTCGCCGTATAACGAAAGCAAAAACAGAAACGTACAGCGATTGACGGGACGCGCACTTTTACGCAAGTTTATTGCATCAGAACTCAAAGCCAATAAAACGGGGCCAGTCACTTAGCTGCAGACGGGTATTCGAGCCGGATATCGAGCTGATAGCTGGCCCGGTCTCCCGTAGCCCGTTGCTGCACTTGTTAACCAGCTCAATTGAATAGACAAAGAGGGCCATTTGGTTCAGGTCATGCAACGCCCACGCCCACGCCCAGACTCAGGCACCTTTCAAAGGCTCAGCCAAACAGCAAATGGGAGCCAGTACTGCAACACCTTTTTCCGGTGGCTACACTGGACAAGGGGGCAGGGGTAGAGGGTGTGGCAACTGCAGCTACTGTGGCAGCCGCCGCCGAAGTTGGTAATCCACTTTTGCCGCATTCGCTTCTTGCTGCGTTCATTTGAGCTGCCAAACATTTTAGCTTTTATGGCCCAAAGGGGCAAAAATATGGCAACACACAACCAGCCCACTCACTCACAAACTTCCCCCTTTCCTCGTCAACCCACTTCTTCTGCTCACATGGCGTAAATGCAATTTCCAAAAATACTTCGTGTCACTCCAAAAAGTCAGCTTTGAAAAACACGGTACATGGCACATGAAAATTGTAGTTTTTTATCGGCAGCTTTTTTTTCTTAAAAAGTCGATGGAAAACGGTTTGAAAGATTTTTCTGGTCATGTGCGAATGGAGAACGTAGCTCTAAGCACATTAACCTTTTTTTTTTTTGTTCGCCGAAAACTTTTAAATGTCGTAAACGTTTTCGAGCTGAACTATTTTGTTTTTAGACTGCGATCAATGGAGGATCAAGTGTTTTTACAATTGAAGTTGCTAAAGTACTTTTGGTTTATATGGAGTTTTAATCAATCACTAAAAGCCAATCCCAACAGGATTCAAGTATAGATAATACGAGAGGTCTAGTTTTAAATGTGTCTAGCACCAAAAGGACGACAAATGTATAATTCTGCCTTTTCTTTTACTTTCTCAAAAAAATAAATACAAAATACGCAAAACTTTTCCCGCTGCCATTAAAAATATTGCAGCTCCTTTTTATCACTATCCTATCTGTTCTATCTATTCGTACAAGTTCATACTTTTTCAAGTAATTTTGTTCAATTATAGGGATAACGGGGAAAGGACTACTAACAATGAACTAACTTTAATCGGTGCATGCTATACGAGAACCTAAATATCAAGGTTGAAGTATCTAGCTATTTTAATTTTCAAGCTATGCTATGCTATGATTAAGAATATGGTATTTAAATAAATCAGCGTACCTTTCCTTTTACCAATTTTTAATGAGTTCAGGGTATAAAAATCGAATAAATGAATTAATTTGATTATACGACCATTTATCATTGAGCATCTTAATTTATGAATTATTTTGCTAAATTATCTAGATTTATAGTTTTATCAAATATGCATTTCAATTCATCAGTATTCTTGAAGGATGTGTATAAACTTTATCATTTAAATAAATTTCAGATATTTCACAAGCTGAGAGTGTCAAAAATGTATTCATTTCTTGTTGCCAGCTTAGGAAATTGTAAAATAAATTGAAATACGAGATGGGCATTTATCATTCCCACATTTCATCCAGCTTATACGAGAAAGCTGAGTTGCATGACAGCAGCTGAGGCAAATTTCCAGTTGCGCCCCAAGGAAGTGGGGAGAGCCCGAAAAGCGACGCAACATAAAACTATCAACAAAATGCAGCTGAATTAAAATATTTATGTATTGTACGTGAGCCTCATGTTTATGTTCTATCATGTTGCCAGCCCTGAGACGGGGAGATGAGACTCTCTGGCTGTTGCTTCTGGCAATTTTGGCTGCATGAGAAATGGTGCTGCATATGAAATGCTAAAATTTTTGGATAGCCGAAAATGTGTGTGCAAATTTGTTTATTGTTTTAATAAATGTCAACATTCTGAAATTGCCAGCAATTAAAGACACGCTCCGTGGCACTGTAGCTGCAACAGTTGCAACAGTTGCAGCAGATGCCACAGCATGTGGCAATCACACATTGCGTATGATAAATGCCGACTGCCAAATATCGAAATGCTGCCATCGACTGCATAAAACTTGCCAAAACTCCTTTTGTGGCCAGGCAAACCAAAACCAGAACCAGAACCAAATCCAAGAACTTGCGACCCGCACAATGCAATGACATGATTTATGACCGAGACCAGAACGCAATGGATATTTTCCCTATGCCAGCGATGGGCGCAATTCGTGTACTATTTAGTGTCACGAAAACTGCTGCGAATATTAATGTAATTTCTAAATGTAGAAATAATCGAATCCGATTTGGATATACAAAACCTTGTGAATGTTATAATTTTGTAATTAAGTAAAAGGGATTTAAAGGAATGCACCCCACATGTTCTTACGTAAAAGCCCTTGTCTGTCAATAAATAGATCTATTGTAAGGTGAAGGTCAAGGCTGCAAGCCAGTTTTGTACAGAACCATTTCGTAGTCGGAATTCCAATTTATAACCCATTTAAAATGGCTAAAAGGGTAGAAGATACTCATATTGCCCGATAATCATCGACCCTCACAACAATTTTGAACCGCAATAAGAAAATCTTGAAAATTTTATCAACATCGGTTGGGATATTAACATGAAATGGCTCGAAATGCTTGGAAAAGCACTAACGTGTTGTGGCCTATCACTTGAAGTTCGTGTCGTGTCGGAAAGTTCTCCTCATCTCTAGCTATTCTATAGAAGAGTTGATTTTGATAGGGCGTGGGCTATGAGGTAATGCTGGGGTTTCGGCAGAGGGCGCTTATGGCCATCCATTTATTTAACGTATGCGCAATTTTCATTTCATTTTTTTTATCGGTTTTTTGATCATTTTTACTCACATCGTGCAGCGATTTGTTCGATTGGAAAAATTGAATTATATACTTTTGATGAGCATAATAAAAAGTGGCAGCTGCATTGGTGCGGTGTAAAAAAATGAATTACCAATTTGGCAGGCGGTTTTCCTTGTTTTGTGTAACCGGAAAGGAGGCCAATTGCAAGCAGAATGTTGAATATGCGTTGACCATAAATACATAAAATGTATCCAACCTTTGATGGAGAGGATATCACCGCCGAACTACATATAATATACATGTGATATATTCAAGTACTTAACCACAGAACGCTGTATTAATACAAAAACTCATTTTCGACCTATTATATATATAAAATACTAGGGAATATTATCCGGCATTGCACGTGGAACGTTTTGTGCTAATAATTTTAGACATTAGACGTTTCCAGCAATTACACGCGAGGGAAAAATTGAAAACTTACTGTACCATCTTGATCTCCACTTTTTTTTCAAAATATGTTTCAAAATATGCTTAGACCTTCACCACAAAAGGTAACTACAGTGAGCTTCATCGGGTTGTGCAGCCAGTCGGTCATGACAAACAGTTTTGTAAATGGAGAAGGACTGCTTTTAATAAGATGTCGTTTTTAGTTTGTTTATATTTCCTTCAGATCGACCTAACATTGACCTTGTCAATGGGTTCAGACTTTAAAAATAATGGAAAACAAATTTGTTTAAATTTAATTACCCTTCATATTTTGAGGGCCTGATCATCATTTGAACAAATATAAGCGATTTTTTGTGCCACTTAGTCCAATCAATGCCATAAAGTTTATCAAGTCTCGTCGTTGTGTATACTCCATTAAGATTGCTACAAATTACACAGAAGTGAGTACTTTTAATTGATTTTACTTGATGTTTTTTTTAGTTACCTGGTATAGCATTTATGAAACCACCACCCTGATTTAAAGAGTTGTGCGCAATGAACACTGCTATCATCATGATCTTTATCATTTGTTGAGAACTCCATATTGATATGTTGTACCATTCCATCGTTTGCGTTTCCCGAATAATTTCCCAATGATTTTAGCTTAAAGTTTTCCTCCTCACTACCAATGATAAAGTTACTATACCGCGCATATCGATCTACATTATCAAAATCTTTAAGATATATATACAATTCGTGTGGCTGCGATTGGGTTAAGAAATAAAGTTTATCAAGCCCTAAACTCTGTGCGCAAATTTCCGAACCCCAACCGATAATCTTTCCAAGATCGATTAAAGTTTTCAGTACCATCCTGACGACGCTGAACTACCATCCAGCCGGAGCCAGCCAGACTCGAATCACAGGGCACGGCAAAGGAGCTCGTACCAGGGACTTTTATGTCGTATATATTTGGCAGCTTACCAATACAGCTTGAATCTAACTTTTCTTTGATTTCTGTGTTCTTTTCTGATAGTGCCTTTTATAGTTCTTTAATTTTGGCTGAATTCGCTATATCTCGAGCTTTAAGTTCCAATATTTCCGAATCTTTGTTCCTCAGCTGCGTGTTTGACTGAGCTTCATTATTATTTTTTCCAAACAACATATCTTGAATTATATCCACTAGGGCCTTATTGGAGGCTTTCAACTCATAATTGGTCAAGCAATTTTTTGTGTGTTCGTTACTTAATTCGATTTGGCTCTTTATCACTTTAATAGTAGCCTCGAGGTTCTGAATCTTATCAATTAGTTCGCTGAACTTTGTTTCTTTCGACTGAACAGAGGCAGCATATTGCAAAAGCGGCTTGACTATGCCGTAGCAATAGCCCACGCATTGCTCATCCGTCTCCTTTGAGATAGCGCAATACTGAAATATATTAACTCATTGGTTAACAATCATAGATCATGCTCACGGCTTAAATCAATTTGAAAACTTACGGGATTCTTTAGTATCTCGTTTTTTACCACTTGCAACGACGTTATCAATAATATTAACAATAGTTTTAGGTATATGTGCATTTTGTATTAACAATCCGAAACAAACCGCGATCTATACAGCAAATTTACAACTGAATTTTATTCAAGCGCGTACTGAAAAATGAAAGCTCATACATAAAATGATGTGTTTTCTTATCAGACACTTTGGTTAAAGTTGAGCTATAATTGATATGTGTGCATCTGGTGATTTTTCTGTTATCAATTAAATAATATATATATTCTCACGAAAGAGGCATTGCGCGTATACGGACCATGGAAGAGTACTCTAATGGCGAATGTCAGGTTTAAAGATTGCCTGAGAAAAGTGCAAAGATAACTTTACGAGTACTACGTTCTATACATACATATATACACTCATAACAAGTAAGAGGTTCTAGTCGGGAGCTCCCGACTAGGGGATACCCTGAACCCTCATATTCCAACACCAAATGCGGCTCGCGCTAATAGATAGAGAGTAGCGGGGAGGTGGCGATAGGTATAAAATGAAAGATACTTGATATATATATACTATTCTAGAAGCTATATGTCAAGTTTGGTATCTCTAGCTCTTATTATTTACCAAAATTGCTTAAAAAACTGGATTTCGATATACATTTTTATCGATTACTTGGAAACGGGTCAAGTTATCGTTTATCGGAAACAAACTCGATCTGCGCAGGCACTAGGAGCACCTACATCTAAAATTTCAAGCTCTAGCTCTTATAGGTTCCGAGATCCTTGCGTTCATACATACGGACGGACGGACGGACGGACGGACATGGCTAGATCGACTCGGCTATTGATGCTGATCAAGAATATATATACTTTATGGGGTCGGAGATGCTTCTTTCTGCCTGTTACATACATTTGCACTTTGCACAAAGGCAATATACCCTTTTTACCCATTTTCAATGGGTTCAGGGTATAAAAATACTGAAGGGAAACTCATTTCCATCATTTTTTTTCTCCACCTACTTGTTGTATAGCAGTTCTCCAAATGTGCTCTATTGGGATGCAATTAAGTAGAGCTCAGATGCCAACATTCCCCTTCCTTTCAAGGGAACCTGGTAAATAGTTTGATGAACATGGAAGTAAACATATTTCTGTGTTGATTCGCTTTGTGAGCGCAATAATTTTCTTCGTCTGCTTTTTAACTTGCTAACGGTAACGAGGAACTAAGCAACCCGACACCACCTTCCTTTTGCACTGTGCCTTGAAGTTCTCTGCAATTTGCATATAATTAAAAATAAAAGTTTTTCCCAAACTTATTTCCTGATTACCGTGCAAGCAATCACCATTGGGGCAGTTACATTTTTATCACGTTTAACATGTCTGGCTCCTAGCTTGCAAAAAGAAAATATTTATTAAAGCCCAATAAATTTGTAAGACTACAGCACACGGCAAAGAGTTACCCTGTACACCAATACAAACAAGCACAGAAGCACATAAACGAGGCGTTTTTAATGCTTAAATAAAATAAATTGATTTGCACGAGGTATGCGAGAACTTAGTAGCTGTTCCAATTCTAAAAATATCTTTTTATACGTGTTTTTAGCGTTTCATAAAGTGGTTGTTTGGGAATATTTTCAAGTTTTGTCCAATCAGCTTTAAACTTATTTTCTAAGATTAACATAGTAAAATAATGAAAACGTTTGTAACGTTTGCCTCACAGGTAAAACGAAAGCGAAAACGGTTGATTAAAGCGTTTTCTTCTTTTCCTTCAAGACATTTTATTTGTAAATACATATCCATGTAAATGCGTTTATAGGTTACATAGAAAATCCACTCCGGCAATTCCGGGTAACAGCTTCTACCATATGTAAGCATACAATGATGTATCCTTTATATATCAAACATGATAGTCATCCAACTCACAATTTTTTACAATTCATGTTAAGCCTGTGTTTTTCATTGTCATCTGTCATATTCTTGGTAGTGGGCGTAAGTATAGCGAGCTTTATTCTATCGCTGGTAACTGACTTTGCGACTGGTCAAAAAAATGCAAGCTGCATTAATCATACGCCTCGTGGGTGCACTTGAAATGTGAATTTTTGCTGAAACGCTTAAAAAACATCGAGCATCCATCAAATTAATGGAATATCATATTTGCCAAGCCTTGAGCTCCAACAAATTTGTTTATAAAGCTAAAAATGTTATCGACTCCACGTCGCATTTGTTATTATTTCTTATTGTTGTTGTTGGTGATGTCGTGGCTGTTGTTGTTGTTGCTGTGAGTTTTTAATAGAATTACTTTCCAGACTTGTGAACAACAGACTGAAAAATGGCCCGTGGCTGATGTTGCCGCCACGCCCCCTACTATTGACTGTGGGGCGCACAAAAGCAATTTCAAATGCCAGTGAAAAATGCTGCTGACTCATAACTGGCTGGGTTCCTCCCTTCTCCCCCTCGTGACATTCACATGCGACTAAGCAACTTTGTTGAAGATTTTATTGAATTAACCCAATTCGGTATGCATGTGAACGCCAAGCCCCAAAACCTCTTCACGTTCAGCCCCCGAGGCTGCGGATGATGTGACTTAAATTTCGAGTATAGCAAAATTCCAGACACGTGGCCCCCAAACCTGGTCCAGGGACTAACATTAAAATGTTTTTCAATCCACACATTGCAATCACCCACGTATCTAACGGCCGTGGGGTCAACTGCTCTTCTAGTTGGCTATGTGCATTTGACCCCGGCCGTTGGCCAGTGTCAAGTTTGGCAGGGGGCCAGGTGCCGATTGAGCTAATTCTGCAGGTGCTTTCGTCAAGTTGACGCCTATGCAGGTCCGAGCTGGCGGGATGGACCCCATCGCTTTTCGTGCGCCCAATTAAACCAAACTAACAGCCAGCGAAGCATCCTCCAATGCACTTGGCATTCAAAATTTCTAAGTGGGCATGGCAAAAATTGAATGAAGGCGGCGTCAGCATCTGGTACAGATCTGCATTCGCATCTAAAGCAACGTTAAACTAAATTGGCTAAAATGCCCGAATTCCATCTCATAGTCAGGCAGGCCAATCTGTCCACAAATCTTTTGCCATTTGCCACCCCTCAAACGCCCATTGGCCTTTGCTGGCAAATTGAAATGAAAAGCGCGCCGCGGATTGTTGGCTTTGTTCGATGGCTGGCGAGGTTGGTTGCTTGTTGATAAAGATATGACCGCAACATACAAACCACCTCATAGGGCAATGTTCTGAAAAACGTTTTCTTCAGCTTTTCTCTTAGATTAAAAGAAATGAAAAAAAGTATGCTTAAACTAAATCTTAAGCCGTTCAATCGATAAATCTGCAAAGATACTGAAAAGTTTTCCATACAAAATGTGTTGAAGTTCGTCTTCTATGCGTTACATATTTCCTTTGAACATAATAATACCCTCATAAGGGTGTACAAAATAAATATATTTTCGGTGCTTATTCTGAAGTATTTTAAAGTAAGAAAACAATTGAGTGGTTTCCAAATGTAAAAAAGATAAAGTTAATAGCCTTAAACGAGAAATATGTAAAATATTAAAGTCAAAGATAAGTCTGACTACTTTTAAAGCTATCGATAACCAAATTCTATTAAAATGCCAGTCTTACTAATGTGTTAAAACTCGTCTTTTATGCATTACATAATCCCTTTGAAAATAATAATACCCTCATAAGAGAATACAATATATGTTAAGTTCCTGGTACTTTTTTACACGTTAGATATTCTGAAGAACTCTAAGGTAAGAAAACAATTGTGTAGCTTCCACATATAAAAACCACAAAGTTAATGGCCCTAAACGAAAAATATGTAAAGTACGAATAGTCTAAGATAAGTCTGAATACTTTTTAAGCTTTCGATAGCTAAATTCTATTAAAATGTCAGTATAGTGCAATGATGTATTGCCATTGCGTCAATGCATTGGACTATATAAAAGCGAATTGTCTGCCAGTATGTCAGAAAAAATCTTTGAAAATAGTGTGAAAAATGTGTCTCAAGTGTTTTTTGCTGCTTTTTATAACCACTCTAGTGGCTGCCCACCAGGAGCCTGATTTAAATGGATTCTTTGCGACCAATCGCATTATTGGTGGCTCGAATGAAGACATCGAGAACGCACCTTGGCAGATCTCCCTGCAATATCAGGGAAAGCACGTCTGCGGGGGATCTATCTACAGCGAAGAAATCATTGTAACTGCTGCACACTGTGTTTCAAGTAGGCTCCCTAAGGATTTAAGAGTCCGAGTTGGCTCTACTTACCATAACTCGGGTGGTAATTTGGTTGGGGTAGCCAGAACTCTAAGCCATGAACGCTTTAACAGACCATCACATGCAAATGATATAGCCGTAATACGCCTGAGTCAGCCCCTCACTTTCGGAAGAAGCGTACAGCCAATTGCCCTGGCTAAGGAAACTCCTAGCAGAAAAACTTCCGCGACAGTAACCGGTTGGGGATTTAGTAAAAACCAGCCTGGGTTAAAAACGCAATTGCAAAGTGTGAAACTTCGAATTATGAGCCACCAACTATGCTGGATAGTCAACTTTGGGTTTATAACTAACGATATGGTCTGCGCCTTTAATTGGAAGAAAGGCGCTTGCACTGGCGACTCTGGGGGTCCGCTAGTTGTCAATAGAGAACTTGTGGGCGTTGTTTCTTTTCGAAAGTTTTGGTGCTTGGGTCCCACTGTTTTTGCCAATGTGGCTGTGCAACACGATTGGATTTTAGAGGCGGTCAAAGTGATTTCGAAACAAGATGCAACCGAGGGACCTTCAACAATACCAACAACAACAGAGTCTTCTACAACAACTACTAAGAAAGAGCCTTTAACTGCTCCTACAACGACGGAAGAAACTTCAACTACTACGAATGATCCCTTATCTTCTTCTACTACGAAGGAAGATCCTTCAACTATTACTAATACCATGAAAGAGCCTTCAACTACTACCACTACGACGAAAGATCCTTCAACTACTACCACTACGACGAAAGATCCTTCAAGTACTACTACTACTATGAAAGACTCTTCAACTACTACAACTACGACGGAAGATCCTTCAACTAATACTATTAGTACTATGAAAGACTCTTCAACTACTACTACTACGACGGGAGATCCTTCAACTGATACTACTACTACGTCGAAAGAGCCTTCAACTACTACTACTACTACGAAAGAGCCCTAAACTATTACTAATACGACGAAAGAGCCTTCATATACTACTACTACGACAAAAGAGCCTTCAACTTCTCCTAAGACATTGCATTGCTTATAATTTTAAAACTTAAAAAATGTCAAACATAATAAATTTAATTACAATAAATTAAATTGCTGTTATGAAATTAGTAAAAATTGCAAGACCCAGGTTTATAACTTCGAGCCAATACCTGATTGTGCAAATGTGAAGAACCAGGTTCACCAAACAGTTCAATCGCCGAATGTAGTCGAAAGCGTTTGCTAGAACTCGTCGTTTAGCTATATTGAAGGTAAATGTGATTTCAGGAACTCATAGAAATCCATTCATTCCGTGAATCGCAAATGCGACGCATTCAAAGCACCGCAAACTATTGGGTTGCCCCTGGATATGCGCAGCCATTTCCGTCGCAGTTGCATGCAACATCCGCCCATGAGACGGCCACAGCTGTTGGGTTTATGGAAGGCTCCATACATTTATCTGCACGAACTGCTCCCCCCGCAGCTTTGTCTGCGTGTTGAAAATTCAAATGAAGCTGACTTTAAATTGATGCTGGAAAATTTGAATGCGCCAATGCGCAATTTATGACTATTTCATGCCAATTTTAATTTGCGCAGTCGGCGTCCGCTTTAAAGTGGACCCTTAATACAGCTCGTAGTACCATAGTTTTGGGCCTGGGCCTAGCATTACGATTGGTATTGGGACCTGTATTTTGGCGGCTCATTAATGCCACGCACGTTGCCATGGCAAGGGATGAAAGATACGGAACGCTAATAAAACAAAAATGGAAAACATATAAATCAGTGTCCTTGGCACGTGTTGCGAACGCCGTCGATGACATTACCCAAGGCACTGTGCGGCACCAGTTGCCAGTTGCTGCCAGGTGGCAGGTGGCAGGTGCGCCTGGGTCAACCTGCAGGGACAACTGCCTCGCCTTGTGCGCTGTCACGTTGTAAATCTCGTGAGAACAAACACAGAAGACAACAGCACGGCAGACGGCGACACAACACGCGTGCTTAGCCATATTCCCCATATTCATTTACATACACACATGCATTGGGTGTCACACAGGCCCAAAAGGCGACAATCCGCACGATTGCATTATAAATTAAAAAGATGTCAACGCAGAAAATCAACAGCTGCGTCCAAGCAGAAGAACTTGACAAAACTAGAAAACTGCAGTGAAACTGTTGAAAATACAATTTCGTAAAAAATAGCACCAAAATTTAAGTCAAATAAAAGTTTAAAATTATGAATATTTTTAATATTCTTTTGAAAGACTCGGAAGCTTAGGTATACATGTAACAAAACCCTTTCTACATTTTAATTTTCGATTAATTTTTCTATCAACTTTGAAATCGATATAGAAATCCTGTCTTTTAAACACTAAACTTGATACAAAGCTTCTAAAATAGCTTTAAAATGAAAGATACTTGATCTATATATACTATTCCATCCCCCGCTCGCCTAGGCCAAACAGGTTTAAAATAAATAAATAAATCAATTGGAATTACCCACCAATTTAAGGCAATTGTCTTTTTGAGCATATAGGATTGTTCTTTGTCTCATCAAGATCGGTTAAGGTACACAGAAGTTATTAAAGTTTTTGCAGTTAGTGAAAATTGCAAGAATTTCTGTATACATGTACACACATACACATAAATGCATACACATAAATCGAATTGCAATTATGATGGGATCTGTGTATGTGCTGTGGCTCTGAGGCATATAATTATAAATATCAATATTTATTATAATAATATTTTATTAATAATAGTCGGTAGGGTCCGAGTAGCATAAACCGGGAACCCAACAATTGTAGGCTTAAGCTTTTAAGCTTCCTTATATAAAACATACATACATTCGTGAAAAGAAATCAATTAATTAATTACTAAGAAATTAAATACCTAAAGCCAGCTCAATTTAAATTTTCTCTGTCACCCCTCAAAATTGCAGCTAAATTATGCTTTTTAATAAGTTGCACAGACAGTTGCGCCCTCTGCAAAACTAAGTTTTGCAACGTCTGGCAACTATTTGCATGCTTGTTGTGTGCAAGTGTGGAGAAGTTTGTAATATCTGCGGAGCTTAATGTCTGTTTGGGCAGAAAGCTTTCCAAGCCATTGGATATTGCAAACTATGCAATATAATCATAATCGTATGATATATGTCCAATCTCTGCAGCAAAGTTTTCAAAATTGCTCGTTCGACAGACCCAGTTAAGAAGTTAGCTAAAGCAACGGCAAAGGCATACAAAAAGACTGAACCCCGGGAGCTGTGCTAAGCCTTGCCAAGCTTCGCACTCTGGAGAGTCAATTTCCAGCGATTAAATTAAGAATGCATAACTTGCAGGGTTAACAGCGTCAGACAGAAGGCGGCCAATTGCCATGACTTGCCCAGCCCAACTCGCTTGCCTTCCTAACCCTCCCCTGTCTGAGACTTGGCCACGGACGAATCTGATTTTTATTTGCCATTCTCTTTGCGCGTGGGTAAAAGTGGAGACTGAAGTCGAAGAGGGCCTTCTGCCAGCTGCTGTTTCTTATTTAACTCGTTTTTATACCCTGTAAACGACAGAAATGCTGCATGGCTGACAAAGTAGAACAAATTTAGGTAATGGGTGAAATTTACATAAGAAAAATCGCATTTGTTTACTAAGAGAACATTGCAGAAATCTATATCCTCTACCTATTTAATGCTCGGTTACCCATATGTTTGTTAGGGAGGTCGCTTAATTTCATTTTTCTTACATTGACAGTCATTCAGAGTCACAGCCTCAGTATTAAAATTTTGAAATCTTAATCAAATTTCAATCAAGTAAGTTAGCAAGGGTATTTTAAATTCGTTCTCCACAACTTTTCTCTGTTTCAATTTACGATTTCTTTGCTATTTCTGCGTCCTGACATGCCCCACAGTTTGCGACTGGGGAGAAACTGCCTTTCCGGATGCTGTTGTTATTTGTGTAAGATACATATGGATGGTATATATGTACTTGTGTACTTAACATGAAACGTGCTCCGATTCTCGCCTCTTGGACCCAGTTACGGGAGTCAGTAGCATCTTGTGCTTCAGGCACTTGTTTTCTGTAAGCCAATGTGCCCAGCGTTGCATTTGTTTGTAATACTGTTTGCATTTGCAAATAGTTTCCATAAATGTTGTTCTCCTTGCTGTGGGTCATGCCGGCAACATTTTGTGGTTGCGTAAACGACGATGGCAACACTGACAATGATAATGGGCGAAACACTGAAAAACCAGGTTGGACAGTGTAATGCCTGCCGGGCTGGGAGTTCAAGTTGACCTCGCTTTTAATTTGTAGAAATGCGCGCGCCAAATAAAAAATAACAATAACAAAGTTAAGCCTGGACAATAGTTGGACAGAGGTCTGCATTGTTTCACTTGCTCTCATATTTGCACGTCTGGCCTGCGTGTACACCACACACACACACACACGCACACACACATAATTGAATTAAGGCGAAGCTTCTGGTCTCCCACTCTAGCATACTCTCCCGAGCTTTGTGCTCTTGTTGTTTGCTTGTTGCGCTGCGTTGCCTTTTGTTACGAGCTTAACGCCATTTTGAGTGCAATGCAATGTAACACACTCTCACACATAACTGTTTGTACACGTGGGCATAAAGAAAAAGTTGTTAAGGCAATAACAAAAATAACTTCAAGCGCTAGAGCAACCATTTGCAGCAGGCGCCATCGCTTTATTGCTGACTTTATGTTTAATGTTAACAAAGTGCGTACTTTGTTATAAGCTCCAAGAGGCTTGCGATTAAGAGCGCCAGCAAACAAATCTCCCAGTTAGTCCATTTTACATGACATTAAAAACAAAAATAAACTCGTTACACCGCAAATAAAAAAAAGCACACTTACACAAACACCGCGCAACAAGGAAAACATATGGGTTAACAGATCATGCTTTCTTCCAAGCTCTCTGAGCGATCCTTGGAAGAGTTTGTTAAAATTTCACTCTTATTCATAAGATTAACGAAATGTCCCGAAGCCAGATCACAACAAATGTGTATTTATTTCTAGGATGGCATGTTAGAGAGATAAGGATAAGGCTTTTCCACCGACTGGAACTGCACTAGAAATAAAATTCGAATGTTGAAGCTCACAAGACTAAGCTAAGACTAGGATTGTAAGAAATAAAAACACTTTAATTGTTGAGTCCATCGAGACGCTGTGTCCCTTTCAACTAGCTCATATTAACTTTTCCCGTGTTGCCCCTGTACAATTAACAGAGTACGCAACGCAAATCGCTTAAACACATTAAATAGCGATGGAAGTAAATGCCATATTATCGTCTATATATACACAATAAATATGGTTTAGGATTGATAAGTGTATGGCTTAAAAAAAATTACATGTACAACTTACGTTTTTATACTTTTAAGACTATACATTTTAAGCAGTTAATCGATATAAAAAATGTTAAGTGATATAGATATATACGAAAGTATTACTTATACGCAATGTGTATCAAATTCCTTAATTTAACTAGTGCAGAAAATTATTCATGTGATGCAAATTTATTTCCAAAGATCTATACGAAAAATCCATTTTACATTTAAATAATTCGTTTTGATTATTAAATTGCAATTTTGGAATCTGATAAATATAAAAGAAATAGCACACAACAATTTTCTATCTTATGTTAAGAGACTGAAAATGAAAACCAAAACTCTTGGTTTCAGTGACAGCAGCAGCAGGCCAAAAAGTATTCTTCCCAGGAAAAACCACATGACACACTCAACTTGTCAGCACATAAAAGCTCTTGTATTCTTTATAATGCGTATGTGTAAGTGTGTGAGTGTGGCCAGATTCGAGGGAAAAGTATCTTGGCTACATAACGTACGTTGCATATATTATACATGCAGCCCAAGCAATGGCCTAAAGAATATTCAAAGCATTTAGCAACTCATTGTCCCTTTCAACATCACCCAGAACAACAACAAACCCGGGGTATAAAAACGTTTTCATGGCTCTCGAATTGTATAATTTAAGTTTGCACATAAAATCACACCGCAAAAATGGACATGACCCAAAGCAGGGCGTAGAAGTGAACCTACAAGAAGACAAATTCAAATACATGTACGCATACACCCACTCACACATATTTGTTTGCAAGTTATACTAACGTGAACTTATGCTTTGCCACCATGGATTCTGTCTACAACCAGGGCTGCAGAGTCAAACAAGAATAGTACAGTAAGATAGAGCTTACAAGCTCCTTGCAAGAATAATATACATATATATATATATATATATATATATATATATATATATATATATATCTGCATTTGGTGTTGGTAGAAGAGGGTTGAAGGTATCCTCCCGACTAGGACCTCTTACTTGTTTTTTTTTTTTGGCACGTGGTCCCATTTCTGCAAAGCCATTTGAAAAATATCTACAAGGGCATTAAACCTACGGTGTTCTCAAGATAACTGTACTCTCTTGTCTTACATATAGTTTGATTCGGATGTATTTTGGTTTGACTTAATATATAAATAGATATATTAATTGAAATTCCGGCCTGCAGCCTTGTTATTGGCTATTACTTAATAAAAGTTGCTTTTTCTTAAAACTTTAAGCTTTAAACACTTTAACTGCTTAGACCTGAATCCTACATGGACAATAAGTTTTAAGAAGATGCTAAGAACGATGGGTGGCAGGCCTTTCAAATTTAAATACATTACATGATGCCTTCACAAAAGGGAACAGGAAATACAATATCCACCATAAAAATACTATAAAATTGTGAAAAAGGCATAGATACAATATACAAGTTGCGGATACATAAGAGATACATAAGTATCTGCTGACCTAAGTGCGTGTTCGCATAAACTTTTATGAGTGTGTGAACGCATTGTCAATCCGAAAACTTTAAGTATTCTCTAACCCTTACCGCTGAGTACTGATGTCAAGTCATTGTCGTTGTTTTACCCAGGGTCTCATTTGTGAGGTTATGCACGCACCTTTTACCCAGAAGTTTTACAGATTTTATTTTAATTTTTTTTTTTTCTTTTCTTGAACCCCTTTTAAGTGGGACACGTTGGGCGGAAAGCAGTCTCAAAGCAACACACACACAAAGAGTGAGTTATATTGCTTCCACACGAAGCATTTCTAGGCGACAAATTGGTCTTCAAGTTGAACAAAAAGGTTTCCAAACTGTGCACAGGGCTGAAAGTGTAAATTGCATTGGGGAAGTCAACTGAACTGGGGGAGCATGTGGGGGCTTGGGTACACATGTATACATATATATATGTGAGCTGCTGGTCTTGTAATAATGGCTATTGGTTTGGTTGTGGTGAGTGCTAGCTTGGGAGACATTTGCAGAATTATGTTCATGTCTTAATTAGAATGCCAGCTCAGGTCTAGTAGACGACGCATGCCTCATAAATTATTTATATGCAATTGGCAGGAAATTTAAATAATCAAATTCCCCGGAACCTGGACATACAATTAGCACAGCTCTTACGATTGTCGTTTACATAATCCAAAATTCGAAACTAGTCGTCAACACATCCTTTGGCTTACACAGGTCATGAAGTTCACATAAAATGGAAAGTAATTTAACATAAATTATTGCCACACTCGCAATTTGAAATGTTAACACATCTGTGGCTTGGTATGCAAATCATTCATTCGTTTTAAACACCTTTCAAGCTGCCACTCTCAAGAAACAGTGAGCATTAGAAAATTGGCAATTCCAGGCTGAAAATGAAAATCATTTAACATTTCGAGATTGGAAATGTCAGCTAATTAAGCTGAGTAAAATGCATTAACTGCAACGATTTTGGTCAACATACATATTGTTGGTTTTAATTAAAATTTTCAAAGTGTGGCATTAATTTTGAATGTAAGCGTAGTGAAAATGATGTTTCCTGGCACGTTTCAACATCATCTCGTAGTCGTGTTCATCAAGTATATCCGGAAAATCCATTTCATCATCCAGATAGCTTGGATCCCACGATGGTATTTTAAATCCCCTCAACAAAAGCAGCATGTTGAGCAACAATAGACTCAGCAATATATACAGCATTGTTTATTTTTTGTTCTGAATGTTTTGTAAATATTTTCAGAGATTTGAAATTTTAATAGAAGACGTGTTGATTGTTTTATGATTTGTTCAAGAAACAATATTTACAATCATAGATACTAAAATTACTGTTTCTTTTTTTCATACTAAAAATAATGTTAAGATACTCAAAAAAAAGAAATATATGGGGAATGACAAATGAAATTAAGTTATATTTACATTTTATCAATATTAGTATAAAGGCAACTTTCTTATCAATATTTCACAGCTGGGCTACTCTTCTCGCTTATTCACATAATAAAATGAATGTTAATGATACACCTCAGTTGTTCTCTCTTCCTCTCGAGAAGCATCCGCCAGCTCTTGCCTGGTTCCCATAGCATAGGGCTTTTTATCATAGGTTTTTACATAGAACGTTCCATTCTTGGGATCCGACGGCTCGCCACCCATACGAAATTCCCCATCATTGTCTAAAAGTACCCACCTCTTTTTGGATAAGCGCTCGCAGCGTATGCCCCAGAAACCCTTAGTGCTATTGATGGACTCGGCAAAGTAGTCATGGGCACGCTTATGGGAACAGCCGTACATATAGCACTTCTTTTGATCCTTGCCAAAATTGGGATAGAAGGTGGCATGGCCCACGGGCTCCTCGAAGCCCAATCCAATGCTAGTTTGTATTGACTCCACATAGTGGGCATCACTCGCATCGATGCGATACTCATCGCTCTGCTCACGAAACTTGGGACCCGCCGGATCCAATGCATAGATCGTGTTAAAGCGAAAGGGTCTGATCTGTTTGCCCGCACTGCCCGCAATCTGTGCACCTAGGGAGTGCCCAATAAGGTAGACATCGTCAAACTGCAGACCGGCACGCATATGGAGATAACGCACAAACTCGGCTAGCAAAAAGCCCAGATCTTCGACCATATCGGCAACACCAAAGTAGTTTACATTTGAGGATATCTTGCTCCAATCGCACACAATTATATTGAAATCCTCATAACGAGGCGCTTCCGTGTGGGGCTCACTCTTTGCGTCATCAGTTTTATTTTGTGTGTTGGGCTTGGGCTTAGTCAAACTCAGATACGCGCTCTTCACATCCCGATTCAATGAACCCTTGCCTTGACTCATCCAGCCGTGTATGATAATTCTGTAATATTTAAATTTGATTAATAAACCTGCTATAGATGCAATAATAGCTAAGCCTTCAACCTTAAAAGAGATATTATTAAGTATTATATATGGATAAATACTATTTTATAGACATTCAAGCATATCTCAATCTTATCAATCTTTAAATTCAGCTAAGATTTGCGCAGATTTGGGCTACATAGAAGCTATTTCCGAAAAATTCTAAGAAAATAAAGCTGAACTTAAAAAGTAAAAATATTAATATAAGCATTTTATCTCTATTCTGTCAATATTTATTTTTGCTTTTTCAATTGCCAGCATATTTGAATATGCATGCAACATTTTGGCAGACAACAATAAACACATTGTATTTTATTCAAGGTATTTCAACTTCAGACCAACTATGAATGACTCACTGATAAGCGGCCAAAAACGAAATGAAAGCACGCCATAAGCACGTAGCACTCCGCTGCTTCGTAAGTATTCGACTATAGAATACCCTGTAGCAGGATATAGTTATAAAGTGAATAGTACAAGCCGATATTCACGTGGCCCTTGTTTAACAATCGTTGATTTAACGGCCAAAAGTTTTTCAGCCCAGGCTTCACACAGATTTATTGAACTGGCCTTTGGACTTTGGATGAAAACACAAAAAACAAGAAAATAAAAGCTTAATTCAAAGGAAAATTCCTTTTGTTTCATATGAAGATTAATATTTCATATTGTATATGAAATACTTTTTGTTTTTTAAAAAGACATAATATATGATATTGATTAGCTCGATACCAATCCATATTTGTTCAACACTCATTTGAATTAACGTTCAACTTTTCGGCTCCTCCAAAAATGACGGCATTTAAACGAAACTAGAGCTTTATATAATGTGGCTTGTTACCTTTGTAACATGTTTGGCAAAAATTGAATCTACCCGTTTTACCAAGATCTAAATAGAGAGCATTAAATACTGATAAAAACACAAAACCAGTTTTCACATGTGAATAACAAAATTTAATAAGCAAAAGTGATGCCGACTGTGAAATACCCTATCCAGCGTTAGGGAGCTGTTGTAATCATAGATTATTCAACACATACAAACAAAATTAATGGATTCAGGGTATAAAAAAAAATAACAATGACAAATACTTTTGCGATTAACTGCGGTGCTTATGCGATATTTATTTTTTACTGCTTGATTATGAAATATATGACCTTTAAAAATAGTTTTTTTTTTAAGTTTGAGAAGAACAAAGGAGGTTTCCATATCAAGAATATATATTGAACATTTCAAAGCGTCAGTTCCTTTAGTTTCCGAGAATTACGCGTTCACACAGACGGACAGACAGACAAGACTAGATCAACACAGCTCGTCGTCCTCAGAAAAAAAAATATACCTTATGGGATCGAAGATGCTTTATTCTGCCTGTTACATACCCCTACACAAAAACAATATAGCCATTTTCAACGGGCTAGGGTATAAAAGCAATTAATTAAAAACTTACTCAAATTTTTGCACCAGGCAAAACTACAGCTGATCAAAATGATGCAAAAAATGTATATTTAGAATGAGAAAGTAAATGTGGACAAACAATAGATACACACATGCTAGTTACAGACCAATACATGCGCTAAATTTGCATGTTGTGCTAATTACATTGAAAATTCCCATTACTGTTGCAGATATACACTTTTTTTGTGTTTCCCAATCTCTTATCAGCCAATGCAATGGCTTTGGGATCAAATCCGATTAAGGCACTTACCTAGTGGGATGACGTGCATCGAAACCGGAACGCTCCAAGGTCTCATCATCACTGGGGAACAGTTCTTTACCGCAATCGGGAAAGTCCCTTTTGAAAAGAAAGAATTGCATTTTGACACGAGCGCTGCTCGTAAAGGGTACCAAATGCTTGAAGAACTTCTTCCAAAATGGATAATCCAAATACTTATTGGACTTTGTTAACTTGTGATCGCATTGGTTTAGCTCGGGCAGATTTGCTGAGGCAGCTTCAGTTGAAGATGCCGCTAATATTTATTGCAAGTAAAAAAATATGTTACCTATATATATTAAATATATTTTACTTGACAGCTGACCTACCTATCACAACACTAATAGCGCCCATAGCTATAAATATTATCGGTACCAAGTGCATGATTGTATCTTTTTTTCTTCCAATCCCTCGAGCAGTTATAGAATTTATGCGTAAGCTCGCGTTCGTACGTTGCCCCAAAGATCGCGTTTGCCTCATACACATACACACTCAGTCAGACGCCAATTTAACAGCTCCGTACCGCTCAATGGTGCGTGCTCAACTAACGACTGACTGGCTGATCAGTTCCGAGCGCTCAAATTTGCACTTCCAACTAGAGATGGGTGCGGGTGCCTCATTTTTGAACCGGGGATTAGCACGAAGCAGTGTCCAAAAGTTATACAACACTTTATATGTATTTTTTTCGAATACTATTATTCAAACTCTGGATCTTCAAAATAACTTATTGTAATTTTTCAAGGCGCGATCAAATAGATGGATGCCATAAGGCTTTCTTTCCTTTTAATTGTATATATTGAAAGTTGCTTTTTCAGGTAATGTCATGCCTTTCTTTTACGTGCACGAACACAACCCGAACACAAAACCTCCTGTTTCGTGATTCATGTGTCACAAAATAAACACGGCCCGCTTCCATCTCTATTCCAAGCAGATATTCTTCAAGTGGCGACTTCGTGTCTAAACTCTCTCCCTCATATCTAGGGATAAGAGACGACGCATGAAAAGAGCGAGCGAGCGCCGGCTATTAAAATACGGCGTTGATTATTTAATTGACATCATAATAAACAACTGTTTAATAGAACTCATTTCTCTCCCGCCTATTATCGCTGAGTGTGGGTGGGAGTAAAGGGGGTTGAGAGCTCATTTTTTTGAATACTAATTAAATACATGTACTTATCTTGTAGTTGAACTTGAAACTCGTTAATAAATCAGCGATAGATTGCCCTGGCGTGAGGGTTTGTTTTGTCGATTGAAGAAGATTCAGGGCATCTCCCAACTAGAGTTCTATTGTTGGGTATTCACCTTATACGAGCTGGGCTTAACGAAGCGGAAGATCAGACGAAGATAAGAATCGTTTCCTTAAGTAGACATATTAATGTGCATATGTATATATTTCAAGAGGGAAGGCGGCTACAACTATTCAGATTTATAGATTGAATCAGTATAGAATTAATTTTGAATATTTTTCAGGCTCAAAACTCTTCAACCTTAACAATGCGAACTATTTTCACATTTCCCAGTCGATACTAAATGATTTTATATGAGTTTCACTTGCATACCCTTTAATATATTCTTAACATGAATTTATCTGATTAGCTTTAAGTAATTACGGCTGTACGACCATAAATTGAAAAGTTTGACAACTTTTTCCATTTGTACGCTCGAGGGTAACAAATAAGTCAAAAACTCGTCGCAGCGCTCTGTTATCGACTAATTGCTTAGCGCAAATCAAATTTGTAGCACACCTTATTATGGAGACTAAGGCGAATAATTTATTTATGAGAGACCAAATGAGGCGACAAATTTCAGGCACTTAGCAAGTCAATCGCTCAGGCAGCCTGAGAAATGCGGCCAGGACGAGCTGCAAACTGGCGGGCGTGGCAAGTTTTCAGCACTTTGGTCACGGACACATAAATGGCACACACCTGGCGAACGTGAGGCGGCATTTCAATTATGCAAATTTCGTGAGGCTCGTTGATTAGAAAATCCGCAAAAACCCTTAAGCGTCGGCATGGGACCTGGGACCATGAGGACCTCTAGCTCCGACACTTTCTCAACCTTCGGGCGTCAATCAATATGCCAAGAACGGGCTAGTTTGATGTTGGTTGTGGGCGCCAACCACGCCCACGCTAATTAATTGGCAAAACCACCAATTAGACTACACAAATTAATTGGCAGGCCCACGGCAGCCTATGCGTTGTGCTCTTTTGCTTCAGCTTGCTCAAAGGACACTTATTGAGCATTTCGAATCCTCGGCACCCAACTGGAAGTCCCTCTTGAAACCTCTCTTTGCGAATTAAAATATTTGGTTTGTACCCAAAAATTTACTGCACTTTTGCGCATTTTACTCTTAACTTTGTTCGCTTGAGTGTCACCAAACTTTTTGCGCAGTTCCTTTGTGCCACTGACAAGGACGCAAGGGGACGGCAGCACGACGGCGGGAATTAACTGGGAAAACTGCCACTCCAGGCAGCCAACAGCTTTGGGGCTTACTTACCCCCAAAAGTCGTTTGTCATTAAAGTCGTTTGTCATTAAAGCATTCTCTGTTTACCACGTGACCTGTTTGGGGTCGCAGATAAAGTAGAGATTAAAGCTACAGACCCATTTACACAGGTAACCATGTTTCGCAAAATCTCTTTTATTTCACCTTACATCGTTAATTGCCTTAGAGCTGAGGCTAAACCAAGCTATCTATTAATAAAATAATATATTCCCGTGGTAGACAACCCACATATTCTAAAGTGCCAAATTAAAATGATCTATTTACAAAAAATTCACAATATTAAAATTATAATTTATTTTTTCCTTAATTATACGTTTGTATTTGCTATACCACAAGAAGAGTTCTCTAGTCGGCAATGCCCGACAAATAGATACAATACCTTTTTATCTTCATCCATACCGACTATTTTCAGAGGAAACAATTAACAGTAAGGGTGTCGAGAATGTTCGACTAGGGGATACCCTGAACCTTCCTTTATCATTAATATAAAAAAAACCTATAAAATAAAAGGTACTTGAATTGCATATAGTATTCTAGAAGCTATATACCTTTGGAAACGGGCCAAGTTCTTGTTTATTGGAAAGCAAACTCGCGGTATGAGGGAGACAAAGTATCAATGTATCAAAATATCAAGTCTTTTAGGAACCTATAGGTTCTGAGATAGACGCGTTTATATATACGGACGGACAGAAACATGGCTAAATCGACTTGACTATTGATATGACCAAATGTATATACACTTTATGGGGTTGGAGATGTTTCCCTCTGCCTGTTACATATACTTGCACAGTACCATTATGCCCTTTTTTACAATAGGAAAAGCATTGCTGAACAACTTCGGCATTTATAGTCTGATCTTTATGAAAGTTTCAGGGAAAAGTAAGTTTTTTTTTAAGAACCAGGTTCAACCCCAATCTTTTACCTCTGCAATTTATGAAAAGCTACCAAAATGTTTTATTAGTGTTTGCATATTTTTATTTGGGCTATTATTTGTTTAGTTTCAAACTCATGTTAAAAATCGGTTTATAAATGCATTAAAGAGGACTTTCACACTTTTCCGAAATATAACCCTAATGCAAGTCGAACGTTGTATATGCGTAACTTTAAGTTAAAGAAAACTTCACATTATACAATTGATAGCTTTTCAAAGTTGTTTTCTAGGATTTTTTCGAGACGAATTTCTCACTTTTGAGAAATTTATAAATAATTAACCTGAACATAACATATTTTGCAATAAAACTTATTCAAGGATCCTAAGATCCATAATTATGAATGAATACAGATACATGGCACACTCACACATATCTACCTTGCAGCCTTCATTGAAAATAAAATAAATTATTATAATATTATTAAGAAATGTTTTTAAAATTCATACAATATCCAGATCGTAGCCACACCAAGCTCAAAACCGCTCCTAACCATCTTGCTGGCCGCTTTTTCTTTTGCAGTTTTGGTCAACGTTTAAACTTTTTTGGAACCGCCCAATGGGCTGCAGGCCTCTACGCCAAAGTTACGCATTGAACCGAAAACTGTAAATCCGTAACTAACATTTTTAAGCATAACAAAGTGCGACGGGATTTTGCGAATAAATCTTAAGGGCGCTTTTTGGTTTAGTCAGCCGTTGCACTCGGCGCTTATTATAAACTTCGTTGGCGAAGGGGTAGGTAGGCCAGACGTTTGGTCCTTGTATTTTCCGGTTACGGTGGGCCAACGATGACTTCAACTTTTCTTATTGACTTAATGCAGTTGGCAAGTGCACAGTAGAAGTGTTGGCTGTAGATTTCAGGGCAGAACCGTGTGCTAACTTGGTGCAAAGAAAAAGACACGAAAACTTTTGACATTGTCAAGGGAATAGCCTGCTCACAAATAAGTTGCACAATTAATGTTGCGATTAGCAAAACAAAAACACAAGTTAGAGTGTTCTATTCTTGCACGACTAAGAGTTCCCTTGAAGAGTTGACCGATCTTCTGTGACAATAGATCTACCTTTCTTCTTGACAAGCATCCGCAAAGCACGCATATATATAAATTACGTGGTTTAAAAAAGGTGCATTGACTGGAATAACTTAACACAGAAGCCATCGAGCTCCAACCAGTTGTAGCTTCATAAGGCTACTGCTTTGCAGGTTTCTGTCAAATTTGTGTGCAAATGCCAGAAGCATTTGAGTCAATCAGTTTAATACTCATTAAATCATTATCCGCATACATAACTTTGATTTACAACTCTCTATTTGAATTCTAATAAAAACTAACTTAACACGTCTTAAAGTTATATCGAAAATTTTAGTTAATTTTTTTTAAATTTCATAGTTCTTTTCGCTGGTGGAGATGTGGAAATGGACATTGACATGCCATTGAGTGGTAAACTGGCAATTGTTGCAGCCACAGCCGGTACATTCTTTGCCCTGGGTGCCTACTATCAGCACCAGCATGTGATCCGTAATATTAAGAAACTGGAACAGCAAAATCCACATGCCTATTTTATTCGCCGAAAGCTCTACGCACTGGTAAGATGTCCTCTAGCCTGTTTGTACGATAGCACCCTGCTGAACACAGGTGTACACCCATTTCAGTTGGATATCTTCAGTGCGAGAGCGATTAGTGAATGCTATGAAGAGATCGCAGACAACGAGTCGCACAAGATGGGCGCCGTTATGAAGTACGGGTTCCCGAGCATGAACGAAATAAACCTAAATGAGACCTTTAACTTTGTGACCTCGTTCGACCGCCGTAACTCGGCCATTCAGTGGATGTGCGAACGAGTTGACCAATCCAGCTATACAAATGACACGGCACAAGAGTATCAAAGCCTCTCAGTGCGCCGTAGGCCATTTGGGACGCTCCCAAGCATCTATCAGCAGTCGGAGGCTGCGCGTGTTTTCTTTATGTCCAACATAAAACCGTTTTTGGGTCGGGGATTTAATGCCGGCGTGTGGGATCGACTGCTGCACTATGTGCATGATATGGCCCAAAATCATGGCATAGTATTTGTGTACACTGGATCCATTTACCTGCCACGGGAAATGAAGAGCAACAACTGGTACCTGGAATTTCAGCCAGAGGACAATACGATTGTCGCCATACCGACGCATTTCTTTAAGATTATCATCATCGATCCGAAGCAAATCGACAGCACGCCCTATGCGGAAGCTTATGTGGTCCCCAACGTAGCCATCAACGACAACACTGAGATAAGCAGTCTGCTTTGCGATGTGCGCGACATCGAGAACGCGACGGGATTGAAATTCTTTGAGGGTCTCGATCGCAACTTTGTCAATACCCAAGTGCCTTCTCCTCAAGGACAGGAAAGTTCTATAACTCAAATAAGTAATTAGCTGTAATAATTGTTAAAGCTCTTTAGTTAAGTAGCTGTTAACATTGGCTGAACGCGATATCAATTGTGTTCCCAATTTAAGAATTTTTCTTGAGCTACCAAAATTCCACAACTATTGTTACATACACTTCTAATTATATATTTCATCATTTTCGTTAGTCCATTTATCTATTACTTAAACTAAGACTTCAAAAATGATGTCATATTTTGGATAAATAAATATTTCAGATTGAAATCCTAAAAAATAAAACAAAATGTTTGTTCTTCTCATTGCTTCCCATTTGAACCCTTTTCTATAGAACTTCATGCATATGTGCTTAGAGTATCTCCATGTCGGGCACTCCCGTCTGGAGAACTGATTGGGTATCAACGCAAACAGTAAGAGCTCGATATTTGTGTTGTAATTACCTTGCTAATAATCAATACCTTTTAATCAACTCAAAAAAAAGTTTGGTTAAATATCTATATCAAAAGCCCCTGGAAATCGCAAAGGAATTCACTTCGTTAAATGCATTTAAAACGACTCCCAAGTTTGAAACTTACATGAAAACCACAGCTGACCCTGTAATAATATTCTAATATTTATATATTTTCTTTTAAGTAAATTTTGAAGCTCGTTGTTCTTACAGTTTCTTTTTTATGAGCCGGCCCTGGCACTTGCTGCTGGTCGTGGCAATTGGATTTGCCTCGGCGATTGGATGCTTCGTGGCTGGCGTTTACTTTCAGCATAACCATGCGACTCGACTGCTCCAAGAGCTCATGCAGCAAGATCCCTATGCCTACTATATCAGCCCAAAGCTCTTCGGTGTGGTAAGCCAGCAGCCTGCACCTTGCCAGCATCTTGGATCACCCAAAGGCAATTAAAAATCTGTTTCCCAGTTTTGCTTCTTCAGCTCTGCGAGTGACCCCACACACCGCGTGCAGCGTATCATGAAGTACGGTTTTCCGGGCTTGGATGATGTGCGGCTATATAGCGACTTTGTACTTTCCTACGATCGGCGCAATCGCGTGGCACATTGGGTATGCGAACACTTGCAGAAGTCGAATCTACGGGGTGCGCGGCACGTGATTCGCGCTCGCGCCACCTATCGGCCAGATCTGAGTGTGCCCTCGACTTTTCGATCGTCGCTCGCCGACTATAGACACTCTGGCTTTGATCGCGGTCATCTGGCAGCCGCTGGAAATCATCGTGGCCAGCAAATAGATTGCAACGAAACCTTCTTGCTGACCAACATAGCGCCGCAGATTGGCCAGGGCTTTAATAGCGGTGCCTGGAACAAATTGGAGATCTATGTCAGGGAACTAGCCCATCATTTTGGTTCAGTATATGTGTGCACGGGCCCTCTGTTCAAGCCCCGTCCCCAGGGTAATGACAAATGGAGTGTGCAATACCAGATGATCGGCTCCAGTATGGTGGCGGTACCCACTCACTTTTTCAAAGTGATCATGGTGGAGTCCAAGCTTCCATTGGGCAAGCCCTATATGGAGGCTTATGTGCTGCCCAATTCACGCATACCAGAGGAACTGACAATCCGCGAGTTTCTCTGCGACATACGGGAGATCGAGCACATTGCTGGTCTTAATTTCTTTCAGGGCATACGTAGAAGTGCAATATTCGGCAGCAACTATCCAAGCCAGTCGCAAGTATTTCGTGATTTTGCATAATTGGCTGGCTCTATCTTGAGGATTAAAAGCAAAAATAAGCAAATTAAGTTCCAGGAAAAGAAGTTTAGTATCATTTGTTTATAAAGCTAATATAGTCGGTCACAATAAATTGTTAAACTTTGACTCAATTACCGAATTGATGCCCTTCAGTCTTGGTAAATCCAAACTGTTTTAAATGGAAGGTAATCCCTTTCTATAGAAAATATTGAACTCGCCAAGACTAAATTGAATTCTTGCTGTGTGCCATTGTTGGCTTAAATTGAGATCGCCGTATTGTTATCGTCATTCTCCGGTAGATTTCTAAGAGCCATCGTTCAATATACGATTAAGAATAGATTAAAATTCTTGGTATGACTCTGTTTTTTTGGGAGCAAACATGCGATCCTTATGCTGGATTTCAAAGCGAATAATTGAGTTAATAACGGGGGCAGATGTCCAGATGCACATATTGAAATAATTTACACCCAACACGAATGTTACCACTGCAAAAATCTTATCAGATCCCAGATCGGTATAGTCATAGTTTCAAATAAAAGAACTCTACTACCTTGTAGACAGCTGATGTACAAATATAATTATTTTTGGCAACTAGTAATATTTTCACACAGTAGGTCATTTTTTAAAAACTTTGTCTTTTCGTTTGTAGAGAAAATCTGAAAAAGGATTAAAACTAAATTAAAAGTAACTAGGCTGCATTAATATATATATAGATAGTTTTTTAAGAGTTGCGACGCATCATAATGTCGGTCACAGAGGCCGGCGCCCAACAATGTGCGCTCTACGCGCTGGCGGGTTTGACGGGATTTGTATTCGGTGCCTACTTCCAACAAGAAAGTTCAATTCGTCATCTGTTTGGCATGATAAGGAGAGACCCTTATGTGTTTCACTATCGCCGAAAGCTTTACCCACTCGTAAGTATATGGTGAAAGTTGTAACATTTACCAACTACCTCCCTCGCCGTTCAGCTGTCTACTTTTAGGACAGATCATGAAGCGAGGCTGTGGAATCTCTCGCCGTCTCTGGCAGACAGAATACGCCACCGTTTTTTCTTTTCACTGCTTGATATACTTGGCAATATATTTTTGGACAAGAGGCCAATGGCGTGTACGCCAGATTTGTTAGATCTGATCAAGTTTGGTCTACCCAGTATTGAGAATCTATATGTGCACAAGGACTACGTTGTATCGCAGGACTTGAGCACCAATTCTCCGAAATGGATGTGCGAGCATTTGAAAGGCAACTATAAGAAGCTTACCACCGATGCAGACGGCGATGCACTGCATCTCCGCTACAATGATGTATATGTTCTGAGCTGCGGCGGCACGAGAGTTTGTAAGGCCTTCAAGCGGGCAATTTGGCGTAAGCTGGAACAGCATGTGTCCCAAATGACGGAAAAGTTCGGCTCGGTGTACGTGTACACAGGACCCATGTATTTGCCATCTTGCCGCCCCACCGAGGATTGGACTTTAGAATATCAAATCGTTGACTGGATTCCGCTCCCCATGCCTTCCCACTACTTCAAGGTGCTCATCATTGACCCACAGCTGCCGGAATATACTCCGTACATGGAGGGCTACATAATAGACAATAAACAGAATGCTTCAAGTAGCAGCACCGAATTGACCGATTATCTCTGTGACATTGCGGAGATTGAGCGGCATACTGGGCTTCGCTTTTTCGAGGGCGTTCAGTCAACTGTGCGTTTCGAGAAAAAAAAATACAGAATCGATTCTCAAAGTTATCAACATCTACGTCACCCTTTTCGCCCCATACGTGAACCTTCCATTCCCCTAGTCCAATCTTAAATAAAAATATCGATGCAAATTAAGCTGTCATTTTAACCATTTGTTTCCGACCATACCTTCTGAATTACAGTATTTTGCAAGTTAAATTCAAAATTAAAAACGATTGTTATTGTCCATTTACGATCACTTCTCCGCCACATTCACTCCCCATAAATTTCTTAATGTAGTAAATGTGAGGTTGCGCTTTGTTTTAAAAAGAACACCTTTTTAATAGTAAAACCAAAATTAAAATAAAAACCATGAATGTATGTATTTTTTTTATTTACGAAGCACTTGAAGCATGTGAAGAATTAAAATGTAACTGCCACATTAAATGTGTTGCAATAACAGTGCACTGTTAATGCTATGTTATGTTGCCGGGTTTCGATATTATTGGAGACTGGCTATCGATACTAGCCTCATTCATTTTATGTGACGGATGAATGTTTTTTATCTATGACAGCTTATAAATAATTCCTGTTCTGTGACCTGACTTTTTGGTAACAAATATAAGAATCTTAGGTTCATAATGAGTATATATATAAAATACGCAACAGCCAATTTTGATGTTAATTTCGTTGCCAATCAACAGACTCTTTAATACGATTGTATTTTTATCAGTTGAAGCATTTGATTTAAAAAAAAAAATATCGCCAAGCAAATCGAAATCAACAACAGTGCTCATCAGTTGACTGTTATCGATATAAGTCGCACAGGCGACAACTTTACGTGGCAAACTGTCAAATGCAACCAATAGGCAGCAGAAAAAAAATCGAATTAGCGAACTGACGTGGAAGTTCGTTTTGCTTGGAATTTGTGTTAAAAACTGCGTTACCTGTGCATCCATTCCCAGCGAAAGCTGCAAATAATTGCACAACAGTCACTAGCCAACGCATCTTAGCCGAATTTCGACGCAGCAAGGTCTGAAATCGTTTGAATTCGTGGGAACGGGAACGCGAACTTTGAGCTGCAATTTGTGTTTTGTGCGTGAAAGTTGCTGCTTCATTTTTATGTGCTTATTTTGAGACGCTGCTCGCAGGCCACTTTAAGCTATGAATCCGAATATGTATGGCCCACCGCCTACACAATTCCAACCACAATATGCAGCTCCGCCGCCGATTAGTGGCCCACGGCCACCGACGGGTTGGCCACAACAACAACAACAGCAGCAGCAGCCGCCGCCGCCGCCAGCGCAACAGCAGCAGCAACAACAACAGCAGCCACAGCAGCAGCAGCAGCAACAACAGCAGCCACAGCAGCAGCAACAACAACAGCAGCCACAGCAACAACAACAATATGGCGCTGCGGTGACGTCCGCTCAGCAGCCCTATGTGAATGGCAACTACCAGCAGGTGAGCTTCTGAGCCTGATTTTTAACCAACATCATCGAGATCCAATTCAGCATAAAAGAGAGAACATGTTATAACTTCCGAAAAGCGAATCGCTTATTCGTTGGTGCCACAAAGCGTATTCAACTTTTGTGTGTGATAGTAACACTTTTAAATCGTTCTTGAGCCTCTGGCTGTAAAGAGGTCAGCAAGCATTTCATAATGGAAGCTGCCTGATAAGAGTCCACGCATAATTGAATCGATTTGTACTGTATTGCATGTGCTTATGAATAACTCAAACTACTACTTTCTATCTCCCTCTTTTTTTTCGTAGTTGGCCACGTCGATGAGCGGCTTGAGTGTGAGTGGTAATCCCCTGAAGCCTGCACAGCCGTCGCTTCCTATGCCCTCGGTTGGAGTTGGAGCTGCTGCACCACCGGGTTCATACAATCAGTTTAACTCGAACGCGCCGCCAACGTCGCAGCCATTGCCCCCGGCCGGGTCAGGCTTAAGCTTCAACAATAACAACAATGCTTACGCGGCAGCCTATGCAAATGGCTCAACAGCTCCATCTCCGGCACCTCCAGTGTCTGCAGCTGGAGGAGCAGCAGCGCCACCGCCCTCGCTATATCCGCCCACATCAGCGGCGCCTACTTCTGTTCCGCCTACATTGGCACCTGCACCTATGCCGCAAAGCGTGCCCAGCGGCATTAACCAGATGACACTCAACAGCGCAAATTTGGCGGGCTTGCCACACATGCCACCACCAAAACCAGCTGGACAACAGCTACCACCAACATCCATGGCTGCTGCGCAGCCGCCACCACCAGCAGCGCAGTCAGCACCAGGAGCTTATGTACGATCTGGTCAACCGCTGCAGCCACCCGGAAGCGCTGCTCCAGGCACGTTCGCGCAATCTGGCATGCCACCTCAGCCGGCAGCGGCTGGGGGCCCATACGGAGCACCACCGCCTGGCAACTATCCAGGCGGTTACGCCGGGCAACCAAATCCGGCTTTCCAAGGCGGGCCCCCGCTACCGGGTCAGCAGCCAGCACCGCCGCAGCCTCAACAATTTGGCGCAGCTCCGCCTCCAGTAGTCGGCTTTCCGCCACAACCAGGACAACAGTTGCAACAGCCGTCCATGCCTGGCTATCCGCCTCAGCCAATGCCCGGCTATCCACCCCAGCCTGGACAGCAGCCACAACAGCCCATGCCCGGCTATCCGCCCCAGCCTGGCACCTATCCGGGACAACCAGGACCCGGTCGTCCTGGCTACAATGTAAGTACCTGTAACCAGCAAAAGGAAATGATACCTTGACCATATGCTATTGCCGCAATAACATTTTCTGCTCTTTGTAGCAACCACCCATGCCGGGCGCTGGCAATATGTACCAACAGGCACCGCCGCGTCGCCTAGATCCCGATCAAATGCCAAATCCCATACAGGTGATGATTGAAAATCAGCAAGCAGCTGGTGGTCCATTTCTGACCAATCAGCCTGGCCTATTGCCGCCGCTGGTGACCACGAAGTTTGTGGTGCACGATCAGGGCAACTCCTCGCCGCGCTTTATTCGCTCCTCTCTCTACTGCATACCCAATACGGGCGATATGCTAAAGACGACGGCACTGCCCCTAACGCTCAACATTTCACCGCTGGCGCGCATTGGCCAGGGTGAAATGGAGCCGCCAATAGTGAATTTTGGTGACATGGGTCCCATACGGTGCAATCGTTGCAAGGCCTACATGTCGCCCAATATGCAGTTCGTGGATGCGGGTCGACGTTTCCAATGCCTCATGTGCAAGGTCACAACGGAAGGTAAAGATAGGAAAAATTGGCCACACCGGATATAAAATTGAGTTTATTTTTAATTATTTTTTCCCATAGTGCATCCCGACTACTATCAGCACTTGGACCACACCGGGCAGCGTGTGGATAAGCATGAGCGACCGGAACTGCTCCTGGGTACTTACGAGTTTCTAGCTACCAAGGATTACTGTCGCGTAAGTTTAACGAATTCATTTATTCCCAGCTGTTATCTAAATAGTTTTTTTATTCTATAGAACAATACGGCTCCTGAGGTGCCGGCGTTTATCTTCATCATAGACGTCTCGTATAATACGATCAAATCTGGCTTGGTGCATTTGCTGTGCTCGCAAATAAAGCACATACTCAAACATTTGCCTGTGGACCAGGGTCAGGACAAGTCGAAGGTGCGCGTCGGCTTCATAACCTACAACAGCACTGTGCATTTCTACAATATCAAGAGCAGCTTGGCGCAACCACAGATGATGGTTGTGGGCGATGTGCAGGAAATGTTTATGCCCCTACTAGATGGTTTCCTTTGCCATCCAGAGGAATCGGCGGCCGTGATCGATGCGCTAATGGAGGAAATACCGCGCATGTTTGTAGACACGAAGGAAACAGAAACTATACTATATCCGGCTATACAGGCTGGTCTAGAAGCCCTGAAGGCGTCCAATGCCTCTGGCAAGCTATTGGTATTCAACTCAACGCTGCCCATCGCCGAGGCGCCTGGCAAGCTCAAGAACCGTGATGATCGCAAACTGCTTGGCACAGACAAGGAGAAGACTGTTCTGACACCGCAAACGACTGCGTACAATCAGCTTGGACAGGAATGTGTGCAGCAAGGCTGTTCCGTTGATCTGTTTGTGTTCAATAACGCCTACATTGACATTGCCACCATTGGCCAAGTGTCGCGTCTGACGGGTGGTGAGGTTTATAAGTACACATATTTTCAAGCGGAACTCGATGGCAAACGTCTTATTGAGGACATCATTAAAAACGTATCACGTCCGATTGCTTTTGATGCGGTGATGCGCGTTCGTACCTCTGCGGGCATTAGACCCACTGAGTTCTTTGGCCACTTCTACATGACCAACACCACCGATGTGGAACTGGCAAGCATTGGTAAGTTGTGAGCTTGTGAGTCTGTCATTGTTAATCGCATATTCTATTAAACTTTTTTTCACAGATGCAACCAAGTCGGTGAGCATTGAGATCAAGCATGATGATAAGCTGCCGCCGGAAGAGAACGTCTATATACAGGTGGCGCTATTGTATACATCGTGCAGTGGCCAGCGACGTCTGCGCATATTGAATTTGGCTCTGCGCGTAACCGTTACCATAGCAGATGTGTTCAAGAGCTGCGACTTGGACGCCATGATGCTCTTCTTTGCGAAGCAAGCGTGCTTTAAGCTGATGGAGCACTCGCCAAAGCAGGTCAAGGACAATCTCATACAGCGATCGGCGCAGATTTTGGCCTGCTATCGCAAGCACTGCACATCTCCGACATCAGCTGGCCAACTGATACTGCCTGAGTGCCTCAAACTATTGCCATTGTACTCGTCGTGTTTGCTGAAGAACGATGCCGTCTCTGGTGGCTCTGATATGACCCTGGATGATCGATCCTATGTCATACAATTTGTGCTGGCCATGGATCTGAATATGTCCGTCAACTATTTATATCCACGCTTCATTCCCATACACAATGTGGACCCTGATGAGACGTCGCTACCTACGCCAGTGCGCTGCACACATGAAAAGATCACCGAGGACGGTGCTTACATACTGGAGAACGGTGTGCATCTCTTCATCTGGCTGGGCCAGTCCTTGTCGCCCACATTTGTGCAATCTGTTTTCGGAGTCCAATGCACGCAGCAGGTGAATGCCGAACGTTTCGCTATCACCGCCGATACGCCGCTGGCACGACGCATTACCGATATCATCGATCAGATTATGGAGGAGCGTACTCGCTACATGCGGGTAAGTTTAGAGAAAATCTAAAGTAATACTTCACAAATATATTGACCAACCTATAATAATTGCAGGTCACATGTGTGCGACAGAACGATAAGCTGGAGAGCGTATTTCGACATTTTCTTATCGAGGATCGCGGCACAGATGGCTCTGCTAGCTATGTGGATTTCCTGTGCCACATGCACAAGGAGATCAAGGACCTGTTAAGTTAGCACGTAGGCAACACGTACAAATCGCCGGCTGCCAGCAGCTTTGCAACTGACGAGCGCTGGTCCAGGAGCTATTCGCAGAATCGGGCGCGCATGCGTCGCCTCTCACTGAGCAGTCGTCGGTTTAAATGAGCGTGTTGACATATTTATAGCATAAAGAGCAGATAAATCTTCAATTATACATACATATATACATATATATAAACATATATCTGCGACTACATTTCGCGTGTTACAAATCTTCCATTAACTTTTATTAAACTTTCCACATTTTGCATGTTCTCTTTTCTGTCAATCTAAAGTATTCAATATATGTGTGTATTTCTGCGCTATGAACATTTGTTAAACGAGCAACTGCAATTAGACAAATTATTTTTCTGTTTTTTTCTTTTCATTTTCCTTTCATATTTCGCGCATATTTTTAATTAAATTAAAAATGTCAGTTACATTAAAAATTCCTCCAAGTTAAAAACCATACCTTCACGGCAAGCCTGATGCGATAATTATGTAGATTGTGAACACTGCATAGAAAGCAAATATATTTACCTGTAACAGCACATACATTTACGATTTATATAAAAATGTTTCTCGAAGGGAAACAAATGATTTCAAAAACTGTTTCATGTGTTTAAAACTTGTATGCAATATTTTGTTTTCTGTCTTTAATGTAATTTGTGTATCGTAATTCAGATGATCATTATTATCTATAAATACCTATAAATGTTTCGTGTGAGAATTATTTTAATTTTACTTGGTATTTGCGAACCCCTTTCCCCAGGACCCCCAAAACAAACCAACTGTGCAAAAGATATATTGAAAATGAAATAAAAATCTTTATTTAAACAAATTTTTATCGTTTATGTCAATTTTTCGTTTACAAACATGCTTAAAAATCTATAAACATTCTGCAATACTTGAACACAGAAGTGTAAATGTGTTAATAAAATTATTTCAAAAATTAAGATCAAGAAGATAAGGCTTGCGCAATTTATATTCCTTTAAAGATTAAATTATTAAAAGCGCGATGAAATGCACTTCAAACTTGCTCAAAACAACCCATTATATCACTTAGTTTCGTGAAAAATTGTCCAAGTTATTTTATCGAACATTGTCTTTATGTGTATTTAATATCTGATATCACGTAGAAAACACTTTTACTTATACTTTTACTGTCTTCAAACTTTGCACAGCTCAATTTATCATATTATGAAATGTGGATCGGTAAAAGCATGGATCATTATTTAAAAATTTTATTTAATATTTTTGTAAACGAAAGTAAACAAAAATCAAATCATTTTTAAATCAATAAACATCAACTCCAAAAAATAACATAACCGAGTCCCAATTAAGTTTTGCTTTAAAAATTTATTGTTTTTTGATACAAAAGTTTTGACGGAGAACCAACACTATGACAGAGTAAAGAACTTGGTTTCTAACCATTTTGTTAGCCTTATTTGATAGATGCCAATTTTGGGTAGAGATCAAATTTAACGAGCAATTTGTATGAACAAAAATTAATTGCTAAATGAAATTGCTTCATTAAAATTTTTGACACATGACAAGCCTAGGTTGAAACAAGTTCTGGGATTATATTGTAGAAAAATAGGTTCACGAACAGAATCTCGAGGCAGCGAATCAAGCCACAATTCTCATGCTGAAATTTGCTTGAAAGTCTTATGTTCTAGACAGTTAAGATAGGATTAACTTGGTCCTACGTAGTTAATAAAAGATACCTCTAATAGAAGGTTAAATATATATAGGTATTTATTTTATTTTAGGCCATTAAATATCTAGAATTATTATTATTTGACGTGCACATTTTACATTTACATAAATTTGTAGATTGTTTTTTCATTCGTTTTGTATTTTTAGAAAAGTTTTCGATTTTAATGTTCCCGAAACTCGTAACAATTAATTAAACATTGCCTATGATGCCCACTCTCTCCCTTTCTCAAAATCACTGTTTCTGCGCGTGTATGTGTGTGTGTGTGTAGGTAAATAGTTTATACAAATTACAAATGAAGAACTTTTTTTTTTTAATTTTAACTGAATTGGAACATAGGTTAACACACATTTTGCAGGTTTATAAACAAATGTTTGTTGTTGCATCAGAATTTGCGCTTACAATTAGTGTTAAGTTTATATAATTACAAAAAAAACCTGTCGCAGCTCCAAATGTTTAGTTTTTTTTTTTTTAATTTATCTTTTTCTTTTTGCAGCTTACAACTTAGTTACTATTATAATTTTTAAGCAACGACGACTCTGATGAAATTTTGATATAATGTTTATTCGCATGCCGAAATAGTTTCAAAATTACACAGAACACAATTTATGGAATAATACGGCATACAATTGTTTATAAAATTCAACTATTAGCTAGCATTTCGTTTACATAAATTAATTGCGAAATGAAATAAAAACGAAATAAACGAATGATTTTTCATCAGCGATATGTATATACATATACATAGTTATATATATATATAGATGCTTCTATAGACTGCTCTTGCTTCGCACTGTCATTTTAAAGTTAGCTGAAGAAAACCCGAATAGGCCCGTTTCGCCAAGATATCAAGCAGCCAACATTTTAATGGGTATGTGTATGTGTAAAGTAGGTAAGTGTGTGTGTGTGTGTGTATGTGCAGCTAACTGTTGTGGTCGCCGGACTTGGGGAGGAGTGTGTAGTTAGGCAGTCGCCTTATTTCGTAAACGCCATAAACACAGCCCAAAGTATTTCATTCGCATTCGGCTTGGCCGCCTCCGTTTCAAAGTCGAGATCGAGCAGCTCGCGCACTCGCTTCATGGCCACCTCGTAGTCATCGTCGTTGAGTGGAGCAAACGCGTTCTCGATGACATCACTGGCATGCGCCAGAAAGATAAGTGCCAGCATTCGCTTGTCCATTCGCTGTGGATCGTTCACCCACTTCGAAAGTACCGAATCCTGAATCTGTAATACAAATACCAGTATGAGTGCATGTATTTGTGTTTTTGGGATGTAAGCCGACTTACCTTCTTGACCAGACGGCACTTGACCACATTGTCGCTGAGCGGATGTGTCGTCATGTCAAAGAGCAGAAAGTTTTGCTTTTCCGTTGTGAGCACACCTTTCTCCACGAGGTTCTTGGCCAGACGCTCGCGTACATTTTTTAGTTGGTATCGCAACTTCAATGGATTCCAAGTTTCGCCTGCAACAATCGAAGTTAAGCGAAAAGTTTGTATTTAGGCCTTGCAGCCAAAACACTCACCGCTCAGATATTCGATCCAACTTTGGACCGTCTCTGGCGGATCTGTTTCCTTAATGTGTTTCAGCGCCTCATCCAGCAGAACGTCGCCCGTCTGCTGATCCGATTTCAATATTAGTTTTCTGCAACAATGACAGATTAGTTTTGCTTAGCATGGAATACCCTTAGTCTGCTCCGCTTAGACACCTTGTGCATAGGCCACGTCGTCGCATGCCCGATTTCTCGATCATCACACGTCCGCGCAGGCCCAGCTCTATGAGGATGCAACCGCGCAAGCCGCTTGATATGCAATCATTCCAGAAGGATGTGTAACCCTGATAAGAACAATATAAATAAAAGGTTTAACATGTGAATTACAATTATAATGATTCAAGTGAAAGGTATTTATAAATATGGCCATATCACAATTCACTAAAGATGATGATTTTAAAGCCTAAATAACATCCTTATTTTCGAACATTGGTTAAATTGGAAAGCTCAAGAAGTAATCAAGACTTGTAAGATAAAACATGTTTATATCGAATGAATATCCACAGTGGAAAGTAGGCTACGTTGTCATGTGCCCCAAATTCTCCCGACTTTTTCAGCTGCCGATGATGGCAACTGTTTCATGTTTAAACAGTTGAATTTGTAACAAATAAATTGTTTTAGCTGAAATGAAATGTATTACGCAGCTTATAAGCGGCGGCTAACGAGCTACAGGAATGGAAAAGTAATTCGATTTGATATGATACATATATATATATATATATATATATATATGAATGAGTCACTGAGTGAGCGAGTGCCACAAGTTTGTCTTCTTTCTTCGTATCAGTTGTTCGGTTTTGGGAGAAGCTGAAACAATTTAGTTGTTGACATTTTGTGCGATAAGTACAGAAATATAAATAGGAAAGGGTGCGAACAGAAGGCAGCTACTACAACTTCCTCGAATAATTAGCTAAATGGAAAAATAGTGCTGATAAGAAGGCCATGGAACTAGCAGAAGAACGAATTCATTCCAGAGTTGAACAAAACGATCAGAGCAAAAAACTCAAAGCGACACGTTTGACTACCAAGGCGGCAACTGCTTGATGAGGGGGGGATGGGGGTGGTGTTGTGGGGTGGGGTGGGGTGTGTCGTGGGTCTGGAAGCAAAACACACTCACTCACACGCATAGAGTTAGATAAAGCACAAAGGCAAATAACATACAATGCGATTGCATGAGCGAAGGCAAAATGAGAATTATTTGCATGCCCTATACGGGCACGTATGGAATATGGAGCCATAGGCATCACCAAACATGTGCGAAATTTATGAGTATTACGTTATTATGCAAATCAAGAATGAATGAAAGACCTGCCAAAACTTGTTGAAATTATAGTCACAGCATCCAAGGGTGTGGAATTTGAGTTTTTAACTTTTAAGAGAGACCTTTTCTTTTCAAATAGTTGAATAAGGGCGAGAATGCTCGAAAGATCTTATTTACTTAAAGCATTTGGGCAATTGAAAACCTAATCAAAAGTTGTGATGTACACATGAATTTAATTTTCAATTATGCCACTTGGCAATGACAACTTTCACACTTGACACAAACACAAATGCAAATACGTTTTGCCACACTGTGAGGCGAGAGAAGATCAACGGCGAAGAAGACCAAAGCATATTTATGATAGCAGCACTGCTGCTAAACTCGTTCTCCGTCGTTTGTGTACACTGAAAACAGCCGCAGAGTTTGAGCTTTAAAGTTTATTGCACAATACCAACGAAAACAAAAGGTAATAGGTAATATGGTTAATACGTCAATGCCCCTTGAAGTCACCCAACATCGAACAATAAGCAGGCAACAAGGGTTAAGCTTTGCTGAGCAGCCAACAAATGCGAATAAGGGAAAGAGCGGAAAGTAGCCAAAACAGAAAACAATAACGGAAGCTACTTATTAAAATGTCGCGTTTCGGTTTGAAACTTTGCTGTGCCAGAGAGATAAAACTGAGAGCACATACATATGTACACACAAGTAATACTAATTAAAGATAAACGATAATTGGTAACAGGTATATTTAAGTATGCAACTGATAAGCCCTCTGCTTATCAATCAGAGCAGGCAGGCACGAACCTCTTTATCCTTGAGGCCAAGCAGCAGCACCTCCTCCATGAGCGTAAGTCGTGTCTCCTTTGAGTCGCCATCATCAATGTTATCCTCCTGATCCTTGTTGTTGTCGAGCGCGTCCTGATTGTCATCCGGTGTGTTCGCATTTAACCCACTAGCGCCACCGCCCTCGGCTCCGTTCTCGCGTGGCTTGACAGCGCGCCTAACCAAGCCGTCGCTGCGATTCATTGTGTTTATAATTCTTGGTGATTTTTTTTTTGTGTGTGTGGCACAATTGTTGACTAAGCTGCCACCTGCCTCCGCTTTGCTGATGTGTATTTGTGTCTGTGTGTGTATGTGTGTGTTTACGTGTGTGCGTCTGTGTTGTTACTTTGTATTATTATTGTTCTGCAAATGCTGCCGACTATTTTTTGTACTTTTGTCACACTTATTCCACTTGTTTTTTTTTTTTTTTTTGCACTAAGAGATGCACCACAATCTACGTCGCCTTCGTTGTTGTTTATCTACTTTGTTAAAACTCTACAATTTACGTTGACAATTTTTTCGAATTAATTAAAAGCAGATACTAAATATACAATTGCATATTTTTATATTATTTTGTATCTATTTAAATACTTGCGCATAATGAGCTTTATAATATATTTTTTGTGTCTTTTCTGTTTCTCCGACGTGACATTTTTCGTCTAGTGTTGATCAACGTCGCGCACGCTGAACTGAATCATAAGCCACGGTTGAAGTATTTGTTACACCACAATTGAAGCTGCATTTGTAAGTTAATAACATCAATACTAATTATGGGCACTTTTTTTAGGTCAACGTATACACTTCTGCTACAAAAGATGCATTTAACTAGTAGTGTAGATAGAATAACAGCTGTTGACTGGATTTGGGTGTTTATCAGCACTGCTGTTGCGCCGAATTGTGAATGACCAGTTTTAGGTGAATGTCAAAGAGCAAGACGATTGTGGGTGTATGGTTGCTAGAAAAATTTTGTTTGTGCAGTTGGTTTAAATAAAAACAAAAGAATAACCCGTTAGACATGTCTTACCTGGCCAGTTTTAATAATGAGAGTGCCAAACAAATACTTATGGACATAATACGTACAGTGAATCAGCCAGAGAACTCAAAAAAACTATCGGAAGCAAAAGCGTCGGCTGGCAAAGAAATGATTCTTATGATGCAGCATGTTTTCCCTCTGGTAATGCAGCTGCAGCTGGAGGTCATCAAGGTGCACGGCTTTCCAGGCAATCGTGAGGGTCTCGTTCAGTTCTCGCAGCTTATACGGGAAATGGAGCGTGACGACATGGAAATAGCACGCCTGCGCAGCCAGATACGAGCCATATACCTGCCACCAATCGCTATAAATACTACCAACGATATACTTATCTAAATATATATTAAGTTTACACTAGACACACTTGAGACTGCAATAGATTTAAGTAAACAATCTTTTGTAAATTGTATTTTGGTTTTGATGTACATAATTTTTACATAGGTTGAACTAACAAAGCTGCCATAGATCATGATTGGCATGATATTTAATCCAGTACAATTGATATGAAATAGCCGAATACAATCTTATTTTACCAATTATCTGAGAGTATGGTTTCAGCCTAAGTAGCATGGCATATCTATTAAATAAACAGGAAATAAAGTATTTATTTTATTCTGCTGCATTGGCTTAGAAAATATTGTGTTTTGTTCATACGCATGATGATATGTCCATAATTAAACAGCCAAATTGGCAGGCGATAAATTAAAGAAATTTCTTCAATACCTAAATGTAAATAACTTACAGACTACGCTTTTTAATAGTATATACACGTCAAGAAGGAAGTACGGAGCTGCCTATTCACAGTTTGTGTCCAATGAACTAAGAAAACATACATATTATATAAGGCGAGAGCTTAGCTTAGATTAACTTTGAGAATTAGGAGGCCAGAATCGATTCTAGCGGTTCACATCACCGTGTGAGCCATTGCTGGCCTGCACATTTCTATTTTGCAAGTCATCTACAGTTAGCTTGACTGGGTTGATATGGGTTGTTAAATCATTGCCATTGCCATTGAGCTTGTGCCCCAAATGGTGCAACTGTTCGGCAAAGTGCGCGTCCTCCACGCTCTCTACGTCATTCGTAATTGACAGGGACATAGGGGAGTGTGGGGTAAGCGGCGTACGTGGCGTATTTGCGGCACCCAGCTCCTCAATGGTTGAATCGCTTTGAGACGACGGCGAGCTGGAACGCGAACGCACCGGATATGCGTCATCCAACGGCAGCGCAAAGCCCTGTGTTATCAGCAGATCACCAATGTTCACCTCTGCGCCTTCAGTGGGATCGAATAGCTCCACACCGGGCAGAGGTGTGCCCTCTCTTGTGGCGGCGTTGACAGCACTTGTGACCTTCGGACGCTCCTTGTACGTTACAACACGAGCGATGAGCTTGCGCCAATGGGCAACTGTTTATTAAAATAAGGAGTTAAATTAATAAGAATATTAAATTTTGAATTCAACAATTACATACCCTCAGTGAATTCCTCGAATTTGGATATTGATGCCTTTTGCCAGGTATTCGGCTCATCTGTAATAGTTGACTTAACGTTTGCCAAGAAACATTCAACTGCTTGAAATCTAAAAGTTTTTAAACAGGCAGATAATGTAAAATCCATACATAATATAATATGGTATATTTGCTGACCTTAGTGTTAGGAAATCGGTGCGCAGCTCGCAAATATCCGCCGGCGAGATATATTCACTGTCACCATAGTCCACAAAGTACAAATCGATGACCATCTCATTCGGATTGTACTGATTAGGCATAATGTCCACAATCTCGGCGCGATACCATTTTTCATCGAACTTAAATACGGCGGCCACAATCTGACCCACATATGGAGTGGTAAGCTGATGCTTAGCACGATTCTCAGCACTGCTGTAGTAGCTGGTCATTTCCCTGACCATGTCGTCCAGCTTCTTGGACTGCGGTCCCACCAACTGCACCCAGAACTTTGTGGGCGAGGCAACGGCCGAGACGTACACCTCCATGGGCTTGTCATCGCCGCGGGCGGCCATCAGTTTGTCTCGAGGCGGCTGGGAGCTGAGCGATGTCTGCGATGAGTACATGCTGGAGGTAAGACTGTAGCTGGGGGAGCGGCGCGGCTCCCGATGCTGCTCCACCTCGTCGACAGCGATACGCAACTGTTCGTCCTCCTCGATCTGATCGTCCAGCAGCTTGCGGGCAATGTTCACCTGCTTCTGGTTGCCGACGATGCTGATCTTGGCCTTGCCATTGCGTCCATTCGGATCTACGCTGAGCTTGGCCAACGAGGCACGACTAATGTCCTGTATTATCTCGCCGCCACGGCCATTGATCTTGTTGGCCAGACGCTGCGGCACTTGCAGCTCCATTTTGACTATAGGCGCACGCTCAATCTCCCTGATAAGCATCACACGCGCCGCCTTGACCGCATCAGGCAAGCCGTTAATGTCGCAGAACTTGTGAGTGTTGTCCTTGTCGCTGTGGATAAATATTTTATATTACTAACGATATAGAGTTTATTCTTCGCATGGAAAGTGTCGTTCCTGTCTAACCGAAGGTTAAATATTTACCGTAATCTTATCTTTGCCCCAGTCTTTTCTTCAATTAGTTTAATGTTGGCGCCGCCGCGTCCAATTATCAACGGCACATGGTCATTGTCCACAACGATTTTCAGGCAGATTTCCTTCTGCTGTTGCTTCTGGCGCTGTTGTTGCCTTTCTTCATTTGCCCTTCGCCTGTTGTCCGTCTCCTCCTCCTCCTTGTCGTCATTGCGCGTCTTGAAGTAGGCATAGAGCATGGCGCTGCCCAGTGAACAGAGACCGAAGCCCAGCAGCAGTTTGTAGGTGGGCGTGCCGGCAAAAGGCGTATTGCGCAACATTCTGTATTTGTATGTATTTTTGTTTGATGGTTTGCGTGTCTGTTATTGTTCTACTCTTTCTTTTCGGGTTCGCTTGTTGGGCGCTGCAGCGTTGATGGCAGCTTACGTCAAACTACAAGCAGAGATCAATGTAAGGCAAGGTTTACGATAAATGTTAACGAAATATTGCATGCACACGGGCGGCCCTTCTGGTGATTTATTGGTACTGTGTTTACGGCTCAGTGAATCAATAAAAAAAAAAATAAGACGCGACAATGAGCTTCTCCCCCTTTAACAGCAAAGTGCTCAAGCACAGGCGCTGGTTTATTCGATGAAGCGTTCCATTTTAGACCCTCTATTGTCTGTTATATAATTCTCTTATCACTAACAATTCAACAAGATGTTAATGAAAATTTGCAAAACAAATGAAATTTTTAATAATTTTTGGCAGACAGATACACAAATGACAGCAGCAAAACAAATAGAATTGTGACGTTTCACATTTACACTACGCTACACAATTGTATCCCAAACTAACAGAAATAAATCATTCTATTTACAGGGCTACGATTTGTGTTACAAGACATCTCAAAACGTATATGACGAACTTTTAAAAGAATTTGATTGGCATTGCTCGAACTTTGTGTAGCACAATGCAAGAATAGGAATGTGATAGCCTAATTTCGACGCCTCATTGGATCACGTAGTTCTCACGGTGTACCGTATTTAAGGCACAATAAATCGAAACCTTACGTCTTGAATCATGTTTCGTTTGGAGTTTTTGAACTTGTCCTTCGACAAGTGGAACCAGCTCATGCGCTTTATCTGAGACTGGTTAAACAACTCGAACTGAGAGCTGCGTGTCCACCGGAAAAAATATGCTGAGGGCTTTTCATTTCATTTTTATCATGTGTCAATGATAAAAAAAATAACTTTAAATGCAATATTAATGCTTTTGCAAGCTGCTGACCTTGATATTGAATTTAAGTATTGATTTTAGTTTTGTGACGTGTAGTTTTTCTAAGTTCAACCGTGCGTTTTATTCGATTGCTTGGAATTCGTTTCGTTTCGTTTCAATTTAAGTAATGAGCTAACAATACAAATCGACGAATCGGCAAAGCGCAAAGCAGTTGCTTGACCGGCTCGCGACGCTCAATATAGATAACTGTTGCAATAATTTAAATTTTGCCTCAGCTGACGCCGTGCATTAAATGGCGTCAGCTGTTTGGCAATTCTCTCTCTCGCTCTCTCGGTCTTCCTCTTTCAATCGCGTGCTCTGGTTTATGCGAGCACACAAACACAAGCTGTCTGTTCTTTTCATTGTTTACTTTGCCGGCTCGTTTATGAGCAACAACTGGTCAACATAAATTTGATTTGGCTTAAGCAAGTAAGGATTGGGGAATGACAGAAGCAATTAAAAGCGTGCAACAAAAATATTGAGAGTGAGGGCGCATTTTGTCAGAGAGCTTTGAACGCAAAGTTTGTACGTATGTGAGCTGTGTGCGTTAAAAGCTAAATTTAGTTAAATGACATAATAAGCCTTTCGTTGAGTGTTTGCATTTTAAGTTAAGTTTAGTGCTCAATAAAAGGATGCTAACGGAAAAGTCAAACATTCGTGGCTGCTGCCTCAATTAAGCTGTTATGTACATAGCGACATATGCGTAATAAGATAAGTTATAAGAATATTAATTTTAGATAAGAGTTATTCCGATAGCATTCACCGAAAATCCATATATTTATTTAAATTTTTCAAGGGTCACGCGGTGATAATGCCGCAAAGCGAGTTGAAATTGTTGGCAATGTTTCAATTTTCGCAGTTCGCATTGTTGCTGAACGCTACGTGTTGCTAAAATAAAACTAATTCAAAAACAACAAATTGTCGACGTCATTTTCAGACATTTAAGTTAGCAAGGTATTTTATATTTGGAGAACATCAAGCGGTCTTTCTGGTCTATTATTAATATTCATATAAGCTTATAAGTATTTTCGCCTAGGCGCGTCCATGGGCAAAACTCGGCGTTATTAACATTTTCAATTCGCATGCTGCACTCACGATTTCAAATTCGAACTAAAACCAGCAAAACGTGAATCTGATAAGCTCCCGCACATACACAAACAAACATATCAATGAAACCGAAACCAAACAAGAACCAATAGTAAAAGTTCTGGAAGGGTATGCGTATAAAGCATGCGTTGATTGTAATATTTCTGATTGTCGCCAAGCTGCACGCACGCCTGCACTTCTTACTTGGACTTGTTTTATCACTTTGTGAAAAAATGGTGGTACAATTAATTTGGATAACGTGTAGATTGTATCACAATAGTATTTAACTGGAAGCACAACGTTTATATTTTAACAATAAATGTCTAATTAACACCAACTTTGATCTACTTATAAAAACGTGTGAAATGGAATTGTATCAGAATTCGGCATTTGTTCAATCGAACTAGACGTTGAACTGAATGAACCGAGTGATAATTGCTCATATATCTAGTTCATTTATCACAAAAACAAAAAACCATATGTTATTGAGAAACATTAACCTAAAAATTGACTATTTAAACTACAAGTAAATATTGCCGTTAACGGATTTTTTATTTTGGTAATGTAGCACAAAATAGCACATTAATAAAACTTTACAATTAGATATTTTAAAGTAAAGTAAGCAAATCCGTCGAGCTGAGTAAAATATATTTATCGATAAGCTAACCGATAGGTAAATAGTTTTTCATGCGAGTGTTGCAAACGTATGGAATTATTTAAATTTTAAAATTGGCGCCAATTGCTTTGGCTGTTTCGCTTCGTTATGTATTTGTGTGTGTTTTCTTTTGATCTAGGTTAGTAAAAAAATGCAATTGAGCAGCTAAAAGCTGTAGGTCATAAGAAACTAAAGCTACGGGCTCATCAGCCGTGGTCTAAGTACAATGAACACTTATCAGTTTAAGGCGAACCATATGGCGTGGGCGTTTGTATGTGTTGCTGTTCAAAGTCTGGCACAGCAGCTAGGATATATCACGCAAAGCATTCGGCTTGATGCCGTCCATGTCAAAGCAGCGACAATTGCAGGAGGACACAGGACACTCCGAATTTTGCCTGCAAACGCAAGGAGGAGGAGGATTAACAACTGCATGGGGAAAAGTATCATTATAAACTTACTTAAACCATTGGACAATGTGCTCAGTGTGGCCACCGTGGCGACACGTCTGACACCAGGAGAACCACTTGGAAAAGGGTTTCATTTGCCAGCTGCCCTGTAGCTCTGTGGAGCTAGTCTCACTGGCACTTGTATTCATGATGGTGCCCATGTGCATCAGGCAGAGCGAGCAGCGCGGCAGTGGCTTGCGGCAGCTGGGGCAGGAAGATAGCCGATTTGTGCTGGTGCTTGTGCTTCTTGGACGCGGTTCATCGAGCAGCGCGTTGGACACAGATTTGCCACAGAAATTGCACGATAGGTAAACGGTACGCGAGCTTCTCGCTGAGGCGCGCATGCTCTCTATTTTGATATCCAGCTCGGCCCGCTTCTCCCACAGACCCCAACTGTTCAGATAGTCCAAATAGCTGGATATCCAGTACTGGATGCGATTGTCCGCCTGATGCTCGTTACGGAAGTAATTGATGGCCACCAGCGCCACAGTTTGCACATCAAAACTTGCATCCATGTAGGCCTGCAGTATGTTGATGCCATCTAAGGATTCGCCAGTGAGCAGCAGTCCGTTGAGATCGCCGCATTCGATGGCGCGCTGTATGCGCTGCTTGATATACTCCGTCAGCTTTGTTTCGGGCAGATATTTGCAAGCGAAGGCCACGCGATCTGCCAGTGAGACACCCTCCTCCCTGAGCACCGCATCAAAATTGTCCGCTTCCATTGTTAGGAACGAGAAAATGGCCCTCAAGTGCGGATCCTGGATTTGCATGTTGGCACTAGAGCGCTGATTGCGCCAGGTCGAGCTGCAGCGATCCGCATTGAAGCTGGACAACGCGATCGCCGTTATCCGATACATGCTCGGATCGCGCATCTTGTCCGCCGCCCGAGACAGTATATTGCAGGCAGTCAGCACCTTCAGATGGAACACGCAGATCATCGCCGCCCGACTGAACTCCTTGTTCGCATAAAGCTCATCTATGAAACGGTCCAGCTCGTGCTCAAATGACCAGCCGCACAGCTGCAGTGCCAGATCCCGCTGTTCGCTGCTGCATAAAAGAGGCGAAAGATCGCTTTAGTTGCTGTTGTAGCCGGTTTGTGCTTATCACTTACCGATAGGATATGAGTTTGTTGGAGTTGTTAATGCCGTCGGGCCACTGCAGCAGCTGCGACTCAATGCGCGAGCTGGCCATCAACGCCTCCGAGGTGTGGCCCAGATTGATGCCTAGCGTTGCCTTTAAGCCCGCCAAGCGCTCCTCGCAGTACACATTGTTCAGAGTGGCCCACACATTGCGCAAATACGGGCTCAGATGTAGCTCTGCAAATCGTTTGTCCTCCGGTTTTATGCCGTAGTCCTGAAGTGCTCGCTGCCGCGTCTCCTCCAACAGATCCTCCTCGAAAAGTTCGCGTTGCAGATAGTCAAGGCTCAGCGAGGACCCGACGCTGTACTCATTGAGCGAGCTGGCTGCGCTATGCGAACTGCAACTGCTCGTCGTTGGTTGTTGGGTATCCGTGGGCGAGTTGACAGCGGCAGCCGCATAAAGTGGACGCTGCATGAGCAGCGGCAACTTGCTCCGATTGCTGTACGCCGTATGCAAGCTGGCAGGCAGCCGGAAATCTAGAATATTGAGCGCATCCGCCAGCAGCAGCGCCCGCTCGAAGTCACGCGGATGCCAGGACAGCCAATTGACTGCGGCAAATTTACCACTGTGCTGATACTTGGCCGGGTACGGACTGATTTGCCGCTTCACATGGTACACCTCCCGGCTGGATTCGTTGTCCACGCTGCGTATATCGTAGAGCGTAATATAGGGCGAGTCGCGCTGCAGCGAGGACAGCAGAGATGTGCGCGTCGGGCACCAGGCGATCTGCATGTGATTCCTCGAGGACTGGATCTGGCGCAGCGGTCGCTCAATGGCACGCAGATCCCACAGCATAATGACCGAGTCCACATAGCTGCACAGATAGTTGCCATTGGGCGCCACGGACAAGCCCTGCACCGTCTTTGTCTGAATAGACTGGCAGGTGGCGTTGCTCTCTGAAAGATGCGAGAAGCAAATAGGTTGAAACGATGCCAGCTGGGATTATTTAATTCACTTACGTCGCAGATCGAAAAGCTTAATCAGTTTCTGGCTCATGCCCGCTATGAGCACGCGGTGATTGTGATCCCAGCACAGGGAATTGGCTGCCTCGCCCAGGCCAAAGAAATTGGCCGTTTCCTTGGGCACGCCGCGTTCAATGTCCCAGATGGTAATGCAGTAGTCGGAGCGATGCCGGTCGTGGCCAATGGCCAATATGTTTGCATCCAACTCATTCCAGGCCAGGCAGGTGCACATGCGCTGCTGCCGCGGTGCTTTAAAGGATAATAAATAACAAATGGAACAAAGGAGTTTCAAATTCTGCCTTACTATACTCCCAACTGCTGTCGTAGGTGTCCCGAAAGTTGCAAATGCCTATTTTGCCATCGGCCAGGCCAACGGCGATAATTGGCTGGTCACTGTGATAGGAGGTGGCCACGCATCGAGCGTATTGATAGCGTGTTTCGTTCGACAGAAAGTTGACGGGAATGTAGGGCAGGCGGCTCTTCTGGGCTGCCAGGTCGTCCTTGCTGCGCACTTCGTACAAATTGATTTCCTGGCCCCATGAGATAAACTTGTCGGGGAAGTTGGGAAACCAACTGATGCCGTGTATGTTGCCGCTCATGTTGAGCTCTTTTTCGCATTTATTTGCACAACCTAATTGCGTCGCTTCTTATCAGTCCAAAAAAATCCAAACAACCAAACAGCTGATAGCGACAGTAGGGATGGGCTACTTTAACATTCTGTTAACAGGAGAGATTTGATTTCAAGTGTGGAGCAATTCTGTTAAGTAATAACACTATGCAAGCTTATTTTATAGCAGGACAACTTCGCCACAACTAAATAATGAAAACAATAGATTATTGCGAAATGGAAAGTAGAGAGTTGTTAGTTAGCCTTAATTATTATTTATTTGTTATTTAATGCTCTGGCCAGCGATTAGCGTGCTAAATCCAAAAAGCGGGGGTGTCATTCCACCATAAACGGGACCTTGTTGCATAGCAGCCAGCTTTAATTTTTTGATGGTTTTGGTTTATTAAAAACCAAATGAAGCTGATGTCATTCCATCATTACAATTATGACATGTTGCATAGCAGTTAGCTTTAATAAATCGCTCTGCCTGCAGATGGCGCTAGCACGTTTGAATAGAAAGCCGCGAACATTTTGGTTAGTTTTACCATCTGGCCAGCGAATTACCCATTGAACAATATACTCCCCATCTATTGTTTCGCCCGAATGCCCACATATGTGACAGACAGAGCTAGACGTTGCTTGACAAGGTGCGCCTTTGGGTAGCTACTCAAGTGTAACAACATTAAGAATACATAATTGCCTGGGAGATATGTGCTCAAAATAAACATGTTGTATATGCTGGGCAAATATGCTCTTCAGAGTTCTCATTGCCAGTTTCGGTCTTCGGTGTTTTTGTTGTCGCGGCTTAGTGCGAAATTCGCACATTTATTCTGGGATTTACGAGTGCTGTCATTTCGCTCGCTCATAAATTGATAACAATGTGTAATTTCGTGCTGTGTATTGATTGAAATTGTCATGAAAGCATCACGTCAATTCAATTGCAAAAATTATTAAACAACAACAACAACAAAAGCGGATCGCTTTGTGGAAAAACAAACGAACGCAGCTGTGTCATGCGGTGCACAGCGGAAACGGAAACAAAGCAGCATCCAAAATGGCGGACGCAGCTTTCGGGTCATATCCAGCTGGTCAGTAATGTCATACATATATCCATAAAATATCCAATCACACTCAACTTTGTGCGCTCGCTTAATTGATTTCGTTTGAAAAAGGATTCCAAATAATGGCAAAAAAAAATACACATAAATATTCGCATATACATACGTATAAAGAAAATTAAAATTATGCCCCGGGGCGCGTCAACTAATTAACATTGAAATATTTTCGACTAATTTCAATTGTGCATTTTGTTGTCTGTAGGCAAAAAATGCATAATTGAATATACAACACCCGTTTACCGATTCCCCCTTCCCGATTCCCGATTCCCCCTTCACTGTTCCCAGTTCCCAGTTTTCAGTTCCCGGTTTCCAGTTCCCAGCGGCTTCTTTTGCAGCTTTTCGATTTATGATTTATGTTACTTTTTGCATTGGTCACATAAATTGTTGTGCCTGCCATTATAAAATGGACAAATGCTGGCTACAAATCAGCGTAAATCATATTTGACTAATTTATAGAAATCCTGCCATATGAGTTTTTACACGCACACGCAACATTTATTGAAATATTATGCGCTATTCGAATGAAATTGTGTGCTTGTTTTAAATCTGTTTTCAAATACGATTGCAAAGCTTTTCCACAAGTTCGTTAAGTGCTATACTTTGGATGTTTTCTGATATCAAACAATCTCAGCACTTGAATTTAACTTTATATTGGTCCTAGCTTTCTGTGTATGTTAAAAGTTAGAATCAAATCTAAAAACGAAGCAGTTATCAAAGTAAAACAAAAAAAATGGAAGGGAACCTTAATCGAAATAATACATACTTAAGTTCAAAGTAACAGACCCGGCACCACGGCATATATAACTGACATATCCAGCAGATGTCATTTTAAAGCTAAAATTTCGATATGAACACATATGTGGGCAATTTAAAACAGACAGTTAAAAACACATGTCTTTGATTAAATCTCTTAAAACATCTGAAAAAGTTTTAGCCCAAACACGAACCGATCCCAAAGACAAGAAGTAGGTTTTAGCCGTGACTCGAACCTAGGAACAGTTTGATCTATGCAGGCTGTAAATGGGAACAGATCGTCACTTTTTAAGGATCTAATGAAAATTAGCTCTCCCAATATATTCATAACCTGAGTTGTGCACGTTTTAACAAAAGCTCAACTCGCACGGAGAGCATATGGATATTATATGTATGTCATTTGTTGCATATTTATGGGCCTCCGGTGGGGGCGTGTCATATATCAATTTTGCACCGTTTAGCGCTGCGATGCTTATAAAAAAGTAGGAATAAAAAACGATAATAATAATAACAAGCGCCAATGAAATTGCAAAATTAATGCCTGTTGTGTAAATATCTGGCATGCATATTTCATGACAAGCTTGAAAACCAACAACAATAACAGGGCAAGCAATTTTGTTCTGCTCGATTGGGAGCTACCCTGTATTGAGCTCCGTTGCAAAGGCTGATCTTGCTTGCAACAATGGACCTTTTGTTTTGGTTGCGAAAAAATTCTAAAATTCTCATTAGATTTCAAATAATATAACTTTTTGTATCTTAGGTTTCCGAAATAGGTGGCCTACATTTAGAATAAATGCAGCGGAAATCAAGTAAAATTGCTTTCTGCAATTAATATTGTCATAAATAGATAATCGAATTTTTCAACTTTGTTACTGGTGTCCCATTTTGTTCAATTTTACCCGTTAATCCATTAGTCTGGTTTTCGTAATGCCCCGTTATGGGCTTATGGGTACAGGGTATAACAGTTACGGCAACAACAACAGCTAGAGCGGCAAAAACTGTTCCCGAGTGAGCATTTAACTTAAATGGGTCGTGTCTTATGTCTCGCTTCGCTGTTCGTCATTTTATTTATGCATTATTTATATTTGTTTTTAAAATTCTCAATTTTTTTTTTTTTGCCGTGCGTGTGTGCGTGTGTGCGTTTATGTGTGTGATTCTTGTTTGTCTTTGGTATTTATCTTTTATTTTATTTTATCATTTGTGAGCATATTAAAAAATGTTTATTTATATTTATGCAGCAGTACGCAGAAAAATTGCACTCGAATGTGAAAAAATGAAAAGAATTTTTGCGCAGCGCCTGTGCATATGCAACGCTTTTCTCGCTGACATTTTTGTTGCCAATGTGTGTGTGTGTGTGTGTATGTGTGTGTGTGAATGTATGTATTCGCATTGTTTGTCGCAATGTTTATACAGAGTGCATCTCAGTGACATTTCTTATAGCGGAATTTATCAGTTTGAACAAATAACTTTCCATATTAGTTAGAAAGATATACATCTATTCATAGATAACTGATTGTCTGATTGACTGATTGACTATGACTGATGACTGATTGACTGACTGATTGAGTGATTGACTGATTGACTGATGATCAACGTTTCGCGCAAGACGAACGTGCCTGGAAACTGAAAATTTGGACAAGTGTGGAAAATAACGCTAAACGGCTGTAGAATCTTTGAGAAAATTGATTTCAGAGCTGTTTCACACGCTTTGAGAAAATTCCCTAACCTTTTCAAGAATGAACCGGACGAAAAAGTTTGATTGGGGCAAGGCCGCGGAGTTCCTGTTTCTTGTCGGACATTTTTTTCTTTAATATGCATTGCAGTTATTTAAAAGCTCCTTTCTATATATATTTCATTTGCATCATCTTTTGTTTGCACTCTGTTTGCGCATAATTTATCCATTTTATTTATTTCATGTAAAAATAATTTTTCGCATTGCTTTTAGGTTCAGCGCCAATTCAAAATTTATGTGCCTATGTGGCAGACACAAATGCGACAATGCGACTCGTTTTCCCTTTATTTATGGTACGAGGCGAGGGTAGTTTCACAAGTATGCACTTCTTTTATATTGACATTTTTATTTATCACTGTTGAATTGAAATTTTCTTAAAAGAGACAGGTATTCCACTTTTCAAATTTTGCTCTCTTGATTTCTTTTCCAAATTCCATTTTTTCGGTTTGATTCTTTTGTCAAATTTTTTCCTACAAAATCTTTAATCTTTATTTTTCCGATTATTTGATGTCAGATGTCGCTTTTGACTTTCGGTCTTCAATCTATTCCCCCAAAGACCTTTTCTACTATTCCCAGTATCCATTTTTTATTTTCCATTTTAAATTCTTTGTTTCGCTTTGATTATTCTCTTTCTGGTTGTTCTTCTTTTAACGTCCTTTGTGGAAATAGTATTAGTTGCTATTTAAGTCTTCTCTTTTCTAGCTACGTTTATATTATTGCGACTATTCCCACTGTTTCTGATCCTAAATTGTTTCAGCATTTCTGTTCTATTTCCATTGTTTCCATGTGCAATTGCGGCTTATCTATCACACTATGTCAAGTTCGACAAGCGTGTTTCGAACTACCCACGTGATATTTTTGCCTCCTCGTTGTTGCTCAGTTGTTCGCTTGTTTTTATGTTGTTGTTGCTGTTTTTGTTGCTGTTGTTGTTGCTGTTGTTGTTGCCGATTCAACCCAACGTTGTCGTTGACACTTCCTGTTTTTGTTTTGTCCTTTGCTGCGCTCGAGTCGCGACTGGCGAATCGCGTTTTAAAGTGCAATTTTATGAGCCGTTAACAGCACATTATGTATATGTATTGCATGCAGTCAGGCAGCGTATACACACACACACACACACACACATCACACACTCACTCACACACAACTAAAGCTACACCTTCACCCGCTCAGTGCACTAGAGGGCCCGTAGATTAAGTTATTGTTGATTTGCAGATTTGACAATTTATTGAAGTAGAAAATTCGCAATTTTAAAAATTTATTGCATACAGTTTGGGAATCGGGGCGGATGGGCGTGTCGTTTGTATTCTCTGGGTAATATTTATTTATTTTCGTAACACTGTTCCTTACTGTTGTTTAAGACACTTGACAGCTGCATATAAGCACGTTATTCAACACTGGACGACAGCCAAATTAATTGGAAAACATGTCGAGCGCACAGCTGACCCAATGTTACGCCCAATCTGATAATTTGTGCATTTGGTAACAAACGAAATATTCGTTTTAATTGCTTTTTTCTCGGATTATTTGCATAATTTGAGTGTGATAAAATGTGCAGCCACGATAAAGGCAACACCAGTGTTGAACAGATGGCGAGGGAGGTCGATAAGGGCTGGAGCATGTTTTGAGTTATGAGGCTGTAGAACTGTAATCGTAGCTAGAGATGTGAGTATATTGATGAAGTGCTTGTGAAATCCAACATTGAATACAGATTTGTATGTTACATGCAACTATTTTTTATACAAACAATAGTTATCGGTTAGGTTAATATAAAAATACGATATTTCAGACTTAACAGTAATAATAATGTTCAAGTGCAAGCACTGAGATATCGTCTCGAACATTTGTGATTTAGTAAATTTAAAAAAAATCAAATTTTGTAAGAAGGCCGCTATGCAAAAGAAAATATGACCTATCTGTTCGCTTCAAGCGAATGAGTACTGTACTTGATTACTATTACTGATTATATTGGTTGGATTATTAGGGATTCGTGACACGACAGGAGCTCATCTCTAGCGCCAGCACATCCCTTGTCCACTAATGCCACGCCCCTTCCATTACTGCAGCCCCATGCAAGAGCGCATGCCGTATGCGTGCTTTGCAAATTCGATTTTAATAATGGGAATTTATCTAGCTACAAAATGCAGCTCTCAAAATGTGTAGCATACTTTACAGCTCATATGCGTGTGTGTGTGGCTGTGTGTGTGTGCGTCTAAATTTCAGTAAATTAAATTGCTTTTTAACGATGCGTTTTTGCTGCATTAGTTTGGCTCGATTGATTTGGCAGTTAACACGCATCAAAAGTGGGCGACAAACAATTTTGAGCGAAATAATTTCAGCAATTGCAAATTGTTGCCTGTCAACGCCTTCGACGTCTTCAAAGCTGGCTCGCATATAAAGAAAGAGACAAGTGTGCGGGGGGCAAGTGTGGGGGGAGGGGAGGTGTTGCAGAGGCGTGCCACTTCAGCATGTCCTTACGCCTGTCGTTCACTGTCGCTGATCGCATGTTAAGCTGACGTTCGACATGACGACAGCCCAGGGAGAAGGCAACCGCCAGGACGAGAGCCTGGAGCATATCCTTGGTTAACTTGGTCTCTGCATCTATCTCACAGAGTGTCGTGCGTGTTGCCAATTTCTTTTTGCAATGTATTGACATTGCATTGGGATTGTAACTTGTGTCGTCTGGTCTCGTTGCCTTGCCCCATTTTGCTGAGGCGACAAATTGACAAACGCTACGAAATGGATCCGACGAACTTATTAATAATTTGAATTTATGTACTAAGTCGAAATGTCAAATGTCGGCTTATGAAATGTCTTAAATTTAATTTGATTGGTTACTTTAGTCAAGGAATCTTAAGACATGTATCTGGAATTGGCTCAGACGTGGATTAAAAGTGCAGGAAATGTGTTTGAAATACACTTGGTAAATAAAATAAATATTCATCAAACAGATAATTACAAATCGATTCTGATTGACAGGGGATTGATATAATATAAAACCTTAAATTCTAGATATGTCTATTTCTCTCTCACATAGAGAATGTGTCAGCTTTAAGCTTCAAATTTGGTGCACAAACTTTCTTTCTATCTATCTTTCACATGCATATTACGTTTAGTTAGAGCTCTTTGTAATGTAGATTTTTGAATACACAGATTGGGAATGTTTCAACTTTGGATATCTGTCACAGCTCTCCTGTGTGCCTTAGACTCTTGTCTTAGTATTATATTAAATTGAATGATTATTTTATTCATAGATGTACTTCTCACTTTGTGGGGCTGAGGAAGAAAGGAAGATCTATCTCTTTACTTCGAATAACAATAATATTTATTGCTTGGGCAAGACTTTGCCGATTTCAAGTCTAAAGTCCTTTCTGTGGTACTTGGTGTGCGCTTTCTATTTATCTTTGTTTGCGGAACGTATGTATATATGAAATATTCAATAAAATCCCTCGTACAGCTCATTGTGCATAATTTAAAGAAACCGAGTACGAAATATGAGTATATTCAAGTATTTTTAATTAAATACGCATTCCAAACATTTTTTTATACAATATTTTCTTTTGTTTTCCATAAAATATTTGATTGGAGCTCTCATATTCGTAATTAAATCAAACTCTTTTACAATCAATGTATTTGTTAAAAGAGCAATCAATAGCATTGAAAAAATATTTTCTTTGCGAAATATGCGGCTAGCAAATTTTGCACATTTAAAAACAAAAACACAACACGACACAAAAAAAGGAAATGAATTGCAAAAAACATTGAAAATCAATTTTTGTTGTGGTCTTTGAAAAATAATATACAAAATATTTGAGATCCATGAGGGTAAACAAGTCGGAATGCTCCATTCGGTTGGGTTTGACTGACTGCCAGTTACCCTGTACTCCACATTACAGAACATGGTTTCCGTGCTGAACTTCTGGCCCAACAATCCGACTGGCATGCATTTGCCATATTATTCCATATAAAAGTTAAATCCGTTATTTGTATGCAACAAAAAATGTTTAAAAATGAGTATTATATGCCAACTTTAAACACATATAGCTTAACCACAAGAGAGTATTCATATATACAGAGATATATTATAATTATCACGTACAGACATTTTTGTATCCCTTTTTTTAATGGCTAGAAATGTCATCCGTGAGCTGGCAAAAAAATAATACAAAATTAATCCGAGTGTATTGAAATATGTTAAGCATTTTTTCGAATACAACAATTGCACAATAAGGCCAATGCGAGTGAATACAGCCGACCCCCAACCGCGCCAACCGAGCTGGTGTATATGACATCTTTATTGTTTACTTGCGCCATATTTGCTTCATACTGAGGGGGGGCGATTGGGGGGGGGGGAGAGCTGGCGGCATCGCGCTTGTAAATTATAATTCAATTATTGGATTTGCGCTAATTTGCGTATCCTAAGGAGAAAGGGATTGGGTTGGGTCGAGATCTCATCTGTGAGTATACGAGAAATGGGGAATAATTTGATGTGCTGAAAATCCGCCAAAAATCCACGAGAGCTGCAAAAAAGCTTGATACAAATCTCGCTTGGTTGTTAAAATTTTGTCGAGCATTGCATAAAACGAAAGAGGCAGGGGAGGGGAGGGGAGGGGAGGAGAGGGTGTGAATGGCTTGACTTATATTTTTTATGTTTATTGTCGCTTATCGCCGCCTGGCTGCCAACCTGCCTACAACAGGGGTCCTGTCATTAGAGTCCTGCCGCCAAGATGAAAAAGAGTAAACACAGCGATGAAAAAACGTTAACAACTCTCTTGGGCATGCATGTGGGTGTGCGGGTTGGTGTGCGGGTTGGTGTGGGTCTGCGTGAGTGTGTGGGCGTGTGTGTGAGCTCTGCTGGCTCATAACAAAACACGTTACACACAATTTGTGTGCGGCCTGCTCTCAGCCTGTGTGTGTGTGTGTGTGTGAGTGTGCGGGACTACGTGCAACTTTATTAGCAGTCTCTTGGCCCTGTGTGTTACCTTGTCAAAGTTATGAAAACGGCTAGGGAATGCCTCCCGTCGTCCCGCCTGCTGCCACCTACCAACTGTCATGCTCTAGCCGTCTGTAAAATTAGTTTAGACTACGTGAACAAAAGCACAGCCGAAAACTTTACTTTAACTTTAACAAAATGTTTCTATAAATAGATTAAAGTAAAATACGTATAACATATACTAAATAATCTGTTAAGCGAATGGTGTCTGACTTAAAATTGAATTTGAGTTTGCATTTAATGTTCTTCAGAGTTGAAATCATATATTTGTGACAGATGGAATATTGATCCTGATCCTGGTGGAGGTAAAAAATTAGTTTGAATCTAAGAAAAAAGCCAAAACACAACAAACTTTTCACATTAACAGGAAAGATGTTCACAAATAAGCTAACTTAATTGAAATATCTGGGATGAGATTAAAGAAGAAGGTGAGAACTAGAAATAAGCTTCTATATAGTGGCATAGAAAGCCAATCATTTTCATTGACTCTTTCATCAACAAAGACTTTCATGCAGCTGGTCACCTGCATTAGCTGAGAAATATTCGAAAAGGCAATCAATCAAAAGAGCTGAAAATCATTAGTTGACTGGTCTTGGGCGACTGGTCAAAGCCAGAAGGAATCACGGCATTAAAAGGAATTTCAATTACGAGACCAAAAACTCATTTCGGAGCGCCAGGCACGCACCAAGCTGAGGCGCCTCCTGAGGTGCTTTATGCATAATTCCAGGTGCTGACTATATATTTCCTTTAATATTTTTGCAAATGATGCGACAAGACGATGCTCGATAAAATCTCAGCGCGCGCGTTTCACCTCGCCTGGGTCATTTAAATGCAGATTGCAATGAGCTGTGGACTCTGGCTGAGGGGAGGGGTAGAGAGGCGTAGGGGCATTTGCATAATGGCGGCGACACATTGCAGCGGAAACGGAAACCCAAAGTCCGCTCACTTGCAGGTGTCCATGAGTCGTGCTTATGACTGCTTGAGCTGCCGGTGCGGCCAGCCGTGGTCACCTGCTCCTCCCTCTCTCCTCCTTCTGCTGTTCGCACCTGCTTATTGTCGTTAGTACACGGAAAGCTGGTTGCTTTGCTCTGCATTGGGTCGTCGCCCAATGGTTATGTCATCATGTGGCGCTCCTGAAATGAACATGAACTGGGCCCAGCCTCGACCAGCACAAACGTTTTTCATTTTAATTCAACAGCAATAAATAAGCTGGCTACTGAGCAAATGCAGCGCCAGGTGATAGCGCTGCATTACAATGCTCCCCACACACACGGCACGACAAAAGGTACAACAAAAGGAATCGTGGCCAATACTTGAATGCATAGTATTCGCATATGGCCAGTGGTCAATTTACAGTCTGTGCCAAGATTCAAGATTCTAGAAGCACGCAACATATGTAAAGCATTATTTTTATAGTTTTGTAAAATATTTTAGAGTATTTCATAGAATAATCCTAAGCTGGCATTAAAAACTTGTGTCAGTAATGAAGGAAAGTCACTTTAAATAAGAATGATAATAGTTAGGTTTTTGAAGAACTTAGAATTTGATTACATTTAAACAAGCTACAACAAACCGAATTAAAGTCTCGAGCAAAAAACTTAAACACAATGCTTAAAAAACTGATTGATGCGTTTCTGTCTTAAAGCTTTCTGGTGTAATATAAAGCGTTGAATCAGTTATAATTAAAGCTAAAAGCTTCGAGCAGAATACATAAGAGGAAAGTGAAAAAAAATGATTTTCCGCTAATGGCTCTAATTAAATTTTTATGTCTTGACTTCGCTGTTGATAGGGTATTCACGGTTAGTTCATATTCACGGTAAGGTGTGCTCCCAAAGTTTTGAATACATAAAGCTCACGACTTGCCGCTGAAGCTGGCTTTAAGTCTCGCTCACGCATCAAATTGTCCATGGGGCATGCATTTGAGCCTGATGGGATGGAGCTTGTTGCAGTTGTTATTTCAGTTGTTGCTGTTGTTGCTTTAATGTTTATGTTGCCACATCGTAGCCGGGCACGCATGAAGCCGCGACGTCGAGAACGACGACGGCGACGGCGACGGCGACTGCGATGTCGACTCTTCGACTTCGGCTCATATGCGATGCTGGCGAAAGGTGCAGCAGCTGCGGCTGCGGGCGGACGGTGTCAACCATTGTCAGTGGCATGTGGATGCGGCTGTGGGTGGGGCAACGGCAGCAGCTGCTGTTGCTGTAGCTGAAGCTGCAGCTGTAGTTACTGGTGTGGCATAAATTTCGTTGTGGTTGCACGTGAAAATTGCATTTGGCTAGCATTTGGTTGGGCCACTGTGTGCGTGAGTGTGGGCAGGGTATGTGTAACTGGTGTGTGTGTGTGTGTGTGGTGTGTGTGCGGTGCCTCTTTACGTGCTGTGCAAATTGTGGACTTAAATGTTTATGCGCTGGTTTGTGCCCAGAGTCACCGCCAATTGCCAACCCACTAGCATTCGCATCCGCATCCGCATTCGCATCCGCACCCCATTTGGTCGTTTGTTTATTAAGCTTTTTGGCCAAAATAGAAAAAGGTGTTGAATGCCACTCGCTGGCTGCTTTTTATTGCCCGAAACACTTTCACACGCACACACACACACACACACACACACACACACACGGACACACCCACCCACACATATCTCTAAGTGCTGAAGCAGCTGTAAAATAAATATATATTTTTATTTCTTCTCTTTTGCCATTCTTTATTTTGTTGTGTTGCCAGGGAGAGCGTATAAATTAAACGCGTTACAGCTGGCAACCGCAGCGATTTCCCATTCCCCCCCCCTCACAATTTTTGTTCACTTTTTTTTTCTGGCTCGCATTAATTCGCGTTTGCACCCGCAAAGCACTTAATGCAGCCCTGCTCAGCAACCGTCCGCCCTGGTACAGTGTCGCTTGAAGCGTATACAAAATTTAAATAAGAAACAAATCGAAGTAACGGCACACACACACACACACACACACACAGCACAACGCTTCGACCAATCCCAGCTCCGCCCCCCAAGCACGCAGATGGCAAATACCAAGTGTTCAATGTACTAAAAGGCAATCGAAGAGAAGAGACAGCGGATGAGAACCGAAAACAGAAGGAAAAAAAATCAAAATTTAAGTTTGTAGAAGCTGAAGCCATCGGCATAATGAAACAAGCTAGAGCGCTCTTGCTGGACTATAAGATACCCTGTAGACGCAATGCAGATCTGCTGTTACAAAAATGACAGCTTATTTTGGACATAGATGAAATAGGTGAACACAGTTTTCAAATTTCAAGAATTTCGTCTAATGCTAACCAAGAATATATGGACGCATTTAAGGAGCCGGAGATGCTGCATTCTGCTTGTTACATACAATTGTAAAGAAACAATTACACCCTTATTAACCATATTCAATGTGTTCAGGGTATAAATTGAGAGGAACCGAAAATCAAACAAAATAAAATTCATTGATGCGCTGTGCACACCATTTTAAAGGGCCTTAATCCAATTATGCGAATGAGACTAGATCTGCAATAATTACATTGGTCTGAAAGGTCGCTACGATCCCATTTCCACAATTTCCACTACCATAAAGACTTAAAACTCAACAATTTTCCTTGTATTGAATTTTTGCTCATACTGTTAAAGAACTTTAAATTCATTTAAAATTAAATTAAATTTAAAGAATTTAAAAAATGTTTCTTGTAATTTCGAATATTCAATAATACAATATAGTAAAAAAAACCAACTTAGTCTTTTGGTTAAATGCATTTTTAAATTATTATGGTTTCTTAAATTTCAGGTGGTCTGATTATAGGTGCTAATTTACTCTTTTTAAAATAGCGGATTTTGTATTTATTTGATAAGGGAAAAATTTTGGATAAATTAGTTGGCAGATTTACGGTCAGTTCTATTTCAAACTCAAGCCATTATCGATAAATTGCATCTAAAGCCGTGCACAAAGCAGCCGCTGTCAGCCGCCAATGTGGTAATGATATGCTCAAGTATCCAATCCCCATTGCTGGCCGCACCTCCGCACCACAGCACCACAGCACCGACGAAACCAGCCAATAGCCGTTCAATAGGGCATAAAGAGTAACAAAGAGCTTAGGGCCAACACTTAAATACAACGAGACGTTCTTAATCACACGATGGATACGTAGATACGTAGATACATAGATACGGTGGGCACTTGAAACGGGTGGACCATGAACCCAAAAACTGCCAAATGCTTCGCCCAAGCGATTTCAAGTTACTTTCGACATTTCAGTCAGCTGTCAGCGTTGCTCCTGCTCCGACTCTGGCTCCGGCTCCGGCTCCTGCTCCGTCTCTGGCTACTGGTCCCCTGTTTCTGCTCCTGCTCTGGATATAGACGCTTACAATCTGCGAAATAAAGTGCACCAGAAATAGCTAGGAGCAGCCGCTCCGGCGTAAAAAATAATCAAACACAAGCTTCTGAGCGCTTTGCGGCCTGCACGCCCCCGCCACCCCTCCCGGTCCTTAGTCAGCTTCCCCATCCTCGCACACGGCGCTTGGGCTAGTTGATTCGACTATTCGGCGCTTCACTTCCGTTTTTTGCACTTTGCATACAAAGTATCGTTAACTACTAGCATCAGTTCTGCCTCACACAACAATCAGAAGAAGGCAGCTTGCGTGCGGGCGGGTGCGGGGGCGGGGGCGGGTTCAGAGACAGGGGCGTAATGGGCGCAACTCCACTGACATTGCGGTTTTTCACAGATTTCCTTCGTTCCGCATTCCGGCTGCTCTTAAATGGTTTCCTTATGGAAATTTCATTGAAATGTAACGCCACGAAAGTAGTGGCAGCGGCCAGAGGTAAAAATCTGGCGGAGGCAGGGAAGGGGAGGGCCCTGATAGCTATCATGCACAGATTTGAACTCAACAGTTTCCTCGATTGGCCCCAAACACTTGCGCCCCGTCATAACTTTGGCGCATCGTTAACATTAAGTAGTCAGTCGTAAAGGTTGCCCGCCTTTAGCCCAAATTAAGAGCATTGAAATCGAGGCACCTGAGCCTGAACAATAGGTTTTTATGAAAAGCCAATAGTTGGCAAATTTATCCACTAACATTAACCATTTAAAAGGCAAGGCGGGTTCAATCGAAACAATTTTTCGAAGTTTCATGAGATGTGCCTAAGGAATTGGGGAGATGTTGTTCGTCATTGTCAATGTTGTGTTAATTATGATTATATAAATCTTTGACTATAACAAGGTTCACTATCCGAGATATTAAGAATGCACGCTGGGTGTAATTATAGCCCCTGATTAAGCCCTTGTAGTTTGGGATATTTTCGGTTTATATAAGCATAAAATAATAATTTGAATATTAGAACAAAACAAACTCAATTTAATACCAATAACATTCAAACTGATCTTCCCTTTCGCCTGATAAAGAAACTAATATGGTCATAAAGCTTATTTTGGCTTAAAGTAAGTTTATCGTGGTTCAAGCCCTAAAACTAATAGGAAAGAGAATAGAAATTGTACCCGAAACTTGTTATTTTAACGTTGGAACAGATTTCTTCACAGCACACTTTAATGACCTTTATTTATAGGTGGAAATAATCCAACCATTACACAATTAAATTAATTTGGTCAATATAAATACTTTACATCATTTTCAATTTAATTTTCACAAGAATATTTTGAGTAACTTTTCTCGTGAGGCAAGTCATATCCATATATCAATCAATATCCAGTTAATCGATCCTGTGTCTTATTTCTCCTATTTGTCGCTTTTCGAATTTCGTCTCTCAATTATTACAGGCTCAATAGCATTAAGGAACATATGATCAATAATCACAAGAGTCATCATGGCAATCATTAAAAGCTTTGTGTTTTTTAAGGCCATTGTAAAGTTTATGTTGCTTGTGAATTAAAATTTTTTTTTTTTATGTATTAGGGACTTGGATTTTAGTATATTTTTAATGTCATGGGTGACTTGATAGAAGCTTAAGGATTGAAAGATCAAAACTGATTAGACGTAATACCTTAGAGATTCTTGCATTTAAACTATGCTGCAGTAATCCGCAGCACTAACCACTGGTAACTTGTACTTAAATTAGTTAGTTCCATTTGAGAATCAGAATATCCATGCTTCCATGCCCAACCAAGATCTTAGCATCTAGTTTTGCGACTCGGACTCTCGTCTAAATGCTTCGACCTGAGTAAGGCAATTGTAAAGATTGAGAAATCGACCAAACTGAAGTCACAGAAAGTTTTTACAGAGACAATTAATATTTGCAAGCTACAAGATCGAGAAAAGCATATAATATTTGGCTATATCTATATCTGTTTCTTTCATGTTATCGACTAAGATATCAGGTATACAAAAGCTACTATCGATGCTGTTCTCCAGCTTCTCTCTCTCCATCGTTTGTCTTTATTCGGAATAGGCTGAATTTTTTCCTGTGGCTTGCCACATTTTTATGTACTTTCTTTTCGGTTGAATCTTGTGGTTGCGCCGCCCAGAGGTCATAATTTCTTGTTAAGCCCACAACGCAAATGGCACTTTTACCTAAATGGACCATAAGGCGTTAAAATGTTGTTATCGCCCCAAGGCCCCCATCCACAACTCCCTCTCTGCCCGAACGTACACACACACACACACACACACACACACACCCTCGAAACTGAGGCCTTACCTTGACTTGGCGGGCGCAATAAAAAGCCGAAATACATTTCGATTATGCGACGCGAGTTTTTTCTTTTCTTTTTTATTGTATTATTTTTATTTTATTTGTATTTTTTTAAAATTTCATTTGTACAGTTGGCTTTACAGGTCCTTAACAACAATTGAATGCTCTGTTGGCTTAAGTTAATCGAATTTATGAATTTACAGGCGCATTGCAATACAAAATTCTCGTTATGGGAGCTTGTGACTTTTCTATCATATTTTAAAACAGTTTTTAGATATACATACATAATTCAACAGCCGAATTTTAAGTTATTAAAAATTAAAGATGTGTAGCTTGTTTAAATGGTAAGTTTAGGTGCCCCCATTTGAAAAATAACGCTAATGAATACCATTTACATTTCCAGCTGTTTAGGCTTGGGCTGCAAGCTGCTTACCTGTTTGTGTTGTTCGATTTTCGGGGCACTTTTAATAATCGCAGTGGTTATCTATTTCATATTCTTCTATAACAAGGACAATAGTTCGAATTCCTCTGGCAAGGCGCTGGGTGACTTATCCTTCTTAAAATGAGAGCCCGAGAGCCTTTTTTAATTAAGGTTTCTGATGTCTCAGGCTATAATGAAGATAAAATAGGTTTCGGTTTAATACTAAAGTCTCCTGAATAAATTATAGATATTGGTATTAAAATTGTATCAGAAAGTGTGTAACGCGTGGAGGGAGATCGATTTCAAGAAAGATGTGTAATGAGAAGAATTCGCTTCTCTAGCATTTAGTTTGCCAAACTAAAGCTGTCTTAGTATTGGGGGAAGGCACGTATAACAGTTAATTGCTAGATATGGGGAATACTGAAAAATCAAGTCTTTCAATTTTTCAAGAACTCATAGTTGACAGAAGGCAAATATCGATTGTGGGCAATAGATTCTCGGCAAAAGCTACATATGATCGCTAGCTCAGTTTAATATTCTATATTTATTTTGGAGTCCGTTATTAGATACATTTAAAGGAGAAGAATTATATTCATTTTGAATATGTATCTTATCTATAAGTGGATATAGTTAGATTCATAATGCTGGCGTCAATTCATGTCATTATCTAAAGTTTTATTTATAAGAACTATAATATTTTTTATTTATGGAAAGTCACGGGTCTGATTCAGAATCCTCTCTTGTGTCAGAGTTTCAGCTCAACTTAACCTACAAGTCGGTGAACACACAACCATATTAATTATGTGTACGACGTTATTTTTGTTGATCCTGCTGCTGTTGGTCCTACTTCTGTTTCTGCAGCTGGCAACTGGGCGTATGTGCAATTTATTTGCATATGATGACCGGCATTGCGTAAAAATTAATGAAAGGCAATTAAAAGCATTCGGAAATGTAATAAAATGGGTAATGCGCACAGCTAAAGCCAAACGACAATTAAATGTGGTAGCTGTTGTTTGCTTAATGCAAATATAATATTATACGCAACAAAACTGTCAACTATAAATAAACAATTTAAAATTGCTATGGTAAATAAGTATACTTTAACATGCATACGAACAATGGCCACTCGTTCAATTCAATGCAATTTGTTATAAATGTTTGGCAACATGTTTATGCCTATGAAAATTGAATTCAATTGTTCGACTTGTTTTTAGTGTTGAGAGCCAAATTGAATTTGTTATTTCGGGCTTTTTAGTTCATGTTGTAGTTGTTGTCTGTAATCAATTGGCATGACAAATGCAGTTTGTCGTTGCAAAATTCCTTTGCTCATACCCTCTAGCTGTACGCTATGAAGTGAATATCAGCTCAGTAAGACCTTGCATCTGTCAATTGCTATAAAAGATGTGATGTGGTAAATGTTCAAGCAGGCTTGTCTTAAATCCTACTTTCTGCAACGTCGAATTTCAAACAAATTCAAAATATGATATCATTGCCATTCAAATGAAAGTGCCCAGATTATTTTATTGTTGACCAACCTTGGGCTACATCTGGCATACATTGTTATCTTATAAGAAATCGTGTCAATGTTATTATCAAAGTTGGACTCAAATCGTGGTCTCCAACATATTTTTTTAAAAAAATTATAAAATTATGCCAACAATAGTATTATAATAGGTTTTCTTTTATCTAGGGTAACTCATAGTTCAGCTTCTTCGCAGCAGGACAAATCTTAGTTTTTGTTGTTGCCGCTGCAGCTGTTTGTCAAGTTTTTCGGTCATGCCACAAATCGGTAACAAACACTGTGCAGCGTTTGGAAACTGGCGCATTATTGCGATTTTACACGCTGCTGCACTTGAAAATGAAACGGACAATAAGCTCCACTTGGCTACAATAAGTTAGTCAGTTTGCAGCTTTTTAGGGCTGCGTCGGGGGCTGAGTTGTGGGACTTGGGGCGTGGCAGCCGCATCGTTGTCGTGGCCATCATTGCCACTGTCCGCTGCTAAAAGCTTTTTGATTATGAAAAATGTTCGAAACATATGCTCCAAATGACTGTGGAGCGTGCAAAGAACAAGAAGAAGCACAACATTGCAGAGAAGAAGCATCAGCAGCAGCAGCAGCAGCAGCAGCAGCAGTAGCAGAAGCTTGTACTCACTACCTTTCTGCTGGCAGTGTGCTTTTTGCACTGCACTACAAAACTGTGTGTATACGATCCCATTCGAAGTACTTAAATCTGTATATGTAGAACACGTTCGCAACCATTGTGTGTAAGTGAACATATTTTTTCCCCGGCTTTAGTTTACTCGCCTTTCAGAAGTTATTGTTGTTGCTGCGTTTCCTTGTTTATTGTGGTTTCTATACCCTGTGCCCATTGAAAACGGGTCAAACAGGGTATATAACTACTCTGCAAATGCATGTAACAGTCAGAGAGAAGGGATTTCGACCCCATCAAATGTGTAAACCTGTTCTTGATGAGGATGACGAGCTGTGGCAATCTGCCCATGCCTGTCGGCTCTGTTGTCTATCTCGGAATCAACAGAAGATGGATATCTATAGATTTTGAAAGAAAGCTTTTTAAGCATAAGCTAGAAATCCAATCTGAAAAATAAATATATTTTGAACGGAAACCCCTTTCGCTTTGTATGCATGTGTAAAAGAAAATGCAAGTTAGAGGGTATCTCCCAGTCGAACACCAGCAACTAGAGCACTCTAACTTGTCTTGCGCTTTACGTGTGAGTGTGTGTATTTGTTTTGTTGCTCGTGCATTGTTAATGGTTGCGCTATTTTATTTTGAAATTAATAAAGTGGCAAAAAGCGTACAACAAAAACCGAACTATGTACTTCAAGAGTTTCCAACGTCCGAGTGGCGGTTGCAAAGTTTAATTTGTTTTATTGTGCTTTACGCAAAATGGCAAACAAATTGTGAATAAAGTTTGTCCAGATCTTGTTTTAATGAAGCAGCAGCTGTAAAACTCGCCAATAATAAAATTTCACTTTAAGTACCCAAAGTTATACAAAATAGTTGAGCTTTTGGTTAAATGGTTAAGATAATGTAGTTTTAAACCATTCTTGTGCTTTTAAAGCTTAAAATTGGAATCGATAGATAATATGAGAAATAAAGTATACATAACATTTATATATGTGTAAAATATAATATATGTATTATATCGAGCTTTAGGTTATAAAGCTTGAATGTTTAAAGAGTTTTTCATATTATTTCGAGTAGTGGGTAAATAGGCTTAGGGAGCTTATGTAGCAAGTTCTGTCTTTGTCGTAAGTATATCAAACTGGAATCTTTTTCTTCGATTTCTTTGGTACTCCAGAAGACTTAAATTTCCTAATATTTCATCGTTAACGAACCCTAGGACAGTTTTCGGTGGTATCCTTCTATAGTTGGATGTTGGCGACATAAATTCTTCTATATTTTTCAATATTTTGCTCAACCCTTTTCATAACTTATTAAATCTATTTAATATATTTACAAAGTATTATTGATTTCATATCTATGTAATTATTTTATTTAAATATATGGGTAAGAAATGAATAAAATTAATTGTATTTACAAGCTAAAGGGCAACATTTTGGCTTGAATATCTGCCGACAATCTCAGCTTTAGGTTAAACGTGCCTTTAAATGCTCCCAATTTGGCAATTTTTAGTAACGCCCAGTGTCGGCAGGCAGCTGCGAACTTTGGAACAACTTCAAAATAAGATCAGACGTACTTAAAATGCTTCACAAGAGACACACAAAATAACAATTAAACATCAGCGAAACTGACAAACTTTGTTGAAGAGCAAACAAACCCAAAATACATAACAACTGGCAGCCGGCAGCTGGAGGCAAGAGTATAATCCTATATGGATAGAGGTATGTATGTGCACATGCAGTTGGTATGTATGTATGTACTTGCCTATATGGCCGCAGAAGACGCGACGTTTGAAAAGTTCGCGCCTTGGCTCGGGTAAAGGTTACGGGCTAGAAAACTTTGTCAGCGAACGTGACATGAAAATCGCAGCGCTGATGAAAAATGCTAAATCGTGACTGGAATATGCGATGTTACAAAACGGGACCCAGCCACGCCCCCACCCAAAAAAAAGCAAAAAATAACAAGAAGAAGAAGTTACAGCTTTAGCGACACATAGACCGAGCCTATGGCTTGCCAATTGAATTTCCCCAAATAAATTTTAGACATTCGAATCCCAAACTCCCGTCCCGTGTAACTCGAGAGCGCAATGCGTTGCCGCTGTTGGCCAGCCCAAATATAGGAACTCCATTTCGAGTGTTGGACAAGTTGGACTATATTTAGGCCAAGACTTGGCTATATGGCTGGCGGCGGCGGCGGCTAATGGCTCCATTTGCTCTGTTGACTCAGTCCAATGCCCAAACCCGCCCCGGTTACTTGATGCCAATGCAATGTGCTCGGGAGTGTGTGCACTTGACTTCGCCTGCTGTGATTTTATCGTTTAAAAATATCATAAAAATTATCTGTGCTCTCTCTCTCTCTCTCTCTCTCTCTCTCTCTCTCTTTGTCAGATGCGCTCTCATAGTCTATAGACTGTATCTCTTTCTAGTTGTATTTGCATCTCGGTTTCAACGCGTTGGTTTCTATAAATACAGAGTCGCCAGTTCGCTCGATGCATTTTTCCGGCATCATTTGGGTGTGTGTGTGCGTGTGTGTGCTTGTTTTCTTATGGCTTTAGTTACGTGGCGATCACTCCCCCTCGCCCGCTCCTCTTCTAGCCTCTTCTATCTTAGCTGTAATTAGATGTCGCCTTGGGGTTGGTCTTTCTTCTACTTTGACAAAGGCTATTGCACTCGGCTCTCGACTCTCGGCACTCGGCCTGCCTGGGGCATTCAATTACCAACGCGTTGACAAATATTTTCTAGTTGCCAGGCGGAGATTTTAAATTTATAACTGTCGAGTTCAAAGGCCCAACATGTGCACGTGCATCCCGATGAGCATTTAGATCATTTAATTGCTCAATAAGTGCCAATTGCTGTACAAGCTGATGGAGCTGCTATGCTGCTTGTCAAGTGTCCAAAGTACAGTGGTCGGCATAATTATTTTGACGAACAATATAGTCATTGGCTTAGTTCCACTGCGTAAGCAGTTCATTTATCATGCTTGAAACAAATAGAAAATGAACAAATTATGTAATAAATATTGTAAAAACTTAAAAAAAAAATTATAATTACACTCGTCCACATAATTATGCCGACCACTGTATATTGACGTTTAGCACTTGGTTAGGCCATGTGCGCCTGTCAATGTGGGAGGCGGCAGTTCAGAGATTATTTGATGAAATTGCTGCCTTGAAGACTGTTAGATAACAGGGCGAACGAAATCTTGAAATGTGTTAGAAATAGAGGGCACCGTTCTTCTAAGAAACCAAAAGAACGGAATCCTAACAATGTATCGGGACTTGCCCTTTTTGTGCAGGAAGCAGAAACATTCTGAATCATTTGTATTACAAACTGTCCACCCAATTTATTAAGGGATATCCATGCTTATGGTTTCGCGCCCTCAAGTTGGCTTTTTGTTTTTCGAGTTTCAAGTCTCCAACTTCAACAGTTTCGAAATAACATACATTTATTTAACTCAATATATTCGAAACTTAATATATTCTTGTTCAGTTTTTTATCGAGCATATTAAAGTTCTTCTTATCTCGTATAAGGAAAAATCAAGTCTCTAAATATTTGAGATATTAACAACAGATATTGAGAACAGCTGTCTGAGACTCTACTATAAACTTCATTTAGACCCAGGTTGAGGTATGTTTGAAACAACATTTTAAGTTAAATGGGCGTATTCAAAACAGAAAAATATTCATACATTATCCGTGGAATGTTATCCGTATGGTATGCAAGAACTTAAATGTCGGAACAGGTGCTGCTATTTTTTACTGTAATCAACTGTAGCCCAAAATGTTTAGTATGCATTGTAAAAGATTGCCTTCTTTTTTCTGTGTACTGTGAGTCGTCTTGTTAGCGTGTTTCTTTTCTTATATAATAGATAACATGAGTCCACATGTATTTATTTATAGCATACGGTTCTTTCAGAAGCAAATTGTTCAAGACAATTTCTTAATATTTCGAGTATGTTAAACAATATGTTTGAAATCTCCTTGTATTTTTAGCTACACATATTAAAACTATTGTATGTACTTGTATCATTTATATATTTTCAAGAATTTCAACAATATTTTCTATAGGTTTTACTTGCTATTCTTTTCTCTAAAAAAGCCCAGCAGATATTTCAATCCTTTTGGTTGGCGAAAATAAATTTTGTCTCATATCTCGGCAACTTTTTAACCTTCGAAGATACATCGAGCATAGAAAAAACACAGTCCCCGTATGCCCCTTCAGTATTGCCCCCCCGCTTGGGCAATGTGTGGAATAAAAATAAATATTAGTTGCTAACGCAGCCACATACAATCTATGAGTATGAGGGAGAGCATTTCTATCTAAGTATTTGTATCTTTGTGGCTGTATCTGTGTCAGCTGCCCACGTTGTTGATGCTGACTGCTGACGCCGTGTGTTGCCGTCGAGAGCATTTTATATTTTAATTCCTATTTGTGTATGTATGTGTGTGTGTGTGTGTGTGTGTGTGTGTGTGTGTGTGTGTGTGTGTGTGCATGTAAGTGCTTAACTAGCAGAGCAGAGCCCTGGCCAGAAGCTGAACAGCAGCATCACCAGAAGCAGATGCAGCGCCCGAACCCACCCACACACTCAAAATGTAGCCTGTATCCACTTGCGTGCGATTTCAAAGCGTTATTTATTTGTGGCACAAGCGACCATATTTCAAATGCACACCGCCAGCCTCCTCCAACCGCCAACCTACTGTAACCACCAACCTCCACAATCCGCGCCCAAGTTGAAAAGTCGACAAAAATACACGCAGTGCGAAAGAAAGAGAGCGAAAGCGAACGCCAAAGAAAGATAGAAAGAGTTGGGCGAAAGCTATACTAAATGACGCCAACTAACCAACTTTTGAATGCCCTAAGCAATACATATTAATAATTCTTTAATGTGGACCTTCATTTGAGTGCACAAACCTTCTTTCATGATATTAGGTATGAACCAATACCCTTTTTTAAGACTTGGAACTACAAACAATAGAAAACTAAAAGGCTTGTAAACCATTATTTTATTTTTTTAATTCATACAATTTTATTAATGAAGATGTCTGCGGCTTTTATTTTAATGCAATTTCCATATCAGAGTCAATAATTGACTAGACATAAAGGTCGGTCGGTCATACAGAAAAAACAGAAAAAACTGGACCCGTGCAATGCAGGGTAATGCGCATTTAAATAATAAGCAATAAGCTTATGGGACGAAATGTCTGACGATGTAATTCAACTCAGCTCATCTGCTTCTTATAGCTAGGATAGTTTGAACTTTGGCTTCTTCAACTTCAGGTAGGGGCTACCGGTGGCAGCTCTGTTGGATTACGGTTGGCTTTGTTGTTATTATTGCTGCTCTCCAAAACGGTTGCTACATTTTTTTGTTATCCCCGAAAACTTTTTCGCAGTCGTTGGCTTATGCTGCTGCAACTGCTGTTCCAGTTTTAAATTTTGTTGTTTTTGCTTTATTTATTTTTTTAATTTTACAACTTAACATGTCGCACAAAGGTGCACATGAAGCGCATGAGTGTGTGTGAGTGGATGTGTGGGGCTGTGAGCTCATATCAGACGCATGCATTGCTGCCGCTTGGTATTTGGCTCTAACCAGCTCTATAACTATCTAACCCTCCCGTTAGCCATGCCCCACGCCTACCCGCGGACAGCCACTTTTTTGTACTAAATTTATGCGCTTTCATTTTATGAAAAACTTTCGCAATAATTTCTCAAAACGTTTTTGTGGTGAATTGAAATGCGAGAAAAACATTTTGCGGATGGCGACTAAAAACTTGAGAAAAACCTTTGCCCACACACATTCGCATGCACGCACACACACACACACACACACTGAGCCCTTACTGAGAGGAAAAACAAATACTTCCATTTTTTGTTGTTGCACTCGGCCATGCCCACAAATGACGTTTAGCAGCGCCTGCCAGCGGCAAAGTTATTCGCGCTCTTCCTAGCTCCTCCATGCCTTTTGGCTCTGTTGCGCCGTCGTCTTCCTCTTGGCCAAAACTTTAATGAAAAGTTTTGTTAAGAACTTTTGCGTTGGAAATTTCAACGCTTGAATGAATGCGCTGCTGGCGCATCGGCAAAAGGCAAGGCAAGGAGACAGAGACAGAGACAGAGAATTGGTGTGTGGCATCGTGCCTGACATAAGATTGTTTTTGCAGCGGCGTTTGCCAAAAGTCAGCGAGACTTACTAACCTGGCCATAAACAAGAAGAGCAACAACAACAACAACAATGAGAAGAGCGCGCTGGTAAATGGTATCAATTTTGTTATTGCAGTTGCCGACGCTTTTCCACCTGCACTTTGAAATTATTTACCTGAATAAACATTTGGTATTTTAATTACACAGCTGGGCACGTGTGTATGTGTGCGTGGGTGTGTGGGTGTGTGTGTGTGCGAGACCGGGCCACCACTGTGGGGAGGCGATAACTTGGGCATAATTGAATTAACACACAATTTACGGTACATTGCGTAAACTTTTTGCTCTGCTGCCACATTGGGGGAGGCTGCGTTGATAGCTGACTGAAAAGTACGGGTAGCCTGTTTATTAGACGGGGGCTAATGTTGCAGTATTTGGCGGGACGCCTGCTTCTTTTGGGTTCGCACTCTATATATGCCTGGAATATCAATTTTTGGAGAAGAAAAAATGGTAGAAAAGTTTTGCAAAACTCAAAAATCTGGCACGAAATATGCTCAAAGTTTTCTGATTTTGATTTTTTTTGTAAACCATCTGCTTATGAGTTTGTCACGAAATGCGGGATTAGTGTTTTTGACAATTTTCGTGTTTTAAGCCTATGTTCACCTTAAGCTGCTATAGTTAACTTTATCAAAAACTTTATTTTCTTATATTGGTATCATAGTGAATCTTGAAGTTGGATAAAATATCTTGAAAGGCAAAAAGTCGATTCAGTTCTTATTGTGGACGGGACTAATCCCAATTAAAGGAGTTTAGCTAGAAATAATTGCCTTATTTTAGACGCATTCTACAAAACTTAAAATTTGTAGATTAATTAGCTTTTAACTTCAAACTAAAAAGAAAATCAATAAATGCATGGCCACTATTATTATATGCAAGTATGTTCAAATATATATTTACTCCTTGACTTTCTTGTGGCTAACGTTTGAAATTTGAATATTTATAACTTTTACTTTGTTGCCTTTTAAATTGCTTTCTTTTGTTTCGTTTTTTTTTATGAAATAGCTTGAAATAATACATAAAAAGGCCGCCACTTGAGTTCATTCATACCCAGAGCCATGTGCAATAATACAATACAAGTACGAATACAAGTACGAATACGAGTTTAAGAATAAGTGTGAGTATGGGTACGAGTCCATGCGAGTATGCTGTCTGGTATACGAATCGGACCGGCTATTGGTACATGTGTAGGCATGTGGCATGTTCTACATGTGTCCGCTTGCCGGGCTTGACTTCCACGTAATTACGAAACAGCCAGCAGATAAACGTTGCAAGGGGCCACTGCCGGTGGCTGTGGCAGAGCCCTGAGACAGCGGCGTCATCACATGTGGCACTGGATAAGAGTGGTAGGTAGCCCAATAAGGGCTTTGTCCATGTCCAGATCTCGCCGACGAGTGTGTTACACATGTAACCCGTAACAGACAATGCCAAAGTGGGCGCATTGTGATTAAATGGGTGTGGCATCAAAGTGCATGTGATGTGATGGGACAATTTATTTATATATATACAAACCCGACTAGGGGATACCCTTAACTGTAAGCCAGCTAGCTTCCTTCTATATGTACACGAACACTTTAAATGTTAATGTAGTTAGGACTCGGAGTTCAAGATATATTTACATTTTCTTCTATCGGGAAACGGATGGAAAATCTATGTCTCAACATTCGAAGCAAGGACTTGGACTGAAAAGGGCAGCGTATAATATAAAATATATGATATTTCCCAAATTTAAGCTAGCCTTAAAACTTGCATACAAAAATATACAGTTTCTTTAATGATATTGAATATTTATGAATATTCGATAAAATGATCAAAATTCTGGTCTTTAATAATGTTTTTCTTTTTTTAATATTTATCATGTAATGTTATGTCAATTTTGGAGCACCCCAAAGTGGAATATCATTGTAAATTGTATGAAAAATAATTTAAAAATTAATTTGGTTGTTGCTCTCACTGAGATAACATTTTTAATGCATTTTTGTATGAAATGCCAATGCTCTTAAAGGTTCAATTCAAGTTTCTATATTTATGCATCGTCAAGGGGCATAAAATCTAAAATCGTTTGTCACGTTTTGCACATAAAAGGATTTTCAATTTTCCAATGTGACAAGCGCGCAATGCCCGCATTTGCATACCGAAGTTGAAATGGCAGCTCGGGGAGGGGAAGGTGCTGCGGGAGGCGAACGGGAAGCAAATAAAATCAAATTTTATGTAATGCCGTGCGGACAAACAGCGAGACAGCATTTTAAGATTTTTCACTTTTTATTATCAATAAAATAAATTAAATCAAATTCTGCAATTTAATTGCTGTCGTAAAAACAAAGGAAACTTGACAAAAAAAAAACCAATGTTCAAGATTTGTTTTGCGGCTGTGTGACGCATTACGAGAATGTGCCACAGAATATGGCATATAAAATGAGCGTGACACATAAATAAATACAATACGTGTCAAGATATGATTTTGAACCAATGACATTTTTTTTTTATACCCTGAGCTCTTCGAAAGTGGGTAAAAAGGGTATTATGGTTTTGCAAATGCTTGCAATAGACAGAAGAAGACATCTTCGAGACCATTTAGTGTATATATTCTGGTTCATGCTCAATATTCAAGTCGGTCTGTGCGTATTTATGTATGAACGCGTCCACCTTAGAGTATAAAGATATCGAATTTGCCTGAATGTTCGTGACGGTATCTCGGCGCGGGGCTAAGGTAATCTCTTAGTCTGGCATCCAAGACCAGGGAACATGTTTATTTTATTCAAAATAATTGCTTCCCTCTTATTACTGTTATTAATATTTTTTGGTACATTTTCAGGGCTTATCAAATTTCCGAGTGTTTCTGTTCACGTCCTTTCTGAAAGCTTATACATATGAACGGCATTGAAGAGATTTTTCCGTAACTTTAATAATAACTAACATTTTTAATGAGCGACGTAACCACATCAAGCCAAAAAGCCTTTGTTAACTCAAGTTTTATTGATTAGAATGAGTTTAATGGTTAAAAGTTATAAGCAACATATATTTTTTTCATATTATATGCTTAAATGGCTTAGGAATGTATCTTTAACAATTTGCAAATTCTAAAAATTGTATCACATTATTTCTTTTGCCAAGAATCGACCACAATTTTGGCTATAATATGACAGCTAGAAAAAAGTGAAATTGAATGAGCAACATCTTATTAGCATCGGAATATTGAATCATAAGCTCTATAGAAGGATTTGTTCGAAAACCAAGCTTTTGTTTGAAAGAACTTTCGGATTTTTTATCTCCTCCCATTTTGTTATACCAAAAATAGACTCAATTCAATATTCTCGCATAGTTAAAGCAGGTTTTAAATATTTAAGTTTTTGGATACCTTCCCCGTTTCCCCTAAATTGATCTTGTTAAGGTTCTTCAGCGCAGGGATAGGGTATTTTCTAGTCGGATGCTTCCAACTAGAGCATAAGGGCTATCTATTAAAAGTTTAGAATGTAGAGCGACAACGTAAAGATCATGTTTTCATTTCATTTGAGAATCTTGTAGAGAATACACAAGTAAAACGTTTTCTTAGAAATTGGAAGGCCGGGACAAAAATCGTCTATGGATTAAATATACATTTTATTTTAAAATTTTGATGCAATTAAATTTGATTAAAATATAATTTTATAAATATAAAGTTAACTAATAAATCCTAAGGCCAAATGGAATAAATTTTTCGACTGCAGATTGTTCTTGTTATTTCTCTCTCGTAGCATGCGTTCTTATGGCCATGTAGCTTTTAATGCATTTGAGGGTTTCTGTATCTGCATGAGGGGCCTAACGAGTAGTGGGTATATGTATACATTTGTGGTTGTGTGTGTGTGCGTGTTTGTGTGTGAGTTTGTTGTGTACTCCTTAAAGAGATTTATATGTAGACAACAGTTGGTGCCTATGTTTTTATGGCACAGCAGCGACAGGCAAATTCATCAAGCTAACGGCAAGGACGAGAAGCTCTCTGGAAGCTATTATTGCCACCCAAATATACATTTCATACGCGCCAAAGATGAGAGAGAAAAAAAAGTAGAAATCGTTCAAATTCGAGCAAAAAAATTAAATTGCATTTGTGTGTTTCGCTCGCATGTAAGCAGAAACATCTTCTTCTGCTTCTGCTTTTTCTTGCTGACTGTATCTATCAGATGCATACATTATATGCGTGTGTGTGTGTGTGCAAGTTTTGCGAATATATCTGAGTGAGTGAGTGTGAGTGAGTGTGCATTAGTTAAGCTTTACATTTGCACATTAAAAGGCGAATTGTGTTTCAGCTTTTTGTGCATTTTTCGCAGCGCCAAACTTGAACATTTTCTAAGCCCTTAAAAGGGTTCCATGTCGAATACTTTAAAATGTATTTAAAGCATTTTATGGTAGGCAAAATATATTATTATAATGCGAATTTCTGCCTTTAAAAATATTCTAGCTGCCTTCCATATATACATTTAAAAACACACTCATTTACATGCAAACAGTAGCTAATTTTCTTCTTCTCTTAGGCCCACGCTATGAAAAATTCTTTATTGCATGTCTTCGGTGCTTATAAATGAAATTTGTAGAGGATATATATGACACACGAATATCAAACTGATATATATGAATCCACAATAATTAAATATATAAGTAAGCTTATTTTCATTCAGGGAACATATTTATTGCAATGGAAAATGTTTGTCACAACTACATCCTATATTTTTAAGTCGATCGGAATAAAATAAAGAAATACATGTTAACTAAAGAATATTTTCATTAATATTATTAAGCCTGCAAATTCGCGTGTGATCCTTACAATGTTCAACGAATTGACTTAAATAGACGCCCACTTAAGTTACTTAAGTTAGCCGTCTGGCTGAATAACTAAATTATTGATCTGTAGTCGATAGTTGACGGTTTGTAGAACCAACATAAATTATTAACTATTATATTAAATTAGATAATCAACCTAAGACCAATTCGTCTACAAACAAAACTTAATTCTAATTGTTTGCGGAAAGTTTAGCGAGGAGCTGTACTATGGTACAAACAAGTGATACATAGTGATAAACCGATCACCATTTGGGACCTAGCCAAATGAGTTCGGTTGTGTGTCTGTGTGTGTGTGTGAGTGTGTGTGTGTTGAAGAAAAGTAATTAAGCAATTCAAACGCATTTTGACATTTCCAAAAATATGTCAACCCCAAAAAAGCGAGTGACTCGAGAGTGTGCGAAAAAAAAGAGAAGAATAACATAAAAGAAATGGCAAATCGATGCCTATGGCCGGGTTGGGCTATGGCAATTGCCGATGTTGCTGCATGTTGCCAAAAACCCGAAACACAATCGGATCGTAATGCTAGATCGTGTGGGACTAGACATACTCATACACTATAATTGTATCTCTATCAATTGTTGTTGTTTGGTTTTTGAATGTTATTTTTAAAGCACGATGTTCGCATTGGGACAACGAGGCCCATTCGAACCAGCCAGCAGTTCCACGATCGGCCAATCTTCCGTATATACCAAAGCGGCTAAGTATAGACAGCGTGCTTGGTGTGTGTGTGTGTGTGTGTGTATGAGTGCCTGTGCATGTGTGTGTGATGCGCCTGCGTAAGAGGATCAGTGGTGTGGATCATTTGAGGCGGAATGTGGAAGCAAAAGCCCGAAAACAACAACAACAGCAAAAACAACAACAACAACATCAACGACGAAGTCTTTGGTATATTTTGGGCGGACGATCTTAGCTATATAACAAGCTATATATCAATAGCTATATACGTCTTATATACATGCTCGTACATGTATAATACGCAAGACAAGAAGACGAGACAAAGCTATAAATATGTACGAAATAAATATATATATATACATAGAAATACATATACAAGTGAAATGAAAGTTCTCATCATCGCCGGCGCTGGCAGACGGGTAGGTGAGCGGAGTGGGTGCTGGCGGGCACAGTTGCGAGTTCTCGATTCTTTGATTCTTGATTCTCGGATCTTTTTGGGGTAGCGTTTGTGCGTTCGGGCTGCCGGTACAGTTATAGCCGGGCGAAACGGGCAGCAGCAACGCGTTGGGGGCCGCCGCAAACAGCGCCAAGAATTAATTTGAGAATATTTTTTGCATCCTTTAGTGCATTACCGATTCTGTTGTCGAGCTGTGCAGATCGGTTGACTCCGGCCTGCCCTCTCCGCTTTGTTTATAATATAAAAAAAAAAGAAAAAGAAAAGCAAAGAAAAACACTGATCAAGTGTTCAAGCGCAGTGCTCTAAAAAAGTCGCTTGTAAAAATATTTGTAAAATACTTTTTAATATGTTTGAAAATATGTTAACATTTAAAACAGTTCAACGCGAAAGTGAGCGGATTAAATGTGGAAGGCAAGAAAATCCAAGTCAAAAAGGTCTCGATAAAGTTCAGTTCAACTCGTTCAAGCAGTCTGTGGCTATTTATGGAGAGTGCCGCAAATTGTTATAAATACAACAGAGAAACAGCGCAGAAATCGCCAGAGAAATCTGTGTCTGTGCATGTGTGCGAATGTGTGAGTATCTGTGTGGGGTTGAGGTATGCGAGTGCTGAATAATGCGGCTCATCGCTATTTTCGTATATAGCGGATATATAAAGAAATAATCTATGCATATAACAAATTTCTGTTATACCATATGATATATATGCTTATAGCTCAGGTTAACAAATGTTCAGCAACTTAAGTGGAAATTATATAAAATTTAGTTTGGTATTTTAAGCGTCCATTTTAAATGAAAATAGGCCTAGTTATATAATGCACAAGTTTGTACAGTTGAAATTGCTTTCACCGATTCAGCTTATTAAATTTTTTTCCATTATCCCAGAGGTTGTTAAAAACTAAAATATGTCTGTAAAATTTTTTTTTATTCGTATTATTTGTTGGTCAACTCTATTTAAATAGTCTAGGTAAAATATATCTCGTTTTAAACTGTTGTTCTACTATATTTTTTAAATCCTTCAACCACTTAGATCCTTGTCAACATATTAACATTAACCGCTTTACGCATGCAGCTCAGTAATTAATTTGAATTAAAATATGTACACGTTAATAGCTTTAATAGCATTTAAATAATTAGTTACATGGGGACCAAGCCGCTTTTTGATTCAATGCTATTATTATTGTTATAGGCACAGAACTCTCGAAACTCTTTCCCCCTTTCGCCACTTTCCACCTTGTCATTGGCTTGTCCATTTGTTGCTATTACACAGAAATTATAATTTAACAAAAGTGCATTAAATTTGCGCGAAGTGCATTAAAAACGTACATTAAGAGCGCTGTGAGCTGTTAAGTTTGGATTATTCGACTATGGGATATGCTTTCTCATATTAATAGTTCTGTATTCCTAACTAACATTTATTTATCGATTCGCATTTCAGCTGACAGATTCGTGAAATATTTGCTATTAGCTCATTTAGAGAATCCTATCTAAAATAAACTATCGTCAGGATATTGCAGTGTACTTATCCTTCTCATCGTTGTAGATGCTGCATTTCCAACCAAATAGTTACAGGGTATACATTGGGCAATGCACAGGCCACACAACCAATTGCTAATTAAAATACGCCATTGTGAATTCTTTTTTTTTTCGGATTTTTTTACTTTGACCAACGCTGCTGACACGTTGACAATTTTCATTACGGTTCGATTAAGTTTCATTGCACTGGTCACAAAATGTTAATTGGGCCAACATTTCAGCAATGGTCTGCTTAATTAAGCGCCTATAAATCCTGCGGATGGCTTGTAGAACATAAATCTAAATTGCAGAAATGTTCCTTTCGTTTATTTAGAGTTTTGTAAAAACCAGGATTTGAGAAAACTATTTGTTCTCTCCATTAAAAAATCATTAAGGTGTTTCTCATGCTGTAATTGATTCCTGTTGGTTTTTTTTTTGTTCTTCGATTTTATCTGGTTCATTTGGTTCATTTGGTTCAATTGGTTCAATTGGTTCATTTGATTCCTTTAATTCATCCTGGTCCATTGCTGGCTCCGGTTCGGGATCTGCTTCTGGGACGGGTGGGACTGCGGTTCCTGTCGGAGGCTCTGCTACAGCTGGTTCTGGCTGTGGGGCCTCATCGGGTATTACATTGAACTCCGGCGTATTTTGGCACAGACCCGCCTGGTACAATTCCTGGCCCGGAAAGCTGGGCTGAGTACCACGGTGCCCAACAGCGTAGGCGGCACAAATGTTAGCCGCACTGATGTGACTCTCCCGGCTCAGATTTGGAAACATTGCCATGTGGTAGGCCAGACTGCCCAAAAAGGCTTCACCCGCGCCGGAAGTATCGGCCAAGAAGCGCACAGGTGCTGCCGGGCACTGGGTGCAGACTTCCGGATCCTCGCTTGACAAATGGACAGCGCCCAGTGGTCCCATAGTGATGATGACACTCTGGGCACCCTTGTCTATCAGATCATTGGCAGCCGCTTTGGCATCCTGCAGTGTTTTGATCTCCTCGCGGTCCGTTAGCTGCGCCGCCTCCAACCTATTAACACACAAAATAGTTGGCGTTTTGATCAGCTCTTCGTTTATATTTTTGGGTACCGGCGAGACATTCAATATGGATTCACCCTTAAATTGCTTCAACGCGCAGAGGGCGGCCTTCTCATCCGTTTCCAGTTGGCAAATCAGTACCTTGGCGCGCTTGAACACCTTCCTAGCGCGGGCGACATCGGTGGTCTTCAGGCATTCGTTTGCACCAGCCATCACGATAACAGCATTCTCAGTATTTTCGGCCACAATGATTTCCGACAAGCCGGTTTGGTGACCTTCTACCATTTCCACAAAGTCCACATTGATTCCTAATTCCTTCAGATACTCGTAGTAGTCATCGCCAAGCTTATCTTTGCCCAATTTGGACACCAGGGCACATCTGCCGCCCAGTTTCGCAGCTGCTACGCACTGGCTTGCGCCCTTGCCGCCATAGCATTGTTCCCTGTACATGGCAAACAACGTCTCTCCTGGCCTGGGAAGCTCATTGACATACCTGCAGGATTTGAAGGGTTCCATGGATAAGCAATCGATTTGTAGAGAGAAGCGCTTACGTAATGTAGTCGATATTTGATGAACCAAACACTAGCACATCCAGCTCCATTTCGGATTTCCTGCGATTTCCGCTCGAGAATTTTGATAGGCCAAATAGTTTGATTTTTAAAATAATTGACTTAAAATACACTTTAGCAGCTTTATACATAGTAGCAAATTTTGGCTAAGTGAAAAAGTTTAAAAAAGTCTGTCTGGCAACAAGCTTACTTTAGAAGTTGTTTTCAAAATGTTTTGCTACCATTTCATATGACTCGTATGATTTGACGTTCGTCGAACTTCAATTAGTACCTGCCACACTGCTGCCTACTAAAGGTAGGGTTCACAGTTAGTTCAGGTGATGTTGTAGTTACTATAAACAGAAACTAAAGCCAAACTGGTGTAAAAAATCGTCCGAGCCGAACTGTGAACTAATACAAAAAAAACCCTTTTGAGGTAGACCCATTATAAGTTTCACAGTTTTATTGTTTCAATAAAATTTAATAAATATATGAGGTCAATTTAGTTTCGGTAATTATTTTATGTGCAAAACTAAAGGGGCAAGTTTCGATTATACATTCACTTTAGTTTCTGAGTTTCTGAGCAAAGCTAGTTGTTCTGTGAAAAGCACAATTCGGCAAACTTTTGAGATATTTACATTATAATTGATTACAATTGAGCTTGCGGGAGCATAATTAATTGCTCGATTAATTTATGCCTAAACATATTTATTTAATTGACTAGCATCGAAATCTTGAACATATGATTACCATTTGACATTCGAGCTGTTGATTTGGTGTAAAACTGCGCACCACATGGTCTGGCTGGACTGATCTGGCCTGGCCTGGCCTGGCCTGGCCCGCTACACTTTAGGCGGGCGCTGGGAAACGCCTGCGGTGTCTGCAGATTGCATCCATGTGCCACATCCTGCATCAACAACGCTGATGCTGACGCTGACGGCGACGGCGACGCCGCGTGGGTATTGCCATTAAGAGCGTCGCATTTGTTGATGCTCTTCAAGTAGGTAAAAACTATAACGGAGCACATGTGTTGGACTTGACCTGCAAGCGGGTCGACTGCGACGCTTCATGTGGGTCTCGGAATCGAGGGCTGGCGAGTTTTTAATTTTAGGCACCTATATAAACGTCTGTTTACAATGCGCTTAGAGGACAGTCGCATTTGCCAGGGCACGCCGTTAACTTCCATCTCGTATATGGGTTTAAGTTTTGATTTTGTTGGATCTGTTTCTAAACTCGAAACTGTGAGCTACGCGGATTTTGTTTTGTGTGTCGCACATTGCATTGCCGGAATGTGACCAGAGAAAAAAGTTCAAGTAAAAAATTAACAAATATAACAAAAAATGTAAAGAAAAAACCGTTTAAGCGCAAAGCTAAAGCCATACACAAGGACGCAGCAGGCGGCGGTGGGGCACGCGCGGTGGACCTCTCTGTCTCTGGCCATGTGGCGCAAAATATGCGCATAAAAAACAAAGTCCAAACAGAAAGGGCGCAATTTTATTGCGGGCGCCGTGAGGCGCCCACACACACAACCATACACGCAAAAAATCAGCAACAAAAAACGAAAGAAAAAAAAAAAACAGCTGGCAAAAAGTTTATGAATTTTTTGTGCAGGCGCGTGAAAAATGTAACAAATAAAAAAGTTAAAACAAAAGCAGATACAACGCGAACAAGAGTTGTATTCAGGACCACGCCCCACAACGCCCAGTCACATATAAACACACTTCACTGCGCTTAAAAATTGCTTTATTGCAGTTGGACTATAAAAACGCACGGCAAAAAGTATTAAGCCCCATCTACCCCATCCACGAACAAAAAGTACAAAATAAAAGTAAAACCACCAAAGCCAACGAGAAACAGGAAAATTTGCAAGCCACAGCCGGAGCGCAAGAAGCACAAGGATACCAAGGATTTAGTTCTAAAACAGGAAAAAGAAATAAAATTAAAAATAAAAATAAAATGCAAAGCAAACAAAAAAAAAACGCTATAGTTGGCTAAGAATTGCCCCGAAAATTGCAGTTAGAGTATTGTGTAAAATGCTTTTTCCAACTGTTGTTGCAATTACATTCACCATTGTCATTATTTAAGTGAAAATCAGCAGCGAAACAGACTGGGAAAACGCAAATGGAAATGCAACAACGCAAGTAAGATATTAAAGTTAAGAGTGTGTGAGTTTTAATGGTTTTTAAATTGTGTTTACTTGGCCTTTGAGAGTTCCATGCTTCCTTGCATTCAATAGTATTCAAATAAGCATATGGAATGTAAAGAAGTATGGAGCGAAATCTGGCGAAACATCATCAAAAAACAATAACTTTAAGCAGACGTAAGATACTTAGTTTTATGCAACAACAAAATAAGGTCTTTCTTTCTAGAAACACTTTTAACAAGGATTTGCTCAAATCAAGTTCTTATAAAATTAATAAACTTATAAGATACAAAAAAAGGTTCTCTAAAAATTGTAAAAAAGTTATTTTGCGTTAACAAGAATTATTACCTGATTTTAAAATGAAGTTAAAAATAAAAGGTCTATATATTAAACTATTTTATAATATAATATCATGATACTTTTGATACTTTGGTATCATTGCGTCAAGGCCAAAATAAAGAGCAAAATTCTGAACATCTTTTATAGTACTTTTATTTGCTTATGAATGAACTCATGTTAAAAATAGCAAACAAGCAGCAAACATTTTGAAATATCTGAAAATATTTGTATGTATGTATTAAAAATATATGTAGCTTCATATGTGTAGCTGTAGATATATTTGCCGCGTATCGCATTTCGTTGCTCCCATTGAGAATGTTGTTATAAATAACTTCAAGTGGACGACCCATTTGGAACATGGCAACAAAGGTTGTTTAGTTAACTTAAGTTGCTGCTCGTATTATAAATAGTACATGTGTGTGTGTGTGTGTGTGTGTGCGGCGTATATCCAGGGCTTTCAGGTTTTGCGGGCGAGCCAGTTCGAATTGCAGTTAAGCACAGGACAACTAAGCCCCAAACATGTGCAGCAAAGTGGATTTACCAAGCTGAAATTATCACTGAAGCTGCAAGCCATGGGCTATGTGGCGCATGTGGCGCCATCTAGCGGCGGCGTCGGTGGCTATAACTTAATGCAATTAATATGCAAAATCGTGACACACACACACGCATACATACACTGAGACAGTAAGGAACGACGTGCACAGCATGTGCGCAACGATGCAGTCAGCCAGGTTCAGGTTCAGGATCGTGTGCAGCAACAGTAACGAATCCAGAGAGTCGGAGTGAGGCAGTTATAGTGCGAGTGGGAGTGGCAGTGGGAATGGGAGTCATCATCATCATCGTCGTCGTCGTCGTCGTCGTCGTCCTCGTCCTAGTCCTCGTCCTCGTCGTCGCTGTAGTCGGTGTAGCGCATTAAAAACAGCGCGGCGAAGGCAAAGTGCGCCAAATTGATGAGCGTCACGTGCGTTTTGCTCACTTTATGCCACGCCTGCAGCTGGCGGTTTTATTCGCCATGTGTGCGTGTGTGTACGCGCCTGTGTGTGTATGTACTTAAGTGTGTGTTTGACAATGCTGGGACTTAAGCTTCTTTTTTCAATGATTATGGCTAGTTTAAAAAAAATCGAATAACAAATTTCAATCCGCTGCTAGATCAAAATCTTACATTAAATATATTTTAGGCATCTATATTACATTATTTACTTACTTTACTTACAGCCATGTCTGTATTTAATCATTTATAAGGTGCAGGATATCTCCTGTTTGGTTACTTCCTATTATGTATGTGCATATATTATACAATCATATAAGACTAATTGTTTTACTTGTTTAAATTATGCTCATAAAATATTTATAGCGCGTTTACCAAAAAATTAATTGCTTTTGCTACGGAAACCAAACTCATTTCAGAATTTATTTTCTTCTAAGTTCTGGCTTGCTTGGCTGCAAATGTTTAGCCTTTTTCTAGCCAACATCGCTTGCTGTTGCCATAGTTCATCTCTAGACTGCTCAGTTATTAGTTTTTGTTCTCCTAGCTGTTGTTGTTGTTGTTGTTGCTGCTGCTGCTGCTGATGCAGTTGTTGCAGGACAAGTCGTAAAAGCAAACAGAGCATCTGCTGTAGCCCCTAGTATCCATAGTACCATAGTGCCCATAGTTCTCATATTACTCGTTGTACGAGTTGCATGCTATAAAGCGCTTAATTTTTTTACGTGTGTGCAATTTCTACAAGGTGTGAAATATGGCAAGCTATACAGGTGTCTGAAATGGGTGGGAAACAGGTTGTGATTCTGTGTAGTCTATTTCCAGAGCAAGCTCCTAGTCAGAGTGCCAGCTCAATGGCCACATGCTGTACAGTGTCGGGGACTGCTTTAAGCCAGCCACAAACATTTGGTGGCAAATGCCGAACTGGAGAACAAATTGACCCACATTGGTCAGCATGCTGACCGGTCAACAAAACAAGCACAGGAGCTGCTGAGGCTGCCACGCCCCTTGGAGCAGCATTAAATATTTTGATGGCGCCCGCAAAATGGCAAATTAGTTTCAATTAAATAATGTTGTCGCAATTTAGACACAGCAGACAGCCCAACAGGCGGGTGTGGCACTCACACTTCAGCTGCCCGCTTGTCATCTCTCGGATCTGCACACACACACACACACACACACACACAAATGGTGAAAACATGCTGAGTTTATGCATAACGCAAATGTTGGGGCTTGTGGAGCGTCGCAAGAAGCAGGGTCCATGGCAGCACAGCATTCTCGTCACTCTCCTCGTCCTGGTCGTCGTCCTCGTCCTGACCGTCTACAGCTTCCCAGCATGTCCATGCAATAACGATTGTGGATTCAACATAATGCCCTCATAATTACTGCACACACGCCTCAAAGTGGTGGGCTGGGATGTCGCTGGCCAGGCGCAGCGGCGGCAATGAGTTGACAGCACATTAGACGCCAACCCAAAACCCTAGCTCCAACCCCTAGTTGGCCATGGTCGCAGTCTCCTGACTGCAATTTGCATTAAATGTGCGCTTTGTGTTATTAATTTTGAGTGTTCCCATTTTTCATTTAAGTCTGCACGCAACATTTATGAAATTAATATATGTATGTCAGCCGCTTCAGGAATTGTAAAAAATAACCTTCAATTTCCTTGACTTTAATTGGCAGAATGTAAAAAATGTTTTTAATTTGAAATGTGTGCAATGAATAAATTAAAATATTCGGCTGGCAAAATTTACTTATTGTTGGAGTACGTTTTTTACAAGGAAAATATGTGCGCTGAATTTCAATTGAGACGTACTTGTTGCTGATTCTTGGTCAAAAATCGAATGAAAAACGGTTTAATGCAAAAGTTATATGGATTCAATGAATATTACATGATGTTTTAGATAAACATGATATGTTTTTCATTGGTACCTAATTTATGTTAATTATTTATAGGGAAATATAATGCATAAAAGATTAAAAGTAATTTGGAATGAATCAGGCCAACAAAAATAAAAATACTAAATAATTATATAAAATTATGAGAAAATAAAGTAAAATATAATTAATGTAATATTTATTATGCAATTTTTGGTCGGTTTGGTTTTGCACTTGGTTGCATTTTGCCACGCACAAAACGCAAACTAAACCGGACATGGAATACAAACAGAGAAGGGGGCGGGGGCAGGACATGGATGTGGATATAACATGCAACAACTGCAAGAACTTGACATAAACATAACATGCAAATACTTTGTAAACGAATATAATTCATTGTACTATATTCAATATATAAACTGTGTATTAATTTATTTACTCACAACTGTATATACCCTGTACTCATTAAAAATGGCTAAAAAGGGTGTATTGATTGTGCACTGTATATAAAATGCAGAAGTAAGCATCCTTTAAAGTGTTTTTATTTATATTCTTACAATAATTTGTAGCTGATGAGACCGGAGGAGACCTGACTTCTTATGGAGAAAGTTGAAATGTTTGTGCTGGCTTAAGGGTATCTCTTGGTCGGGCATTCTTGGCTGGAGCATTCGATCTTGTTTTGTTGTTGGTTGTTTGACCAATTTGCATTTTGCAATGCGGTTTTGCTATTTGCATAAATCAATTGAATATTGTGGGTAGTGTGTCGAGTATCATATTTCTAATTATGTGCACAGCACTTTTAGTTTGTTTAATTTATGTAAATTGTTTGTTTGTCCAAGTACTATCCCCCGCTTAGCACTTGTCCCTGATTAATTGTTTGTGGTCGCTTACCATTTTTTCCCCGCATTTTTATTTTTTATAACTGCGAAAATGTCAAACCTACACAGTGTGTAGTAATTTAAGTGGAAATTTAATTAAGCTATTTAATAGTGCTTAATATAAGCAATTAATATTAATGCCCTCGTGTAAACGCAGGCAAAAGTTTACACGATTTAATTATAGATTAGGGTTGCAATATTATATTATTTCTCTACCCTGTAACCAAGTGACGATGGAAGAAGAGTCTAACAAAGATTTGCAAATACACGCAAAGCCTCAAAACAAGTTTATTTAATTTAATTAAAAACCTGACTAATGGAAAACGTAATCAATTTAATTTCTTATTATTATTACTTTATAACATACCTTATCTTTATATATATATAATTTTATTTCTCATTAAACAAATTTTAATAAATGTTCAAAAATCTCAGTCGAGCGATCTACTTTTATGTTCTTATAGGGAGTTCACCATCGCTTGTTCTTTGGTTTACTCAAAAGTAATTTTCTGATTGCAAACTAGTTGCGGGCATGAGGTTTAAATTGTATTACAATGTGTACTTGATTTAACTAATTTCTGGGCATGTCCTGTTTATTATGGCAATTAATAGAGCTCTGCGCTCTAATGCTAATGCAATTTGCGCACAATGGGGCGTGGCAGATACGTGTATTGTGCAATGCACGCAGTAAACTCTTAATTGGAATCATCTTTTAATTGCCATATTAAGCACGCTCTATAAGTACACACACACAATGCAGTGCCAGCACACACACTGTACACACACACGGGCAAGCAATTATGCATGAAGACGGTATTTAGTTGAAATTGATTGCACACGACAGAGACAGTCGATTGGGTTAGATATGGAGCATGGTTTATGTGTATATAGACAAACGTTTATATATATATGTAGACTTGTCAACTAAAACTTCGATTCATTCAGGTGTTGAGGTGTGCTGTGTGTGTGGGTCTTCACTCAATTAGACAGTTTGACAGTTGAATAAATTGTGCAATGTTAGCCAAATTCAGTTCTGCACTTGGCACAGTATTTGGTTAATTGATAAATTCTGTTTGAAGTCCATCTATCCATCTATCCATCTATCTATCTATCTCTTTCTATCTCTATTTATAACTGACTATCTGATTGGTAATCAAAAATAAATATATTAAATCAAAATATCAATATATCTTTTGTCGCTGTCCATAATTTTAATCTGATAAGAGCTTATATCACAGTTTCAGCTTTGTGATACATATTTCCTGGCTAATGCTGCACAACTATTGATGACATTTCAATGGTAATGAGCTTTGTAATCTTCAAACGAAGTTGTCTTTTTCCAAATCAAAATCTGAAGAATTTCTCAAACTTTTCCAACTAGTCCCAAGCTAACCTTTAAAGAAGCTTATAGATTTGAATACATCACAGGTGCTGAAAATTGAATTGAAATTGATTTTCAGAATATACTTAATAATCCTAGAAAATGTGCCGAGTGTTGTGTTCCATTTGCAGAATATTGCAATTATTAATGCACAACAGCAAATTGCTTAAATGAACATGAGTGTGTGTGTGTGTGTATTGGTAGCCAAGAGGCAGTTACGGCCTCGAAGTGCCTACGAGAGCTTCATTTATTACGGTATTTATGTGGGGCGTAAATCAAGTGCGCAAATGGATTGGAATTAATAAATGCGTCGGCCGCAACAACGAAAACAACAATTGTGAAAGGTCTCTTGTTGTTGTGCTTATAGAAATAAATAAAAGAAAACACCGAAAAAATTATTTGATACAAATTATGAATAAGCTGACGCGAGAGCCCAGAGAAGTATGCTACAGTAAAATGTTTTGTATTACAAAACACACAGATACACACACACTCACATAGATACACACATGGAGCCGACGCTCAGTAATTTGATTTTAAATGCAAGTTTTTGTTGTTGCTGTTGTTGCTGCATATTTTATGTTAATTAAACTTGTTGCAGCGACTTTTTGTGCATGTATCCGTGGCCGCAACTTGAAACCAATTACGCTGTAATCATATATACACAGGCACGCACACACACATACAATAACAGTGACTCACATACTGACAGCTTGTTACGCTGCTTAATTCCCCCTCCGACTCTCCAATTCTTCAACGGCGCTTTGTCCCCACTTCAGCCACCCACTTGGGCGTTTGTTACTTCGTTAGTTAGTTTTGACGTGCCGCCTCCCCAAGCAGCGGCAGCAACAGCGGCAGCAGCAGCGGCAGAGGTTCGCTCCAAGCGTGAAATAACTTCCGTAGCGAATTTTATGTTCGTTGCAAATTTTTATTCACAAAATGCACAATGCGCAGATACCTCAGAGAGCTTTACGTGTGTGTGCGTGTGTGTGTATGTGCAATTACAGCTCACATATGCGCACATGTGTATGGCTGGATGTGTGTGCGTGTGTGTGGTATAGTTTTGCTGACTGTGTTTGCAGTTTTTACATTTCGCTGTCATTCACTTAGCGCCGCATGTGTTTTAATGAGCTTCAAGTTATGAAGCGTGGCCGTAACAAGCTAAGCGGATGATGCAAGCCAGCTGAATGAAAGGTGCTTCAGCATCGGAATCCAGATATATCAGATATTCATAATGATGTCTAATTCAAAATCATCTGACTAAACAAATATCAAACATTTCTGTAGTTCTTACTTAATGCTATGCCATAATAATAATAATTCGGAACTTAGCAATATTGGACGATACAAATTGATATATGCGTGGGATAGATAGACCTCTTTGTTTATTGACGCCCACTGTTGAGAATGAGTCGAAAGGTACATCACTAATATAGCCTTCTAATAAGACCGTGCCAAAAATGGTATTTACTTGTTCCCTTTGGTCTATATTTATCTAAAAATTACCATTTCTTCAAAAGGTAAAGCTGAAGCTTAAGCCTGTTAACAAGAGGTCTTTGGGTTCTTTAGATTTCCTTTCCTGTAGGGAGCTCTTCAACGGCAGTTGGGCATGAGGAGCTGGAAGAGCGTGAGATTTAATTGAAAGAGTTCTGTTAAGAGATATGACTATATGTTGACATGTAAACATCAAGCCCTTAAATGCCCGTCAGTTTGTCTGACTAACGCTGACGTCATACAACTCTGCATTGGTTTGATTTCGTTCGCTTCCATTGAAATAATCAGTACAAAATATGTATTTGTCTTATTATGTTAAAATATCTCTGTTAATTTAAATTATGATGTTGATATCAACATCAGGCAGCAAATATCGTGTATCTAGACTTCGTAAGAAGAAATTAAATTGTGTTTTAAGATAGCGTAACGAATTTTGGTATTAGTGAGCATGAAATATTGTCTAGAACATCATAGAATTATATTTAGATTATATGAATTAAACATTTTTATACCCTGAACCCATTAAAAATGGGTAAAAGGGGTATTATGTTTTTGTGCAAAATCCAAATGTATGTAACAGGCAGAAGGAAGCATCTCCGACCCCATAAAGTATATATATTCTTGATCAGCATTAATAGCCGAGTCGATCTAGCCATGTCCGTCTGTCTGTCCGTCCGTCCGTCCGTCCGTCCGTCCGTATGTATGAACGCAAGGATCTCAGAACCTATAAGAGCTAGAGACTTGAAATTTTAAATGTAGATGCTCCTAGTTCCTACGCAGATCGAGTTTGTTTCCGATAATCGATAACTTGCCCCGTTTCCAAGTAATCGATAAAAATGTATATCGATATCCTGTTTTTTAAGCAATTTTGGTAAATAATAAGAGCTAGAGTTACCAAACTTGACATGTTGCTTCTAGAAAAGTATATATATATCGATTATCTTTCATTTTATACCTATCGCCACCTCCCCGCTACTCTCTATCTATAAGCGCGCGCTGCATTTGGTGTTGGAATATGAGGGTTCAGGGTATCCCCTAGTCGGGAGCTCCCGACTAGAACCTCTTACTTGTTTTTATTAAAATGCACATTAACTGTTCATTTCGCAGAGTTTGGTATAATTGAAAATTAAATAGCTTACAAGGTGCTTAAACTGTCAACTAGGCGAATAAAGGCAATTAAAGGGAGCAATAAAATTAAGTGCCACAAATTCTACCCACAAATATTAGCCACAAAATAAGCGAATTGCCAAAAATGCCCCAAAAATAGGCAACATTTAAATTAAGAACGTTATTGTACGCACACACCCACCCACACACACACCCACACACACACACATATACACCCACACCTTTGACTGACTGAATTGTGTGTGCATCGTTGCCGTTGGAGAGGACAACGCAACTAACGCAGTGTATGCGCCTAAAGGCAGGCTGTGAAAATGCATTTACCAAAGTGTTGAAATGTTGCACAACTTAAATTAAAATGACTTTGTCGACTTGTTTGGCACATCTTTCGGGTCCCCGAAATCCCCTCAACGTATGCTCTGCGCGAACTTTAACTGGATTTGAATATGCTTATAAAAAATAATAATAAAGAAGTATTTATAGATCTAAAAACAATTTTCATTCAATTTTTTTCGTTTGTTCATATAGTACGTTAAAATTATAAAATATGAAAGTACACCTTAAAAATATATTTTATAACACTTTTTCGTTGACTACAGGGTGTTTCATAGCCTGTACGCTACAATCATTTCAGCTTTATTTCTTGCTGCATTCGAGTGTGGTTTGGTTGCTGTTGTCTTTTTTGTCTACCTCGCCCCCAAGTTTGTAATTATTTTCCTTCTTCTTTTGCCGCAAGTGTGAAAATATTGTAAGAACAACTTTTTTGTCTGAAGTCATTTTCCATGCTTTCTCCCTATCTCTCACTCCCTTTATAGCTCGCCTCTGTTTCTCTCTTTTTGTGCAGCCTTAACGCTGAATAATAATGATGGTAAAAGTTTTTTATCGCCGCGCTCGGCATGCGATTTGGTCAGGTAAAGGAATACCGAGCTCGCCATTAAAAATATATGTAGGGTATTTAATTTAGATGTGCGGTTGGTCAATATTCTAAAAATTTTCGTATTTCTTTTGCCCCTGTATAACAGTTTGAGGTTTGTGTCTGCACTAAAGCTAGCCAAGACAAGCGCACAGATTGATTCCACCACCAACTTATTTAACACGGTCAACGATCTCAATTTGAAAAAAACCCACCACCAGAGTTGATGGAAACAAACGCATTGAGAGACTGATGCATAGAGACAGAGAGCGAGAGAGGGAAAGAGAGTTACAGTTAGAGAGGGAGTAAAACACTGCGTGCTTCGTGTTGGGCAGTGGGAGGGAAAAGTGGTGGTGAGCATTTCTAGTATGATAAAACAGGTATACAGAGAGTGCTGTGACCTTTTTATCATTTTATTTATGGACAGCATACTGTGTGGACAAGTTTCAAATTTTATTCTTATACACATCTGATTATAAATCTATTTTAATAATGTCTCTGGATAATTATTTCTATAAAGTAAAACGCTATCATCCCAATATACTGACCAACGTTTGGCGTGTCTTATTGAATGCCAAATGCACCACGCCAGACCATACCATGACTCTCGCCCAGATACGTGGTAAGTTTCAAGACCAAAATATTATTGGGAAGATAATTGTCTTGAGTTTGCCTTTCTTGTTCTTTGCAGCTGGTTACAGGGAACTAACTGATAACAAATTTCCCAATATGGGCGATCCACAGGTAGAAATGTGTTTCTTGCTCACAATGCCGCTTATCGCCTGCTTCTCCAATAAGCACGGCACATTCCATTTTTACATCATTCGGGAAAATGAGCCATAATAAGTAGGGACTCTACCATTAATAGAGGAATTATACGGATGACGTTCAGTTTTTAATAACTTTTTCACAGTTTTGATTTTATGAATTCTATTCAAGAAATACAGAAAATCGTGCGTGCGCTAATATTTTATGTCTAATTCTGTTTTTGTATATTTTTGTTGAAAATACAACTGATAACCTTCGAAAATATTTGCAAGTTGTCTCTGGTCACATTAGAGATGAAAAAATCAGATTGGTATCCAAAATTGTTAGCTTTTTTTGGGATTGTGGCAACGAATAAGTCCAAAATTCAATTGCACATTTAGTCAACTAGTTGCCACAGTGGAAAAACGAAGCTGGGGCAATAAAATCAATGCCAAAACAACCCACAATTCCAAAAAATCAGACCCAGACAGCAAATAATTGTTGGCCAACAGAGAACACATCAAATCGAATGAATATGCGCCCGCAGATTTACATACTGTAAACATATATACGCCATACTATACAGAGCCGGAGAACCTGACTGTAAAAAACACAAAACCGAACAACAAACAAACTAACAGAACTCTTCAGAGTGCCAAATAAACAAACGAACTGAGCAAACTGAATCAAAAAACCGACTCAGCCACACTGCCGGGGCGGGAGTTAGTTTTTGTGGGTGGGAGGGGTGTGTGTGTGTGTGTGTGTAGGGTAGAGGGGGGCCTGGTTAGACTAGTTGGGTCACGCAGCCGCAGTGGAGCCAAAGCAAAACGTAATGAAACTAAATGCCGTACCGAAGAAAACCCCAAAACAAATTCATTACGGAACTGCACCTCAGGGGGTGATAATTCGATTCAACGAAAACTTTGCTGATTATTTATTGCCAGCATGCAGCTAGCCCTCGATTCGTCTGCTCTCTCTCTCTCTCTCTCTCTCTTTCTCTCTCTCTCTCTTACTTTTTATACCCTTTCAGAGTATATTGTAATTTGTCACGCATTGTGTAATTCATACACAGCGCAAAAAAATCAAGTATTTCTTACTTAAAATTGCATACTTCAAGCTCGATTTTCATATTATTTCATTAGTTTAAAGATGAGGTGAAAAAATACTGAAAAAGGGGGCTGTTCTTGATTCAAGTACATCAAAAATTTCAATGAATTGTCAATATCTTGTATAAGCTATGATTTGTTCGGTAGAGTGTAGAGTCTTACCGAACGTCCCAAATATGTGTCTACACAGTAGATTCCGTTTGTAGTCTCCACCGTGGAGTTGGTAGACGGCTCAACATTCAATTCTTTACCTATCCCTATTTATAGTCTTAACAAACCACATGATATTGCACATTTGAATACATTGGTCAAAATCAAGTAAGCAATATCTAGGCCTATAAAGAATATTCTTGATCAGCCGCGTCAATATTTCTAGGCCCCTCTGTCAGTCTCTTTGATTTTACGCAAACTTTAGTTAAGTAAAGCCTAATCCTATATTTCTTTATATTTCCCTATTCAAGATATCCCGTCTAAACTCAACATTTACGATCTTCACTATGCCAATGACTAATGACTAATTTTTATTTGATTTTGCGTTTAAAGGAACAATTGTCTGTAGTGTATTAAACCAATTCTAGGCGACAAGTCACAAAAGGGTATAGAAAGTTCGGCGTGTTAAAAATACCCATTCATTCTTGTTTTAGGTATATGTGTGTGGTTCTCCATGTGTGTGTGTGTGCTGTTGTTGTTGTTGTGGCTCTGACGCTGAAGTTATCCCCGTGGCGTTTAGCTGTTAGTGTCATAAAATGTTTTGTGGCAGAAAACTGGGCACTAGAACTCATTATTTTGTTCATTAACACTTTTTGCTTTTTGTTTTGGTTTTTGTTTTTTTGTTTCCTTATTTCCCGTTTGGTTTTTACACTCTTACCAAAGGGTATTATAACTTTCACGAAATGTGTCTAATATAATTCTATATCATTAGTGAGCGGCTTTTAACCCACTTTATTGTATGCTCTTAATTGGAATATCGATATAGACTTTTGGCTTGAAGTGGACTAGGTAAACACTTACTTCAGCTGCTGCTTTTTGCTTTAGCCATGAATGTCACGGGAGACTCTAGAGATTGTGGATTTGGTTTCTTAGCCAAATAAATAACAGCCAGTAGACTAAGGTGTCTCAATCGAAAACTTGGCATGCAATAATAAATTAATTTCCATTTAATGTATTGTTTTCATAAACGCATATGCAAAGTTTACGTGTTTTCTGTTTAACAGTTCTATTGTGTTTTGGCAAATAGAAATGCTTGATATTTCAAAACAAACCAAGTGTAGAGATTTAATAAAAGCCTCGCCGTCGGCTTAGAATACTTTTGCGCAATTCCAGAATATTTAAGGCTGGCCTAATGGCATTACGGCTCAACATATTTGATACGCTAACTTAAATTTAAGGTCCTAAGGTCGGGTAAATATAACATATACAAGCATAATCGGTTGAAAGTTAAATTAATATAAAAAAACAAGCGTGTGTATGTCTTATAAATAACTTTGATGAAAGCAATTAAATATGTGAATTTTATTTTTGACTGAAAGGGTATTAAAACTTCGACTCCCAATAACCTTTTTTATTTTCTTGCCTCTTGTTTATCCTTGTTTCGGTGATGTAGGTGCCGTGGTGCCTTATACTAAATTATGCGACCTTTGGTTTTCATCTTTTTGTATTGTGTCGGTTTTTTTATAAATTTGATTTATGCGCCCAAATATATATGAGTTTATGACCAAGTGTAAAATAATTTCGAGTTTATTTTTATGGTTGCCAGTTTGTGGTTTAGTTTTTTGTTTTATGCAAATATTTATTATCTTTAATACTTTGTCTGTCTGCATGCTTAAGTTTTATTAACAGGGGCTTTAATTCATTAGCAAGAGTGGACATAATACGGCTGAAACTCTTGCCAGGAACTGCACTTGTATGGGGCTCCTCTTGGCCATTACAGCGAGTTATGGCACTTGGCCGAGTTATAAAATGTTATCGACTGAGCAGGTTTTTATGTTTTGGGGTCAGATAAATGTGTTTATTGGACATTTTCGGCTAAGTCGTCAGGCGGCTGTTTAATTTTTGTGGTCCGTTATTTTTTGTGGGATTTTTGTTGCCGCCAGCAGCCGCATCTTAGATAGAAAACATGTTTACGACACACAAACGCAGTTCCGGCAGATTTGTCCTGGGATTAGACCCAAATGTTAAGAGCTGCTCATTAAGAGGCTAACAGAATGTGTGCGACTTTACGACCAGCTCAAGCCAAAAACAGTTCTCAGCAAGATAGTGGCAGATGCACAGGCCGAATGCGTGTGTTCCATTTACAAACTGATGAAGTACTTGATAGAGAATTGTTAGATGGGCTTTTCTAATGCTCTCCAGTCTCTCCTATGTGCTCAGCATTTATTATACTATTGCTCTTTAAAGAGCATTAGTTTAAGATGAAGCTACCATTGGTGGGGAAGGGGGAGGGCTAAGTAAAATGTTTTAACCCAACTAAGTATTTTTTTTTATATAATAATTTTACTGAATAACAGGGAAAAAGGAAAGCGTTAGACAAGATTTGCTGTGCATATGATAACGAGCTTCTGTAGCTTTTCTTATCCCTTGAGGGCTTATTGAATTGAATGCAAGATCGAGTTTATATATTATATCTGAAAATAGTAACGAAATAAATTCGAAGGCCGACAGTGCTTAAATGATCTTCATCTTTTCTTAAAATAATCCAAGTTTTCCCTAAGCAAATTTATATTAATATTTATACCATAAAAAAGTTTGGGACCTTTCCATATAAGGTAAGCCTTAAATAAATGTATTTTCTTTTGACTTGTGCTAGATTTGCTGCTTTGATGCTTTTTAACGTGCTTAAAACTAATTTATTTTGAAATCCCTTAACTAAATCAAAGTTAAACATTTTATTGGCTGGCCCAACGGAGTCACACAGCAAGTTTCAATTAAATAGCTCGCTTCTAGATGCTAGTTGCCGGGTCCTTGGGCTCGGCCAAGTTCTATTTGCAGTCAACTCCTTGCGGATTTAGAGCCGTCAAACAATAGAGCGCCCGGCGCACCAGCCATGAATTCATTTTAAAATTGTAGCTGCAAAACAAAAGAACTGCCATTGTGCAATTAAAATTGTATGGCATCGGGGAGTAGGGGCCGGATTGGGGACTGAATCCAGAAGGGCATCTGCAGTTGAGCCAGCTGCCCTGCCGATAAGAGAAATTAAAACAAACAGACGCCGTACGCTCTCTAAATGTTGTATGTACAATCTGTACAACTTCCAAAGTGACACAGTGCAAAAACAAATACAAACACAGCGACAGACGGACAGCCGACAGCCGCCAGCCCGCCAGAGTTCAATATGTGTCCATGTGACTGGAATCCTGAACCAGGCTCAGTCCCAGTCCCAGACTCGGTCTCTGGTCTCAGGGTCCAGTACCAGGTTCAGGCCCAGGCTCTGCTGCCAGTAGCCACGGTCACAGCCACAGCTACAGCTGGTCTTGTTTACGGCATATCATGACAGTTGTCCCACTCTCCACTCTCCATTTTCCTTGTTTTCTGTTTTTTTCCCTATTGCTTTTAGTTGTCACAGTTGTTCAAGTTGTCGAGTCCAGTTCAGTTCGGTCCAGTCCCCCAGCAGCTGCACTTGTCGTGTTGCTTAAGTCCCCAATGATATCGCATAAGTTTTTCAATTTTGTGCGTTATTAGAAGCGATTAGAGCCAAAGTACGGAACAGTAAGTAACACACCGAGCGGGAAAGACTGCAAGAAGCTACGATTCACCCTCGCCAGGTCGGGGGTTGAAGTACACAGCAGCCATAAACACTTCACACCAATTGGCAGCTGGCTTTATTTGCTGCGTATATAATACTTTATTTATATATACTTGCAATTTCCGACGCGACTTTGTTAGCGTACGTCTGGGCTAGGCCAGCTAAATTTTCACCACGTATCTATGCAATCACGTACTTTTCTGCCAACCCTCATTGAACAAATTAATAATAAAACACAAACGAGGCAACATTTCCGCTGTTCATTGTTTATGGAATGGCTTAGTGTAAATGCATTTAACAGGTCAGTGCATTTAATTTTTGGTCAGGATCAATTGCCGAGTCGATCTAGACATGTCCGTCTGTCCGAATGTATGACCGCGTCGATCGCAGAACTTATAAGAGAGACTTGGACTTTTCAACGTAAGTTCTTCTGGGTAGCTGTTAAGTCATCTGTGATAAATAAGAAAAGTGTGTTGGACATTTGGATAAGGTCGGTAGCAAAGAAACGAATAAAGCAGATTGTAAAGGCTTCTACATGAATTTCTGAATTTGAGAACGGAAGTCAATTAATTATCAGAAATGCTTAAGAAATGTCGAATTGATTATTTTGCCATTCTCCTGATATTTGTTAAATCAGACTTCCCACCCTATTTGTTGAAATGAATTATATAGGATTCTTTCCAAAGAGACAAAAGACTCAAAGTAAGATTAAAAGTCTTTTGCAATGGCCGATGAAGAGAAGCAACCAACAATTATTACATATGTTAAAATAGTCGTGCCCGCAATTTTGGTGTTTTTAATATAGGGTATGAAAATGTACATAAATTTTAAATGGATATCTACTTTTATTTTGAGCACTGAATCAATGTCGAGTATAATCTGTTATAAATAATAAAATGTAAATTCTGATCCAGTGCTTTTGTTGAGGTTATTATTAATAGGTTCATTAGCTGCTTATACGATTACACATCTGAATGCATTTATTTTTTGTAATTTAAAGCTCGTACATGCACTGAAAATGGCCTCAAGCTGCTAAGCTTAGCCACCGGCCAAAATTATGGGCAATTAGGCCAGCCGCAAGCCAGCAAATGGATTTTCAGCTGGAGGTAATGTGTCAACAGCTGGGCAGCTGCACAGGATTGTGGTTGTATATATGTATGTATGAGCCTGCGTGTGTTTGTTGTGTGTGTGTGTGTGTGTGTGTGTGTGTGTGTGCGTAATGAGGCTTAATTTGTAAAATTCCATGGCTTTTAATTGGCATTGGGCAAACCACAAAGCAATGCAGCTAACTGAAGTGCCGGCCGCCAGACTTAGGGCAAGTGCATGGCGTAATTATGTGGTCAAGTGGTCAAGCCTTGACGACAAGACATGAGTGTGGCTCAAACTTGAGCTGGAGCGTAGCAAAATATTTAAGAATTTAAGCGACAATGCAATCCATTTTTATAGTTGCTATTCTTGTGTTTATGGCACGCAATAAAAATAAGTGGCATTACGCTGCCACCTCCGTGAAGTTGCAAGACCACAAAATGCAGGGCAAAAAATTAAGTTGCAACAACAAAGAAAATATATGCTAAAATAAAACAAAAAAACAAAGAAAGAAAAAAATAAAAGCACAACATGGCCACAAAAGCAGCCCCCAATTGCAGCGTGGCGAGTGTCACGACGTAAAGTTTTTTAGTTTTTATTTTTTTATTACGTAACTTTGTCCGTTAAGAGTGGGAAGAGGTGCCAAGGGGAAAGGGGCTGCGAACGCACATTGCATGCATTTTCGCGCAGTCCGTGCGTTGCCCGAAAACTTTTGGGACATTGTTTTCCTGCAAATGGCCCACGCCCAATAGTTTGTGCTGGTCGCATTATCCCCGCTTGGTTCTTGCCACTTGCCTTCATTGTGTGGCAGCTGGTTTGGCTCAGTGGAGGCTCAGCGTGTGGGCAACTTAAAGTTGCAGCTGCAACTTTTTTGGCATTGCTTTTTGGTGTGTGTGTGTGTGTGTGTGTATGTGTGAAAAGGGTGGCAACTTTTGTTGCCAAACTTGCTGACATCAAATGCCGATGGGGCCCTCTGCATTATGTAATGGTGCGTATTATGCGTGTAATTGGCATTGCAATTTCCGTCTTATGAACCTAGTGAACTTTACGAAATGTCAAGCGGGTGTCAGCAGCAAACAATTCGCTGTGGCCTATTGTTTTCCTCATCCCAGTAGCCAACTATTTGCCTTTCATTTTTTAGACGTATATGACAAATAGGTTTTTAATTATTTGGTTCACCCACTTTGTAATAACAAACATATATATTATAACTAAACATATAAAAATTGCCTAAGTCTTACGAAAGTTACAGCGAACAACATTTTAAACATTTTAAAATTTAAAAAAATAAACAAATAGAAATTGAAAAATGTTTCAAAATCCATCATATAAGGTCATACGTTGGTGCATAATGCTATAAGCACTTAATAAATCAGGCTAAAAATGTATCTACAAGTGAGTACGATGTGGGCGAGTACAACCAATTACGCAGTATTTGCTCACGGCTAAATAAAATCTTAAAACAGTCAAAATGAGTTAACTGGGTTTTGATTTGGCTACTTTAAGGTTGTTATTCCAATTCAATGAGCTTCAAACTGTGACTTACAGGAGCTCATCAGTAATATACCTTTAAAAATTGACTTAAAAACTGTGTTAGATTAAGATTATATATATATAATACTTAATGCTTGACATTGTTCAAAAGAGTAGAAATTTCGTTCACATACGTACGGACAACTATAAATGATAAGGGCAACAATTAAATTGATACAAATACTTTCAATTTGCGCATAAAAGTAGGCAACATTTGTAGAGCTGTCATTTGGTTTTCCAAATCGTTAGGCACATTTAGTTGTTGCCTCTGAGGCAGTCAAGGTTGTTGCCTTAATAGCTCACACTATCAGCAGCAGCAGTACCAGCAACTGCAACAACAACAATCAGACAAAAACTGAAAGCTAAGACAAAAAGTTGTGCCTAAGTTGTTGTTGTTGTTGCCCCCGGGGCAGCGTTAAGACCACAAGTTACATTTGTAAAATGCACATTTAAAACTCAACAAAACTAGAGGACACACACACACACACACACACAAACACACCCATACAGATGCACAGTAGCTTTGTAACATTGGTAGCCCAAAAGGATAATAAGAAACGCCTTGCGTTGACTTCAACAGCATCAGCCGCAGGAGCAGAACTGTGAAAACTTTTCAATTTATTGTTAAACTTTTGCACTGAGGCGCACAATTATAAAGTGTCATTTAGCACAGGGAGACCCGAAGGCGTTGCACTAGCTGGCAATGGGGCAGCAGCAGCAGCAGCAGCAGGAGCACTGTCAAGAAATTATGAAGTGCTGGACGGCACAGACTGCCGACACTTGCGGCTACGGCCACTTCCGGTGCGAGCCAACACTGCAGCATCGTCATCAACAACGTCAACAATGTCCTCGCCGTTGGACATTTTTGGGCTGCTTGAGCTTCAGCTACAGCTTCGGCTGCTCCTTCTCCCTCTTGAGTTGACACTGAAGTGCAAGCGACTTTCAGGCGGCGCATTCGAGTGTTGTTCCGCTGCCCTGCAAAGTGTCACAAACACAAATAGAGACGGTCTCGCACTTGGTGCTGCGTGATTTACAGCCTGCGACTTTTATTTGAAGTGGGACATTCATTTTACGCTAAAGTGAACCTAAATCAACACCCACAGCCCAGACACCCCGCTGCCCTGCCCCTGCCCCTGCTCCAGCCCACGCCCGCCAAACAACGGGCTGCTCAGTATTCGCATTTTTTGGCAGCTGCTTTCAACTTTTTCGGGGCGTCTCTTGTGGCAGCGTCTCTTGATTGAAATGCCTGGTAGGCCAAAAGGATGGCGGCAGCGACGGCGACGGCAACGGCGCCGCTGCACTTAAGTTGGCTTAATTAGTTTTTCAAAGTTATGCCAACACCACAACCACGCCTCCTTAATTGTTATGGGGGCTGCTGCTCCAAGTGATTGCTGATGCACTGCAGAAAGGAAAAAATTCACAAGTGAGAGGAGCCTGCAGTTGAACAGGGGGCAGCGGCAAGCGGCGGGTACATTTAGTTGGTAGGAAAACTGACTAAGTTCCGCCCAAGGCATCTGCATCCTTTTGGGTGCGGCTGCTGCTCTTGCTCCTGCTCCTGCAGCTTCATAAAGCGTCAGCTGTTGTTATATGATATGCGTTTGAAGTAGTTCCTTGTAATATAGTCGACTACATATACCCTTCAATTTTGTAATTGTTAATGTACTAAACAAAGCTTTTTTCTATTGCTGTGGCATTATGGCGCTTTGAAAAAATGTTAAATAATATAAACTTATGTATCCGATATAAGTATGTGTCCAGCTCTAAGTTTATCTGTGTTTTAGGCCGTTAGAGGGTAAAGGCACAGTTACTTTTTCGTAACTGTATTGTAGTACAATTAAACAAAAGCTTGAGCTTTAATTCAGATTAATTTTGAAAATACTTTATATATTCTCATAAAGCTTCCTTCTTTTTCTATCTGAACATAGCTTTAAGCTTTAACGTGCTTTAACAGTTTTTTATTATATTTTCACTATTTGTAAAAGAGGAGAATTCTCTATTAGGGTAATCAAGTTCCTCTATTACTTCATCGTGAGTTTCGTTGTGCTCGCATTTTGCCTTCGTGATTTTTCTCGGTCGCAACAAATTTTCTTGCGGTTTTTTTTTGCGCATTTTTGGCAGGACCACACTTTTTCCTTCATTCTCTTATTTATTTTGTTTTATTTCGAATTTAATTATGGAAATTTCTGCGGCAAAAGGAAATTTGCATAAATATTGAGTGCGCGCATTCATGAAGTTGCAGTCTGGTCTCGTGCTTAACTAACTACAGAATTTCTTTTTTTTTCTATTTTTGTTTTGGGGTCTGTCAGGGTCGTCAAACAGAACGCGTGTGAAAATTGTCAAAAGCTGAACTGCTAAAAGCCTGAATGGACAAATGCAGCTAACACATACTTACACAGATACTCACACACACACAAAGACACACACTTACCCACAGTCATCAAACCGAAACAGAAATGCTTTTATGCCTCCAGGCAACCAGAAAGGGAGTGCGGGGAGGTGTGAGAGAGAGAGAGAGAGAGAGAGAGAAAGAGAGAGCTGTACATTCATTTCCAATGAGACTCATTTTGCGGATACACACGAGTTCGAGTCTGGTGTCCTGCCTGATATCCTGACTGCTGGCTTTTGGCTCTTTTACAGCTGAGCGGTTAGACGCAGCCCGCAACCACAGTTCGTCCAGCCGAAGGCAGCAGGCGGCATGCTGAAATTAACTTGACTACTGACACCTTGACAATTTTTTCAACTGGCTGGCAGGCAGGCAGGCAGGCAGGGGAGGGCGTTTAGTCGTGAGGTAGGCAGTGTGACATTAAATAGGCAACCGCAATTTTATATAGCACATGACATTTGGCACTGCGTGTGCTGCATATCTGAACCATCCGAGTCGCTCCGGAGCCTACGTCTGGCTCTTAGATGGAGGAAGACGAATGTTGATTTTGGCAGCCAGCACGCTGAATTTTCAATTTTATTTGCAATTTTTTGTGCTGCATCAGCAGAGTGTCAGAGAGGCGTCGACGTGTCAGCTACCAAACGTGACCCTGTCCAATGTGGTTAAAGCATTTAATAGAATTCTCCAGCTGCCAGCAAGGTTAAAGTCCGACTATACAGGCTGCTACCAGTGCAAATATTAAATCCACGGGCTCACAATTTTGTTTGGGATCATTCGAATTGTAATGATCTCTTAAGTCTCTCGCATGATTAAGCCAGTCCTTAAAAATAGAATAACTAATCCCCACTAGACCACAACAATATAAACCCAGTCTGGTAATTCCATTAGATAAACCATCCTATTCCTATTAGAAAATCAGAGAGATATAGCCTATATAGCTATATGCTGATGAATATCAGCTTATAATTAATTTCAACAAGAAGAAAAATGTAACAAAAGTTCAAAGTAGCTTTTATTAAACATTGCTTAGGATTATACTGACGGACAGTCGGCCAGACAGATGGTTTAATCGACTCAGCAAGTAGTATTGATCACTAACATATAGTATATATGTCTGTTATTGAAATTATTACAAAACCAGTCATACATTTTTTACCCATTTTGAGATAGGGTATACAACCTGTAGCTAGATTTCACTTTTATATAGTCTAAATGAAAACTTCGCACACTGATAAAATTCCCGCCCGTGGGATACTAAAACCTTAATGAGAACCCTGTACGTCTCAATTATATTTTACAAAAATTTATAAAGATTAGTGTGAAGTTAAGCGAATCAGGAAGCATAAGTTGGAATCAACGTTTTCCGACCCGTGGTGTTAAGCATGAAATCGCGAGAAAAAAACCCTGCTTAATACGACCTTTGACCCGCATTTCCCGTCCAAAAGGGGTGGATTTTGAGTATAATCCACAAGTGGACTAATTGGTTTACACACGTCATAATAAAAAAAAAAAGTTTTAAATTACAAAAATTTCGTGTCGACATTGGGGAAACACGAGCAGAATGTACTCTGGTTAAATTGAATATATTCATCAATATCATATGTGCACGGCAAATTATCTTATCAATGATGTCAAGAGAAAAATTATCTGCATATTCAGTTTTCCCAGCCGAACGCTGGCAAACAGGCTGCTGCCTCTTGCCGCGTGTTGCCTGCTGCTTGATGATGCACTCATTCATTCACGAGCAGCGCCAAATGGCTCTGTCAGCAGCCGCTATGAATCAATGGGAAAGCAAATGCGTATGCAAAGTTGAAATGACTTTTGGTAGGAGACGGCCCAGACTGGAGTGTGCAGATGGGGGAGTGTGTGGGTGTGGCAGCTGCTGACTGGTTGCTTATTCGACTGCTCATTCATTATGCCAATGCCAGGCGCTAGCACTTTTAAAGAATTATGCCATAAGTTAACTTTAGACAGGATGAGTTTTAGCTGCTTTTGGCAGTGGCGTGTTGCATGTTGCATATTGCATGTTGCCAGTTGCCTGCTTCCTGTTGCCTGTTGCCTCTTGCTATATGCAGCTTTTAAGCTTTGCTTATTTATATAGAGCTGACAGCTGCTTGTTTCTCACTTGGGTCTGCCTTCTGACCCGCACGCAGCTCCCAGCTTCACGTGACGTATGCGTAATTTGTTGATGCTGCAGCTGCAACAGCTGGAACTAACTTTGCAACACACACACACACACACACATACACGCACATATATATCACACTTTATTAAATGTATGTTTGTTGCACACCTTGGTGCAAATCTAAAGCAGCATTTCTTTGTCGAAGCTAGTAGAAATTGTAGCCATCTTCACAGCAAATTGGCAATTTATTTGTTTGTGGCACATTTTCTTTTATTGACTGCCGCACAGAAGCGAACAATTTTACACATGATGTGGCAGCTGTGATGCAAACAGCCTCAGCATGTCTAATGGCCACACTCTAGAGTGTTCCACTCACTTCGGTTGCAAGATCAAGTTGCAGGTTGCCTGTCAATGGAAACTAATTAAGAATATCAAATTCAGTTTTACAGTTTGCCAATTGCTTTCTCACTGCTCTGTTTGTGGCATTGCGTGCATTTTGTTTCAACTTACTTTAAATCAATTGCATCTCCAGTGCTGCCCCGTTCAATTTGCCTGCTAACTGGATTTGATATTAGTTTAGTAACAGTTGAAAGCGAACCATCAGCACAAAATATATATAAGTATTAGGGAAAGCGTGGAAAGCACAATCAAAATCTTGTTTTAAGTTTTCTTATAGAGCTGTATTCATTCAATTTGGAGAAAAAATTCCTAATTATCACCTTTAAAGTTGTGTTTCCAAATATCACAATTTAAACGGCTTGTTTTTTTGTACTGCACTTGAAGAATCATCACAATCAAGAAGCCTCTGCTCATATATGTTATTTTGAAGGATTTTGATTGTGTATGCAATAATTATTATCTTGGTATCCGGCAAAATACATGTTCAAGGCTCTTTCGTTTTAATAGAGCAACATTATTATTATCTTTGTTGCACACCTTTATTTAATGGGACTGCTCGTGAAAACCGCAAATTGCTTTTCAGTGTGTAAATTTGTTTAATATCTCCACAAAATATGTGGAAATGTTAGTTCCATTTAACCCGACCGCATGGTCAAAGCGCTTTTCCGCTGCACAGCAGCCGCAGTTGCCATCGCTGGGGACACGCCTCCTGGCTGGTGGCAGGTTTCGCTCAGCTGCCGCAGGGCTCTGCAGCTGTCATTATCTGCACGTCCGCATGGACTATAGAAGGGGCATGGTTGGGGAGAGGAGCAAGGGGTCTGCTTAGCTAAACGTAATGCGCATACATTAGTCATATCAGAAACGAGCGAATGTGTCCTCCGGGTCCAGGGCGAGCGGGCGCATCCGGTTTAGCATAAAAGAGATACGCACGCGTAACGACAATAACCGTAAAACGCGCGTCTCTAATTACGTCGAATACAATGCAACAGCGGCTGGCAATGGGCGCAAAAATTTCCGATAAGCCTCAATGTGGCAGGTTTTGCTAACGAGGACTACGCAGTAGTCCCCGGCAGCAATCTAAATGAAGGCGATGCCTGACAATTATTCAAAGCGGCACGCGTTAAACTTTTTGCGCTCGACACTCGTAATTTTTATTAATTTTACGCCAAACTTTTATTTTTTCTCTTTCTTTTGGCTTAGCGGCCGCTTACAAGCGCTTGGCGTTGTCCAAAAATTATAATAAAAACTTTGGCAACGAAAAACAAAAAAAATAGACATAAAACATGAAATTTTCTTTTACTTTGGCTTTGCTACTTAAGCGGAAGTTGCCGAACATGGTCAGGGAAAGGACGAGTGAGGGGGCCGCTGGGGCCATTGTGGATTTCCGTTTTAATTAGTCGACTGCGGCAGCGCGCGGGCACCGGAATCTCAATTCTGCAACTGAATCTCTGCACGGGCTCGGGACAATGGGCCCAAAGAGTCCGGGGCGAATGGCAAAAGTTGCCCATCGCCAGCCATAACTGTAAAATGCGCCTTGACACAAAGTTTCTTAAATCTGTGTGTGGCATAAGAAGGCATGCTGGGAAGAGGATAGCTCCTTTGAGATGGGGCAGGCGGGTAAATCTTATCTTGCACACTGCTCTCATCTGCGTCTTTTGGCAGCCCTGTCTTCGGCTTCATTTGCCTCGTCCTGCGTCTACCATTGTCTGCGGCCGGGAAGTTCAAGTGATGTGCATAATTTAAATGAAAATGTCAACGCGGCTTTCGGCATCTCGCTGCAGTTACTTTAACTGTGCATGCTTTTCCTCTTCATTTGCTTTTTCTTGTTCTTGTTATTATTGTTGTTGCAACTGCGGCTGTCTGCTTTGTGTATGAGTGCCTGTGTGTGTGTGTATGCCGGAAGTGACAAAAGTTGGCTGCACTTTGCATTGCGCTCTTCTTAGCAGCTGGTAATGTCCCGTGGTTGGCTTTAAGTGCCTTTAATGAGGCAAATTGTAGATATTTGGTTGGAGAAGAGGAATAAAAACATAAAACGACAAATAAAACAATTATTTTGTCGGTCGCTAAAATCTTTGCTGCTAAAGATGGTGTTAACTAAATCGCTAGAGCTAGTTGAAAATTTATGAGCATCGCATTTCTATTTCGTATAGGTTTAGTTGAAAAATCGGTCCTAAGCTGAGTTTTTTTTGCAACTATGAGCTTCACTATTATTCTAGCAGAACGAACTGATATAAAAAGATATCTAACTCATATGAAAGAGAGTATTCAGTCTTCACCGTCAAGGGTTTTTGCTAGATTGCTGACCTGGCCATGCCCGTCTGTAGGTTTAAACGCGTCGATCTCAGATCCTGTAAGATATAGTATATATATATATATATATATAGATATAGAATTTGCTCTGGCAGAATAAGATTCATGGTTTTTGATAGTCAGACACACGAACTATAGTAGAATATAGTATACATAAATGTAAGACATTGAGAACGGACAATCAGATAATAACCGACCTGAATTAAGTAATGAATATATGCTATAGAGATTGCAGCACACACGCTTACCAAGATATCGACTTAAATCAAAAGAGAGAGTTAACTCTGTAATGGAATGTTGCTTAATGATAATATGCAGAATATACATTGATTCATCAACATTATCCTATTATCTTCTGAATACACCAATTGTTTCCTTTAATAAGCACTTAATAGATGCATTAATGGGTCACACATTGTTATTCCCTATGGATGCATTGTGGGTCAGATATATGTATGCATATCCATTGAAAAAACTTTAAATTGCGTAAAATGTTGACGCTTGATAAAAAACTGTTTGCACAAGCCCAACAAAACTTCAACAGCAACTGGAAAATAGTTAACGCCATTTTTATTTATGACGCAAATACGATCCAGCATATTTCATGACAACTACAAACTGATAGATACAATGCATTTGCGAGTGGCCTCGATTTTATTCTCCCATTCTGTTTTTTTTATTCGCATTTTGTTTGTTCGACGCCTGCCTATCGGGTCCGTTGGGAGGATGGGGAATTCGGAGTTGGGACTTGCATTTGATGGGCGTCTGTCAATGCCACCAACAAAAGAAAAACTCTGAAAAATGTGTACAGCTTCGACGGCTGAGCAAAAACCAGTCAGATAAATTTATATTCAACCGCACACTCACACACACAACCATAAGCCCACATAAAGCACTCAGGGAGCTGAACGAGCCTGCATTTAACAATTTATCTGCAGCTGTCAAAATTAAAACCCCATACGGAGACCCAGAGCCGTGGCCAGAACCATGCTTCGAACAGAGACCGGGAGCAGGCGCACTGAACCACGACGACTCAATACCCGTGGCAGCCTTTGCAGTGTCCAGGACATAACCCAGTCGCAAGTCAGCTGCAGGCGGCATGGATTTGCAAAATAATAAAAAAAAAACAGAATGAAAAAGAAGCACCAAAGGATTGTGAGGAAGAGTTCAAAGGGGGGTGCAAGAAAAGTGTACCATCATTCCAAGGGTAGGGGGTTGGGGGAGTAACACAATAATGCCGGCCTCAGGATAAGCAAGCCGTTCCAGCCAGACAGAGAGCCTGCCTGATGGTTGGTGCATGGAGGTTGGGGGGGCGGTGGAGGCGAACTGAGGTACAAGCGGACAGCAAGACAGTCAATAGCAGCGGCTGGCTATAAAAAACGGAAATGGGGCAATCATAAATTTACACAGATATGCAAGTCTACGTCTGTGTGTGGGTGAGTGGGCTGTGTTTGTGTTTGCTGCTCTTAGCCCATCCTTGACCACCAACCGACAACAACGAGACACAAACAGACCCAACAGAAAAGAATTGCAAAAAAAGTGCAGCAGCCGAATAGAAAATCTCATGGAATCGCAGCTATTGCCATTTGGGAGTAGAGATGATCACGTGATTCTTTTTGGGTAGTACGAAACGTCTTCATGCAAAAATATCGATTTGACAAAAATATCAAAGTGTTGCATCTCGTACTTGAAGTGAAGTGTTTTTTTCATAAATGGGCAATCAATTAATGCAACCGTTGACAAGAATGTCGTGCCATAAAGTTTTAAGCACAAAGTGAGACTCGTGATCTCATTATATAATTGCGTGGCTGCAAACCATAAAAAAATATTTAATTTTGTAATATGTGGTCTTGCTCGGTATTGGTTTTACGGGTTTTTGAACTACTTTTTTTAATTGGTTTACAAAATGAAGAAAATACACCACTTACAAGAGTATTTGAAGTATAGGAATGATCCATGTTAGTATGAATACTCCCGAGTATTCTTCTGGCTATGAGTAATACTCACGAGAGCATCTCCAAAGCGACTGGCTGCAAGTAATTCAGCTGCCAAATGGTAATAGTTGATGTGAGTGTGGTTATGTGAATGGAGTGGGTGACGTGGAGGCGCAGTCACGGGAACGACTTCGATTTAATGCGAATGCGAATGCGAATGCGATGCGTTGCCCTTTGGCTGGCCTCCTCGAATACCCTTGTTGAATATCCAGGGGCCACAATTTTATTTTTATTTTTACTCTCTTTGCTTTATTTTGCTTTGCACGCGCTGCACTCGCTGAGCTGAGATTTGTGGTGCGGTGCAAGTAGATTTCTAGCGTAGAACATAAATAATACTCACACACACATGCACACACAATTTGATTGTGTGTGTGTGTGCGGGTGTGCACAAGTGTGAGTGCTGGTTGCCAGTTGATCCTCTGGTCGGTATGCAAAAAACGAAAATCAAAGTGTTTGCATTTGTTCAAATCGCACACAAAGCAAACGCACCCAGTGCAAATGGGCGTGACTCTAGGTGGAGGCGTGCCCATGACAAGGCTATTCTCTGTGCTACGGCTTTGCATGCAAATTTTCTACGGTCGGGCAAAACGTTTGACATTTGCCCAACTCTCTGCTTGAGATAATGTGCCTTTGTGTGCCCAGTTGTCTACGAGAATTCTATGGGTCCACTTCCACTCCGTCTGCTCGTTTTTTCATTTTATTCAGTTTTGCTCGTCGCATGTTTTGCGTTGCCTTGCATAATGATGCCCGGGCCTTGTTTGCTGCATTCTGCATCCTAACTGCCAGTTAGCCATGCATGCGGCTTGAATATCGCCTGGTCACATTGACATGCTTGTTCACTGTCTGCCCGAGTCAGCAATTTATGCTTTTCGGCAACGTTCTTGGCCCAAACATTTTTTTGTGCACTTCATTAGTGTCATTTTTGGTGTAATTAGTGGCTCAAACGTGTGCATAGTTGTTTGGTCACCCAGAAGGTGTTTTTCCATAACTGTCTCTCTCTCTCGTTCCCTCTAACAGCTCGAAAAATGGTCCTTAATTCTGTTCTGTAGTGAGTAGCTTACTATTAACATATATATAGAGGGTATTACAAAGAAGAAGTATGTTCTTGTACTTGTTCAACCGAGTCGTGTACTATTCGAAATTCGGAGCTATACAATTAGACAGCACCAGAAGGCTTGCATTTTGAAAGCCCCACTTTGGAAAGCCCAGATCATCTAATAAAATCACTTAGACTAGCTGCTGCCAACACTTTAATTAATTACACGGGAATCACAATGATACAATAGGCCTCTAGCTGCTATTAACAGGAGTCTAGCAGTCGAACATAGTACGCTGTATTATAAATTCATCAAGTGTGCATTATTAAAATGTCAAATTTCTCCAGAGATATGATGAAAAAATGTTGACTTGTTGACTGGCAAAAACCAGAGGCATTGCATTTTTTAAAAGCAAACACAAATATGGGTAAAAAAGTAAACTTAAACTACGTCAACTTCAGCAGCAACGACGAACTAAAAGTCTAGCTCCTGCGCCGCCTCCAACTCGGACTCCAAGTTGAGCTCGAACTGCAACTCCAGGCTCTTGGTAATCCCTAAGTGCTGCTGAACACGAGAATAACACACGTAATGCATATTTAAACATTTGCTGATAGCAAATGACAAAGGTGGGACCCAGGACCAGGAGCAGGAACAGGAACAGGAGGTAGGCACATGTATACAGACCATAGAAAACAATGTTAGCCGCCAGGCAATTGAGTGGCAGGGAGGGTAGAGAAGAGTTTGGGTAAATGTTTGGCCAACTTAAACCTTAATCAATGCAAAAGTTTTTGGCCTAATCGCTCTCAATTATTCAAGTGAAACGTGGCATTTAACAACTACGTGAACAGAGCCACTCACGTCAGCAGGGGCGCAGGATGTGGGCTGTATGTGCGCAGCGAGATCCTTAACGAATCATAACTTTCGCTCTCAGGTAGGCTGCCAACATCTGGGCCACTCAAGTCGAGCCTGGCGGCGGCCTGCTAAGTACCACAGTGTTGCCAGGGTTAATAATAATCATATTTAAGTAGAGCGCATTGGACCAGCCCCACTTTCCGCTCTGAGTCCACCCAACCCCCAAATAGCGACAGGACAAAGTTGCAAACGGAAACGGAAGCAACTACACAGAGCTACATCGTACCTGGTCATCGTTTCACAGCAGACCAAACGCTATGTCTCCGTGTGTGCTGAAAAGCCTTTTGTAACCACAGTTAGATACGGAATAAGCCATACATACATATAGATATTTATATATATAGAGAGCTGCAAACTGTAACTGGAATTACTGAAAACTATTCACACACAAAAATATTGTTCATGCGGCACATACAAAAATTGAAAATTCTCTACTTTTCTAGCTCTCCCAGCTAAAATCGGAGCGGAGCAAAAAACTTTGTCTGGTTACAACGCTAACGCCACCAGCAGCACAGGTAAACTGACTCCCCAGCTTTTAAGGAGTGAAAAGGATTCGCTTGAGTTCGGGTTTGAGTTCTGGGCTGTTGGCTGATGAAAAGTCAGGAAGTAAAGTTTTACGGTTCACATAAAAGCTGAAATGTTCATACAATCAGCATGAATTATAACTCGGATGTGGATTAATAGTTGGCCAAGTGTGCGTGTGTGTATGTGTGTCTGTGTGTCTGTGTGTCCGTGTGTATTCGCGTGTGCAGCAGTGGGTGTGGATGTACCTCGCTGGGTGCAGGATTTGGGTGTAGATTTGGCTTCGGCTTACTGACAGCCCTTTTAGCATGGTTTTGTGGCCATAAAGCTGTAAAGCCTTTTTGAAAGTTAAGAGCTTCTGCATTCTATATTCCTGATTTCCTGTAATTTAAATTTCTAAAATGACAGTTATTTGCAATATCAGTGCATTTAATATAATTAAATTAATCGACTTTATTATAAGCTATAGCAGTTAATTCAAATACTCGAAATAATTCTAGAGAATTAAGTAAGGACAAGTTAAGCAGAAATATGAAAACATTTCTGTGGGATGTGGGATAATTTCTGCCTTTAGGTGAGGAAATACACACGTTAAAGAACTCCACAATTTAAAAAACCGGGTACTAAGATAAAATAAGCTAAATCGAATAATAACATTTTATAAGTAATTTTAAATATGTTAATCTCATTATTTGCAATTGTTTCAATTTTTTTCTTCCATTTCTTAAAAATGTATAAAGTTCTTAAATTTTGCTATACGAAAGTTATACAGAATACAGAAACCTAATGCTTTAATTTGTATTCAGAATATTCATTTTAAAATTATTATTTAGTTTAGGATAGTGAGAAGTGCCAAGAAATGCTCTCTGTAAACTTGAAATATCGATTAAAGGAACTTTTTATGTATGCTGATATATAAATTATATAAATGTTGCCGAGCAGTCATGGACATAAATTAGAAAATGCTGCGTTGACACGAAACGAAAAGAATTCAACATCAGCAAATATTTGCGGCACGTATTTCGTTTACATATCAGCTTGACAAGTTTTGCATTACGATTAAGATGTACAGCAACCAAGTTGTCAACAACAACAACAACAATAACTGAGACAACAATAAAACAACGTTATCAACACCTTTGCCAAAAAAACATGCGGGCTGAGCTGTGGGCGGAGTCAGCAGCCAAGTCCGAGCCGAGGAGCCGAGCATTGGAGTCCAAGTCATGAGTGAGATTTATGTGTTTTGCTTGGCTGCGATTTGGCCTTCTATTATTGTGTGTGTGCTGGCGTGTGCCTGTGTGTGCCCGGCTGTGTGTGTGTGACAATAAAACAAAACAAAACTTGCGATTAGATGGCAGTTATTACCACAGAGGGGCGAGTGGGGGTGGAGCTTACAGCATTCGTCGCATAAATATCAGCACGCTGGCAAACGTGGCAAACATCGAATGCCAAATATTTTGACGTATTTCAATGGACGGCAGAGGCTTGGAGGGGGCACACTCACACAAACACACAATGGTCATTATAGCCACAAACGTTGGAATAACAAGCAGCCAGCCCAGCTCTCCTTCACACACCCTAAACCTACTTGCCACATTGCAACTTATATTTATGAGTGGCATTCGCGAGTGCTGCTTTCGTCGTGGTTGTTGTCGTTGCGAGTGCGTAGGAATTTCGCCTTTGGCTCGTTAAGATTTACGAGGCACTAACACACACACACACTCACACACACGAGCACAGGAAACAGGAGCATTGTGGCACGTCGCTGACTTTAGAAATTAATTGGCCCAACTAAGAAATTCGAGAGTAAACGTTGTGCTCATAAGTCCTGGCTGCGTCCTGTTCGGGCACCGTCCACCTCGCCTAGGTCCTTGTGGCTTCTTTGGTTTTTTCGTTCTCCTTCGAACAGACAAAATTAATTTGTTATCCTCGCTTGTTTAACGCAGCTATAAATTATGATGCCAAAACTTTTTGGCCACTCAAAAAGTAAACAGCCAGAAGCAACAAAAACAACAACGAGGGCTAGTTTTCAACGTGGCCAGCACGTTGCTGGGCAATTATTAGCTTTTGTTACGCACACTTTATCACTGGCCATGTCGATATGCATCAGGACGCCCTCCAACCTACCTCCTGTCGCCAGAGCCCATTTTATATATGGGCCGCGTAATTGGTGGGCACGTTAATCAACACTGGCGGCCGTAGCTTGGGCCAGCCCAATTAGAGAACCAATGACTGCAGCGCCTTTAGGTTGGAAGATGGATGCTGATGAGTCTCCGCCTTGGCTTTAGCCCCAGCACTCGTGCCTCAGCCAACTGATGTGTTGTGCCTGGGCCAGGCGCATGGATTTGCTCCATAAGCCCTGGAGTTGTTGCTACTATTAGTGTGGCGTTTAGTATGCCTTGAGCTTTGATTAGCCCCGAGAAGAAAGGCCAACATTAGCATGGCTAAGTGCTTTGCAATTAAGTTTAGCTACAGTTTCCGCTGCCAGCAACTGGTTAATAATTTTTGCAGTTCTGCAAACCTTAAGGACTATCAAAATTCGGTTTATGGTGTAGTCATATAGCACTTTTTCACATTGTTATAGAACTGATCTATTTGTTATCAAACGATATTTTTCTACGCAACTTTGTCTATTCGTTGCTTAACAGCGATATCATGTTTTTAAGGACTTAAAGTTCTATAAATTGTTCTTTGAGCTCAACCCTAAAGCTTATTTCTTTTAACTAGTTAGGATAGCTTGCTTAACTAAAAATGTACACTTGTTGCTTACATCGGGTCCGTTTTTTGCATTAATCATAGTACTTGATATCGCAATTGGCTCCTTTTTGACTTCCATTTTCCCTAATTAGGAAGCTAGCGTTGAGCTGTGGATAAGCTGAAAAACTTTGCAGGGGTTTTGTCTCGATACCTTGTTTCAAAAATAGATTATTTCTCCTTTGCAGTTGCCATTGTAACGTGTTTAATCTTATTTCTATCACTCTCTCCCTCTATTACTCTCTCTCTCTCCCTCTCTCTCGCACTGTCTATCTTTTTTTTTGTTCGTGTGTGGCATGGTTGTCGCCTTGTTAATTAAACGTAGCACACACCGTGCTGTGCGGAATTGCGCCTCGATTGCGATTGACACAATAAATTGTCAATTACAGTGCAATTACGTATGGAAATCGTTGCAGGTTGCGGCGTAACAGAAAAAAAGCGACATAAAACGACAAAAAATAACATACATACATATATGTTTGTACGTATACATTGTACTTGCCACAGCAGCCGCCGCTTGATTAAATCGATAAAAATCGAGGCGCATTTTAAGCGCCGTTATAACGCACACAATAGAAACGTGCAAATTTGCCAGCGAAGTCTCCCCCCACACTGTGAGTGCGAGCGAGATGCCATTGTCACTGCGAATGCGAACTGCGAACTGCCTGCGAGCCGAACATTTAAAAATGGTCGAAACGTTATCAACTCACGGCGAGAAAGTCGGTCAACATGGCCCCCAGCGGCTGTTCAGGAGGACAACTGGGACCTAGGATGTTCGGTGGTTTGGGAATGGCGAGTTGGGTATTTGGGGCTTTTGGGACTGCAAAGGTTTTTACAGGTAACCCGTTTTCGTGTGCCTCGCGGCAAACAACTGTGGCAGCAACAAAAATAAAAATTAAAGAGCAACAAAATAAACGAGTATCTGAAACAATTTATTTCCCTACATGAGCAACATTTTAGCAGCTGGGATTCTCGAGCTTAATTTCAAAGATGCTGTAAGTGAAATAATATAAATACAATTATACAAGAATACAATGGAAGTCAGTTTTCCAAATAAACTGAGCTAATTACATAAGAGGTGCTTGGTAAAATTGTGGAAAAGGAAAAAAGATACTAAAACTCCTGGCAAAGATTTGCTCTTTTTATTAAGAGTTTTGGATCTTTGCAGCGTCTGTCTCCAAAGGGCTTTGATCGTTTTTATAATTTTGAATATTCTTAAACTTATTGTTAATTTTCTTTAAATTTTCATAAATTTTTTAAAAATTTGTTTTATAAGATTCAATTCATTTTGTTTTTAAATTACTTCATTTAAATTTTGATATGCATATAAATATATATATAATATATAAAATTTGATATACACAACACTAAGGTAATTATATTTGTAATGAGAACCGTATTTGGAATGAGAAAAAATTTACAAAAATCAATCAGTATTTTTTAAATTTAATTAAATCTACCAATTAATAAAAGTCAGTAGTCTGTCAGATATTGATATTTAATATAGTCATCTATCAATAGCTCTGTTGGATCTAGAGCCTAGACCAATGCAAACCCTATCCTGCGCCTAGCTAACTATTCACAAATAGTGCGACTTGTAGGGTATTTATTGGGTTAATACGAACGCAGTCATGAGTGCATCTGCCGATGCACGAAATATCCAACAGAGCGAGACTCCACAACATGTGTCTCAACTGCTGCCCAATATGCATTCATTCTGTGTGTGGGTGTGTGTGTCTGGGTCAGATGTGCGTGTGTATTTCCGTTTCCGGTTCGTTAATAGAGTTAGTTACACATGCTCCAACTGCAGATGTTATCCCCCGAAAAATACGCGAGTGGCTCACTCGCAGCTGAAAAAAGAGTAAGACAAGGGACAGGCCAAAGCCAGTGCGAGGAGCCGTTGGTGGCCACCAGTGGTGGCCTGTCCTTGGTGCTATTTGCTTTACTTGCTGTTATTTTCGGCTCCAGGTAGTTGTTGTTGTTGTTAGCATTTAACTATTTTTGCCATGGCGTTAATTGGAAATGGCAATTTCATGCGCTCGACTTGCGGAACGTGGCAACATTTCTCCCCATGCGCGGCACTTGCAACAAATTTCGTTGTCGCCTCCATTTTTGCGGGGGTAAGGGACACTTTTATTTTATGGCATTTTTGTTGCACACATGAATGTATCCAAACTCATACATGCACGCGCGGACTCAATCTGTGGCTGTAGCACATATTGCGCTGCACAGTTCGATTCGCCTGGTGAATGAATATACTCGTATCGGCGATTCTAAACATTTTTAGTTGATTGAAAAATTGTGCAGTACGTTGGCAATTTGTATTTGTGTGCAACTGCCAATTTATGTGTATGCATGTGTGTGTATGCTTATGTCTGTGCATGAGTTTGTATGTGTGGATAAAAGCAGCAGCAAGACCAAAAAAATTTTAAGCCGAGTTTAATTGGGCAAAAGGGGCGTTTGGTATTGAAAAGCGGATTAAAAATGCGCTGACAATGTGCTCATGTGTGCCTGCAGGCGTGTGCGTATATGCTAGTGTGTGTGTGTGTGCCAGTTATTAGTGCTGTTATTAAATAGTTCAATGGGTAACTCTTTAGTCTTTAGCTAGTCTTAGTCTCTTTAAGTCAGTAACGTCGAACATCCTTTAACCCAATAGAAATATAAAACGCAGCTTCAGTTGAAAATTTAATTTGTATTGTAATCCATATGCATATGAACGCAACTGATAATTTAACCCTTCTACGCGGTAATTTAATAGCAAGAGGGGGTTTGCAAATTCCTTCCACGAGAGCTTAAAGCTAGTTGAAATAGCAGAGGTAAACTTCTTCGTTTTACCTTTTATGCATAAATATATTATTTATTTTATGTACAACACCTTGCCAACCCATTCCTCTACGGGTCAAACATAACGCAACTCGACTCTCCGCAAAATACTAATTGGAGCCCCCGGCGGGGTTCGGATGTCAGATAAGTACATTAAACTTTAATATTTGTGGGCAAGTGCAGCGCCATATAATATGTAACATACACATATGTACGTACATAGTTTGATATTCTACAGCGTGTATTTCTATGCACATAAATATCATTATATTCACATGCACAGTGAGCACTGTATATATCCGAACTAATTAAAAAAGTACCAGCTGCGAGAGTTGGCAAAAATATTTTCGTATTTTCTAATTGCTGGCAAAAAATTAAATTAGAAACGTAAATTGAATTTGCAAACGAGGCAAAATAACACGCCGAAAAATGAGTAATGACTGTATTTGTTTGTGTGTGTGAGAGTGTGTGTGTGTGTGGGTGTGTGTGTGGATGTGTGTGTCTGTATTAAGGTTGGGTGTAAGCGACTTAATCGACTTAGTCAGCTTTTGTTCAAGCTGCACTAGAAAAAGCTAAAAGATGTGATAGTTTTGCTTTGATAAAAAAAAGAGGAAATGCAATTTCGAAAATTGAAAACGCGTTTCAGCTTGCTCGTTTTTCCTGAGCTGTTTGCCGTTTAACTTTTCCGTCCTACTCATTTGCATGCGATTTGCTATAATTGAATTTGCGGAAAGCGGCAAGAAAAAGTCCTTTTAGACCCTGTAGTTGGGAGCAGCTCACAAGTTTTGCCGCCTCCACACAAGATAAATGGGTGCGTAAACAGTGAGGGGAGCAGTGGGAACGGGTGGGTCCTGCTGCCTGGACTACTGACTATGTCACTGCCTGATAACGTTTAATGGATTGCATGGAAGTCCGGGCGAGATACAGCATACAGCTGGGGGTTGGTGGTATTGTTTTTTACGTAGGCCTCGCAATGAAGACATTAAAATATTAATGTGCAGCATAAATCAGCTGTAGCAGCGAGGGGACAACGTGGGGAAGGGTATAGCAGTGGGGTGCAGTGCAAGATAGCTGAGCTAAGCGAAGATGTTCTTCAAAGCAAATTAGCTACAAAATCCCCCAATAGCAAAAACAATGAAAAAAACAAAATAGTTTTAAAAACATTGTATGTGTTTTATTTCCTTTTTTACTGTTTTTTTTTCCAATAGTCCGTCCACTGTCTGCCCACACTTGGGTGCATCAGAAAATGTTGTTATATTAACTAGATAACTCCTGCAATTGAACCTGCTTCTCTGTGAAATCGCCGAGAAAACCATTTTGAGAACAAGCCATGGGGAAGAGCAGCTTTAAATGCCTTAGTAAATTGTATCTGTCTCCGTGCTTGTTTTCCAGCAGCATTTCAAAACCATAGCCAACACTTTTCACTGTCTAACTCGGTTTGTTTGCCGTCTGTCTGTCGGCCTGTCACCCTGCGATATGCAAAGCAGTTGATGAGATGCCCGCAAATGACGCCCATATTTACTACTTAAAGTGAAATGCTGCTGCAGACGGTTGCCAAGTCAACAAACAAATTAATTACAGGCTGTCTCAATAGTTGCCGCATGTATCTATGAGATACAATTTGCGCCTGTCAACAGAGCTTAGCGACGCCTCGCCAAAAATTAAATGCAAAACTCATTATGACAAAGTTAACAGCGAGCTCTGCTGCGCCCCCCCCCCCCAACACCACCCAACGGCAACCCCCGTTGTAGCTGCTGATGTGGTTTTACAAAACATATTAATTAGCATTAAATAATTAAAATATGCCCGTCGCTTAACGTCATTCATTTTAATCAGTTTTAATCCTTCGCTGGTTTTGTGGTTTCTCTGTTTATGCGTGAAAGTCCATGTATGTGTGTGGCATATTCAATATAACTCATTAACAAACATTATATATATGTAATAACAACTAATTAAACGGTTGCAACAACTTTAAAGGTGCCCAGAAGTTGCGTGCAACATTGCGCATACGTAATAAAAAGCTGCTCAGACACCACAAATAAGTTGGGCAAGGCGGAAAAATTGAAATAGTGCCACAACTTGGCTCTTACCTGTAAGATCTTGTGTCTAATACCAGCAAACATGTAAAAGAATATAAAAAAAGTTGAAAGGTGATTCTTTTGTACATCGCATAACATCAACTAAATTAAAATCAAATCCATCGGTTTTCATATTATTTACCAAAAAAACGTATGCGTATTTAATCAGCCTAATCTTGGTGCAACTGCATTGTTTATTTTGTCCATATTTTCAGCATTCTTGCAGTGTATTTGCAGGATGAACTCTGAAGTGAGACAATAGTGAAAGTGTATAATGCCAGCTCAATACAAAAGACGGTGTTTTGCTGCCATCATGAATATTCCCATTCAGATATTTGCAGTGTCGTCCATGCACAGTTGCATGCCAAATCCGATTTGTATGGGTCATGACAAAGGCGTAGGTCAAACAATGGAACAACATGACAGGCCGTATCTCTCATGTTTTTGTGCGTTGACAATGGGCACCAAAATTAAATGCCATTCTCCGTCTGACAGTCGCCTCTGCGTAGGCAGCACAACATTTGTATAGTCAATTGAAAAATGTTGTTTACCAACCGAGTAAAATACTAATACGTATATTGGCACTGAAATGCCACAGTCTCCCCCCTCTCTCGGCACTGGCACTTAGCCGTATTAGCAGGCCTGCCCACAATGCCTGCAATTTGCGTAAAAGAATAAAAATAGTACAATCAGAAGCTGCCAACATTTGCTTTTTGGCAAAAATGGTAAATAAAAATGCGTGCCAATTGAAAAAGCTACGATTCGGTTGGGCATATTAGCTTAGCTTAGCAAGTTTAACATATAAAACATAACAGTAAAAGTCAGGTGTAAGCACATATTAAATAAATAAATAATAGCTAAATATCATAATAAATAAATAACCAGGCAAATTATTTTATATATAGACACATAAATACATAATGCTGTTTCTTTTACTGGGCTTGGAATAAAACTAGCCTCAAAGATAAAATGTCTAATACTCATAGATAAATTATCTGAGTTTCTTCCTGGAATATATTTAAATATCAAGGTTCCGGCCTTAATTTGTTACAAAATGAAAACAATTTTATATATATTCCTTTCAGCTACTCAGTTTAGTTACTAATTAAGTACTCAAAGGCTTTTTTTAAATTCATCGCTGTGGGATTTCTCTTCATTTTTTCTTGCAGGAACATTCAAAATTCATTGCAGCCGCCTCCGGTGACGCAAAATGTGTATGTCACGTTTATTTAGAATTTGTTGCCAATGGCAAAAACAATTTAAATTTTGTCTCTGCCAAGCAAATGAAAATAAAATAACGACAATGTTCGATGCCGATGCCGATGCCAAGCAAATCGAAACCAAATCGAAATGTAATCGCGCGCACAAATCCAAAGCCGAAAGCAATCGCATTATCGCCACATTGGCGTGAAAGAGCCACGCCCATAGCCGCCCACACCTCTTGGAGTGGGTGCCAGGATGTTGGGGCAGGGGGGAGAAACGTCAGTATGCTGATATTTATAGTCGGCTCATATTTATGGTTACAATATTTGCCTTTAACCGGAAATCGATGAAATTTTTATGCCTCCGCCTCGGCGCCCCTTTATTTTATTTATGTTTGTGCGTATTTCTGCATGTGCTGGCTAAAATATTTCACTCCAAATGTTTTCGCTTCATGTGTGTAACACACAGTTTTACCTCCCACATACATACAAACACGCACTCGCCCCAAGCATTTGCAGTCAGCTTGATTTTCCATTTTGTTATTTTTCCTTCCATCGAATTTAGGCAATTTAGCGGCTTAACTAAATCGTTTCTGGGACTCATGAATTTATACGTTTCGTTTGTGCAGTGCATGTAAAATTTTTGTTTTGGCAATATGAGTATTTAATATGGGTTCGAGATCCCAGATTCTAGCTGACCCATAAAGCTTGAGTGTGCCTCGTTTTGGCTTCCAGCTTATGGATTCGGCTATGAAATTATGTGAATTTGTGTTGTTTTTGTTATTGCTAGGCATTAATTGGGCCCAATTTTCGTTTTGATTCATATTTAGGCATGTTGAAACAATCAGAGGTAGTGTGAAATACTACCATAATACAATTTATTTTGTTAAATGGTTGAAAATGTTCCATTTTGCCTTCATACTTTATTTGAGGAAAGCGTACTCCAATTTATATTCCGAAGTACCTTCTATAGATGTACATTTTGCTGAACGTGTATAAAAATATTTATGAAAATACTGAAATTTTTAGTCGAATTATAGTTTTTCAAAATTAAAAGCTTTCCTTCGTGTAAATTTCGACTGATCTATCTTAGGAAGCTAACAACAATTTCCTAAACGGCTTCTAAAACTTGGTATTATTGCCAGAGCCTTGGTGAAATTTTTCAGAAATCATTATCCTGCCGTTGTGATCAAAAGTAAAGGGACATCCTTAGCTATGCTTGAAGCATCTGACACGCTCTGCGAAAAGTGGCAACAATGTTGCAGCTTTCAGATTCGTAATTATATGACAATTTCATTGATTACGCGCTCCACTTAACAGCGGATGGCAGCTAAATCTGTGGCACGTATTACGACTGTATTATAGTTTTTATGCCCGCGAACAATGGAGCTGCATTCGAAGCGTAAATTTTCCATAGCTCCAATTTAGCAGAGTGAGAGAGGGAACGGGAGGACGGATTTGGCGCTAATGCTTGAGTTGCCAGACCCACTGCCGATGATGATGAATAATACTTGGGAAGGAGTAGGTGCCCGGACAAACCAAAAGTCGGACTGAGCCATGCCCAGGCACGTGCTCGACTGGATGGTTGACTCGGGCAAGCAAGAAGGAGGTCGGTTCCAACTTGCTGGGGCATGTACGGAGCTCCGTTGTTCCGTCGCCGAACTTACTGCAGTTATATTTCATATTTTGGCCGGTCGGCCCCCTGGCTCTCGATTCATTGCATTTGCTTGGCCATTTTTAGCTGCAGGAGTTATCTGAATTGGTTTCTCACTTTTTCATGGCTTTCGCTGCAATCTTGCGCACAAGAGCACAAGAATTTTTACCTGCACGGAATTGAAAATGATGCGAGGCGACAGCACTGCCAGCAGAGGTCACGTAAGCAGTTTTACTTTGTCACGGGCACACACACTCACACAAACTGAAACACACACCCAAACACACACAGGCACACCCTACACACTCTACACTCATGCAATGGATGTGGGGTCAGCTGAATCATTTACTGTCATTTACTGCTACCTACAGTTGGATTAGCTCCATGTATTTGTATTATGTCGATATTAAAAACGCTCACGGGTATGCACGACTGCGCTTGGTTCATGTGAGCAGCATGCCAAAGGCCGAACCCTGGACCCTGACTGACTGCGAGTCCCCACAATTCGAATTTTTGGCCAGCCGACACGTAACTTGAATGAACAGGAGCTCAAGCAAATAAATTGATTTCTATGCTGCTGCTCTTAATTAAAAGAAAACACCATAGCTTTGTTTATCAGTGTATCTTACAGAAATCTAAACAGCTCACATTTCAAAAGTATTTGTATTTGTAGAGTTCGCGTTAACTTTAGACGCCTTATTTGCCACAAAACGGCTTTGCATTCATTTCTGCTTTACAAGATATATTGGCAATTGAAACTTTTATGAAACAATTGGCCGGAAATATGTTTCTATTCCTGCTCTATTACGAAAACATGTGGAGAATGGGTGGCAAATCGAAATTTTCAATAATATTACTAGCAAATAAATTAAATTAAACATTTTTTTTATTAAGTTTATAGCCCTTGCGAATCTAAGCTGTTTATAGAAATATCAAAATAATAAACATGAGTTTAAATATATATATTAATTGTAATACAATTTATATGAAAATGCTCTTTTCTACAATCGTTTTATTTAAAATTTCCGTTGCGCATGATTAACTATCTAAGAAAACCCAAAGTTTAAAGAGAAAACCAATTTATCTTTGATCAAGTGGAAAAAATGTGTTGACATATTTGCATATAACACTTGCAAAACATTTGAGCCAAATCAAAAGACTCACACATATGCACGCACGCACACAGCCACACGGCGAACACAAGTACAATATGAAAATTTATTGTAAATCGAGTTAAGAAATGGTAGGCGTGGCAGCCTTTGGCCTTTTGCATGACAGGACAAAATGTGAAAAACACCGCGACAACAACAAACAGCTAGGAACTGTGCGCCCAAGGGTGTCGGGTGTCGGCTGTGGGGTGTGGGTTGCGGGGTGTGTAGTGAACGGAAGGGCTGAAAGGGCCGCTGCGTACCCAAAAGCCAACGTGCTGATAACAAAACTTCCGTTTGTGGCACCACAAACAGCTGCCTCTGCCGCAGCGGCGACTGCTGTTCTTCTTCTGTGCTTTTTGGTTGCTCGAAATGAATTTCTTATACGAGTCCCAAAAATTGCATTGAAAAGTGCACACGACTTCTCCCTGGCAAGGGCTTACAATTGTTTTGGCTAAGAGCTCTGCCAACTTCCCGATGCAGATGCATCGCCAAACGGGACACGCACGCAGCCCAAAGCCAGAGTTAGAGTCAGAGCTAACACCCCTTCGCCAATCCGGAAGTGGTGGACCCCGCGACGCACACCGTCTGCCCCATGCCTGAATCCCGATTCTTCTCAGCATCCTTGGCTGGCTTCGTTACTTGCCGGTGGCTCACTTCATGCTGGGCATGCAAATGTGAATCTAATACAATGCCAAGCGCAAAAGTGCCAAAAAAGAACAACAACAACAATAATGACAATAGCAACAGCAACAAATATGCCGCTCACATACATACACGAAAAACAGGAAATTGAATTTTCGACTTTGCCAAGTGCGTGGCAGGAAGAGGAAGAACAGCTGCAGCAACAGAAGGAAAAGGAGCATCATATATACAAGTGTCGGCTGTTGTTATATAGCGTTGTGTGTGTGTTGTCTGGCTGCTGTGTGCAACTATTACAAACGCAGGACGAGAAGTCCTGACACTGTTGGCGCCTCGTTTTGCATACCAAGCAGCTGGCAAACAGTGCAAACGGAAACGAAATATTTAACAACAATGCAGCCAACGAGCAGCACCAGCTTATAGGCACATAATTGGGTGGGCGTGGCAGCTGCATACAAGGTGTCGGCCTGCAAAGTGCCAATGACACGAACTGAAAGTTGCAAGCTTAGCAAATTGTGGCTGCTAAGCGACTAAATGAGCTTTCTGCAGCTTAGTTTCCTTCAACCAATGCAAACAGCATTTTTTCGCTGAGCTCTGAGCTTGAAATAGTCTTTATATTGTGCCAATGCAAGCTTTGAGCTGGTATGAACCAGAATTTATAATTCAGAATGTCAGCAGGCTTTAATTTGCCTTTTAAAGCAAATTTTAAATGCATTCTTCATTACTGCCTCATTGCTTGTATTTGTCTGTGGTTTCACATGTGAAAAGCACACACTTATATTACTTTTTCTTCTTTCTTGTAATTCCCAGATTAATCCAATTCTCAAGTGCTTTTTAAGCAAATGTCATCCAGCCATTGCTCAGATAACACATAGACAGTCGGGGAAGTTCGAGTTGCTAAGTAGTTTTTAGAGCGGAGTGCATCTTCAGCTTAGCTCGATAACTTATCATAAAGAAATTACATGTGTGTTGATTTCAGCAAATGAAACGCACACCACTCTAGACACACCCCGCTAAGCACACACACACACCCACGCAGGCCACACAGACATAAAAACAAAAGTCACACAAAAGTTACAATTTACGCTTGTAAATTGCTTTAAAAAGTTGCCGCGAGCTGCTGCTATCAGCCCCGGTTACAATTTTCCTAATTAACTCAACGCGCAAGTTAGCCGAAAAACTCGCTAAGAGGGAGCCCAGACCGACCTCTCCCGCCCCATCAACCGCGCGGGCGCTTTCGCTAATTTGGCTAATCAAAGTGTGGGCGGGGCGAGTGGGTGTGGAAGTGGCATCAAAACAAAATAACTTCGATTTTATTAAACGGAAAACATGAAAAACGACAACAACAAAGCCAAACAAAGTTGGGAAGGGGGGTTGTGTGTGTGTCGAAAATTTCCAAGGCAATAATTTGTTGAAAAAGCTATAATAACAGCAACAATAAATGTTGAACTTTTGTTTCGTTAATAGGGAAACACACAAAATGAGCTGGCAAAGGGAAATGAGTATTCTGGCCTCCACGCAATTCAACTGATAATTAGGCGGGGTTCTTTAAAGCCGTTACAGACCGCGCACACCCCGAACACACCCCGCACACCGCGAACACACACTTATACACAGACAAACATCAGAGCGCGGCTTGCGCTATGACAAAAAAGGCACAAAAGTCGATAATATTGCCACAAGTACAACAACAGTAACAGCAAAGGGCTCTTGCGGGGAGTTGGGAGTTCGGGGGTGGCAACATCGCCAGCAGGTTCCTCTTTGGCACCCGCCGACAAAACTAATAACCAAAAATTGGGCTCGACTTCTGCTCCCTTCGAGTACGCCGAAAAGCTCATAAAATGCAAGCCATTGACTTTTTGAAATCGCTTCAAGCATCATTTCGATTGCGCGACCCAGCGTGGCAGCCCACTTTGGCCCCCACCCACATCGGCCAGCCCTTGCCAGCTCCCTCGCCGCCTCCTCACCCCTGTGGCGACAGCTATCAGCGTATTGTGCCCTGCTCCGTTTTTGGCCCTTTTGGCCTTTTGACTTTGGCCGTCTGTGTGGACTGTTGGCGCGTTGTTTGGCCATTTAAATTCGTTACGTTTGGATTGCCGTGAATATGCAGTGAACTTTATGAAATTTATAGTTTAATCTGATAGATAGGAAATTGCTTTGTTTTCCACGCACCCGAATTGCCAAAAAATATGAATAAAGTGCTTGAATATAGCTGAGGGGAGTTCGCAATCAACTGGCCAGCGGGTTGGTTGCCCAAGGGGCGGTCGCAGCACTTTAAAGATATCGACTGAGCCGACAACAAAAGATAAAATTCACAATTTATTCGAATAAGTTTGAAAAAAAAATATTGCTTGAATGCAAATTCGAGATGCTCTTCCGAGATTTGAGGAAATGTTGAGTTTGTGTCAATCTGAAGAGGTTAATAAAAGAGGAATTATATGTATAAAATTTTTAGTATACTACTTGTTCCATCTTTACAACTATTTTAAAAATATTACAAAATAGCTTAAGCCCCAAAAAGGTTAATCTCCTGTAATCCTTGAGCTATCCAGCATTCTGATGGATATATTGAGTCCTCAGCTTAATTATTTCTACAGATCTTGAAAAGGCAATTAACTGTTGAAACATTTCAAGTTGAATTACAATAAAATTAATCAAACAATTAAATTGCAGTTCGCGTTGCACTTGTTCAATTTCGATTTAATTGTCTTAAATTACAAGAAGTGTGTTCCATTCGATAATGATCGACTGCGAGATGCTATATAAACAGCGACAATCTGCGATAGCCAACATTTGAGCTTCCTTTTTCAAATCTACACATGTCCTCAACAAACAAAATTTTCAATACCTAACCCAAGCTCCTTTATTTATATACAACTATATACTAGAGTATATATTTTGAGTGTTTGATCTGTAGTCTAGATGTAGAAAAATATATATACCATTAATATATGTGTGTACATTTATATAGAAAGTGGGCTACATTCTGCCTGTGGAAGCCTATATGCCGACCTGCATGGCTAGTGTGAGGTATATAAATAAAGATATCTTCGCGACCCAAGCACTTAACCTAAAAACTGTTAAATTATGTTGTGTGTGCGGGCCTCAGCTTGGTATCCTTTTTATACTTACCCACATGTGAGCTTGCCAGGCAATTGCCTAATTAAATTTTATAACAAATATCGTAAAAGGAAATTTCAATAAACATGCGAGTCGAAGCATAAAATAAATGACGCGCTCATCCGCCAGCCAGACCCGCAGCCGCAGCCGGAGCCACGGAAGCAACAATGGGCAGGGCCGGGCAACATTTTCCACTTGATATAGTCACAAGATTTGCATCTCGCAGCGAGGCCTTAATAGCATGGGATGGTGAACTTAATAACATGGCCAAAATGCTCTGGTCTGGCGTGCAGAGGAGAGCATTAAAATCATGCGGTTCATTGAACGACCGCTTGACCAAAATCTCGGAAACAGTCGAGTTGAGCTCTTCGCTTTCAATATCAAAAGTGGAACTCGAAGAGGAAGCACATGGAGAACAAGGCTGTGCTCCCACATGCCACAAGAGGCAGCGGCCGTCCTTGTTGATCCAACACTCGCTTCTGCTGATGGGCCGGACAGTTTGACAAGTGGCTTCAATGTTTGGCCAGGTTGATGCTACTTGCTGCTCGCTTACTGCTAGGGTCTTCCTCGACTCGTCCTTGTGCATCTGCATCGGCTTCTGCTCACCTACCCCCACACCTCCGGCTTGAAATATATATGTCAATGATGCTGCCAGCGAGCCAGAGACTGAGCCGAAGCCAGGCGCTGTTTGTTCTTATCCTTTGGCACTCATATAAAGTTTGTTTGCGGATTTGTGCAGCGCAATATGTCATTGCTTGAACCACTATCCGGGGCGGTGGGGGTAGTTGGGTGTCGGCAGCGGCAACGAATACGCTTAATGGCAATGTACGTTCAAGTAAACACACACACACGCACACAAACAGAACATATTTGTGTACGTGGGTTTATCGAGACCTGCCTACATTTATGTACACATCCTTACATACTATGCAAGGCTGCAAACCAGGTTTGAACCGAACCCACTTGAACATGTTATTCCATTTTAATTGGATCCTCGAATCTAAAAAAAACAAACTCACTCCAATCCGTCACGAACCATAACTTTTGGCACAAAGTAAAAAACTTTTGAGGAAGTCCTAGTCCAATATCAGTACCAATAATTTTAAGTATCAATAATTTTTAAAATAGAATATTTAGTATGAGAAAGGAGAATGGAGATGGAAGCTTCAACCGAATCTCCCATTATTTTGGCTTGGGATATTGATATTAGTTTTTCGAGGAACTTTTAAAACCGCCCTCCGTTGACTAACAAATCCTTTTGGCATTATAAACATTATTAAAATTTCATGTTTCCTGCTACAAGCCGCAACCCACCGCCCAATGGCCAACACCCGTCACTGCACAACCCGCGTCTACCGTATCCGATTCAGTGCTCACTCGAAAGGCAAACGTAACGAAACATGAAACACGACCAAACATGGCTCACTCTGACGGGAGGGGCAAAGAGAGAGAAAGAGAGAGAGAGAGAGAGAGATAGAGAGAGAGAACTGGAACAGCTCATATGGCTCAGCTTTAGGGGTCTCATTTTGACCAGCGCTATACCTCCCCTGACTCATGCTCCCCGCGAATCCTTAAGGCTGTCTAGCCTTACTTATTTGCAGCATGCTTCATGCTTTATGGTTACTTGGTCAAGGGCCTTTCATGCTTACGCACACACGCATGCACACACACACACACACACACGGCGCCATGTTTGCTTAAGAACAATATTCACACACACATTGGGCTACATAAAATGCATGAAATTTTCGCAGTAAATCGTTAAAATGGTTGATATTTAAGTAAATATGCAAAAATGCTTTGTTACAACGATTGGCAGTGCCCCCCCCCCCCCCTCCAGTTCCTGTTTCTGCCCCTCTGCTAGAACCTAGCTCTCGTCTAACATTGTGTAATATCAGGCCCCTCGCCTCAATTTACGTGAATTACAATTTAATGTACAAATTTAAGAATTCACATAAAAATGAGAAACGCCTTTGTTGGTAAATATTAATAAGCATAAGCAGCTTTCATTTTTGTTATATAAATTGTATATTTTTTTGTCTTTTATGGGTGGCGTTTTGGCCCTCTCACGGCATCACGTGGCGTATACGTAATCAGTTTTTAGTGTTTATTAAGCCTTAAGCTTAAATTTAAAGAACTTAATACTTTGGTAAATATAAGATATATTTGGTAGTGGTAAAAGAGGCAGAACTCATTATGTCCTGGAATTAACAGTCTGGAATTAACAGTCACGCGACAAAATGTAAATATAATATTTTTTTCCTTAATAGCAGTTTTCGTCATACCATTGTCATACTTTATATCTGACATATATAAGAATATATGTTCAAACAATATCTTTTGGCACTCCTGCCTAGAACACTCTTGCTTGCATTAAATAAAAGTGGTCGCTAATCAATTAAATTATTGATGTGAAAATAGTACATGAAAAAACAAATACATTTTCAACAACAGGGCTGCTGCTAAGATTTTAAAAATTGATTAAACAGCATTAAAGTGCGCCAAGTCTTTGATATTATTGAACTTGGGCTGCATGCACTCAGTTTTGAACCATTTTTTCCATTTTTAAGCATTAGAGTAAAAAGGTGCTCGGGGGCATTGTTACGGCAAGCTCTGAGGTACAAAAGCATCGCAATTTTCTTGGCAGCTCAAAGTTCAGCTGCGAAACACGAACTCCTTTGCTAACTAGCTTGGCAATGCCAACCCCTAACCCCTAACCTCAAGCCTTCAACTCCCCTTCTTCCACTTGGCTGCTTGGCTAACCCAACGCACTTAACACTTGCGTCTGAGTTTAGCGCAACTTTTGCGCACGGCAAAGGCAGAAAAACTATTTTATGTTTTTTTTTTCTCCTCTTTTTGTGTTTTTATACCTATGTAGAATCGTACTGCTTGGTGGGTATTACAGAAATCTGCTTCAGTGCGTCACGTAGGCGCTTCAAAGTTTTCCATTTTTCTTTTTTCTATTTTTTATTTTTGCAAAATTTACGATTTAACGTGAAAGTAGAACAAAGCAAAAAGCCTTATAGAGAGACAGGCTGGCTGCCTAGGTGGGCCATGTACTACTTAAAAGAATGGCAAACTTGGAACTTTGAAAACACGAGACTGAAAATCCCGCTAAGTAAGTGAACCAGGTGGAACCATACAGGAACCTGGTCGGGGTTCAGCTGCACGTACTTTGGATTTTGTTGCGTCTCCATCTTTATTGCACTTAAGATTTGCTCATCAGCAGGTGTCCCGCCCGCCCCCACTTGCCCACTGTGTGCAAAATGTACGATTGAATTTTAGTCGTTGCCAGAGCCCAGTGGCAGAAACACCACCAACCAGCAACCCAGCAACCCAGCAACCACCAACAGCCAGCAGTGCCACCGGCTTTTGCAATTTTTATGTGCAATTTTGGTGTCTTTTTTTTTTGTTCTTGGAACATGAGCCGTCGAGTGATGCTAGTCGCATGTCTACTGTCGCCTGTCGCTCGTTAAGGTAGGGCGTTATCCTTACTTTGATTTAGTGTGCACCACCTGCCCAACCACCAGCTGCGTCGCCCGCTGCCGCAAATACAATTTAAATTTTTAAGCGGCATCTACTTTTGGCGCCCAGGCCAAGACTAGTACCAGGCGGATACGGCCAGGACACTGGAATTCGTGTCACGCATCAGCTCAGCCATCGACGGGTGGCAGCGTGTCATCAGCATGTTGTCCTCCACCGGTGATTTGACTCGGGATTCTCGTCTCAACCCCTTGCCGCCCACTCGTTTTTTTTTTTTTTCATATTCAACGTTGAATGTTGCAATTTCAACCCGTTGATGGATTTGATGCTCGTCTCGTTTTTTGCGGCTCCTGCAAAATCAGCGCGAAATCAGTGCCAACAGCAGCCGAATCGCAGTGGGGGGTGTGATTGGTATTCAGGGGTCTCTACACAGCAGCAGCAAACGCAAATTGATGACACCCGCAGCAGCAGCAGCAGCAGCAGAGGCAACGGCAGCGGCAGCGGTAATGCCTGTCAGTGATACTCGCAAATGTGTTGCGCCACCCTACTTTCTCCTGTCCTTCCCATGCCACATGGAACACACAGTTTACATGTCGCACGCACTCAAATGACGCTAAATTCTGTTGATTAGATGCCCGGCAAATGCGTCACTCGCTCTTGACACCACCGCAGTTGTGCAAAGCGGTTTGTCGGGCGGGGCTGGCGCGGGGGATGTGTTGTAACTGCGCCATATTTGCCTTTGCGTGTACTTTTCCAAGCGCGCAACGGTTTTGTGGCTTGTTTTTTGTACAGCGAGCCTAAAGTTGGAAAAAATTTCAACTGAAATGTGTACAGTGACAATAAGAAGATCCCACTGACAGCGTGATAACTATTGTCAAAAAAAGGATATATTAAACGCAGTCAAATCATACTACTCTTTGAAATGTACGATAATTTAATGCGCAGATTTACATATAAGAGTCATAAAAACTTACATATTACATATTATTCTTTTATTTAATTTTAGGGCATCTGTTTGTCGAGCATTCTAAAAAAGTTGTGTCTTGTGTTTAGCCAGTTCTCTTGTGATAGTTTTATGTAAACGGTAACGATGCGGCCTAATTGACAAATCTGCTCTCCACAAGCAAACGCGAGCTAGGCAAAATGCACGAAGCACTCAGTGGCTACATCAGTATACACACGCACACACACACACACAAAGCCGTGCGGTACCAGTGGAAAATGCGACAGACTGTATGTCATATAAATTAACACAAGTATTTTACCTATGCCACACACACATACCAGCCAACACTTAGCGCACACATAGAGCCCCAGCTGTTCCCCACAAACCCTTTCCTGCCCCCCAAGATGAGGATGATGAGCAACTATTTAAGAAATTACTAGCTGATTCCCAAAAAGCGGGCAGGAATTTTATTTGCAACAATTTCAGGCAAGCTGAAATGCATGCGGGTGCGTTAAAAGTTGCCAAACGTCGATTTGTGCTGGCTCCGAAAACTTTTACAACGCGACAGCCTGTGTAAATATACAATAGCGCACATCAAGATTGAGGGGGGAGCCAGACGGATCTCTGATACTGTGAAAGCTGAATAGAGTACGGTAAATAATATGCGCCCTCCGGTTGCCAATCAAAGTTTTCCCATAATCATAGTACTTCTCTCTTCCAATACCGCCGTCTCAACAGAAGTCACTGAGAGCATAAAGTTTTGGCAACCCCGAACTCTTCACCAACAGTTTTAATTCTCGCGCTCATCTTGAGTGAACATTTTAAACAAATGAAATGACTTATGCGACTGCTTTTCTTATATCGATGTGGTCTGAGCGTGGGTTTCGCCAATGCTAATGACAGGAAATGGAAAAATATTTCTATGGAGAGGCGAAAACCAAATTTATGATATTTTAGTTGAGGTGCTGCTGCCCGAAATGGTTTATTAAATTGAAAGTAGATACAAAAAAAGTAACCCTAAAAAGATGTGCAAAAATAAAGTAAATAAAAAGTAATCTTTATTTTATAATGATATCGATATCCGTCATGAGCTCGATTCACCGATAATCGTGGCTCTACCGTATATTAAACCCTTTTTACACATTTTCAACGAGCACAGGGTATAAAAACAAAAAGCAGTTTACCTGAGTCAGCATTAATGAATGCAGCACACGAGGCGCTGGTTGCAACTTAAATTGCTGCCGCTTCCGGCGGCTTTAAATACCATTTTGTCACGCATACACAGTGTTGCCGCCGTGCCAGCTATTTTTGGACGTGGCAACAGCGGCAGCTAGAGGTGTCTTTAAGAGAGTTGCCGCCGTACATTGTCTTAGTTGGCCAATTGGCTGGGGCCCGCTCAATATGTCTGGCTAACTGACTCAGCAATTTGATTGCCAACAGCCGCACGCTAAAGAGAGGAAGCAACTTTTCTTTTGCCTTCTGCTGTTTGCTTCCGGTCCCTCCACATACACTCAGAGAAATACATATACACATACACATATAAGGAAACTTAAACTTTAGCTTCATTCCGCGCACGTGGTAGTACAAAGATCTTTTCAGGAGTTGGGGTAAAAGGGGGCCATTCTTAACACATTCCAGCGACTAAAAACTACACAAAATAAAACACTTGGGTGCAAAGGTTAAATTCCTTGATTCTGCTGGATATTCAGGGTGTGCCCTAAGCCGCTCGTCCTCTGCTTCACTTGCTGGTCCCCTTCTGGAAATTAAAACTAAAACGTTGCAACATTTTCGCGCTATGTTTTCACTTTGTAGCACAGTCTCAGTGGCCTCCTCATTGGGGGCTTGTCAATTATTGAAGAAACAGGTGGGAAAAGGCTGTTTGCCCCTCCACTCTGCTCCCGCTGCTGATGCTCTGCCGTGTCGTGTCGTCATCGTGGCTGCAAAAGGTGTGCTTTTAATTGTAGTTGTCGCTCGTTGGCCCTGGCATCGTCTCGATATTTAGCACAAATGCCTCAGATCCTGAGAGCCCGCAACAAGGCGCGGCTTCTGGCACAAATAGTTGCTATTATTGTTGCTTTTGTAACTGCTACTGCTGCTGCTGCTACTTGTTTGACTGCTTGTTTTGCAATAATTTAGAAACTTTCGCTGAATGTGTGCTTTTGCTTTTGTAGCGTGCTGCGGCAAGGAGCGTAGAACAGGGGCACAAGTTGACTAAGGGATTGCATGTGGCGAGTGCAGTTTACAGTTGGCAGCAATAGTTTATACCCAGTGTGTGGCGTATACTTGATGCATTTTATGATTTTGCGTGCAGTGCTGTTGGAGATCAGAAATAGGCATAATTATATATAATATTCTTTAAGAAGATTTATCACAATATATAAAACCAAGAAAAATCATTTAAGTAATCATTTAATCATTTAATTCAATATATTTAGGGCATAGGAATTCTGATCTTAAATATTTTCAGCTTTTTTATCATAATGTTGATTTCCCTGGCTATAATTATTCATTTACCTATTGGTCTCTATTTCACCACTAAATCTCTTACAAGTTCCCCCTTAAAATGAAGTTCGCAACCACACAACAGCTACTGCGGAGTTATGCGTCTACTGACATTGCGCACTGTTTGTTCATCCAACTTTCCCCACATTCGTCGCTCGCTTCTTGCCTGTGCTCAGCACTTGCCTCACCATTCAAAGGATTCGCCTTTGAGATTTGCGTGTTTCGCTTAATGAAGAAGACAAATAATCGCGCAATTAAAGCCTTTTAGCTTTAAGCGCGAGTAAATAATTGCTGTGAGTGCAAAATGAGGCACACTTACACACACACACACATTCACACACATACACACCCTATACACTCACAATTACTCAGCAATGGCTGCACTAACAAATGTTAAATGTATTCAAACAACAAATCTTAATGGCACGCTAGAATGAATAGTAAACGAGCGCAGGGAGCTTGAGGGGATGGGCAAAGGGGAGCTAAGGTCCCAGAAGGGTAAACGGTTGCGGGTTGTAGGTGGCACAGCAGATAGCAAGAAACTGACGATTGTTGGCTGGCTTCCTAGCCGAGGGAAGGGGACACTTTCCCTCTATCCCTCTATCTCTCTCTCTCTCTCTCTCTCTCTATCTCTCTTTTACAAACACACGTACACACACACACTATTGACTTGACTTGGCTTCCGTGCAAAATTCTTAATTGCACCTGTGTTCGCCGTTTTCCGCTGACGCTGCCTGGTCTGGAATATCTGGATAGCGAGTCGGCGCCTCAGCTTGATGGGTTAGATTAACTGCCTGACAAGTAAACCCATCCTACACAATTACACACACACATACAAGCACAAACGCAAACAAACACACACAAACAGACATACACTCACATACTTTTGTTGTTGTTTCCGGGCGACTGTCAGTTGAACGTAGCAATCCAACTTAGACGGGGCGCGTCTCGACTTGTAATTTTTTCACGGCTTATCCCCCATTCCAGGCCCTTGCTCACCGTCAAGTGCTCTTGACTCACGTGCTCAGCACTCGTAATTATTTTTCTTATTGTTCGAATTAAATGCTCAAGGATTTATGTGATTTTCCTTTTGCGTCCAACCCTAACGTAGATTTGTGCCAAAAGATTTATACAAAAAAAAAAACACAAACAGCAACAACAAAAGTTATTAATTGTCGATGCAAGAAACAGGTGTGCCAACAGTGAGAGAAGAGAGAGAGAGAGAGTGAGGGAGTGAGAGGGATAGAGAGCGCGAGATAGAAAAAGAAAACTTTTTGTGGTTTTTGCATTTTTTGCATTGACACTTGGCATAATTATTGCATTCGGAAATTGAATTCTTCAACGGAAATTGATTTTATAACCAAACGGGGTGGGCCAGGAAAATATGGCCACAATTTATTTCGTTAAAGTTATCACTCGGATTCACATCGAGGGCCCGAAAGTGATTTCTGTACAAATTTACAAAAGCTTGAAGACGCATAAAAAACTACCTCTAGATTCCGAGGTGTTAACTTGAGTTTGAACAGCATTCAGCTACCAGTGTGTGAGCCATGATGTAGTGTTTGTTCTCTTAAGAATCATATCCATCAAAAAGACTATTTTTTTAACCAAGCAAGCCGTTCCGATAAGCTAAAAATAAATTGGCGATAGGCATTTAAAGGAATGAAGCGATGTCCCTTTGATGGGCTGCACGCCAACAACAGCAGAAGCTAACCTTCAAACTAAAACTCTTGAGATTCATTTGCTTTATGTTAACATAAGTGCGAGGGCACATAATTTTAAAAGTTTGTTGATGACCTTTTTGTATGCTGCCGTGTTAAATTCAAATTTATTTGTTGGTACTGAAATTGATAACATAACTTTCTTCAGGTTTCCGCATCGTTAGCTCGTTATGCAGCGGAAAGTTTTATATTTCAACAATTTTACAATTTCCCAATGCTACCATACTAAGGGTCCCCGCTTCCACTCCCGCTCCCATTCATGACTGTTTCTCACGTCTTCTCTATCCAAGCTGCGGCGAAAATTGTGCCGAAAATTGTCATTCGAAAGGAGGCGCTGAGGCGTTGGCTGGCTTCTGCTGCTGGTAGTGGAGCTGCTGCGGGTTCTGGCTGTTCCTTTCCTGCTCCAGTTCCAAGCCATAAATTACAAAGTGAGTCATTGGAAAAGCAGCCGCCGACGCAGCCAGCACCAGAACGTAACAATCTCTACCCACTGCCCGCCATAACATCCATCGGTGAAGTTTTAGCTACTTTCTGGCTACTGAAAATTGTTAAATTTATGAATGCATTATTTGATTTGTTAGTTGCTGCTGATGTAATTTATCTGCTTGACACTCGACATTAAAGCCAGACATTTGGCGCAGCTTTAAGTGCTCACTGAGTTGCCCTATCCTTTGGCTGGCTTGTGCAGCACTTGTCAAAATTCATATAAATGTTTATTTGACTAAACAAATGTGCGCGTTCCCCCCAAAACAACGCACGCACACTCACACACACACACACACATACGCGTAGCAGAGCAGGAACATCCACTTGTACACTCAATTTGAAAATATGGCAATGTTGTCTCTGTATATATTCAATGCTTTTAGCCCCCCTAACGCATTGTCAGACATAGGATAAGAATTTAGTTGTGGGCAGCTGTTACCGAAGACCCAAAAGGTACAGTGCCAGCAGTTTTTCTTCTCAAGTGCTTTTGCTTTGAATTCTGCAACTATTCATAACAAAGGGTCACCCGGATGAGATATTGGTTGCGGGGCAAATGTGACTGCCGAATTCTGCCTATATTAAATGTAATATGCTTTGAGGATATCCTGTAGTCGATAATAATAAGGGGGAACTAAATATTTTAAGCAAAGGGTTTTTATTTTTTTGTTGTGACTAAAATGTTTAATAATTTCTGTTATTTCAATTTTTACATATTCGTGATTAATTTACGCAGCTCAGCATCTAAAAACTAGTTGCGACAAACTACCCTTTGAAAAGAATTTTGTTTTGGGTATAGAGTGCTCGCGGATGACATCTTAGTGCTGGCAACATATGAATTGAATGGAATTGCTATTTCCCCCGCATCAGCGCTTCTCCTTCCCATTCCACAACCATATCTCTCTATTTTTGACTGTCACAGTAAAATTTCAATTGAACCAAAAAAAGAAAAGCATGTAAGAGATTTTCTAATAGAGAGTGCCTGACTACCAAATTTGGTGTCTCTAGCTTCTCAAGGTCCGAGATAATGTCAAAAAACGAAACTGCAGATGTTGAAGAATTAGCTCATATAGCCTTCGTGATCGTTAAATTAGATTGGAAATCGATTTCTGTATTCCTGGTGCCGTAATTAGTTCATTCATACACAAATACACCACCACCTACCATTGGCGATCCTCCTATCCGCCTATGTTAGCCCCTAAAGAGCCCTCCTTCTGCCTGTTACATACATTTGCACAAAAACTATATACCCCTTTCAGCCATTTTCAATGGGTTCAGGGTATAAAGAGGGCAAATGCTAAAGCATTCGCTTTCATTTCGCTGCCACAACTAATTCGCACACCATAACAACACATGTGTGTGGGTGTGTGTGCGCTTGTGTTTGTTCATAAACATGAAGTAAACAGGATAATAGCAATAAAATATAAGCGCCAGTCGCGCAGGATTCAAAACGAAATGGTTACAGGGTCTGGTTGTGCTTGGGGTTGGGTGTTTGGTCGTGGTGCTGCCTCTTTCGATGGTTTTGGCTTCTGGGGACAGCATCTCCTCTTCTTGTCACAACATAAGTTTGACTGCTTTGGCCTCGCATTTTTATGGCTCGTTCGCGCGTTTCTCCACAACGATAGCTGTTATATCTACAACAATAGCAGGAATGACAGTCGTTTCCAATTGTTGTTGTTGAGTTTTGTTTATTTGGCCTTTTTGTTATATTTTAAGGAGTTGTTTGCGTTGTTTTGTTGTGGCGTTTGGCGTTACCCCCAACTATCTGATTGTGGCGGGGAATTCGACAGCAACTGTGACGTAATATGGTATGCCCAATAAGTATGACCTGGAATTGATTTACTCTGCAGCTGACTCTGCTTTTGCCACGGAAAAGAAATTTTATTAAAAAGATCTATGCCGAAAGCTTTTCTGTTGCTTGTAAAGGGTTTACTTTATGAGAAGAATTTTTTATAAAAAGCTGTTCAAATGTCTTTTTATAATTCTTATTAAATTAAAATCAAAAAGAATGAATGTAAATTAAACCAATTTTGTTTTTAGGGTTTTTTAACTTTTTTTTTTGTCAATCAGATAGAAGAACATCAAGCCGAATAAAACGAATATACTCTTGTTCACACCAAGTATAAAACTTTACAGTATAAAAAGGTTTTGCAGTTTTCCAAAGCTTCCTCATCCAAATGGGCAGCGAAAAAAATGATTAATAGTCATTTAATTTAACTGGCTGATACAATTATTGTTATATTTGCTTTTTATTAATTGAATTCATATTGTTTTTGCATAATTAAAATGTATCGGACAGCCCATGTATTTGCAAACAAGCAACCACAAAATATCAATACTATTTAAAAAAGTTTATCGATATAAACAATCTTTTTAAATCATCTTTGAATAATGATGGTCGATCAAAATAAATGCATTTTTACCAATTTATACACAATTTTGGATTGCAAAGACTGGGCAACTGAAAGGCTCGCAAATGGAAATTATAACAAAGATGCATGAATTATGCGACGCAGTCAAAACCATAAAAATATAAGAGGCTCCAGAAAAAATGAGGACTGAAGTTGTTTGGGGGCCCAGAGCTGTGAGCCATGCCCAGTCTGCTATATGAAGCGCCAATATTTACATTGGCTACATTTGCAAATGGAGCATTACGAAAATAAACAAATTTTCATAAATGACAAGTACAAAGGGTGCAGGAACAGCCGCTAGAGGGGGAGGGGGCGGGCAGAAGGGCAATCGCAGATGGAGCACCAGCCGCACAAAGGATGCCCTGCTGACAATGTGTGTGTTCGTTTGTATGTGTGTGCTTGTGAGTGTGTTTGTCTACGAAAAATTTTTCAATTTGAACGTCATTTCAGGCAATGGGCGAGGCGGGTCTGCAATTGGGGCATGTAAATTGTCGCAGCAGCAACAGCAGCAACAGCAGCAGTAACCAGGATGAGGCAGAGAACGGCAATGAAACTGGGAAATCCTTGATAGTCGATATTATTTTTCTTACGGCGCTCCATTTGTTCCTTGGCTGCAATTTGTCAACTTTGCTCGCCGTTGCCGTTGCCGTTGGCTGCCGCTGCCGTTGCCATTGCCTTTTCTGTTGCCTTTGCCTTTGCCATTGCCGAATCGATTTCCATTTTATTGCCAAATAATGTTTTTTTTACCCATCGATTGCGTCATGTTATTTATAAAGCCGGGTCGCTAAAAGGGGTGCTGCTGCAGTCGCAAAATGTAAGGTATGAATTGCATGTCAAAATGTTTTATTGGCTAACCATTTGTTATGCAATTTGATAATCAGATGCGCAATAAATCGACGCCCAAGGTGTACCAGCGAAGACCTGCTGCCAACTTATCGCCAGCTCTTAGACTTTGACTAATAGTGCCTGCTAAAACTTCTGAACCAGATCTAGAGCCTTTGTATGGCCAGCCAAAATCAGCCACCTGGTCAAACTAATTAAGGGCCAAACAATGGGCTCAAATACATAAATCAATCAAGCACTAAACAACTTGACGAGTTTCATGTCGCACATCGGCCAACCCACCCCGAATAACAAAGCGCCCTTACAATGATTAATCGTAGTCCAGGAATTACAAGTGCGTCTGAATACCCTTTCATTGACTTGGAGACAATAATATTTAATAATAATTATATTTTTTATTCTTTAGGGCTTAAGGGAAGAAAGCCGGAGGAATGCCTTTTGCATCTGACAATGCAATGTGGTATGTGAGACTTGCACACACTCAAATCTCCACATTACAAGGCCTTGGGTTCTAAAACTATTGTTACTACGCATTGTTCTTAAAACTGGCCGAACTGGGTATATAAAACTATTTCACAAATTAATTGTATAAGTGATACCGTTTGTCATTTTCTCTTATTTGGATCGGGTAAGGGTAAATAAGCAGACCCCTTTCTGCGTGCTTCTTAAGTTACAAATGCCATTTCGTTTGGGAGCATTCACGCTAATTAGCCCCGACCCAGATCCAAGTTCAGTTCGGACGCCGGCGACGGACGAGGTGTTCTGCTCGTTTCCCGCTCCGACGCCAGTCCAAGCAAGACTTTTTTAAAAATAAATTCCCGAATTGTAAATAGCTTTAGTGCGCATTATTTTGTGGATTATGCGCACGCCTTGCCAGTGGGCACGCCCACACAGAAACGATACGCCCCGCGCTTGTTTACTCGCTGCCATGACAAATGCCTGGACATAAATCTCAGACGGCGCACCACTAAATCCGCCGCCCACCGCCCAATCCCCACCCGCTGTTTAGCCTGTTGGTCAGCCAGGCACGGGCAGCAGCTCGACTGGCTGGCAAAAGTTAATCAACATTTCATTAATTAATTTCTTTAAAATGTCCTTTGCCATCGTCGTCGTCGTCGTCCTCGGCGACGTCTGAGAAAAATGACTCCAGCCAGACGACTTGATAGCGCGCCTTGGCCACGACTTTGACGCGGCAGGGATACTATTATGGCCCAACTCGCTCTTTGGCAAATTATGTAAATTGGTTAAAAGCTTTTCCGGTTTTGAATTAGCAGCATCATCAGCAGCATTACGAGATATTATTCTTCACAACTTTTCTGAGTTATTTGTTAATTTAAGTTTTGTCCGTTAACCAGGGATTCATTGCAACGTTCAGGGCGAGCAAGCTCTCAAATTTTGAAAGAAACATTGGGTCTGCGATTGAATAGACTAGACTAATACTTACGTTTAAAATCGAATTTGTATAACAGTATTTTTCACACAAACAGTAATGAGTGGAAAATAGATGTATAGACTAAAATAAAGAGCATATTTCATTGAAAATAGGTGCCTATATTGCCAAGTGCAAGTTCAACCATTCCCAACTCAAGCATTTATATTAATTTCAACACGACAAAATACTCTTAGCTAAAAGCTGACCCCTCAAGTGCAACCAACAATAACAAGGTATAGTAAACTCGAGCAATATGTCGACTACGCCATTTAAAAAACTTTTCGGTCCTATATTCAGCAGTTTTAGCTACCCACTCCAGATATGTGAGCCCTTTTTCAGAAATCCAAGTCGATAAGGAATCTAGCAATGACAATGCCTATTTTTGTGATAACCAAAAAAAATCTAGGTCTGAACGCAAATGGAGCATAAAATAATTTAAAAAAATATTTCTATTGTATTAATTTGTGAATTATTTGCGACAATTATTAAAAAAAAGTTTAAGAAATTGCGAATATGTATTTTACAATCTAAAAGTTTTTCTTAAGAAAAATTTGAACTCTGATAATTATTATATTATTTGAAAGACATTACAATCGAAAGACCATTATTTGTTGATGAAATTTACCCATATATTTCGTACAATTATGGCAAATATTAATTGATGAGAATCGGATAGGCTTTCAACTGTACGAAAATAGGATTAAATGGCCTCCTAATGCAAGAATGTATAAAAGACTAGAACATGCCATGCACCTGAATTGGTTACCATGGTGTACAAAGTACCCCGGGCACCGTCTAATTAGGTTTTGTGTTTTGCAATTGCGAGCACAAATGGAAATCGATATAATGAAACTCAAATTTGAGTTCAAGCAGAGCTTTTGAGTATTTGTGCCAATTAGGAGTGCGGCGTGAAAATGCAGTGAAATTTCATTAAATTTCATTAGAGCACGTGATTAGAGAGAGATCGCGAGAGAGCGAGAGAGTCGTGGCACAAAAGGCCTGGGGCAATTGTTGTCTGACAATGGACAATGGCGCAGAGAGACTCGACGACACTCAAAGTGCATTTAATTAAGCACGCAGAGCTGCAAAGCGTGTTTCTTGGAATGGGGGATGAGGATTGCTAGGGGTAGGGGAATGGGTCAACAAGAAATGAATCAAAACAATTGTAAATACTGAAACACAAAAGCAATTAGTGACATACAAAGCGGAAGTGCAAAAAGTGAAGCTGTTGAAAATAACTCAGCAAAACAGAAAAAAAGAAGAAAAGCAGGCAATCAGCGCGGAAGTAGGTGTGGCAAGGGAACAGAGGGCAGGAGCTCTTGTTTATGTGCAACGGGACGATGGGGGCAGTGAGTGCGCAAGGCGCCAAAATAAACAAGAGGCACTGTTTGTTATGCTGCAGCGTGATGGGCGCGAGTGAGAGGAAAAGAACGTGCCACGTTGGTGGGACAGAGAGCTAGAGTCGTGGTAACTGCCGCAACTGAAAAGTGGCCAATGTAAATCTAATTAAAAGCAAAACAAAAGCCACTCTCAACATGCCACTCAAATTATAATGCATACCCAGCACGAGTGTGCGGGGCAAGCTGTGATCCGCATAGGCCTTCGGTGAGTACAGTAGTTCAAAATCAGTTCTAGATGTGTGTTGCAAAAATTAATGTATTTCTTGTGTGTAAATGTAAATTAATGTATTTCTAAAGTATGATGTTTTATCTTCAGCTCAAGCTCAGTTACAATCATATTCATTGATGTCCAGTCTCACAAACAGCTGCTCCTTGATCCAGACCTTGTTGCGGGGTGCATAGGTCTGGCTCTCCTCCTGGTATATAATGCATGCAATATCCTGCAGGCCATCAAGAAAATTGAACAGCTCTAAAATATAGCTGCTGGAGTCCACATTCAGATTCTGACATCTCATATAACCCTCAAATATGCGGCACACGGATTCCATGCAATCGTCGATGCTCTCATATTCCATATAAGTGCGGGATCCCCAATATGCGATCGGCTGCATCAGCAAAATGATATGGCACATTCTCAACAAGTCTTCCGTTCTACCGTTAATTAGTTGGGCCAGATATTCAGACTTCAAATCGTTTTTTCGATTAAAATTGAATGAAATCCGAATTTTTCAAGATTTGACAAGGAAAACCCTGGTAACTATTTTAAGCTCATTAGTAACAAGTAAGGAAATTCAGTTTTAATCAAATTAAATCTTGGAAATTAATTTTGTTAAGCCCTAAGACTAATTAATGGGTTAACATTTAACTTATTATGTGAAAAATATAGTATATAAGTTTTCCTTTTGTAAGCATTCCAAAGGAACTTATTTTAAGATTTTATGCGCACAAGCTCCACTGTGCGACACCCGCTGCAGTGCTCACAATGAAGCAGCGACAAATGCCAACACGGAAATGCATAGAATTTCATGGAGGAAGCCTAGGCAGAGTTCCAGGAACTCCCCCCCACCTGCACCATGTGCAAGTCCGAAATCGCCATCGCGTTCGTTTGCTCAACTCGAACGATGCGTCGCGTCGTTGGCCTGGCCAGGACTTGGCGCTGGTATTTGGGGCCATTGGCACGTGAAGCCAAGTTGTCGCATCGTTTGCCAAAATGCGCATTAAATTTATGCAGTTTTGTTGTACGACAAACGTAGCTAAAATATCACGACGGCCCGTTTTCTTAGCCGGTGCCAAGCTTTTTGGGAGCCTGCAGCCGCTGGTGATGGCACTGACGATGATGCTGGCAAGCTTTTTGGCCATTGCCATTGGTTCATCCGGCTCAGGTTTAGCTCGTTTGCTACTTGGCAAGGCGCCTCAATGCTCTGAAGCCAAGAAATCAGGCAAAGGACAAACAAACCCGCACCAAAACGAACAACTCTTTAAAAAACAAGTAAGAGTGCTCTACTCTGTATTGTTCGACTAGGAGATACCCTTAACCTTCTTCAAACCAGTAACAACTCCTGCTACGCCTGCTTTCTCAAGGCTAGCAAAAAAGAAACATTTACAAAACAATCTAACTCCTATCATCTCACACCAAGACAGCATACTTCAATACAATACCTTCGCGATTGCATTGCTTTTTATAGAAATCGAGAAGAACAAACTCATACGAATAGATGTGGATTGCCAACTTTTTCCTTAAAAGAAAATTCACTTGCTTTAGTTCTTTAAATATAAAAGATAAGCCTAGAAAACCGGATTTAGATATCAAATACTAAAACAAACTTAGAAGGATGTACGTATAATATGTTTAGGGCCTATCTCATATAGATTGTAAGATTGAAACTCTACTCGAGCATTGATGCTAGCCGAGAGAATATTTATATTTTATGTAGTTCCACAAAACCAATTTACCCCATTTACGGATTTTCAATTGGTATAAAAAAGAAAACATTCAACTTTTGGCTGTGATTTTGCAATTAAATAGATTTTAAATGGGGAAGTGCGGGGCAGGAGCTTCGTGTCCTGTTCTTGCAGGAGAGTTCAATGACAAATTCATGTATATCTCTTTGTTGGGCACAGGCACATTTGGGGCGACTATTTATATGCCGCCTTCTGCATTATTTGCAGTTCATTTGGCCGTCCCAAAATACCCATATACGTATATAAATGTATTTTGTATACTCAAGCTGCAGCTATTTTCCTTAACCTTACTCCAAGGCTGCTTAATACGTTTTATAATGGCCTCAGTTTTTGTCTATTTAAATATATGGGTCTTGACAATCCGTAATTTACGGCATCGTTTGAACTCATAAAGTGTACTTAATAGGCTTTATAGTTCCTAAATGGTTTCAGTTTTTCAATTGACTGTTTCTCTTAATTTCTTTTCTTCATACTCTGCTTACAAAGTGAAAAAGAGTATGCATTGCGGGTTTTCGTATATGTACCAAGAGTACTAGACGGGCTAAGAAAAAAAGCTATGTTTATCTAGTCTCCAACTGGGAAATACTATCTTTCCAGTGCCCCGTTGACATCTCAGAACATCTAACATAATTTATATAGAAAGTATGTATTTACAAAACACACACACACACACACACACATACACATATTTAAAGTTTGCTTGACATTTCTATTTTAAAGTCGAAATTTATTGATAGTTCAGAAATGCAGAGAAGCCGCAAACGAAATACAGTTGTTGCTTCTTAATAGGGATGGATTTGTTATATGAAAAGAATAGTCGAAAGGTAATAATTGGATAGGTAAAAAGTAAATAATACATGTAGTAAATATCGAATTGCATAATAGTCTGACGAATATGTTACTACTATCGAATCTTTCATATGTTCTATTCAACACTTATAATCCAATTTCTGCTTTAACTTCTTACGGGATGCGAAACAGTAGCTACAATGGAATTCCAGCAGAATGTGTTGGTAATTCCAGACTCATTCTGCGCCAATAGGATTGTATTTGTCATTGACAATTGACGGCAGGGGAGTGTGAATGAGTGAGTGGAACTGGGTGGCATGAAGAGATAGATATCCTGGAGGAGCTATAGATTTGCTGTTTGTCTGTGCCGAGGCGCATTTTATTATGCCAGCGGGCACATTGAAACATTTGAGTGAATTTATTAACGCGACACATATATGACATTTGACACATTGTGCAACTTCCGTTCTGTGCTTAACTGCGTGTGAGTGGGTCGTCGGTGCGTGCGTGTGTGTGAGTCTATGTATGCGTAGGTGTTTGCCCGTCGCATTAGACGATGCACAGCACGTGTTATACTTGCTCGTTGAATGCTCTGCCTCTCCTCGCCATCCGCCCGATGCTGTCAACGTTTCGCTCATAAATCGCAAATTATACACGCAGCCACGCCCACGATGCGCCGCCCACACGCGCGTTTGTCGAGGTTTGGCTTTTCTGTGTGTGTGTGTGTGCGTGCCGGTGTGTGTGTGCGCGAGCTTTCTTTGTTCTCACCCCTGTCCCCCTGCATCAGTCTGCAGTTGTGCATCAATGCGCTGCGCAAAATGGAAAATGCACTCGGAAATTCGAACGCTCAACTTCACACATTGTCTGCGTTTTATTGCATTAGTCGAATGTGTGACTTGTACAGCTCCTGCTGTCGTTGTTTTTTTTTTTGTTTTTTGTTTTTGTTCCATTTTCCATTGCTATGACACCACGCTCTGTCCAAGTTTAGAGTTGACAATAAACAAGAGCACAACAGTGATATTTAACTGGTCAACTGGTAGTTATAGCAAGCATAAGTTTTAATGGAATATAAGACAGGTTTCGCTTTTAATTATTAGCAGCCAATTTAACATTTGCTAATACTTATGTCCATCGATTCCTTGTTTGCCCACAACATGCATGTCTTCAGAAGATTAAACTTAACAAATTTAATAATAAAATTATACATTTTGAGTAGTTTTAATTCGCGATATTGCCGCTTGTTGTATAATGGATTACATGCTCTGCAGGCATTTCTTCTTGTCAATAACGTGGAAATACTACAAATGACTATTCTAACTCCGGTCTAAGACCACACTTATTTGATTCAGTTTTATCCGTATTACTAATGGCCACATAGAAAAAGATAACGCTCTTAGAGTTTATCTTATTTTGTCATACATATATTAATCATTCTTGACCACTTATAATAAAAACTGTTACAGTTGAAATCCTTATCCTGGCTTAGGCTTGGCTTTGTTATTTTTCCATTTCGAAGCTATTTCATAAAAACTATACGGTCTGTCGCATGAATTTGTACTTAAGTTATTCTTTTGAATTTGTATTTATAAAAATGCTCAAACAATGTTAGCGAAGCATAAAGCATGCCATGGCACACAGTGCGTATGCGCAATATGGAATTGGCTTTATTGAAAATCGCATGAAAATCAATTTACCAAAGCGCCGGGACTTGCTGAGCGCCATAAAAGTCAAAGCTGTTACCTCCAATGCCTCCGCTCCTCCCTCTATCTAGCTGTTCCTTTCCATCTCTCCCCCCTTTCTCTCTCTCTCTCTCACTCTCCCTTTCTCAACAAGCAGCGCGCACTTGAACTGCGTTGCAGCAGCAGCGATTTGCTATCAATTTTAATATCACATAAAACTAAAGGCAGCCCAGAAAGGCAAAGGGCGCGAAAAACAACAGATCCCAGACCTCAGACCCAACGGCGGGTACGACAGGGGTTTAACTATTGAAATTTTATCAAGTGCACATAAAACTCAAAAAGCCATGATGATGTCGAATGGCACGGACAGGGGCTAAAGGATGGAATGGGGTAGTGGTAACGAGAGGTGGCTGCAACTATTGTAAAACATTGACAATTTCCGTCACATCTCTGGGGCTAGTGCAAAATGGCAAATCAATAAAAACAAATTGAACTCGAATTCAATATAAAAAAAAATACATACATATCCGTGTATGTATATAAAAGAGGATTGATTGGGGGGCAAAGGGGTAGCATTGGCTCAGCACAACTAAAGCAAAACTTTAACAATGTTTTTAAAAAGATATACTCGCTGTGCATGCTGTACGTGATCCCACGCCGCCTTTGCAATGGATTAGGGCAATTGAAGCTGAAGTGGGGGTTGCGCCGGCTGTGGGGGCTAGGGGGACAAAGCAGGCAACGGTGGAGTCAAGTCGAGTGCGACTTGGCAGCTTCTGCGCTGCGGCTGCTCAAGCTAATAAAAGCCAAAATCAATGCCAATAAGTGTGTGTGTGTGTGTGTGTGTTTGTGTGTCAAATGCGATAAAATTTGGTCAGCATAAGGTTCAAATACTTTTATAAGGTGCTGTGGAAATGTATTTGTTGATTGCTTGGGTTTGGTTTTTATTTGCAGCTCGTTGTGCTTTCTATTTGCTTTTTATTTTGACTTCTGCCTTTTTTGTGGTCAACTCGTTCTTAGCCAGGATATTGCCGAACACATGCACAAAACAATCCAGCAAAAAAGGTCGAACGAGCAGGCAACAGAAATGAGCGGCTACACATGGTTTATGCCCCCCTCCGCTGTATATGGGTTAGTTTTTGGTTGTATATCCAGGCAACAGCTTGGCAAAAACTAATCCACTGTGTTCATAAAGTGTAACAAAAAACCCAACCAAATATAAACAACCACATCAATAAAGCAATATTTTAATATAAATAAGCAAAGTTTAATATTGTTCTAGCGCAAGCAAGCTACATTGCCCATATTATCCATGTGCTCATGTGAGGGCGTGACATGCCTTCCTCTGGCTTATAAGTTGTGTAAGTTGATGTGTTGCACTTCAGGCCAAACAAGTAACTTCACATTTGATCTTGCATTCTTTTTAAATGAGCATCTGCAAAACTTAAACGTACCTTATAGCTATAACTATAGCGATTTCTATTTTGTATACTTTAATTGAATCCTTTCCAAAAGTTGTTAATGGGGTATGATGGTTTTGGGGCATTGCCCCTGTCAATCTCGAAACCATAAGAGCTAAGCACTTGAAATTTGAAAAGTAGGTTCACATAGTGCCCGCATAATAGGAATTTCATTTAAATAAGCGATATTTTTCCATATTTCCAATAATTCAGCTAAAATCGAGATTGAGATCTTGTTTTTTGAGGATATCTCGAAGTTTATGACAAGCTTATCTCGAGCTGGTGACACCAAATTTGGTATGTAGACTCTCGTGTAGTTTACACGGATAGATCTAAATCACCTTTTTCTTTCTATTATAATTTCGACTTAATTAATTGAGGCTGGAGCAAGTAGTTTCGATAATCTTAGTTTGTTATGAAATACTGACAAACAGCTTACCAGGACTGGACTGATGTTTATTTTAGGCCATATTATGTTTCATGCATTCGGATTGGCTTAATCGCGCAACTTTATGCGGCTGCAATGCGCAGATCACAGAATGACAGACAAAAAATTGTGGCGGGTGACGTCTTTAAGTTTTTGCCGCTACTTCTTCTTCCGCTACTTTTTCATTTGGTTGCCTTTCAGACACATAAATAAACTTGTCACACGCAGCCAGCAGATAGCACAGATAAAAAGCCAAAAAAAAAATAGGGAAAAATCCAAAAAACTTGCTTAGCTTTAGCTAGAGAGGGGGGAGAGCGTTTGTATATGTAGCATAACCGTGTCCCAGTCTGTTACTCAGCCCCTGGCGCCGCCTTGGTCCACCCTGCGTCGTGCTCATTAAGTGCAGAAAAACGCCTTTTCACTGTCATTGATGTCATTCACGTGCTGGCAAAAAGCGCTCGGTCGCCAGACATGTGGCATACGCACAGTGAGAGTTAAAGCAAGATGAACACTAAGTGAAAGAGATAAAGAGAGAGAGAGAATGAGAGTGTGTATGAGAGGGATAGCGAGAGAGTGGGTGGCAGTGGCAGTCGCGACAGACATGCGAGTTTCTCGCTCATTAACCGCGCGCGTTGCTGACACGCTTGAGTTATTTTCAATTAAATGTCGATGAAAAACTCGCAACACACACAGTGTGTGTGTGTGTGTGTGTGTGTGTGTGTGTGCGTGAGTAGGCGAATGTACATAAATTAAAATTCTGCGGCATTTCCTATCCGGCACTCATAACACGCGCCTATTCAACATTATTAAGAGCAATTGTCTTGCGGCTGAAATATTAAATGGAACACACAAATGAGTGTAACATACAAATACACTCGCATATAACATTGAATCCTGCGAATAGGAAAGCACACACAACCGCCAAGATGTCGGACGAGAATTGTTCTATAAACTTTGTTAATATCCTCCGAAATGATTGATGATTCTATTGATTTAACCTTCGAATTTCATTATCTGTGTTAAGCACAACTGAAACATTCGCCTTAAGTACTCACAGGCAACATTTATTTTTATCTTAAGTACTTATGAGTGACTGACTGCCTTTCGAAAAGATAACGATTAATGAGCATGTAAAGTTTGGCGACATTGAATATGAAAATTACAACATGTGAAAACTTTTCCGACGCCTAAAACGAACTGAGCAATACTCTGTCAGAAGAGTCTTTTCGAGGCGGTAACTTTTGTATTCTAAACTGAGGAAATATCGATATTCGTATTTATGTTTGATTTCAGGGCCTCCCTTGACACCAATATTTTCAGTTCGATAACTTGAGAATATCATAAGAAGTCAACCTGCGAGTTTGAGGACCGTGATAAACAATAATTTTTACGCTTTGTCCACTCCAACCGATGTAAACACTCTCTGAGACTGATTTACACGACGGATAAAGGGATTTCAGCTTCTTGTCTCTTACGGTTAATAACCAATCAGTCAATCAATCAAAGCAAACAGTTTTATGTATGGAAACAAAATATGGATTGTGCTTTTCGATTTCATTTAATTGCATACTTTTTGGAGCTATGATTACAAATATATTTGTGTCTATCATATTAAACATGTTTCAACTTCCCTCTGAGCATTATTAAAACTTTTCTTGACTACATAAGAGCCTCACATTAACCTTAACCTGTCAAGTAGAACTCTCGAAGTGTTTACAGCACGCCTTTCAATCGATTTTTAGTTCTATAAACTTGGCAACGGGCTTTAATTTTTTATTTAACTGGGTTGCTTACAATGCAATGCTAATAATAATAATAATAATACTTATAATAATAATAACGATAATAATAATAATAGTAATAATAATAATTCTAATAATAATAAGTATAATGTATGGTATACTTGTAAGCAGCTTAACTTTAAGCTAAGCAAGTTGCAAATTTTAAATGAATTCAATGTTTTTGAAAGTCCAAGTGACACGCCCCCTGGGCTTTGTACACGTGAGCAGTGACCGCCTTTCGCATGAGCTTAATTTATTTGCTAATTTTATGTTAATATTGTAACTCATTTAGGGCCCGGGGCTAGTGTGTGTGTGTGTGTAAGCCAATTAAATGACCGTCGACGTGTTTTGTTTGCTTAACAGTATTATTTTCTATTTTTGTTGTTGTTGCGCAGTTGCCGCTTGCCGCATGCCACTTGCCGTTTGCTGCACGCGCTGTTAAAGTTCAATTTGTTTGGAATTTTACGTAGGGCGTCTTAGATAATTTCCACCAATACACACATATACACGCCAATTTAACGCTTGAGTTCTCTTTTAGAAAAATTTGTTGTGCAACGTTGATTTAGGCAAAGCTCCGCTGAGATAACGCGTGGGGGCTCGCCGCTTCCTGCGATAGTACCCCAAATAGAATATCCTTGGTCTAAATGCCGGTACCTGAGACCTCGAGCCTCCCTTTGTTCTGACCATGTTGCTGTTGATAATGTTCCTGTTTCTGTTCCTGTTTGTTGTGTTTTGTTGGCTTTTGTTTCGCTTTGATTGTTATCACGATGTGTTAACGAGAACTGCGGCTGCTAGTTTCGCGTTTTGTTTAAACACATTTGTGTGTCGGTGTGTGTATGCGCGTGTGTGAGTGTGCGTCTGAGTGGTTGTGTGTCTCTATGAAACGTGTACCTATGATGCCTGTATTCCCTTGTAAGCAAACAGTACCCTCATCATAATCGCCATCATTATCATCAACAGCATTGCCACAGACTTTTGTTTAACATTGCCCATCCGTAAAGTGATCTTTGGAGGCACACATTGGACGTACTTGACAAAAGCTGCTCAGCTGGAGTGTGTTGTGCGTGCGTGCCTACTTATGCCTAAGAGTGTCTGCCAGATGCAGATAATGCTTAAGCAAATTAAAGATTGCAAACATCTTTAAAATGTACTAAACGGGATTTCAGCTTTAGCAAGACCTCAGTTTGACTTTACTTCGTATATGTATATGTATATGCTATTATATATTATACATAGCCATTCGCATCGAATCGATAATTATACTAATAAATGTCGAAATAGCGACGAATAGAGGCTGAAGAAGAATCTAGCGAAAAAGTCAAAAAGAAATAACAATACTTTTGAGATATATATCTAATCAAATCCCATCCATTATCAATGTTGGAAAGGTTAAGGTCACTCAGTTATTCAACATTTGAATTGACTTTAACTAAGAGGAAAACAAAATAGCTGCTTTACTATCCAAAGCTTAAATGGCAATTGAATACATTTTTTTAAAATGAATTAAGTTCAATCGATTGCCCTTCATGCTAAATGTCCATAGCACTTGGCGAGAGCAATTCAGCGAATTGGCGCATGAAGTGCGTTTGCTGCGGCTGCAAAAAGTGCATTGGAACGCAATTAAAACTGGGGCAATTTCAACAATTTATGGACACGAACTTAATGGCAATGTGGTGGTAATTATCCTGGGCGCTAAATCACAGCTAGTTTCGTGTTAAATTGTGCGCTGCCTTAAACGCCACGCCCAAATAATTAGATACAGCAACAACAAGAAATGAATAAATAAAATAAAAAGAAAAGAACATTTTAAGCTGGTACATTTGGTGCTCAGTTCACACACAAACACACTCATACACGCACACTAATAGCCACACACACTCACGCAAAGCCATAGATACACGCATAGAGCACACAATAGACAGCAGAGCGAAGCAGTGAAGGAAGCGCTGCTGGCGCTCGTGCACATTCTGTGTAAGTAATTTGCATACCGGATCAATCTTGAAAAATTAATGGCTTCCCAGACAGATAATGGTAGACCACACACGCAGAGGCACGCTGAAGGAAGCCGGGCCAACGAAACGACGACGGAGTCGACGCCACAATCGGAGGCAGTAGTCGGAGCAAAAGCGGCAGTAGCAGCGGCAGCGAAGCGTGTGGCGTTCTTGGCTGAGAGCAAATTCTAAAATATTACGTATACGCAACGTTGTTGCGTCTCTCTGCGGTTTTCAGCAATATTACGTAGCAACCACAGTGCGTCGCAGCCGCCGCCGCCGCCATCGTCGTCGTCAACGTCACAGACGACGGGCTACGACAATGTCGAGTGCCATGGCAACATGTGACTTGCTCTTGGCTTGTGGTTACCATTTTGTGGGCGTGGGCCTTTGCCTTGGATAGTCGGAAATAAAGCTCCCATGTGTCAGCGCTGACTCGCACTGAATGGGCAGGCAACGTTCCATGCTTTCCTTCCTTTTAGGCACGGCACGGCGTAAATCTTAATCCTCACGCGCTTGGCTAGCATCGCTGGCGACACTAAACAACAACCACAACCAACAACAACAGCATCAGGCGCATCAATAACTGAAGATAAGGGAACTTGGGCTCCAGACTGCAATGGAACACTTCGAGCTCAACTCTCTCTAGAGATTGCTAGACTCTGCAATGAGACTTATGAAATACAACACTAATATAGGACACACAAATTATTTAATATTATAACTCTACTCTAACTTGAGCGATCAAAGTGCGGCCAACAATCTATATATGTAAAACTGTTTGTACTGACTAACTCACTGATTGATCATCAACGCACAGTCCAAAGTGCACGGTGGACATTAAGTTGTGAAAATTCCAACCGATTTTGGAAAATTTATGGAAAACGTTTGTATAAACTTTTATTTTAGTTTTCCTTTGTTTGGCTTGGAACTTATATTTAAAAATCTTTGTGAAAGTACAATTGAGAGAGTATCTCACAATTTTAGAAAAATCCTGCCTTGTGGAAAAAATGGTTCTGAGCGATAGTTTAATTTTTGTCTGTGCGCTAACTTCCAAATATCTTCAGTTTACAGAATTGAATTCAACTGAAACTGCATTCAATTCAAAAAACCGCAAGTCATAAATATGTGAGTAAAGTTTTACATTGGAAATGTATATTCTAGTGAAAAACAGTATTTAGATTAAGAGCTTCAAGAAAATATTTAGAGTTTGTTTGTGCATAACAGAAACAAAATGAAATTGAGAATGTGCATTGTTTTGCCGCAAGTCGCAAAGACCTAAGCTCTTGGGCGTATTTCAAATCCATCTCTCGCACATTCCACTCAAATTGTAAAGTTGAAAAAACTTTGGATGCGAAACTGCAATAGCCCAACTTTGGGATGTGCACTCCGCCCAACGCTCAATTAACATTTCAGCTATAAATTCTACAATGCCGCCTACCGCACTTCACAGAGCCCAGGCCCCACAACTCACCGCTGCTGCATTTGCGCAGATAACTCATCAGACTAAGGCAAACAGATTCATCTAAACTCCGCTAGCCACTTTCGTTTCGGACTGGGAATGGAGCTGATGCTGCGACACACACAAAACTTTCCACATAAATTCTGCGCAATTTATTCATGGAAAAAAGGGAGGAAAAAAATTCGACTCAAGCAAAGGTGCGTCGCCCGGTGACTTGGACTTGCAAACAGTTCCCCAGTTCCTCAGTTCTCTGTTGCTCTTCAAACTTTTGCCTGAGAAGGCGAAAAAGACGTAGCAGCAGTGACAACGACAGCGACAAGGACAACGGAAAAGGAAAAGGGAAACGTGAAACGGGACATTCAGTTGTAGCAAGATTGATATAAGACTTTTATATTCAGGCATTTCGCAAGCTTATTCCACGAGATAAACAACTACACAGAGCATAAAAGTTAAAAATATGCTAATGTGTTGGGTGCTCCCAACTGATAAAAATAAGATAGAGGGAGAGAGAGAGAGAGAGGAGAGATGCCGAAGGGATGGACAGTGGTCCTTTAGGCAGTGTCTAAGCCGCTTAGCAACAAATTAGATGCCAGGCAATTAGTTAAAGTCATGGCTCGTAGCGCTCAAGTCGTAAACCCCAACCAAAAGTTTTCAATTTGCTGAAGCAAAAAAGTGACAGCAGGCAGGCACTTCACCTACTTTACGCTTGTTGGATTTAATTTTATTGTGACATAACCTTTTCGCTGTCAGGATATGGCTGCAGGATGCCGCAACGCGCTGCTCAGCTGTTGCTTCAAGTCGACGAGTCGGCGAGTCGACGACGCGTCGTCTGCTGCTGCAGTAAAACTTATTTTATAGCGCGCTTATCATTAATTTTATGTGAATGCGGCAACTGTGCGACATTAGCGGTAATTGGCAACAGCCGCCAGTTCACGCAACAGATAGACAGACAGGCGGACAAACAACAAACAACAGCCAGAGCAAAAGTCAATTTGTCACTTTGTTGATTGCGCATACGACGCGTTAGCCGCGTGTCGCCTACAACTCGAATGCGCGCAGAATTTACCATTTTCTTTTCTCGCAGACCTTGCTGCTGCATTTACGCATTTTAATTGAACTGCACGCAAATTGCCCATGCAAATGCAATGCCAACAACAGCAGCAACAGCAAACAACTGCAACTGCAACTGCAACTGCCACCTCGAGGCGGAAATTGCATTGCAGTTCAACCGCGCTGCCGCTCATTAAGGAATTTCAATAAACGACCAGCATTGGCATAGATCAAGCGATGCCACCTTCCGCTGCAACTGATGCTGCATCAATGCCACCAGCCCAACCAGCGAGCTCTCCACGCCACTGACGATGATTGGCGGGTGTGCGTGACGCACGTTGTGGTTGCGGCCCCGCTGACTTCCATTTTCATCTGCATCGCCGTCCGACTTTTGGGGCATCATTTTGTTGCTTTATGACAAATGCGTTTGTGTCTGCCGTTGCTAATGACATCACGTGCTGCTCAACTAACACATCAGCTAACAGGCCCTCCTCCCTCTCTGCTCCCTGATAGATTTTGACTGCCATCAATGTGCGCGGCATGGCCCATAAACAAAATACGTCAGCTATCTGTCTTTCTGTCCTTCTGCCTTGTGTCGCGTGTCCTGTGGCTTGCGCTCCGTGCTTCCCCCCGCACCCTCCTTCTGCTGCCCATCCGCCTGCCGGTCCGTCTCTCCGTCTGTCATGTTGTTGACAGCACTGCTCAAATGTTTGTGTAGAACTCATCAGGACGACCGCCCAATCGAAGTATCCCCTAGGATATTTCATTAGATGCCTTACTCGCGAGTCACATCCATATATGTATATTCCCATACATATGTATATGTGTCTGTGAGCCTTGGTAAGTTCATACAGCGAGTACAAATATAAACAACATTGTTAGCGGACATGTTCATAAGCCAAGCAGATGCTTTCCTGACATTGACGACCTCTTCGCTTGCCCATTTGTGAGTTAGAGCTCTCCTGAGCTTGTCAGCGTGTTCGCTTTTCAATGTGTTTCTGAAGTTGGATTTATACTGATTTGCTAGAATTCAGCTAATCCTATATATGAGTGTATATTATGTTATTATTTATTAATTTAAGAGATGATGAGAGCGCATTTACACCTAGATACACACTTTCAGAAACGAACTTGAACACGAAAAGTTTAGCAAAATATTTAAAAAGTGAATTTAAAGAAAATAAGTCTTTGAGCTAAAAGCCAACACACAAAAAATGTTGAAATTAAAGACCCCTTTGCTAAAAAAAATATATATCTTAACAAACTATTGAAAAGCACAAGCTGGCAAAAACCTTTTTAACCTTTCGATGCTCAATAACTCGATTTTCTATTAACAGGCAAACAAAAGCCCAGCCCCCAATTTTTGAGTCTGGACATTTTTGGACACTTGAGTTGAGTTCTTACTGAATGGCAAGAATCAATTTCTTCATCGGCCTGCACTAATATGTCAAATGTATAATTCCGGCGCTTGTCCCTTAAAACTGTCCTTCAACGCACGAAAAGCCAAGGCAAACAAACAAACAAGCAAACAGATGAACGAGCTGACTCCTCGGTCATTGCGCAACGTCAGAGTGAGGCCGAATTGGGCAACTGATTGATTGCAAAGGGCCTCAGCACACATACCTAAACACGGATGCCATACACACCAGCACTGCACACACCCACACACGCACGCACACACACAGACTACGATTTTGAATCGAAAGAAATTTCTTTATTCATTAGCTGAGCTTTGGCACAAATTCATTTTTAATGACGGCCTACCAGTCCCGTGCCGAATCGAGGCGCTGCCCACAAGTTAGCAGATTTATCGCTTCACTTTAATGTATTTTTCATGAAATTGTGAAAAGTGAAAAACTTCGCTATGCGTGCAAATAACTTATATCCACAGATATTCCTTTGGCCGCTCTGACCAGGGCATCTTGTTTCATCTTTTTGCCAATGTTCTCATTCTCCTGCTGCTTTCTATATAATTCATAAATTCCTGGGCCAGTCAATGACTTCGGCAATATTTTTTCCAGGCTCGCGTAATTGCCGCGTCCCGCACTGAATTCCTGTCTTGTCCTCAGAAATTGGCCGCCAGCGAACGTCGCGTGCACAGCTCATAAATATTTCTAGGCGGTGCAGACAAAAATAAAAAAAAAATATAAGGATATGAGCAAAAAAGTTTGTGCCCGAATTGTTGTGGTCTTTTTTGATACCCTGTACCTTACGAGGATAGTTAAAACTGGTGCAAAATTCGATATATCTACAAAAAACTGACTGACTGATCGACTAAGTAAACTTTCATTCCGAGACGGATTTTCGGAAAATTGTTGGAAGCGGAGAGGAATCTTATTCTTACAATACGATCGGGATTAAACACATTAAGTTTTGCATCGCAAACAATAGTTATATATATATAAATGTCATATAAGAAAATAATTATAACTCTTTATAAAAAGTATAATCTTTTGCACAGTTGTAACACCTATACGCCCCTTCTGGGCACACACATAGGGTATGAACAAATTCTCTTATAGCAGTCATTTTTCGTAGATTTTTATTCGCCGCCCCTAAAAAACTGGGCGCGGCTCATTTTGTGCACACTCACTGCAATGCGTTGAGTTATTTATGCCCCGTAGTTAGCCTACCTCGCCCCAATTGCGGCCCATGATCGTTAATCATAATCGACGCATAATATTTTGCAGCATCGAGCGGCATTCGGAACTAATTTATGTGGAAATGAGTTAATTTCCTCGAATTGTGATTTTCTGCTGATTTCATGGAGCAGCCAAAAGGTAATTACAGGGCACTTCATACCAAAACGTTGAGGAGCCTCACGATTTTGCGGCAAATCGTTTTTGTGCACTTTTTAGACCTAATTAATTATGTTTTTGTGTGTGCAGGTAAATAATTGGCAAATAGACTAAAGTATGAGCCATGGCAGTAACAAGTTTTAGGAATTCCACTTTTATGTAGCAAGAAACTGAATAGCAAAGCTAAAAACCCTTAAAATGCACCTAAGAATATCAGTCCGATAATTGGAAAATTAATGATTCGCAAAAAAAACAATTTGAATAGCTGATCTCTTATGAACTAGCAATAGTCGATTTGAGAAGGGATCAAGAAGCCAGGCGCATAAACATATATAAATATAATAATAATATTAATCAAATTAATCATCAAGCACGAAAGGTTCTGCGGAAAGTACCCAACTAGGAGATACCCTCTACCCAACTGGCAAGTGTGTAATTTAAAATTTGCTTCTTCTTCCGTCATGGATTCTTTATAAATAGTTGACTCTTGAATCAATTTCAACAGTGGACGAGGAGATATCTGGTAATCAGCTCAGAGCTATTGTAGCTATTGTATCATATTTACACAACCAAATTCGGTAACTCCATCCCTTATATTTAATTCTTCAGATAAATAAAAAAAAATTCAAATAACGAACAGCAAACCATTTTGATCAATTTTTCAGAAGTAAGAGCTAGACACTTCTGTTTGTGTCAGTACAATCAGCTTTATATAGATGGTTTACACATATTGCAGATGGCTTGTCGAATGAGACTCAGCTCCTGCTACAAGCACTAAACAAATTAACAGAATATCACAAGCAGGAGCACAGACAGAAGGCAAAACTCTGCCGACAATTTTTAAAGGGCATTGAGAAAAAGTTTCAGCCAGACAGAGGTGTTGCACGCCCCTTAATGTCCCGTGCCACTTATTGGGGCACGTGTCAGGCGTAAGGTGTCCAAGACAAGTGCTGTCAAAATAAAGTTTTACAATTCACGCGCTTCACCGCCCCCGTTGGCCCCGTTGCCATGAAAGAAAACGTTTGGCTAATTTGCGCTGTTGGCTTGACATTTTCCGTGGAATGACAGCAACAACAACATGGCCGCAACATGAAGCCCGGACGAGACAGATTCCCCGTACCACTCCCCCCCTCTGCAGCCCAGCTTCTTCGGTTCCAGCATTCGTCAGAGCCCTGTTCTGGTCAGCAGCTGTCAGTCAGTCACGTGCCCCCCAAAAAGGTGGGACAACATATTTCTTTTATAATTTTTTATCTGCTTTAATGGAAAGCCGGAAAAAATGTTTTTTTCGCAAAATGATGGAACATGAAATATGCATTTTGTTTAGACGTTATAAATAGGGCGTAGCTGAGGCCAAATCTAATAGCAATGTAATTGCCAATTGTGAACCGAACAAAGCCAAACAAGGCAAAGCGACTAGAAGTCGGCGTATTATAGAAGACTGGACGAGAAGTTACCCTGTATATGATTTCAAAGTATACGCAGCAGGGTCTATCGTTTGCCTTATGATAGTAATAATAATTATTATAATCATAATATTTATCTTAATACAAATATATAAATAATAATAACAATATTAATTATAATATGTATTAAGGTTAGTATATAAAAAATACTAAAAAGAGATGCTATATAGTTCAAGCATCAACACGTATACCCTTTTCGCATATTATAATGTTGCTGGGTGTCGTCGAATCAGAAAACTTCATTTTGGGGCATTACTTTGTTGGGCTTACGATTGACATTTGCTGCAGTGGCGATATTTCGCTGGGATTTGTAATAAAAAAGTTTTCTGGTCTGTCCCGTCCATAAACACCTGAGACCCAGGGAAATTCTCAATTGATTTTCTAGCAGCTGCCCCTTCAATGGGTGCGACTGCCACTTGGTAAGCAGCATTTCGCTGACAGATTGTATGCCATTTTTTACGAATTGCTTGCAACAGTATAGAGAGAAACTTTGAAAGCGAGTTAAAGCAGTTGAAACAAGCAGATGAAAAAGCTGAGAAAAATAAAAAAGTTAAAACTCAAAAACTTTGCGCAACTGGCAAAACTTTTTCTGCCGTGTGACATTACCAGGCGAGCTAATGCCCAGGGTCCTGGGGCCAATGCCGCACTTCAAAGCAGCCGAATCCTTTCTGCCTCCAAATATAAATCACAACGCAGCTGCCAAACGAAATCATAAATTACAATAAATGTTAGCACAACAAATTGATGTTGGCCACAATTTTGCCTTAGACTAATGCGCCTCAATGTAATGAAGCTCGCAGGCAACTGGAGTATGGGGCTGGGATGTGATTCAAAGATGGACTCTCGCCATGGGGTGTCACCACAATTTGTTGTCTGTATCCTGCAGCGCGATTTGTCCTGCATATTAAGTTTCCCACTGCTGAGCAGTCGTTATGAAGTTTATCATTTAAATGACCGGCAAGCACATGCCTAATGCTTATTCAAAATAAAATACTATCTTTTTGTACAAAATTTGATCATAAACTAAACGACAAATAAGAAAATCAACATCAGATCAGTTGGGGATGAGCACTTAGAGTAGAGAAAAAAAAAAGAAGTAATGAAGATATCAAAATGAATAAGTATATGAATGAAAAGAAGAAGTTAAGTTAACAAAAACTATATAGAAATGACAAATGTAGTAAGGAAATAATGACCACAGCCCGAAATTTGTAAAAGTTTAGCTTTACAGATATGTACGATCAATATTTTTTTGCTTTTCTATTAGATCAAGCTAACCAAAAGATTGTACAAAAGGTTTTTGTATTCTTCAATTATCTATCATCTTTAATAATATCTTTTTACCAAATGGAATACTCTGATATTTGACAGAAAGTGTGTTAACTAAATATTGAAGCGACTGGGTGTGCAGACTCAATCAAACAGACTCAATCAATCAAACAACAAAAAATAATCTTAGGACCATTCTATAGATTTTAAATATAAGCTATCTTCCTTGAACTCTTAACGGTCGCCCTCCCTAAGTACTCAATGCCAATTGTCATCCATTTATTAGGCAAATTAACACAAAACACAACCTGAGACTAGACAATCGAGAGTCGAGACATTCATTCGATTTAGCATAAAGTCTGTAGAAAGACTCCTTCCTTATAATTTAGTTGCCGCAAGGCGTGGCGTAGGCCCACAGCCACAGTCCAGGCCGTATCCCCTGGTAAGTGGCACTTTGCTTTGTAATTTATGCAGTTGAATGAAAAGCGTTTCTAACAACATTTAATTAAGTTGAGAGGCGGGGCGCGAGGCGTCACAAACCAAATTCAAAGTTAAACTTACGAATTAAAAAAAAAATAAATAAAAGAATGCGGCCAGCCCGAGGCATGTATTTGCCCTCTTCTTTTAAATGGCGCCCCATTTTAGCCAAGTCATTTAAAGGCGCTGCCTGCTCTCATGTGCCGCCAGACGCAGCTTAGAGTCGGCATTTCGAACACCTGGCCAGGGAGCACCCACACCGCCCCATGGCCACTACCGAGACCCTTGGGGAGTGTGCGTGAGGCCGATGACGTTGGCAGCAACAAAAAATTGGGTCGTCTTCTCGTGCTCTTAATGTATTTTGGCTGCCACTTTGTTGCTGTTATCAGCGGCAGCATTTGAAAATCTGCACAGCGGCCAAAAAGTTCGCTGATAGCAGCAGCAAAAGCCTAGCAAAAAGCAGCGACGCCAACATCGGCAGCGGCACCAACAGCGCAGCATCCAATAACCAACGCATTGGCTGAGCCGCTCTGTAAAATATCTGTCAGCAGTCTGTGTGTGTGTGTGTGTGCTTGTGTGTGTGTGTGTGGGGGAGTATGTCGCTGTGTAAGTAGGGCTAGAATATGTGGAGCAAGTTGTGTTTTGTGTGGCTCTTTGCAAGTTTTTCTACCTCTGCCGCAGTCGGTGCTGCTGCTGCTGCTGCTGCTGCCGCTGCCGCTGCCGCTACTGCCACTATGTTCGTGTCGACGAAGTCGTTACGATGCCTGCGTCGGAATTTCGGGGATTTTGATGTTGTTGTTGTTGTTGCGACGCATGCGTCCTGCATAGCTGAGAGAATGTACCAATGAGCTAGCTGAGACAGAGAGACTTTGTTACATTCCATTATGTTTCACTTTGTTTAAATGCCTACAGTCACTAGGCTATAAAGGAAATGTTAAGGCGCTGTTAAGTTAGCAGAAGTAGCTACAAATTTACAAATTTGCATTATGGTTTTATAAAAATTCAAGAACCGATTTCGATTTGGACGGAAACTTGGTCTAATCTTAATTAACCTTTGATTGCAATATATATAAAACTAGCAAAATATATAATATCAAACTTCTCTGTTTTTCAAACAAGTTTAAAAATATTAAAATAAAATTAGAAATTTTGGAAACAGACAAAAGATTGCAATCTGGTTCATTCCGCCTTTATAAACACCAGATGCCGCTAATTATTAGTGCTATTGAGACAACAATTGGGAAATTGAGAGATTGATGTAGAAAAACTTAAAATAGTTAAATGGTTACTCTGTGGTCCCGTTTTAGTATTCGTTATATATAAAATAAATTATCAAAAGTAATTTCCCTTTCAGATTGGCTCTCATCGTCGGCCCATATTCCTAAACAGATCACAAAACACGTAACGGCAATTGTTTCAATTCCACACGTTTTTCATAATGGTCCGTTACCGTCGAGGTACCCGTTCCATTGCCCGTCGCTTCAGCAGCAACAGCAGCAGGAGAAATGCGACCATGGGCTGCGTTTGCCGCTGCCACCGCGGCTGCTGCTGCGTCTGCTTCAGCTGCTGCTTGTGCATTGAGCCAACAATTGTACAGCCGTGCAATGAGAAGGCACCAACAACAACTCGGACAATAACAACTTCGGCACAAAATGCCGATGCGCTACGCAAATTGCAAGCTTCACTTTAATAGTTCGTGGCCCGATGCCACCGCAGGGTCTCACATCACTTGAATCCTTCGTCCTTCGGCTCTCACCCACTGCCCAGGTTGCGCTCTCGTGTCAAGATTTGCTCATCGTGCGAGCCGCCAGTCTGGCTCGTACTTTTTCCAACTGCTGCTGCTGCTTCTGCTTCTGCTGCTGCTGTTGCTGCCGCTGCTGCTGCGACGTCGACTAGTGACTGCGTTATTAGGCTGCCAGTGCCTGGTGATGTTTTTGGTCCTTTCGCAATCGCTCGTTCAGTCGTCGTTGCGTGTTGTAGGTGGTCTGGTCTGCTCTGTTCTGGTCTGCGCTGCTGCCCAGATTTTTGCTGCCACTGCCACACACTGATTGGGATGCCTCTGCCGCTGCTGCTGTTGCTGCCGAGCCGACGTTGCTGTTGCTGCCACATCTTCCGCAATGACGACGACCAACCCAAACTTCTGTTTCAATTGCCGTTCGCGACGCGACGCGTTCAGTCTACGTTTCAGTGCGTTACGTAGTGCAACAAAGTGACGCGAATGTTTCAGTTACAGTTACAGTTACAGTTACATTTACAGTCTTGGGTTGATGTTAAGTTTGAGCCGAAGTTTAAGGCAACTCAACAATTGGCCTCGTTAGCCGTAGGCTTGAATTGCCTGCCTGCCAGACAGGCCGACTGGCCGACTACCTGTCTGGCTGTGACTCCTCATCAACGTCATCGTGATCGTCATCAGCATCTGTCAGGTGGCAAGTGCCAAGCATGTGTGTCAATTAAAATATCTCAGCTCAGTGAATTGCGTGCGTGACTGTGTTTAATTTACGCCACACGCACCACACGGCGTATGTGCAACGTGCCACACAGACAAGCATCAATACATGCACAAACATTAACAAGCCCAATAAATATGACACTACTTGCAATTCAACTATGCAAATAAAGAACTCTAAACAAATTCCATTGAATTCAGCAATCTATAAAACTGCGGTAAGTGTTCAATTGCCACAAATCGCATTGAAATATTGTTTATTAGCTGTCAGCTCAATATAATTTTAGCAGCTGCGGCTTTTTTGTCCTCGCGAATTGCATTTTAATTAATTACGTTTGCACTTTGGTCAAATATTTCCCTATGCTAATATGTTTTATTTCATTTTTTTAGATGTGTGAAATTTGTTAAATGATTTGTAAATTTGATTTTGTATTTCAATTTATTCTTTGTGGCTGATATTGGGTAAACCGATTTTGGCTGCGCTTTAGCCAAATAATATTGATAACTTTAGATTGTAGATTAAGCTTGACCTTTGAAGGGGTTATAATTTCTATATTATATAAGAGATAATATGTGTAAATAGAATTTGAAAATAGCAGGAACTGTTAAGTGTGCAGAAAAGGGCTGCTGGTTGAGGGATTAAAACATAAAAGTATTTGAAATAGGATGCGAGGACAAGCAACAACAAAAACTAGGTATACATAAAAAACGAATTTTGATCATAAATAAGTAATATGTGTTGGATATGTTATTTCTTAAGGGAAGATGGGCCTGGTTATTACAAAGGGCTACTCGCTAGCTACTCTTTATTATTTACTTAGTATTATCAACTCACTATGTTACTAATACTTCAAGACGTCTAACGATTTGAACTTTTGGTAGTTTTTATCTGGCATATATATATGGTATAGGTATGCAACAAAATAATATATTTTACACTTTTACAAAATAAAATAAATAAAAATATTCGGTAAAATATTTGTACTCTGCGAATAAAATGGGAACAAATCTGAAAAATGTTGTAGGCTTATATCATTTATTAAACAGCTCGAAAATGTTCGAGATGATCTTGTTTGAAAAGTTGTCTAACTGATGAAATGATTTAGAAAGCTGTTCAAAGAATATCCGGGCATGTATCCCAAACGAAGTTGTATGAATCGTAATTGCCTTTATTTACAAAATAAGAGAAGCACCCATCAATTTACTAGAAACACTTTCATTTTTATATATAATAAATACTATTAAACTGAACTTTTTGAATTCTTGTATGCATGTATTTGTTACAATCAATTATCGGCTTTTATCCAAAAGTTTGTTTGGCTGAGAGCAATTCGCTTGGCTTGAAACATATCGTATTAGACTGCCCATAAATCAGCCTAGAGGTGGGTTAAAAAAATGAGCAGACGAAACGCGAAAAAAAAAAACAAAACCAATAATAAATTACAAGACATTATGCATGTACGCCAGGTGTAACAAATGTGCTAAAGTGCTGAAAATCTTCTTACCTCCGTGTTTTAGTCTGTGCATATAAATTGCTGGTCTTATGCGTTTCTGTCTTCTTACTTTTTGTTTAATCAGCCTTTTCGTGCAGCAGCTGCTGCTTCAATTTAATTATAAAAATCAACGCCATTAAATATTTGCGCAAAGTGGCAGCTTGTAACTGTAACACATTCCTTAGCTGTGGAATGTCCTTGTCATTGTCGCAGCCTGACGGCCTGTCCTCCTGTCATTACATAGAAAATTAGATGGCAGTCAGCCTCAGCAAAGGCATTCGCAGACAGTCGGGCAGACAAGCACGAGCTGAAATGTAAATAAAACAAAAGCTGTGAGCCGTTAGCAAAAACGAAAGCTGATGGTAAAGTACATACACACACACACACACACACACGCTAACTCACAAGAATGTGTGTAAAATAATAAAAAGCGACATTTACGACATAACATGGCAGCATATTACAGCACTCGGCGAACGGCCTGACAGACGAGCCAAGTCGAGTCGAGGCGACTCGAGCTGAGTGGAGCTGAGTTGAGTTTAGTGTGGCGCACACTGCGTATACGCATTACAATGTTTCGCACTGATTCTGTCTGTGTTGCCATGCAAATGTACACAAAGTAATTATATGCACATGTCTGTACTCTCTCTCTCTGTGTGTGTGTGTTGTGTCTGAGTTTGTGCTGCTTTTGTTGTTGTTCTACAACTCAAATAATTGCCAAAGTAGCGGCGGCTGCCAGGCAACTCGACGCAACAGAAATGACTTTTTTAAAACAGGCACAAACAAACAACAGCAACAACATTGTATCTTATTAACAAAACAACTTTGTGTGTTCTGTTACATAAACACACCCGGCACACACACCCACACACACACATGCGCCTCATTGTTTTGGTGTAATTTTGAGATACTTTTTAGCAGACAACAATAACAACAAGCAACAACAATTCAATAGCCAACAAAGTTTCATTTTCGTAGCATACGCCATGAATTTTCATTTAATTAGGCAGCGCATCATCAGCTGCTGCTGTGAGCCCCAACAAAGGCCCCTCAGACAACCGCAAGCCGACTCATCCCTTTGATGGTTAGGCAAATTTGTGAAATGTTTCGCATAAAAAAGGAGGAATAAAAATTAAACAGAAAAGGGAAACCATTTCGCTTTATTGTTTGCTCTATGATGATGCTCTCTTTGCCTGCCGATGAAGGGGGGCAGGGCGGGAGCGAGTGGGGCAGGCACTTTCGAGTGATTTCATTTTGCGTGAAATACCGCACACAAGATATGCAAGAGCTTGGTCCTAAGTGTGTAGCTGACCAATTTGCGGCCCCTTTACGGCCCTGTGCTTTTGCCTGCTCCTTCTAATATATCCTGCACATTCTCCTATACCAGACATGGAAACCAATTAATTTTAAATTGTCTGAGAGTTGAGCAAACCCAAAAACCAACAAGAAAATACAAAAAAGTCTCCGTTGCAATCGTTCTCTCTTTTCCTTTCCCTTTCCCTCTCGCTCTCTGTCTCTGTCTATCCATCTATCTATATTTCCTTCTTTCTCTCATATATATTTACCCAGCTCTGTTCGGTCGCCTGGTTAATGAAAGTCCAATTTGTCGAGTGCCCCAGACAAGGTGCTGATAGCAAAGGGTTTTCCCATCTATTTTGGACCCCTAATAGAAGCAAGTCCCCAGGCAAACCACAAAAGGTCACCGTTTTACTCAACAAAATACGGCCCAGGACACTCGACTAGCCAATTTCCCAGGTCCTTACGTTTTCGGTAGCAAATTTTCACACATGATTTTTTTATAGGCCAATTTGCACACATTATAAGTTTGGCCAGTTTTTGAAAAGTGGCATGCCCCAAAGGTAAGCTCTGCAGAGGAAAAAAAAAACAGAAAACTTGCAACAATTTTCTCTTTGTTTACTTTACTGAATTTTCATGTGTCTGCGAAGAGGGTAAACTTGGTCAAGCAGCTATTGGCTATCAATTGAGAGTTCTCCAGGTATACTCGATCACAGAGCAGAAAAGTGTATTATTATTTTAGTTTTTTCTTCAAAATATTTCAATGAGCCGTCCAAGTGACGCTAACTGGACATTGAGGTTCCAAGTTGGCAGAGTCAAAAAGGTCCACAAAATATGTTTTTGTATAAGTTTAGAGACAGTTTCATCCTTCGTCCCACCAATATAAATACCTTATTTATCTTAATGGGAAATTGTTTACTGAAAAGCTCTCTGCAGTTTTAAAGAACTCTTAACACAAATTAGATTTCCTTACAATTGGGTCAGTCATAGCAGACCATTTAATATGAAACAAATTAATAAATATTTTCGACAAACTTCTATCTTTTTTGAATCCCTTTAAGTTCTACAGAAATGTAATTCTACTGGTTATTATGCAGCCCTACACTTCTCTATAAATACATTTTCTATTATGCCGCAAACAATTTGGAAAACAATTTCTACGACTGCGAGTGAAGAAGTCCTTTGGCAAAAGCTGCCAGCATTGTCGAGTGCCCATCATTAACTGGCATATCCCACAGACTGAGGGGGAAACTACAAACAACAACTAGAATAAGGACAACAAAAATTACAGTACTAAACGGCGACTTGTGTTTGTGCTTTGGCTGAATATCCTTTTGTGTTATCAACGCTTACGTAGTCAGCAATTATTTTCTGCTTTTGGCTGCGCTGCTTGCGCAAATTAAAGCTGGCTAAGGCCCTGAGGGAGGTGGGTGGCAAAGCAGCCCCGCAAATCACCCCTCCACAGCTTAAACCAAATATGGCTCGTAACGTATGTTAATACAAACATTTTGCGTATTCCCACGTTTTCCGACTGAGTCTGTGCATGTGGGTGTGGTTTGTGATTGTGTAAGTGGGGAACTGCGTAAGCTGTCCAAAGCATCCACTTCCCATTTTGTCTAATGTCTTTATATACGTCAACCCAAAGAGGACTCGACTAAACGACTCCTCCTGTTTTCGCTCCCTCCCAACGCCGCACTTCAAGCAGTCTGTGTCCCCTGCTTAACCGCAAGACCATAAAATTAAACTAGTGCATAATTAAACATTCGCAATTAGGCGTAATTTACTTTGTGTGTGTCTCTTTGTGTGTGTGTGTGTGTGTGTTTGTGACTCTTCCCTCCTCCTTTCCTGCCCCACCGCGTGTTCATGTTGCCTTGTCTCATATTTTCGCAACATTAGTTTTTAATTAAAAAATGTTAATCACATGCGCAAGTCTGTTAGAAGCTGTCTGCCACTTGCCACTTACCACATGCCACACAGCTGCAATTCGATGCGATTCTTTTAATGGTTCTATGCGTTCAATTTGCTACGCAATGGGGCGAGTAGCTCACGAGTTTTTGGCCCACTTTACAACCTGATCACAATCTAGGCTAAGCTCCGACCAAGTTTTTATGCCCAAAAGCTCACAGAAAAGAGACAACCAGAAGGAAAGGAAAGCTTACGAAACGTCTTAAGATAAGATACTTAAGCATAAACAAAAACCAAGCAACAACTGAAATGCATTGTAAACATTGCCAAGTTGTAATAATTAATCCGTAAGATTTACAAAACACAACTTGCGCATAAATTTCAAGTCCCGGCCAGAAGCGTCGGCGGCGGTTTCATTACTCAAAACTTGTGCTGGTCGAGAGGATGGGACAGAGCAGAGAAGTTTGCTTTTTGCTTTACCCAAAGGGCCATTGTTGTTGCAGGCTGGTAATTTTCTGTCTTTCCTCATGCTGGTGCTGCCAAGTTGCATGCCACAAGAGCAAACAGCGAGTCGCGTCTGCAGCGCGATAAGACGCCAAATCCTTGCAACGCGCTCTGCCAAGGCATCAGAAACCACATCTAATTGTACTTAGTATGCGGCAACTGATTCACTGAGTGACTGACTGACTGACTGACTGACTGACTGACTGACTGACTGACTGACTAACTGACTGACTGACCGCTACTCATTCCATTTACATTTCGCAGTTACTGCAAATTGAAAGAGTTGTATTTGATGTTTTTGAGGCATTTTGGCAATTTCCAAGTCAAATATTTATGCGGCTGGCAAGGATTGCGGACTCGCCTAGGACTCACTGTTGATACTATGCTGCTTCAGCATAAGCCGCGGCTCTCAAATTCAAAGCAATTGCAAGTAAATTAATTAATTAAAATATTTAAACATAGCGCGCCCTCCAGGGATATTGGTGCAAATAGAATGGGGACGCTTTTAAGCTGCTTTAAAGCACACATTTTGTCAGCAGGCAGTGAAAATGAGGGCGTGGCAAGCATTCTTGGGCCGGTTGCTCTTGAGGCTTGTGAGATTACCAGAAATTGTTTTGTAGCTGTATCTGTGTTTAATTGACAGCTGACAAGTTAATTATGGGCCAATTATTGAGCTGCTAATTGAAAATAATGAGCGATGAACTCAGTGGGGCAGACAAGCGACCTACTTTCTGATTAATAAAGAGTCCTCTATATAAGATACCAAAGCAGATTACACTTTTTTATCTCCAGCTAGGTATAATGATAGATCTTGAATTTGTACAGTTGACTTAGCTGTAGATTGTAGTTGACTGACATACATGTTCGTATATGCATATAGGAAGAGAGTTTGGCAATCAAGAAAGAAATATGGCACATTAACAAGGCAACTCATCTAAGCTAACTGCTGTAAATATTTTACATCTGGCTTGGGGTGTGCGTTAACTGTTTATCAGTCAGAACAAACGGATACGTATAAAATGAGGCAGTAAAAAAATTCCGAAAGTCATACAATATTAAACCAGCTGTGGTTAATGTTGATCCAGGCATTACACAAGAATTGCCGAGTCAAAACTCAACTAACTATAAGTTCTAGCTGTCAAAGCTTGCTTAATTAACGAGCCGGCAATTAAGGATTTTAGTGCTTAGTACGGAATTAAATTCTAGAAATGACAGAGAACTTATGCCACAAATTGTCACGGCCACAACAAACAGGCAGCAGCTAAGCAAACAGTTTTGATAAATGGCAACTACTTTGCAAATATATTAGATTTTAGCCACCTGCAATGATATATACATATAAATAAGGCACAAATATATGTAGAGAGAGGGCTGGAGAATAAATAAAGGCAGCGTGAGGAGGAGCAATCATTTGAAAAGCCATTTGTAAATAACATAACCGAAAAAGCATTAAAAGCTAATCCCGTTTGAGCCAACAGCCGGCAGCTGAACACGTTCCATTCCAAGCGATTTGAGTTCGGGTTTGGGTCTGGGGGTGTTTCTGTGCCTTCTTGCCTCCTGATGTTGCCCGCTGTGGCCTGTGGCATCAACTGGAAATCCGTGGCACAAATCCACGTCACTCGCTGCTTAGCCAATATTTTTCCATTTTCGTTCAACGGGTCGCGTTGCATATTTATGTGATTTATTATGGAAAGACTCCCCCAACTCTCCGCTCACAACAGACCCATGCGCAACCTCTACCCTGATCCAAGTGACCCCTAAGCTTTTTGGCCCACTATCCTGTTCCGAGCTTTGGCCTAGAGCGACATTTTCCAAAGGTTAAAAACAAAAGCAGCAAAAAAGGGAAACGCCAAAAATTAGGTTCACATTTAACCCCCCACACCGCGGCGACGCTCCCCTTTACAACTTATCCCTGGTATATGGCCAGGTAATCTGGCCAAGGTTCAACTGCCTTGGGACTGGGTGGGTAGTGCCTAGTGGGTCGGTTGTGGGTGGTGGGCGGATGGTCTGCTTGATTATTAGCTCTCAGTCCTTTGCTGAAATGCTTATAAATTCGGTTCAGTTGAGTTGAGCTGAGTTTTTTGAGTTTTTTGGTTTTATTTTTTGGGTGTGTTCAATATGCCCGACACAGACGACCAGCAAGACCTCCTTAAGGGCTGGCTACCTTTACATGGCCATGTTCGTGTCTGACTGGGCAGCAGTCGGACTTCACTTCTTCTGCTGCTTGTAGTTGTTGTAGCTATTGCCTTTTAAATGTTTACGCCAATATTTACATTTCAGAGGTTTGGCAGCACCACAAAAATAAATTTGATTTTAACACGAAAATAAATAAATGTGAACAGCCGTAAGCTTTCTAAGGCGTACAGACGACGGGGCGTGGTCACGTAGCAATTCCTTGTGGCTATCGTGAGCCCACACTTTGATAGATGGTTCTAATTTCGCCTTATTTACGAGCATGCGACCAAACATCTTACTGCCATTAATTTGGCTTAGTTGCTCCTGCTGCTGTGGTTCCGCAAATGTTGTTGCTTTGATTGCTGCTGCTAGCAACATTAATTGAAAATTGTGTTCTACATCCTTGCCAGTTTTGGACAAGATTTGTATACTGACAGTTTGGTGCCTACGATAACTGGTTTTTATTCCAAAGGCTTCATAAGCCCTGTGGCCAGCTCTATAGGTGTCATTGATGATATCTTTTATCCAAGGTTTTGATTCAAATCTTGATTCGCCCTTAACTTTTGGTTCGTTAATGCCTTTTGTTTTTAACCAACTGACTTCGGCTCAAATCCTAGCTAAAGCATGATCAATTTTTAACGATGTTAATGTTTTGTTTATGTCATATCAATAATCGGAGCCATTTTTGGTAGATACTGTCAATAAATCTAAGCCATTTAATTGGTTGATATAAAAAATATACATTTAAGAAAAGAAAGTGTGTGTGCGACATCATAGTTAAATAACAGAATCCTTAGTTTTAAACCAGGCTGCAGTTGCTCCTCGCGTTTTCTATTTATAAATGACGCTAAAATAATCCTCAGCTGCCGTGCACGGAACGTGCTCGGAACGCATTTTCCCATATACCCGGACTGTCCTGTATTTTTTACCAGAAGAATTGTAGCGTATTTATGTAAAATGCCAGCGGGCTGGCTGTGTGCTATGCCTTTCCGTTGATGTCTTCATATATGTATATGACTGACTGACTGACTGACTGACTGACTGACTGATGATAGAACTGTTGCCTGCATGCACGTCTGCCTGCCGTGACCATGTGCATGTCGTCCTGGCAACGCTTCAGCTGTCAGTCAAGCGCTCAACGCGGCACAGCGCAAGATTCATAATTGTCGCATTGCAATTGCTGTTGTGGTTGTTGCTTTTTATTTTATTGCTGTGGCAAATGGCCCACAGTGCATATACAGTAACATATTCATAGGTTTACTCCTGTCCCTATCCCATTTTCATTCGCAGCTTCCCATGGTAATCCACATCCTACGGCCATAGCTTTAATACATTGTAATTATGTCAACTCGGCCACGTGTGTCTGTGCCGGGTTTCGAGCAGCATGCTCTAGTTGCTGTTGCTGTTGTTGTTGTTGTTGTATTTATTCTGGTTGTTGCAACAGCAGCTTCATCAGCGCTAGAGCAAGGCACGTTACGTATACGCAACGTATGCGATTCACAATCTCTGCCAGAGACTCGCCTCACTTAACGGCTTAATATATTGTCATGGCAGCTGGCACCGTATAATAACATACACACGGATACACATACGCACATACCCACACGCGCACACAGAATGCACACACATGACTGCACACATGGCTTCGAAAGAAAGAAATGACAACAAAGCACAAGGCAAAACCAATTCAATTCACACACACTGTCACACAAAGGAATATTTATTAAAGCTTCACACACATACTGATATTAACATGTGTGTGTGTGTGTGCGTGTGCGAGCATTCTGTAATTTAATTATAAACTTTGCACTATTAATTTTCAAACTTTGCCCAAACTGCGAGCGCAGCTGCAGCCCCGACAGCTGCCATGTGCCTTGTCCTGCACATAGGTAACGACCGCAGCCGGCCCAAGCTCCAAGTGTCAGTTGCAGCATATATTAGAGGGGAGGAAAGGAGAGAAGAGAGGAGCTGCCTGCTTCTATAGTTTATGCACGCGCAACATATTGAAAACGGCAACGCGTCGACTTTTTAGCCATTTGTCAAGCAGCGTTCGCGCGCAACTTTCGTAATTAGACGAAGTGGACACACAAGGGTGTGTGTGGGTGTAGTGTGTTTACGTAGTATCAGCAAATTGTTATTCGAAAGCAAACCATATGCCGAGCAATATAACAAGCCCGGCTTAAAGTGTCTGCATTCAAATAGACAGCGATCTCAACTTGGCCACTAATTGGTTGGCTCTGATGGGATTTCTTGTCTTGCCCTCAGTCTGATTGGAATCGGATGAATTTTTCAAAGGTCTTGGTTATAATATATTAGTCGTTATTATTGTTAAAAGCAAAATCGAACTCTTGTAATAAATGGGCTACATTTCAGACCGACACTATATCATAATCTAGCTTGGGCTTCTATTCCGCATCCTGGACGCTTCCCAGCCTGAACAATTGAATCACTTAAATAGCTCATATAACGAGGACAGATAATTCAATGCACATCTTGCCAGTAAACTTTAATGAATCAAATAACACTGCTCAGTCCAAATCAAATTTTAAATTACAGCACAAACCCCACTAAATATTTTATAAATTGGTCCTATTCCCTAAATGAAATTTCATGAAATTTTGCCAAAAATTCTGATGATACTCATGTGATTAATTAAGCATAACATTATTAAAAGAATTCTAGAGAATACCAGAGTTTTGAATTTGAATACTCATGCAATTTCTGTGTTGGATAATTTTCATACTTCTTTTACTTTTAACGAGTGTCTATGCAAATTTATCATGAGACAGCGTTTAGTAACATTTTTCATAATTCATGACAAGCGCAACGCAGTCCAAAACGAATGTCAACTTAAAAAGCCAGCGGAATGCCTTAAAAAATGCAATGCCAACAACAAGAACAACAAAATGAAGACCAAAAGGCAGCTCAACTAAATGACAAGCGCTGTGAAAAGCTGCCACTGGGAGTGCATTTACTTCTTATCAACAGCAGCGGCAGCAGGTGCCAGGTGGCAAGACAGCTCAAGATGTGGAAACAGCAGCCATCAGGAGGCAGCAACAGACGCAGCAACAGACGCAGCAGCTGCCGCAGCAGCAGCAACTCACCTGAGCGCACAATATTAATGGACTCTCTACGGGCGCACTACACGTTCTATAATTTTTTCCTCGCCTTTTTTGTTATTCTTTTATTTCGTTTTTAGTTGCCCTTAGCTGACTTTTAGTTCTGGAATATGTAAATATTTTTTAAAGCTAAGCTAAATTTCTCTTTTTCCCTGCTCCGGCTGCTCTTTTCACTGATTTATGTCGCTGGCAAATTTCATTAAAACTGCAGCCACTCAGCTTGATGAAGTCGCTACTGAGGTGTACTTTTGGCGAGATCTCATCGTCTGGTCCCATAATTCCTGCCAATTGCATTTGCTTGGCGGCGGCTTATCTGCTTCCCTTCTGCCTTCCATTCATCTTCAGGCTCTTTGCATCTCTGTGCGACGCTTTGCTTATCGACATCCGCATCGGCACTTGTAATAAATCAGCTCGTCGCTTCACTCACTTCCTGTCGTCTCGATTTTTTTTCTCTCTTAGCTGCTGTCTGTTGCAACCTCCACACACACACACATTTTCACATCGCTGGGGCATCATCTTGTCAATGGCTTGGCCTGAGCTTAGTCTCCTGCGCAATATTTTCGACACATCATTTTCTATGTTAAGGTGCTGAGCGAGAACGAGCGCACACAAGCACAATTTCCATTATTTTTTCTCGTCAGTTATAGACCTTTTTGTACCCCACCTCACTTTCCAACTCGAACTGTTGCCCGCTGTGTTGTTAACGTTCTCATTTGACGTCTAAAATATCATCAACTTAAGTAGCTGGGCTACAGGCAGCAGCCAGCTCAGAAGTTAGCTCAAACGTTTTGATAATATGTCAAGTTACTTGTAGACAGACTTTCACAAGACTCTTGGCTTGACAACTTTAAGAACTGATTAGCCTGCAAACTTCGCTGCCACCCAGCCAGCCAGCCAGCAAGCCAGACAGCCTTGTCGCCTTTTAACTTGTTACAGTCAATTACGAAACAAGAACGGAGCTAGACTTCAAGTTTTCCTCCTCTAGCAAGAAACTATTCACATATAGCTGGCTTTCAAATATATCTGATTTCCAGAAGGCAAGCAAACAATTTTGGCTGTAACTTTACCTCTTCCAATATCTAAGCAAATATATTATCAGTTGCTTTTCTGACCCTTAAGAGCTAAGCTAGTCTTTTGTCTACTTTACGAATTGGGCTGTGCGTTGGTCGACAAACGGTCATCAGTCATCATATAAAACGGCATATATTTATATATAAAGATGCACATTTCAGTACTTAGGCAAATATATTTCCATAATTACATACTTTGAATTTGTGATTATCATAAATGTGTGTGCAGACATTTTCAGCTTTCCCATGCGTCTGCAAGTGAATATTTTCAGAATTACCATAATCGCAAAAGGCTGAAAGCAGACAACTAAAGAAATTAAATGTATTTAGCTCAATTAAGTCTGAAAATTGGAAATCAGAATGCAGCTTAATTAATAGAATTAATGAAAACGACAAAAGGGTTTATTAATAATCCCTTCCTGCGAAGGACATGAAAGCATGTGAAGTACTGATAAGACCACGCACACACACAAGAACAAACAGGAAAACTAATTAAGGTCAGCAAGAATAATTAGACTGTCTTTTCTACATATTATGATAACAATGAGAAACAAGACAATCCCAACTGGTTACAAGTTTCCTGCACAAGCCTGGCCACAAGCTGTGGCCAAGACTGGCCGCAAGCTACAAGCAAGGTTTGGTTTTCCACTTGAAAATCAATCAGCCACTGAGCTGTGTTCGAAAAACTGTTGCAAGTTTTATAAATGCTGAGCGAGTGTCTCAGCCCATATTGTATTTTGTATGCCTGTCAATTGGGGCCAACAGCCTCCAGCTGGCCCACCAATCCGACTGTCCCAGCTCCAGCCTGTCTGCTCCTGTCTATCTGCTCGTTTATTTAACACTGATTGCCAATGCACACAGAGCTTTGGCAACGATGAGTTTGGCTCGGCAATCGCTTTAGCTCAACTCACAAATACACAGATTCAGATACAGTCACAGCTGCAAATTCAGCTTCAGATACTCTTGTCTATTTGTGAGCTCGTGGTTGCTAAGTAAACCCTGAACTGTGAACTGTGCACTCTCACTCTAGTGTAATCAATGCCCATGCTCAAGTGTCTTTTCAGTTTGGTTCAGTGTCTACCAAAAATGTTTTGTTTAAGCCCTCCTGGCGATTGCTTTCAAAACCAAATCTCCTACACTTTTATCTTCGGGATTCATTCGAGCTACGTTTGCTTTGCGTTGATTTAACTATTTTTGAGAAAATCTCTGCTATGACACTATAGCCACGGGCAAATGCTGCAAATAGTCTCCATTAGCAGAGCATAAAATTCTGCTTAAGTTATTTGGGCTCAAATCAGCAGCAAATATAATTGACAACACGTCGTGTGCATAATGAATTTAAATGCAAATGAGCAAAGGAAACAATTGTCAGTCGACTTAAACAAAGCTAGCAAATCTGCTTTAAGATTGTTTGATTGTTTTCATTATAAGAGTATAAGATATAAATATTAGAGATGTTCGCTAGCGTCAACAAAATATTGTAAAATGCTTTTACAAAGAGCTCAAAATAATAAATAAAAATGTAATTTAATTCAAGCTTCAAACAATAAAGCCAAATAGTATAATGCTTCGAGCAACTTTTATTGCATCTCATTTTTTGGCACATTAATTGCAGTTATTTATTAGCCAGGTGCAAATAAATTGCAAAACCATTGAAAAATAAAATGTATGTATATAAATATAAGTATGTTTAAATGCTTATTAAGAGGTATAAATTATAGTTGATTTCACGTGCCATTAGCAGGGGACAATAATAAAAGCGAAGTGTGACATAATTTATGGCGTACAACCGACAATTTCCTGCTGTGAAGCGAGGCTTCGACACCACCGAGGGGTGGGACAGTGTAGTATCTGAGTGTAGCCCCATCACGTTACTGGCAAAATATAATGCGATGAGTGTAGATGGGTATTCCAGAAAATGATACCTCCCCAAAGTACTACTTAACAGTTGGGAGTATTGCCTGAGCCAAGCTTTTTTTGACCATTTTTCCCCTTGCATCAGGCCATTGGGTTATCTTTTAACAAAAAATAAATGTTGGAAAACTATACAAAAAGTTGTTATGTGAAAGTCAATTCTGGATATTCAAATTATATTTTTTCGTCTAGAATTGTATAATTTTGATAGCAAAAAATCTTTTTAATCTTATCAAAATTGAAACCCTTTCCAAGCTACCCACCTAATATGCCCAATCTTTTGCCTCCCAAAACCAAAATTCTATATATATGCAAATATACAGAACTTTAAAAGGGTTCAAGAAAAAATGCTAAAGTCAAATGTGTCCAGTTCCATTTTCAGAGAACCCCATACTCATGTTTCCGTTGCTGCGCTCAGCTGCCTGAAGACGGTGTTTGCTATTAAATTGAAACCCTTGGTATATGCAAAAGGCAACAGCCAAAGGTAAAAGTAACTTTTCGATCAACTTGAGCCGGGTTCGTGTCCTGCTTCGGGTCTAGGTGTGGGTCTGCGTTTGAGTTTGGCTCTTTAGCAGCTGCGAGCTGAGGATTCAAATTGCGGGCGTGCGGATTGTGGGTGAAGGGCAAATACATCATTTTCCCAAAGAGTGGCAATTTAATTCTTTGCCTTATAAGGGTTGTTCGCCCTAGCAGGATGGCGTCAATGGGAAACTGGCTACGCTGGGGCGGGCTGTGTTATATCACTGGCCCTAATTTCAAGCTTCAGCAGATTTGTCATCCTCTTATCAGCACAACATTATTAATAGCAGGGTGTTAGCTAATCTAGCTGTGGAAGAACTTGGCATGACTTTAAAATTCTCAACTTTAAATATATATAGATACTTATGGGTAGGTTGTAAAATAAAAAGTAAATGCAATGTTTAAAATGAGCTGAAAATGCATTTCAACTAGATAAGCAATCAGGCAGCGGGCTGAATGGCACTCTTCTGATGATGCCTCTGATCAATATACATCAATAGCTATTCCGTAGCACAAATTGTTTGCCCTTTTGCTGCAGCCACAACAACAACAACCCAGCTACCCACTTTCTACCACACTCTCATTCATGAGGCCAATTATTATGCAAATGGCAAACTACTCGTTCTTCGACTTCAATTCTAAAGTGCAAACATAGAAGCAAATTTAAAATAGCAGCAGGGAAAGAAGAAATATGGGCTTCTCGACCAGCAGATACCCCGTAATCAGCCATATAGTCGAGTTTGAAATAGTTTCGACATTCATGATGCCTCACAATTTTGCTCTTGTCTATGATACTGTGTACCATTTTTCTGACTATAGGGTATAGAACATTGAACGGCAGTGCAAATGCACCTTAGACCGTTACATAGACCCCACTAAATCAATATATTGCTGGCTCTGCAGCTGGTCCGAAAAAACCTGTGTCTCCCACTCCTTGCTGCACGTTGGAGCTGGAAGCTGCGGCCCTGTGGCCCCACAAATCAACATTTGACTTTTGCATAAATTGCAAGTAGCAACAAAATTGCTGAAAAAGTAGAAAAGTCATTTTCTCGCTTTCGTTTGCAGCTGCAGCATGCCACGCCCCCTGTTGATTATGCGCCCACCGTTCCTGCTGCTCCCGATGCTGTCTGTGTCGGTTGTTGATGCGTTTTTTTGTCTGGGGACCTCAGCCTGCCTCCTGCCTGCTGCTTTACCACCTACTAGGCAACATTTGTGCGGTTACCTGCGTATATTTTTGTTGTACTCTCATTTCCTGCGAAGTGAATTGGCAGCAGGACAGACCGTCTACGGTTCTGGGCAACTTAGTGCAGAGGATGAAGATTGGCAGCGTCTTCATAACACAGTACAATGCATTGGCCGCTGCTTCGATTTGCATTTCATTTGCGGCTTTCCAGTTGATTGCAATAAAAAATCATATAAGGCAGCTACCCTTAAAGATCATAGGGACTACAAACTGAAGATTTGTTTAAGCCGCTTGCTCTTGCAACTTTTTTGCTGGCGTCTAAAAAACGTAACTCAATGCGAGGAAGGCAAAACCCAAAACCCGAAACCCGTTGCAATCTGTGGCAGAAAGCCGTTGCAAATCGAGCTGAATCGAGCTGATGCGATGTGCGACAAACAAAAACAGGAAATGGACGTTGTGTGCTTAACTTTGTTTCCGCTTTTGGACGGCAACTGAAACTCGATGCGTCCTGACGCGTTGCCAGTATAGCCTTTTTTGTCCTTGCAACTGAGACTCTGCAAGTACCGCTGTGTGTATGTGTTTGTGTATGTGCTTTGTAGCTGCAAATGCAAATTTGTTTAAAGTTTATTGAGTGCACGTGACGACAAACAAAAGTGCAAAGTTGCTTTTGTCCTTCCATCCTTGGGGACATGGCCTCACAGCTACAAGTATTGCAAGCATTTTCTTGTATTTCACTTTTGTTTTCTTGTTTCCAGCCTGTCCATAATTCCCATTGCTTTCTTCTTTCCTGCTTTTCATACCCGCTACTCTCATTGTTTAACTTTTTTCTTGCAGTCTTTTAGTATTTTTTATTTTTTTCCCCCTTTAAAGGTTACGCCCAACACTTTTGACTTGCAAATTTGCAGTTTGCATGTTTAAATTTTTAACGAAACCAAGCAAACACTTCGTGTTAATGCGCGAATGACATGGGCTGTAACTGGCACCTGACCATTATTAAAGTAGTTATAAAATGCTTATTCAGTAGCATAGAAGTATAAAACATTAGTTAGTTAGATTCCACTTTAAATCAAATGAATTTAATTTGCTGAGCTCCTTAGCTCCTTTAGTTAATATGTTTGAAAGAAATAGCCGGGTGTCGCCGGGTCAAAATAATAATGTAAAAATGCATGTGGCACCTGAACCAATTAGAGCTTCTCAATATTGGGTAATCAAATTTGTTTTCTTTGTTAAATAAACAAATATATAGATGAAAGTAACCGACTTTGACCTGCGACCCACTCTGTTTCATGATCTCATCTTAACAAACTGCTTCTTGTTTTTTATGTTTATTATACAAAAAAGTATGTTTATTTAAAATATAAAGTTCGCACCAAAAGAAAGCTTCTCTAAGGATTACAGCTTCATAGCTCCTACAGCTTAGGCTGTGCGTTGGTCAGTCAGGAAAAACTCTCTCATAGATTCGACAAGCGATTTAGTTTCTAGTGTTGGAGGCTTTAACTAGTTTAAAATTGAAAAATATTATATTTCCGTGTATTACAAACATTAATTGTTCGTGAATATGTTACCTCAAGATGATTGTGAAGAAAGTATAATTCTATTCAACAAATTTTACGATTTTTACACAAATTTACAGAGAACCTTAAAAGAGACTCCGCAACAAATTCGCTTTGTCAGAAATATATCCCTTACATGCAAATACCTAAAAACAAAATTGAACCAAATTTAATGGTAAAATATTTTGCCTCGTTGCAGATATCCAGCGCAGCAGTGACCAGTCAAATCAGCATACCAAAGCGAGCACAAAAAATCAATAAAATGGTAAGTACTTGCCAGGAATTTTATCCAGTATATCTGTTAACCCATCCTGAGGAGGGAGGCAGAATTTTTATTTTTATTTGCTTGTGTGCAAACATTTTAAGTGCAGAATTGTGGATACTTTTGGCAATGCTTATTGCAAATGCTTTTATAAATTTTATGACTCAATGCGTTGCATTGTCGTTGCTCGAAGGACGACGACGACGGTTCAACATTTAACCTAGCGACTTTTTTACGAGCAGTCAACAGATAGCAGCTCGCACTGAAACTGCAATATTATGTAGCCACATCCTTGCAGATCTAACCAACTATAATTTTAAAGCCACGTAATTCCGGGGCAACTGCATGGGAGGCACAGCGTGTGCATGGGCGTGGCTGTAAACCAAATTGTGCACAACTTGAGCTCGAATTTTCAATTGGAAGCCATGTTAACAGATAAAAATCGAGCGAGAAAATGGAAAATGTAAAAGAGAACTGCGAAAGGAAAATCGAGCGCGCATGTGGAAAATCGAAGAGCGAGCGTGCATGCTTACAACTTTAAATATTTCAACTGGCAATTTTTATTTTATTGGAGGAGTACCTTTACATAAATTTAATTAGGCGCATTCAGTTATCCAAGTTGACTGTCAAAGTTGTGCGAAAAAAGTTTTCTGTTCTTGATTTTGTTGTAATTCAATTGCAGTCAACTAGCGGATGTAGAAATTTCAATCAGCAGCAGCCACACCCCCGCCCACTGCCCGCCACGAAGAAAAAAACGAAAATAATCCACAATAAAAATGTTTTCCTTTAATAAAAATTCAATTTCCTTGAAGCGACACATGTTACAGAGTCCACGACGAAAGCAGCAGCTGCCAGTCGGCAGACGGGAGACGCTGCGCCGGATGCAGTTAGGTAAAAGGCATCTTCTGCTGGGCACAGACAGGAATGCGGCGGCAGCTTCCCTTAACATCCTTTGCTTTTGGGCTGGACGCTGGCGCTGGAAATATCTTTCAATTTATAATGACGACGCTTGCCGAGCTGTGTGTGCGGTGTGTGTGTAAGGGCTGCTGTCTGTTGCATTCGCAATGCCGCATTAGAAACGACGACGTTGTTGACTATGTTACCTCCTACCGCCGGTTCATGCCGCAGACAGACAGCAAAAACGGCGAATGGCATCATCCAACTGCGGATATGCGTTGCGCGTGGCAGCTGGCGCAGCAAAGATCGAGAGTCACCGCATCGATGATTGCAAAGCTTAAAGAGCAAATCCACCACCCCCTCCAGGGCTGCGGCTGCATAAAAAGTACGCGGCAGATACATCACTTGAAAATAAGGCACAGGCTGCAGCAGACAGTGCGCGCTCCAGGCATAGAGTTTAGCTGTTCCCGCTGGCTGCCAGTGGGTATCCTAGGCTACCCTCGGCTGATATGGAGCCGGACTCAACAAGCATCCGGTGCTGACTGCTCTGCACGAGAGTGCGCAAAACAGCAGGACCAACGTCAGACTAGACTTCAGAGCAGCATTATAAGCCTGATTACCTTATAGTATGTGCCAAAACAACAGAAATCACCTAAAAGCCATCAAAACCAGTTGAAAAAAATGGCCTGAACGTAGGCATGAATTGTGTTGACATTAATTGTGTTTATAGCTTCGTTTTTCATTATTTGGAAAAAGATATCCTAGTTGGGACAGTTCAAGTTCAAGTTTAAGTTCAAATATTTCACCAAAACATTTACAACAAACATTGTCAATCGAAAAATCAGTAAATGCTAAATAAAGAGATTGGAGATAGGCAGATTGTTCGAAGAAATTCATTCCTACGATGTATTTCATCTTCCCATTTTCCAACACCATCCATCAACCCATTTCACTCTTAAAGGCAATCAACTTAATGCGGCAAAGCAACTAAGAATTATTTAGTAGACATTTGAGGATTAATTCACTTAGACAGTTAGCTAAATTATTGCACTTACATAATCTTACAATTTCAAAAACCACCAGCGTTCAGTTATAAAAAGCAATTGGGCACATTTATGGACTAGAAGTGGAGACTCTTCCTCTCAGCAAGTCTACTCTATGCAATCTGAAATGATTGTTCTAGCGCTTATCTGTTCATCCTAATGTCGGCGCAGATTAGTCCGACAATGGGCATTGGGGAATGGCATATTGCAGCATCTGTTATGTTGGCCCAGCTTATGCCATATCCATATGTCTGTTCAATACATCACTCAGCAGGCTGCTCTCCAATACCCGGTCAAAGAAAACAAATAGCGCAATTTTTAGTGCTTTATCGCCCGCAAGTCGAGTGAACCAATCAACTTGGCTCTAATACGTTTAGGCTGGTCATAATCACGCTCCAGCAAGCGAGACATCAATATAAGATACGAGCATCCTGTAGCCCACATACTGGACATTGGCCAAAGCTGCTACAGCTGCAGCTGCTCCGCCAGCTCTTTAGCTCTTCAGCTCCTCATCTCTTGGTTTATCCTCAGGGCAGACGTAGCGCTTATTGTTCTTATCTCATTATTACATTTCTATTTACTTTACAAGCAGCTTGTGGCGGGGAGAGCGGAGACGCCATGTCCCCATCTGTTATCTGTCTAGATTCTGCCGTGCTGCATCGCCATCTTGGGATTGGGTTTGGGTTTTGGGCTTGGGTGCCATGTCAGCGAGTGGCTTATTTATATGCGCTATTTGTCTTGGTGCCTGCCAACTAATAACGTAGCCTTATTTTCTCTTTCTCTCGCTTTCTCTCTCACTCTTTCTCGTTTTCTCTCTGTTTAAGCGTCCTTGCTTTTCCCACTTAACGCGACTCATTGTCCATTGGCTTAGCGGTCAATTACCCCACCCCGCCTGCGCACTACAAAATGCTATTTAGTAGTTGGCCCGCTGTTGAGGTCCTTGTTGCCAGCCACTTCCGTGCGCTATCAAACGCAACTTCCGACACACACAGGCAGACACACATACAAACACACGCACACGTACACACACCAAGATTACAGTTTCATCTTGAGCAGCAGTTTCTGACTACTTCCGGCATCCTGATGATGCAGGTGATTGCCATCGTCCACTTCCTGCTGCACACACACACGCACGCACACAGCCAAGCCACACCTTGCTGGGCAATCCGCTGGGAATTCAATTTGCAGAATCATTAACACATTTTGTCAATAAGCTGTTGTCAATACCCCAAACACGGCGCCGCATCATTCAAGATTATTATTCATTTTTATGTAATTATCTGCTTACCCAAGTGCCCAGCGAGGGCCATCAAAATTTGGTTATTCCTGGCCTGGGAGTGAGTGCGGGTCATGGGAAGGGCTGTAACGTGGCTGAAACGTGAAATGTCTTTGCCTCACTTGCCGATAATTCGCTTGAGCCAACTGCCTCAGACTGATAGCTTTAATGTCTGCCGCCCTCCCAGAAACAAATACACACTCATCCACATGCCCTACTATTAAATTACACTAGGCAACAACAACCTTAGGTCTGAGAAAGAAAAATTCACAAATTTGTTTGATATTGCAATGCCTCATATTTTTGTTATTGGAACTTCCGGATGTTTGAATCTTTAGGTGTTGCGATATTTTCAAAATTTTACAATTTGTATGTATAGAGTGCAACTGGCTTGCTTAAAATACTATCAAGATTATTCCTGTTTATAAAAGGAAAGAACGTTTTACTTGCCCAGTGATCAGAATTTATTTTACAATTTTTATCAATTTTACAAATTGTTGTAAAGTGAAATTGGTTGAAGCGGACTACATCGACTAAATATGATATAATAAACTTTGGTTGTGTTGAGTAGTGATATCTATAACTAGCCTGGTAAAAGCATCCTAATGCCCATATACCAACGGGCCATGAGTTATGGCCGCAACGTGTAACCCTGGCTGTAGTTACACTTAAGAACAGTGCCCAGAAAGAGGCATGTGTGTGTGTGTGAGTAAACGAGTATATTTAATGCAGAGCACACAACATAAACGCCATCTGGGCCCTGGGAGCCTGGACAGCACAGAAAAAAGAAGGGCGCACCATTTAAGTTTACAGCACAACAGGCCTGAGGATGCAAGTGAGTGTTTGTGTGCGTGTGTGTGTGTGTTGTTTATGTGTGTTAGTTTCATAATGTAACCGGATGTGCCAACACAATGCTCGCACATCCGTCCGCTTCCCAGACAAGAAACAACAACAGCTGTCACATACACTTGCACACATACGAACTCACACACATACAAACATATACACACACACACACAGGATCAGACAGAACACCCAAAGGGAGCGTGTGTGCCGCTGCGCTTTTGTTTGCGAATCTTTAGAGGCATTTGAGTTGGAGGAGAAGTTGTCGCCTTTGTCTATAGAGAAGACTAGAGGCAGAGATGACAGCAACGGGCACATCATTAGAAGCAGCAGAGCATATAATAGGGGCATTCGCATAACGAGAGGCGTGAGGCGTACCACACGAGACGAGGCAGTGACATAATTATTAACTGCATATAAGTAAATATAAAGGCGACCAAATGGCCGAAGATAACGATGCTCATTGTGCCTGTCCCTGTGTGCGTGAGTATGTGTGCCCGGCAAAAGCCTGAAGGGATGCGAGAGTGGAGCATTTGGACATTAGGAAAGCATGTCACGTGTGCGGCTCATCATTTAAGTTTTGGTTTCTGTTGCTGTTTGTTACCAACTGACAAAACTTAATTGATTAAAAATAATACGAAGAGCACAAGTCGCGCATTTTAATTAGATTGTGACTGGGCGCCCAATTATTGGATGTGGCTTATGAAGCCGTCTTATAGCTTGAATTCTTCGGTCCAATAACAATAATTCTTTTATATGCCCTGGCAAATGGGGATGTAATGGGTTTATAGGAAATTATATAGCAAGTACAAAGAGGCATCTCCAACAGGCTAGTCGATTTTCTTTATTTGAATACCTCATCTAGGGCTCCACAATAATGGAACGTTTAATAGGATTCACACACTATTGAATGCTAGCTATATTTAAGCCCTGAAAGTTTCATAAAGATCGCAAGACAAACACAACCGCTGCTCAATGCTTGAACCAAGAACTGTGCGTGCTTGTGGGAGTATATATTAATGTATATTTGTGAATGTTTATAATATATAGCTGGAATCTCGGCACTGAGTCAGGATATCGCCTAGTCGAGCACTCATAACTGCCTACTCAAATAAAAGTTAGGGTATAGCAAAGCAAGAAAAACATATTACGGATTAAATCAAACATATGGGTCGGATGTGGGTCCTAGGTATAGTCTCTGTGTTATATATAAACAAGTAATTGATTGCAAATGTGCTTTGAGTTATGTCGGGCCTAAGAACAGGGTATTTTAGCTTCGAGCACTCTTGCCAGTCATTTTACTTATTTCAATTTTTCTGTTCGTATTGCCTTGTTTTTCGTTGCGGCTGCTGTTAATTATAAACTTTTTAAGTGGCTTATTGGGACTTGTGGTTGCCTTACCACTGCTAACACCCACCGACCATCCCGCCTGCCTTGTAGTGGCCTTCGGCAAGTCATCAAGTGCCGCCCAAGTTTCAAGATGTTGCCATTTTTGCTTTGCTTCATGCTGCCTTCGGGACTGCATTTTGGGGCTTCTCATTTAAAACATGCTAACATCTGCTCTCCTCCTTCTCACCCAAAAAGCATTTATTATTTAAGGCACTTTTTGTTGTTGTTGCCAAAGTAGTTTGGGCCTTAAATACACAAGTAGCGCTTAAACTAGCGCTTTTTATGTGCATTGATAATTGAGTGCGCTGCAAAGTAGGCTACATTTTTTGTTCATCTTGCCCTAACTGATGCAGGGGGAATAACCCTTTTCATGCTTTTTAGGCAAGCATAAAGCCTTGATTAATGTTTAGTCAGCTCAAATTTCACGCTTTTTTGGGGGCGCATAGGGCACAAACACACAGGCAGTCCGAGCCAAAGCGCCATAAATCAACATTAAAGGCATAAACACATATTTGCCACCCCGGCTCCTATCCCATTTGGTCATTTAACAGCCATGCTCATAAATATAAAATTATACATAAATGCGCTACAAAAATCACATCAGACAAGCGGCAACCACCCGACCTCCCCTTTCACCGTACCCATAACTTGCTGCTGACTTTGACTGGTAACTGAACTTCGACCTCGCGCTCGCATATGACTCCCATATAGCATAGTTGATGGATCACACTTCGATTTTTAGTAGACATTAAGCTGTGTGCAATCTGTTTAACGCTCGTTGCCCCACCCCCACCACCACCCCTTCTGTCATCTTACATGCTATTTTTACGGCAAAACAAATATGCACATAAAACTTGATGACGACGCTGCAGCAGCAGAAGCAACGGCAACATTCGCACCTACAACATCGTGGAGCAGGGGGAAGAGAGCAAGCGCGAAGCAGGGAACATTTTCTGGTATGTGGGTGCGTCTGTTGATGGGGCACGTCTATAAATTTATGATGGCTCACGGCAGCGGAAGAGAGAGAGAGAGAGGGAGTCTCGGCGGAGAACTTGCAACACATGCAACAAGCAACTGTGCAACAAAATAAAAGTCGCTTTTAATACCCTAACTTATTAAACGAGTAAATTGGGCTAAGGATTAAGCGATGCTTCAATTTAATGGTTTACTAGTTAAGATTTGAGAATTGATCTGATCTGTCAGGGTTTTACTTAAAGTGGTGGACATGTCAGAAACAGGCAGAGGAACGTGACAGACTAATAAAACATTGCTAAGTTTGAATTAATCAAAAATTTTGAATTAAATAAATGAACTCGAGAAATTTCTTCATTCTTTGGAAATACATTATTTTCTAAGTTGTTGTCGATGTCAATATATAATACACACTAATATAAAAAAGGGTTTAAGGCTAGGTTTTGTCTATATGGCGATAGTATCTTATATTTATATGTACATTTTTTCAGTTTTCATATTTGATATTTTAGAGCTAATGTTAGAGAAGCTTTGCGTCGCGTAACTAACCTGAAAATTTCCTTATTTTTGTTGGCTTTCGACTTGTTTTTTTGATATAAAACGACACGCTTTGATCTGATACTCAATGAATTGCCGGCAAATTTTACCAGGTTCCGTTGTGTAATGCGAGGTATTTTTTTTGTTTTCTTGTTGGATTGGATTTTTTGCTGTTGTTATTGGCCATCAATATTTACTTAAAATATTGCTGCGCCAATTGCGTCACAAACATTTCGGCACACAGTTGGGCATCATGTGTGTGTGTGTGTGTGTCGCAGCGGCAAGGTATAAATATTTAATATGCTTTTGCACTGTGCAGCGTACATGATGATAAAGTGCGTTGCCAGCGTTGTCTTCATGTGGCAGATTAATCATACCAGCTAAGGGCGATGGCATGGAAGCGGCATATGGACGCACACAGCTGTCCCTGTACCTGTGCCCAGCTGCTATCATTTGACATTGTCAACTGCTAGGTGGATTTTTTGTAGTCTTGTGTGCTTTATTCTCACATTATCAGCATAAATTCAAATAAAGAGAGACGAGCAAAAAATTGTTGTGCCCGCAGTGCTAAATAAATGATGTTATAACAGACAGACAAAAGCACGGACAGAGGCGCTGAAAAAGCTGACAGCATGCAGGACATTGGCCACATTCATATAGAGGAATATTTTATATACATACATACATATATATACGTTCTTCTTTTTTTATGCCCCAACTTTTGGCAATTTTTCTCAGTAAGTTGACTAAGCCAGAACACGTTTTTGGAGGGGCGGCAGCAGCTGTCAGTAGTAGATGGCAGCCAGCAGCGCATGATGAAGCTCATCATCAAGAGCAGCAGGCAGGGAACTGGCAACGAGCAACAATGATGAGATAAAAGCGAAGCCAACAGCAGCACCAGTGGTCCAATAGAGCAACAAAATGGCTACATACTCCTGAATATTGCTGACTGCTTCTGGCTCCGCATGCCTGGCCAAAAATCGTGAGACGTGATTGATTAATATTATTCTCGGCTAATCTAACTTAAATGGGCCGCAAGCAACAACGCACAATGCTCAGCGCACAGCGGCAAATATAACTTATTCAGCAACTTTGACAGCGAACACTCTGCTCGTGGTGTGTGCGCGTGTGTGTGTGCGCGTGTGTGTGTGTGTGCGTGAGTGCGACTCGTTGACTACGCTTCATACATAATAAACACGACAGCGGCGTGTTAAGTGCACAACAACAACAATGAACAACAACCAGCACAAAAGTTGATCAGTCGCAAAGTTTCATGCAAAGGACAAGACGGCTTGGATGGGGGGAGGCGGGACGGAATTGTTAACCTTGTTAGGCCACCTCGAAAGCTGATGAAATGCCGACACGCATCTACAAATTTGTTATGCATACAGCGAAATAGGAGGAACATATAGAAAAACACAAAAATAACCCGGAATTCTTTTACAAAGTTGCATTTTCTTTATTTTAATTTTCTGGTTGTCAAGTTGTCAGCGCAATTTTCTATTTGGCATATGATAAGTTGGATATATGAAATGTTGTGGCAACGTGTAACAACTCTTCAATTGTCTAAACCAAAATCAAAGTGAAACGTGCCAATAAACTATATACATATATTGAAGAGAAAGACTAATTTTTTGTCTTAATGGAAAGACATGCATATAGCTCAATCAGATATTTAATAGAGCTTAGCCAGATATTCAAGAGAGATTAAAAATAATACTCCCATTTTAAGCTTTACCAAGTGCATAGGACGAATATAATTTATTTCTGTTTTCAAACTTATTTTTGTATTACGAGCGTCCCCAAGGGGGTGTGGTCAAAAATGTTAATACTGTTAATACACACACAGGCCGCCTTTATCGCAGCTTATGTTTAAATACACACACATACACACGCTTCCCTTTGCCCTACACTATGGGAAGTGCTCTCTTGAATAAATTCGCTGTTTGTTGTCTGATCTTTATACAAAAATGCGGGTCTTAAATTTTTTGTGAAACGGAAGGAGGTATCCAAAACGAAAAATATTCCGTTTACAATACGAAAACATGCATGCTTATTGCTCTGGTTAATTTAGAAATAAGTTTTCTATTGGTACCATGGCAATGGAAAAATATATAGAAAAAAAGAAGAAAAACCGCACCGATTGACTGAGTTCGTCGTAAACTTTCTTCACAAACGCAGACCACCCTTTTTTACCCATTTCTAATGGAAACAGAGAATACCAACAGCACGAGGAAAGCTGATTGCTCACTTTGTGAAGTCATCAATAAATGAAATCCATAATTAATTAATGTGCAAATGACGGCAATAACTCCAGTAACGGCAACAACAAAAGCAACTGCCATAAGGCGCACAACTTTTTGACGCAAATTGAACAACTGTCAGCAACATGTTGTGCCCGCACTGCCACAGCCCGTCAGCCCACGCTGCAGGCAACTGACATGTTGCTCATTTGGTGCGGTCACAATTTGCACCTGGCCAGCAACAGTTTTACCAGCTTAATTAAAATAATAAATGATTTTCGTTATGCTCTATCTGACTCGCACTCCACACTGTTGACAATTATGATTGCCTACAGGTGAACTTTAAAGTGCTCCAGGCCAATGCCAATCGGTGCGTAATCTGCTATGCTGCGAGCTGACAAACATTCAGAAATTTTAAGGTTAACATAATCGTACCTCCACAAACAATTTAACTATTTAAATGTTAGCTATGCACGCACGCAAGTAACCGTATCGATCTTACTTAGAGCTTTACTTTATAAAATATCGACATTAAACTACATTGATATTTATTTGGGAGTGCCCCAACTGCAATTGAGTTTCTTAAGTCAACCTCTTTCCGCTCGTTAGAATCAGTTGAAAGTATTTCTTTGGATTCAATTCCAAAAATGTAGTTTGTTAACTCGCTTTTGATGCGCAGCAGCTCAAAAGAATTTTTTAATTAATTTCTGCCCACGCATCAGAAACAGACAACAGGCAAAGCAGTTAATGTATGTGTGTATCTGTGCCTCTGTTTCTGTATTTGTGCAAGTTATGATTTTTACCGCCCCAATCATATGGCCTGATTGTATTGCCTTGCAGCCTTGGCGCTGGCTGCGTTTTCATTAGCGCAACGAATGCCACACAAAGCTGAAAATCGTTGCACAAATAGGAATGTGGGCGATAAATGGGCGTGCCAGATGGCAACGTGCAACCATGGTCGGGCGCATGCTTCATTGGCTTGTGCATTATTTGAGCAACCAGGTTGCAACATGAAAAATGCACGAACAGCCGACGAAAGCGCAGCTGCTGCTGCCAGGTCTTTGCCACACAGTTGGCAAAGGACAACAGCGACACCAAGCCAAAAGGTGCAGCATGCAAAAGAGTGGGGGGTGACACGCAAAGAACCTCTTAGTACGTGGCCTGCCATTGTAAAGGGTGTGCCGACACGGACATGCGAGAACAAGCCACAGTATTTATGGTGCTGCGGCTGCCAGGCAGGGGCCCCAGTACGCGAGCATTGAAAGGGGTTTGGGAAGAGGGGGAGCTCTCATGGATGGCTGAGAGCTAACATACCACGTCCGCCCATAAAACACAATCAAGCGTAAAAATGCAGGACTGGCACTTAACCCAACGGCTGCAACGACAACAACACGTCAACTTTTTCTTGCTCATCGCGTTGTTTAAATATTTTAAAATGTTTGCTTAGCTGTGGGCACAGTTGCAGTTGTTGTTGCTGTTGCTTATTTGCTTATGCAAGTGTTGACGCTGCGCATTAAAATTGCATGATTTTAATTGCAGTTGGCACAACGCGTCGTATGCGCAACATAATATGCAGCGGCTGCATTTAATGTTGCGCATACGCAACATGTTCCATCTTCTATGCCGCCCCCACGCACTTATAGGCTTACTCTTGCTAGCTCATCTATCCATCCACCTCCTTCGCAAATTTAATATTATTTGTTACTTTCAGTAGAATATTGTCAATGCTAGGTACTTAAATATATTAGGGAATCATATGTAATCCAACCATTATAATTAAAATAGAAGAATAAATACAAATCTACTTCATCTATAAAATTATATCAAATATGGTATAAAATATTGCAGTTACGCACAAATTGTTCAAACGTACATCTTGTTGACTCCCTCGATAACTTTTGGTTCGCTTTCAATTGATTGTCAAAGCCATCTTCTTACTCTTAATACATATGTATATACAAAATTTCTCTATTTCCCGTTGCCTTTTCTGTGAGTAAATAAGTTGTCGGGGTTTCGGGTTGGCGAGACAAATGCGTTGCGTTGCGTGTGTATTTCGAAAGCAATTAAATGATATTTATTTTATTTGTGACATGCACGCGCTTAAATACACACACCCTTGTACACACAACACACACACACACATACACTTGAGCGCCAAAATCCCAGAACATTTAATTTAATGAAATAACAAACAAGTTCTGAAAACAACGTCAAAACAGCAAAAAGCAGCTTGAGAAGAGGAAACTGCAGCGTCAAGAGAGGGAGAGAGAGATAGAGAGAAAAAGATGCAGACAGAGAAATAGAGAATGGCAAAGTGAAAGAGAAAGGGAGAGAGAGAGAGTACGCGGGAAAAGCAAAATACATACAAGAACACTAATGGCAACTTTAACGTTAAGGCAGCCAAGTGTGGTTTGTGTATGTGTGTATCTGTGTGCAATGCTCGGGGCCAGGCATAAGGATGCGCATAATGTGCAAAGTTTGTGACGCAAACTAATTTCAAAGTAATTACGAAGCACAAAAGTGTTGATATTAGACTGCTGAGAATAAGCAGAGAGTGAGATAGAGAGAGCTAGAGAAAGAGAGCGAGCTAGGGTGGACCTATAGCTCTCTAGAGTGAGCTGCAAAAATAACATGACAAAACGTCATCAGCAGGCGCTCAAAAGAATGCTGCAGAACCAAAAAAAATGAACTTTCAAGCTGCTGCCAGTTGCTGGTGCTAGTTCGGGTCCCATGCACCACCACCAACACGCCCTTCCCTAACACAGCCAATGTCAGCGCAGCATCATCAACTAAAACAACAACAAAAAACCGACCTAAAGTGCAATAAAAAACTCGTCGCGACCGAAAAACAACACAAAAGATAGACAACATTTTTGCTGTCACAGTTTTCGACTTTAATGTGACTTGTGGCTGCGGGAAGGCTAAAAATGGTCCTGGGGGCCAGAAATTAAAGGCGCTCAAAACTTTAGCCCCTGCGGGGCGTTGTCTAAGTAGCTGCTTTGCCAGGCCGCACACAACACAATTTCTATTTATTTGTATAATATTTTACAATTTTATAAAGTAAACGAAAGCGGGCGAAATATGAAGCAAGCGTTCAGGGACGGCTCCAGGCGCAAACAGGAAGGCAACACACACACACACACACACACACACACACACACATACAATAGAGACAGAGTGGAGTCAGGCGGAAACGGAAGCTGGCAAAACGTAAGACGCAAGCAGGGGCGAGCAAAAACAAAGGAAGAAGCAGCTGCAGCTACATAGCAGAAAAACAAAACAACAAAACACAAAACAGAAACGCAGACAAACACTAAAGTTCTGCAACAACAATTCACACACACTCACACACACCCTTTAGACTGAGTACATATGTCTGATATAATGCAGTGTCTATGACTTAAGGTTCTGGCTTTAGAGAGAAAGAAAAACCTTTCAACGCAGAGCTCAATTTAGGGGAAAATTATATCAAATGGAGAAGTATGTGCTAGTCGAGGTTTCTGTGAGCTAACCTAAGGTCTAAAGTTTATGCTCAAATTAAAAACGACATGGCAAAAAAATTGGACTTAGTTTAAAATTGGATATCTAAAAATAGGTTTGATTCGCTTCTCTCCTACCGACAAGGGCGTAAACTTTTGCTCATCTCTGAACTATAAATGAACTTTTGCTGCTATGCCGCTTCGGAAAAAACGAAAGCTGCTGTCAAAGCCGAAGCCAAAAACGATCAAAAAGCAAATCACAAAACTCTCGACATTGACTGACAGCGCAATGGTGACTGCATCAACTTATGAAAGCAAAAATGATGCTGCGGCTTCGACTTGCGATTCTAACGAACGTCGAAATCAGAAAAAATTAATGACACAGGATTTGACTGTGCTTTGGTTGATCAAGAATGTTTTTCCAGCACAGCTTTGGTTAAACTAAGTCCATCCACAAAATTAAAAGAAAACATTAAGCTCAAAATACAGTCCTTTTTTGGCATCCAATTAAACTCACAATACGTTGGTATATTTACAGGGTATTTCGAATTGTTTCTCGCCAATAAATAAGCAATGCAGCAGTGCAGATACGCATCGTATATTTTACAAATTTCATTAAGTGCAGGGTCCAGAGAAAAGGCAGAAAAAAATAAATTTATAGCTTACGCCGGGGTAGAACAATTTTTATAGCATACTTTTTTGGTGGGCTGGAAAAAATGCAATTAAACAAATAAATTTTCACATAAACCTTTTTGGCTGGCGCAGGCGGAGACAAAAAACAAGCAAAGCAACAATAAAAAATGACGTAATTTACCTCAATTAACACGCCAGTTGCACCAGTGGTAAATGTGTGTGTGTGTGTGTGTGTGTGTGTATTGGGCGTGTGAGTTTAATTGCAGCCAATGGTCAGCATCGCCATTTGGCAGCAAACAAAGCCGTAAACGTAAACGTAGCCGTAACCAACAGCGCAATGGTCGCACAGCTTCCGTTTGTTCATTGGCTGCGGATCGAGGGGCGTGCTATGAGCGGGAGCTGGCTGCTGGCTGCTGTACATGGCCCAGCTGAGTTTCATCGCCGCTCTTAACGACACACCAAGTGTTTCGGTGTCCAGCCCCGTAGATGCTGGCCATTTGAATTCAACGGCCCTGGCGATTTAAACGCTTACCAAGTAATGACCGTTGGCAGCCAAAACATATCGACCCAGCAGCTACTCCACTGGCCACACCCCATGCCAGTACCTGTCTGTCTGGTCATTTAATGTGCATGTAAATGTGAGCACATTCCCCAACTATCAGCCAACATACCTAGTCATTAAAGTTCACTTTATGTGCGCCATTTTACAGCCCCCGCCATGCTCCATCTTTAAATAAACAAAAATGAATGAGACGACGGTCCAGTCACTGGACCTGCTCCTCTTTCTGTACCTAATTGTATGTCTGCTAGTATGCGCTGCATAAAAATGCTAATTTTATGATCAGCCACAGACAACAGACGAGCTCAAGATAAGCAGAATGCAACTCGACTAAGAGATACCCATTACTTTGCGGAATTTGTGCCACGGCATTGAAGACATTTATCTAATGACTCTTGCTTTTGCCCTAACTACATTTTTAAAGGCGAGCTTTTACTGCTTACATTTAGCATCACCATCAATTAATAGCACGAGAAACCTCTTGAAATATTATTAAATATTGTGATATTGACTCAAAAATCGTATATACTCTATGATTACAAGAAGCTTCCTTACAATCCACTGATTACATGGTATCGTTGGCCCTAACAAGCATTGTGCTGTACATATTAAGATTATGGCTTTCTACATGGATAATGGACAAGAGGCAACAGCTGCTGACCATAAGCCATTAAACGATTGTTTATGAATGTGTCCTGAATATTTAAAACGACTATACTACAAATTTTACAAGTTAGTTCCTAAAAACATAATAAAAGGCTAATATATTTACTAATTTTAACTTATAACATAAGTATTAAAAACACTATCAGGAAATTATAGCTCGTATTAATTTGCCTTACACAAACAATTTTCTTCCTATTTCCAGTTTACCTTAGACTAAATTAAGTAAAAATCCGTCTCTTCTCAATGAAGTCCCATAAGCAACAAGCCGCAATGGATGAAATTCAGTCGAAAACTCTGCACTATAATCCACTTCGAAAAGCTCCCGTTTATTTCGCTTTAGTTTCAGCTGCTTATCTAGTTAAGACACGATATTGCATCCAAAAACCCTTTGTGCTAAATCCATTTGGACTCCAAAACATGCCTCTTATAGGCGACAGAGAAAAAGAGCGAAAGGGAGTATATGGAGAGTGAAAAGGGGAGAGCTGTGCCATCTCAGGCATTTAAGCCTAATTTGTACGCCCAACTGTGCCACGACTGCGGCAATTACAGTTAAAGGCAGGGCTGTAGCTCTAGAGGAAGCAACCCTAGCCCCACCCCTCAATTTTCATCTCGTACTCTTTCCCATTTCTCTCAATCTCTATCTCTAATCACATAGCAGGCTGCAATCGGCTTTTGAGCTGGTGCCGCATCCTGTTGATGGCCTCGTTAGTTGCGACTTAGCGTCTGCCGCTCAGGGACAGCCCAACGAGCACAGTACAATCAACATTTCACACACACACACACACACTTGACAGCTTGGCAATAAAAACGAATGTCCTGACGTGCTCCAGGCAAAAAATAAAAATGTGGAGCAACAAAATGCCATCAACCGAAGGCTCTCAAGTTTTAGGTGCCATTTAATGCCTTGCAAGTTCTTCGAAACCAAAACTTTGGTTAAGCAAAAGTTAACTATTAAATAAAAAAAGAACTAAACAAATAAATTAAACATTTTCTTTCTGTTGGCTATAAAACGCTTTTAAATTTAATTAGAAGCAAGCCAGAAATTGAGCCCAGATGATTTCGCTCGGCACAGACGTTTACATTGTTGCATGGATTGTTGTTGCATGCAACTAGTTGCACAGCTTGCAGTTTAATGGTTGTAACAATTTAATAACCATTTTAAAGGCATAAATCAGAGCCGGCTATGAAAAACGAGCCAAAGATTGCGTTTTACGTGATTAAAGCAGCAAAAGCAACAGAATTGCGCCCCATGCAGCAATTGCGATTACTCATCTTGCAAGTCAGACAGTGTTCGACCTACTCTATAGATGGTAACAATTAATTATCAGTCCTCGGATGCGCTGCCCTTTCCTCAAACACTTTACCTCGGAAGTAGATACTCATTGTTTTGTTAACCTAACTTTAATACGTCCACAAATGTTACTTCAGACTATTATATAGGTGCAAATGTCCCTGTATTGCGCTTTATCAATCTTGCATAAGTCACTTTCATGCACTCTCCATAGTGTCCTATAGCCTTGGTACATGGAAACAAATTTAAAATGCACATATTTGCAGCAATTAGAAAGCAATTAGAAAATTATATAATTATCACAAGCAACAAATCCTACAGCTTGAGCTCAACAAACAAACAGTCAACATGAGACCTTCGGAGCGTATTCACGAGCTCGTCGCAAACATCAACTACTGCGCGAAGCAGCTAGGATTGGATCTGCTTGCGCCAAGGCTGAAGTTCGTCTTTCGCACCTGGATCACAATGTCTGCACCTGTGAGCTATGTGATATTTGGTATCTCCTGGGCGTTCCGCCAGACGCAACAGCATTGGATGGATGGTCTGAAAGCCAGCATCATGTTGGGTGGTCTTATCAATGGGTCCACTGAGCTGCTCTCTGTCCTACAGTATCATTCGGCCATGAGGAATATGTTGAACTACACCATTGGAATCTTTGCAGAGTATGAGGTTCGCGGTGCGGATTATTGTGCTGCTCTCAACTTTGGCGTTGATCGCATGCTGAAAATACGACGTATCATACGCATTGGTTACTTTGTATCATTTTTCGTGATGCTAGCGGTGCCGTGGGTGTTACTCTTCTACGATGGCACACGCGTCACAGTCATGCAGTACGAGATTCCTGGTCTAGAGCTGGAGAATAATGTTGGCTATACGCTCACATATTTGCAGCATATGATTGTGGCTGTTGTGGGCGGACTTGGCTTCTACACGGCCGATTTGCTGGTTTTGCTCGCTTTAGTCCAGATTCTAACATTCGCGCACATTTTGCAGTTAAAAGCAAACGCTCTGAATGATGAACTAAACTGTAAGGAGCAGTCGAGATATGAAGCTCAAGTTGGTGGCTATGCAGATAATGGAACACAAGCTCTTCTCTTAGATTTAATCAAGTGGCATCAATTGTTTACCGAGTAAGTCGCATTGCGATTGATAAATTTCTCCATAAAATTACACTTTTTTTGTATGCCTATCGTCGTTTCCATGTTTCCCACCTGCTCAACTTTTACGAAGAATTTTAAGTATAATGGAAGGAAATCTATCCCTAAAATAATTTATTATCAGCTATTACTATAGAGACAAGTTTTTTATATCAAACATCTATATTGACAGCTTGAGAATATCTATATGTATTATTCAATATTATTTGTAATTTTCTAACTCAGTTTTATGAATCTCACTCTCAATTCTAGCTACTGTCGGGATATCGAGAATATCTATCACAATATGATAGCAGCTCAAGTCCTCTCCTCTGCTATCTCGATTCTGCTTTGCTTTTGCGTGAATCTGAACGGTTTTCATTTAATATCAACCATCTACTTATTCATTAGCGCCTACTCAATGTTGGTCTACTGTATTGTGGGCTCCCAAATTGAATACGCTGTCAGTTCCGATTACCGATTGTGCTTATTATAATTTCTAATTAAAATCATTCCTCAGTACGATCAGGTGTATGACAACCTATGCAGCATAAGCTGGCAGGAACTAAGACCGGATCAGCGCAAATTATTTGGCTTAATGCTGAAGGAGGCGCAGAATACGCAAACCATGATAATGATCGGCGTTCTGCCACTGAGCATGCGTACAGCCCTGCAGGCAAGTGTACAGGGTATAGCCAGCACAACTTATCAAATTTCTTTGCAGATCACAAAGCTCATATACAGCATATCCATGATGATGATGCGGAATCGCAACTAGGCGGAGAGATCTTTTCTTAATAGCAGCAGCTTGTTCTATGTTATACTATTCAAAATATGTGAAAATGCTTGTTTTAATCACATTTATCAATAATTAAAAAATTAGTTGCACCAACGACAGAGGCAGATCTGCAGCTAAGGCAGAGAAAGTAGATTCAATTAAATTTCTCTTTAACTAAAGATTCTTTTTCGCATTCTTATTCATACCATGTAAACGTCAGGTTCGAAAGAACTGCTTTTACTTCACCTTACAGGCCTGCAACCTTTCTTTTGATAAGACAATTAAATACCATTGATTAGCAATATATCGTATTATTAGCATTATATTAATTATACAAATAATTCTGAGGAAACATATATTTGTTTTCTTATAAAAATCATCGTGCATCTGCAAGCTTCCATGGGAACAAAGTTTTCAGTGAAAACTTTTCACGCCTTCCACCACTTTACACTTATGATAAGCTACATAAGGTTTGATCAAATCATTATGTGGTTTTGAATATTCTGAAGTTAGACATTATCGATTTAGAATGTGGCCCTTCCCAACCTTTGTATTTCGATTGCGCTTGAATGAATTGCTATACTGTCCCGTATCCTTGGCACATGGGAACTTGTTTCAGCTGCACATATTTGCAATAATTACAAAATTAAATAATTATCACAAGCAAAACGCAGCGATTAGCAATGCGGTCTATAAAAGGCACCCCCTCGAGCTTAACAAATAAACAGTCAACATGAGACCTTCGGTGCGGATTCACGAGCTCATCGTGTACATAAACAACTGCGCGAAGCAGCTAGGATTGGATCTGCTTGCGCCAAGGCTGAAGTTCGTCTTTCGCACCTGGATCACAATGTTTGCGCCTGTGAGCTATATGATATTTGGCGTCTATTGGACATTCAGGGAGACGCAACAGCATTGGATGGATGGTCTAAGGGCCAGCATCATGTTGGGCGGTCTCATCAATGGGTCCATCGAGCTGCTCACTATCATACAGAATCATTCGGTTATGAGGAATTTGTTGAACTACACTATTGAAATCTTTGCAGAGTATGAGGATCGCGGTGCGGATTATTGTGCTGCTCTCAACTTTGGCGTTGATCGCATGCTGAAAATACGACGTATCATACGCATTGGTTACTTTGTATCGTTTTTCGTGATGCTAGCGGTGCCCTGGCTATTCCTCTTCTACAATGGCACTCGTGTCACAGTCATTCAGTATGAGATTCCTGGTCTGTCGTTGGAGAATAACTTTGGATACACGCTCACATACTTGCAGCAAATGATAGTGTCCGTTGTGGGTGGAATCGGCTTCTATATGGGCGATTTGCTGGTTTTGCTCGCTTTAGTCCAGATCCTCACATTCGCGCACATTTTGCAATTGAAAGCAAAGATCCTGAATGATGCACTAAGTTGTAAGGAGCAATCAAGATTCGAAGCTCAAGTGGGTGGCTTTGCAGACAATGACATACAAACACTTCTCTTAGATTTAATCAAATGGCATCAGTTGTTTATCGAGTAAGTTTTATTGTTCTATTGTCTCTTTAGTTATCATTGCACAATTAACGGTTTTCCCAGTGAATACATCTAACTAATTGGTGATAAACTTGCTTATGAAATTATAAAATTTCAATTGGTTGATAAATTCAAAGAAAGTGAAAATATTGGAAATTCTTGTATGAACATACTGCAAAGAACTAAAGACAAGTTCGACAAAGTTGTTTGACTTTGTTAATTTATCTTTTATTCAAATTATTAGTAAAATGTCACGCAAATACAAACATTTTTAAATCGATTCCCAAATTAATTTATTATAAGCAAACCAATCAATTCAAGAGCTGTATCCTAGTCTTAGGAATCCCAATAATTGCAGATACTGTCATGATGTCGAAAATATCTATCACAATATGATTGCTGCTCAAGTTCTGTCCTCGGCCATTTCGATTCTGCTTTGCTTTTGCGTAAGCCTAAACGGATTCCATTTGATATCCACCATCTACCTATTTATTAGCACCTACTCAATGTTGGTCTACTGTGTTGTGGGTTCACAAACTGAATACGCTGTCAGTTCCAATCTCCAATTTCATTTATAATAATAAAAAACTAAATAAAATCATTCTTTAGTACGATCAAGTGTATGGCAGCCTGTGCAACCTTAGCTGGCAGGAACTAAGAGCGGATCAGCGCAAATTATTTGGCTTAATGCTGAAGGAGGCGCAGAATACGCAAACCATGATAATGATCGGCGTTCTGCCTCTGAGCATGCGTACAGCCCTGCAGGCAAGTGTACAGGGTATAGCCAGCACAACTTATCAAATTTCTTTGCAGATCACAAAGCTCATTTACAGCATATCCATGATGATGATGCGGAATCGCAACTAGGCATAGAGGTCTTTTCTTTATAGAAGTGTCTTATACTCTACAACAAATGTTATTGTTTTGTTTTGGAACACATTTATTGATATTCAAAAAAAAAAAAGCTGCACCAACGCCAGTTTTCGGGCTTAGTTCAAAATAAAATAAATAGGGAGGAATTGCCTGCCTGACCAACACATTTGCAGTTAAGGATACGCATTCACAAATGATTTAAAGTTTCAACTCGCATTAAAGAAAGGCCTTGATGAGTCGAGTAGTAATCGACTTGAACAAGGTCTTTTGTTCCTTTGCAGTTCTGCAAAGCACTCGGAAGCGTTTAAGTGCACTTGAGTGGATTTTAATGGACAACTACATTGGACTGTGCCTTGTCGCTCTAATCAAGGCTTGGAAGGGGCTTTTGCCAGTTCTGCACTAGAATGTACGCACGCATTTCTATTCGCCTTATCAGCATGGGGCATGCCTCTTGATGAGCTTAGACTTTGCAATCAAATTGCGTTCTCTCTGCTGTCTTTTGGTCCTGCAACCAAATGTCATTAACAATTAGTAATTTTGCAAATGACTTGAACTGGCAAATGTATTTATTTAACTAAAGCCGAAACTGTAAATGCAGCAAATATGAGAGAAATAGAATTTCCATGTTGCGTGATAGATATTTACATCAACTAACAGAGGATATCAGCTTTAACAGAAGAATTTTGACTTTTATAATAATTGAAAATAGTTGGTTAAGGTAACTGAAAAGTAGAGATTTAGACCATTTGCTTGCTTCCACTCTACGCATTTGAGCTGTTGGCTTATGTAGCAGGTTTTGTTCAGCCAACTTATGAGAGCAACATTGTCATTACAAGCGCCATTTGCTAAACCAGAACATGAACACATCTCTGAGTTGGTTTGTTAATTACGCAGTTAGTACACACACACCATTTGCTGCATCATGTTTAAAGCGCTGATGCATGGAGCTGATGTCCCCGCAAGGCAGCAATAACGAGCTAAAGAGAAAACCAGAGCTTGTTTCTGGTTCCATTATGCGAAGCTTATTGGGTTCTTATGCAAATAAACAACGCCAAGAACAACAACAATATGTGAAAACAAACAAGAGTCAAGTTCCAATAACAGCAAAACGCACAAGTTGAACCGCACATCGAGGCCGGCCAGGTACGGGGTACTTGTAAATAGGCCAGAAACTCTTGTCAGAAATGCGCCATTCAATACCAACAACGAGTACGACCCACTCAATAGAGCACCTCGCACTTCTATGGCCTACTTCATTAATATTTATACAAAGCGAGTTTTTCTACTTTCTATTCTCCACTCAGCATTTTCAGTTGTATTTCTTACGGGAATATGGAAATAACAACAGGGAAAAAAATGCCCTTGGTTTACCAACTAGTGTGGGCTTCTCCCCCTCCATTCCCCTCTTACAAACTAACTATGACTGGGAAGAGCAGGCAGCCCGAGTTAGTGACTGTGCTGTTTGCTCTGGTTACGCATTGCTGATTTTGCATATTCAAAATGAGAATAATCAAAGGAAAAACAAAACGAGTTGCAAAGCAGGACAATACCCTATACTTAGATTAAAAGTACCAGAAACGAGAATGCAGTCCAACTCTAGGCTCAAATTTTGGGGATACACACACACAAATTACCTTAGATCCCCTAACACTAATATCTTTATTTTTTTTGTAATTTACCCTACTTGCCAACTATATGTATGCAGGGTATGCAATATAAATACAAAAATCAGTAATAAAGGCTTAAAATTTATGTTTTTGTTATATATATAAGGTATCTGTGATAATTATGACATTTATTTGCACAATTTGCTTAAAAGCCCGACAACTCAAACATTTTATTTAATGAGTTTGTATTTCAACAGGCTAAAACTGGTTTTAATTATTGTTTGGCTTTCATTTTATATATTTACAGATTAGCAGAGCTTAAAGTGGAAAATACCAGCTGCCATAAGAAAATGCAGATAATTCAATACACTTTCAGGTAAGTCGACAATCAACTTAAGAAGTGAAATCCATAGACTTATCACAAAATACTTCAAGTTGGCTGCATTTTCATTCTCTCTGTAAATGCAAGCTTTTCCTCTGCTTTTCCTACTCCAACGAAATTTAATTAAAGGAGCTTTAAAATAATTGGAAAGCATCAATTAATCGATATCATTTGCTCAAATAAGCAAAGAGGCATCAATCGAAGCATAAAATAAATTATCAAAATCCAAATTGCCAAATGTTTCAAATCTGACACTCGTATAATTAAATGCATAAATATTTTTAATGTTATTTCATTTTCTCATTCGCCAATAAGTACACATTCAAATATGCTCTGACTTAGATCCGTTTCTGTGCAAATCAGTTGCCAAAAGTTCCCTGCTATATCTTTACATCCTGTATATGTATGTGCATCAGGCGGATGTTTAGTCACGCCTTCATACATCCTTCCGTTTAAGGGCTAAAGTCCCCAAATGTGGTAAATTGACGGCAGACAATCTTGTTTAAGCAACTTTCATTGTGGAAATGTCCATTTATACTTCTTCTACATCTTTTATGGAGCAGAAGAATCCTAAATAGTTGACATTTGACTATTTAAATTACTTCACATGGTGTCTGTGACTAATAAGCTAACCGTACCCGAGTCTTCCTAAGTAACCTCTATGCTGCTGAACTCAATCAGGGCCAACCCGGGCAGCTCACTCCCTAGGTCAAAATTAAGTAAAGGCTGTTTTTATGAGTTCAACGTGGCATGTTACTGGCGCATCAACGTTGTTGTTGTTCATGTTCTGACTGAGGCTCGCCCACTTGGCCAGTGTTTTGCTAGACTCCGCTTCTAGTCAACAGCTACTCTTTGTTGTAATAGTAGTAGTAGTAGCTGTTGTTGCATTTGTCGTACATCTTTGTTTACTTTGTGCTCATGTAACGCCCTCTACTCTGTCAACTGACCCAACAACGTTGTTGTCCTCGGCAAGAAATTTAATTTACCAGCCGCCATAAAACGGCAGAATGGCAGCAGCAAGCCTTGGTCGACGGGAGACACACGCCTCTGCAATTTTGTTTGCACCGAAAAATTTGTTTGCTCTTTGCTTTAAAAGCGCCAAGCGCAACATTTTCACAATTAATTTGTCATTTCGTAGTGCAAATATTTTTCCAACTCTCCAACTTTGAGCACAACAGATACCTGGACTCCTGAATTCCGGGCACCGTATCTCGGTCGGGTATCAGGCTTTGGCCACAGCCTAACGTGCTTAACGTTCGCTTAACGAAACTTTTTGTTGCTGAAAGCATTGTAAAATATTAACAAAAGTTGAAAGCATGCATATGCTGCAAATTCTCCACTCTAATCCTTGACTTTTAGCATACTTTTCAAGGATTTGCACACATGCACACACAATACGCCTGTGTGCATGGAGTTGACCGTAAAAAGATTGTCCGCAAATGCATTTATTCATGAGAAGTTTTCGTTACACTTTTAGATGGCCAAATGAAAAGCGTCACTCAAAAAGATCCAGTTAGTTGCTAAGAGACCAGACAAATACGAATGCAACTCGTCTTAATTGTATTACAGGGCAGGCAAGCAGAAAGACAAGCTAAGTCTCAGTAAGAATTCAAATAAAAAAGTATTTTCAAACTTTATACTATGCATTCCAACAATGTATTTCGCCTCAAATTCGTCTGATTACAAAAATATCGGAAATCAATAAAACCTTAATGTATATAATTTACAAAGTATTTTTAGAAAATGAATTCAAATAGGGAAATTATAGATTGTCAAAAGTGAAAATTAAGAGATGTAGTTTTTTGTAATGTAAAAATAATAACAAACACTTCTAAACAAATTCCTTATATAAATAATATATTGATAGCAGTATGCAACTAATACACTGCAGAACCGAATTGGAATTCAAAATAACTTTCGTAAGTTATATTTTTGTTTTATTTATTTATTTTTTATCCCATCTACGAAATCGAGAGCTGAGCTACATGCGTTCATTTTACATTTACATTTACATTTAGAGCAAATAAAGAGGAAAACAAAAGATTTATCAAATTTGCAGCTTTGAAACATTTCAGCCGTAAAACATGCAAAAGCAAATCCTGTGGACCAAGCATTTGGCATTAAGGAAACAGAAGCTCATGCATATTGTATAATAAATATGTGTTGCATGTTAAACAAAACCAGGAGACAACTGTAAGCCCAGCCTCCAGGTTGGGGCTTGAGGTCAGTTGGTGCTGCTGTCAAAGATCTTGGGGAAAAACCAAGACAAAACAAGACACAATACAAACAGTCTAATAAGCCCTGGCTGAGTGGCAGTCAAACGACAAATGGCAAACGGACTGACAACTGTCTTAGATACACCCACAAAAGATACAAAAAGTGCTTCGCTTTTTGGCATATGCCGTAGATACATATTTGCATAGAAAGCTTTTGACTTTGGCATGAGCATAAAAAATAAATGCCAAATAAAATAAATTATATGCACGCACACACATGTGAGTGTGTAAGGCAAATATGGTAACAGAATAAACATGAGGCAGCCGGAGCAGCTGGCCAAAAGCCGCAGGCAAACACGAGACCAACTCTGCCACTGAGTCGGCCAGCCGAATGTCGTCTCCATGGGCATTGATTGCTGTGTTCCAACTACAATTCGTTACGTATACGTTATATTTTTGAGGGGCCAGTGAGTCTGGTGCCCAGTTGCCAGCAGACAACTACACGAGCACTCTGACTCTGGCTCTGATCCTGCTCCTGACAAGGGCTACGTGACGGTGACACGACCAATTAGTGTTGCCTGCCCAGCGCTGATGTGCCCTGCTGGAGCCAGAGTTACACGCACACCCATTTGCTAAGTTGCGTTCTAGCATTGAACTTTAAGAAGTGAGCCCTTTGCAAATCTTTTCAACTGCAGCTTGTCGCAAGCTACCTACTGCCAATGTCTGGAATTTAAAGCAAATGTACATACACGCTGAAACAATAGAATAACTAAATTTAACACCTGTTAAGCTTTCATATGGAGTGTGTCACAGTTGCATATAAATTACGGAAATAAGTTGGCATTGCTATTTCAAAGAGCTGTTATTTGATGTCCCCTTTGTCACAGACGCACAGAAACACATTAGGAAAATAAAAGAATATTTCAAAGGAGCTTGTTTTTTCAAAATATCCTAGAGGAAAAAAGAAAACAACGTCGGTGGTTCAGTTTACGCGTTGAGCCTTACTTAATTATTGTTTTGACAAGTATTTTCAAAGTTGAAATGAGAAAATTAAATTACCACAAAATGGTTAAAGTATTAGGTTTTAATGTGATTTAAGTAGAAATTGAGATCTATTTCAATTGAGATCTATTTCAAGATTTAAGTTTCTAGAGCATTGATTGTTTTCCAAGAACGTCATATATTAACACTTGGAACATGGAGTGTCATAAAGCTAAAAACTTTGGAAAAGAACTTAAAGATCTTTCGCCGTTTGTGCTAAAGAAGAGATTTTTCTTGGTGTATAGAAACACAATATGCCCTTTGTATAGCTTAATATAGGATATACAAAAAAAAACTGCAAAATACCAAAGACTTTTCAAAAAAGGCAAACGAAAACAAGTGAAAATCATTGAGTTTAGTTGGCATCAGTCGAGAGCAGAAGGCGAGACAGCAGAACTTCAAAGTGAATAAAGCGGCAAGGGGTACAAAAAAAAGTGCCAAAAGGAAGGCCAAAAGTAAACAACCATTATACACTTCACAAAAACGTTGCATGGTGTGGCAGGTTGAAAAGTGTGGAGTGCTGTGGCATCGAGTGGATTGGGTAGCTGGGCAGTATGAAAACATTTTACTGCCAAACACACTCAAACACACGCACACCAGAAAAATAAACAATTTTATAAGATATGCACAACAACAAGCGTTGGAAAATATCTGAATATATATATATATATATAAATGTATATATGTATACGTATGGCAAGGAAGTGGCAGCAGGAGTCGAAGTGGCTGACTGTGGGAGTTGGCCGGGGCAACCGCAGGGCAGGCAGCAGCAGCAACAACAACAGCAGCAAATAATGCAAAACAAACAGAAAACGTAACAAAGTAAAACAGTAAACGGCAAGGGAGAGAGGGTGCAGAGCAGTAAGGCGGGGGCGACACCAGGCGACGAGACACTTTGCCGCCAACGCAAATAAACCCCAATAAGTGGAGTCGGGGGCAGAGCCGGAAACTGCCAGCGACGTTGGCGTTGGCCACTCAGCAGCGTTTGACACTTGACGCAAGGACAACGTAAGGACAATGGCGACAACGACGAAGACGAGTGCGAAGACTCGTGACGGAGGCTGTGAAAAGAGCACAAAAAATTTATTAAAAAAAAAAAAAGACATAAATAAATATTTCAATTTTTGCACAAAAAATTTCATTTATATGTAGCGTAGAGATAAAATATAGAAGCGGGCACAAGAAAAAATTAAATCCACACGCAGCACACACACACACACAGATACACACACAGATACTCGCACTCACACACTTGCAGGGCGTAACAAAGTGCTGATAAAGCGAGAAACTGGCACGCGAAAAACAGCTGCGGGTTGAAACAGTCGTAAATACTCGTAAAACGTATGTGGAGCCGGGTCCAGAGAGAAAATGTCGCACATAAATTTCAGAACTTTCGGTCTGTCAATGCTAAATGTCTGCGGTTGGAAAGAGCTAGAGGGTAGAGGGAGACAGGGCAGCAGGGACAGCAGAGACAGCTCTTCCAGTTGACAACCAGCATATGTGCAATTAGGCGGCATCTAATTTGGTAGCCCTGACTAAAATGGTCAACGATATTGCTTTCAAATTGACGCTTTTCACTCTTAATACGAGTGTAAATTTTCATTACATAGCCAACTGACGGACAAATGCTTTTAGCACAAATGCCTAAAATGTAATTTACTCTTCTATTTATTACAGATAAATCGTTTAATTTCGACTGATTTTTAATATTATTTTAAAATGTTCTGCTTTAAACTTCAATTCTTGTTATATTAAATTAAACACTCTATATCTATTTTGATTATAACAGGAACATTATCTCACTCTGTTGTCCGGCTTTCCTTTTAATCATAACTTAATAAAGTGTTGCGTAGATAGTTTGACAAGTTGGATCTATCACAAATTTATTGCAATTGAATATAAAGTATATATTTAATCATAATTTGAATGAAGTTATCAATGTTCAACTATGTCAGAATCCTGTTCTATAGAAACAAGCATAAAACTTCGTTTAGAAGCACGTTCAGTCTCACAAACAATTTTCTAATAGCGTTTCCAGAAATACCGAATTCCCTTTTATCAACTGACAGGATATGAGAAAATTTGTTGCATACCAAATGGATTCCAAACACCAAAACAATTTTTGTTAGCTGCGGGAATAGGAGAATGGCAGGATAGGAGCTTTCTTCTAATGTATGTATTAATTGAAGTGCAAACAATGTATGCATAGAAAAATAACATGGCTTAAAACAGATTCTCTTGTTCCCACCGCTGAATATGCTAATTTGTCAATATGGTAAAGAGAACTGAATTCAGTTGCTATTTTCGGGGCATGCAAATTAACACCTGCACCCGCAAATATTCCGAAAATTGGGGAAAGAGTCTATCAAATGAAAAATGCCAGAGACCACAAACCACACACAGCCTGAGGCTGCAGCTACAGCTGCCAGAATAGCTGTTGACTCGAGTCTTTGAGTTGGTCACAACCAACATGGCCAATTCATTCATACCACATCGAAAGCAGCTGAGAGCAACAATAGTGGATATTCACTATTGGGTATCGAGCATCGGCATCGAGTATGTAGATGTTGTGGCAGCATTTATGAAAATGGCATGTTTGATTATGCAACAACTAACACAACAGCACTCACAACTGCGGCTGCATGCAACCAACCTATCAAAATGCACGCCAGAAGGCAGCAACTGCAGCAACGGACAACCGCAACATGGTAAACATGAAACCGAAACTGTAACTAAAACTGCGAGACAGCACCATGTATAAGGGTGCCTCTGTGTGTGTCTGTGTAAATAGTGAGGCAACAAAATTGAAAGCATTGCGAGCGCTGCAAAAATTTGCATGCATATTTACAAACTTTTGGGGGCAAAGTCAGCAGCGGGTGCCGAAGCAAGACCTCACTAAACCCATGCAAAACGCAGACTGGCACCCCAAAGTCACCCTCCCCCACCCCATCCATACACTTACCGCCTACCCCGCCGACCTTTCCCTAATGCATGTGCCTGTCGTGGCACATTTGCCACATTTGATGTTCGTTTTTGCAACTATTTGCAAATGCAAATTGCAAACATGCAACAGGGACATGTTGCGTAAATGTCAATGCTGCAACAAAGCGCACACACACAGCCACAGACATTCATTTGAGTGAGTGCGACTCCTTGTGTGTGTGTGTGTGTGTGCGTGTGTGTGTGGCCACTCAATGCGCGTTTTCCGTCTACGCTCCAACGAAAAGCAGCCTGGAGCAGCCGAAGAATACAAAAAACACTCATGCCCTGCTGATTGGCAGGAGAGTTGTTGAGTATATCGTACAGCTGCTTGTATGACATGCCAATGCTGGAGGCGTGGCAGCAGCAGAAGCTGCTCAGCAATGCATGACAGACATAGAAGAAGATTGAGAAACAGGCACTTCCCAGACAACGAACAACGGGCTCATGTTAACGACAGCCTGCGTCAAGGAAAACTAGCAAATGGCGTAGCTTCAGCTATTCTTGCTTCTTTTTTTGATTCGGCAAGAATTGAACCAAACAAAATGTTAGCCCCTTAATCGCTCTTAGCGGTAAAACAAAATAAAGTTGTTAAACATTTAAAGCAGTTTTATTATTCATGACTACATACTACTACAATTAGCTGCGATATTTTATATGCGACTTAGCTATTTCTCGGTCTATATCGGGCTTTATCGTACCTTTATTGTTCGTGTTTTTGAAGTCTGGGGCCGCATTAAAAGAAGGAAGGAATTACATAGCTTAAGACGCAAATATAAACTTTACAAAACACATTTGCAATGAGCAATTAATTTCTTACAAGGTAGTTCAACATGTTTTTAGTTTAATATATAATCCATCTATACCGAATTAAGTTTACCCTCGTTAAAGCTAAGAAAAGAAATTACTTGCTTTAATAATCGGGAATCTTACTAAGGAAGTTGCACGAAGAATATAACATTTACCATTTCAACACATATTTTTTAAATATAGCAACACAACAGTTCTCAAGTTTTTTAAGCACTTTCGCCTGACTCGTAATATCGCGGATATTGCGAGAATTCTTCCCGTCATTCCAAGTAGCAAATGTTTAAGCCGCATATATTTAAGGCCCAATTAAAAACTGTTAGCTTCATTTTGCAAATCACTTCAAAATATTAAGAGAAGTCATATAAGAAAATTACTTAACAACTTTTCTCAATTCCGACGAAACATTTTCAATGAAAAGGCGGCAAACAAAAAAAACGAACAGCAGAAAATGAAGAAAAATGTTTCACCATGACGCACAAAAAGAAAATCCAGTGAAAGCCACTCACACACGCACATGCAGAGATAAGGTGCACAAAATCACAACCCAATTTGGCAAGTACCAGGCAAGAAAGGACAGAGAAAGGCACAGAGAGAGTGAAAGAGAGAGGTAGCATGAGTAAGTGCAAACCAGAAAAGCGGAGTACGTTAAATTTTGCTGACTTAACAACATACAAATGATGTAAATGAATGAGTACATAAGCGAATGAATGAACACACACACACACACACATATGAATAAATGTATGAGCCCGACATATGAAAATAAAGTTCGGCAAGCGATGTTTGCATGTAGAACGCGATGCTGAAATCAGCTTACTCACGTTTGTGTAATCAGTGTGAAACCAGCGTAAGCACAGCCAGAACCAAAACCCCCGCTCCATGCACAGCCAGCTAAGTTCTACAGATTCCAATATACATAATGACATGAGGCACTCGAAAACAGGAGGAATCGGCTAACCCTCGACTTGCTTTTCTTCGGTTCGAGGAATGTGATGAAAATGTCATGTGACAACGCTGTAAGCAATACGTGTGTGCTCTACCACGCCCTCACGAAAATACCTTTATCGTATGTCAACGTGTCAAAGCCAGAGTCAATTTGACTTGCGGTTGTCGTTGAAATTCTTTTTTTTTTCTTTTACTGCTTGGCATTTGGCCCCCTGAAGGTGCCTGACAGCATTGTGACTTGAATTACCTCCCCATATTCGCTGCTGCCTCAATTTGTTGCAGCTTTAAACCAACTAAAGTTTGAAGCCGCGCCAATGATTAGCCCCAAAGTTAGATGCTAATCGAATGATCCACTGCCGCTGGCATTTTAACTACATAACGAGCAATTAAACGCAATCCATCTAAAACACAAAACAATGAATGGCCCAACACAAATGCCAACTAAATTGCATTCATCAAATGCTGCCAATTAGAGCGAGAGAAAAATACTCGCAAGTGCTGGAAATGCGAAATGCGAAAATGTGCAAGTTGCCTCAACAAAAGGGCAAAGTCGGTAAAGTCAGTAAAAATTTATGACAGCAACTAACCCCAAAATGCGGGCCATTTCATTTACGACAATGCGCTGCAAAAGTTTTCCTTAAGGTGCCCCCGATGCCCTATTCCAAGGAGCCTTACAATTCTCTACAAAAGTATGCCCCCAACAACATTAACTAGAGATCAAATAAGCGAACTCTCAGAGAACATTAAAATGGCAGGATATCGAAAAAAAGGAGAATTAGCGCAGGAGATTTACGAAATTGTGCCTAAAGGAATATTACAAATTATTTTATTTCTAGCTACTACTAACAGATCATGATATATCTATCAGGTTCAAAAATAATATTATCATAGAATAGTATATTTTCTATATAAGGGTCCTGTACACTTTCGTAAATAGGCAATAATTAATAATAATCTGTTATTCTGATAAGAAAATTATTATTGTTATCAAAGTTAACACCTTCGTTTTAAAATAACACATCTTCGCATCCAAAAACTTACGACTCGAACCCGGAAATACGTTTCTTATTAAAATTGAATAATTATTTTTCAAATTTTTCAAAGGCACCTTTTTGGTTCTTTTTAATACTTGCTTAAATGTTGCTCTACAGTTTTAGCACATTCAGACATTATTAAATTACAGGGTATTGGTAAACCGAACTTTTAAATTTTTCTTGCCTTTTTAACTTTTACTGTTTTTGAGGTCTGCCAGCCTGGCGCCAATGATGTTGAGAGTTGATTACGCTTTAATGGCCAAGGCGTTGCACAAAGTTTCCTCCTGCGCCCACCAAGCCCACACGCTTGCGCACTCACACAGAGACATTTCTAATTATTTAATGGCTCCTCCGCATGCAGTTTTGTTATGCAAATGTGCTGCTGGTGGCGGTGGTGCCAGTGGATTGGTGGTGGCGGTGGCGGTGGCGGTGGCTCTTGCCAAATATTTACGGCTGGGACGTCCGCATGCACTAAATTTTTGAACGCAACTGCAAAGCGAAACTTTCCAATCATTATTGCATGCACACACACACTTACACTCACACACACACACACACACACACAGGCTGACACACTTGGCTAGGCACGTAATGGCCGCTGCGCCTTTGTGCAGTGATACGTGCGAGAGGCAAACAAAAGGCAAAAGAGAAACGAAACAAAAGGCGTTAAAATTAAAAAAAAATGAATGAAAAAAACAAGGATGAGTGCTCTAGTGTATGGAGTGCTCGACTAGAAGATACCCTAAGCTGCGCGCCGAGCTATCCTTACAAACATTCTAGCTTCATTGTATTAGATACACACACAAAAACAATCATACTTTGCTCTGTTTTTTGAGAAATGTACTCTTGATTAGCATCAGTAATTATAGTCCGATCCATATGACATTTTGGAGCCAAACATTAATTGACAGCCAAATGTGAGCAAAGTAGGAGCATCCAACCGTAAAGTATAGAAAATCTTTATATATAAATATATCTCGCACTTAATATTTTTGAGCTATGCTCAAAAAGGAAAATCATGTCTCAAAACCGGCTTTTATCGATATTATCGAAATGCAGACAAATATAAACAAAAAATTTATTATGCTCTAGCTTTTGTAGTTTCCGATATCGACGCTTTCATCTAAACGGACAGACAGACGGACATTGCTGTATCGACTTAGCTCATCATCCTGATTAAGAACTTTGTGAGGTCAGAGATGCTTACTTCTGCCTGTTTGCACAAACCCATTATACCCTTTTTACCCACTTCCAAGGGCTTCAGGGTATAAAAAACCCCAGTAAAGTATTTTAAGTGCAGGGCGGTGCAGCTAAAGGCGATGGACGGTGGGCGATGGGGGCGTTAGCCATTAAATTACGAAAAGAGAAAAACTGCAAAGCAACGATTGCATTCTGCTTTCCAGCTTTTTGTTTTATTATTTTCATGCGGTTGCAAATGACAAGCAGAGGGGGGTAGATGGGAGGGAAGGCGTGGTAGTCCCGCCACAGTTTTATCAGATTGCGCATATAACGCTTAAATGGAATATCCTTAGCAGCTCATTGATTTTATAACAATTAAAGTGAGCCAAAAGTGAACTCAGCGCTAATTGAAATTCCAGAAAAGCAGCTGCTGTGAAGGCTGTGGCAAAAAATTGAATTCCATTTATGGACGGCAGTGTCTAGGAAATGGTTATCGATGCATCCGGCACCAGTGATGGCTTCCGGACAGAACTGAACTGACTCTTTCGCTCATTCAATGAGCGGACAGATTAGCCGCTCCTCCCTCTAAATAACGAGGGGTCCAGAAAAAATATCAAACGAAAATGGCCCAGAGCAAAGCTCGTAATGATGCGGAAGCTAACAAAAGGCCGTTGCGATACAAAAGGCAACGACAGGCGACAGTGGCCTCTATTGACTACGGCCAAGGGCAAAGGCAACGCCAGAGTCTGGGACAGAGTCGCAGGGAGAAACATTCTAAAATTGCGGTCAATTGAAATGGCAATCAAGTTAGTGGCACGTCGTCGTCATGGCCAATATAAGCACAATAAAATCTCACTCATACACACACACACACAAACAATCCGAATAGAGGCTAAAGGACGGGCCAACAGCCATTTGCTGAAATTCACACCACAGCACCCTAACCACAGCCTACCGCAGCACAGCGAGACATCAACAAAGCGCAACGAGCCAAAATAATTACAATGGTCAAAGGCATTCGAATACGAGGGACTTAACGAAATGAAAGAGAACCAAATCACGCAGAGCTGACAATAATGTAACAACAAAGGAAAATATTTAGGGCATTTCTTTGCCAGATTTCGTCAAATGTTTTTCTTTGATAGATTTCATGCACCACACTTAAGCAAACCAGAAAAAATTATATAACCAACAAGAATTTATCTCAGACATCAGATTTTTAAATAAATATATATGTATTAAGATCATAATCAACGAATCGAATTCGAAAATAGCTTCTACAATTGCGATCTTGAATTAAATTAAATACTCGAATATAAATAAATAAAGAAGGACATATCTAGAGTATTGTCGTCTTCATTGCTTGCTTTTCACAAGTGATTAACGTTGCCAAAATACAAGTTACACTACGAATAGTTTCAAAGCCAAGTCGAAAATATGAAATAAATGCTTAAAATAACTTAAAGAAATGCGTCCACAGTGTCCGCCCTAGGATCAGCTCGATGTGGTCTGGTGCAGTGTTGTGGTTGGAGAGAGCCACGTCTTGCGACCTGAATTTAGCCAGACATTCTGGCGTGCCAGCCAAAAAATAAAGCGAGCACAGGAAATGTGCAGGGCAAAATAAAAGTAGGAGAAAAAAAAAAAAAAAATCCAAACTGAAAATCATTTGCGGGAACGAACATTTCAGTTCAACTGCACTCGTCTGCTCGTAAGTGGTAAATGCATTGCCTACTTTGAGGCGCCACAGCGCAGTAGTTTTCAATTTAGTTCGGCTATCGGCTCTTATCGCTCCACAGAGTGACTGGCAATTTGCGCAGACAAACTGCAGATGCCGCAGCAAACTTGCAACTTGCTGCAAAGTTACTGCAAATCAACGTCAACAACAACAACAACAACAACAGTAACAGAAAAGCACCAGCACTTTGGTCTGTGGCAGAGGCCTAGACGCGGCTCAAAGCTTAACAGTAGCTGCTCAGTTGTTGCTGTTGTTGGGTTTTGCCAACTTTTACACGCCATTTGTAGTTGCCAGCAGCGGCAATAGCAGATTTTCCGTTTAGCTTTCATTTGATGGCCTTTTAAAGCCATTTCAGCATGCGCTTCAGCAGACAAAAATACCCAAGAACACTTACGCCGGAAGTTTAGTTCGCGCGGTTACCAGCAAAAAAAGAAACCAAAAAATAAAAGGAATGGAAAAGCAGAGAAAGAACCACAGAGCGTTTTTGGTCATGCCGCTGCTTCTACTGCAACTGCAACTGCTTCTTCAACTCTGCGGTGGCTGTGGCAATGAACGTCCTGTGGAGCCAGGCAAGCACTTCCTTCCTAAAGACACGCTCCCCACTGCAGACAACCCCAAAATGCCCATTTGGTGGCAGCCCTAAACGTTTTTCACACATTTCGCTCGCTATTTTGGTGCATTTGTCGGTTTGTGTCTGCTCATGATTTATGTTGTCTCGCCCGTCCAAAATCTTGTTTGAGTTTAAATGGAACTTCCAAGTAAAAAGTCGCATAAAAAATGCACTTGTCTGTCAACTCAGTCAACGGCTGAACTTGTTCCTGTTATGAACTGGAACTGAATCAAAAAAAATAAATAAAATAAAAAACGTAGAGAGGCCAACATGCAAAGTTTTAGTTTGTTTTCAAACTGCTTGTTTGTTTGGCCATCTACTTTTGGCCCTCCCTGTCGTCAGACTTTCATCTTTTTTGTCTTTTCCGCCTTTATGTGAACCTAATGGCTTCGACATAGATCTATACCCAGCTGTCTATTATCAACGGCTACTCCAAATTCAATGAGTTTATTTGTTTGCGTTTTTTCTGCTTGTCCGAAACTGTTTTCTTTGACTTGTCGCCTTGACTCTTGCTCAATTCACTCGGCAAAAATTATCGACTGTTTGTTCGCAAGTTAAGAGTTTGCATGAGGAAAGTGCCCTTCACATTCACAAACACAAACACACACACACACACATGCACATACACATACACATTCACGTATGTGGCGTCAAGTTGATAAAGATAAGTGCAAGATAAGCAAACGTGTTGTTGGATCAACCATGTGTAGTGTTTGCTGGTCTTTTGGACCCACTGAATGCAATTTTAGGTGCTTTGTATAAAGTGTTGTTAGTGAATTATTGTTTGAAGCAGTTGCCTTTTGAAAGGGTAGTTAAAAGGAAAACAAATTTGCTTATTTACATACTTGTGTCTCCAATATGCAGAGGTGTCTTATGGTTATTTCGCCATTTTCAGCTTACTGATAATTTGTTTATTTTCCCAAAAAAAAAAAAATAATAAAGAACGATGACTTAAAAGTTGTTTGAAGTAATTCAAAAGTAGTTTTTACCGCAGTTTTTGATTGAAATGAACGAATCTTTGTAATTGATCATTTTTTTATCTTTACCTCTGTACAAGTTAAACAAGTAAAACTCTATTTTGTTTTTGTAAAGGGGACAACAATCTAAGTTTGATACGACCTGCTCTTAAGGCACATCATTTTTAGAATAGATTTGGTATTTACTTAACTTTAACTTTACTTTGAACTTTGAATCTTTTGAACACTAACAGCTAATCATAAGTTCTACCAAATATATTTAAGTTAATATATTCCTGTCTTAAAAAACATTCGAATAAGCCTTGCGTATAATTTGATTATAACTAATGCACATTTTTACATTTTCTCTTACCATATGTAGTCATTCATCAAACATCCTGGCGTATGTGTAACATAAAACGAGAAACACAAAATAATACTGTAAAAAAGACTTGTGGCAGGTAAATTGTGGAAGAACAAACTTTACCTTAGCGCATAATATATAAAACCTGCGTAAATTTATGAACTTTGCTAATTAACAGCATTTTAACAAGCTCCCCTATGGAAGCGAGCTGTGGACTCAGGTGGTCAGTTAAACACGACAAAAACCCAAAAGCAAGGAACAACATGGAAAATTATTATGGCAAACTTACATCAACAGCTGCAGGGAATGGGGTTTACGGTGAGGTGCAGGTTGTACATGTGGAAAGCTTGTTAATGGCTTCATTTATGTAAGTTCATTAGCAAAGCCCAGCAACAATACACAAGATTGTTGAATATTGCTTTTGTTGTTGCTGTTGCAGTTGGATTGAGCTGGATTGGCAATTGGCAACTCTCGAGGCGTTGGCCATCAATCAAATCAACAAATGGCCAACTGACTGCACAAAGTTGTCAACTGACAGCGAGGAGCCAAAACCAAAGACAAGGGAAATGAAATGAAAACTGAAATGAACACACACACACAGCAGAGATGGGTTGGGGACGGATAACTTCAGTCCAAAGGAAGACCACAATGGCAGTTCGACAATGCCCGGAACACCGTTGCCACGTGGGGCAGGCAGTCAACGAATCAGGCAACCAATCAAGCGGCGTGTGACATGCAACTGAAGCGTGCGTGCCCAGCAACTCGCGCCCTTTCATGCATTATGAAGTCAGTGCACAGCCAGCAGACACACCTCCTGGACTGGGCTGTCAGTGCAGCCAGGCGACTTGGCAACTTGGCAACTTTTAGCTAGTTTGTAGTCAGCTTCGGCTCAGTTGGTTAGCTTTACTGGCTCGCACGTTTGCTCCATCAACCTGTCCCTGCCCATCTGTTTACCACACTGCACTACACCTGCCCAGCCCCCTGCTGCTGGCGACACGTCAATGCTTTCATCATTTAATTAACTGTTTCGCCTGGCGTACGAACAGGTTGGCTGGCTGCCTGGCGGGCTGGACAACAGACTATGGACTCCAACTCTTGCCATGCAAAATATGATGAAAAATCAGATTTCAATATGCGCAACAGCAGCCAGAGCAGCAGGAGCCGGTGCAACTTCTACATGGCCCACATTGCATGCCACTTGATTGATCGCCTAGACTTGCTGCGCCTAAACGGGAAATTTAACTGTCACTCGACCAGTGCAACCGCTCCCCCGAGGTAATTGGAATACCACAGGGTGCCTACAACTACTTGGATAACTACACAGAGGTGTGGTAAGAAATTAAATATGAATTATGCGCTTATAATAATTTTAGCACACTAGCGGATATCAGATTTTAAAAATGTATTTTCAATCACGCTTACCTAAAACTTCAAAAATATTTGACAATTATTTAGGTTAATCAAATGAAGATCCAGATTATTTAAATCATAGTTTTGAATCTTTGAAAATTTCTACCAAGATTTTTGTAACAACTTTGAAAATAGGTTTGGGCCGTTTGAACTGTAAACGAAACATTATCACACTTACTCTTTCTGCGAATTTTCCACACTTGCGGGTAAGCTTGCCCAAAAGCCCCTGAAATTGATAAGAATGTTTAAATAAGTAAATTTGGTGTGTAGACTCTTGTATGGATGCAGAATATTTTATTTATATTTGCCCCTTTCCAAAGAAATTGAAAAAAAAAGAGTTCGTAGAGGTTAAGTATTTACTATTCGTAGACATTTTGATGCCATATCTATGGCCCCTAGAAAATCGGCCAAAAAGTACCCGAGTAAATCACAAATGCATCTCCCATAGCCTGATGCTAAGGGAAGCGCAGCAGCAGTATGTGGAAGGAAGCTGGTAGCGGGCTTTAAAGAGATTGAGATATAAAAGAGATTGCGACTGAGTACTTAAAGTATCGTAATCAAGCTTAAGTTTTGTATATAGTACGTTATCTGTTTAGTGCACAAACATTTACATTTACCCATACAACAAAATGAATGCTCTTTCATTTTCCCTACTACATTCCTTACAAAGACATCGACAATTGGGTTCTCAAAGCTTTCCCCATAAGCTCTAACAAATCGCATCAATGTCTCTTGTGGCTTTGCTTTCCATTTCCACAAACACAAAAAGCAGGAGAACAACAACTGCAACAAGAATTCGCGGCTATCAAATTAACAGATAAAATCCTATGTGGAGGGAGCAGGGGTGACTGAGGGTTGGGTTATATAATTTATAGTTGTAAATCAGAAGAGCAAACAGAATTGTTTACGACTGAGTTAGAGAAAGAAAAGAATTTCGAGCTTTTGTAGATTGAAAAGAAATTCAGCGCGATATTTGCGGTGATTTATGTATTATTTTCGACGCTATTTGAGTTTATATTTAAAACATTAGAAAACAAGAACAAAACGAAGGCAAGCAGAGGGCGTGCGAGCAGCAGGGCGCAGCGCGGCACATAGATAAAAACTAAAACTGCACAATGGAAAAGAGCTCGAAACAAAAAAAAAGAGAGAGAAAGAGAGAGAAAAATAGGAATTGAATGTAGGTAACAAACAACCAGCAAACAGGCAGACAGACAGAGAGATAGTCAAACACAGAGACTGAGCGCAGAAGAGACAGATAAAGTGCAAAGGGCAGACGGACAAATAAAGCGGAAATGTTAACGGCAACGAATGGCGGCAATGTTGTCTGCAGCCGAGGGCAGACCTTTTATAAAATGTGTGCGTATTTATGTGTATGTGTTTGTGTCTGTGGTTGTGTATGTATGTGCAGGGGCTGCAGTTTAGTTAGATTTTCCGTTTGTATATATATTAAAGGGCATTTTGTACATGATTTCCGCTTAAGCACATGAGTAAGCTGCCCCCCACCAAGGCCCAACGCCCTCCGTTGCGTTTAAATTTATGTTGCAATTTATATTTTTGGACATCATTTCGATGCAGTCGCCAATTTAAATTGACTGTCAGTTAAGTTGAGAGCACGTAGAGCAACTGCGACAAGACCAGGCTACAAGCAGCAGCACAGTCAAGTGCTTTTGGTTCGGGAAGACATGGATGGGAAGCGGCAGGCAGGGCTCACAGGGACAACATTTGTTGACATTAATGCCTTGGAGTAGGGCTCGACGGTTCGCGTTGAAAAGCGCAGCATTGCAGCTGGCAACTTGCAATTGTATTCAGTTACACACACAGAAGGACACACACTGAACGCAAGTGCTTGAAAATTGTCTAACATAGAAGTTGCTGCAGCAGCTGAAAATAAAAGCAAAGAAGTGTCACTCACAATGGCACTGAAGTGGAGCACTCGCATGCACGCTCTGTTGTAGGGTCCAGCACATGCATTCATATATTTATATATACACACGCTCACACTTACAAAAGGATCAAGTGCATATGTGTGTTGTTTATTCAACAATCGGCAACAGGCTATGGAGCTATGGAGCATCTGCCGAGGGTCGAGTTGGCTTAAAGTGAGCTTTTCATTTATTTAAGAGTAAACGCTATCGAAATACTTATGCATTTAGGCACTAAAGTTTATAAGGCAACTAAAGCTCATGATAATGTTAAGAAAGAATAAAGTATAATCTGGGTTTCAAAAAGCAATTATACAAACAAGTAGCTTGTTTATCAAGAAGTCGAGCGGGAATACCCAAAAGAACTGCTTTTATTCAAAATTTAAGTCCATATTTCTGCGACCAAAAAGTCAAGCTTTAAATGGGCGCAATTTGATCAGAAGCTTTCATGAAGACAGAAAATATTTCACATTATTTCTATTATTATTTTCTATTTTTTTGTGTTGCATAGATTGTTGTGCTTTCTGCTGCTTCTATGCTGCTGCTGCTGGGCACAAAAATAACAATTAATTCCGGATAAACACATTTCCTAATTAAAAAATTCCTTTGTAACATGATGAGCTGAAGCAGCACAAAAACAAAAGAGAGCCAAATGAAATTAAGTGAAAACAACTAAGCAAAAAAAAATCAACCGACAAGGGAACAGCTTACAAAACTGACAGGCCAAAGGACGACCCACACAAAATGAAGAAGATAAAGGAGAGAAACGAAAATGTGCAAAAACTTTTGGACAAGAGCATGAAATGCGAAATTTGTACGGAATGCTGAAAGGTTTAGAGAGCAGCAGCCGCAGCACACGAAGTCAGCTAGTGCAACACATGGCGTATACGTAATGCGATTTCAATGGTTGCCAACGTGTCGCACGCGCTCAATGTGACTGACTCAAAGGCCAAAAATTTAATCATCTTTCGTTCACTAAGCAGATTAAGGTCGCATGCAGGAGGTGTCTCCCTTCCTCTTCTGCCTTCGCCTGACACCCCAATTTCATCTTTGCAGCCCTTGCGTTTTTTTTTCTGCATTTCCATGAAGCAAGTAATTTATTGTTTGTAGCGTAATTAACCCGCTTCGTGGTCGCGTTTTCGGCTTTCACACTTTCCTTTTGCCGACTGCTACCTAATGATGTTATACACATTTTGCATGCCTTTTCCTCGCTTTTCGCTTCTTGGACCTAATTTGTATACCCTAATAAATGCCTAAGAGTTTGTTTTAAAACTATGACACTTCATATTCTTATGACTCGACAGCTATTGTTTTTTCCCCTTTTTTATTAGTCGCTATTTAGCATGCACTTTTTTAAACTTTGTACATAAGATTTTAAGCCAGAATATTGTTACAATTAGAAAAACAGGTGATAAAAACCCTTATTCAGTATTACTCCAGGGTATCTTCCTTCCGGTCACCAGCGACTCACCCATTTAATATTTTTCTTATCAACCCGAAACGCCTTGCTAAGGCAACAAAAATTTCATTTCATTTGAGAGATTTAAGTCTTATCTGCGTGAAAAGTCTTCAAAGTAATTAGTTTTGTTTTCGGCCAAGCTGTATCTGTATAAACCAACCCCAAGCCCCATTGCGACCCCGACTATGTTTGTCTGATCTTATTTCGCTGATATTTCACAAATTGTGTGCAGCTTGGCAATATGGTCATGCTGATTGGGGCTTTAGAGGGGAGAGAAGGTAACCTGTCAGCTGGCAGTTGGCAACTGGCAACTGGCAACCGGCAACCGGCAAATGTCAGCTTAGACCCTCTCCACTGCCCGCCACATCAGCAAAATGAAATGACAGGCAAATTAAACTTGAGTAGATGACAGGCAACAGACAATTTATCTGATATATCCGTTTATATACATATAAAAAACTAGAAATAAATGATAATGGCCTGCACATATTCTAAGTAATTTTTCCGAAAATGGTGAAGAAAACTTTACCAAAACTTGTATAATTCTCATTGGAAATACTAAAAAATATTTCGCAGGAAGCCAAGTAATCAATTTAACTAAAAGTTGTCGAAACACATTAACAGGCGTTAAATCTCCATAAACACAGTAGTAGTTTATGAAATTTTGTATTATTTTCAGGTCTTTCATTTGGAACTGATACATTTTGTTGGTGTTGTGTTTTTTTTCGACAAGTATTTCTAAAACATTTCGTTTTATCTCCCCTCTCAGAAATGGCCAGCAATGCGCCTACCCGTAAGCCAAGCAACGTACTCAGCAGCCGTGTCAGCTACAAGCCACTGAAATTGGAAATGCCGCAGCTCTCGCGTGGCTTTCAGCAGCCGACGATTGTCAGCGTCAATGCCAAGGATGCCAACAAGGATAATAAGGATAAGGAAAGAAAATTAAAGTCGCCGGCACTAAGGCCGAACAGCAATCCAAAACAATACGGCAAACGTCCAGAAGTCGCCGAACAGATGCGTTCACCAGCAACACCATCAGTTCCGCCGGCACCTGCCAAAGCTCCATCCAACGAGCGTACCGTGGTGCTAGCCAGGCACGTGGATCAGGCTCAATATGTTAAACAAACACGCAAGCCCAAGCTCGATGGCACCGTGTCCAGGACAAGGGGTCTACGTGCAACTGCCGCTGAGACAACGCTTTCCCCCAGCAAGCAACCGAAGGAGACCAAATCGCCAGACAAAGCAGAGCCTGCTGCACACCGTCAGATTCGTAACAAAAACCAAAGTCACAATACCAAAATGTTCTTCGATAAGTATCTCAAATTTGCCTACGATCTGAGTACACCAGATGGTGTGCGGCAGCTAGAGGCGCACTTCTTTCCCGCGGAACCCCATCAAAGCAAACAAAATACAAGAAAGAAAAGCGAGTCAGGGGATTCCTCTGAAAAGCAGCACTTCCCTGATGATAGAATGTCAACGATGAACAAGCACGCCGATACCGTTGAGCACATTCTGCAGCAGTCGAAATGCTTTGACAATGTAAAAGAAAAGTAGCGCTAACCAATCGGTCTTTGGCAACTTTTAGTCCAAATTTTATGGTTTTTAGATCCGGAAATTGTACTCAAAATATTTGCAAATTATATGCTAGTTATTTGCTAGTTTCTATTCGAGTTAAATTAAACAAGTATAGGGCTGCATACATTTATTGCTCAACCCACAAGGCACCTGAGTTTCGATGGTTGGGAAATTTACTGCTATCTAAAGTTGTTCCTTTTTTGAGCTGAGTACTTCCGCCTGATAAGCAAAATATGAAGATATTCAGGCATGCGTAGAATAAGGCTTATCAGAAATATAATAGTCGTATTTGCATATGTACCTCATAAAGTTCAAGATATATATTGCAACCTTTTAAATACACACATCCATTAGGAGTATAACAACTTATTTTTAATTACCATGTGCGTACGAGGACTGTGGCCTAGGCCTAATGGGCGTTATTAACAGTACGCTGCGAGCTGGCTAATTCGCCCCAAAAACAAAAGCAAACATTTTTGCACACACTTTAAATGAAATTTATTGTCTAGCTGTGTGGTCATCCCACACATGCAAATGTGTTATCCTTTATTACACACAAACACATACCGACACCCACACAGGCAAGCCGCAAGCTCATTCAGCAAAAGGCAGACACCAACAGACAAAAGCATCGCACTGGGCATTGTAAATCATAATCAAAACAATAGAACAAATGAAGCTAATGTGGTGCATGCGAACAACAACTCGAACAACAACAATTGCTGCCAGAGTATAGGGTATAGGGGAGGTATTGCATGGTAAGGGGTACGGTGTGTAGATGCAGGCTGTAACTGCATATGGTCAGGGCCAACTTTAAAATGGCCAACAAATTAAAATGAACAAAATTCTGTAGGCACAGAATGTTTTTCCAATATGACATTAGCGAGTACCTAATACAGATGTGTAATTATCGATGTTCTATTATACTTAAAAATGTTCTCTGCGGAATGTAAAGTACAGTGCTTATGCTGCTACTTACGATAGGAAATCAACTCTACTTAACATTTTACACTTAATGCAACAAATCGATTAAATTGTTTAATGAAATAAGAAATCGGAGCAGCTATCATTATAAGAGTAACTAGATGTTGTTCCGAGTTTGATTAATTTTTTACATAAATCCGTAGCTAGAATGAACGAAACTTTTTTATTTCTTGGTTTTTAAATAGTATAAAAAACTTATATGGACAAAGTTAAATACATTATTTTTATCTTCAATAAATAATACACATATATATTGTGATTTATTGTCAACACATACGTTTATATATATATATTCAATTAATAATATTTTTTGAGCAGTGCGGCAACAATAGGGCGTAATTAGCGCGAATTGATTTATGCGACCGCCGTTGCAGCTGTATTAATGAAAACTGATGCCGCCAGCTGCTGCAACAAACGTGCTTAATGAAATCCAAACAATGTGAAAATTCAATTCAAATCAATTAATGTGCAAAATAATAACAAGAACTAAAAGAAGATATATTGCCTATTGAATAACATTCACAACGCTGTATGTAGTTGGTTGACATCGGGTCAGATCTATTTTTGAAAGCATTTGGTCCCCTTCAACCAGCTGTAGCAGTGGTTGAAGCCAACAAGTGAAAAGAAAAGCCTTAACAAAAGTGAAAGAAATACAAATAACGAAAACATAAAGAAATACACAACAACAACGAAAATTGTATACCTTTTGACAAAATGTGAATAATATAAAGTGCAAAGCCATTTATAATACCTCTAAGCAAAGTTTCATTGTTAAAAAACTAACTCAGTAAAATATATTTAAGGACCAAGCTTTACCTGAAGCATCGTAGAAGTTTTCTCCTTAAAGAAACATGTATAAAAGGTCCTAATAACTATTAATACTATTCATTTAAGTGTTAAACAGAAAGTGAAGGTAATAAACTGAGTTTCACAGAAGCCACTGTTATGCAATATTGCTTTCCTATTCTGTAAAAGCAAATCGGTACCCTCAAATATCTTATTTAGACATAGGTTTAAATTTCCCACCCCCATAACTAGGTCAAATCTCATCCGATTTCCACGAGGTAAACAAGCTAGTAAATAATAAACGCCGAGTTTGTTCAATAGATTTAAGAAGCTTGTCTTAAGAATGAGAGACTTGTTGCCACAGTTGCCTCAGACAGACAGACATGGGCGAATCAACTCGGCTATTGATGCAAATCTATAATACTATATGCTACACAATCCTATGCGCTACACAATTAATGACAAAATTAAATTACCTTTTATAAGGGAATTAAAAGTTCTGGAATGCACATCGCTAAGAGGAGCTGATTTACACATAAAAACTTAGAAGAAAAGGCAAATATTCTTAACTTTAGACAGAAGACTAACCTGGAAGCCCCACATGCTCTAAACCGTTGCTTTATCAAGAGCTAAAGTTAAGAAGGTTGACTGGCTCCAAAGATATTGGTATAATCCCATTTTCTACAATGTAGAGTTATATTGATACCAGCGTAGTCTTGTGGTATCGCTATTTGGGACATGCCCTTAAATCGCAATACAATGAGGATTGGCTTCTGATAATGGCGAAATAGTGCTCTTTGCCACGATTTAGGTGAGTCTCCGTTGTTCAAATTGCACTGCAGTCTCTGTAACGACAGACTGCGGACCAATGCCAACCATCCTTGCCTCTTAGCTGAGCATTATATTAAATTCGCCAATTCAACCTTTAACGAAACGTACGAAACCCGTATAAGATGATTTTGAACAAAGTTCATTGAAAATAAGTTTAAAGCCGATATGAAGCTTAAAATAAATCACATGGCATGACACATGGCTTAGCGAAAATAACTCGAAAATTCTAAAAGCTTGATATACCAAACACATTCTTGTATAGTATTTCTATCTTTATTAAATACGATTTTAAGCAACTTCGCTGTTTATTGAAGAAATCAAAAAACTAACTTAAAAAACACTTTTATTCAAATGTATATATTTCTCCAATATAATAATATATTTTATATATATTTTATGACTCATTGCCTGTTTACTCTGCACAAAACCATCATTCCCCTTTCAACCCATTTGCAATGGTCATAAGAACTTAGAGCACAGAGATAAAATTTTTCGAGTGAATATTTAAGCTCTCACTGCGATTGCCTAAAGGTATATTTCATAAGCTGCATACCACAAATCATGTTAATTTTCGAAATATCTGAGGCGAAATAATTGCACACAAATCGAAGTAGCTGAAATTAATGTAATGGCAAATGAATTTAGACATGTGCCTTAAATATTTACTACTTAGACGTCAATATATAGTAGATACATTCGTAATATGTGAAAGCATTATATGCAAATATTTGCTGGGTTCTGTACAAATACATGTGGAGCACAAGTGTATCAAACAGTGTGCATTATTGAATGGACGATGTGAATCATGTTTGCACGCGGAAATGTCAAACAAAACGAATTTAATTAATTTTATGCCCTTTGGGTGAGAAATTGCAATTGCGTTAGAGATTTATATGGAGATCTGCAGCTGGCTACTCAATTAGTTAACAAACTGTGCACTAATCAAGCCAAAAGCAAAACTGCCAAACAAAATCGCCATTAAATTTGGACTAAAATCAAGTGATACGTAAATATGCACAAAATGACAAGCAAATAACAATTAGCAAAACGAGCTGAACATAACCAAGGAAAACCAAGCCAAGCCCAAATCCTAGTCTTAATTTTCTGTGTGTATAATAAATTGCATATAATCCAATTGGAATTGGTAAGCGAAATGTCCGCTCCAATCGGAGCCGGGTAGAGAAAGTTGCCTGCCGGCTAGGCAATAAATTATTCAATTATTCGAATTTACCCAATAGCCTCAAAGTTCAAATTGCAATTGAATTTCAAAATGGGCGGCGTTTAATGAAGCTGCTGCAAAATGGAGCAGAAGCACAAAGAATTCACAGAGAATCAATAGAGCAGCAGGATGGTACATACATACATACATATATAAAAAAATCAAAATAAAATATTCATTTTTTCTCGCTTTTTAAACGAAATTCAATTTAATGTAGATTTACATGCAGCCAAAGGCGTTGCAGGTTTCTTTTTTCTCTTCGCTTTATTGAATGCGAACGCTTGACAAATCACCGCACAGGACACGCAGCACACAGCGCGCAGGAGGCTGGAGGCAGGCGGCAGGAGTCAGGACGCACAGGAACTGCCTGCGGCCGTGTCATGAAATGAAATCGACATGAAACCAACGTGACCAACGTCATTAATTATCGCCAGCAACGTTGTGCACAGCTAATTACGACGCGGCTGTGTCCTGCCACGTCGGGGCAAGAGGCGGCGAGCACTGTGGCAGACAGGGCGAGTAGTGGGTGCAGAGGCTGTCGTTACTCAACATGATGGTGCATATTTTGCATTTGGCCACGGCTTAAAAGTGCGCGGCTGGCCGCAAATATAATATGCAGTGCATGAGCCTGTCCAGGCCAATGGTCAACAGCAGTTCAAGTTGCATAAAAATGCCAGTATGTTAATTCGAATGTTGTTGTCAAGCAATTGAATACGCTTTCCGAAAAAATATTTTAGTTTTTTGCATTATACATTACATCAGCTTGTCTCTTATATCGTCACTTTTATTACGCCGTAGTGTCCACTATGGTCATGCATACGCATCATAATACTTATTTTCACTTATCCCGTTCAAATTACTTACCATGGTATCTTGTTGGCTTTTACACTCATCTATCGACAACAATAGGCAATCAAACAGTTCATCATGATATTTTTAATTGCAACCAACAACCCAAGTAAGGTTTCTGGTTACATGGTTTCTTGGCGAATTATATAAGAAACTCTTAAAATCTTATGGCCGATACCTAACTATTCTTTATAATCACAACATTGCCATTAGATTATTTTTTTCATTCCTACTGTATCGCGGAAAATCGCCCAGCAATTCCAACCGTAGCTGCAAATTGGTTTTTTGCTTTTCTCGAAGCTTTCCCGCTGTGCTAAGCATACAGTGGATAGGCTGATAGATAACTTTTCCCATTGACCAAACATTACACTTTCAGTCCGAATGCTCGTATTATACAGCCGCAGCAAGATTTGAAATCGAGGCACCAAAGTTATATACAATTTAATATGTGCCCAAAAGTAGAGCAAGGGGATGACCATTTAAGTATTGTACATATAGCCTCTAGTCATACATATTTGATATATTTTGGAGCATTTGTAACCGCTAACTGCTGACTGACTCTGAGTTATGATGCTCACAATCCATTGGATTGCATTGTGTTTGGGTGTGCCCCGACACTCAACGTCACTCGCATGGAGGAGAGCTGAACTTGACGAAAAGATGAAGATGAAAGATGAAAATAAAGACGCAAGACGAAGGGCACGCAGATGGCAGATGGGGAGCTGCTGACCGCACATTCATTTCGTCATTTTACAAACAAGTCGGTGTAAAAGATAAGTCGTGCCAAGTACGAACTTAAGCCACTGAAGCGAAAGATACACAACAACAGCAACAACACAACTGCGAAGCTACATTGCGAGCAAGCGACCGCAAAGACAGCAGCACAAAGGACATGCCAGAGCAATTCCTCTGCGGCTAGTAGCCTGATGCGCTACTGGTTGTTGGACGGTGGGGGCTTGGGAGGAGCTGCGGTTATGTCAATATGACGACAATAGGATTTCCTACGATAAGCTGCAGCGTAGTCCTTGATTCGCTTATGGACAGCGACAGTGGCAGCGGGCTCGGGCCGAAGTGTCCGCTGCTCTGACGTCCTCTGGAGTGCTCGCTGATAAATGAAATTCGCAAATAAATTCATTGAAGTAACCTTCTTACCCCCTCCCCTCCCGCTGCGACTGCCGCCTACGAACGCAATCCTTGTTCGCGGTCTTACTGATTGTTGACGTCAGCAGTTTATAAATATTTCACTTCACTTCACGCACAGCATACTTATTACGTATATGTAATAATATACTCCAGTATAGAGAATGCTTTACAACCCACACGTAATATGTGGAAAAAAAAACATATATATGTCATTTACAATAGAAAGGCTGTCAACAAAAACAAGTATTACCCGTGATAGGGCCCCAGGTTTATTACGGATGCTGTGCTTCATGGTATAAGAAACTATAAGGCAAATTTAATGGAATAAAATATATAAATTTATAAAAAAAAAACTTTCCTTAAATTACGAAAAGGAATCGATTTTCCTTATTTGTTGTGCCAGTTTACTTTTCGTTAAAATGGTTTTATATTTCAGGACTCAAATTTGGAAAGGTTTTATATGGGAGCTCTCACGATCCAAAGCTAGTTTTAGCTTTAAGATTTGTATACTAACAAGTAAGAGGCCAGCGAGCTTATTAAAAGATATCGATTATTTGCATTTGTCAATCTGAAAAGAGGTCTGAAACTCTTAATTACCCGATTATTAATACTTTATTTAACCAGCCATTATCGAGTATTGTTGTTGTCATAAAAGGAGAATAAATTTTACTAATAAAGCAGCTATGTATTGCTAACAGCCTTTTAACCTATCGACAAAATTTGAGATCCCAATTAAGTGTAGCTTAGCAGCTCGACGCTAACTGGATATTTAGAAAATGATTTATTCGAGTTTTTCACTTTAGATATAAAAAATACTGATTATATTTCTCCATATTACTTCATCACGTTATGACATAAATATTAATTTCAGGACGAATTTTATGATTGTGCATGTTAAGTAGAAATGAACTGAGCCGGGTCGTCACACAACCTTTACAAATATGTACGTACGTATGTATATGCACAAGAGTACTGTGTATGATAAGTACGTATGTAATTTATGGATGTGCAAATTTTATGTATTTTAAAAGGCTCAAATGTTTGGATTTCATTCGGCGCTCTGGCAAATAAGTCATGAAAGGACTTTAAAAGGAAATCTGTGCAGAGGCCATGGCAAGGACACAGACAACTGCAGCAGAGCCTAGGTGAGCTGTAACTTTTGGGCTGGTGGCCATAATATGGGCAATATTTCTTTTGCTGACATAACTTTTTATGCGAACGGACTAAAAGGACTAACAGCCAAAAACGTTGCTGCTCCTGCTGAGAGGCTGAGTCTGAGCCTGTGACGGTGACTGTGACTGTGACTGGGGCCTAGACTGGCACAGAGCATGTGACTGTCGTTCTTATTGGGCCGGTGGCGGAAATACGCTTCACGTTTTACTGAATTTGAAATTTGAAAATTATTCATGAGCATGTGGAAATTAAATTCAGGTCCGCACAAAAGAGATTTATTTGTCTGCTATCCTCTCAATCTTTATCTATACAAAATGAAATGTAAAGGCGCACGCAAAAAAAAAAAAAAGAGATAACACGATTGAGCTGTCATGTAAGGCACCGAAACCTAAATGCCCTTTTAACTAATCCCAACTGAGATCTACTCAGTGCACAATGGGATCAACTTGGGTTAACATTTAAAAGAAAGCATTCTTTCAAATTACCCCTATATCATCGTAGGATATTTCTGAATAAGAAAACCCGAAAATGTTCACGATTGTTTAAACTATTATTAAGATTGTAAAGACGAATATTTTATTTCTGTAATATTATTAGACATTATGATAATGTTTCTAGGCCTTAATCATGTATTCAGTTTAAACAATACATTATTTTCTTCTGATTAAAGCTATCAAAAGTGGAGAATTAATGACAGCCTAACTGCCCAACTGTGGGTCATAGTATCTTTTCTAAGTTAGCTACGCAATTCGTGACAAAATCGTAATATCTTTCGTAAGGGCAAAGAAAAAAAAACTAATGCATGCCAGCGGCAAGGGAAGAAGTAGAAGGGTGAGGCCAAGCTATTTATCTGCCTGAAGCGACAACGTCGTCTCCATCATCGTCGTGGGATTCAATGTTCTTGTTGTTTTTTTTTTTTTCTTTTTTTCAACTTATCGCAAGTTTTCCATTATAAAATTAGGTCAGCTGCAAAAATAACTCAACGCAACTACTTTAGCAGGCGCTTTTTTTGTGCTGCGGTCGCCAGGGCAAATATTTAGTTGGACGAGCGTTGGCATAAAATGGGAAAAATGCTAATTTGTCAGTTTTAGGTCTGACATTGGTCAGAAACTCAGCACCCGGCACCGAGTACCAGCAACAAAACCAGCTCCCGTTGTCATAAAAATTGTTTCCATTACAATATGCTGATTTGGTACATTTATACAGCCGACCGCTTCGCATCTTTTAGTTTCGCCTTCTTTGAGGCAACTTAATTTCAATATTTTGCCATTTCTTTTGTTGGTCCCTGCTGCTGACATTGGTGACCAGTTGTTAGACCAAAACCCAATTTCTATTTGCGCATATCTCTGAAAAGTTTATTTTGCAAAATGGCAAAATTTCTCCAGCTAGTAGCTGCCCAAAGCGCCGCCTGCATGGTCCGAAATAGTTGTGCTTATTCTGGCCTAATGCGTTTTGAAGCTTAACAGCAATCATATTTGTATACCCTGTACTAATTGAAAATTCGCAAAAATGCTGGAATGTTGCATCTAGGCAAATGAATGTAGCTGACGGAAGGAAGCGTCTACGACCCCACAAATTATACATCAATGTTTGCCCGTGAGTCGGTTCTTATAGAGTATACAATGATTTGACGCTGGTTACTGGGTATGTGATAGTCGTGCACTCTCGACTAAAGCAATCTTATTTGAGTTCATTGATTGTCGAGACTAGAGATAAATAAACAGTCACTTGATTGGAAATTACAAGGAAATTTCAATTCATATTAAATTTGTGCTTTACGACGACATAAAAATGATTATATTATATAAATGCAATATGGATTGTAAGTTACTTTGATCATAAAAATATGAGGACTTTACATTTATTTAATAACATTTCTATTGAAATGTTTATAAGAAAATAAAAATATGAGAACAAATATTCTTCCCTGAAGGCTTTAAAGACCTTTTACCAGAAAAAATCTTGGAGTACTTTTTAGAATAAAATAATAATCTAATACTTAAGCCTTGTGTTTTGGGTGCCACTTTTAACGCTCACAAATTGAATGAAGCTAAACGCAATCAGGTGTGCGGCTAAAAGAAAGAGGAGTACTACCTCTGTGTGTATATGTGTGTGTTCTTATGTATACATACGTATAGCAGACAGTCTTAATATTTGTGAACCTATCTCAGTGTTGGGTCAGGTTAGTTGGGACAGGTAATTGTAGTAATTAAAACCATAGAAATATGTCTACTGGTAGACAGGTAAAGAAATCAATAATCAAATGCGATATAAAAAGATCAAGTACAATTTCGAATCAACTTGTCTTTAAACTCACCAAGTCGCTGCTAATAAAAACAACAAATAACAACCGACAGTTGATAGCCGCGGCATAAGCCTGCAACAATTACAACAACAACAACAACACCAGAGCAGCTGGTTGGAGGCGGGGGAGCACAAAAAAAAGAATCTACTGTCACTTTACGCTGATTGCATCAATTGAAGCTTCACTGTGCCGCACGTCCATTCATCATCCGGTTGCTTCATCAACATGATGACATGACAGCAGTGGCGGTTGAGACAACACTGAACCCCCTCAACCCCACGCCCTTCTTACACAGCCAACCTCCCCCCTTACCCTGCCGCTGTCCACTGACAGTAGGGGATCTCGTGCCACGCATGGCCAAACTAAACGAACGCGCCCCAAACTTAAAAAAGAAAAAATACTTTTCAACTTCATTTGGGGTGTGTGTGTGTGTGTGTGTGTGCGAGAGAGCCTGGCACAAAGAAAATAACGGATTCTTGCGCAAACAGAGAGAACTAAACGAATTTCGAAAATAAAATTACAACTTTGTCCAGGATCCCAAGGATACTAACGAAATTGCTCGTCGTCGTCTGTTGCCGACCAAAGAATTTTCGCTAGTTGTGCACCCAAAATTAGTGCACAAAAATGTCGGCGACGGGTCGCGCACGGCTTAGCCCAAAGAAGGGCGTGAGGGGTGGGTTGGGCTGGTGTGCTGTGGCAGGGCTTCGATTAGGGGCTGTCTGGTGTAGTCTATGTGGTCAGGCGGCTTGGCTAATGCCGTTCATTAAGTTTCGATAGAGCATTTCTTGCAGCCGCCAAACAATTGGCCATTGGCGATTGCCGATTGCCGATTGGCCATTTTCCACAAGAAAAAAGGGTGGTGGGGTTAGGGTAGACGCGTAATCAGGAATGAAAATGAATTTTCTTGTGCCCGGCGCTTGGCTTTTTAGCTGAGCAGCTTAATTGCTTTCATTTGGTTCTGACTACAGAGCGCACTCATCGTCCTACACACAACTCAATATGACGTTGATTTTTAAGACACACACACATTGAGAGGGGTGCAGTGGATACGGGGGAGTACGCTGGGGAAGCAGACTCAGCTGCTGGCTGATGGCTCTGAGAAATTTTCCAGTGCACTTCACTTGGCAAACAATGATGCAAGAAATTGATTTTCAACAAGCTCAAGCAGACTCCGGGAGCAAAAACGGGCGGAAAACTTAAGGATTGTGCTGCACTCGAAGGGTATCTTTCGCTCAACCCGCCGCCACCCACCGCCACCCGATCGTTGCATGATGAAAATGTCTAAGACAATTGCTTTGGCCAAAGTGCAAGAAATAGATAAAATTAGTGATGGACCAGCACCCTCCAACTCCACTCCTGCCGTTGCCAGCAAATGCTACTTGAGCGAAGGATGTGCAGGTGCTGGCGTAGTCTTGTGTGGGCCTGGGCATGGGCGTGGATGGAGCAGAAGCTAAGCTAAAAGTCGCCGCCTCTTGTCGTCGTCTGTTGCAACTTGGAAGTGCACAAAAAACGCTTCAAACGGCAATCGCTCAGGTGGGAAGAGCTCAGCAGGAGCTCAAGGTAATGCCAAATGCTAAGCCTCTTGACTTTTATATTAAAAATTTTGCTACATTTGCTGCGTATTAAGTTTAATTGGATTTGCGTGTGCAAATTTCATTTGCTTCCACTTTAAATGCTTCTCTACATGTATATGCACATTATATTATTATTATTTTCTTGCTATTTTTTTTTTTGTTCAGAATACAAAAAAAACTTAATTTGCATAATGTGCAATTATTAACGGGCTGCACACAACTCACACGCCCACACACATTAACACACACGCATAAATGTGTCTAGGCTTGAAAAATGTACACTTGCAGTTTTCCTTTTACCTGGCCAGGTTTTCGCCTTGCGCTCGTAGCGCCAGTTTTTTGTTAATTAAAAATTATTGTAATTTTTGTAATGTGTAATTATTCACAAGCACTCGGCCACGGCAACCTTTATTTATTGTAACTATTTTCACACAGCAGCTGCTAAAGCTCGCAACAGAGAGAAAAAAAACCAAGCAAGAGCACTATCGACGGCAGTGCTTGACTATGAGATACCCTTTTTAGGATACACGCAGTATATCATAATAGTTATATAATTTCAGTTTGGGTTTAATAGAATGTTGTTGAACAAAATATTGCCTTTTTTTCTTCGTTGACAACGGAGTTAAACAGTTATATAAGACTGTGCAACAGCGAGTTTCCAACTAGCTTGTTACTCCATGAAGTATTCGTAAGGTTTTTTAAAAGTTAAAAATTAAAGCTATAAGCTCCTTTACTTTCGTACAGGTATACAAACAAAAAGTTATGCATTGCGAGAAGCTTTGTTGTTTTGCTAAAGTGCCCTTCTCTCTTGTTTTTTTCTTTCTTCTATCTGTCTAACTCTCTACATCTCCCTCCCTCTCTGTCTCTCTCTCTCTCTCTCTCTTTCTATCTCTCTGATTTTGCAAGCGTGTGTAAATGCACCTCTGCTAATTAACCTGTATGAGCTTATTTAAGTAAAAGTGATTTAGCGCGAGCTTTTGCTTTTTTCGTTGAAGAGTCATAACATTATGTCAAAATATAAGCACAGGTATGGGTGTCAGTTTTTTAATAGAATAATTAAATATTAATAATATAATAGTTAAATATTGTTTATTTATATGTTATACAAATAAATATAATGTTCTGCAGAAAACAGTTTTAAAGCAAAGACTGGTTCGGTCGGGCAAAAATCCGCTGTAATTTTAGTTAGCTTAACGTTATGATAATTGGAATCCAAAAATTTCTTAAATCCATGTTGTAGTCCAACTATTGAACAGCTTTCAGTGCTTATTGAAGTGAAATAAAGTCTATAAGCTTGCATAAAATTGCTTAAAGCTTTTAATAGGCATATGTTCTAAGATTTTCCAAATGTATTCACATTAGCACAAATATTGATATTTATCTTATCCAAATTAATAAGCTGCTTCATACTAAGCTGGAAAATCAATTAATGTTGTGGCCTGCAAGCAGCTATAGAAACTGAGCTGAGCTTTTATAAAAGCCGCTTGCAACACCTCACAAAACGACAGCAGCTGATGAGTTCTGCGGCCACAAAGACAATGCCCGTTTGTTTCGTTGGTGCCATGAATCACATTTGGGCAGGATTTGGTGTGTGAGGCCATTATTGAATGCCTTGTCTCTTAGAAACAGACAAAAACGCAGGCTGAACAAAAGGCAGCTTTGCATAGCATATGCACCGCACATACATACTCACACACACACGCATGAACAAATAACACACACATGCACACACAATGCAGTCGGGAATAATAGGCTCTGGCTGCATGCATTAACCAAATGAACCGCAACGGCTGCCATAATATTTTGAACAAATACTTAAGTACAAAGTCGCTCTTCCTCTCTACCGTCCCATGTGGCGTATGCGTAATTCGAGGCACACCGTTGGCATTAAACAAAGGTGAATGCTGCCGTGAGTAATATTAAACTGTAAGATACCCAGCAGTTCTACAAAACATGCATTCGCTCAAGTCATTGGCCAATAATAATTGATGAAGACCCTTTCGCCCAATTCTCAGATACCGACAACCGAAATTTTTTTGTTTACCATCCGATTGGCCCTGAACTCATTTTCAAAGGTCTCGAAACTATTGCATTTGAAACGTAATTTACACTTTTAGGATATTCTACATCTGGGCGGAAAATTAATGTTAAGGGCTGTAAGGGCGAAGTTTCAACCTTTGTCCGATTGGCTTCAAACTTATTTTGAACAGCCAACAAAACAAATTAATGAATACAGGTATAACGATTCCATCCGATAGTCCTTTTAGATGAAAAATGCAGGTCAAAGGTTGAATGGAAACTAGTTTTTTTCGGCTTCAAGACTCTCACCATGTCGGAGGTAAACATACACATGACAAGTACTATTTTGTGGCATTTAATGTGCAACGAGTTCGGCCTGAAGTATTAACCAAACAAAATGCGTTATTCCATAGGCCGCTTGGCAATCGCATACATTCAAGTATACGAGACAGCAATTAGGCTGCTCAAATTGGAAATTTAATAACCAGCTGCTGGTCAGTTTGCAGTTAGATAGGTTGATGGGTCAGAGGAGGAAGGAGGGACATGCATAAGTCGCATTTGATTCAATTGAAGCTCAAAATTTATTGATTGAATAAATGCTGCAGCAGCAGCTGCACTTTTCGCAAAAGAAACCCGCTCAATTCGGCTCGTTTCTGTTGCCAACGAAATTGCTCGTTTGCACATGAGCTCAGCTGAAAATTGCAACGCGAAACACGTAGCCAACCACAAGAGCAGCAGAGATGGAGGGGCAACTTTGGGAAAGCATCAGCAGGAGGAGCTGCCAAATGATTGGCCCTGTCAGAGAAACTTATCACGAAACCTTCGCTCGTTCTGTGCATTGGCAGTTTATCAATGGTGCACCGCATTTTCAATTACGCGTCAAGAAATATATATGCAACAAAGTCAGGATGAAACAAAAACTGTATTTGGCCACAAACTGTTTAAGAACTTTAAAGAACAATTTCACAATATTTAAATGGACGAATAGAATTGATAATGCAAACAATTTTTATAGACGAAAAATCTCATTGAAAGCAAAAGATTCGAAATATATGGAGTAATTTAATTAATCATAACTAGCCATATTATAGCAAGCTTAGCAAGAGTTAAAATCTGCATTCCAAGGAATATTAAGCCTTTGCAGCTATGTACAGTGTCTCATAACATTGAACATTGAACCAACTTCCTGCCTTAGATTTGGTTATTTTAAGCAGCTATTTTTAAGCCTCTTTTAAGAGTACCGCATCTGAGCATCACGACATATCTGTTGCAGCAACATTTAAAAAACTTCTTATACAAATTGATTAACAAAATGAAGTGAAACGAAAAGCCTCGTAAAAGAAAATTTGCCAAGTATAAAAAATACAAAAAGACAGAGATGAACATAAAGTTGGGCCATAAAACCAATTGGTCATCCCATGACCCACTGGCAATGGAGTGTAAAATATAACCAAAGGGACGTTCTGACTGATTCAGGCTCAAGTGAATGAAACGAAGGCACAGTGAAAAATATATGCCTGTTTCGGGCGAAAAAATAAGACAAAAAGAAAGAAAGCATAAAATCCTTAATCATTTAAATGAAATGCACGCAAAATAAAGCGAGAACATACAGACACACACACACACTAAAGCGTGAGGAGTGTCCGAAATGGAAACCGCCAAAACGTTCAATGAGTACGGAATACAAAGAAATCAAGCGAGTGAAAAATTACAATTGTCACAAGAGCAAATCACATTTTCATTGCTGGCGAGAATTTTCACGACGCGTTTGACTTAACGGGCAAATAATTGTATGCAAATTTTCATGAATGCTGCGCTTGACGCACTCCCAACAAGAATCATTTGTCTTTGGCAGCTGTTTTTTCAACACCCTGTATTTAACAAAAACTGCAAACAAGGGTATTTGGCAGTTGGCCATCTGATTCGACTGTTTCGCATTCTTGGTGTATACGCTTTTTGATCCCAAAGTTAACGCAAGCATTTACCAAAAAAATTAATTAAACCGAGGCCTGCAAGCTCAACAAAATTTTTTGATAATGCCGTTCACTATTCGACCCAACTCTCTTTTTTCAAGCTTCATTCGAGAGCCTTTTAGGAAACTATTCTATTATTCTGTTTTAATGCTCGAAAATATTGTAAGCCGCAGAGAATTTCATATGAAAGAATTGGATATCCGTCGATAGTTGGCAGCATGTTTGGGGAAGAAGCTTTAATTGCCTGGAGGCAGAGACTCCCAAAGAAGTTGACTATTTTGAAAAATATGTGAAAAATATGTGAATAATTGGAATTCCGAGCTCGAATTTGTTTGGTTCAAACCCAAATATCAACGATAGTCGGTTGAATCGGTTGATAATCGTTTACACAACACGGAAGTGACGAATGTATTTCAACTGGAAAGCAGATCATTCGATATGAAATTTTGATTTTTATGTGTTAGTCAATTTGCGATCTAAGTAGAGGGTATTCTTGGCACTTATCCTTTTTGTTCGTATTTCATTTTAATATTACGTATACGCAGCGCTGGCCAGTTGGCTAGTTGGCCATTGCTCAGCTTAATGACTTAATTTTCAATTCCATTGCACGTCATCATGGAAATGAAAAGAAATGCAAATGCTGTTGGAATTCAGTTCCAGTTCCCCTTACTCAGACCTCCATCCTCGGTCGTCGAAACTCATTAGCCATTAAGATGCCATTATGCGTTGTACGTTTAATTATGGAAATGCTTACGCCTCCACTATGCCTTTTGTCTTTGACTTAAACTCCTCATGAATTGACCAAGGCAAAGATGATGGAAACCTAAAGTTTTACATAGTTCAGTTTTGAATCAAGCGAATGTTAAGCTTTTAAAATAACAAAGCTTGGAGAAAGAAACACAAATCAGAAGAAAACAAAAAACGAGAAAAGCAAAATGAAGAATAACTACGCATTTTATAAGTGCATTCTTGAAGCTACGTTCAAGGTATATATTAATAAAATTATACATGTATTAAAATATAATTGTTTTAACTTAACTATAAACCACATTGTTGCCCCCATTGATAACATAAACACTGAAAAAGAAGTCTTTAAACCCATTTTGAGAGATTGAGAAAAAAACTACTCCGGCAATGGAGGATAATATTAATAACTATTGAATCTTTTAAATAACAAAGCATTGCAACTGTTTAATAAAAGTAGCTAAACATTGTTATTATTTCTCGAGAAACTTTGAGAATGTCTTCTCATTGAGCACGCCTATCTCTGGCCAGTTACTTATATACATATATATAGCTGCCCATTTAACAACTAAAGTAACGAATACCAAAATTAAATAACGCGCACACTTTAAACTGTGATTCGTAGTCTTATTCTATATGTGGTCTAGCATAGAAGGGTAACAAATTTAAGCCCATGTAAAAATAAATTTCGTTGTGCGGCTTTTGGGTCGGGTCGGGCGCATGTCAATTATGCAAATTCGTTTTTCGCTTTTATGGCTAGCAAATGTTTAGAAATGTTGTTATAAATTCATTACAAAACTAGCCCCCAAAAATGTTTGTTTAATTTGATTTTCGCAAATTTATGCAGAGCACTGCAAAACTACGAAATGATAAGTTTAAACTTTGTACCAATCGTGTGGAGTGTCGAAAGCTAATAAAATGCGAGCACTTTAATGGGTGCACATATCTATTATAGATTGAATTGATATACGTTTTGATGATGTTTGCACTAGGTACCCTGTAATTACAGAAAGACCCATGAAAACCGCAGAAGAGATCTCCTTTCTCTATTTCAGGACGATGAGAACAGATTGAGGCAACAATTCATTTCTACCGCCTTTTATTGGATCATCCTATTGAGCTCTTCTATTATTTATATTTAGAAACATAATTTATGCTCAGTGCTAATTAAATTTTGGGTATAATACTTTAGATTTAGGTGCAGGGTATTATAATTTTTGAGCAAAAAATTATTCGCTATAAGAATTTATAAGCCATATTTCAGTAGCATAGCTAAATGTGTTTTTCAATTAGCGAACTGAAAATAAAATGTGAACAAAATTAACATAAATTAGAATCACCAAAAATATTTCCAAGCCGCAGACATGAAACTGAAATAAATGCAACATTTTTGGATTATTTCTATTTATATAAATACAAATATGTATTCTTTTTTGTTTTTATTCTTTCAGTTTAGAAACGCGGGTGTTATGCGAGCAGGGGGGAAGGGTGAAGGGTGAAGGGGGCCCAAGAGCAGCAGAGCTGCTGCCACAGAGAGTTATATTTATTATCACGAAACATTTGCGCAAATGCCCTTTTGCATAAGCAACGATGGCGCACAGTGTCGTGCAGTCCTTTGAGAACATTTATCTTATTATCTTTGCATACAGCAGAAACAACAACAACGGCACATAAATAAGACTCAGCGCAGTCAACGACAATAACAACAACAACAATGAGATGATGAGCAACATTAGGCAAGGACAAACAAAGCCACGAGAGCTTCGAAAAGGCTCTGCGAAAACCAAAAGTCAAGTCGAGCCAACAGACCACAGAACAACAAGAGCAACAACAGCCGAACGTAGCTGGAAAAGCATTTTTGGCAAAAGCAGCCTAGCCATGACAGGCAGGCCACAAAAGTTGCTCATACGCCCCGTGTAAGCCAAAAGCGTTATTGTTGTTGTTGCTTTTGTATTTTTGTTGTGCTGTGTGTGTTTGATTTGCTTTATTGTTGTTTTCACAGCCGCCGCACAAATACACACACACACACACACACACACACACACAAGCTGAGATAAAACTTTTGGCATAGCGCAAAATTTTTTAATTGATTAAAGCCGCATTTGCATTGCGGCTTACAAGCAGCTTAACAATTTTTTCTCAGTTTTTTTTTTGTTGTTGTTGTTATTATTATTTTTTGCTCTTCACAAATTGCACATGCACATGCATTATTTGCATTGTGCATTTGCAATTTGATAATTAAAACTGAAACATATTCTGATATTTTCATGCAAAAATACCTGGTAAATATTTCAAGAAATATTTACACAAATTATAAGCTGCATAAAGTAATAAAAATTTAACAAAAATCCAAAAGTATTATTTTTCACAAAATATTGTATTACAAGCAAGTTTAACAAGGCATCAGCTAAAAAGCCGTCAGCCCGAAACGTTTTCCAGTAGGAAATCAGTTTTTTTTTCAAATCGACCGGAAATGGTGAATTTTTTTTTGCTTCCGGGAAAGGCACAAGATCTGTAAAGTTTCAAATTCTAGGATAAAACTCTTACTGGCTCCGACATTTTTTAGCCTCATCGAAACCTAACTAATTTTGTTCGGAAGCACATATTTTTCCTTGGATTGCATTTGTAACATTTTTGGGGGTATATATGTATTTTATTTCAAAATCTGTTGCCCAATGAGCTTGTCGAGTCTCAAGATAAGTTTTATAAAAATTACATTGACAATAACATATCAGGCTCAAATAAACAGGGAAATATGCAGTTTTATCCGCGAAGCGATATTCAGCCCCGCCGAACTGATTTTTTGCTAGAGCTCCAATGCTTTTATGACTTTTCATGTATGTAAGAAGCACCTTAAAGCCCTTAAATACCAAGTTTGGTCAAGAACTTTAAAAAAATGAGGTTCATCACTCCTTAGCTATTTGATATAGTGGTCTGATCAGCCCAAGTTCATCTTACATATACTGGGGGACTTAAACTCAGTTTTTGATACTGATCCTGAAAATATCTATTAAGGGAGCCGGGAGCCATCTTCTTTTATGCTTTGCACATTTCGTGACTAGATTATAATACCTGTTTCTCAGCTTTAAAAATGTTTATTTGCCTAACTCTGTTTAAAATTGCCCAAATAGGCCTAGTTAATTAATTTAACAAAGGCGGAACCTTTGATTTTTTATTTGTTTATTTTTAAAGCCAACCTTTTCGATATGCAATCTGTGCACACCGCGCACATGTCGATGTAACTATGGGCGGCCGAAAAACCGCACAACAACCGACACTGGCGAGTTGTTAAGCATACAAACAGACACACACACACACACATAAGCACACATATATGCTGTACTATTGCCATATTATGTTTGTTGTTATTGCGCAGCTTTTCTAGTGTTGTTGTTTGTATACCCTTTACACATTAGTAATGGGTAGCAAAGGATGTGATGGTTTTGCGAAAATGCATGCAACAGACAAAAAAAAAGGCATATTCCCAGAAAGTTTACATATTCTATCTGTCTATCTATCCGTCTGTCCATCCGTAACACTTTAAGAAACTAGGGTCTTCAAATTTGGAACGTAAGTCTCTATTCCATGATCAAGTTTATCACCGAATCATCTATAAATTACTTCTAACTACTAGAAGACTTTATTTTTTGTATGCCTCGCTCGCAATTTTGAGAAAAAGTACCCAATTTTTGGAAATGTAGCGTTGGTACATACACTCTATATGTTCCCAGATTTATGCGCTTAAATTATTTTAAGGATCGCTGTATAAGCACCAGGTTTATTCGAAAACGTTTGTTTTAATGTGGATATGGAATTAAGTTGGAATGTTTGTTAAGATAGTTTGCCGCTGGGTAAAAGGTATCATCAAGTGGGGCACTCCCGACTAGAGCACACTTACTTGAGTTCACTTGTTGTTGTTATTCCAATATTTGCTGTCAGTGCAACTACAGTTGCCAATGTTATTATTGTTGTTGTTCTTGTTGATATTTTCGGCGTGTTATTTTTGCGTCGATTTTGCTTTTCGCCATTCGCACAATTTCCGTTGTCAGTCGTGTGTTTTGTGTTCAGTTTGCATCGCTTGGCTTCTAATTTTTGCCGCATGTTCACGAACCATAAAATTTCTGTTCCCATTGCCATCTCATTGCCACAGCGCTCCCCATCCACCCCGCCTTCCACATCCTTTCTATTGGTTTTCACAAAATTCTGATTTTGACTGCTTGCCATACACGGCGTATGCTTGTTATAAGCGCCTTTCAGTGCCAAGCTGAAAGTCGTCCTTCCTGTTGTCCGCCATTTGGCAGCCAAAAATATTAACGATGAATGTTGCCCACTTCTAAATTTGTCGTACAACAGCTTTACTTTATTTTTATTGTTATTTGGTTGCTTATGTGTATGTTTTTTCCGCTTTGATTTTTACTATTTGTATTGCGTTGACTCGACACTTTTCATCGATTTATAATACCTAGCAAAATACATTAACTATTTGTTGTACCGTTTTATGAACTTTGAGTTCTTAAGACTTTTGTTCATGTTCTTTAATACCACTAAAATAATTTCTTTATAAGCTTTTATGTTTATAATTCCTTCCACATTTCCTTCAACAGTGTGCATATACAACATGTATTGTATATTTTTTCTGTTTTTTAAATCAATCATAAAGACTAAAATAATATATGTTTAAGCAAAAACTTGTGTAAGCAAAACAATTGGACGGAGCAAGAGAATTTCAGACTAGTATTATTATAAATATAAATATATCTGATATTAATATGTAAAACAGAACTGACTTTGAAAAATATATAAAAAAATATACAAGATTCGACTCTTGCTAAGAAATTAAAGGGAATTTCGGTACAAGACGGAATCCATAATATACTTTATACTTTGATCCAGCTTTTTTGGTAATCAGTAAAAGTATGTACATTTCGTAGGCCAACAAGAACTGGTTTTAAGTGGCATTACAGCTGAGTGGCTTAAGCATTAGCACACATCAAAATGCAAAGTAATTAAAAAGCCCAACGACAAAAACAGACAACGAAATTACTGAAATTACATGACGCAAGAACAGCAACAACAATGACAATGATTGTCGGCCGTAATGCAATTTAATGGCCAAGAGAAGCCAATGGCCGTAACCACAGAATGGCCGGGATGAGTTTGAAGTGTTGCAGATATTGGTCAAAAGTGCCGCCGACTGGCCAGCAAAAGCTGCACAGACAGCCGGACACGCCAGCAATGCGAGATAAACGCCCACAGAAGCAGTTATCGGCCAGGACACGGGACACGGGAAACAGGACGCTGGACAGCAAAGTTGAGCTGGAACGGCCAGCGACAAAGTGCGTTCACATAATAATAATGGAAATAATTTAACTTATTGGATTTTAATGGGATTACATATGCGCAACACGGTCAGCTTCGGGTATTAAAACTTGGTCAACTTTGTCCACAGTGTGTGCGAGTGTGTATAATGGCCGTTGGTCAAAACCAGTGATGACGGTATGGTCAATCATCGCTGATTACAATCTTTATATAGGAGGCTATAAGGTCCAAAAAAGTTTATCGAACAAACGAAACTTTAAGCCATGTGCTGATACTCACAAATAAAATCCCTATATACAAAACAGCTTCTCCTAAGATTTAAATGGGCAGAAACCAATCCATAGCATTTAGCTGAGGTCCGTCTTTCCGTTCGGTCGGTCGGATCGAGCCACTATATATAATAGTTGCCCCTGGTAATTTCGATCGAAATAATTGGCTGGCAAGAACAACTTTTTAGTTTCGATTAAATCTACTTTCAAAAGACAGATGGAGAGTAGTATAGAGAGAGATTACCAGTAATAAGGAATTATCGAGAGTCTGATTTGTGTTTTTGAGCAGAGCGGACATAAAGAAACCGCGGACTCAAGATCTGATCGTAAGAAAGTAAAAAGTTAAATTATATATATCAAATAGAAATTATAATAATATATAATCACTGACACTGAACATTGGATTACTTTCTCACACATCCCTTAGAATTAGTCAAAAGTTATGTTCTTCCATATACTTATTTTGACCAAATTCAGACGCACTTTATATTCGCCTAACAAACCTGCAAACCTGGGGATTAATCAAATATCAAGAATTTTAATGAACTTTAATGTTATTGCTTTTTTGCTTAAATGAGAACTAACATCACAAGCACACACATTCAGCAGCCCCATCTTGACAGCCTGCCTGCCACTGTGTGCCGTGTAAACCATATCCATTTCCTGGCACTGCAGCACCTCCTGCTGCTAAAACTGCCGCTGTTGCTCTAGTTAAGGCAACTGCGAATGCTGCTGGGAAAATGTTGTACATGTCGCTGGCACGTTTGACTGTTAAGCCTGTGTCTGGCTGTGTTTTAAACATTTAAACATGGCCGCCAGTTAGCTGATCTACTGTTGGGGCAACTTTAACCGGTTACCAGGCAGTGGCAAAAAGTTTGTCCCGTCAGTCAGCCATCAGCGCGTGGCCACAACTAACCACATGCCACATCATTTCCAGGCGCAAACTGCCGCGAGGCGCGGCATATCCAACCATGTAAATGTTGCAGGCAAGGCAGTAGGGCTTACGCATTTGATGTGAGTGAAAATGATATTCTAGTTGGAAGCTCATTATTAAAATGGTACCCGCGTGTGTTTTTTATACCCTGTTTGGTGAATGTGTGTAAGAAGCAAAGGGAGGTATCTTCAACGCCAAAAGGTGCACACATTTTTCCCTCAGCATCAATAGCCTTTTTGGTCTCACTGTGTATCGGACTGTCCGTAATAATTTACAAATAAGGCTAGTTAACGACAACAAATTTCCCCACCTCCCTTCAAATCCAACACAAATATCATTTCTAAAGGTATATGTGTTCTATGTTTAAGCCCCAAATATTTTGGACTCTAGTCGGACACTCCCAACCAGAACTCGTTTTTTTTTTATTGTGCGGTCTCCGCAGTTACTGACCACATTTTAGCTTCATTTACAGTTATTTGCTGCGTTGTCTCATCGAGTTTTGGTGTTTCGGGTTTCACATAGGTACAATAGACCCACTTGTTCAGCTTGTCCGTCCAATGTCTGGCCAACTACAACTTGGCCCAAACGCAAAAACCGCAAATTCAATTTTGGTTTGCAGCCTACAACGTTATTGCAGTGTTTGTTTGCAACGATTTGTTGTTGTTGCTTCTGTTGTGTCCTTTTAATGCAATTTATGTAAAGTGTTTTACATGTTTTGTGTGCCTTTCACCGCAAACGATCTTTTGTGATATAAATCTGACGTTGAAATGGAAAGGGAGGGTAATTGGTTTTTTTTTTTTTTAATTCTAACAGATGTTCCTGCGCACTGCTTGCATTGCGCGTAACCTGTAAACTGCTTGTTCACGTTGCCATGCGTGCAAAGCAGTTAATATACATATATGGTCGACCACTCAATACACTACCTACACCACCTACCTATAAAGCAGATACAGATTATGCAATTATGAATTATTATAGATAATGAAAATTATTAAATAATTAATTAAACTAAAATAAGCAGGTTGATTAAGTTCGCGTAAAGCTTTCATTTCTAATAATTTTTAAACTATTCTACTTCAAAACATATTTAAAATATTCGTTTGATCTAATATTTTTGTTTTACTATTACTTAGCTTTTAGCCTTAACTTGCCCACGATGTTCTTTTTGCTCCAATTGGCGACTGCGATCGAATTTTTTTATGAAATACGATTTATTTAAATACCATACCATAGACTTTACAATATAAATTGCTGGATAGAATTGATCTAACATATCTAAAAACCATGTTTATTTAAGCAAATTGCTTTAACTTTTTCTCCAATTTTTTGCATTTATTGCTATTTAATGCAAATTGAAGGGGAATCGCAATTGAATTAGACACATTTAGATTGTTTGACTGTATTTCTTTTGTATTCGTCTGCGGGATCTGTCGTTCAAAATTGGGCTTGTCGTCTTCCATACCTTCGCAGATAATTACATTTTGTATTGCCACTTTTAGTTCGTGGGGCGTTTTCCCAATCACCGTGGAAAGGTTGGGTAAGTTTTTAAAAAAATCGGCAGTATCTGTTATCTTATGATCAATTGCTTTTGAAGCTTTGTCATCGAAACTCTGCAACCAGTCGTAAATTTTCTCACCATTACTTGAGGGTATTTCTGGGCTGATTTTATTTGCTTTTGGGGTATTATCCGCTTTACCGACTTTATTAGCCAGTTTCAAAGCATCGGCAATTAACTTATTTTCTAATTCGCAATCTGTGCCTGACTCAATTTTTCCCCTGCTATCATCGATTTTGTTAATAGTTTTGATTTGTTCAGCTAAAGGTTTAAAAAGCAACTCTCGCTGACGCTCGTAGACCTCCTGGACCGAGCTTTGCGGGACGCTCTGGGGCTACAGAAAAAAATTATTGGATAAAATAAATAAGAATTATAATAAAAATGTACTTCGATGGTTTGAGCTTTAGGCCGATCATTCAAAATCGGTTGATTAGACTTTGATCTATTGGGTGGCTGCCTTTGATATGGACGTGATCTATCCTGACATGGACGTTGATAGCTTTTAATCTGTTGTTCCAGAATCTTGTGCGGGAGTGGAAATTGTTGTTGCAGTTGATCTTTCGTTTGTGGTTGCTGCGTTTCCTCCATTGACTGCAAGCTTTCTGGCCAAGGAGTCTGCGGTTTTCGCTGTTGCTGAAAATGTTGTTGTTGTTGCTGTTGTTGTTGTTCTCTTCTTCTTCTTCTTCTCCTTGTGGAACATTCTGTGACTGCTGCAAGGGAGTTTTTTCCACACCTGGTATATTTTGCTGTGTCGGTGGCTGCTGTTGTAGCACCTGGTTCGGCTGTTGAACTGGAATGTATTGTCTTTGTTCTTGAGCTAGTCTAGATGTCTACATGAGTTTAAATATTGCATATTAATAAAATACCCAGCTTCCTTAAAAAAGTTTATTAAATTACCAACCTTCTGCGGAACTGGCTGTTGCTGTTGTGGATGTTGTTGTTGTTGGTGTTTTGGTTGTTGTTGATGCTGTTGCGGAACATTTTCTTGTCCAGGTTTCCAGTCTGGCTGTGTATTCTTCACCGTGCCAAGCTCGGGCTGTTGTCCAGGTTTTATGCGTGGTATACGTAACATGGATATGGAATCCGACATGCCGGGTATTTTTACTGGTTTCTGCTTCGCGGGTTGAGGATTAGCTGGAGGATTGCTTTTGGCTATGGGCAGCTGCAATTGGTTGACATGCGCTCGTGTTAGTTGCTCTATCTAAAAACAAATACACAGAAATGATCGGTAAGGAAAATATTATAAATCTTTTACGTCAACCGCAGTTACACTTTGAATTCTTATGTAGGGCTCCGAGGTGGACAGCATGCACTTCCAGAACTCTTCGTAGTTTTCCTGCCATTCTGCATAGGTATATTTGTCAATACCCGTTTGAGTTACTATCTGGCTCCACATGCGTTTAATATCCGCCTTTTTCAGCCTACATGTCTCCATTATTATCAGCGCCTTATTGGGATGCGTTACCTTTTTTCCCAACTCAATTAGCAGTCTTCAAACAAGGCCTACTACCATTGAATTTCTATTTTAATAATTCTACAATGCTATTATGATAGTTTAATCGATAGGAGGCCAATTTCGATGTAGTTAATGTTCTGTTAGCACAATGGACTGTTCCGAAAATAGATCCCTCATAATAATAATTTAATCAAGAAAAACTCATCAAACTTTTTATTAATTTTCAATATTTATTGCAAATTCAATTTCTTTATCTTGTTTTGCCTAGCTACATATGCAAACGTTTAATGCATGTATAACAATCAATATATTCATGTTTTTACTAGTATATTTCAAATACATATAATATTATTACATTGTTCATTTTTACATTCGTAAGCAGCAAACGCAGTATTCGTATATACATATATGTATATGTATTTATGTATATGCTTTGTATAAATATTTGATTTTAATTTGCAATAAGAAAACTATTAATTCAAAATTTGTATACGCGTTACTTACTTGAGTTTTTATATTTGATGTATAATATGGTACTTTTGATTTAGTTGAGAGTAGAACATGTTGATTAGTATTGTATGTTTGAGATACTGTGTAAGTAAAACGATAATCAATTTTTGGAATGAATTGAATTTGAATACAAAATTTAAATAACTTGGAGTGCTAGTCCTCAATACTTTTTAGTTTATAGATTTGGCCAATTGTTTTGCTATTTAGCACATCGATTACAACAGCAATACATACACATAGACATTAGATTAGTACATATTACGTATAGTTACTAGAATTTAGTATTTTGATATGATCATGAATCACAACAATGTGTTATCAATATCTATTTAATATACAATGTTTTAGTTGGGCGTAATATCAATGAAGAATTACATAGTTACATATACAGGTAGCAATACATTCATTTGATTTACTCGTTTTAAAATAATTAACAATGTACTATAAATATATGTAAATATATATATTTTTTAAAAATTGCTGCTTTAAAAGTCTAAGCAATAATAATAAAACAAAAACAATTAAAAAAAAAGAATGAAACATTTTGTAAAAGGAAAACATTCTTTGGAACAGTAGCAAATGTCGTTTTCTAGCTTAAAAATAATAAAACAATTACAAATATATATAGTATAGTTTATAATAGTATAGTATATAGTTGAACTATGTACGTAAGTATATGACGACGAACGGCAACGTGAATAGTGTCCGTATTCAGTACGGCTCAGTCTTCTTCTAAACTCAACGCAGTGATTGATGATAAAAACGAAATGACAAATAACGAGGACGTGTTTGATAGCATTGGCATTGACTTTGCATACTAGCCTTAGGCGTTATTGTTCTCGCCGCAGCATTGTATGCAGTCCATGCAGTTGTGCTACCTGTTGCCATCATTCTTCCGGCTTATATTCGATGAGGTCAGTTGTATCTATAAATGAAAAACAGCATTTAGTGGCGGCCTTTTAAGTTTGCAGTAGGCAATACAAGTGGGTAGTTAGGTGTGTATGTTTAAGCATAAGCAAGGTTCATGCGTGCAATAAGTGACTGACCTTTAGTCCTTGCATTATTATTAGTGTTATTCTTAACGCTAACGTGTTTTAACTTCTCACGCACAAAAACAAGTACAAAACGTGTAAAGTGACAAAAACATACAAACAACATTTAGAGGTGTACAGATAGAGATGACAGTTAAATGAGTGTGGGTTTGTATATCAGTGCAATGTAATATTGATGAAAAACAAACGCAAACACACCTGCAGAGAGCGTATAGTATCCAGCAATGCTTTCTTCTCTTCTAGCAATATGCTTATGTCATCCTGTGCTGCCTTTAAATATGACCGTAAGACATCTGTTTCCTGTTTAGTCTTTTGCCTGTTATGCATTTGAGAATTCAAATTAATTGTAATGCCTTTCATACCAAAGCGCAACACACTGACCTATAATTATCTGTGTTGATTTTGGAATCGACAAGTTGTTTGCGCATGTGTTCATTGTCCAGCTTCATTTGCTGCATGACAAGCTGCATAGAAAGCAGCTCACGATCACGTTCGCGTGGTATTCCACGCAAGTAGCCACCTAATGCCTGATGCTGCTCAGAAGTCATGTTTGTATCTGCAAATGTAACAAGTTTTTAAATATGTCAAATAGGATGATAAAGGCTTATACTCACCTATGGGCTGTATATTGATTTGGCCACTCTTGTCGCGCTCCAAATGCATGCGACCAATGCACAGATTGATAGGCACTGGGCCCGGTGAAGTAATATTGACTGGTGGACGATCTTCCAACAAATTTAAACGAACGTTTTCCAGATTTATCTAATTTAAAAGTAAAACAAATCAGTAATTATAGCATTTAAGACTTTAAAATAACTCTACCGTAACGGGCATGGGCGATGAAATAATCTCATCCTCAGCCAGATCCCCTAGACCTATCACTGTGCTCATGGACAGATCTATATTAATGTCCTTAACGTGTATCTCGGCATGATGTGTAAACCAGCTATTTTTAAATGAAAATATTAATTTCAAATGATTTAAGCTTAAGTCTGAAGACTAACTTACCTTTGAATGCGTTTGCGATCAATGATGCCTTCGATTTCCTTTGGCATGTTGAGTGTCTCTTCGAGGCGCAGTCTAATGCAGGGCGGTGCTTCAGGATTGTATGGCGCCAGATTCCAGGACTTACAACGCGCTCCAAACTTTGTCTGTAAATGTGCAACAACATAAATAAATATGAACCCATACCCTACATAATAATACTCCAGTATTAGTAAGTAGAATTGCATGCATACAACTACGAACATGTTAAGCACCAAGCACGCAAATACATGCAATATGCTTTATATATATGTGTGTGTGCGTGTGTGTGTGTGTGTGATAGAGTGATTAAGTGTGTTAAATGATGTTTAAGCAGAGTTAATTTGGAGTTTACTGATTGTGATTAAGAGTAAGATATTTATTCATTTGACATTGCGGCCAATATAGCGTGCCAATTGTTAAGCCAAATAAATTGTTCCTGTTAGTGTTGTCTTTGTTGTGTTCGTAATGAGTTATATTCGTATATGCCCAGTTTGGGGGTTAAACGCCTTTAAACCTAAAGTAAGGTATAACCAAGCCAATTTGCAACATAAAATCCAAGAAAAAAACTAAAAATAAAACTGAACACTACAAAAAATCTATTGAGTACAAACTATACTATATACTTTTTATTTGTAACGCCTAACGGACAGAGGCGTAGAGGCGCATGGTAGAGGCATGCTAAAAAACATTCGTATTAAACAATAAACAATTTCAAAAAGCTGCCTATATTTGAGATTTTTAAGAACTTTGGGTAAATTCACTGTCTATATACGATAAGTAACCCATTCCAGCTAGCATATTCATATAAACAAATACAATGTAACAACCTTAACTATTGGCCAAAAACGCGTTCAAACTTCAACAGCGCTGGCAAAAAGCCAACCAAAATGTAACTACAAAAAAATTTATGAAATCTTTAAAATGAAAGAAAAGAGGCATAAAATATTTGTTTAGTAAGTATATACAAAAGCAGCAAAACAAACCAAAAGTTAGCTTTTAGAAAATAATTTCAATTTTGTAATTGATCTTTTTTATACCTTGTTCGCTTGATGCGCGATCTGTTTTGTTGTTGAAGAGTGTTGGTTGTTGTTGTCGTTGTTTTTTATATAATGTGTCATGTAGATGTTGTAAGTTAATTTACAAAGTGTTCATTGTTGATTATAGAGTAAATTATACGTTGAGCACAATATTCGTATTTAATTAGCACACATTGAGATCATTTTTTTATATGAGAACATATTCGGATTTAAGAGAAAAGAGAAAATATAATGAGAAAATGATTATATGAGAAGTTTATCTTACAGTCAAAATTATTTTAATTATTGTATTTTTTTTTTATATTTAAATTGACCGGAGCATGCAGAATACGTTATGGAAAGTAGAGCAAATAACACTTAATTTAGAGTCGGCAAAAGGTTCAAAGAAAATATTTGAGAATTTAAAGAAAAGTAACGAAATGATTTGCTTATATACAAAACACAAATCATATAATAAAAAAAATTTAGGCACTCAAAATAAAAATTTAACAAAAAATAAAGTGAAAAAATAATAATCTTGCGCACCTGCAACTCATCCCAGGGTATAGCGCCACACTCATCACAAGAAATGGCAGCCACTTGCAGACGCACCGAGGATTTAGGACCCTCCTGCTGGCGTATGAGCTCCACAGTGGTCAATCTATGTTTTGAAATAGAGCTTCGATTAAGTCGCTGAATTATCAAACTACGTAGCGTGCAATTGCAACCTAAAGGTGGCCATGGAGACCAGATCCCGTCGCCGCCAGGTGCTTGCCTCTGAGGGCTCCGAGGGCGAGGACATGTTTGTCTTATAGCTGCTAGGCTCCTCGTACACCTCGCTTGCTACCTCAACTGGAGAGGCCTTCATATTGTTGTCAGTCGTAAATGGATTGAGACGGAACATAACATCCATGCAGTCCATGGTCTTGTCGTCGCCCATTACAATGGCAAAGTTCTCTGAATCGGAGCTTATGTCACTCTGTACAGAGAAGGTATCACTGGCATCGTCATTGGGCGTGCCCGATTTAATGGCCGAATCAATGGAAGTCATAAAACTGGAGAAGCCCTTCTTCATGGATAGCAGACCCGAGTTAATTTCTTTGGTAATGCTGGGCACAGCGTCGCTACCGGCACCAGGGCGTACTGTGCCTTTTAAGCTCTTCGAGGCAGATGATATTGATTGCGATTGCATGGAGATGCCAGTGTCAGGCCTCGAGCCCTGACTCGGCGTTGAGGAAGCCAAAGTTGGAGTGCTCTGGATTTGCACATTGTAACTACAAATATAAATCGAATTAGTGGGTTTCTAAGTGGATTAACGAAATTCATGATTACCCATGTGTATTGGGATTGGATGTATGAATGCCACTGTCAAAGGGCGGATCATTGGTCACTGGAGATGGCGTTTCTACGCTTCCAAATGTGTTACTTTTCAGCTGGTCCAGCGGAGGTGGTGTGGGCCATGTTATATTTGTGCCTGTGAAATTTGTAATTGTTTTATCCGATTCGTATCGAACTTCTGAGTTTATTATACAATATTTTATAGTCACTAATTAGTTATTGCGTTAGTTTAGTATAGAAACATGCGAGATTATTTATGTGGAAGTGTTTTTGCAAGCCAAATAGAACTTAACTTCTTTAAAAATTGTAATATTTATTTAATCAACGACGATTTTACTTTATCACAATACGCAATGTATATTAACAAAGGTTAATATCACGATGACTCTTATAACGTGATAATACTACATGATAATAACAAGATTATGAAAAATGTTTTCTTTGAGATTAATTGTGTATTTACAAGAATTGGTTCTATTACTTCCATCAGGCCTTTAAAAACACCCATTACATGTTAACAATTAGTGGTTTGAAGTCCTACAATAAAATCCTACATTTTGAATTAAAAAAGTTTCGTAAATAAGCAAAAGTACAGCATAAAGAACAAAATATAAAGGAAAAAGTTCCTAACTAGGGGTTTAAGAGCGGTGAGTTAGACTGGTTAGGAAGCACGAATCAGTGAAAACTACTTGTGAGATTTTGTTAGTTTTTGTTTTTCGTGATAATTATTGCTATAGATCGAACAGATCACTAGGTAGAAACAATTCTTTGGTTAGTTTCGTTAGCTAGCGCTTAGTCGTTAAATTTAAAACTAAAGAGTTGTTAAGGAGAGACAACAAAAGAAATAAATTTCTTACTATTCATGTGTAAATCATCACCCAAACTAGCTGAATCGGGTAAGACACTTTCAGCATCACCACCACTCGATTCCTTACCAGGTGTTGGCGATGGCATCACAAGCGTCACCTCAATCTGTGGCACAACACAGCCAAATATGATGGACTTTTGTTGATTTTGCTGTACCAAGTTAAGAAAGAAACACCAAGTTAGTTGCATAAGGCTTTAAGGTGTGTGTGTGTGTGTGTGTGTGTGTGTGTGTGTGCGTGTGCAGCAGACGAACCTTTTGCAAGATGCGTTCCGCGTCCAAGTTAAGGAACGTGGACATTTCATTGAACTCCTCGGCTAGACGCAGCAGAAACAACAATTGATAGTGATCGATTTGCAGGCTAACCAAATTCGATATATGTGCAATCGCATGAACATCAGCGCAACGTTCGTTGGGCGTGGAAGCATTCGTTGCCGGTGGCTGCACGACGCGCACATCCTCATCGCTAAGGAACGGATTGCGTGGCAATGGTGGCAACGAAGGCAGTGGCGCTAGTCCCATGTTTTCCATGTGCGAGCTGGCAGTGCTTTGACGCTTGCCCAGTTCCAACTGTGCCTGTGCCTGTGCCTGCGCTGCGCCTCCGGCATGCAGCCAGAGCGTAATGGGCACCGCATCCACAAAGGGTATGGATTTATTGGGGCCCAGCGAGCGAGCGCCCAGAAAATCCACCCAAATAGGATCCAATTTAATGCACCAGACATCACGCGGCTCCGACCACATGGCATAGCGTGACAGGCACTGAGTGGATGCGGAACGCGGTAGATGCGTCTGCGTTGGTGACATGGGTGCCGACATTATGCTCACATCTGAGGCGGCCACGTGCGATAGAATACGATCCGTAACAATGCACATGTCACCCTCGACGGAGGGAAAGCCGGAGCCAAAGACCAGCGAGCCCTCCTGCAGCGAGTGCAGCGCCTGAGCCAAATCCGCACGTGAGCTCCCCATTTCACGTATATTGGTGAGAGCAAAGCGAGAAATTTGGATTTGCATTGTCTTGGGGCGATCCTTTTGGTTGGGCGCATCCAGCGCCGCTTCCATGACCACGCGCGGCATAATGGCTTCCACCTTGACATCCATGTACATCAGATTTGGCTCCTGTTCAACGCTGAGCGCAGCGGCCATCTGTGTACCATTGGAGCCATTCGAGGCATTGGAAGCAATGGAGCCGCGAGAGCTCTGCGGCTGGTCCTGCAACGTGGCCTGGGAGCCGACGCTGGTGCGAAGCAAACTCTCGTGCAGATTCAAGCCAAACGAATTCAACCACAATATCGAGCTGAGATCAAAATGCACTTGCAGCGGGTTAATGTGCACAAACATCTTTGACGGCGGAACTGTAAGATTTAAAAAATCAAACAATTGGTTTCTTATTGATCATTTAGCATGAATAAAATACTTACGCGGAAAAACAAAATCACCGGGATAGTAGAAGTATGTGTACTCAGCGTGCACTATAGGCATTTCGGCGGGAAACGAGTAACGATCCTTATCACCTGCAATGGGAAGCATTTGTCAGTTGAATTGAACAAGAGATGACTCCAATCCGCTTACAAATGAAACACACAAAGTATTTTTTGGCATAGGGTAGAATCAATAGATCATACGCTGTTGAACTACGCGTTAATCTCCTAAGATATTAATTTGTTAATTTAATTTTAAGCTAATCAATGAAACAACTTTCAAATAAAACAATAAATCACCAATATGTGATCATTTATTCTAATTATACCTAAGCCTGAGTTGAAATAATATTTGTTGGAAGTAAAAAGATTGAAAACATTTGTTTAAGCGCATCCAAGGTTTGATCTATTTATTCCGCCCGTTGCCCACAAGCGCAATGTTTGCATGATATTCACCTGAGGATTTGCTTTTCCTTTTGTGTTGTGCTACAATAACAACAGAATGACACAAACAGGCACAACAAACAACAAAAGCGTTTTACAAACGTGACAATTAGATGATGAGGATGTCATGACGGCAAATAAAAACATGTGAATCGTGTTAAAGGTACAAGAAAACAACAAAAGGAACAAAGCAGAGAACAAGAGAAAGAGAAATTCGCGAAAATTCATTAGTTAAGCGGTGTAAGCTTAGGTTTGGCATGTTTGTGTGTGAGTCTGTGTGATGCTTTAAATATTAATATACATTTTTTTTGTATACTAAAAAGGCGCACTTTTAATAGTACATTAATCTTATATAACATTATTGTCCCGCTGCAACTGAATATTGAATTCGTATTTGTATGTATATGTGTGTGTGTTTAATTTTTTATTGTGAAGAAATGAAGTATGCCAATTGTTTCATACCTGAGACAAACTCTTTGGGCATTTGCTTTTTGCCCGACGTAGTCACGCGGTACAAAGTAAAATCTTCGATTCTCAGTATGAAGCAGGAGCTCATCAGCTTGGCCAGATTCTCCAGAGTACTGCGCTGCTGGGCTGCTTGTGTGTACTGACTGCTAGCCGAGGCATTGCCAGAGCCACCGACCGAGCCTGAACCGGAGCCCGAGCCGCCGGCAGCCGCTGCTGCAGTGGGGGTGCTGCTGCCATTAGAGCCGGGGCCACCGCTTCCGTATTGTGAGCCCAGCAGCGAGGCATTCAACATAATGGGTGAGGCGGGCGCGCTGCGGTTAAGCGGTGCATGGGTTGCCGGTCGATTGGGCTGACTGAGATTGAGCACTGCCTCACGAAAAGCATTTAGCGATTCTTTAAGCCACAGCGCAGGCGCCACCGACGCCTCCTTGTACTTGGCCCAGTGCGAGCGATCCGATTTGGCCAAATGATAGGGATAGTAATCCACCTGAAACGCAGTCACAGATACCTGCAGGGCACCGCCCTTGTCCAGGTCAGGATAACTCGAACGTCCATCGCCTTCATCATCGCACAAGTGCAAATCAATGCGTTGACTAAAGAAATGATACGAGGTTTCGCGTACATCGAATGCATTGAACATCCGCTGCGCCGTTGTCGTGTGTACCGATTCCGAGAGGCGATTCTGTTGCTGTGCCACCTGCGCCTGGTATTCAGGCAGAGTCTAAGCGAAGGCGATCAAAAGCAAATATTAATTATTAACCGAATACGAATAGTTTCCAATTCTACGGACCTGAAGTTTGCGCGCTGCCTTTGTCTTTTGTGTGGCATGTGTGGCTGCCTTGATTAATCCCGAAAGTGAGTCGACAAAATGCAGCGCTGCCTTCAGCTGCGAATCGGTCAGCACCCACAGCAGATCATCCAGTATGAGGACCAGTCGCGAAGCCAACAGAGTGCAATCCGCTAGACGTTTTCGAATGGTAATACGGCAACGCGCATGGTTCGTCAGCAGACGCAGAGGAGTCAGGGATTTGTCCTGGGTGGAACTGGCCTCGATGCGCACCGTTTGCCAAGAGAGCTCTTTAAAAATTAATATGATGCCCTTCTGGGCATCTTTAAGGCGCGTCAAACGCAAATCGGCGTTAGCCCACTTTGGCGTCTTGGACTCCACGCGAATGCGCGACATTTGCACGGAGGCGGTGAATGCGGCACTCACAAAATTCACATTGACCGTGTTCACCACAATGGTGATGCCGTCAACGACCTTGTGAATGAAGCTGTATTTACCCTGAGGCACTTGCGGAAGCGCTGCGGCGGTAGCGTTTCCACCGCCAGCATCTCGCGTTGTGGGATTGCAGGTCTCGATGGTAATGCGCACCTCGTCGAGCGTCTATTCGAAATGGAGAAGGAGATTACCAAATTGTTCAGATCATATACAAACTGCTAACTTACCAATGTTATGGGCACGCTTTTAAGCTTGGTCCAGCTGATTCGAAATGAGACATGATTGCACCAGGCTGATGTCAGGCGCAGCCAACTGGGCAGTTCCAAGAGCTCGGTGAGCACACGCTCGTCCAATTCTAGATTCGACAGCTCACCCTCACCGCGAAATGTGCTCAAATTGATTTTGTCCGATGAAAGATTCTTCGTGTAGCTATAACGTTGAGATATAAACTGATAGATATTAACGGTGCCTAATTAATATTGTTCCAAAATGTTTATTTCAACTTGGTTGCGCACAGAGCTGTCCACACTCATTTGTGGAGACAAGTGGCGCCAAAGTCAGCTTCAGCGTCAACTGGTGACCCGACAGTTGCCATCAATTGACCCATTTCAAATTAATCATTTGCATGCATAATTGAAATCTGAATATTGATTGAATTGGGCGGATTTGCAGTTTCTAGCTTTTCAAAACATATCATATATTAAATATTTTGTTTCGTTTTTCAGGCAACAAGTTGGCTTTGTTTGAAGCATAACTGCGCATAATAGAGAAATTTATAATGCACTAATACTAATACACTTTATGGGTCGCAGATGCTTCCTTCTGCCTTGTTCATGCATGTGTACAAAACCGTTATACCCATTTTTATAAAAATGTTTCATTTAACCGTTTTTCACGATTGTTTCAATCTTGCGAGTTTACGAATTTCAGCTACCCAGCTGTTTCGGTTTGGGCTGTGCGTTGATCAGGATAAACAGTTTTATATATAGATATACGTTTGCAAATTCTTAGATGTGTATACATAGACAGCAACAATAAACAACAGGACACGCAAAGGACCAAAACTAATATCCAATCTATGTATACAATTATACAAACGCATATGTTTATGGGTAACAACATATTGTGAAGTCTCATTAAAATTAAAAAAAAACGAATGCAAAAGCCGGTGACCCATTTAATTTTAATTGTTTTCTTTTCGATAACCGATGTAAACAAGAGAACGAGAGAGGGAGGTGCGACCTTTCACTTGTTACTCTTAGGGGGTGGAGTGGGCAAAAAGTGTTTGTTGTTATGGGCGCCTAACGATACCCGATAAAGAAACCACGCACCCCTTCATGCAATTGTTGAGAGGCTGCAAGAAATACACATACATAAACAGTAGCGGACACAGACACACACTCAGGGACAACGGCATTTAGACAACAACAACAACGAGAACAAGAGTAATTGAAACAGAGCAACAGCAGCGCTTGGAAAAATCAATTTAATTTCCCTCAGCAACTGGCGCCAGAGCAAACGACCGACCGCTACAAGGCCACAATTAGCATAAAGTTTACCATTCAATTTAATGCTAACTCGTTTATATTGACACTTACATGGACAAATGCTTGAGCAATTGGTTTTTAATCAGCGAGACCATTTTGCGACGTCAGCAGGCGGCGGGCGGGTTGCGATTATCAGGCACTGATGCAAAGACAACAGTAGCAGCAGCAATGATGACGATTAAAAATAATCTCGCAGCAATATAATGCACTCTCAGCACATTTTATCGTTAAAATATAGAGGCACAAAGGAGCACTTGAACTGTTTTGCTTTATATGGGAATTTTTAATTCTAGCTGGAGAAATGGCTTTTGTGGAAATAACTTAAAGCCGTTTTCAGGCGTTACGCATGCATTAGAACTTTCGGCATCCGTTTGTTTAGACTACGCGCGTATTAGTCATAATTAATAGAATATTTTATTATTTTTAGCAATTCTTATCGCGAACCTTTTCTTGCGTGCAATCGACGCAGATACTGTTGCATAGAGATGCGCATAATCGCTGTACCTGTGACTCAATTTCAGTGACTAACAAATTCGCTCTTTCTAATTTATAAAAACATGGAGAGAGAGAGAATCTTATTTCAAACATTGAAGACATCTTTTTTTAACATATGCAGCAAAAATAGCACTTACACATTTCATTCTCTTCTCTATTGAATGTACTTATCGATAGCATCGATTGTTTTCTTCCTTAATCTCAAGCAATACTGCACACAATATTCGAGTGCTATACAGCACTAGCAGCTTGCATACATTTGCATTTCACATCTAATAAAAGTTTAAGTTTAAGTTTCTGTTTAAAGTGTCTGCTTCAAGCGTCAACCAAATAACCCGCAAGAAATTATTTTAGAGAAATCGATAAAGTCCATTTGACAAGCTGCAGCGCAATGTCGAGTGGCGATGCGGCTTCAGTGGACGAACTAGTCGAGCGCGTGGTGGAAGTTACCGCCTGCACAGCAGAGGAGGCCAAACACTACCTTGGCGCCTGTGCCAACGATGTGGCCGCAGCCGTTGCCTTGTTTTTTGAACAGGGTGGCAACAGCGCCGCCAATGGCGCTTCGACGTCCAGTACAGCAGCCGCTGAGAATGAAGAGGAGGTGCGTGCACCCATTGCGCCAGTACGGGAACAACTTCTCCTACCGGAGGACGACAATTTTTTCGCGTCTGGCAGCAGTAATACCAGTCGCTTATCCCGGGTAACGCAACGCGTTAAGGTTTGTCCTCTTCGTGATTTCGCACGTGAGGGCGCCCTAATGGAGGAGCAGCTTCAAGCCACGGGAGTTTACTCAGATCCGAGCACGCATCGCAGACGGCGAGAGCGTTCTGCTCAAATGGTTGTGGCTGGGCAGGCCATGTCGCTACAAAGCCGCTCAAGCGGCAACTCATCATCCCGCCTTGGAGATCTCTTTCGGCCACCCACCGACCTGCTCTACTCAGGCTCGCTAGCAGCGGCGCGCGAATTTGCCAGCAAGCGAGAGAGATGGCTACTTGTCAATGTTCAAGGTGACAATTTTCAATCGCAGACGATGAATCGCGATGTTTGGAGCATCAAGGAGCTTAAACAGCTGGTACGACGTCAGTTCGTGCTCTGGCAGGTGGATAACGATAGCTCAGAGGGTCGGCGTTTTGTCGCCTTCTATCACTGTGCTAAGTTGCCCTATTTGTGCGTTATAGATCCACGCACCGGAGAAGAGGTCTGGCGCAGCCCAGAGCCCAATCAGCAAAATGTAATGCCGGATTTGCGGCAATTTCTGCGGGATCATCGCGACTTTTCACTAGAGGAGGCGAGTACCTCAAAACGCGCAGCCATTCAAATTGATGACGACGACGATCAGGAAGACGTTGCCTCGTGCTCCTCTTCAACCGTTGGTACTCCCAAAAAGCGCGCAAAACTATTGGAACTCAGCGAGGAAGAGCAATTGGCGCTGGCTATCAAGAATTCTATGAATGAAAATGGCGGCGCTGTGGAAACCAAGAATGCCAATGCCAGCGACTGTGAGAGCCTAGAGGAGTTCGACGAAGACGAGCTCAAAGGCGCCGCCATTTCTTATGAAGCTCAACTGGGCTCTCAAGCGGAGGAACTAACTGCGTTGAAGCTGCGCCTTATCGACGCCGCAGGCAGCGAAGAGGTTATTCAATTGCGGTGGCCCTCTGATACCAAGCTTAAGACATTGCGTTTGTATATACGGCAGACGCACAAGCACATACCACTGGAGGGTTACAAGCTGATCTGTGCCTTTCCGCGCAAGTCGCTTGAAATGGAGCACAACGAAGCCACGTTGAAAGAACTGGGCTTGCATCCCTCCGCTAATGTGCATCTCACGCTGGACGAGTAACTGTTTAGATCGGCGATTTGCTATAATATTTATTTCACGTTATTTGTCTTATCCTTCTACTACACATGAATTAAATACCTACATATACTAAATTAATAATAAGGGAATAATAAATAAAATCATGAACATACGCTATGGCTCAATTTTATTGATCAAATGCTTGTAAATTATATTCAGGAAAATTCAATTCCATAAAATATGCCATTTCAAATAATTGTATTACGCGCCCAATTACAGTATGGCAACACTGTTGTTTATATATCGAACAATGTTAGATGGCAGCGCTAAACACATGTTCTTGAGAAACATCTGGCAAGGGCGCATATGCCCTTCTCGAGGCATTTAGATTCAATAGAAAGTTTTAAGTAAGCAGTTTATATATCTTAAATATATTTTAATAATTTTAAAACAGGCAATTATTTTAGCCTTACTGCACCATATAATATATACATGTACTACTACAAACATATTAAAAACTTGATGTAGAGTAGCGCACATAAATTTCGACAAAACTGAAGAAGCTAAGTTCATCAAATGCCGTTTAATCCCAAGCAGCAAAGTGGCCACGTAAAAAGCAAATGCCTACGCTAGCATATTTACGCAAGTAAAGAATTTGTTTTGTGTAAATAAACACAAACCGAATTTAAGTTTTGGTTCGTCAACAATAGAAATGCTCAAGCGGCAAGCTCCACAGCTGCTAAAGTTAAAATGTGTGACGTGAGGGGCGTTTAATATAAGTAGTAAAAACAACAATCCATCATCACTAGCCATACGCACAGCATGGACGAGAAACTAAAGTATTCGCTGCTGCGCGGCGAACTAGTGGACACCCAAAGCATTTGGAACAGGTAATTAGTCCCAAAGCTCAATTATTGAATTTCCCTTTAAAAATGCTGCATATTCGCAGGCATGAGAAACGCGTCTGGTTCATCACGCTCTTGACAGGCACTTGTATGCTGTATTCGACGCGCACAACGATGCCGCTGCTGGTGCCAGCCGTAGCTGCCGCTCAAAAGTGGAGTAAAACCGATTCCGGAACTGTGCTCAGTTCTTTTTTCTGGGGCTACACGCTAACCCAAGTGATGGGCGGCTATTTCAGCGATCGCTTCGGCGGGCAGCGTGTTATATTGTTTGCTGCACTCGGCTGGTCCATTATCACATTTCTAATGCCCACAATTATCTGGTCGGCAGCGTCAGTGAAGGGTTATGCGATACCCATCATTGTTACCGTTCGTATCCTTAATGGTGCCCTGCAGGGCGTACACTTTCCTAGCATGATTAGCTTGACTAGTCAGGTAGGTGCTTCCTCTAACATATTTTATGTACTTTTATATATATTGTGTATTATTTTTGCTTGCAGAATTTATGTCAAAATGAGCGCAGTAGCTTCTTTGGTCTGCTCACTTCCGGCTCGGCGATGGGCACGCTGCTGACGGGCATCATGGGCTCCTTTGTCCTGGACTACTTTGGCTGGTCGTATGTTTTCCGAGTCATTGGCTTGATGGGGTTCGCCTGGGCTCTGGTGTTGCGTTACTATGCGATGGCCGGCGAGCGCAATCGAATCATTAACATCTCTATGCCTGCGCGACTGTGCGTCAATAAGGCGCCGGCGGAGGCATCTGTGCCCTGGCTGTGCTTCTTTAGCCGGCTGCCCTTTTGGGCGTGCGTGCTGACGCATGCCTGCGAGATGAACTGTTTCTTTGTGCTGCTCTCCTGGCTGCCAACATACTTTCACGATGGATTTCCCCATGCGAAGGGCTGGGTGGTAAACATGATACCATGGCTAGCACTGCCACCTTGCACGTTTTTTGCTAAGTACTTGACTACCCGGCTAATAGCCAGAGAATGGTCCACGACGACAGTGCGCAAACTTATACAGAGCTGTTGCTTTGCGGCACAGAACGTGGCGCTTTTTATAATGAGCCGCACCACGAACTTTCACACGGCCTTGATTTGTATGACTATCATCATTGGCGGCACGGGCTTTCACAACAATGCAGTTACTGTGAACCCTCAGGACTTGGCGCCGTTGCATTCCGGAAGTGTTTTTGGCCTGATGAACACAGTAGGCGCCATACCCGGCTTTCTGGGAGTTTACCTAGCTGGGCACATACTGGAACTGACGCAGAGCTGGCCGATGGTTTTTAGTGCGGCGGCAGGCATCAACTTGATCGGCTGGATTATTTTTCTGGTCTTTGGTTCTGCTGAGGCCATTGTATAATTTCTAATACATTACATTCTCTTGACGATTTCCATGTGGGAAAAATATTTATTAAAATGTGTAGATAGTTCAGGTTTAGTTTATGATTAACATATATCTGATATCAAATCTGAGTATTTGAATAACAAAAGCCAAATGATTATTTTTAAATTAAAATTATTGTATTGTTCCAATAGCTCTCAGCCATATAGAGCCATGTAGTTTGGCTAATGGGTGGCGAGATGCTGCTCGTTGCGTCGGGATAACTTTTGTGACGTCTAATTTTCAATCTCGTCTCTATTGTCATGGAAATACAACGCTGTGCGCTTATCTTAAAACTCGCGAAAATTCATAGTTTTCTGGTATCTGGTATTTATTCGATTTAGTTTTTTTTTTTTTGGAAGCACTGTTATTTGCGTACTCAGCTTAACAACCAAGCAACAGTTGGTATTTGGCGGTCTGGCAACGCTGACATGCTGCGAGCAAATTGTGTCCCTCGCATTTTCATATTTAAATTCGTATATTAATTGAGCACAATGTCAGGCCGGCGTAAGGATATGTGGAAATTGTTGTACAATTTGGTGAATCGCAACCAAGGCAACTTGTCAGCCGTATACAATGTGGTCGACGACATTCTCTGTCAGGATCCGAGCCTTATCAGCTGCTCGTCGGTGCGCGAGCTCAAAAACAAATTTCAGGACACATTCCTGCTCTGGCTTTTAAACAAGCTCGCCGGTTGTTTAAGTGAGTGTGCGGATGAAGGGTAAGTGGAGCTCTGTTTAATTTAAATAAATATTAATCGATGCCATTAGACTGTGTTTGAAGAACGTCCAGCTACAGCAAAAACTGCTCGTATCCTGTTGGTCCAATCATCCCAAGCTGTATGAAAGTCTTGTTGAGGCCTACGTGCAGGCTCTGCAACTGCTATATGATCAAATGAGCGCCTTTGACTACTCTAATCCCAACAAGAATTCGAAGGAGTTGCGCACTTTGCATTTGCACATCTTTTGCTGCGATGTCAGTGTTCTGCAGGAATTCGACGAGCAGTGTGCCTTTCAAGTCATCCAATTGCAGCTGGAGCAATCGGATGCCTACGCCAAGTACCTATTGCTGGTGCTGCAGCAAGCACATCAGATTGGACGTGCTACCCATAGCGAACTGTTTACTGGAAGCCTGCAACAGGCGCTACTAACGCTCAAAGAGTGCAATATGGATACCAAGCTTACCTGTCTGAATTATTGTCATGCCGTGCTGCAAGCACAGTCCATGGCAAGTTGGTCAAGCGACCTGAATGTTGCACATTATGCATCCATAACGCTGCGGGCTGTTGTTCTTATGTGGTCCCTGTCCAGCCGCTGGCAAGCCAAATGCATGACGCAAACGCAACTGGAGAGACTGGCCACACACACTGAGCAACTACTGAAAGTATTCATGGAGCAACAGATGTCTGATCTTGATAGCCTTGAGCTATGCTGCGAACTGTTGCATGAGGTGCTGAGGCTGCCTGCCAGCGACTGGCGTGCCGATCTTCTGCAGACATTGTGCAACTACTTACAGCATCAGATGTTGGAGGCCAATTTAGTTTTACCCCAAAACACAGCGCAGCTTGTGCTGCGTCAGTGGCGCGGTCAGCCCACGGCCCTGCTGTCTCTGCTTGCTGTGGTTGCTGCTAAGCAGCCTGCAATGCGCGACAAGATCTTGTTTAGCCTCGGCCACAGCCTTGTTCGACTAATGACCAAAACGACAGCCGAAGAGCTGCCTGAATTGCTGGCCGTGCTGCGTGCGTTAAAGCAAATAGAACACCTTTCGCTGCTCGGTAAACAACAAGAGCTGGTGCTTGCTAGCGATGAGGCTCTCAATGCCGCGCTGCTGTTGCAGCTGCCCCAGCACTACGAATTTTCACTGCATGCAGATGCCAACACCAATTGGAATCTCTTGAGTTTGCAGCTTTTGGAGGAATCACAGTGCTCAGAACAGCCGGAATTCGTAGAAATCTGTGCACTTCTACTGCAGTCCAGCTGCCTGCGGCTTCAATTGAAGCCGCACACACAACAACAGCTGCTGGGCGTGCTGCAACGTACACTACAGTCAGACGATCAAGAAAAGAGGAGTCAGGGCTTACTTGCCCTGGCCACGCTTCGTCTGGAGACGCCTTCTAGCGCGCACACACAAGTGCAGAGCTTCTTTGCACAACAATACCTAGCACTGCTAAATTCCGAGCATTCAGAGATAACGGAGCTAATCTGCGAGCATCTACCTCAGCTTTATGTGGCAGGTTACATTAAAGCCGCACATTTGCAGCAGGCGCTACCAAAACTGAAACAAACAGAAGATCGTCGCACGCTGGCCGCTGTCATGCGCTTGTTGCTTTGCACCCAACAGCCGGGAGCGGCGCATGTCTTTAAGATCAGGGAACGCATTGTAATGCACTGTCTTAAGTGCGACGCACTTCCTGCCACATTGCCAGGCATTTATTTGGGCACTTGCAAACCGAGCAGTATTCCTGTCAAGCTGTTGAACAGCTCCACCTCAACGGTCCTCGCCGAGTCAATTCTCTTTATGCCGAAATGCGCCTTCATTACACATCACTTGGATTTGGTCAACCTGGAGCCGCCACTCTGTCTGCGTCTGCTTAAGGAGGCGCCCGATCTGCAGTCACTCAACGAACATAGCTTCGAGCGGCTAGTGCCAGTGCTAGCAGCTCAATCCACAGATTTCATGCAGCAGTTGGCAACGTTAGTGCTCGATTGGATCGTGGGAACTCTATCTAAGCCCTTGGAGGAACAGACGGAGGCTGAGCAGCGAAAGCTGTTGTGTCTGGTCGCTTGCGCGGCTCATAAGGACATCGATGAGCTCTGGCTGTTTCACTGGTTCAAAATGACCTTCTATTTTCTGATCCACACGCGGTCACTAGTCGCACAGGAGGCGGTGCTTTCCGCATGCCAAATGTGCGCGCGCCATGGCTTGCAAACGCTCACTCTGTGGAACTGGTACAAGCGGGATGCGCTCGGTTTGGTTGTTCAGCTGGCGCTACATGCGTATTTAACAGAAGGCGTACGCTTTACGCGCTCACTCAGAGCCGTGAGTCCGAGAATATTCATTCCGAAAGAACTTCTTATTCGTTGTTTAATTTGCAGCTGACCAAGATGTTGGGCTTCTCGTGCGTGCAGGAGTTTACCTGCAAATATCACCGCCTTCTGACCGCCTTAGTTCTGCCCTATTGTATTAAGGAGCCACGCTGCAAGGGCGTCTTTGTACTTATTGCTAAGCAGTTGCATAAGCCTGTTGCTTCGCTATTTTCCACGTCCTTTTTACGTCTCTATGCACACGTTTATCTCAGCGAACCGCCAGAGCTGGCCAATCGTTGCATTGAGTTGGTCGCCAGCTGCACGCAGTCCACTGTGCAGCAACTTATGAATGCCGACGTGAAGGTGAGCAAACGAAACTGTAAATGTTCTTATGCAAACTCATATGCATTTCTTTCTTTTTTTTTAGCAAACCGTTGCCGAGCTGCTCATCTATTTCAATCGCAACCCGACCTTTGTGATGCGATCCTTCCAAAGCCTGTTGCAGCTCAGCATTGGCAACGATAACCTATCCACCCAGGCTACAAATGCTCAATTCTCCACGTTTATAGCGGAACGAATACTCGGTGTCATCACCTATTTTGAGAGTTGCTTGTCGGAACCATCGTTCGAGAAGCCACTAAAAGAAGAAACACTGTATAGTCTGGGCCAGATTCTGCGCTTTGTAGGCCCACAACATGTCACACAATTTCGCTTTAAGATCATAGCCATGCTAAGTTTTGTGCACACACTACAAGAGCCGAGTCTGCAGCGCATTTGCCTGAAGATTTGGCATATCTTCCTGCATGTTGTGAATATACAGGAATTAGGTCCTTCCTTGGGACGCATTGTGGCCACGCTGCAACCGCTGCTTGAGTACAGTGTGGAGCAGGTAAATGAGCTCTACGAGTTTGTCATTCTACGCAATGCTTCCATGCTCGGCAGCTTTATACAAGGTGCGTAGCTGCTTCAACCGCATCCTGTTCGGATTTGTTTATCTTTCGTTATTATAGATTTATATTTCCTGGAACGCTTGGAGCATGTTTCGGCGCCAATACGTGAATGTATCAAGCGCCATACGGCTCAGCTATGTCTTGGCGGTGCTACGACAGGCGAGGAGGACGCTCCACTGCTTGATCAATTGCGCTTTTTACATAAACAAATCACAAACGAGTGCTTGCAGGTGCGCGTCTATGGACTAGAGCATCTGGCCGAGCTGTTTGGCCGCCGTCGAATCCAACTGAATCACATGATCCTGCACGAGCTGCCCATGGAACCGCTAATGGAGCAGATAGTCAATGCTCTAATGTCTGGCAGCCAGCACGACGATCGTTCGCTGCAGCTGGCTTCGGCCAAGTGCCTGGGAGAGTTGGGGGCCATCGATGCCAGCTATTTGCCCTCAAATTACAACTTTGCCGGTCCGCAGCAGCTGCCGTTGAGCGTTCTAACTGACGACTTTACGGTGCTGGCCTTAACGGCACTTTGTCGCGGTTATCAGTTCCAGCAAAAGACTAAGCACGTCGACAGCTTTTCGCTGGCCATACAGGAGACGCTCGCCGTTTGCGGCATAGCGCCCAAGGAGCAAAAGAAAATACAGCTTTGGCAATCCCTGCCGCTGCGAATGCGCGAGATCATGGAACCATTACTTAATTCCTGCTATACATGCTCTCAGCGCCCCAGCACGCTGACACAGCAGCCACTCTTTGGCAGCCACTACACGCAGAACTCCTACGAGCTGTGGGCATTTCTCTGGGCTGCGCGACTCGTGGACTACGTGCAGTCCGCGGATACCCGGCATTTGCTCAGTTCATATAAGCCCTGCATAAGGCGCGACTCGAACATGTTGAGCACATTTTATCCTTATATCCTGTTACATGCGCTTCTTGAATGCAATGCAGAGCAGCGTGGTCACATTGAAGAAGAATTCCAGGCGGTGCTGCAGGCCAATGAAGAGCTGTCTCAGCGAGTAGCAACAGCAGCTAAGACCCCTGGCGAGCTAACGCCAACATCGAATAATAATGGCGGCTATAAGCTCTTCGAATCAAGAAAATATAGAGCTTCTACTAAGTCAGCTAATGATGGTACCCAGGTGGGTTCTAGTGCTGAGGATCAATCACGATTGGCTGGAAAGCTGTGCGCGGAGCTGTTGGACTTCTTACAGCGTTGGCTGCGCGAATGGCAGCGCTTGCATGGGCTAAGCATGGCCGGCAAGCCTCCCCAAAATGTGGATGCCAATTATGGTGCCATCTATGAGTTCTTGCAACGCATCGACAAGCTGCGAGTAGCACGCACCAGTTACAACTGTGGCGAGTATGCGCGGGCTCTGCGCTATCTGGAGGCCTATATAGAGGAGGGCGACAAGGCGGCGCGTTTGCTTGAACAGTTCACATTTCTCGTCGAGCTCTATGGGCGGCTCATGGACGCCGATTCGGTGGAGGGCGCAGTGCAGACCCGCAGCTACGATATGAGCGTCACACAGGAGATTCTGGTAAATCGTTTGGTCGAAAGGCAGCAGGATATGATCACCTGCTATGAGCAACTGCTTTCCAGCACGGAGCCTTTGCAACCAGAGCACATCAGGGCCATCATCGATGCCTATTTGCGCATGGACACGCCCAAGACGGCGCTACTCATTGCCGATGGTCTCGCGCAGCGTCTGTCAGATCGGCATACGGATCAGTATTTCAACGAATGTAAAGCGGAACTGCTCTGGCGCCTAGGCAGCTACGATGAATTGGAGGAGCTGCAGCTCCAGCAACAGCAGCAGAGTCGCTACAAACCCAACTGGCATGCCCAATGCGCCCAGGCCTGCCTGGCCCTAAGACATCCTACGACCACCAAATTGGAGTTTGATTCGCTTCTGGATAATATGCGCTGCTCAGTGCTGGAGCAGCTGCGCAGCTGTTCAGCTTTGCAGCAGCATTCCTATGCGCATGCCTACGATGATGTGCTGAAGTTGCACATGCTGCGCGAACTGCAGGGCTGCCAGCAGCTGGTGGAGCAGCTATCAGCGTTTCAGCAGGATGAGGAGCAGCAGCAGGCGCAGCTGATGCGCAGCTACTTTGCCGATTGGCAATCTAGGTTGCAGGTGCTACAGCCACAGCTGCGCGTGCTGGAGCCCATTTACAGCTTCCGTCGGAATTTACTGGCGGAGCTAAAGCGTCGTCTGGGCGAGCGTTCACCACTGCAGGCCCAGCTACGAACGCAGCTGGCGCAGCTCTGGCTTAACAGCGCCCAGATTAATCGAAATGCAGGCCAGCTGCAGCGGGCTCACTTGTATTTGATGAAGGCCGAGGAGTACAGGCCAAGCCGACTGTTTCTGGAGCGCGCCAAGCTGTTGTGGCAGAAGGGCGATCAGGTGCTGGCAATGAACTACCTGGAGGAACAACTCGTAGTTATTGGAAAGCAATGCGAGGGCAACATCAAGCAGCTCAGCGGCGAGCAGCGCCAGCTTTACTTTGAGGGCAAATACCTGCAGGCCACGTACAATGCGGACTCAATGAACCTGTGCGCCGACGCCATACTCAAGTACTTCCAGGAGGCAATTGCGGCTCAACGTCAATCGGAGCGCTGCTACGTGCAGCTGGCGCAATTCCTAGAGAAGATGCGTGAGGCGCGAACCGTTGCAACAACCAATGCGCAGACGCGCGAAGATGAGGAGCTGCTGCTGCAAATCATGCTGAACTATGCCAAATCTCTGCGCTATGGCAGCGATCATGTCTATCAGTCCATGCCGCGCCTTATCAGCCTCTGGCTGGACACAGCTGCCACTGCTGTTGCGACCACTTCGCACGCCGAGCTGGTGCGCAAAATGAATGATCTGCTGAGCAACTGCTGCACGGCTTTGCCCACGGCCATGTTCTATACGGCATACTCACAAATGCTGAGCCGCCTGTGCCATCCCTCGGCCGAAGTGTTTGCTGTGCTACGCAATGTGATCATCAAGCTGATCGGAGACTATCCTCAGCAGTCGCTCTGGATGCTGCTGCCCCATTTTAAGTCCGCTGCTGTCAATCGAGTCAAGCGTTGCAAACTGATACTCACCGACGAGCGACTTCAGAACTCCACGTTCCAGCGTTTATTGAGCGATTTTAATACCCTAACCGATCGGCTGATCTGCGTCACCAACAAGGAGGTGACACTTGATCGCAGCTATAAGCTTAGCGATCTGGACAAACGATTATCGCTGCTGTGCAACCAAGCGAACTTCTCCAACATACTGCTGCCCTTTGAGAAATACATGCAGCCGACATTTAACATAAGCTCGGCGCAGGATAATACTCCTTCGCCCAGTCCTGGCGCCAGCACATTGCCAGCAAGCAATTGGTTTCCGTATCGACACATCTATATAACTGGTTTCCAGGAGAAGGTGCTCGTGTTACGCTCGGCAGCGCGACCCAAAAAACTGACTATTCGCTGCAGTGATGGGCAGGACTATGATATTATGGTCAAGCCTAAGGACGACCTGCGTAAGGACGCGCGTCTAATGGAGTTCAATAGTCTAATGAAGCGCTACCTCCACCAGGACGCGCGTGCCCGCCAGCGTCGCTTGCACATACGCACCTATGCCGTGCTGCCTTTTAATGAGGAATGTGGCCTGCTCGAATGGCTCCCCAATCTCAATTCGTATCGTGGCATTTGCATTGCATTGTATATGCAGCGTGGGCAAGTGATGAGCGGCCGACAACTGCAACAGCTGGCAGTGCCACAGATGGAGCCGATGGAGCGCAAGCGTGACGTGTTCCTCAAGCAGCTGTTGCCGGCCCATCCGCCTGTCTTTCAGGAGTGGCTGCTCCAGCGCTTTACCACGCCCCACAGCTGGTATGAGGCACGCAACTCGTATATTCGCACCGTGGCCGTCATGTCCATGGTGGGCTACATACTAGGCCTAGGCGATCGACACGGTGAAAATATACTCTTCGATGAACGCAATGGTGATGCGGTCCACGTGGATTTTAACTGTTTGTTCAATCAAGGCGAAGCATTTGCCTATCCCGAGGTGGTGCCGTTTCGTCTTACCCACAACATGATCACGGCTATGGGGCCGCTGGGCGTCGAGGGCAGCTTCCGCAAGTGCTGTGAGATAACGCTACGTCTTCTTAAGCAAGAGACCAAGACGCTCATGTCCATGCTGCGCCCATTTGTCTACGATTTGGGCGTCCAGAGCCGACTAACGGCAACGGCCAGCAACAAGAGCAAAAACGGAGCCGAACTGACCGATCCTAAGGTGACCAACGACGTGCAGCGCATTGCGGAGCGTCTGCAGGGACATGTGAGTAGTATTTTGACCCCTAGCCAAGACATCTACTCAAATTCAACCCGTTTCCACAGGTCAAGCGACAGCAGGCTAACAGCATACCCCTGTCCACAGAGGGACAGGTAAACTTTTTGATCAACGAGGCCACCAAAGTGGATAACCTCGCTTCCATGTACATTGGCTGGGGCGCTTTTCTTTAGTTCCTCAAGCAACCTCATTTAAATGTCGTGTGTTCTTTGCATAGTTTAGTATATTTGTTTGTATTTGATAAAAGTTTAGATTGTTATGCTTAAGTATTAAATATTTTCCATACATTTAACATTTTTTACAAATAATTAAAAAAAAAAACTTGTCCTGTAACACGGACGGACAGGAACAACAACAACATTCATATAATCTTGATCAGAAGAGGCTCCAAACTTAAACCTAAGATTTTAAGATATACATGTTTTCATTGTGGAAATAACGGCGGTAGTAACATTTACGGAAGTCATTTTTGTACGAATTTACGCATTGTGTATATTCCCCGTGAAGTATTGCAACGGCAGTTTAAAGGTCACGTTTATTTTTTTTATTTTAAATTAACGTTCATTAGCGTGAAATTAGGCGAATTGCGACCCATAAAAAATGTCTTCGGAAAATATATCTTGGTCTAGCTTATTTTAGATTTTCTTGAGTAATAGACCGATAATATGGTTTGTGTTTTTGACAATCCCCGAACAAAAGTTTATAGCTTATATTTTACTGTATTTGGCTCTGCTTGCTAATTCAAATGCATAACGACCCTGCTTTATCGGCCCCGCGAACAGCTGATGGCGCAATTTATCGGAATTGTCTGAGGGAGGGGAATGCGGACGTCAGACGAACTGATTTGTTGACAAGGGAGAACGGCGCACAAATTTGCCTAAATTGGTGACAACAATAGCGCAGCATGTCGAAACCAATTACCTTTGTTACGGGCAATGCCAAAAAGCTGGAGGAACTGATCGCCATACTTGGGCCCAATTTTCCCCGCACGGTCATCTCGAAGAAAGTGGATCTGCCTGAGCTGCAGGGCGAGATAGAAGATATTGCGTTAAAGAAATGCAAGGAAGCAGCACGTCAAGTAAACGGACCGGTGCTCATAGAGGACACTAGCCTGTGCTTCAATGCGCTGGAGGGTCTGCCGGGTCCGTATATTAAGTGGTTTCTGGACAAACTGCAGCCAGAGGGTCTGCATCGGCTGCTGAGTGGCTGGGAAGATAAATCTGCGCGTGCCGTTTGTACTTTTGCCTATTGTGAAAACAGCGCGGCTGAGCCACAGCTGTTTCAAGGCATTACCGAGGGCGTCATCGTGGAGCCACGTGGTCCGCGCGACTTTGGCTGGTTCGTATAACAGTGCCATACGAGAGAACTTCTTCAAGTAATATGGTGATTTTCTATGCTTACAGGGATCCAGTGTTTCAGCCCAAAGGGTACGAGCAAACCTATGCGGAACTGCCCAAGTCTGAAAAGAACAAAATATCGCATCGCTTTAGAGCCTTGGATCTAGTCCAGCAGCATTTTGAAAAGGAGAAATGCTAATCTTCGATACGCTGTTGTCTGTTGTTAAACAAGAAAAGACTACGTACATTACGTTCTAATTAAATTTGCTAATACATTTATTTAGTTGTAATATTTGTTCAATCATGTCGAGAAAGTGTTAAACCCTAACGCTAAGCAATCACATCTCAGTCATCCTTCTTACTCTTGGGTTTCTTGACCTTTGCAGCCTCCCTTTTGGCGGCACCAGGCACCGGCTTGTCCCAGTAATACAAGAGCTGCGCTAGAATCACGCCATTGGCAAAAGTTGACGCGCAAAATGTGATGATAATCATCTGGTCGCCAGTCTCTTGTATAGACGTAAATATGCGTGCCAGAGAACCGGCGAACATCATTATGACCGTGGCCGCTGACAATTGACCCGTAGAGCCGGCCCTGTAGTTGGTCAGCGCCTGCGAGAGCTTGCCAACAAGTAGAATGGGTATGTTACAGCTTTGTATGGTGAGCAGCACCTTCATGGTTGTCAAGCCCGAATTAAGCACATACAGTAGAGCAGCATAGGCTATCAGGAATAAGAACGATTGCAGCTTTCGCCCACCAAAGAACAACACAAGCGCTGCGATGGCCACCGTCTGCACGGCCAGAAAAGTGTTGTCGCCCCAGGAACTGAATGGATATCCGTTCATAAAGTTGTACGACATATGGAATGTAATGGCCAGCAGATCCAGCATGACGCCCAATAGATTAATGCCTTCGCCAGATTTGCTATTGAGGATCTTAAGCACCTGTGGCACTTTCACCAGCACCGAGCCGGCGATAATGCCGATACCAAGACCCTTGCTCAGCAGCGCCTTGAAGCATGGCACTGCAAGTAAAATGATAAGCATTTGTGACTAACAGAGCAGTATAACTTACCATCGAGGAAATTGTAATCCAAGAAGTAGTTGTCGTAACACTTCTGGTTCATTAGAAGCAGAGCACCTTTCTTGATAATATCGACCATTTTTGGAATTTTGGAATTTGTTACTTTCTATGTGCTTGACCGACAAGTGTGTCCAACGATTGTGCCGGCTCTTATCAGGCGGCTACTAGTCTTTGATTGTGCGCGTGTGAATAGATAAAATGAAATTGAAAGCTAAGCAGTACACGTAATAGCAACGGCACACCGCGAGCACCAGTTTATGTGGTGTTTTCATTTATTTTTGCAGTTAGTATTTTTTTAACAGCACCCTAACAGCGGCAAGAAGTTATACATTTGCTTAACAGTTATTTGATAGAATTTGAAATTAGCAGCTGCTGACTGGTTCCATAACATTGACTTTAACAAAAAATAACAGATCCTTAACATTGAGCGCAATCAGTGATGAGCGATTTTTAATGAAAATTGAATTCTTAGAAAATATGCTCTCTATTATCATTACCAGTCACTTGCTAACGATTGTTGTAGTAAAATACCCTCGATAATAATATTTGCTCAAATGTTTAAACGCTTTCGTAATTTACTGCATTAACTTATTTATTTTCCGATATCGATATAAATGATTTTCCAACACACGTATCGCTACAATGAGTTATCGGCATTATTTAGAACCTATGCCATTTGATTATGTGCGTCAAATTAGCGGCGGTGAGTTAGCGTCGATTTTTGGTACTTGGTATCGGAAAAGGAATCGGTCACTTTTAAATGCATTTATTTATGTTTTTCAGCACAGAACCTAATAAATTTAAATGCAGAATTGTAGAAAATTAAATTATTTACTATCTACATTCATTTGTTTTTGAATTTTAATTTATAATATGGGTAAACCAAGGGGTTGAAAAATTAGGTTTCCACTATTCTTTAAATATCATAATTTAGGGATAATGGCCCCGAAAACCGAATATACACGATTGTAGTCTATAGTTTCACCTAGCCAACTGTGAAAATTTTATTAAAATCGTCGGTACCATTTTTAAGATATTTGGAAAAGAGTGCAGCAACCCCATTGTCAGCCCCATATAAAATGACCGGAAAAAATCAACCTTGTTTTTGAACCATAATTTCATAACTCGGAGACAATGGCCCTCTATGCACGCTATACCCTCTTGTAGATGCATATTTCAAGAAGCTTTACGCACTAATTTTAGCCAAATGGACGGTACAGATTTTGAGAAAATTAATTATTTGTAAACCAACCTCATATAGTTCAATCATAAGGTCTATCGAACTGCTAGTTCCTACGCGAACTGAATCACTGCCTGGAATCAGTGTTGAACAATTTTGTACAGAATTGGGCGGGAACCAAATCAATTTGAATTATATGTATTCAAGAAAAAGCGGAAAGGACACAAATAATTCAATTACAAGTCAAAGTAAATTATATGAGAAGTATTCAATCATACTTAATATACTTAATAGCGCAGTTTATCGAAAAATTGCATTTTCCACTTTTTTCATTACACCCTATGTTAATGCAAAAAAACAAGCTGGCAATATTATATATCATAATGTAAAATGGCGGCAATATTTCAACATTTATTATTTAATTTCTCCGATAATGGCCCCAAATGCACGGTAGTTGTGCATAAAGAGCACGATTTATCAATCATTTTGCTATTTATTTCATTAAAATCGTCGGTACAGATTTTAAGAAATTCTCATTTTTCTATATTTCGCATAACATCCTATGTTAATGCAAAAAAACAACCTGGCAATATTATATATCATAATGTAAAATGGCGGCCATATTTATACATTTATTATTGTATTTCTCCGATAATGGCCCAAAATGCACGGTAGTTGTGCATAAAGAGCACTATTTATCAATCATTTTGCTATTTATTTCATTAAAATCGTCGGTACAGATTTTAAGAAATTCTCATTTTTCTATATTTCGCATAACATCCTATGTTAATGCAAAAAAACAACCTGGCAATATTATATATCATAATGTAAAATGGCGGCAATATTTCAACATTTATTATTCTATTTCTCCGATAATGGCCCCAAATGCACGGTAGTTGTGCATAAAGAGCACGATTTATCAATCATTTTGCTATTTATTTCATTAAAATCGTCGGTACAGATTTTGAGAAATTCTCATTTCTATTTCTATCATTATATCCTATGTTAATGCAAAAAAACAAGCTGGCAATATTACATATCATTCTGTAAAATGGGGGCCATATTTATACATTTATTATTGTATTTCTCCGATAATGGCCCCAAATGCACGGTAGTTGTGCATAAAGAGCACGATTTATCAATCATTTTGCTATTTATTTCATTAAAATCGTCGGTACAGATTTTGAGAAATTCTCATTTCTATTTCTATCATTATATCCTATGTTAATGCAAAAAAACAAGCTGGCAATATTACATATCATTCTGTAAAATGGCGGCAATATTTCAACATTTATTATTGTATTTCTCCGATAATGGCCCCAAATGCACGGTAGTTGTGCATAAAGAGCACTATTTATCAATCATTTTGCTATTTATTTCATTAAAATCGTCGGTACAGATTTTGAGAAATTCTCATTTTTCTATATTTCGCATAACATCCTATGTTAATGCAAAAAAACAACCTGGCAATATTATATATCATAATGTAAAATGGCGGCCATATTTAAACATTTATTATTGTATTTCTCCGATAATGGCCCCAAATGCACGGTAGTTGTGCATAAAGAGCACGATTTATCAATCATTTTGCTTTTATTTCATTAAAATCGTCGGTACAGATTTTGAGAAATTCTCATTTTTCTATTTTCGCATAACATCCTATGTTAATGCAAAAAAACAACCTGGCAATATTATATATCATAATGTAAATGGCGGCAATATATCAACTTTCATTAATTTATTTCTCTGATTATGTCCCCAAAAGCACGGTAGTTGTGCATAGAGCACGATTTATCAATCATTTTGCTATTTATTTCATTAAAATCGTCGGTACAGATTTTAAGAAATTCTCATTTTTCTATTTTGCATAACATCCTATGTTAATGCAAAAAAACAACCTGGCAATATTATATATCATTGTAAAATGGCGGCCATATTTATACATTTATTATTGTATTTCTCCGATAATGGCCCAAATGCACGGTAGTTGTGCATAAAGAGCACATTTATCAATCATTTTGCTATTTATTTCATTAAAATCGTCGGTACAGATTTTAGAAATTCTCATTTCTATTTCGCATAACATCCTATGTTAATGCAAAAAAACAACCTGGCAATATTATATATCATAATGTAAATGGGGCATATTTATACATTTATTATTTATTTCTCCGATAATGGCCCCAAATGCACGGTAGTTGTGCATAAAGAGCACGATTTATCAATCATTTTGCTATTTATTTCATTAAAATCGTCGGTACAGATTTTAAGAAATTCTCATTTTTCTATTTTCGCATACATCCTATGTTAATGCAAAAACAACCTGGCAATATTATATATCATAATGTAAAATGGGGCCATATTTTACATTTATTATTTATTTCTCCGATAATGGCCCCAAATGCACGGTAGTTGTGCATAAAGAGCACGATTTATCAATCATTTTGCTATTTATTTCATTAAAATCATCGGTACAGAAATTTAGAAATTCTCATTTTTCTATATTTCGCATACATCCTATGTTAATGCAAAAAAACAACCTGGCAATATTATATATCATAATGTAAAATGGCGGCAATATTTCAACATTTATTATTTTTTCTCCGATAATGGCCCCAAATGCACGGTAGTTGTGCATAAAGAGCACGTTTATCAATCATTTTGCTATTTATTTCATTAAAATCGTCGGTACAGATTTTGAGAAATTCTCATTTTTCTTATTTCGCATAACATCCTATGTTAATGCAAAAAAACAACCTGGCAATATTATATATCATAATGTAAAATGGCGGCATATTTATACATTTATTATTGTATTTCTCCGATAATGGCCCCAAATGCACGGTAGTTGTGCTAAAGAGCACGATTTATCAATCATTTTGCTATTTATTTCATTAAAATCGTCGGTACAGATTTTGGATTCTCATTTTTCTATTTTCGCATAACATCCTATGTTAATGCAAAAAAACAACCTGGCAATATTATATATCATAATGTAAAATGGCGGCAATATTTCAACATTTATTATTCTTTTCTCCGATAATGGCCCCAAATGCACGGTAGTTGTGCTAAAGAGCACGATTTATCAATCATTTTGCTATTTATTTCATTAAAATCGTCGGTACAGATTTTGAGAATTCTCATTTCTTTTCTTTTTCCTTGTTATGCAAAAACAAGCGGAATATTACATATTGTAAAATGGGGCCTTTTTTTATTGTTTTCTCCGATAATGGCCCCAAATGCACGGTAGTTGTGCATAAAGAGCACGATTTATCAATCATTTTGCTATTTATTTCATTAAAATCGTCGGTACAGATTTTAGAAATTCTCATTTTTCTATATTTCGCATAACATCCTATGTTAATGCAAAAAAACAACCTGGCAATATTTTTCATAATGTAAAATGGCGGCAATATTTCAACATTTATTATTCTATTTCTCCGATAATGGCCCCAAATGCACGGTAGTTGTGCATAAAGAGCACGATTTATCAATCATTTTGCTATTTATTTCATTAAAATCGTCGGTACAGATTTTGAGAAATTCTCATTTCTATTTCTATCATTATATCCTATGTTAATGCAAAAAAACAAGCTGGCAATATTACATATCATTCTGTAAAATGGCGGCCATATTTATACATTTATTATTGTATTTCTCCGATAATGGCCCCAAATGCACGGTAGTTGTGCATAAAGAGCACTATTTATCAATCATTTTGCTATTTATTTCATTAAAATCGTCGGTACAGATTTTAAGAAATTCTCATTTTTCTATATTTCGCATAACATCCTATGTTAATGCAAAAAAACAACCTGGCAATATTATATATCATAATGTAAAATGGCGGCCATATTTATACATTTATTATTGTATTTCTCCGATAATGGCCCCAAATGCACGGTAGTTGTGCATAAAGAGCACGATTTATCAATCATTTTGCTATTTATTTCATTAAAATCGTCGGTACAGATTTTAGAAATTCTCATTTTTCTTATTTCGCATAACATCCTATGTTAATGCAAAAAAACAACCTGGCAATATTATATATCATAATGTAAAATGGCGGCAATATTTCAACATTTATTATTCTATTTCTCCGATAATGGCCCCAAATGCACGGTAGTTGTGCATAAAGAGCACGATTTATCAATCATTTTGCTATTTATTTCATTAAAATCGTCGGTACAGATTTTGAGAAATTCTCATTTCTATTTCTATCATTATATCCTATGTTAATGCAAAAAACAAGCTGGCAATTTACATATCATTCTGTAAAATGGCGGCCATATTTATACATTTATTATTTATTTCTCCGATAATGGCCCCAAATGCACGGTAGTTGTGCATAAAGAGCACGATTTATCAATCATTTTGCTATTTATTTCATTAAAATCGTCGGTACAGATTTTGAGAAATTCTCATTTTTCTATATTTCGCATAACATCCTATGTTAATGCAAAAAAACAACCTGGCAATATTATATATCATAATGTAAAATGGCGGCAATATTTCATACATTTATTATTGTATTTCTCCGATAATGGCCCCAAATGCACGGTAGTTGTGCATAAAGAGCACGATTTATCAATCATTTTGCTATTTATTTCATTAAAATCGTCGGTACAGATTTTGAGAAATTCTCATTTTTCTATATTTCGCATAACATCCTATGTTAATGCAAAAAAACAACCTGGCAATATTATATATCATAATGTAAAATGGCGGCAATATTTCAACATTTATTATTCTATTTCTCCGATAATGGCCCCAAATGCACGGTAGTTGTGCATAAAGAGCACGATTTATCAATCATTTTGCTATTTATTTCATTAAAATCGTCGGTACAGATTTTGAGAAATTCTCATTTCTATTTCTATCATTATATCCTATGTTAATGCAAAAAAACAAGCTGGCAATATTACATATCATTCTGTAAAATGGCGGCATTTTATACATTTATTATTGTATTTCTCCGATAATGGCCCCAAATGCAGGTAGTTGTGCATAAAGAGCACGATTTATCAATCATTTTGCTATTTATTTCATTAAAATCGTCGGTACAGATTTTAAGAAATTCTCATTTTTCTTTTTCGCATTACATCCTATGTTAATGCAAACAACTGGCAATTTATATTCATTCTGTAAAATGGCGGCATATTTTACATTTATTATTTATTTCTCCGATAATGGCCCCAAATGCACGGTAGTTGTGCTAAAGAGCACGATTTATCAATCATTTTGCTTTTATTTCATTAAAATCGTCGGTACAGATTTTGAGAAATTCTCATTTCTTTTCTTCATATATCCTATGTTAATGCAAAAAAACAACCTGGCAATATTACATATCATCTGTAAAATGGCGGCAATATTTCATTATTTATTATTTAATTTCTCCTATAATGGCCCCAAATGCACGGTAGTTGTGCATATAGAGCACGATTTATCAATCATTTTGCAATTTATTTCATTAAAATCGTCGGTACAGATTTTAGAAATTCTCATTTTTCTATTTTCGCATACATCCTATGTTAATGCAAAAAAACAACCTGGCAATATTATTATCATAATGTAAAATGGCGGCATTTTTACATTTTTATTGTATTTCTCCGATAATGGCCCCAAATGCACGGTAGTTGTGCATAAAGAGCACGATTTATCAATCATTTTGCTATTTTTTCATTAAATCGTCGGTACAGATTTTAAGAAATTCTCATTTTTCTATATTTCGCATAACTCCTTGTTAATGCAAAAAAACAACCTGGCAATATTATATTCATATGTAAAATGGCGGCAATATTTACATTTATTATTTATCTCCGATAATGGCCCCAAATGCACGGTAGTTGTGCATAAAGAGCAAGTTTTTCTTTTCTTTTTTCTTAATGTCGGTCAGATTAAAATTTCATTTTTCTTTTCTTTTTCAATGTTAATCATTTTCATTATTTATTAAATGTCGTACAGATTGATCATTTTTATAACATAAATTATCAAAATTTTTTTTTCATTAAAATTAGTTTTTTTCTTTTTATAATTATAATTAATCAAAAAACAAGCTGGCAATATTATATATCATTTGTAAAATGGCGGCAATATTTATACATTTATTATTCTATTTCTCCGATAATGGCCCCAAATGCACGGTAGTTGTGCATAAAGAGCACGATTTATCAATCATTTTGCTATTTATTTCATTAAAATCGTCGGTACAGATTTTAAGAATTCTTTTTTTCTTTTCGCATAACATCCTATGTTAATGCAAAAACAATGGCAATATTATATATCATAATGTAAAATGGCGGCAATATTTAACATTTATTATTCTATTTCTCCGATAATGGCCCCAAATGCACGGTAGTTGTGCATAAAGAGCACGATTTATCAATCATTTTGCTATTTATTTCATTAAAATCGTCGGTACAGATTTTAAGAAATTCTCATTTTTCTATATTTCGCATTACATCCTATGTTAATGCAAAAAAAGCTGGCAATATTATATATCATAATGTAAAATGGCGGCCATATTTATACATTTATTATTTATTTCTTCGATAATGGCCCCAAATGCACGGTAGTTGTGCATAAAGAGCACGATTTATCAATCATTTTGCTATTATTTCATTAAAATCGTCGGTACAGATTTTAAGAAATTCTCATTTTTCTATATTTCGCATAACATCCTATGTTAATGCAAAAACAACCTGGAATATTATATATTATACTAATGTAATGCCGCCATTTGACATTTTGATATTAATTTGCCAGGTTGTTTTTTTGCATTAACATAGGATGTTATGCGAAATATAGAAAAATGAGAATTTCTTAAAATCTGTACCGACGATTTTAATGAAATAAATAGCAAAATGATTGATAAATCGTGCTCTTTATGCACAACTACCTGCATTTGGGGCCATTATCGGAGAAATACAATAATAATGTTGAAATATTGCCGCCATTTTACATTATGATATTAATTTGCCAGTTGTTTTTTGCTTAACTAGGTTGTTATGCGAAATATAGAAAAATGAGAATTTCTTAAAATCTGTACCGACGATTTTAAAGAAATAAATAGCAAAATGATTGATAAATCGTGCTCTTTTGCACAACTCCGTGCATTTGGGGCCATTATCGGTGAAGTTAAATAATAATTGTTGAAATATTGCCGCCATTTTACATTATGATTTAATTTGCCAGCTTGTTTTTTTGCATTAACATAGGGTGTAATGAAAAAAGTGGAAAATGCAATTTTTCGATAAACTGCGCTTTAAGTATATTAAGTTGATTGATACTTCTCATTAATTTACTTTGACTTGTAATTGAATTATTTGTGTCCTTTCCGCTTTTTCTTGAATACATTAATTCAAATTGATTTGGTTCCCGCCCAATTCTGTACAAAATTGTTCAACACTGATTCCAGGCAGTGATTCAGTTCGCGTAGGAACTAGCAGTTCGATAGACCTTATGATTGAACTATTGAGGTTGGTTTACAATAATTAATTTTCTCAAAATTGTACCGTCCATTTGGCTAAAATTAGTGCGTAAGTTCTTGAAATATGCTCTACAAGAGGGTTAGCGTGCATAGAGGGCCATTGTCTCCGAGTTAAGAATTATGGTTCAAAAACAAGGTTGCTTTTTTCCGGTCATTTTTTGGGGCTGACATGGGGTTGCTGCACTCTTTTCCAAATTCTTAAAATGGTACCGACGATTTTAATAAAATTTTCACAGTTGGCTAGGTGAAACTATAGACTACAATCGTGTTATTCGGTTTTCGGGGCCATTATCCCTAAATTTGATTTTAAGAATAGTGGAAACCTAATTTTTCAACCCCTTGGTTTACCCATATTATAAATTAAAATTCAAAAACAAATGAATGTAGATAGTAAATAATTTAATTTCTACAATTCTGCATTTAAATTTATTAGGTTCTGTGTGAAAAACATAAATAAATGCATTTAAAAGTGACCGATTCCTTTTCCGATACCAAGTACAAATCGACGCTAACTCACCGCCGCTAATTTGACGCACATCATTTGATTCGTTATAGTTCGCGGTAAGCGTACGTTTAAGTTTAAAAATATTCAAAGACAAAATTAAAAACGTGTATTGATTAAAATTAACACAAATTTATACAAGACATAACAATTAGTTGATTTTAATTATTTTGATGACCAAAAGTCAATGATAAGACGAAGAAAATACTTCAATCTTAATCAATTGATTTTCTTATCGCTATTATATTATTAACTGATTAATAAAGGGTAATGTTATTATTTCGCAAGGTTAGGTCCGGCAAGAACATGGCAATTAATAGCAGAGATCCACACCGTGCCTACCAAGGGTCATTATCTCTTGCAGTTCTGGTTTGCATGCTCGGTAATGTTTAAACTCTTTAAAAAGCATTTACTTGCACCATACTGCGCCTGCGCTCTATACCTGTCAGATGTCATTATTTACAGCTGCAGTAGCTTATCACAGTCCATCGTAAATTGCATTAGCTTCATTTGTATGGCACGCAGTTGCATTTTTACTGCAGTGGCATTCGTTGAATTTGCTGCCGAAAGCAGCGGCCCAATAAAAGTTATATTATAAACCGTCACTGGTAGGCACGCACACACTCACACACATACACACACATTTCCTCAAACTATACATGTTCATATACATATGTAGAGAAAATTGAACTCTATTTGTGTGTAAACAATTCATGTGACATTCTCTGTGAGCGTCGATTCCAAATTGCTTTGCCAAAGGTAAGAAATGTCTCTCGTTATACTTACACATATATTTCGCATTGTCACTCTGTTCAGTTGTTTTTATTGTAATATACAATTGATTTAAATAGCACACTTTGTGGTCAAAATCAATGGAGCAGCTTTAAACAACAGCGTCTATTATTACGAGCTGGCAACACTCAACTCGCCGCAGAATTTGGATGCTGAAATTGTGCTGCAGGATCGGGAACAGAATGCGACAGTAGAAATGGTCCGTTTCGACAAGGGCAAACTCATCGCCAAGGCGGCTAACCTGACCGCCATTAGCTGGGCGCATGCCGTCAACAGTCAGCAGCTATTGGCCGATGCGCTAAGTGGTAAGCATTCTCGATAACAATAAGCCGGCTCTGTTGACCTTCACTTGAACTAACCCATGTACCGTCTTGAAGGTGAAATTGATATGATTGAGGCAGATATCGTGCTCGGCCAGCTGAATGGTGAGGGACCAGATTTGCCGGTGATGGCGCATCCGCCTATAACCATATCGGATTTGACGTTGGAGGACTTTTTGCATCAAATCAAGGCGCACAACGAGCTCCACGAGGGTGCCGAGAAGGGCGTCAAACTGGACTTTAAATCTATTGAAGTATTTGAGGGTTCGTTGGGCATTCTGGATGAGATCATACCAAAGGTGAGCATGGCCTTACAATATAAAATGTATCGAATGCACTATAATGCGTCTACATAGATGGACTATCCCATTTGGATAAACGCTGACATTATCAGTGGACCAGTGGAGCAAAACAACTCAGTGCCAGTGGATCCGGCACGCTTCTTTGCCGGATGCATGCGCTACAAACAGGCCGTACTCTCGATTGGCTGGACTACCAGATGGGGCGCAAATTACCGAGATGGCGAATACACTGAGGAGCAGTGCACGGCAATGCTGCAGGCCATCAATGACAACAATGTCACCTCTACCGGGCAGGCCATTACTTTTCCAGTGCGTGCCGGCATTGCCGCGAACAGCGCCGCACAACTGCACAATCTGGTGTCCGCTGTGAATGAAACGAATGAGAGCACTTTGACCATTTGGTCCTCAGACAACGACTACGTAGATGTAGCGCAGCTGCGCAAGCTAATCTTCGGTTTCGGCTTGGATCGTGTCTATTTGGATGTGCCGGAGGAGCTGTCTTCGGTGCTAGATTTGGGAAACACAGGCAATGGTGCTGGCACCTTTAATTCGTTGGTTAGCTTCAGCTTCGTCAGTCTGTGCTTCTGGGCCTTTTCCAGCTGGCTTCAGAGCGTATAAACGAACTCTTGCGTATTTTGTTTGTTCTTTTCTTTTTTAATTCAGTTTTATTTTCTTTCTTTGTTTTTTATGTTACGCGTGTATTCACTGGAGAATGCTCTATGCGTTTAAGCTTTGTATCACTTCATTTGAATGCGAACGCGAATTGAAGCCGCGTTGTATAAAAGCTAACTAAAAAAATATGCATTAAATTTATATATGAATATAAATATATAATATAAAAATACTTTGGACGTGCGCAGTTTAAATTTATACAAGGGGATTAATAGCTTTAGAGCTGGGATAATCACTTATATACAGTTTAAGTTAAGCTACTAAAATAGTCAATGACTTTCGTTTAGGTTATCTTTCACTTTTTGGCACTAATTAATAAATAATCTTATCAATCTCTCTCTATACTCCTGCAGCATGTGTATGTTTGTTGGTGCTGTTTGGTGTGAGGAAACTATATGAGCATGATGGATATTTGTACGAATGCATATGTGTGTGTGTTTGTATGTGGAGGGATAGTACGTATTTAATGCTATGAATGAGGCAACTCGTCAAAGGCAACATCAATCACAACTAACATCTGTTGAGTTTTAATGGCGAGACGTGGCGCGGAGTATGTCTTTGGCTCCCCTAAGGCAATATATTGAAAATGCAAGATGCAACGATATATGTATATTAACTAATTATCACATCTGTTGAGCTGCTCTCGATTAGGCGATCTCTAGACGTGTTGCCGCCGGTGCCGCTGTACTCGTCATCGCCATCTTCAATGCCCGAGCTGCGCCTGTAATCTAACAGACGCACGCCCACACGATCGTTTTGGTTGGCATTCTGGCGGAAAAGCTGTTGCACAGCTGGTGTTGCGCTAGCCGCACTGACGCCGGCACCAAATGTGGTCAGCGGACGAAGCATCGACGCCTTGGCTTTGGGATCATCGCTATGGCAGAGACGCGTCAACTGGCGCGTTGGATACCAGCAGGTACAAATAAGGCCGCCGGCAAGCAGTATGCCCGTAAATATCTGACCGAGCAGTACAATGAGTGGAACCAGACCAATGCTTGCAGCGATTTCCTCGCTGACACGAACACGTTCCTCGGCCCACATAAGGGGTAGCATAATGCGTGGCACGCGCGCATAGAGACTAAAAATGGTAAATGGAATAAGCTGGTTAGCGTCAATTTTGCCATTAAGTGAATGATAAACTTACGCAACGCCCGGCACCGGCTCCATCAGATAATTGGCCTGGAAGCCACCACCCACATCCATGGGCACGCCAGCGTTGGGCTCCAGTGCCATGAAGAACTCATGCTTCTCCTTTTCCGGCTGTAGGCCATCCAAAGCGTCCAGGTAACTAGGGTCGGCCAGATAAAAGTGTGGATAAGACATGTAGATGGATGTGTTGAAGTTACAGCGTCCAACATTAATAACACCAGACGGATTGCATTTGCCGTCCACGCACAGGCAACTGGTGTCCGGATACATAGTGCCATTGTCCACAGCGTGTCTAGTCCCACTGAATTTGTATGCAGTGACGCCATGGACGCTGATTGTTTCCGTAAAGTCCAGCGGCACGGCGCGACACATTTTGGGCATATATAGATAGACGCTGTCATTGGTGCTCAAATTGGGAGGAAAGAATTCACCCATTGAGCCCATAACCTTGCCACAGGCACCCTCAAACGCGCCTGTATGCGTCTTATTATTCCACGAATAGATTTGGCCCATTTTACTAATGTCATCGGCCCCAGTGAACATGTTGATGTCACCATCAAAGCTGGTGCTGCCATTGCGCGCATACTGATAACCAATCCGATCGTAGGGCACGTCATCCGGACTAATTATTTTGCCCAGCGTCACCAACGAATTCACGAAACCCTTGAATAACCACTCCTCGGCGGTGCGCGTCTCGCTGACCTTCTGCGTGGTGCTCAGCGTGGTCGATGCCATAAATTGAAAAAACGAGTTCAATTGGTCAAAACGTCGAGCACCGGCCTATTGGAAAGAATACCATAAGTAAAACTCTAAATTGTAGCATCTTAATACTTTAACTTACGTGCGCTACTGTATTGACCGAGGTCACCACGTCCTGCAGGGTGCCATTGCTGCCGGCAGCATCAAAAAAGAAATAGGCTTTCTTGCGAAAGGACACCGAAGCATTATGATTGTGCCACTCGATGTCCACCTTATCAGGTTTCTCCCGAAACCGATAAGGTCCCAGTTGTACAAAGTGCGGCTTCTTCGGGGAGCCCTGGTATAAGTCCTCCGGATTAGTCCAGTTGAATAGATAAACATCAAAGTTAAGCGGCAGCGGCGACACTTTCCAGCCCTCAAACGCTGGCGACGTGGGACTGAGTGCCATTTCCTGAAATTGTCATTGATCATATGAAAAGGCGATCAATTATGGTAAATTAGAGTTGATTGCTTAAATAAAAGGCTCAATTAACTTAAATGCTAAACATATAAAAAAAAATTTAAAAGCTCTCTTACAACATTTTACTTATATGATAAGAAATTGATGAAAAAATTATACAAACTCAAATGGACGAATGAACGTGCTAAATAGTTCGTCTGGATTTTACAATGAATATTATTTGTTATTAACAAAAATGTATAAATAAAGCATGTTAAGTGATTAATGATCACAACGAGCATTTAGAGTAAGTAAAGATCAATCTATAAATTAGACGGAGAGGTCAAGATTACAGAGATAAGTACTTATTGACCCATTTATTTGCCTGTTTGACATTTAACTGGACAAGGTGAGGTCGGCTGATATCCTAAGGTTATTAATCTATATGTTTGATAATCAAACAATCCACTTACAGCTACATTCTTTAGCTTGTTATATTGAGATTTACAATCGAAGTCTTTAAGTAAACTTGTTTGGAACAACCTCTCGCAACTTTGTATGCTATCTATTGAATTTCCCGATCGTTTAGTCAAATGTCATGTGAGTGTCATCTTATCAGCTTTGCCCGGCGGCCCATCAATAATCCATCACGGCATGTAATCATCGATTGGTAAGATTCTAGGCGTATAGCACTTGGAATAAATCCGAAGCGGCCATTTTGCAATTTAAGTTTGTGGCTATAATCTAGAGCTACATATTCTTTCTTTTTTGTTTTATGTATTCAATATTTTCGAGTTCAGGAAATGACTAACTGATAAAAAGCGTTTGGTGTGTGTTGTGTGTGTGTGGGTGTGTGTGCGGCAGTCTGACAATGTCACGTTTAAATATGCGCTAGTTTGAATGATCGGATAGTTGGATTGCTGAGTTCACTGATATGGAAGTCGGCTGAACAGGTGTTTGGTCAAGGGCTGATTTTATATGTAACACGTAAAGCCTTTTATGAATGTGGCGTGCAGGAAATGCAGAAAAAAAACTAACACACACACACACGCACAAAACAGAAAACAGCGAAAAACAAGCGATTCAGGCCTCGTTTCTAATCGCCCAATGGCAGTTAGCTCTATTGATAAATGGTTGCTGATAAGATAAAAGTCGTTGTTACGGGAAAAACTGAAATTGTTTGTTTATTCAGAGTAGCCCACGTAAATATTTCCGCTGTTAACATAATTGCAAAATAGATCAGAGACCCGATTAACCTTGCAGCTGTTCCAGTGATTCATGTCACAATGAACGAATATCATATATCAATCGATATGGGACAATATACCAGAAACCAGCTGCTCGAGACTTTCGACTAAGTAGCTTAGTCACTTGCCAAATTATAGACCGTAGTGTAATGTGACCATAAAAAAAACTATCTTATCTGCATTTTTGTGAACACCTGCACACTTTCAATACTTGGTGTCTTTGTGGAAATTGATTTCAATTGATTTGGAATCAGACAACTGGTAAGCCCCCCAATACCCTTCGCCAACACCACACTAATTGTATGCTAATGAGCGAGGTTCACGCTCAGTTGACCTCTCATCGTTTTGGCAAATTGGCTGAAATGGGAGAACTTGATTCCCTTATGTCTAGAGATGGAATGAATTGAGTCAACGAGCACTGACAGACGTAACTAGACAGAAACTGTGTGATTATATAAGAGCTGATAGCAATGGGGCAAGAATCATACAACCTACCTTGCCGCGCATGCGCGTAAATATGTCAATCCAGTTGCGCAGCAGATAAACTCCAGCGGCTATGCAGCAAGCGCCCAAGATGACAATGCCCAGCCGCCAGGCCCAGTGACGCGCACGTGATGTCATCTCTAGCTGTTGTTGTTGCTGTTGCGATTTTCGATGACGATTACTGCCAACGTCTCTGGCCTTGCCAGTATTAGAGGCCTTTTCTGTTACTCTGGTTGCGGTTGTACTTGTGCAGGAAGCTCTGCTCGCTCGTTGTGCGCCTGTTCTCTTGCTCTTGCTGCGCTGCACTGACGCTAAGCGTTTGTATATTCTCGTCGCCGCAGTCGTTGACGCTGCCTGCACACATACAAAGAGATAAGCCAAAAAGAAAGAGAATGTTAAAGTCCAGTACATATACATATATATATGTATGGGTGCTTGGCCGAGCTACGGCTTATCGTTATTGCTATTAAAGGCGTCAAAGGCTCGTCTAGTAACTTTAAGAGCGTTAAAAGAGCGGCACATTAGAGAGGCCGTGTTAATATTAAAACGGATCACGAGCCGAAACACAACGATGCGAAGCTATATTGCGTCGTACTTGCAAATATTACAATCTGTTTTACGTTTTGGTATGTTGCCCCTAATACTTAATAATAAATAAACTAAAGAATTCGAACAGCTCACCAGTAATACACTTGTAGAAAGTTGCAATGTTATTACTGTTCAGGGTTTCAAGTCAGGCTCTTAACCGGTTCGTTTATTTTTTATGGGAGTGGGAGTCAAAAGTTGCTATTTTTACTATACTGCCGTTAAGGCCTGTTTATGGTGGAGCAATAATATTTAAACATTCCTAGACATACTTATGTGCGTTCGTTTGTTATTGATGCACACGCAGCAAGGTTAAATAAACATTGGGGAAAACCAGTTTTTTAATGCTCAGGTTGCTGCACTCTGTTAAATCCCCGCGCTTTACAGAAACGCCCAACGTCGTCTCTTTTTTTTGTGTGCTCTGATTACTTTACGCGTTATTTACACAGATTACGAATTTTTTTCTTAGCTGAGTGCGAATTCACTTGTGGCAACAGAAAAATAATCACGCGAATTTAACACTTAGTCATGAAAAGGGGCGGAAACTTTCTATGGAGCTGTTGCTGGGCAGGACAGTTAAATAATAATTAACGCATAGCATTAGCATTATAAATGAATAATTGAAAAAAAAAACAAGAAAAGATTATTATTACTTGCACAGGAGTCCTTGAGTTGTTGTGCGCATCACTTCCGCAACCTGTTGACATGTTATGCGGTTTTGCTATGTTTATATGCCTTAGTTGTTGTTCTTGTTGCTATTATCCACCTATAAATAGACCAAACCACAGTGCAATGTGCCAAAATGAACATACATATGTACATACATATGTATATTCCCCGAGTCCGTATCTGTATTTGTTGTATGCTTAATCTGCAAACTCACTAACAATGCGTCACCATTTGGTTTGCGAAACGCAACTTCAATCAAATGACATTAACAACAACAAACAGCCGTATTTGTATATTTGTTTAATGTTTTAAAAACGATATTAACATGAACGATTGTTGAGGCAGCGCTGTGCAATTAACGCTCTTGCGCCCGCGCCTTGTACTCTCTGCCGAGCACGCTCTCACACATACACACACTCACACACTAGCTGGCTCTCAGCAACAACAAATTAGTATATGCGTTGGGTTTTTTTCTTACGTTTTAGCTCTTAGGCGGTTGTTTTATTTTCTGCGTCTGCGACTTTGTTTAACACTTTTTGCACTTGTCACTTCTACTGCTTCTTCTTATGCTTCGTAGCGTATGCCATTTTTCAATCGCATGCTTTGTTTTTGGTTTTCAAATACTTTTCAATTGGTATCAATTTAATTTTCACGAATATAAATATTCATTGCGACAGTATCATTCGAAACGTTTCTTTAAATGCGCTTTCTGATTTTACTGCATTTGTGTTTGTATTGCGGCGTCTATTTCTTGCATACTTTTGTCTCACTCGCACGCATTAGTTTTAATCAGTAGACAACGACGCACCGTTAACTTGATCTTGAACTCGGCCAAATAGCCACGCGACGTTAGATCTTCGTGTCTGAGCGGCACTGTGCCTGTTCTGCGACTGAAACTATTTTTTGTTTTCAAAGAGCCGCAAAGCAGCAATTATACATTTTTCATTAAAAGCAAGCAGGAACGCATTTATAATCAGCTGGTCGACCCTATAATACCCTACAAATATGGATATTGTCTAATAAATAAAACTAAAGTGTGTGCTATTAACACTACTATTGTGCACGGTTACGTGAATATACAGTAAAAAGCCCTTAAGTATTATATGATCTCCTATCATTTCATTACCACTGCGCTTGGTTCTAATCTATTACTTCCTTCTTGGACCCGACGAGCTTACCAAACATCAATACGAATGTAGCAAAAAGGCTAGGTAATTGTTGTACATGAACGCATATTCTACAAAATATAACATTGCACAGAACTAATAGATAGCAGGGTATGCAGAGCAGCAGTTGAGCGTGCCAGCAGCAACAGAGAGTACGCATTGTTCAAGAGCTCCCGCTCTCTTATCTCTTTCCATCTCTATCGCTCTCTGGCTGTGCTTGTTGCCCATCCATGAAAAAACCGGTTCTATCTCTTTGAAACGGTTATACTACTGTGCATATGCTCGTTGTAGATTTGAAACGGTTACAATTCGATTTAATTCAATATTATTAACGATTTATTTCGCCGTTTTCATTAAACAGCATATAATTTAACATTGGAATGTAAACATTTATCAGACCACACACTTTTGTATGTACTTAAGTACAGTTTTATGTACATATTAAATGCTTATCAATAAATGAAAAGCAAATTTAATTTTAGCTTTCTTGATTATTGGGTACAGTTAAGCTCTCTATAACAACAAAAAGTATTACTTGTGTGATACTAATTGGGATCCATAATTATCTTACGATTTTTGTCGGACATTCTTTGCATCTCCTGCCACATCAATATCTCTATGTATAGGACTGTTTATCCTTACTGAGTGACAAGTTAATCAACGCACAGCCCAAACCGAAAGAGCTAGGAAGCCAAAATTTTACTGCAGTTACCTTATGTGACGAAGGTGCACTCTACGACAGGTTTTGGAGTAGGGAAGAACTCTTTACAAATTGACTGGAACAATAAATTCATTGATATATCCTCTAACATAAGTGTATATCGCAATGTCGCAACAATATTTTATAATCCATTTTATTAGCTTCATTTTTAAAACACCGCAAAATATTCGACGATGTATAACACGCTTATTAATTAGACTTAAGCATAATAAACCCTAGAAATTTATCCTTATCACATAACATTCATTACATTCAAATCAGATGCTCTCAGCTTGCGCAATCCCCATCACCTGCCGGCGCCACATACTGTAATCCCACGAGTAGTGGAGAACCCTCGGCTGGATGGGTCTTGACCTCCATACTCGCTGCTTGGATGCGAGTTTCCAGGCTGGTGATATCGATCTTTCGCATGTACCGCTTATGCAGAAGGATCTGTCGCGGATACCAAAGCATCAGGCCTAGGCCCAGTGCTACGGCTATACAACCGCAAACTTTTCCCACGAGTGCAGAGATCGGCAACAGTTTCAGATAGAATTCCAGATCGGATGAAATTCGCAACCGATAGTCAACCCAGCAGAGGGGAAAGAAAGTGCGACGTGACTTGCGGAAGATGCTAGAAGGCGGATAATGTTTTGGTTATCATTCGCTGTAGGAATTGTCAGCCCTACTTACGATTCTCTACGCGGTTCTACCAGGAGACTGATCATTAGCCGCGCCTTGATGTCCAGCAGTATGCCAGTGGTGGGCTCTAGCATTACGCTCATCTCATGGCGATCCTTGTCAGGCTTCATGCCTTCGATTGCTTCCGCATAATAGGGATCGGCATTATAGAAATGCGGCGAGGAGGCGAAAACGGGCACATCGTACCAACAGGAAGATACATTCATCAGGCCAGAGCGCACCTCCCTGCAGCTTCCTGTACAGTAACAGCTGTTGTCCGGATTATCAGTGCCTACAAAATTTGATGGAGATTCCATGAAAGTCTTGAATTATATGTATTAAGTCCTCTTACCATTTGCTAAATTCCTTGCGGTGCCCTTGTAGACGTAAGCCTCGATACCCTTATAGAGCGTTGTGCCCGCATAGTCCAATTGCATCTCACGGCAAAGATCGGGCAGAAAGTATGAAATTGGCTCGCCCTGGCGCAGCGGAGTGGGATGAAATTCGCCCGTACTACCCCTCAGCTTGCAATTGGGATAACCAGTCGAAACATTGTCGTAACGCCAGCGAGCTATTTGACCCAATTTACTAAAGTCCTGCTGGCCAGTATGGACATTATGATGCCCATAGATCTGGGTGCTGCCGTTGCGCTGGGAGAAATAAAACAGAAGTAAGCAATTGAGGAGCAAGTTTGTAGGCTTCGAAGAGTGTCTTACCGGATAACCGTAGCCTATCCGTTCGTATGGGAAATACAAGTCCGGCATCATGTTATTGGGTATCATTTTGCTCATCTTTATTAATGGAGTATCGAAGCCATTGAAGAGCCAGTCATCGGCGGGCCTCACGAATGTTGCCTCATTGCCATACATATTCAGCGCCATCAACATCAGCGTGCGGAGCATCGGGTTCCAGTTCTGGATTTTGTTGACGATACCAACACTCAGCATATTGGGGGCTACAATGGAGTCCGTAAGATTGCCCGCGCTAGCTGCTGCATCGAAGTAGAAGTGGCTACGGCGCAGATAGGAGACAGTTGAGTTCTCTGCGTGCCAGACCACATTCAGCTTTTCCTGTGTCTCAGTGAAGCAGTAGGGCCCCAGCTCTTCAAAGCGCGGCTTGACATTCGGATTGTTAAACTGTTCCGAATTCGTCCAGTTGAAGATGTATACGCTGGCAGTTATGTCCAAGCTGGGCTTTTGCCACAGGTTGCTCAGCATCGAGTTGGGCTTGAGCACCATGAACTGCAGAATATGTGGATTAAGTGAGTCCGTGGATTCCATTAATCTCTGGCCAACTTACCCACTCCAAGGCGCGACGTTGTATGCGCTCTAAGTTAAGAACAGAGATTAGACCCAAAGAGGCGAGCAGCAGACCCACCAGACTGGTAAGGGCAATGCGATTTTTTCCGATCATATCATTCAGAGCACGGAGGTTGCGACTGCAATAAGTCTAGAAATTGCTAGCGGGCTCCGTATTAACTTCGTTCAGTTATAAAACGTAAAAGTTAACTGGTTCTGCAATCGATACATACAAGCATATAAATAATATTGTGCACAATTTCTTAGCTGTAAATTTTAAATCAATAGCAATTATCAATCGCAAGTAAGCCATTTATTTAATGCTCTAAGTTATGCAAGTTGCCGGCATAAATCAACTATTTTAAGTTTATTCGATTCCGTTGAGATATTCATAATAGCTGCTACACATGCTCTCCCAAGCCTCTTTAATTGCTTCCTATTTTATGACTAGAGTTGTTTTAATAGTTCTGGGCCTTCAATGTACGTAACAAACATACTTCTGTGACACGCTTAAGCGAAATCACCACGCCCCTCTGTCCGCCCCGGCTGCCCGGGTCAAACTACAAAAGCTAATGATCTCAAATCTCGATATATAATGAAATCCTGAGGTTTGAAACAGCAGCTTGGAGCTGGGTTTCGATATCTCCTTGTTGGCCATTCTCTTACTTGCTGATAGATTAATCAATTAAATAATCTCCAGTAGGAGGCATCTGGACATTTCCATGGTGTCAAGCGTATGTGTCGTACGCTTTTAGAGTTTAAAAAGATGAAAGCTATCATTTGTAAAACACATTAAAAAATGGTCTTTTAGTTCAAATAAAAACTATTTGGAAACATTATATTTAGTGGTAAAGCTGATTTCACACGTAATCCTGGTTCGAAGATAATGGGAAAAAGGAAGCGAATCGGACGAGCTCATCATGTTAAAGAAATACAGATAAAAATTGCTTGAATAAAAAAATTTGTATAAATTTCTTAGAAAATATCATATAATTTCGTTTCTGTTATAACTTTTAAGATTTCGGTCATGGTGGATTATCTCTGGATTATATTTGGTAATCGAATCAAATGTATGCAGATTTAATAGAAGCGACTTTGTAGTCTGTTAACTTATCTTTATTAAACTCAGCAATTACGAGCCTCACTACCTACAAATTACATAGTTCCCTAATGAATAGTCGGTCGGAAGTTAAACATTCGTATGAAACGATGTGTGACTAGATATTGAAGCATATCGCAAATAAACTGTAGGTAAATATCACGTTGTCTTTATATGGTTTCTTTAATAATTGTTAATTAATAATTATTTTTGGCACAACAATCAGACGCGAGCGTATTAAGCATTTATGTCTTATTCTGATGTACTACAACATGCTTTTCGAACAGTTTTTCATATTACAGGGTATATGGCGGCTTACTTCACTAATTTTCTATTGATGTATTTTTGGATGATTCGTCACGAAAAATGAATCACGTTTTTTTTTACACAACCGCAAGGTGTTCCCAATTGTCTTTAGTTGATCCTCTGGTTGAGACTAATCTCAAAGGTCCATAAGGGTTATCGTTGCACGGCTTTGATAGCACACACTGTTCTCACTGATAAGGCCAAAATACCATTGACTTCGAGACTTTCATTATTTTGTATTTTATTTCAAACCGTACAAGAGCACTGGATCAGCAGATTTTCCGGATCTCGATGTGCGTTCAATACAAATACGATGCGCTTTCGACGCCGACTTGATAACGACTGACGACTTAAAGGAGCATGTTCATCTATATTAGTAGTACTTAACAAACAGACAAACAAAATTTAAAAGAAAACTCAGAATGATTATGCAGCGTGGCGAAGTAAGCGCAGGCAGGGTACATGTCTGGAGTTGATACTGTCACCTAAGAAACTTAATTGATGCACTGAGCAAAATAATGCTTGCATACTTTCGGCGGAATCGTTAAGGAAACGATTCGAAGCGATCGAATCGCATCGAATCGAATGGCCTACATCTACGGGCAGACAATGCAATCAGTTTAACTTGGGAGGTAACGCTTTCGCTTTCTTCCGTATATGGAGGGCATCGGTCAATGGCTTCGGAGTTGGGCACAACACAAAATTTGAACAGTGTACTGACCATTCAGCTTTAATTTTAATGTTTGCGCACGCAGTACTTAGTGGCATTTTATTGCAGTTGGCTTGGTTCAACAGCTCCATAATCTCGGCAAGGGTTATCTTTTAACGATTTAGTGGCCCAGAGCAGGCAGGGGTCGTCTCCCTTCCCCGAAATGGAAGCAGCACGCAACTGCCCAGCACCCGTCACTTGCTACTCGCCACTTGCCCCACTCGCACCGCTCAGCTCAGCTCCACTCAGTCGTTATCGCTTCAACTCTAACCTGGCCAGTAAACATATCGGCAACTGGGCAACGGAGCAACTGCACCAACTAAAATTAACAAGTTTTTGTGTTTTCCAACTTTTCGTGCGTTCGCCTGTTGGGGCCCGTGCACTGATAAGAGCCACGTTCCAATCACTTGAACGCAATGCCCGATGGCGTTGATCTGATAAAAAGCAGGAGGACAGCTATAACAACAACCGCAACAACAACTTCCAACTACTGTATACACAAGTACTGTACGTATTTTGGTTATATGATGCCCTTAAACATAAGTATATTTCTATATGCGCAACATTGTTACAACTTTTATAGTAACTATCAATAAAAAGATTACTAATCCAAAATTAGCTCAGAGGTTTTTTTCAATGGGAACCCAAAGAAATATTGCTTTTTAAAAGGTGTTCCGCGTTCAAATCGGCTTAGTTTTGATAACAAAAAAACAGGGTTAAATACTGTGTAGGGCATTATTATAGACAATTATCGTACTCGCCAAGATGTGGTTTTCAAAATTGCCCTATCAATTGACTATAAAATGAACCGATTTACCTTAAAACCATCAATATCAATATTCTGATCCTATCCACACAAGTTTTTTTAATTCGATTGAATTTAGATCTATTATTAATATTTAAACTGTGATAAATACAAATTTGATAAAATTGTATGAAGCATGATGATATAACTTTTGATATCAAAAATATTCAAACTGTTTACAAGGCTTTTAACTAGATGAAGCTAATTTTAGCTGAAGAGAGAAAGATTAATGTAATCGTCTCAAAAATTCAAATCCGTTTCCGTGTTGCATTCAGTCTTAAGTAAATATATTTATATCAGATTATAATACAGGGCATATGTAAAGTCAGGCACACAGTTGGGACAGGTAACAAATCATCTTACAAAGCTAAACTTGAGCACACTAGACATGTAATCAATGTTCGGTGTCATCCGTTTGGTATCAATTCTCAGCGATCTTTCGCTGGTTAAATAGCGGGGATTCTACAAAGCAAATAATATAGTCAATAATATATGTGTGTAATTCAATAGTTTATCCACGCTTACTTGCACACAGCTGGGATTAATGTCGCTCTGTCTGATCCACAATTCTAGCGGCTGGGTGCGCCAGCTTTGCTTGGACAGCACTGCCAGACAACGGCCGATGAATGCATTGCCAATGCAACGAGATCTTGTCATATCCAAGATGCGCAGCTGGCGGCAGTTGATCACAAATTGCAAAAGACCCGCCGGGCTCTCCAACTGATAGCCGCACAGGTGCAGCTCGCTGAGCTCTGGCAGCTGAGCGGCCAGTGGGCACAGCATTTGATCGCTGAGGCACTGAAGCTGTCCCTCCTCCGACTGGCCATGCACCTCCAATCTGCGCAGATGGCGTAGATTGCTTAGCTCTCGGAAGAAGCGTTCATAGTCGTGAAGAAGCCCGCTGAAGCGAAAGCCTTCGATTTGCTTGATGCCGCCAGCTGCGGCATTGCTGGGTCGCGCTATGCGCGCCAGCACGTCGAAGACAAAATTCTTGGAGTATATGGAGAGCTTGTGTAGGAGTGGCAGGCGCAGCAGCTGTTGTGTTATGTCCGACTCCATGCAGAGGTGATAATCGGCAATCTTAATGTGCTCCAATGTGGGGCACAGCTGCACGTCAACCAAATCACAGCAGTTCACTTCATCGCAGTCCTCCATAATGTCAAACTTGCGCAGTTTAAGCTGCCGGAAGATGTCGCGAAAGTATTGTGACTCCAGATACTGACAGTCGTCCAGGCACAGCTCGTTGAGCAGCTCCAACTCGTGCAGATACTTGCCCGTCACCTGGCAGCCGCGCAATTTCAGCTTGCGCAGCGAGGGAAACACACGCTTTAGCAAACGCACATCCTCGTCCACGAACCGTACTCGGCCACGTCGCGGCTGATGATCATCGCCCAGCCACTCCAGGCTACTTACACCCGGCAAGCTGTGTTCATTTAGCATTCGCAATCGTCTCACATCCAGCTGATGGCAGCTGAGACGCTCCAGATGCGGCGCCAGTGCCAACATAAATGCCTGAAAGTGACGAGAGGACGCACGACATAGCAGCTCATCTTGCAGCACCACATTGTGTACGCGCGTGCGCCACAGTGACTGGACAATGCTCCTCAGGCGGCTGTGCAGTTGGGTTAGCTCGAACTGTTGGTACACATTTAGTTGGGCCACTATCAAGGCCAGAACGTCATCATTTAGCTGCAGCAGGGAGGTGGGCTCTGGCTCTGGGGAGTAAGACCGGTTCACACTGGAGTTCAGAATCATAGCGATGCCTTGCTAACTTACCTGTTTCTTGTTTTGTGGTCATTTGTGGGCTGTGCTACAATTTCTAGTACTGTCGCTTAGCTGTTGGCAGGCGCAACGCATTTTAGACACTGCCAAACAAATACAGCCTGACCAGCTGTCCAGGGTCCATAATTGCAGAGACCTTGCTACCTAAACGTGCCTTCCTTAGGGGTGGTTTTCCAGGCAGGCTGGCCCACCTACCTACTTAGCTTGTCGTCTTTAATTAGAGATGTGACATTAGCAAGGCGATGACAGCGAATATCGTAGCTGTAACTTTTTAGCCGATAGTCGGCCAGAATATGCAAGTATTTTCAGTATTTGAATTTACCGAATAATCATTTTTTCGATCGTAATAAAACATGGCGAGCTTTTTGTACAATGTATTAAGATTTAAAAATATCAAAGCATACGAAATTTTGAATCTTTGAAAACTGTTTAACTAAGAGTGTAAGAGCTTAAAGCCAAACATATAACTTGTCCCAACTGCAAATAAAATACAGCCCAAAATCATACGTATGGCGAATCGTTAATCTAACCTCAAAATTTAAGAAATATTAACATAATTTTTGAGTCGTTACCCAACGAAATTGTTTGAAATTATTAAAAATTGTTATAATATGCAGCATAAGCTTATTAGCGTAGCTGCTTAATTTTTATTTTCATTCTGATTTTCATTTTTTATTTATTTGTTTGGTGCTTACTACGTCTTTAATTTGTATGTATTTTAGTTAGATTTAACTTTTACAATATATTCTATGTTGTATGTATAATGTAATATTATTCATTCAATTTCATTTGTCGGTATAGGCATATATTGTAGGTATATATAGTGTATATATTGTATCTGCATTATAGTACATTATTGTTTCTAATTACTTAGTATTGTTACTGATTTATGCATTAATTTTCATCTGTTTCTTCTGTTTCTTCTGTTCTTTGTTGTTGCTTTAATTGGCTGCATTTTAGGAAACATTTTTTCGACACTGCAGCTTATTGTTAATAATAATAATTATTGTGTAAACTATGCGTGTTAAGCTATAATCGATTTATGCAATACGCAACTTACAAATTAAACTGTTTGTTTATCATTTAATTAATTATTGCAACACAATTTGAGTTTTTGTTGATGGTTCATCATACTTTAAAATTGCCATTCGCATGCTACAAATACAGTTGATCAGTTAATATATTAGTTAATAATCGTATAATATATAATATATATATATATATATATACTCTATATGCATTTTATATACTGCGCTCTAATTTACACATCACCAATCTATTTTCAAAAACACCAAAAACTAACACGGCTAAAACAACTACATAAACATGTTTGCTTGTGTGTGTGTGTGTCTCTTCACATTTAAACGAAGTTTTCACAATGTTTTTTTTTTTATTTTGACTCTGTATTTTCCCTTATAAAAATACATAAGATTAAATCTGTGAAAACTTCGCAAAAATGTTTTCTTTTTTTCTTATTTGTTTTTTGCTTAAATAATTTAATTCATGCGCACATTTGTTTTTGTTTTTGTTTCTGTTTTTTTTTTTGTTTTTTACAATTTTTAATTGTTCCCTGCATTCTTAGTACATATTTATAAACTTTTGTCGCTGCCAATAAATGCCTTAAAAATAAAAACACGAAATGTATTTTATCTTTTTGCTTCTTTAATGAACAAATCAAAGTTAAACTAGAAAAAAATACTTTATTGTTTTTTGTGTATGATGTTTTTTTATTTGTGTACATGTACAGTTTTTCTGGTTAATTTAAATTATAAGGTTTAATTAAAATATTAAATTAATAAAATGTTGCATTTAAAAGGAAGCATTATGTGTGTGTGAGAGTGTGTTTAAATATTAATAAACTTGACTCATCTAATATTATTATTATTTTTTTTTATTTTTTTTTTGTTTTTTTTTTGTTTGTGTAAAATTTAAAGCAGATATGTTGTTGCTTGTGGCGCTTGGGGCTTGCTTCTTCTATATTTTGTTGCTGTTTTCAACATAAGCACAGTAATTGTTATATTTAATTGTAGAGTTGTGCCTAGCTTTATTATTATTATTATTTTGTTGTTGTTGTTAACTTTAATAGTGTGTAGTGGGGGGGAGGGAGGTTATAACTTCATCGCTTAGTTTTTTTTTTGTGTCATATCGTAATCGTAATTATAACTACACACACATTTCGTAGATGTAACTAAAAACTAATTCACTTTCGCTCTTTTGTCTCATTATAATCAATCTTAATTCTTCTTCTTAGTAGTTCAACTAACATTAAATATAATAATATATAATTTTCTTCTTCTTCTCTCGCGTTTCACATCTCTCGTTAGTTATTGACTTAGCCTACGATTATTTCTCTTCAACTCAACTCTCTTGTTAGTTAACTGCTCTAATACGCCTTGCCCTATATAACAAAGTTTTCCATCCATAGGCAACAATTTGTCGGACTTAAACGTTAACGGGGCTGAAGGTTACGAGTGTGGTTTGATATATGTATATATATATATATATATATTAACTGGGCGCTGCTATTAGCATAATATTTGTAGTGTAGTTTAGATGTAAATGTATGCATAACTGTTTAAGCTGTTTCGCTACATACTTTGTCTTACAAAATGCACAAAATAATACAAAAATTTTCCGACGATTTCTCAAAGTTTTGCTGCAGTTTATATACAAAGTATGTATAATCGATATATATATATAAATATATATATATTTATGATAGTTGTTGTATGGTATGAGGATGCCTTGTAAGTATATATGAATGTCTCTCTCTCTCACTTCCTATGCATAACTTAATGAAACATAATGTTAAAAATACAGGCGCCGAACTAAAAAAAAGGAAACTGATTACAACTTTTTGAACCCATTGATGAACTCTCGCTAACTTGGCCGATAGCACAGCTAACAGCCAGCCCTAGCGCCGTCGTTACGCGTACATTTCATAAATGTAACAGAGACGTGAAAAATATATATTATATAGACGCTAAGCGCCTAAAAAGATCGGTTAGAGAACAATGAAGGGAAACTATGAGATGTTGTTTTTCTTGTATTGCACGTTGCGCAAGCAGGCGCCTGACTGGAGAGTTGGGTAATTAGGTAAGGGGAGACACATTATCGGGTTCAAGGCGTAACCAGCGCGCGGCTTTATAAACTATATAAAATGAATATGTTTTATATGTATAACTAGCTGCTTATGTGGATGTGGATTGTTGTTGCCTTCAGTTGCTTCGATTGGCCGCCGGATTTTGTGTGCTTTACCACTGTGTTGTGGCTGTTGTGGCCGCCGCCGTAGTCGGGTAGCCAGGCAGCAGGGGCTACTGTTAGTAAACCACCGGATGTTGCTCCACATTTGTGGGCAGATGCTGCAGTTGCATCGCGGCACGCGCCAGCGCGCTTGGATCACTTATCAATGCAATTGGCACCTGCGGTGGTGGCTGCTGCTGTTGCTGCTGCTGAGGCGGCGCCTGTGGATGCGACTGTTGTTGTTGTTGTTGCTGCTGCTGTTGATGATGTTGCTGCTGCTGCTGTTGCTGCTGCTGCTGCTGATGCTGCTGGTGATGATGCGCCGCATGCTGTATGGACAATTGCAGCAACTGTTGCTGCTGCAGTTGCTGTTGCTGCTGCTGATGTGCAGCGACTGCCGCCTGCTGCTGCTGTTGTTGCTGCTGTGCGGCCACCTGTTGCTGATGTTGCTGATGCGCTGCTGCTGCCGCTTGCTGTTGAGCCGCTGCCGCCTGTTGCTGGGCAGCGGCTGCTGCTGCCGCCTGCTGTTGTGCGGCAACTGCTGCGGCCGCCTGCTGCTGCTTCTGCGACTGCTGGGCATTGTGGGAGATGAGCGTGCTGGTGACAAGCGGCACCAGGCCAGGCGTTAGCTGGACGGCACCGGCGCCAGCCGCTGCAGCGCCCGCTGTTATCTGCTGAATGGTGTGCATCGTGGTCGTCGCCGAGTGATGGGGAACTGCAAAGGGGGAAGATGCGGTCAGTATGGCAATTGAACGAGCGCAGGCAGACACAGTCGCGTGTCTTGTTTTGTGTGTTCTCGTGTCCGACTCACTTATGATCGGTTTCACTTCCTGCTTGACTTGGGTCAGCACACCAGCCGGTATTTGCGGATGCGGATGCACGGGTGGTGGCGGCATCATAGCATCCGGGTGATTCATCTTCATGTGGCGCTTCAAATTGCCGCGCTCGACGAAAGCCTTGCTGCACAGTGTGCACGCGTGCGGTTTCTCGCCCGAATGGGAGCGCATGTGCGAGACCAAGTGACCTGCGAAACGGACAATGGAAGCGACATGAAGATATCTGCCGACAAGGAGAGATCGAATTTCGACAAAAAACCAAGGGTGGCGGCTCTTCCGACTTAGGCAGCCGAAAAGTCGAGCCACTCCGAACCAAACCAAGGCGAGCGAGCGGGCGGGCGGGCGTTTTTCTTACATTTTCATTTCGTTTTTTTTTCTTAGTTAGGGGTGAGGGGAACTTTGAGCAACTCAACCGATCGCACAGTGCAGCGAATACCTGACAAAACCCAGTTAACCAAACTATTGATTAGATTATAATTACACTTATGATCCAAATTTAAAGTAAATTATAAGAACTCATCTTTATAAGCATATTCTTTGAGCTAGGTTAAAATTGGCTGTGTGAGATCTTTTTATTTTTGTTGCTGATTATGAAAAAATCACAGAAAAACAAACGAAAGTCCTAAGTTTCAAAATAATAAAAAAATTTGACATAAAATATAATGTTCATTATCTAAATGCATCTTCTTATCACCCCGAATAACTTATAAGGTTAAATTGTTTTAGATCATCCTAAAAAAACGAAGCAAAGAAATATATCTTTCAATTACCACTAGATAACTTTTTGAATAATTAAATTAGGTTTTAATGCAATGTTAAAGGAATCAATAAACACGAGATGAAATTGAGTTGACCTTAACTGGGATTATTCGCTGCACTGTGGGTTAGAGGGAGGGTTAAGGATTGGTTGGTTGATAACAGAAATGCGGCTGGACTGGGAAGACTACTATGCTGACGCCACGTCTCGCGTATTACACTCTGCTGCAGATAAGGTTAACTCACCTTTGCATATGAAATTCTTGGGGCACTTCTCGCAGGCGAACGGACGCTCGCACTCCTGGCCCTTGGTGTGGCTGCGCTGATGGAACAGCAGATTACCCTTGAGGGGGAACGATTTACCGCACGTCTCGCAGGTGAAGGGACGATCGCCGGTGTGGCAGCGGGACATGTGATTAATCAAATGCTCCTTGCGTGTGAAGGGCTTGTTGCACACATTGCAACAATGGGGATTGTCGCTCGAGTGCTGGCGCATATGGTTATTGAGATGCTCCTTGCGCGTGAACGTCTTCTGGCAGTATTCGCATTTGTGCGGCGAATCTCCAGTGTGCAGGCGCACGTGATTCGTCAAATGCTCCTTGCGGGTGAAGGTCTTCTTGCAGTAGCTGCAACGGTGCGGCGAATCGCCCGTGTGCTGTCGCACATGATTCGTGAGGTGCTCCTTGCGCGTAAACGTCTTGGTGCAGTATGTGCACTTGTGCGGCGATTCGCCTGTATGTTGCCGTACATGATTAACCATGTGATCTTTGCGTGTGAACGCTTTCGTGCAGTACGTGCACTTGAACGGTGTCTCACCCGTGTGCTGGCGTATATGATTCACCAGATGCTCCTTGCGCGTAAACGTCTTCATGCAGTAGGAGCAGCGATGCGGCGACTCTCCCGTGTGCTGGCGCACGTGATTTAACAAATGCTCCTTGCGCGTAAACGTCTTGGAGCAGAAGTCGCACCGATGCGGCGTCTCGCCTGCTTGCGTGGTAAAAGGTAAGAATCGTACAATAACATTACAGATTAGTAATCATTCACAAAACGAACCATATTCACAAAAGATATTCGTCATCAGTTATCAGTCCTTGTCATTGTTAATGTCTCGTTCCGATTGCGTGTTTGCCTAATACAACAACATGACCCCAGATGAGTTCAATTTAGTGTCTTCCTTTTCAGATATCAGTTTGATTGCTCTTCAATCGTTGCGATTTCATTGGTCAAATTAAAATAGGATTAATCCATCATCATCGCAATCTCAAGTTATCAGTCGGAGTATAAGAACTTTCATATTTTTTAGGGATTTACTGGGATAATACCGAACGAGGGATTTGATCAACTGAATTACGCCGATTCGAGTCACATTTCAATACAAAAATAAATGAATCAGACATGAATTTTAAAATCAAGTTGAGTTAATAAATGATTCAATCAAAGCAGAAGTGATTTTTAGTGGGAGTTATTAAGCTTTACATATAAAGAGCTGTATTTAGCAAGGATTCAAAGCTTCAATCATCATAATTCCCAGTCCAATTTGTTTTTGTATTCATGAATAGTTGTATTCCTCGTTAAACAAACTGTTCAATCAGCGCGATTGACTGTTTTTACTGTACTGTTGTTGTTTTGTTGATATGAATGAATCATGCTGCTTAACTTAATCTTATTGAACTCAAAATATTAGATTAATCAATGTAATAATTAACGAAATCGTAATAATTGTTAAAGCTTCAATCACTGGGATTGACAATGGTTTTGTTTCTTTTACCAATATCAAATTCAGTTTTGATCAATGATTGACAATGATAATTGTGTTATTCATATTCAATTCTACATATCGCATTGATTTAAGCTTCAGTCACAGTACTCAAAACAATCGAATAGAATTCAGCATTTGATTTATCAATAACTCGCTAATGCAATGAGTTAGTCCCATAAAATTGTGAATTTCGGATGGATTCGAATCACACTAAACCATTTGATATATAATTAAATTGCTGTTATTTTGTTGTTGTTATGACGCCCCATCCCTTTTGGTTCGTTATCGCTGCTCGTGCACCAATCGCGCATGTGTTTGTGGTTGTGTATGACTGTGGGGTCTTCCGGTCCAATTTGGACACTGATGGGCTGTACGAAATTTAGCGTTAAAATGCAATGGACTTGGCTTAGAGAGTGTATTTGTGTTTGTGGTCGGGTTATGCGTTGGGCTGGTTGGTTGGTTGGTTTTTTGGTTGTTTGGTTGGTTCCGTTTTGTCTCTTTACCTGTATGCCAGAGTATGTGATTGGTGAAATGCTCCTTGCGACTAAAGCTCTTGCCGCAGATTTCGCAACGAAACGGCGTCTCGTTGGTGTGGGAGCGCATATGGTTGGCTAGGTGCTCCTTGCGCGTGTATTTCTTGCCGCAGACATCGCACTGATGCGGTGTTTGACCTGTTTGTTGGTGGTACACAGAACAGAGAACAGAAAGTATAGGGTGGGGAGAATTTTTTTTCTGGTTAGCGCAAGCATTTAAATATCTTTTTCAACGCGATCATATTCTCGTATTATTCTCTAGACATATTTGTAGTTTCAAATTTCAAATGACCCGCCAAATAATAATAACAATAATCAAAATATTTAAAACAAAACTAATATCTAATAAAAAAATATGCAAATTATAAAAATCACAAGAAAAAAAGAAACCCCCGGCACCGCTATGTGTGTGTGAAACTGGCCGTGGCTTGCGTTGGGTTCGAACGAAGCGAACGGAGGCTCGGCTTTGTGGGTGGCGCATGGTCGGTGGGCGTGGTTTTTTGGTCATGTGAAGCGTATGTGTATGAGGATGTAGGTGTGTGTGTGCGTGTTTGTTTGTGTGCATTTGTGTGTGTGCCTGATACTCTAACTAGAGCTGGAAAACGTTTGGATTTGGTTCACAATTTTATATATTAAATACTGAGTATCCCTAATGGCGGCACTTTCCATTGAAAGCTTTCCAGTTCTGCAGATAATGCAGAATGCAAATGTGTGCGTGAACGTAAAGTTCGTCTGGTGAATGAAACCGGGTTCGACGCCAAAATCTAGCCCTAAATTAAATGCATGTGTGTTGGAGGAATGGGAATCTCTCCAGCCCACTAGGTGTAAAGTGTTTTCTTTGTTTGTCTTCTGTCGCACAATGAACGCCGTAGGCACAGGCACAGGACGTTGGCAATCGACAAGCAGCAACAACGAACGCTTCTTTATTATCAAGCACCCTGTACAGCAGAGAGGGAGAGCGTTTACAAACTGGGATACTAAGGAAATGGAGCACAGGCAAACTACACGAAGTAAGTAGGAAGAATCGAAGACGATTTAAATAACGGGAACAATTGAAGGAGTGGAGTGAGTGGATTGATGAGTGAATGATTGTGATTTGTGAGCGTGTGTTTGGGGAGGGTGGTGTGTGTGTGATGTTGGCTTGGGGGGTAGGATTGTTATGAGCGGTATGAGCGAGTATTGAGCGAGAATATTGGAAATGTACTGAGCTTAACAGCAATCGACAGCATCAATTAAAATCGTGTGATGTCAAGACTTTAAGAAATTTCATCAAATTGATTTAACTATAAAAAATATGATTCGTTTGGTTTCTTAATTATCATCGAAAATATAAAATATCGTATTTTTTCAAATGCATTAAAAATTTCTTAAAATTGCATACTTTGTGCCTCGCCTAAATGATATTTACATCATTAAAAAGTAGTAAAACATCTTCTTGTTTTGTGGATTGCATTAATATTACTATCGATAGTTATTCAGCTCTTAAATGTACTTTCGGTAGCAAAGGCGAAAATGTTCGTTTTTTGTGAGTGTGGTGTGGTGAGAGGTTGTGAGTACAAAATGCAGGGAAGCTGAAGGGCTACATATAAGGAGGCTTATATATAGGAAGCACAAGCAATGTAAAGACAACAGTGGGAAGAGGGAAGCAGACGAGAGGAATTACGCACGATGAGTTGCGGTTACTTGATTGATTGAGATTTGATTTGGTTTGATTTGATTGATCAATTGATTGATTTTGATTTGGTTGGTGTGATGTGATGGCTGTTGATATTATATCTGTAGCTGATTTGGTTGGTTTTTTTTTTTTAATTTTTGTACTCTACTGGAATTTTGTATTGATAATCGGTTATCGGTTATCGATTTTCTGTTTGATTTTAAATTATTAAATTGTTTTTGGTTTTTGCTGTTTTTGGTAATTGGTATTTTTTGTGGTCGTGGCGCTCGCCGCTCGCATTGTCCGCCCCCGGTCACCAAATCACACTCACCAGTGTGCCACATGTAGTGGTTAACATAGTGTTCCTTGCGCGTGAAGGACTTCTTACAAATATCGCAACGATGTGGCGTCTCACCCGTGTGTTTGCGCACATGATTAACCATGTGCTCCTTGCGCGTAAACGTCTTGGCGCAGTACTGACAACGGAACGGCGTTTCGCCCGTATGCGAACGAAAATGATTGTCCAGATGCTCTTTGCGTGCGAAAGTCTTTTGGCAAATGGTGCAGGCGAATGGCTTGTCCGTTGAATGCCTTTTCATATGGCGCTCCAGACTGGTATTATTGGCAAACACATTGAAGCACACAATGCAAGTGAACATGGGACCGCCAATGTGGATCTTCCCATGCCGGGTCAAATCCTGCGATGTGGTAAAACCCTGACCGCATACCTGACACATAAACGGCTTGCGCTCGCTGTGGTAGCGACGGTGCACAATCAGCTGATAGCGAAACTGGAACATCTTGCCACAAATGTCGCACACATGCGTACCAGTCGCTATGGGCGTGCCATCCGGCGCCAACGCAACGCTCGATTGCCCATCGACGCCATGAATGCCGCCCTCCATTTTCGGCATTAGCAACTCACCCGTCGTCGTCGTCGTCGAGTTGTTGTTGTTGTTGCCCCCATTCCCCCCGTTGCTGCCAGAGCTAGTCGTGGTCACCGTGGAGCTGCCCTGCTGTGATCCAGCATTTGTGCTTGTCGCTGGGGCTTGTTGCTGTTGCTGCTGTTGCTGTTGGGCTGTGGCCGCCGCTGAGGCGGCCGCTGCAGCCGCGGCTGCTGCATTGGCCGAGGCCATTACAGCAGCGACGGCTGCATTATTTGTGGACGCCGCCGCTGCTGCTGCAGCTGCGCTAGCCGAATGCGTTGTCTGCGGCGGTAGTGGCGGTGGCGGTGGCAGCTGCGGCGGTGGCAGCTGGCTGCCATGCACCGCCGCCACATGATTCACCACATCGCCATGGATTTTGCCAAAGACCTCGTGATACGTAAATAACTGTGATATATCCTCAATGTTCACTTTATACATTTCAATGCCGTGTGGCGGCTTGCCGCCGTCCTCTTTATGATCTGATTTGCTGCCGGGCAATGGCGGCGGTCCGCCCAAAGTGATGGTGGTGCCACCGCCAGTGGTCACCACCGGTGCTGAAACCACCGAAGGTGCCGAACTGGCAGCGCTCACGTGCTGCATTTATGGAGAACTAGACACAAATTATTTTGCCTCTCTCTCTCTTTTTTTGAATTCTTAGTTGTTCTCGTGTTGATTGTTGCTGCTGATGCTGCTGCTGCTTCTTAAACAGTTCTTGTTATTGTTGTTGTAGTTGTAGTTGTTGCTGCTGCTGTAGCTGTGGTTGATGCAGCCTACATATTGTTGTTGTTGTTGTTGTTGTCGTTGTTGTTGCTGCTGTCGACTGCTTTCGCTGGCCGTCGTGGCTACAAAAAGTCAAGTGGAATTTGTTGGCTCTGGTTATTGAAATTGGACAATAGCGGCGATCAAAGGAGGAGGAGCGCTAGGCCAAATTACCATGTAGCTAATTCTTCTTCTTTTCTGTTCTAGGACATGCCCATGTACTTTTTCTTATAGTTGGTATATCCGACTGCAGTCCGAGTCCTGGTAGTTTAACCTAGAAGTAGTAAACATTGCACAGTTCAGTAAGAAAAGGCCACATAGGCACATTGCAGTCGGTGGCAACCGACTGCCCAATACTCTGTTCAGTCTAATTACCGATTGCGAAAATTCTCTTAATAAGACTCTATGACACTAAGCACAAACCCGTTACATTCAAACTATAGCAGATATAGATTTTCAAAGTTCGCCCCCAAAAATTGTACATCTTTTTGAATCGGATAAATGTTCAACAGACAGACGGATATACAACAAACCCAATATACTCGTTGGCACACTTTAAACTGGAAAACATTAAGTTTTGGAAAAGAGGTACATCCGAAAAAGCAAAATTTGAGTTTTGAAAATAAAAAAATTCAAATCAGTTGTATCTAAAATCAATCTAACAATAGATTATTAAATGCAGCATCAACGTGTCTAGGCAGAAATTTTAATTCATTCTGTAATTACAGTCAATCAGTTGGCTAGACAGCACAACGAGAGCAGTTAACAGTGTGACAACATTTTGCGAGTTAAGCGTAACTCTTTTCGTGTTTGTTGTTGTTGTAACGTGCACTAATATGTTAAACTGGTGCATTGGCGACTGGCGAACGTTAACCCTTCAACATACGAGTACAGTTGAGCAGCGTACACGAACGCACATACAGCCAGATCCATTTACAACAGAAACTTATTCTCATATGTAAAGATGTTCAAAAATGCGGTTGAGCAGATATTGATTTTATGCTGATAAACTGAAACTATTGCCTATTAGTAAAGTAAAGAGGCTTAAGCACAAAAACTGAGCGTTCTTCTACACACACAATGAAATAACTTTATATAAATTGTAAAAGCAAAACACACGCACACGCAAATAAATATCCAAGCAGACATAAGAAAAGGGAGTGGAGTTATGGGTGTGAAGTATGGCTCCGTCGATTTGCCTCCCTTTAGCAGGATTCAGGATTTAGATATCCAATCAGAGAATACAAGCATTTGATAGAAATGGCGAGAGCGTGCGTGGAGAGTATGGGAGTGTAAGTGTAAGTGTGAGAGGAGGCAGGTGGCTGATGTAAATATCAAGAAGTACAAATCGATTAAAGACAACGCGCTTTGGAGCGTAAGTGTTTGTGTATGTGTAAGAAAAACTAGAGCTGCCTGCGGGGGGTTTAAATAAATGCATGGAATACAGAGAGAAGCGAAGCGCGCGCGCACAAGTGGGGGATGGCAGAATAGCGGGTAGCGGAGAGTATATTGTTTGCTTAGGTCCTGAGCTATAGCAAGCACTTAAGCAGCATACTTCCCTCTCTCAAAGCTGTACTCTCTCACTCTCTTTGCGTCTTTCCATTTGATTGTTTTCAGTGGTCCAGCAAATAATTCAGCTAAGCAGAGGACACACAAACACAATACAAATATGTGCGAGAAAGAGAGGGGGTGTAGGAGAGTTCATGTAACACAAAAAGGGCGCCACTTTTTATATGGTGAGGTAGGAATATATATAGGTACATATGTACATATGTAATACATACATTTTATTGTATGTAACTCGAATTTGTGCTGCCTGGGCCCGGGAAAATGGGCGGCACAGGCACGAGAAAAAGGCTAATAAAGCTTAACTCTAAGATACCACACATACATATGTATAACCCAAAATAGATAAGTTTCATCGGTTTTAAAATTAAGATAAAAACAAGGAATATTAAATAAGTAATACATTATTAAACATACATATTTTAAAATCATTGGATAAAATAATGGTTTTGACAATTAAATAGCAAATTGTAATCCAATTTAAATCAATATTTTTAACAAAACTAGTAAAATTACAAACCGCCCTTTTCACTTACGTTATGCAATATGTTGCGCTCAGACTTTTAATCGTCGCCTTTCTGTCTCACAGGGAGCAGAACTTATATATTATATGTACTTTAAAATTAACCGGCTGCCGCGCTCAATGCATTTTCAATCAGTACTTCGTTACGTTCGGGCCACCTGCAAAAAGAGAGGCAACGATAACAGCAGCAGTGAGCAACAGTTTGTTTTGTGTTTATGTTTACGCGAAATAATCAAACAGACCGCGCGGTACAGTTGCACTCCCCTTCCCACTATTAAAGTTTGCCGCCGCCACGCACAGAGACCAGAAAGCAGGGAAGGCAGCAAAAGCAAATCAAGTGAAAATTATTTGCAGTCAATATGCAAAAGCACACACATACAACAGATGTGTACATATAAGGGTATATGTGTGTGCTTGTACAGGCCACACAGATGAAAGCTGCGTCGCAATTAACGGCAGGGGGCGACAGACAATTGGCAGGGCTAACATGATTGAAATTGGAACCCGTGTAATATGTGCATATTTTTATTTGATAGAAAGCATACATACATATACATATGTATGCATGTATATACTCCAAATAATTGTGTATTGCAAATATCAACAAGTAATTAAATGTATTTTAACATCTAAAAACGTTCACAACTATTAATATATCCGTCATATCGTGCTAACAAATCAAATTAATTATATGTCCTATAAGTACGTATACACATACATACATACATGTAGGTACGTATGGGTTTATGTATGTACTACATCTATTGCGGTATGTGCGTGCATTGCCCGTCTTCTAGATGTTGAAGCTCTCTGCTTTAGTTTGCTTTTGGCTCCTCTGCCAATAAAAAAAAAAAAAAAAGAAGTTGTATTTTATTCTCTCTGCTGCCTCTCTCACTGGTTTCTTGGCCCGCAATCGTCTCTTCATTGTGTGGCCTGGCCCATGCCTCTTCTTCCTTGCTTTGTGCACTTTTATATTTTGCTTTATTTGTTGTTTCGTTGTTCGCTCACACGACGTTCGCTGCCGCTCTCGCTCTCTCGTACGCTGTTCCTGCCTCTCACTCTCACACTTACATTGCCTCTCAGTATTCATTGAACAACGCTCCGCCGTTTCCTCATACACACCCCTCTGACGATTTGCACGTTGACGCTACGTACAATTCCAACCGCCTAAAGCGGAAAACCAATAAAAACGAATTGAATCGCAAAGCGTAAGTACAAAATAAAGCGAAAAAGGCTGGCACAGGCAAAACGAGAAAAAATGAAAGCTAAGGCGGGCGCGCGACGAGCGAACCAAAACGAAAAGAGAACAGTACAGGCGGCGCATACAAGTTTTGCGTTTTGCCCACATTCTATGTCGAACTCGAGTTATAGTTATAATTATTTCTGTCGTTGCCTCGTCTCTCGGCTTTTTATTTTTAATTTTGTTTGGTTGTCGCTCAATTTTTCGCTGAGCAGGGAGAGGCGTGAGAGAGATACATATGTATTTTCATTACAGGCAATTAGTGTGCATTTCATAATTGTTTAATAAAATAGTATATACAAAAAAAATAAAAAGAAAACTCGAATAGAAAAAAAAACTATTATAGTATACTGATGTATAGACTAATAATCAGAAATCTTAACTTAATGTAACATATGGTACCCAAAAATCTAAAAATGTAATTTCCGAATAAGATATTCACATGTCATATATACACGCATACAATCAAAGCTCACTTGCATTTGCATTTATTAATACGAAAAATTAATTTTTCGAAAATGCAACCCTGCGTCGCAGAGCAAACAAGAAAATGACACGATGATGACGTTAATGGGAACTCGGTATGTGTATATATATACATTACGAAGTCACACACACGTTCTCACAGATACAATACATAAGCGCACAGCAGCTCACGTATCTCATTCAAACGTACACACATAAGCATGCATAAGTTGCTCACACTCTCACACACACACTGATGTCGACCGCAGTCATTTGATAATATTGTATTAGAATTTCACAAATGTACACTATTTTTCCAATCAGATTATTTCCACTCGCTTCCAAGAGCACTTTTCACTGTAAAGCCTCACTACCCCAACCAATTACTTGTGTGCATTTTTGCATAAACATTCGCTAAAATATGTTCTTATGACGCCATTATGTGTATGTATGTATGAAAAATTACTTGATTGTAGTGGTTGCGGTGCGTGTATGTGGAAAAAACTTTAGCAGCACAGCAGCAACAGTAGTAGAAAAATCAAAACGCCGCGCGGGTGAGAGGCGGTGGTGTACGGTGTACAGAGCAAAGCAAACTGAAAATTGAATGAGACGCGGAGGCAGCAGAAGCAGAAGCGCGATGTAAAGTTCTTCGTGAGGCGCATTCGTTTCGTGCCCTGCACGAACACACAGTGAGCACAAACAATTGACATACCACGTTCCTGCGAACGGAATTTTCAATATGTTCAATTTTATTTTATAAACTTCCCCAACAGGTTTAAAGTAATAAACTTATATATAAATATATCCACAAAATGTTATATTTCCAAAATAAATAACATTTTGTTAATTGACTTGAGCAAATTAAGGTGCAGCAGTACAGTTGATAAAAACATCTGCTTGAACACCTCTCGTGATTGAGTCAGCGTATTCGATAGATTGTTAGTTTCCTAACGCAAACTTAAATAAACATTTAAAAAAGAGGGAATTTATAAACTAAATAGGGGTAATATATAGACTAAAATGTTTTTTTTTTGTTTGTTACTTATGTACATTAGCACCCATTCTACATAGTTTCGAACTACCCATGCTGTGCATTCGTGCAGAGCTCTTGTATCGTGTTCGGCGTTCCTGTTTCTCGTGGGAGAAGCAGAGAAAAAGCAAAGAGAGAAAGAGATGGTGTTTGGGAGAGAGAGAGAGGTACAGAAACAGTGTGTCGTTTTTGCGTGTATGTGAATACGTTTGTGTGCGATTGCGTTGTTCTTATTGACTGGCTGCGCGCTGCTTTCAGGAGCTTGTGCTTGGGCATAAAAAGGCGGTAAAAATTTTAAGCTGAAATATGGCAATATTATAGTTGAACAACCATTATATACACACATCACACGTGACTTCGCGGTTAAGATTAAAGTATTTTAATGCACATACACATACATGCATGCGTATGCATATGCACATTTTACTTACAGCGGTCAGACCAGAAAACCGAGTTCTTTCGACTTGCCCACCACTCCTCTTTTTTCTTGCTTGTGTATGTTGCAGCAGCAGGCGTCCAGCACCACAAAGCATACAATTCTTTCCAATGGAGGCTGAAGGCGGACACCAACAACGTCAAAATTTCATACCGCACGCACTTTGGCTATCTTGTTTTTGCCAACATTTTGCACCGCGTTTACGCATATTATTTCACTTTTTTATATCAGCATTTTTTGTGCACAAAATATGAAGAGCGAGGAGAGCAGAATTAGGGATGGTTCTGGCGAGTTATCGAAACCTCGATATTTAACAAATTACTTTTTGATATTATCTGCATGGTAACTACTGTTCGCCATAGATATGATATCGATGTTAATAAATTTTTTAAATTGGACTTAGTATGGTTGGTTAAAAAAGTAGTTTGGTAATATAATGGAGAAAATAGTATGCGTATGCTTAACATAGTTGTACACATATAAAATACTGTTAATATAGTAAAAAATATCGTATAGCTAAATATATCGATAGGTGAATAACATCGTATATAATATACGCAAAAGGCCCTTACGTTTTATGTTTGTTTGCCTGCTTTCGTAAAAAAATAAGTAATTTACTTAATGTATGTAAATAGCTTGGGTTAAATATGAGATTGACTGTGGTGAATTCTTAACTCATTATAAAATAAGGTTTCTATGTAACACACCAAATTCACCCCAATTGGCTGTTGAAGCGGCCGGCTTTTGTTTCGTTTTTACCTGTTGGCCATTAGGTAAAAAATTTCGTTTAGGTCAGATTCACATAATTTTCCGTTAAATTAGTGCTAAGTTTAGTTTGTGATTTGTTTTATTTCGCTTTATCGTAAAATAAATTACAAAATAAAATACATTTGCATATAATTCGTATCCTTATGTGACTAAATATTAATGTACTCACAAATCTTGGGTTAATATTGCGCTGTTTTATGTTAGTATGAACCAAAACAGAAATCTATTTTGACGCAGGCCACGCCCCATAATTGTGCTGCGCCCTAAGCATAGTTTGCATTGTGGCCAAGGAAGCCGTTAGCCAACGTTCTCGATTATTCATTCTAAGTATATATAATATATATGTATGTATTTAAGACCTAAGACAAATCTATAAGAAATCACATAATTGAAATTAAGGAAAACCAAAAAAATTCGTAACAAATGTACAAAAATAATGTTTTGTTTTTAGTTCTTTTGCGTGTTTTTTTGTTTTGGGGCGCAGTTTGCTAAAATTCATTTTGGATTAGTCACTTTTGGAATCCATTGAGATTAATTCGATTTGTTATTTTAGTGACTTAACCCATTACAAATTACAATATTTAATATTCAAGCATTTTATACAGTGCAATTTCTTTGAGTCTACTTTGTTGTTTAGGTTTATGTTTATTTTTCTTTTTAATATTTTTGGCAATTGGTTACGCGCTCTTTTAGTTGTAGGCATATGTTAAAATCATCCAAATCCTTGACTGCAATCGCAAGTTTCGCCTACAATAATATACAAATATGCTAGAACAAGTATATTCTATACCATTGTATATATATAAAAAGTGGTCCTTAATTCGAGACTTGGTGTGAGTGTGTGTGAAAGACTTTTGTTTTGTTTTAGTTTTTAGTAAATTTTTTGTTTTGGATGTGCTTTTTTGTTAGTTGCTCGTCAAATTTGGTGTATTTTACTAAAAAAAAAACACACTTAATAAACTGACAGTGTTTTTGAAGTCTTGCGAAATGTAGTTCAAATTAAACAAATTGTGATAGTTACACTTACAGGCGCGATCGTGTTTTTTTTTTTGTGAAAAGGACAGTACGGAACCCCGCTACGGTTTCTACAGAATTGAATATAGATTTAAGTTTTTAATAAGCTAATATAAATCACGATAATATGGCCACGCTACGCCGCGGACCGCCCTGACTGACGTTGTCCATTGAGGACCATTTCTTGATGCCATTCTTAAGCGCCTCGGCTGTCACCTTGTCCTGCATAACGCGCGACATGGCCTCCAGTTTATGTGCGCGCTCGTTGGACAGCGGCTCAGTGGGAAAGTTTAGCTCGTTCGCCTCGGCAAGCGTGCGCAAATCAAAATAATATTTGGCATAAACGGAAGAGGGCACATTAATGTTGAACTGCAGGAGCTCCAGAAACTGACGCTCCAACTCATTCATATCCTCGACCGTAATATCCTTGAGTATCTGGCAGTAGTCCACGTTCCACACTGCCTGGTCATCCCACACCTTAGATGCAAGCAGAATGGCACCTGCAATTTGCATAATATGAATAAGAAAATCAGAAAATCGTAAACCTTTCAGACTATAATCATGAACTGTGGAGCTGGAGTTGCAAAACTCGAACAGTAAATCATTAATTGGAAACTATGGGGAACATGAAGGATGTTTAATAAATGCTACCAGACAATATATGATTATATTCTTTATCGATAGATATGGAGAATTCCGTGAACATACCCAACACCATGCGCTTCCAGTTGCATGGCCCCACATCGAGTTCCGCGTAGGTGAGCAAACGTTCCAGATAGACCAACGTTATGATGGCACACTCGGCCGTTAGTTGGGCGGCATTGAAGAGCGTGCGCACAAACTTGTAGATCTGTCGATGCTCAGGATTTAGTGTGTCATAGTTGTCGGGCACATGGTCGTGTGTCAATGGATGCAGCTTCTCGTCGAATATGTCCAAGCGTCGATCCGACTGACGATTCTTGATGTGATAGTAAATGGCCAGAGAAACGCATTTGACGGTGTTCTTTAGATTCGGTTGGGACACAGTGCTGTCATCCAAATAAATTGTGGAACAGGAGGAGCTCTTCTTGAGGCCACCTCCAGTGCCGCCGCCCGAGCTGTTGGCGCCAGGTGTGTGGGCTCCGCCGCCTCCCATGCTGCTGTTTTGTTGTGCGATTTGATGCTGTGAGCGCTTGCGTGAAATGCCGCCATTTTCGACTTTGGAGCGCTCCAGAAACATGGTGGCTGCCGTGGGATCCACAGAAGGATCCTCTTCACCCTCGAGCGCCTCACGCTCCGAGATGTGCTGCAGATTTTGTTGATTCTCAAAGTTATCGGCATTGCCGCCCTGCTGATGTTGATGCTGATGCACGGACATCGTGGCGCCACCAGATCCATGACCATGACCGTCCAGCTGATGTTGCGATGTGTGCGGCAGCTGATGCCTCTCCTCAAACACCGGCGGTATATCCTTCGACTTGCGATCCGACTGCGGACTGGAGTACGCACAGCACGAGTTCTTGTTGCCCATGGTTGATGGTGAGTCGCTTAAGGGTCAAAAATAAATGCAACTGCCTAGCGTCTGACTAGTTTGGTCTTCGCCTCTCTCTCTCTCTCTTCGCTCTCTTCGCTTGCTTCACTTGAATTGCTTGGGCCAAAAGTAGCTCTTGCTACACTCGACTTGGGCCGGAGTTGGTGCTCACGCTTTTGGATTTCTGCGATTTTTGGCACTTGCTCGATTTCGTTGACTACTTGAGGCGTTTCTTATGAGCATGGCGCTGGCGTATCGTTCAACAATAACTGCTGCTGCCTGCAACCAAGCGCCGAACAAGAATCTATAATCTGCAAATACAAACAATACACATGTGTTTTTAAATCAAGTCTGAAAAACATATAAATAGTGTTTCTTTATGGCCTGATAAAACCTAGGCTTAGTCCCATTAGGTCCCATGTACCGAAATATAATAAATAAATGCACAGCTCGATTCAAATCTCTTCCCTCTGCAAAGGTGTGCTTGCATTTTGTACCCTCTAATTCCACAGTTACGTATAGTATTTATTTATAATAAACGACCCAATGATAAAGATGCTGTCCGGATGGCCCGCAACGTGGCGTACGCGATAAGATTCCGCTGGCCTGTTTATTTACAAAGCGATGGCGCTCAGATTATTATTGCAAAATTAATTAAGTCCGAGCACGACAGTCGGTGGGTGGACGGTGGCGTCGCTAAGGTGTGTCAAGGTGCTTGTGTGGCCGCGGTGTTGCTTAATTTGGTAAAAGGAGACTGGAAAAATACGTATTGAATGGGGCGGGGCCCGTTCTATGGTCAGGCGGTTGGCAGTGATAGTCCAGTTTAAGATAAGTGTGTCACTGTCACTTGACCGAAACGTTTTGCCCATTAAACATTAATCACGGCCTTTTCACAAATAACAAATATCAGCTACAACAAAAACAACAACATAGTCTTCAATTTGCCGCTGCGTGCATGGCAACGCCATGAGCAAAAACTTCACTCATACACACACATATTCACGTACACAGTGGAGTAGTTGGCTGCGTTGTTGCTAACAATAGTGGTCTAATTAATTTGTTAACGCTGCATTGGCGTTAAATTTTATGCACACAATGCACTGCATCTTATTGGTATTTGTATCGACATTTTTATAGGAAACTCTGGCGAAAAAATGTTTTTACTTGTGCAGCTACTTACAATAAACTGACAGTAAGCACGCAACGTGTACACAATACCGTTCACATGTTTCGCTCACAAGCAACCAGCTGTTCTTGGACTATGTTATACTCAAATGGTTCTGCTCGTTAACAAGCATGCACATTTTGGTAACAGACTTTTAGCATGCTGTTATTGTTATCGATTTACCGATGCCACAAGTATCGATAGTCTTACATTGTAACTGAAAATCCAAGGTAATTTTAAAAACGCAGTAATAGGTTTAATTATATTTTTATTAGTATATTAAAAGTCATATGTTGTTATTATAATTTCTTGAAGGTATTTCGTAATAAGCACACACCTCAGCCATCTAAATACTTTCATAAACCAGCCGATTAATATGCATAATAATCATTTTGAGTTTAACATAGATGGAAATTAAAAACATTTACTTTCTTTGCAAACCTTTTAGAGACGTTTATGCGAAAAAACGTTTATATTACTTTAGTTATAAATGAAACAAAATTATTTACAGTTTAGCGTGCAGCATGTTTGCTATAGGAGTGTATTTAGTGTTGTGCTGGCTAAAAATGGATTATACATTTTGAATGTTGCACGATATTCTGTGCACATTTATTTACACAAAACCTACATTTTTTTAGTTCGGTCTGGTTTTCTTTGCTTGGTTAAGTATAACATATTTATATGCGTTAAGTAGTTTATTCTTTAAATGTAATGATTGCTTTCAACTCATATATATTTATACATACTTTATTATAATTATGACTTGCACTTTTCTAAAAAGAACGTCAAACGGAAATTTGGATATTTCAGAAGATTGAAAATTTGATAAGAAATAACGATAAGAATTACAATCGTATCCTGAAAGCCGCATAATGTGTCAGAACTTTGCAAATTGTGTTAACCAAGAAATTTGACCAATTTTGATCAAAAATGCGTGCATAACTTATGTATGTATGTATTATATATTATCGAATTGTTACTGTTATTGTTATTATTATGTTAGGTATACAATATGTGTGTATATATGCGTGTTAAATATTTATTGTTGCTACAAAACTACATTCGCTATTAACGTTAAGACATATGTACGCTTGAATGTACTGTACGCTATTTTGATAACAGGTTTCATAACAATATTCTTTATACTTTTATGTTTTTCATAGCATTTTCATATAGTAGCTCCTACTAATTAGCCAAACAACTGAGAGACATGCACAGACTTTTAAATTTGACTGTGCCCTAAATCTTATGCGTTCTTACAATCATTCACATTCTTAATTTTGTACAGAGTTCTACATAGAAACAGATAGAAACTGATTATAGCCGAATATATAACTGTATTGCCTAATCGCTTTGAGCGTTCAATTTGTTCGATACACATACTTTTAACATTATATATACATAATATGTATTCGTATTTGTGGCCTATGTATATGTATGTATATGTGTTAATATTTGGTATGGTATGTTATGGTATGCTATATTTGGTATTTGCTGTAGCTAAGTACGAGATTAAATATGTATGTATATAAATATGTATGTATGTATGCAAGTAACTAACTGTATGGCTTTATACGGTTCATACGGCATACGGTTAGCACATATGCATTGTTACCAACTACAGTAGTTAATTACAAGTATTTACTACCTTAATAAAGCTATGATCCCAATTTCAGCTGATAATTTGGTACCTTACCGCTAAGCACATTTACCACTGCTCTTTACCCCGCCCCCCGTTAGAAAAACGCCAAGGAGCGCACAATAACTGTTCCCTGGGAAAAGGGAAATTCCCTTTATTTCTTATCGCCCGCTCTGTCGCTGTGCAAAGAACAATGGTAAATCTTAAAAGAATGGTCCCGCTATCAGACATTTTGAAAAACGTTTAAAACATTTTAGTTTGGATTCCTCATCGAATACGAGAAAAATACAGACAAGAACTTAAAGAAAAGAATCGTCTAACATATATGTATAAACTGTGGTAGTCAATATGCTATTATATTTTTTTTCTGGTTTTCGTTTTTTTTTTTTTTTTTTTTGTAAACATAAGCCTTGTTCACGTATAAAAATAAATATGCCTATGGTATACAACACTTTTGGATGAAGTGTGCCATTACGAGTATGCTTTATAATTATTCTTAACATTCAGATACGTGCACACGATATAGGTATGCATCGAGTAGGTAGCCTGTGCATATGTAGAGGGAAATTCAAGTAAGGATTTCATTTTTTGTTTAGATAGTCTGTTAGAGGTCTTTTAGATATTAACACAAGTTGTATAGCTAGTTCATTTTTCAGGTATTTTTTAGTTTAGGTACTTAAAATCTAGGCAGCCCTTAGCGTCCTCGCTTCCGTTCGTAACTCCAAAATTGAGCAAAGTTTAGTATTAAAACGAAAATTATATAAAGAAAAAAACAGTTTGGAAAATTATAAAAAAATACATTTTTTTAATAAAATATTTTGCATACAGAAATGTCAGTACAAATAATTATATAATAAATTCCAAACTTGTTGAAAACTTAAGAAAAATATAATAATATATATAATGGGTAAGAATAGAGTTTGCTCTAAAGCAGTATAAGTAAATATATTTCAATCTATGAACTAAGCTAAGTAAATGCTTATTAATTGTTCTTACTTAAAATAAAAAAACGAAATAATCTCCTAAAAATGCCAGCTATTTACAATATTGTGATCAAAATGTTTCCGATTCGTGCTTTACGCTAATATTTCTTTTTTTTTGCTTAGCATTTTTGACAAACTAGTTGCAACAAATAATACATTATATCATCATATAGTACATTCATAAATTTTCTTACTTTTTTTTCTTTTGTGTGATATTATGTGATTTTTGATTGATCAATTACTGACACAAAAATAGTGCGCTAAGAAACTGCACATATAGCCGATATTTAGTTATTTTGTGGCATTATTGGTTAATTAACATATTTTATACAATTTTCGAGAGTTATGCATGTAGTTGTTATATAGTTGCTACTTAGCTGTTATTGTTGTTGGTATTATTATCTGTGCAGAGATTGTATCTATGTATCTGTTATCTCTTAACTCTTATCGCCTATTGCCTATTGCATATCGTTAGGGTCTACTTATTTAGACGCTAACCAAGTACATTTAGTTGGCAGCAGCGCTATCTGCAGCCGCCGTCTCCTTCGGTGCTCCGTCCTCCGTTTCCGCAGCGGGATTATCGTCGACTTCGGCGGCAGCTTCGGCAGCGGCGACCAGCGCACGTGCCTCGGCATCTGGAAAAGGGGAATCGTATAGAGGATTAGTCGATTACAATCTTCAGGATTTTCAGATCGAAAGTAGCTTTTGGAAGTCCTTGCTATGGATTTCAATGCAAAATGTTCAGACTTCTTCTTCCAAAATAAAGTCGTTAACTGAGATTAGCTGAGGTTAAGCTCGTCAAATACTAAAGAAATTAAGTTTTCGCATCGTTACGCTCAATTCTCTCTCTCACTCTCTCTCTCTCTCTCTCTCTCTCTCTCTCTCTTTCTCTTTTAAGTTAAATTCAAATACTAATTCATGAAATTCGTCATCCAGTTATATTCTCGACGCTTTAGAGAAGGGAAGGTCTTGATAAGTTAGTACACAGCGATATATCGAGGATTTTTATTATCAAATTCTGAACATTTTCTGTTGTGAAAATTTTAAAATACATAAAATACAATCCCAAATATGGCATAAAATCGATTGCCAAGTCCAAAGTCCAATTCGCGTCCGCACAAAAATATGATAGCTAAAAGATGTAAGGAGCTTTTCGGCAATGTTTAAGCAGATTTTAATTTCCCGTATCGAGGACTTACGTGAATTTGAGTATTTTGTGTAGTTTCTTGGACTTGACTAGCTTTACATGGTGCTTTTTCTTCGTCGATCTAAGAGCTCTGCGTAAAAGGTCTGAATCAAATGTTGTTCAAAACTCAATGCTAAAAGATCAAAGGCGAAGGACATTGAATAAAGTCCATGCCCAAATTAACTACGGCAAGCGCCTAAAAGGCAATTTGAGAGCTAATCAAAATCTAATTAATATGCAAGTCCAAGCCTAAGGCCATGTCTGCATCCAGATAAGGTACCTACCTTTGATGGCTTGCTCCTTCCAGATCTTTTTATTTTCACCGAGACAGGCGAGCCAGGGTTTGTTAATTGTGAACTTGGCTGCACTGGGAATTAGGCTTTTGCGCGTCATGGCGCACGTATTTGGTTTTTTCGACTCATCCAGATCATTATCAACGCTGGCGGCGCTCTCCTCGACCAATGGTCCAGGCTTGGATTTGATCACGGGGGCAATGGGCGTTAGGATATGCTCGAGCATGTCGGACATGATGGTCATGCTGGGTTCCACAATGAAATCGATGAAGCCGATTTGAGATTCGGCCACGAGCGTATTCTTGCGATCACAGAGCGGACTGAAGGGCAGGCCCATCTCCTTCTCGAGATCGCCCTGGCGAAAGAACTCCTCCAGCAGCAGCATCGTCCAGCGATGGTGGACATCCCAATGTTTCGCCGGGTGCGAGATATCACAGCAGTGCAGCACCAAAGACAGCGCCTTCGATTTGTCTATGGACGGCTCCTGCAGTGTCAGCAGACTGCGCATAATCTTCAACTGCTGAAAGTGAAAGGTCATGTCGGTGGCCAGCACCATGTCAATGATGAGGGTGCGCAGCTCCTTATACTCCTCGCGTGACAGATGCGACAGTATGTTGGCATCGTCCTCCCGCATTAGCCGAAAACTGGCGCTAACATGATGATTCTCCAGCACGGCCCGATCATTATAGAGCAGCGCCGTCTCCGAGCCAGACATGACGTGGAAATTGTTGGTGGTGCCTGTGTGCTCAAAGTCGTGCAGCAGAGCCGCCAGCAGCGAGGCGAATATCTCCAGGTCCGTTAGCCAGTTCATGAGACCTGTGTTGCACAGGCAATAGTGCATCGTGTGCATCACATCCACCGCATGCAGATTGTTGTGATATGGATTGCGGAAGCGACAGTAGCCCTCCTCCACGCGATGCAGAAACGTCTCCAAAACGCCTGGGGCTATCTTAAACTTGTGCATTGCGCCATATCGATTGAGCAGATCATAGGCTACATACTTAATCACCTGGCCACTGGCCGCCTCGGTCAATGCAAACACATCAAATGTCCAGTCGTCAAGGTTCTAAAGAAGTGTACAAAAATGTATGCGGTTAAAATTGCATATGCGCACATATACTTAAATAGACAATTTTTCTAAATATATCCTGTAATTAGTTGCGCCTTACCGCTTTATAAATAACCCAAATACCCCAAACATAGTACTTTTACTACACTGTGCAAAATCAAACAATTGTTTGCCCGATCTTGAGATGAAGTTTAAATATTGAAGGATGTTAAACAGATGGACATGTCAAAATGGTCTCAGATGATCAAAACTTGGGTTTAAATCAAGAGGAAACTTTGTGGAAATTCATTTGAGACGTTTTTCACACTTTTTGCAAAATCCACCCCTTCTGGGTTGCAAGCAGAGCAACAGTGGAAAATTCGCGGACTCTTGTATTCGACTTTTTCAATCACTAATTTTTCCATTTTCAAAGATCTTTGTGAAAATTCAATTAATCCCCCGTTCTTGATGAACTGTTGATTCCAATCAATTTTCTTGAGACCACGAGCGATTAAATACAAATCTTTTGGTATTGATTCACTTATTTATGCTAAAATTTCACCCGCAAGTGTGGAAAACTAGTGGAAGACAGTTTGGAAACTGTTTGTTAACCATCCAATTGACTAAAATCTGAATGAATAAATGAGCATGGAAGTAGAAATATGTGGGACGTAAAAAGCTCAACTTTACTGTAGTAGCTTGGAAAATGCATCACCAAGGTCGCACAACCGTTCATTGCAACTTTTTCCTCTTTTTCCTCTTGATTTGAATCATGTTATTTCATTCAATTAAAAATGTTTCGGTTTGGCAACTGAACAACATTTAAAGCGAAGGACGCTCCGCTTTGAAATTTGTTTTCCGCATTTCCATGATTCATTTATTTGTAAACAAGCTTTTAGCTCATTTTAGTGAAAGGGCAACAAATCAAAGGAAAAATATTGCAGGTTTGTAGCTCTAGCGAACTTTATGCGTCTTTTCAGAAAACTTCACAAAGAATATTCCATAAAAAACTGTGAGAGCGATTTCTGGGCGTGTTGCGAGGCGTGCAACCAAGCTTTGAGCAATATTTCATATTTAACTAAAAATATGTTCACTGATCTAATCATTTTAACAAGAACAAACATTTTTTGCTCATTAATAGATTGAGAACGAATATATGATTATATAAACCAAGGGGTTTTTTTTCACATTTGGACATTGGTTTTCCACTCCAGTGCGAAATTTGAACTTTCCTGAAACTTTTCGGAATACCATTTACACTTATTTCTAACGCTATTTTAAATGGATTTTATGAAACTGAGCTTTAATTCGATCAGATAGAAATAAATTTCTGTCAATTGTTTTTAGAGAATCACGTTTTTAATGCTTTTTCATGGATATTTGAAAACTCCAATTGATCGATTTTCGTCTTTTTTCACCCATGGTGATGACTTTTCAGCCAATCTTTGTCATAAAACTTTTGAAACCCATATTTCGTTCAGTGTAATCTGGCTTTTTTGAAGAAACACATCTTCTATTAACTTTTATATAGACTTTGGAGAATGAGTTTAAAGCTCATCGGATATTGTGGAAAATAGCTTAAGAAACAATATAACTTTCTAAATCGAAATACATGTAAACATATTATTTTAAAGAGCTATGAAGAAAATTTCAAGGAAGATTCAAAGTTTTCTGTGATCGGCATAAAATTGTCAAGTCTCAATATGCGTCCTTACGCACCTTGGTTGTGTGAGTGTATTTTGTTCGGGTTTGATCATCGCCTAGGAGAACTAAAGCGCCCTTTAGGTGTACTTACCTTTAGCAATTTGACGACATCGGGTGGAAACTGCATCAGGGTCGAGCTGGACACACGCCTGTATATGCGGTCCACGAAGATGCCGGCGCGTATGGCATGGGCGACCGAGCGGAATCTGGGCTTCTCCTCGCTCCTGTTCCGAGTGGTGGCCATTTGGCGCGTGAAGGTCGAGGCCAACCATTCGCGCACCTCGGGCGGCACAGCGTCCGGCTGCACCTCGGAGAGTTCATCATCCTCGTCGGCCAGGCGCCTACAGGGGAGTGGAGGGGTTTGGTTTTTGGGGGAAGAGGAGGGTTGAAGAGAAAAAATGTATTAGTCCAGCTTCATGTTATCTTTTGATCAATTTTGTTTTATTTATTTTTTGGCTAATTAGTAAAGAAAATTACCAAAACGCTTAATCGAAACATAGAAAAAATCAATTGGAAACCAAAAAATTGTTAGTAGCGCAATTTTATAAATTGTTTTCTTTTTTTACTTTTCACTTTGCATTTTTTTGCTGTTGGTGTTGTTAAGCTCAAGTTACAGAAACATACTTAAATGAAAAGTTAAATACAAAAAAGGAAGAACAAATAAAAGAAAACATTTTTACGTAAACGAGTTTTGTTTTGTTAGGAAGGGGGGAAAGGTTTTTTGTGGACGGGGTGCTCGGGAAACCAATTTCTAATACAAATTCGTGTAAGGGTAGATTATTGCATTCAAAGGAACGAAAAGTAGATTTCGAACATGTAAACTGGATGCAAGAAAATCGCTATAAGCCAACCAAAATAATAAATAAACTGCGCAGGCAGGCATGCTTGTATGTGTGTGTGTGCGTAGGTGTGTGTGTGTGTGCGTAGGTGTGTTTGTGTGTGAAGTTGGTGTTGGTGTTCGTTGTTGTTGTGGGCGTGGTCTTGACCAAACAAATTTTGCTAATTGCATGCCAAGTTTTTGCATTGCGAGTGCAACAACAAACGTGCAATGTGCAACAAGAAGCGAAGAGGACGCCACTTCCAAGGACTTTATCTTTAACTTCGACTTCGACTGCGACTTCCACTTTGACTTCGACCAGGACTTGGGTGCAGAGTTCACATGGAGCCTTTGAGCATTATGTGCTTGTAATTGGCGCCGATAACAATTTGAAATTCTCAACTAATTGGTAATATTTGAATAAGAAGCTTCCAGCCTCAATCAGTGCATTTCTATGGCAACACATGCCGCTTTCTTCTTTTTTTTTACACATTTCCCAAGAATCAAACAACACACACACAAGCACACAACAAGGATACACACAGTATCATGATAAAAACGGCTGCTCGTTATGGCACAAGGCTGCAGAGCACTTAAGCTAGCATCTCCGAGAGCGAAGCGACTTAAGCAAATTAGCGCCATATTTAATTATGGCTAATTAGTCGCAGCGCAGCGCTTAGACAGGGCTCCTCTTTGTGACCGGCTAACGGTACCAGAAACTGCACTGAATACTTAAGTATCTCTTTAGTTTTTATCACTTATATCCAAATTGTTCGTTGCTTTGGTTTCCGAACAATGTGGCCTTTTAAGTTTCGGTTCCTGATTCTGGTTCTTCACAGAACCCTGGCTCTTGTATTCTTTTATAATTTGGAATAGAACCAGTTTGTTGAAATTAAATTTGTTATAACGGAATATTTTTGTGCTTTAATTTGCCTTGTCAGTTAACTTAGTTAACTTTTAAGTTTTACAGTACTATCGTTAGAACAATTTTATTATAAACTATCCAAGTAAAAAGTCTTTTGGTTCCGATTCCGGTTTTTTTTCTACTTTGTTCTCTGTTACGCAAAGTAAAAACTAAAAATTGCAAAATCAAGTTAGTTCATCAATTTAAGAGCAAGTTTCCTAAAATTGAACAAGCAACTACCCTTTATGTGAAGTTTCTGGACAACTGAAACTCTTGAAATATATCGTTAGCGTCTAAACCAGCTTCAGCAGAGTTCAACATGGTTTGTTGGTACTTTTCCGGCACAAGCTGGCCAAGTTACATAACTCCAGGCGCAATATATGAGTATGCGCCCATAAAATGTGTAGCTATTTGTGCACTTCCTACCAACTAGTGACAAGTTCTATGACGGCTTTCACAAACATATTTCACTGCTTGGTATTGTATTTGGTATTTTTTTTTGAGCTACTAAATTTTGGAGTCAGTTATTTTTTTTAATACCATTCCGTTTTCATGGCATGCTCCGCTTCAGTGGCACACAACATTATTTTTGGCAAACTTTAAACTTTTATTATATGTATATATAACACTGTACAACACTGTCTGGCCGGAAGTTATACGTATGAATGATGTGTGGGCTAGGTCTTGTGTTGTCGCACCTTTTCTTCTTTTCCTGGGTCTCCTTGGCGCGATACTGAATTATGAACTGGATTAGCTCAACGGTTATGACACTTTGACGGCTGCTTTCACGCCTCAGGCGACTCATCGCGACGATCACGAAGCAACTGCTCCTGATTCTACTCGCCACGGGCACTGCTCGCTCTGCTGCTGCTTTTCCTTTGGCTGTTGCTGTTGTTGTTGTTTTGGATGGTGGCGTAGACATGGAGCGGCGGCGACTAAATTGACTTTGCGTCAATGTCGGTTATTTTCTGCTCTATCCACGCTCGCAATGCCATACGCATTCGCTCAATCGAAATAAACCGTAATTTATCACTGTTGAGCAGCGAGTGCGAAAGGGAACGAGAACGAGTTTAACCAGTGTTGGGTCACAACAGCTTGCAATTAGCGCCAAATGCGCTTTTAATGATGACAACAGGCGACGGAAATAACACGTGTGCAAATATTTGTGCAGCTTTTCAATTTCTTTTCTTTACGTTTTTGTTTTTGGCCTTTTCGCGTTGAGCGTTTTAATCCTTTCGGCGTCAGTTGCTGCGGCGCGTGTAGTTGGTTCGTTGCGAGTTAAATTTAAACTAAATGTTTTGCCAGGTGCGCAAAAGTGCTAGAACATCGCGAAACTGGAGCTGCTTGCGTGCACAAGGCCCTCAGGCCCAAGCCAGGAAGCCACCTACTCTGAGAGCCTGTGCGTGCCGTCTTATGTACCGTAGTAATTCGTACTAGTATACTCGGCCACACGCCAGCGGAGCACACTGTAAAACTGTGTGGGGCATATCAATTATGTCAGCAAACAGAAAAATAAATAAAATAAAAAAAATAATAAAAACAAAGGACTCTCGAGTCGACCTAAAGGAGACCGCAGGCAACTTTGAAACTATTGTGTACAAGAATATATCGTATATTTCTTTTACAGCTTATTTTAACAAAACAATTACACAAAATGCTAAAAGGCATCAGCAACAAAAACAACAATAATGGCATAGCTATAGCTGTATCCTGGCTGGCTGATAAACACGACAACATCACGAGCACAAAGCCTTTCCAGCTAGAAACTTCCTTTTTGAGCCCTGCCTGACGTTTGCTTCATTGTGTTTAATGACTTTGCATGCTAGCGCGAATCTCAAGATGGCGGACTCCGCACGAAGAAGACGCAACGGCACTCGACACTTGGTCGGGGTCGGCGTCGATGTCGGGGTCGGAGGTTAGCATTCAAGGTAGCTCTGCAAGCGTTACAAACGGTTTTATTCCCATTCCAACTGCCGTTTCACATGTCGTTAGCGCTTTTGTTTATTTCTCCAATTGCATCTCATGTCAGAGCGTTACAATTTTGTAGCATTTAATTTCGCCTCAACCCGCGGCGAATTGCGTGCGTGGCGTTTGTTTCCATCAGTTATGGGCGAATTTGCATGATTCGAAACGAAATGCTTGTGCAGTTAGAAATCACGCTAGCCTGCGTTAGAAAACGCCTCAAGTTGGGCAACAGGTGTCGCATTCTTTGAAAGCTTGTTTTTTAAAGACTCTTCAGCATTTGGTTTGCTTGCACCCTTTTGTAAGGTAATCTTAGTGATATTTTCTTGGAACAGACAGCTCTTTCGTTTGTAAATTAAACATTTCTTAGAAACTTAGAACTTTTTTACGTAAAATGAATGCCAACAATTTACGGCTTTAAGCCATTTGGGCGCATGCCTAGCGAAGCATTTTGTGGCCCCAAACGCTTGAGCTTGATTTTAAGGCTCATTTGAGGGCAAACCGACAATGGAGCCGACGACCAATGATAATGCGGGGACCCCAAAAGTATGCCACTTAATAGTTATGCGTGCAATTTCCTGTGCCGCCTGTGCCTGAAGCATTTTGTCGTCGACGCTGTTGTCATCGCCGCCGAACACGGGAAATTGCTGCCAAATTGGCAGCATTGTTTTCTGTCAATGATTTTTTGTATGGCATCTACGAAAACTGAACAGAGCCCCACAGAGTAGACCATTTGGCAGAAGCTGTGCGTAGCATCACAAAAGCCAGGAACACGCACATTGCGTGTGTCGAATCATTAGATTGTAAATCCCTGCAAGGCTGCGAGAGCGTTGCTTCAGATATTTTGATGCCAAAGTTAAGAAACTGTTAGTTGAGTTATTTAAAAGTATAGCTACATATACTTCAAGTTTATATAAAACTCTGTGCTTCTCCTAAAGACTTAACCTAAATATCAACTAGCTTTTGCAAGGCTTTCAGTTAACTGCGAAATCCCACAATCGATCTGGCAACCCTCGTATTGCTACGCCTACGGCCAGACTGATTAAAGTGCGTCTTCGCCGTTCAGTTGTTTTCTGGCATTGTATTGCTATTGCCAAAGGACATCAGCTGAAAGGACCTTGCAATTTAATGCGCCTATTTCACTGGTGTCCTGTGTGTGCTCGCCGCTGCTTATGTGGCAAAAATTGGCAGTTAACATCATTTATTATTGATTTTCTTTTGTATGCCATAAAGACAGGCCGCTCCGGCTTTCAGGGTAGGGAAACGCAGGGTGTTTTCTTGGGTTGGTGTTTTTGTTGCTCCTATTCCTATTGGGTCACTTAGTCGTATTGCCCCGTCTACTGGACTAATGCTTCACGCGAAAGATGATTGATGATTGCGACCCGCTGTCCATATAAATGGTACTCTACACACAATTTGCTAACGGTAACGATTGTATACAACGTTTTAGCTACATATAGCGACCTTCAAATAGTGCTGCCTTCCCAGTTTGACCTAATTTTTTGAACTTTTTTTTTTATGGAGGTCTGGGTTTCACACTCTTGGGTTTTGGCTCATTGGAATTTTTTGCGTTTTAATTGCCTGCAATTCGATCTGCAGGTGGAATGCAACAATGAATCATTGATTGGCATATTTAATGAGTATATATATGTATGTGTGTGTGTGTGTGTGTGTGTTGAATACTTGTTAAATCAAACCTAATTTGAATTTATGACATATTTGCAATTACTTTTTCGGCTTTGGTCGCTGCAGCATGACGGCAGAAATTTGCTTTTAATTTTGATTTATTGGGAATGCGCGTACTTTTCACTTTTTACATTTTTCACGCGCGTCTGCGAATGCGTGAGCCCAAAAACTGAAAACACATTAAAATGATTTCCACCTTATCGGCATGAATGAAGCCGCAAATGGCATTTAATTTGTGAATTTTGTACAATTGATATCGACGGCAACAATAAGAGGCCTCGGCCACAAACAAATATACATATAGACATATTAGGGTACAATTTTATATCTATGCCAGACTTTACAAAAATTGTGATTTCTTTTTAGTGAATTTTATTATTTTTTTTTATCATAATTAAACAATGCGAATAGTTGCGTCAGCAAACTCTCTGATAAGCCCTTTTGGAAGGTGGAACACTTTTTGAGACATTACTGTAGATGGGTGGCAGCGCACTTTTACAAAGAACAGTGCAATTTTCAACAAAAAAAAAAAAAGATTGCAGAAATAATGTGAAATATCACAGGATGATCAAAAGGCCTATATTATTTCATTAGGCCTTGCACTTTTGGACTCTTACAACATACACTACAAGAAAATGTACCAAATAAAATGAAAAAGTACGACTAATTTAGTATGTTAAGTTTATGTTTCAGACTTAGCTCGTAAATTAATTTTTCTCGGAAATGGACAAAATGTTAAGATGTAATGCAAATGTACCTTGGATTATATAAATGACCAATTTTGGTACATTTGTACCACTTGGCAGCCGTGCTGACAATTTGTCCCTCCATTGTCATATTTTGCAAATGGTTATGTATTATGTTTCGCTTTCAACAGCTAACGGAACATTAGGCCTACTCCCACCGCCAGCGGCTTAGGGAATGCCGTTAAACGAAGACTTTTGAGCCCGGTGGCAACGTCGGCTCTTCGACCGCGCCGACAAATGACATGCTAAACTAATTTTTGGTGTCATCCGCACATGTTTAACACGGAATTCTAGTGACAGGAGACGCCCCACAAGTGACTTGTCCTGCGGCGGTAGCTTGATTAATTTTTGGCTGACAAGTGCTTAGTAATAGAGTGCGAGAGAGTTGAAAGACACAAATCATTGCGGAATGACTGCTGTGTGGTGCTCTGTTGCGGTGCGGGTGCGGGTAATTGTATTTTTGGCGAGTGCAGCAACAAAATAATACAGACCCCGCTAGAAGGAGATTGAGTGTGGCACAGAGAGAGACAGAGAGAGAGAGAGAGAGAGAGAGAGTAAGGACAAACCGCAAGCGTATGATTCGTTTACTGCTGTTGCTATCGTGAATGCTGATTATGCTATGTCGGGCATAGCGGAGCACATGCGTGGAGCTGCTGCGACAAACGGTATCAGTGGAGGACGATAAAGACTGGGTGGATGAGTTGCATCTAAATGAAAACAACAACAACGACATCAACGATAAACAAAGAAATCAACTGTTAACGTTACGAAACAAATGACGGCAACGTCGCACCGCTAGACGATCTGTGGCAAGGGATAAGCTCTCGTCTCCGGACAAACGACAGTGTGCAACCAATTAAAAAGAATAGTGGTAAATGTCTGGGATTAGTCGGGCAATGAGCGCCACCCGCCCAATCCCGACCAGCCGATGACTTTGCGTGTCAAGGCTAAAACTCAATTGACAACAAAATACCAATGGCAGCCAAATGTGCCGTCGCCGCCAAACGCGGCCAATTACTCACATCCAAATGGCGAGCACTGGCTGGACAGTGGCTGCTGCTTGGCAGGATGTCAAACATCACACCAACAATATCATCCACCACTGTGCAGGCAAAGAACGTTGAACAAAGGAGATGCAAACAGACAATGAGTACATAAATATTTGTCCCGACGACGCGTTTTATACCCTTGCAGCAGTATTTAAATGGACAAGTTTGGCTTTTTTATGTTATGAGCACAGCTCATATATCATTATACGTATAAAAAAGCAATAATTTTTGGTTTTGATATTTCAAACTAATCATACTTTTCCACATGTTCTCTTTGCTGCAAGAGTATAAGGATCGTTGTGGGACTTTGCCGCGTAATAGGTCCGTTGGGAGCTGTTAAGGCTCTTACCCGGTTGAACCGGGTCGACTCTTTGTTGGCAGTTTCAATTTTGTCGTATTTATTTCACTCATCTCTTTCGCTGCAGCTCAGTTCCAAGTGCAGCAACGCATATAAATGGCGGTCAATTGCAGCTCGTTTGTTGTGCCACCCGATTAGAAAATGGCCAACTGGGGACAGATTCCGAGCGCCGCCCTTAAAGCCATCCCCCCAACGCGTTTAAGCTGCACACTAATTATGTTTTGCAGTCAGTGGAAAATGGTTGCGTTGGTTGCGATTGCCTTGCCTCGCCGGATATCGGTGGATGCAGTTGATTGCGTTTTCAATTACCTGGCTGACTACTTACTAGGGAGCTTGCTGGGTGAATTAAATTACATATGGAAACGTCACGTGTAATAGAGATTTACGTTATGTTCGCGATGGCTGTGCTATACTTAAGTGATATCAATGGTAATGTGAAGATGTTACAACGAATCGAATGTGGGAGGCGTCTTCGGATTGTTTTGAATCTACCGTTCATTTTTAGCCCTGACTCAGTAGTTTCTTATAAGAGCTTAAAATAAATAATCTTTAATTCAGAAAACCTACCATAATAAGATAATTGGTTTATTTGAGGAAAGGACTAACAAGTTAATACTAGGAACTAGGCACAAATATTTGTGTTGTGCCTTGATTTTGGCCACGTGAGATTTGGTTGAGGTGTGTCTGTAGCTATGAATGCGGTTCTTAAAGTGCGGCTGCAGGTCGCCGATTCCAGCGCCAGACGGTTGCATCATCGCACACATAGACCAACACGCTGGCATCCCGCGAAAAGGCAATCTGACGCACGGTGGCGACGCTGCGCAAATTATGGAGCGTAGTCATGTGTGCGCCTTCCGGATCACTGGGATCCATCTCCCAGACATAGACCTTGCCCTGCTGATTGCCCAAAGCGATGACCTTTTGCCAAGGATTGAAACCGAACCGCACAAACCATATCTCGCATTCATCGTATTCGAACTCGGCGATAATGGTGCAGGAGGAATCGCTGGGCTTTAGCTGCTCAAAGCTCTGATGCAGTTGGCCAGGCTTCCAGCAGACGATGGCATTCTCGCAGGACTTGGAAAGCACAAAATTGCCAAACCACTGCACGCAGTCCACATAATTGCGATGTATATCACGCGTTGAGAAGTCCGGAAAGTGCTTAGTAATTGTGGGAAACGGCAGCGTCGATTTCTCTTGGCTAAACGTTTGTGACAGCTCAATCTTGTGTTGAAACTCCTGGGTATTAAGGCACCATAGCTTGAGTGAATGGTCCATGCCGCTGCTGACAATGCGATCGCCGCGCATATTGAAATCAATGGAAAGCACCTCATCGCGGTGACCCTCAACACCGCCAAAAATTGCTATGCAGACATGCGTCTGTATATTCCACAAACGTATGGCATGATCCTTGCTGCCGGAGAGTAGCAGCTGCAGTTTGTGCGGATGAAATTTGAGTTCATTGATCGCCTGGCCATGACCAATATAGTTGCCCACCGCCTCGTTCTGTTCAATGTCAATGACGCGTATGACTCCGCGGTAGCCAGCGGCGGCAAGCAGCGGAGCCGACGTTTTCAGGTCGTATGACCAGGCGCAGGTGTAAAAGACCTCATCGGGCTGGCATTAATGTAAAATTTGGCATTGGTACAGCACGTCTAGTTTTGGGCAAATGACTGCTACTTACGTCCGGATCTGCATAGCAGTGCAGCAGGGTCAGGCCGCCCTTGCGTGGACACTCGTAAACGGTGCAACGATTGCTGCCCGCTGTGGCAAACACCTGCGGTTCATCCTTTCCCAGCAATGTGTTGAACGACACGCCAAATATGTTGGCACCGTGGTTCTCCTTTACATGTGTGCTTGAAGTAGATGTTGCATCAACTTGAGCATTCATTTGTTTGGAGTGCAACTTACTCGTATTTATAGGCCGCGCCGCTTTTTGGCTTTGATTTGTGGCTGCGCCGGCCGCGTCGTTTGCTGCGAGTGCTGGAGGCCGGCGATTTGCTTCGTGATGTGGTGCTATTTGTGGTAAAGCTAGCTGATTCGTCCTGCATGTGTTGCGAAGTGTGCGGAAATTGATGCTATTAATTCTGCTGCGATTTGCATTTTCAACTTACGCCGCACGAATCGTCCGAGTCATCTGGCTCGTTGTCGTTTTTCACTTTTTCGCTGCTCATGACACTTTAACACACGCTCGGTACACACAGTCAAATGATAATAAACAATTTATCTTGTTTGCAAGCAATTTGAGCAAGAACACAAGTGTTTTTCTACACTTTTGGCGGCAAGATACACGCGCAGCGTTGCCACCACGCGATCGGTATAGCGCTGGTATATTCTTTAACATAGCGCTGTTAATCAACATCAGCAGCAATATCGATAGTCGCGCTCTGAATGTCGATAATATACTAAAATATAGCCAACTCAATAATTTCGATACCTTCCTCGATAAATTACGCGGGAACTTAGTTTACACATGCGCAAGCCAATTGAACAATTATTAGTTTTATGAAAACATTGAATAAATATGGAGAGGACAATCACATGCCATAATATTAACTGTGAAAAAACATTTACAAATATGCATGTATCAAATGTATGTATTTACTTATTTAAGAGTGTACAAAATGCAACACAAAGGGTCAAGGTATAACAGAGAGCGTAGAAAAGGGGGAATAAAATGGATGTACAAAAAGAGGATTCATATTTATTTACAAAGTTATAGTGATATGTGTACATTAAGGGACAGTATCAAGTCAATATATACAGCAGTAGAAAGGAAACGCAGACAATTATCAAGTAGTATTATACAGACAGAAGTTGGATATAGTTGAGAAAGACAGACAGAGACAGAAAGTTTTCTAAGTTTTGTTGTTTGGTTTTTTTTGTTGTTGTTGTGTCTGTGTTGGTTAACGTAACGTAACAACGTAAAAGGCAACTTAAACGCCAAATATTGTACAATAACTGAAAATGCATACAAAATTACGCTAATCTTATGCAGTATAAACCATTTGCAAGTACGTTTTATTCGTCGACATTGATCTCGCCCAGACTGGTGTGCGCAGGCGTCTTTGTCGCTGAACGGTCGCTTTATTACTGCAACTGCTACTGCTGGAAACACTTTGACCCGCGGCAGCGCCACCTGTTGCATCACTTGGGTCTGTTGTTGTTGTAGTTGTTGTTGTTGTTGTTGTTGTCGTCGTCGTCGTCGTCATCGTTGTCGTCGCCGTTGTTGCTGAGGCCGCTGGCGTTTGCTCCTCTTGCACGGATTCGGCGACAGTTTCAAGTGTTTTGGCTACCACCAAATCCTGCGTCTCAGATGCTCCACTTTGCATTTGCGGAGCCAGGGGAACGTCTTTTGTGCGGCTCTCGCTACTCGTCTGATTGTCGGAGTCAGTTGCCGACGGCGTTGGCTCCTCCGCCGCCGCCGCTGAGCGCAGGCTGCAGCTGCTGTTTTTGTTGTTGTTGTTGAGATTCTTACCGGCAGCATCGCTGTTTGGGCCGGAGTGTAGTTGGTCGGGTTGTGGTCAAGTGTTTTTTTGCACAGCAGTTGGCAGTGAGTAAAAGCGAACCGGTACAGACAACAAATTATGGTACGGTTCGTTGTTTCATTTATAATTTTTATTTTCATGATTTTATGTGAATTTTCAAAATATGGTTGGCAATAGAAAGAAAAAATAAATAGAACATCAGTTTTTGTTTTATTGTATTTTTTTTGTTTTTTGTTTTTTGTTTTTTTTTTTTTTTGCTGGGGTTAAAGTCAATTAAAGCGAGTGGATTAGTTGAGCAAAGCTACGAATAGCACACGCACACAAACACTCGTCGCCAAGCAAACAGTGTTCGACAAGTCGGTTGGGTCAGTGCTGGCAAAAAGTGTTGCATATTTTCGACTGTCGGGGCAAGCTGAGAGCGAAACTTTGTTTGCTGTTAACCCACCCATGTGTGCCGCCCACACTTGGTTATGTAAATCGAACAATCGTGTCATGATGTTGTGAATAATTTATTGCGAATGCAACCAGACACAATGTATCTGTAGAATGGAGCCCGGAGCCCATAATAAATGTGCACTGCGAGTGGCAGGCACATTGGGAATTTGGGCTTTTAATTGAAAGTTTGGCCTTCTGTGGCAAATAATAATGCAGTGTGCACAACAAAATGCTCTTTTCGGCTTGAAAATGTAAATGTTAATGTAAAAAGGTATGGGAAAACTTTTCCAAAAAGTACATACATAATTCGTAGAGATTTGTGGTTTTATAGCAAGCGTACAGTAACGAGTTATGTTTAGCGAGTAACGAGTAAAGAAATGTAAAGGCAGATGATTCGAAGACAGATGTCATCTGGCGAACACGAGAGGACCAACTCTTCAAAAAGACTAGGTAGAGACATCAATAAAAAATACACCGAGACTTAACTATGTTGAATTTGATGAGAGAGAGAGAGATAGAGTGAGACAGTTCTTCAATAATACGGTGCTGATTGCATTTGAATATCACACGATTCGCAGTAGTAGTATAACATATTGTAGTAAATTGGACTAGACTAGCTAAAATACACGCGTTCTCTGTATAAAATGACACTTATTTTGTGTATAGTATGAGTTAGATGAGACCATGATGAAATGGCGATGATAAACTTTGCTGCGATTCTGTAAAACAAGGCAATAATTGTAGAGTATTCAGTTTAACTGACATTAGAACAGAAAATAGCACTACAACGTATGAGAGATAGAAAGTTAAAGAGTTAACAAGAGAGTTAAGGAATAAGATAGAGAGAAAGAGAGATAGAGAGAGAGAGAGAGTGGGATGATATGATATAGAAAAGTAGTTGTGTTGTTGGGTAAGTTTTTAGTTGATATGAGCGCGCGTTGGGGTTAAGAGGGGGGAGAGAGAGTTAAAAAATGAACAAAGTTAACGACAAACCGATTTTGAAGTTTGCTCTATAAAGACTTACTCTTCGCTCTCAACGGATGAAGACGCAATCCGCCCCAATTTACTTTTACCTGATGTGGGGCTTCTGCTCAAACACAAACACATATATAAAAAGAAAAAAATATATATATATAAAACGTGTGAAAGTTGTTAACGGAAAAACAATAAAAAAAAAAGAATTTGTCGTTAGCTAAGTATGTGATAGATAGTTTATAATGATAAATGTATAAAGTATGTAGATGTATGTAACAGCTCCGATGGAATACACAATTCATGAAACTGGTTTGAAGCTTGCCTTTGTGTGCAATCCGAATAGAAATTCAATTTTATCTTAAGGTTCGAGCTACGCAGCACTATACGGAGAAACCTACTAATACGCTAAAGCCTGAACCGATAGCTTGTACGAATCCCGAAAGCGCCAGCAATTTATTTATTGGCCAGTTCGTGGTTAGATTTTGGTTAGAAAATAGTGCAAACAGCTTCAAGTCCTGTACAAAAACAACACACACATACAATACATTCACCTACCTTGACTCGTCTATGAAAACTGCTTCCAGGACACGCGCCGCATAGTGCAGATTACGCTGCATATCCTCGTAGGCGACAGCCTCATGATCCATGCGTCGCAGCAGACTGCGTATTCTGCAAAGGGGGAAAACGGATTACAATTTGCTTTGGGATTGATGCGAATTAGGGCAGATAGTAATTATTCAAATATGATCTTTAAATTCATATCAGTGTTCATATTATTGCGACTATCGGGAATAGTAGATGTTTAAATAAGTATTGAATAATTTTGAGATACGTTTTACAAAACAAACTTTCTATTATTTACACCGCTTTAAAATTGTGTTGCATACTTTTCATACTCTGTACCAGAAATTCTGGCTATCCGGACCAGAAACATACGAAAATAAAATTTTCAAAAGCGAGGTGCGAAGTCGTATCTGAGGTTAGCGTGGGGTTCTAGTAGTTTCTAAGCCGAAGGACAAAATGTTATTATTGTAGCTATATAATTTGGAATTAAGGGAATAGCTATTCACGCTTCTATTTACATTTTAGACCTTACTCTATACCCGAACCCCTCTTTTCAATGAATATTTGAAAATGAGTTTATGTACATGCATGTTTATTACATTCTCCCGTCAGGTCGACTTTAGATATCAGCGAAATGCGCATTCTTTTGCTATGTAAGCTTTGAAAACGACTGTACAAACTTTAAGTTTTAGGTCATACAACTTTCAAACTTCCACCCAGTAGGAGTACTTTCCAAAGCTTGAAATTTATTTTCCGGACGAATCTTGAAACTTCGTCCGTAGAACCCTTGACCCAACCAATAGATTGATGAAAAATCCGTCTTAGCATGCATAAGCTACTAAATATTTCAGTTTCTTATCAGTTCGTAAGTCAGGATAAAATGTTACCTTCCATTGGATTGTGTAAATGGGTATTGGTCACTCGCGACTAGACCACACCTAATTTTTTATGCTTCAAAAATAGAACATGTTAACTATATTTATTTTCTATATATGTTCTTTGATGAAAGAATTAAGCATTTTATTGGTTCGGTTGTGTTGTGTTATATACGGTGGATCAGACAGACAGACAGAGAAATAGCTAATTAGAATACATATATGTATGCATGAATGTATGAACTCACCTGACAGCTGCCTTGTTGAGAGCATCTGGCGTATCGACAGGTGGCAAATTTTCCGTTTCCCATGCATCGGCGACCGAAATATTTGAGCCCGATTCTAACGATCGCTGCGACGATTGCTCGTTAAGTGGATTGAACATTGAACCAACCGGACCGCAGCTTATGGAATTTGGATATTCAATGGTATCGCGACTTATCCTGAGGTCGTAGGTGGGTCGCTCGGTTGCCGACGGTATGTGCGGCGAATCGGTTACGAAATTCGTTTGATTTGGCGACGACGGCTGCATTTTGCCGGCAGAGTTCGGACCCCTCGACGTGCTCTCAGTGCGACTATCCACCGCGCGTTTGTCAGCGGCCGTAGAGGTTGCGGTACCGTTGCTGCCTCTGGCACTACCAAGGCGTTCCGCGAGTGGCTCACTAAGTGGTGTCTGGAAGAAGCTAATGCTGGCCGCCGAGGGCGAGGCGATCGATTGAGATTGTGCGTCGGCCTGTGAGAAGCTCTTGCGACTATTCGAGCGCCGTACAATAGTAAGTGAGCCGTGTTCTGCAAGAAAAAGGCAACAAACGCAGGACAGTGAGTAGTGTGAGATTGGCTAGACTGCTTTCATCTAAATGTGTTGACACTTGGACAAAACACACTTCGATTTACTGAAGCAATAACTAAATTTAGTTTGCCCAAGCACAAAAGTAAGTTGAACTTGACCTAAATTGAAATTGAATGAAAAAGCAAAATCAAAAGGCAGGACATACGAGTGTAAACAGAAACTACAGAAACTTATTAAGCTACATTAGATTTATGCTACATTTATTTATGAATATAACGAACTATTATTTGTACAGACTGCAAAAAACAAAAGGACGGATCTATGCCTAGTTTCATCAGGATGGCTTATGAACTGAGAGACTAAAATATGACCCCTAAAATATGAGTATTAATAAATATTCAAATAGTATTTATTTTATCCATAAATCCTGCACTCTTTGCCAAAGGCTTCAGAATAACTCAACAATTTATAGAATGGCTTTAAGCCATCGTGGCATACAATTTTTCATTTAGTTAAACCCGAAGCGCAAATGTAACTGCTAAACGAGCGACCCGGTGAGTTGGCTCCTTCAGTTGGCTGCTCCTGGCACGTTCTCGCACATCCTTTAACTGGCAAAAGCAAATCGAAGTGAATGCTAAGCTGCGAGCGAGTAAATTGCAAAAGATTTATCTATTTGCTAAGCGTTGAGCGTTGAGAATAACAGCCATAAGAATGGGCAAAACAAAGGGAAAATCTCGAGTGCCTGAGTTCCTGAGGCGAACTTGCCAACCGGCAAAGACAACGACACCAAGAAGAAGAACAACAAGAAGGCAACCCCCTTGGACTGTTAACTGCATTCCATTTATTTTGGCAGTGCAAGCGCCGCCAGCAAAGAGAGGTAGACAAAACCACCTCCAGCTCCTTCAGCTGGAGCAGTAGCTGCTTCCACTCACATAAAATTCGCTTTTATGCAGCACTTAAATTTATGTTACACTCGAGATTCCTCTGCTTAACGGTATCGTTTCAGGAGCTGTTCTTGTTGTCTGCTTATCGCGGCTCCAGTTTCGGGTCTGGGAACTTAACTTTCCAGTTTGGGGGCTGGCGAAATGTTTTATGTTACTTTTACTAGCCACTCCTCACGTTTTTAATGAGTTCAGCAAGCCAAAAATCAAAAGCTACACAAACTGTACCCAAAATGTTGCCCAGTTCCGAGAGACAGGTGAGAGGGCGTAACTGAGTAGGGGTCATAGGGGGCCTGCTTTAAGGCTAGATCTATAAAAGCTTTGCTTGCAGCTGATGGTTTTGAATTATGCAGCAATGCATTCGCCTCCACTAGAAATGAAAATCTTGACCTCCGGACATTAGCCACGCCCCTGTTTCAACCCATGTCCTGTTATGAAAAATGTTTACTTACTTGCCACTTGACCATTTATTGCCGCATTGGCGCCGCCGCTGCTGCCCAGCTCACAGACTGTGGGGCTCTGTTCGCCGTTATTTGGCTCAGTGGCACCGCCTGCCGTCGAAGCTGCACCACCACCACCAGCACCGCTTGCCGCAGCTCCAATACCGCTGCTGCCACCGCTGCCCGCGCTGCTGTTGCTGCCACCTGGGCCGGCGTTGGTCTCCTCACGTTTACTTGGCAGAGTCTCCGGCGTGCTGGCAACTGTAAGTATCGAACAAAAATATATATGCAAAAATCCTTTAGAAAGTGTTTTTCTTTTCTTAAATTTCTTTCGCTTATGTGTTAGCATACGAACTGCCTTTCAACAGGTCCCAAAATAGCCCTCTTAACATGTACATTTCAATGTGTATACACATACATACATTCGAGAGTGCCCAAAGGCCTTTAACTGCGCCTTACATAAATAAGCCCTTTTTTTTTTTTGGGTGCGAACTTGGGTAAACTGTATTGTTATATCGCATTGCCCGAAGGTAGAAAAGGGTATACGCTATTGTATAAGCTTTGTGTTAGGATAATACTACAGAATTATGACTATGTATGTCGCAGCTGAGCTTATGGCGTAGGTTGAATACAATAAGTTTTGACATATCAAGTAAAGTGCCCGACTGGGAGACACCCTGTAACCAGCGCCAAATATTCCAATTTCCTTTTATGAATGAGTATTCAATTTGTAAAAATTAAATTGTGTGTTTTTGCCCTACAGTAATTGTTATTTTGGTATCAAATGCAGCTATTATTTTGTATGATTAAATTTTGTCGTGACTTGTTTAACTAAATTTAAAGCTGTCTGGCTCGAGTTCAATGTTGGTCGCATCGACCAAAAACAACAAGGTATAAACACCAAAAGTTAACAGGTTATCTGCCAGATAATGTCAAGAACTTTCCGGTTATATCATCACAGACTTTGCCACCGACTCTAGATTATTAATATTTTTTTATTTGAAAATGTTATTTTATTTGGATTATTTAATTGTCGTCCATAGCTGGTTTTGTATGAAGATACTTTGCATTCGAGGTCAGATATACTTTAAACGTTGCACAATTTCACCTTGACTTTAAATATGAGCTCAAAACTAGTGTGCTACTCAAAATAAGCTTTAAAATAATTAATTCTCGCAGTTGGACTAACATATAACTTATCTTGAGACAAATCAGAATATATTGAGTATTTCACAATTCACAAGTATCGGCATGCGTTTTTTTCTCGCATTTTTCGTATGTGATAAGATTTCATCTAATAATAATTATAACTAGAAATACTTTTATATTCTTAAAGTTTTTATAATTTCCCAGCCATTTCAATATAGTTTAATATATATTTACTGCCTCTCAGTTCCACTTGTTTTAGTTATTTAAAAATTTTTTATTTCATTTGTTTTTTAATGACTCATTACTTTCTATTCACTGATTAAAATTATCAAAATGTATGAATATCGATGATACTAATGCTCGGAACCCATTGAAAATGGGTAAGAAGGGTATAATGGATCTGTACTAGAGAAATTTAGCTATAGGTTGGAATCGATTTTATGTCAAATGATCGATAACTTGCCACGCTTCAATCGATAAAAATCGAAATACAGTTTAATTTGCTTAAGTTATGATGAGCTTAAGTAACTTAAATGAGCTTAAGTTACCAAATGTGATATGTATCTTCTCGAATAGTATATACAGATCTAATGTATCGTTTTTTGGATACCGGCTCGATAAATTAAAATTGAATCAATCTTGGATTCTTTTGTGAATTTGCCGATTGAATATGGCTAAAAAGTAAGTTAAGGCACGCACAGACCAGGTTTGTCTCAAAATACTTGTCCCTGCCTGCCTGCTTATGTTTTTGGTAGAAATAGGTTCTGGAGTCTCCTAGTCAAATAGAGTACTCTTTTTCTTACTTAAATTTCTTGTTACCATGTTGAATTTGTGTTTTATTTAAGTTAACAATACTTATTTTGATCTATTTTTCTGTGCTCTCCCCATTTGCATTGGTTGGCAGTCCTTTGATTTAAAAGACTTTTATAAGCAGCTAGGACCAAATTGACGTAAGCCAACAGATGCTACAGAATTGTGTTCAGAAAAGCTCTGAACAATGGCAGGCACTTCTAGAAGATTATTGTTTGCATATTGCGCATACGCTACGCTGAACATATTATACAATAGAATCAATTGACAATCGTTTATTTTTAGTTTACAATTGAAAGGTGTCAAATGTCACGACAATTTGCCGCATATACTTATTTTGTTTGATTTTTTTTTGTTGCTGAATTATTGTACACCTAATTATTGACGTTGGATTGCTCAGCCAAACGGCTTTACGGCTGCCAGCTTGCTGTGTTGTTGTTGTTCAGTGTTTGGCTGTTATCTGTTCGAATATAAAACAATGCCAACGACTGTGTGAAACTTCAGTCTTGTCTAACCAGTCGCCCAGCTCTAATCATCATGCGTTTCCTCGCTCTTATCGCCGTCTGCCTGTTGGCCTTGTTCGCGCTCACCGCTGCCGCCGATCAGGAGGAGATCTGTGCCTGTCCCCGCAATTTGGAGCAGGTCTGTGGCACCGATGGCACCACCTACCCCAATCCCTGTGAGCTGCGCTGTGCCGCCAAGCGTGCCACTCGTCAGGGGCGGTCTCTGGGCCAAGCCAGAAGTGGACCCTGCTAGATTCTTTAATTATATCGGATGTGGGATAATGCTAATTTTACTGAAGCTTCAAGAGAAATAAACATTTTAACGAGTATTGCAAACTGGACACGTGTTACTTGTTGATTTTGCTAAGTTTTGTTTAATCAATTGTTCGCACAACTTATTCCAGTGATAATAAAACATTTCAATGCCAGGGCTGGGTGAGTTGAAGCCAAAATTCCAACAAACTGGGCAAACAGCAACTGGAGCTTATATACTACTACATAAATACTCAAAATAAATAATATGAAAGCCTTATTTGCAATTTCTGCAATTCTAAAGTTTATACAAAATAAAGAAGGTTTTTATCAAGAAGACTGCGTTATTATTTTTCAAATGGAACGTCACATGTATGTACATTGTAAATCTCATACAAATGAGAAGTTCTTTCGATCGCTTGGCAGATACTGTGACTTTCTGAAAAGTTTATTTTGAAAAGCGTAAGCAGGCATCTGTGAACATTTCGATTGCTTATTTATATTCATATTCAGCATCTACAGCCAAGTGCTTCTGGATATGCCCAGTCAACACAGTCTTGGAACGCCTTCCGATTCTCTTTAACTATTTTTTCATTAATGACGCAGAATGTAAATAATAATTCCGTAGTGGAAAGGCTAGTCACACCGTATAACATTCATTATTACAAATGTCTTCGAGCTACAAGATATTCAGTAGTAAATAGTCTCTCTATCCTACAGACAAGCCATTTAGTTTTTCCCACTATATGGTAATTTGGTTTCACTTGACATACGTTCATTTTTACACCTGCTCAGACATCAAGAATATTAAACGATTTGTCGAAACTAACTCTCCTTCGGGTTAAAAGCAACTTGCGTCTCCTAGCTCTCAGCGCTGTCTGCCTATTAGGTTGGGTAACCCAATCCCCTGAAGATATTGAGCTGGTTTGTAAATGTCCAGAAACCAAGGAGCAGGTCTAGGGAAGCAACAATGTCACCAAGCATATTCGCTGCCTGCTGGATTGCGTCATTAAAATTGCGAAGCGTCGCAGTTTGTCGGTAATTAAAACAGGACCTTGTTAAAAGTGGAGCAAAATTAAAATTTTATCTTTGGCTTGCTTAAGGAACTACAAAGACATATTTTATTGCAGAGCTGAATACATTTGATTAGTTTAACAAGTTAGTTGGATCTGAAGTATTGCTTTTAACAGCCAACTGACTGTTTGAATAGAGGCTTCTTTTTTATGTAGTTCCTTTTTCGAAGTTGGTATTAGATTTTTAAGCGTTCCCTTACCCTAATCATCCTTACCGCGGATAATTTTCTAAGGATAAAGTGTGTCTTGTCTAATCTTTTGGCTGCGATAGTTATAACTAGCTGCAACCTTCCTTGTGCACTAAATATGTCGCAGATTCATAAAACTGAGCTTAAAAACAAATAAATGAAAAAACCAACATTGCAAATTGTAAAAGTATTGCCTTTGGATTTATTTACGCAAGTGTTTAGCTGATAATCATATGTGCCAATATATGTAGAACCAAATCAAACAATAATAATATAACAGGGCTGACATATCATAGTGAACCATACTCAAATGGTTTTCAATCGTAAAAGAATTATTTATTTTGATCTGGCGCTCATCATCTAGCTAAGTATCATACAAATGCTTATATCTATGTAGAGGGTATTATAATATTGTCAAGAAATGTATAACGCATAGGAGAAAACATCTTTGAGCCCATAAATGATATATTCTTGATCAGAATTAACAGCCAAGTTGAATAGCCATGTCGCCTCTGTCTCTTCTTATGCGAACTAGTCTCTCAATTTTAAAGATATCGTCTGGAAACATTGCATAGATCGTCTTTTTGCTGCTGCAGTATATCCGTCAAGTCAGGCAGATCGAGCTACCATAACATAAAGCTGCCGTAGGAATAATCGGTCGAAAAGTAGGTCCTCTTTTGGTTATCAGGATATCTTTACCGAATTCTTTACTTGCAACTTGATAAAATGGCACAAATTCAGCAGAAACTACTTCTTTTCGTAAATGCTTTTTAAATATATATATATGCTGGCCTAACTTTTCTAGATCCTAGCATATTTGAATTTAGTTCATTTTAAGCGGAATCAATGGTTCACGGAAGCCAGCCCTTAAGTTTGAGCGCATTGTCATCTGATTTATAGCTGTTTATACGTTGGCCAGATAAAGACTGTTTGCTATCAATCGGCACTCGAAACGGGCTTACTGATAAGCGGCAATATTACACATATACACATATATTTCCCCATTGATGATTCAGCTCAGTTGATTCACAATTGAACAAAATTATTTTATTTTGATAGAAAATTTAAATGTTTTTATATGATTTTATATTGACAATTGTGAAAGATTTCGGCTCAACAATCTCCTGATCTTAGCAAATCTAAGCTGCGTCCAGCACGCTCCAACTCGCGACGCGCACAATCGTATAGACAGCGATTCGGGTAGGAGATCAAATTGCTGGCACAGACCGGATCATAATTGCGTGGGCACGGGCAGATCCTTTTGGGCACCTCCAGCTTATCCTCCTCCTGCTCGCCGCTTACAAATGCAGCCAGAAGCAGGCACAGGGCCAAAAGCAAATTAAATTTCATTGTGTTTTGTGTACAGGTTAATCCACAAGCTGCTCAATATTGATACTGGCAGTGTGGTTTTTTGTTTTGAGTGGGCCAGTTCCATTGGCTCGATTTTATGTATGGCCCTTATCTTATCGCGCGTGCTTTGTAGTTTGTCTTTTATTTTTAAATATACATATGTATTTGTATTTGTATTTGGTTTATTCAATAGTAAAATTAAGATTAGTCTTTGCTTTTAAATATATATTATATATTTTAGAATTTATGGGCTCATTTTATTCTTGTGTTCTGTTTGTGCTCCAACCAGACGCGCTTTTGCAAATGCTTTAAAGCTGTTGCGTACAAATTCTACCGCGTTGCCAACTATTTGGAATTTTGAAAGCTCTCTCGCGTGCTCACTTTTTCCTTCGAGATGGGAACGTGCCGATATATTGTCGCACCATTACTAAAGCTTACAGTAAAGCTATGAATTTGATACTTGTAATATGTGCTCGTTTATATACAAATCAATGTCTCCAACATATTCTGATCTAGATTTATAAATTAGGTAGACTACTTATGAATTTCTCGGGCTTCCGCCTCCACAAAATGCAACAATACAGGTTTCCTCAAGTCACCAACTCTGTTTTTTCTAATTTTATCGGTTATTATGCTGTGAAACGAATTTTGAGCTGTAGTCAACTTCCAACTATAACTTTCTTACTACATTTTTGTGTATTAACATTAATGTTAATCCATATAATTCATTGTTAATTAATTTTAGATTCTTGTTTTGCTCGTACGTGAGCAAGCACGAAAAGCGCGACACGCGCCCATCTCTAGTATCAATCAACACACACACTCTCTCTCTCTCTTCTTATCAGCAGGGCCACCTTTTTCAGAGGTGCTACGCCTAGCGCGATCATTTTGAGCCCTTGATAATCGGCAGGTGGCAAAAGTAATTGGCGTAAAATAGTAGCTCGCCAGCTTGGGGTCTTATTTGCAAAGAGGCACTCACTTCAATTTCAATATTAATTAACGAAATGCCATCAAATTTATAGCTTTTATTTTCTATTTTATATTGTATGTCAATTTGTGCACTCTATTGTTGTCTAACTAAGTACTTTAGCTGTAATTTACTCAATTTGAAGAACTTTGTGTCACTGGGGAAATCAGACTAAGCACACGATAACTTTTCCTGCTTAGTTTCAAAATTGGCATAGCCATGCGCATTGCTAGCCTTTGGCCTGCCCGCTTGGATGTGCTGCTGCTGGTGCTGCTGCTCCTGCTCTGGCTGCATAGCTGGTTGGAGCCGCCGCGGGCGGAGGCAATCAATTGCCAGCCGTGTAAATTGCTGGAGGCGCGCAAAGCGCATGCAAACGTAACGCTAAACAGTTTCAAGAAACACACAAGCACTGTTTAAATAGGGGCTGTTATATACGCGACCGGCGAGGGGCGTGGCACAGATGTTTTTGTTTTCAACTGCAAGCACTCACACACACACACACACACAAAATCAGAAGTCGAAATAGTCAACAGCTTGTTGACTAATTAGCAAAACTGACGCATACTCAGATAATACTTGGCCATGCCCAAGCCACCCCTCCCCACCTCTCGTTCACTCTCTCTGTCTCTTTTCATTTAACAGAAAGCAGTTTGCTTTGCTTTTGACGCTCAGTGCAAATTCAACGCTCGACGCGCAACGTATTGCGACACATCTCACAGAATCTGGGAGCATCTCGCAGATACTTCAGAAATCATTCATTTCGTTGGCAGCGCCTAATTATCTCAAGTGAAAATGAAGTCTTTGAATTTGCTGGCTTTGCTCGTCTTTGCCCTGGCTGCCATATGGTTGGGCTACGCCGAGGCCAGTTTTTGTCCCTGTGACCTTAAGCAGAAGGGGCAGGTGTGCGCCTCGAATGGCGTTACCTATACAAATCGCTGTGAGTTTGAGTGTACGCAGCGGGATTACAAGAAACTGGGACGACAACTCAACATTCAGAAGATGGGGCCTTGCTAACTGTGGACGGATCTTCATTGTGAATAATTACGGCTGAAAGCTAAACAATATATTTAAATCATAAAAGTACTTCTCATACTATCGTTAACCGATTGTAATTAAAATTTGCTAACTACGCTGTTTCCCCTACACTTACTCAGATGAAAATAAAATAGTTGATGCGCTTGAATGAGTTTTTGTTTTAGTTTCTCATGTACTTGGACATAATTAAGTTGTCTAGGTACCATACTTTATAAGTGATTAAACGTTATTTGATGGGTTGATTATGATGAGAGAAAAACATGTCTACCAAAGGAGCTAAGCGGCACGCAAACGCATAATATAAAACCGTCCCGACTCAGCAGTTACCCATTACATTTCTGACACATATATAGTGGAAACATTGATGGATGTGCTTGAGGTGGAAACGGGCTTAATTACAATCATTCTGATTGCCACTTTCAATGAGATGCGCCGAAGCGTAACTCGATTTATGGCATAGTATGCAAATATCGCCATTAAATACTAATTAAAAGTATCAACGACTACGTCATCAAGTCGTCGGAGCTTGCTTCGTTGTCGTCGATAGTCCCCGACCTGTCCGCCGTTGTTTAAATATTCCCCTCACGTACATCAATCAAATTGTGCATAATTAATCGACAACGCCCGCCTGCAGCGTTTCCACAATGGTGCCTATTTCGGGCTTCGCGTTTTCTGATTTCTGGATGTGATTTATGAACTGTATTACGCTTTTGTTAATTGAATCTCAATACGTGCGACACAAATGTCAAATTACTCAAATGCCACCGTGCAACATTTTCGGCAACAACAGATATAAGTGGGGCACATTTATGAAGCATGCTGAGCAGCGGGACTGTCGTTTGTTTTATGACAGGAAGCTGTCAGCTGCGTTAAACAAAGAGACTGTTATTAAAAAGATAATACTATGTTGAGTCGAATGACAACATGAGCCTTTATCTCAGTGTACATTAGGCTCAAAACTGTTAATAGGCTAGCTCGAGGGCAGTTCGGAGAATGGAAACTGGTTGGTATCTATCCATATAAGCGTGCTCAAAACAATTTAATGGTTCGAAAATATATTTTAATTATAACGCCTAATCCATATGGGTATGACCCGGCTTTGCCCGGGCCGAGCTTGTTAAAAAGGCTTTCTGATTGTTATCTATTATTTAATCTTACTTAATTCTAATAGCTCTTTATGTTGGTATTAGTTTATGTTTTAAGAACATTTTTAGTTGTATAACATTGTAGCTGAAACAAATCTGCAAAGCTACCTTGGCAGTTAGTATATCTAATATGGTTCACGAATGAGATCTATCTTGACTTCGTATCTTATGTACAGGTAATAATTCATTCAAATTTTATGCTGCCTACTTTTTGGATTACCTATAAATTGGAAATGTAAATGAAGTCTATAAGTAAACATTTATTTCTCTAATAATGAAAGGTTAGAAAAATAAATATTATTTTATTGGCAGCTTCAAAGGCATTTTTGTGCTCTTACAAAAATATGCGTTGAACTCAAGATTCGTATATTAGAAGCAAGATACGTAGATTACAATTATGTCTTCGAGGTAAACAGCGTGCAATTAAAAGCAAAAGCTACCTAAATACGTCCATGCCCAACTAATCAATAGGAACTTAGTATGGCCCTTTTCATTACATATGCACATAGCCCTACATTACACATTGCCAATCTCTACGACTGACAACAAAGCAAGTTCGTGTTTGTTATTGTAATCGATTTTGATAACAAGTATTTGATAAGCGTAAACGTATTCACATCAAATGGCAACGCAAATAGCAATCAGAAACACGTATCTGCCGTGTGTCCTGAATGGAACTGAACCAATTTGCTGACGCTTAAGGGTTGTCAGACCTGAACAAAATGCGAGTAAACAGGTATGAAAAAAAAGAAAGAAAAAACACGAATATACAATTATCTTTGGGGTGCAGACGATTAAATACCCTTGACATACCTAGCCATATGACAGATATACGCAATCATCTTCAGATTTTATCTGAATTTCAGGCCGGAATTTGATATACTTTGTTGCTGTTTGATCGGGTCAGATTATCATAAGTATCATATAGTTGCCATAGGAAATATCGGCCGACACCTAACTATAAAAAGCTATCTTGATCAAACTCGGGACTTATTGGTTTCACGCTGCTCCTTACACAGAGATCGATCTCATAATTCCTTATCATATTAATGTTTCGGTGTAAAATTAATTACTAACTTTTTGTTCTTTAAGTTATCGGCATTTATTGGTTTTATTATGTCAAGGGTGGTTAATCTTCAGCGTGTCGAAGATAGACGTTGTTTCTTGTTTATAGCAACATATTGTTATCTGAATCTTTGGTAACTTTTGTAGATTTTATACTGTTTTACCTGTAAAGGCGGAATCCGTCCGTGTGCCATGTCAATCAGCATTACGCAAGATGATTTAACTTGAGAAAGACCTACAGGTAGTACCCGGCATTGCCTGGTTAAAGTGCTACTAACTTTTGACAAATGCCTCTTTATCAGTTCGAATTATCAATTATCCTATCTTATTGCTTAATTTCTTATTAAAGAAGTTTACATTAACCACACTTCTCCAATCAGTTAATCAAGCAAAACTGCATCACACAAATATAAATGTAACTAATTTAAAAGGATAGGAGTCAGCATAAGTAAGATACTTGCTTGCAGAGAATCATGCAGACTATATTGACTCGGATGCTGACCAAGAAAATAAAACCTTTTTGCGGTCGAAGATGTTTTTTGCAGTGCTATTTTCGTAACTCGACAGAACTACAAAACCCATTGCCAGGGTATATAAATCTAATCCTAACCATATGTTTTGAGGGCGTGCATTAAATTTGAATCAAATCCCCGCACGAATTAATCAGAGTCCGTTTTTTTTTTGCTGTTGGTTTTGTCTGTTTTTTTAATATGCCAAGCTCGCACCGCTTTGATATTATTAAATATTTACATATTAAAATATGTACTCGTAGGCTGCTATTTATTCATGTGGCTGCGGCCGTGGTGGCTGCCGCTGGGACCGCACCAAAATTGAAAAGTGGCCCAAAGATGGCTCGGTAGGTCCGACCTGCATAAAACGAATTTTGGCGTTGTTTTGCCGTTTTGCGACGCAATTCAATCAGTGTACGACCTGAAAATGAAAGGTAAGCCTCGGTCTTCGTCCTGACGTCCTGTCGCCCAACGTTTAGGTGGCAAACACTGGCTGACAGACAGACGGACAGGCGACAGGCCGGATTTGTAGGTTTTGCAGTTGCTCTCCACGAGAGAAACTTTTTTGCGCGCCATTATTCAAACTTGACTCGAAAAGTATACCGACCTGTATGAAAATCAGGGCACAGATACAAGTGCAAAGCACTCGAGCCACGCCACCTTTTCCTTCCCAATCGAATGTCAAACCCTTTTCATGTTGCATCTCCGGTTTTCAACGGAATTTAATAAGTTTCAAACAAAAATCGTGCACTTGACGCCGGGTTAGCCTCAGTTAAGTTGGTTATTCGGCAAGTTTTAAATTAAGCAAGGTTTTCGCACATATTTACGCAATATTTTCTAAATTTTATGTCCGTACAGGACGATCACGTTCTCATGTTCCCGTAAAGCATGTTCTCCGTGTACCCGGCCGTGCACCTAGTATATCATGCAAGCAACAGCAGCTTAATTACAATGTTGCAAATGTTTTAATTAACCAACCAGAAGCCATATTTGAACAAAGAGGGCGGTGCGGCCAGGCGAAATGACACGCAACCCTTTGCACGTCCGTTGTTTTGTATCCGAGCGGCTGCTGGAAACGGGTTTCACTTTTGTGCACCGCCACGCAACGGAAGTTCGCGGTGGAAAGTGAACAAAATGAAAATGCAACGTGCTAAGTGGCCAGAGATATGCAAAAAGGGAACGTGACAGGATGACAAACAATCGGATAAAAAACAAGCAAATTATAAAAACATTCTAAGGTGGCTGAAGTCCCTGGCCTTATTCCAAAACCAGGAAAAAGATCAACTACAATGATTGCAGAATCATGTTCAAATACATGGGCAACAAATAAAAGGATTATTTGTAGGAAATAAAATGGGAAATTCAAATCAAAGTCAAGTAAAATAAAAAAGTATGCTGAGTTATAGACAAAAGTACAGATAGCACATAGTACGAAGAACATAGTACGAAGAATTCAATTATATTTATTTAAGAATAAATGCAAATCATGAGTTTTCATAAAGCAAGTTTTGTCGTCTAAATAGAGACTTGGGATTAGATTTCTCTTTATTCTTGAATCAGTGTCAGATTAAATGAGCTTAGAAATCAAACTTAAATTGTGTTCAGATTAAGATTTGTTTATTTGTACATTGTTAAAATGTTGCTCAAATTCAAATTACTTTTGGTTTGAATTCATTTAGTTTAGCCTGCAATCTATTTGCAACGCACATCAAGAAGAATTTCGCTTTTAAGCACTTAAACTAAAAAATTCCTAATAGATGAAAAAACACTTTAATCAACTACTGGGCAAAGAATAAGAAATATAATTTGTTAGAAGAAAAATCTTGAAATGTAATAAAATAGAATTAGTGAGGATAATAAATTATAAGGTAGTCATATCAACAAGGAGGGGATCAAGTAGTTTGAACAAAAAATTTATACCGAGCAAGTTTTGTCCATTACTTTTAGAGTATGCACCAGATATATGTCCACAAATTCAAAGTTTGATGTGTTCTCAGAGCTTTAAAGGCAAAAATTCCACTAATACTAATGGAAAAGTTCGCTGAGTGTGCTTTCTTTGAAACTGTAAGCAAATGCATTTAGATTTTAATTGCAACCACATAAATAATAATACAGAATTACAACTAAAATGATAAATAATTGATTAAACTCAAACTGAGTGTGCTCTGTGCGGGGCAGCAAAAACTTTCTCCACAGCTTGTTATTTATGTTTGTCAAATGTAATTATTAACTTAGAGCTGTGCCTGAGCGGAACTAGTTTACTTTTTTGTTTTTATTTTACTTTTTGAGCTGTGCTTATGTTTTTATTCACAAGAACAAAACAAACAGAGAAATAATTAATTAATATTCTTCTCAGCTGTTGCCCCAGTCCAGAATGTAACTTTAATGTTTGCAGTTCGCCAATCTCCCATGCAATGTCAAATGGACTTAATTTTCTACTATTTGGTCAGTTGGACTCTTCCCATTGTAAAACCCAAATGAAATTGTTTTGTATCCACGTGTAAGACGTGTTGACCGTCCACTGACCAAATAAATATTTGAGTTGATCTAATCTTACGCAAATCATTAAACCGGAATTCCATGGCAGTAAACAAAGACGGCGGCTATATAAGGTCGTTCAGACCGCACGGATGCATACAGTGCATAGTTACAACTTCAACGGGTTCAGATGGATTTGAAATGGAGCTTAGTGTTGGGCCTATGTTGGCTTCTTTCTGCGGCTTCGTCACGGGCAGAGTTAAAAAAGCATAAGCCAAGCGAGCTGGACGACAATACTAATTGGTGGCGACACGAGGTCTTTTATCAGATCTATCCCAGGTCCTTTAAGGACAGCAATGGCGATGGCATTGGTGATCTTAAGGGCATTACCTCTAAGCTGCAGTATTTTGTGGACACTGGCATCACGGCCATCTGGCTAAGTCCCATTTACAAGTCACCCATGGTTGACTTTGGGTACGATATATCGGACTACATGGACATCCAGCCGGAGTACGGCACACTGGAGGACTTTGATGCGCTGATCGCCAAAGCCAATCAACTGGGCATCAAGGTCATTTTGGACTTTGTGCCCAATCACAGCTCTGACGAACACGAATGGTTTAAGAAGTCCGCTGCTAGAGAGCCTGGCTACGAGGATTTCTATGTGTGGGAGAACGGCACAGTCTCGGAGAATGGCACTCGCGTACCGCCAAACAACTGGGTATCTGTATTCTCCGGCTCGGCATGGCAGTGGCACGAGGAGCGACAACAATTCTATCTGCGTCAGTTTACCAAGGGACAGCCCGATTTAAACTATCGTAATCCTGCCGTGGTGCAGGCCATGGATGAAGTTTTGTTGTACTGGCTGCAAAAGGGCGTGGCTGGCTTTCGCATCGATGCCGTCATCTATATATATGAGGACGAGCAGCTGCGGGACGAACCCTTGAGCGGCTCCACCAGTGATCCGAACTCAGTTGATTATCTGGAGCACATCTACACAAGGAACCAGCCGGAATGCTATGGGCTCATTCAGCATTGGCGTCAGCTTTTGGACAACTACACGGCCAATAATCCGGGACCAGTGCGCATTATGATGACCGAGGGCTATGCGGATCTGTCGCTGCTAATGAACTACTATGAAGATGAGCATGGCGTGCAGGGCGCCCACTTTCCCTTTAATTTTGACTTTATTACCGGGCTAAATGCAGATTCCACGGCTCAGGACTTCGTATACTTCATTCAAAGATGGCTGATCTATATGCCGCCTGGACACTCAGCCAACTGGGTGATGGGCAATCATGATAATCCGCGCGTTGCATCTCGATATGGCGTTGGGACTGTGGATGCCATGAATATGCTGATGATGACTTTGCCGGGTATCGGCATTACTTACTATGTAAGTGTAAATCTGCTCTGATCTGTGGCTCTACATCTTGGATTCCCTTTAGGGCGAGGAACTCGGCATGGTAGACTATCGTGACATTAGCTGGAACGATACGGTGGATCAGCCCGCCTGTGATGCTGGTATTGATGATTACAAATGGGTCTCTCGCGATCCCGAACGCACGCCAATGCAGTGGAGTGATGAGAAAAATGCCGGTTTCTCTACGGGAGATTCCACCTGGCTGCCTGTGAACCCGAATTATCAGGAGCTTAATCTGCGCGACCAGCAGCAGGCCACTCACAGCCATTATAAGGTCTATCTGTCGCTGATCAAGCTGAGACAATCGCGAGTCCTGCGGGATGGCACGTTTACAGCCCAGGCCCTTAATCGACAAGTTTTTGCACTCAAGCGGTGAGCGGGTTACTTTTCTTCCAATTGAGCATACATCTTTTATAAGTACTATCCTTGTGTTTCCAGCGAGCTGAGAGGTCAGCCCAGCCTGCTAACTGTCATCAATGTGAGCAATCGCACCCAGCAAGTCGATGTCAGTGACTTTATCGATTTGCCCAATCGTCTTACGTTGTTGGTTGTGGGCGTCAGCTCCCAGCACAGGGTGAGCGAGCGTCTTAAGCCAGCCGAGGTCACACTGTCGCCCTATGAGGGTCTAGTTATACAGCTCAAAGGTCGCAAGTAGTTGAATATATCAAAAAATATTAATTTATCAATGTAATGTGGCTCACGGTGGTGAGAACGTGGATTACAATTTTATTTTATAATTTATTTTACTATAAGAAATTGCCAAAACTCAACCCGAACCAGAGAACAGTGGGCCTGATAACAATGTTATTCACTTATTCTGATTGCCAAATGAGATTTGGAAGATATGATAATATCAGAAAATAAAATGTATAAAAAAATGTTTATCGCTATTTAAGCATGTTTAAATATACATTTGTAGTGTAAAAATTACATTACATCTATGTCATTCCTAGTATCTTAAATTAAGTAGAAACCCGTTTATGGGTAGAAATAATGTTGATTGAGTTGCTTGATGGACTAGAATTTGATGATATTAAATAAGATAGAGTTTCAAATTCAAGAAATGAGGACTTCTTGACAGAAGGAATTGCTATTAAGGCTTTCGATTTGTTTCTATGGCAAATTCCTTTTCTATTCTCCGATATTATCGGGGAGGGAGTTTCTTCCCACTCGACCAACACTGAAATCGAGCCGGCCAGCTTTAATCAAAGTTATTATCGTGAAAGCCCCACACTCATCTTTTTAGAGTCGAACAATTTTTGTAAAGGCACGCGTGGAGAATTTCTTGTTTAATGATATTAACTGATATGCGGGCTATATTTTTTATTTTAAATACTCATCGTAGGAATTAATTTGAATTTCCATTTAATTATATTTCCATTGCCTATTTACACTTAAAAGCGTTTTGCACGTTTTAATTGAATTGTGAATACTTGTTGTTGCCCCCACCCTCCTCCCCCGCCTTGTACGTGCTGTGCGTCGTTTGTCGTTGCTGTCGTCGCACTTTCCCCAAAATATTTCATAACTGTCAACGCTTCTGGGCAGCGGTAGATAAATTGTTGTTGAGTTTAATTAAAAGCCCTTCGAAATTGCATAAATATAAATTTCGTTTTGTATTTTATACTCTTTAGCCATTGAATATGGTTGAGAATAGCTAAGTATAATGCTTATGGGCAAATGTTCGCAAAGGTAGAGCAAGCTTTTCGACCACATAAAGTATATTTATTCGTGATCAGGTCAAAGACCTGAGTTTATCTAGCCATTGTTCGTCTGCTCGTCTGTCCGTATAGTAGAGCCCGTTGATATCAGCGTCTACTTACAACATGCGACATCTCGCCCCGTTTCTACGAAACCGATAAGAATCGATATCAATGCTCTACTTGATGAGCACATCTATTTAAGAGCTCTTCCGTTAGATACCCAACTGGGCAAATAGATTGATTCAACTATTGAGGTAAGTGTGAGTGTGTCTGTCGATATAGAAGCGAGTGTGTACGTAAGTTCGAGTTCGAATGTCTGGAACGGCAGTTCAACACGGGTTACAGGGTATTTCTTAGTCGGCCAGGTCGGCGTATATTGATTTGCTGCCTGCCTTTGTGGATGCTGTGAGTACTGCTGTGGATTCCAAGTGGAGCGCAAGCTTGTGCCAATTTATTGGCTTCGCTGCACGCTTCCTCTCAGTTTTCAGTTGATCACGGTGGCTGTGGGCAAAGTGACGTGTTTTGAGCAGCATTGAATTTTTGTTATTTGTTTACGTTCTTATTTTTGTTGGTTAACCTTTTGAGGTAGGTAAAGAGTGTAAGTAGCGGTGATTGTGAACGTGATCGTTATCAATTGATTATGTATAGAGGTGGATGGAGAGATAAGGAATGAACGAGCATTAAGAGAAGAGCTAAATTAAAAGATTAGGCAAATGATCTTTCAGCCTCTCTTTTCAATGCAAAATGCCGCTAAGGGCTGGTATGTTGCTTATAAAGAATTAGGGGGAAAAACTGTTTGCAGTGAATAAAAACAAAAGCGAATTAATTTCGTTTTCTGTTAAAGTAACATACATATATGTATATTTATTTTACAGCGTGTAAATTGGTTTAAAACTCGCATATGTATGTACATTATATTTGTTTTCACATGTTTGTAATTTAATTTTATTTGTCTGTCGTTTCCATATACAATTATAAATAATCAGAGCTGCTTTATTAAGAGTTAATAATATTAACATTATAATAATTACACCGCTAGCAATTTGGATTAAACCCTTTAAAACAGAACTGAATCCGATTCGCGTTTACAGTTGCTGTCACAGCACACAAATCTCTTGCACCATGGCAGCAGCGCATCAGTTAACCCGAACAACCCAACTACTTCTACTTTGCAGCCTGCTGTGGACACAGGCCCCCAGTCCGGTCATGTCCAGTCTGTTGAGCGCTCAAACGGAAGATTTTATCGACTGGTGGCAGCATGCGGTCTTCTACCAGATCTATCCCAGATCCTTTAAGGACAGTAACGGCGATGGCATTGGCGACCTGCAGGGTGTGATCTCTAAGCTGCCGTATCTAGCTGAAACGGGCATTACTGCGACCTGGCTAAGTCCCATTTTCCAGTCACCCATGGTGGACTTTGGCTATGATATATCCGACTATAAGTCTATACAGCCGGAGTATGGAAGTATGACCGACTTTGAGCAGCTGGTGAACACGGCTACCAGTCTGGGCATCAAGATAATCTTGGACTTTGTGCCCAATCACACCTCGGATCAGCACGAGTGGTTCATAAAGTCAGCGGCTCGGGACCCTTTGTATGACAATTTTTATGTATGGGCGGATGGCAAACTGGATAATCAGGGTGTTCGACAGCCACCGAATAATTGGCAGTCCGTGTTCTATGGCTCCGCCTGGCAGTGGCATGAGCAACGTGGGCAGTACTATTTGCACCAGTTCGCCAAGGAACAGCCAGATCTTAACTTTCGCAACCCGGCCGTGGTGCGCGCTATGGATGATGTTTTGCTGTTCTGGCTTAATAAGGGTGTGGCTGGTTTTCGCATTGACGCACTGAATCATTTGTTCGAAGATGAAGCCCTGCTCGATGAGCCCCTTAGCGGCGAGACCACGGATCCACTCTCCTACGACTATACGAAGCATATCTATACCAAAGATTTGCCTGAGGTTTTGACCATGGTACAGCACTGGCGGCATCTGTTGGACGATTATACCGCCAAGCACTCGGAAGGTGCCACGCGTATTATGATGACAGAGGCGTATGCCGGCTTGCAGGTGCTCATGGATTACTATGAGGATGCCGGCGGAGTGCGCGGCTCCCACTTGCCCTTCAACTTTCACTTTATCTCGGATGTGAACAAAGATTCAGATGCCCGTGACTTTGTATACAACATAGAGAAGTGGCTGATCTACATGCCTCGTGGGCACACTGCCAATTGGGTCATGGGCAACCACGATAATCCGCGTGTCGCCTCGCGTTTTGGCCCCGAGAGTGTCGATGCCATGAACATGCTGCTGCTGACACTTCCCGGCGTAGCTGTTACCTATAATGTGAGCATGAGCGTATTTGAAAGGTCAGCAGACTAATCTGTTTGAATTATATTTGCTGAAGGGTGAGGAGCTGGGCATGCAGGACTATCGGGAAATCAGTTGGGAGGACACGGTAGATCCGCCAGCGCGCAACGTTGGCAAACTGGACTATAAGAAGGTATCCAGAGATCCGGAACGTACACCCTTTCAGTGGAGCAATGCTACCAATGCTGGTAAGCTGATTCTTGCCACATGAACATCTTTAATCTAAATATATAAAACTTTCGCTTAGGTTTCTCCACTGCTGCCAAGACATGGCTACCTGTAAATCCCAACTATCTGGTGTTGAATCTAGAAGCGCAAAAGCAAGCTGCCAAAAGCCATTACAAAGTCTACAAATCGCTGATTGAGCTACGCAAGTTGCCGGTTTTGAGACGTGGAAGGTTTAGCATAGAGCCGCTATCCCGGGCAGTTTTCGCCTTTAAGCGGTAGGTGTCCCTATTTCAATATTAAATGGCGAACAATATTTAACCGTTTGTTGGCTATTTAGTACCCTGAAGGACTACAACACACTCATAACCATCATCAATGTGAGCGCTAAGGAGCAGTTGGTAAATCTAACCGACTTTATCAATCGGCCCCAAAAATTGGTTGTGGAAGTGGCAGGCGTGGATTCAGTCTATGCGCCTGGGTAAGTTCAATGTTGCATCATATCACATATAAAATATCTGCCACACATTTGTCCTTCATTTGCTTCCCTTCACAGACAAACCCTTTCCAGCAGCGCCTTAACACTGTCAGCTCATGAGGGTCTCATCTGCAAGCTGCTCGATGCGTAGGCCCCAGATTAATGTAATCTATGCGTTAAATCGCATTCAATTTTCTTTGAACAATTTTGATTAAATATACTATTACATGACCTTAAAATTAAGGAATTGTGCTTGTGCTGCAAATGAATTAAAGTTCACTTTGCCTCTTGCAGTTTTTTTTAATATCAGTTTGCATTTAAAATCTAGAGGTCTTTTTATGCACGACATGCGGAATAAAACTGCTGGCCACGACGTCGCCATTGTCGCCCTGGCAGTTTGCCCAAGCGAAATTCAAGTCATTTAGCCTATACCTATACCCTATCAAAGGGTATTCCACTTAAGTAATAAACGCATTAAAGACTCTCTAAAATAATTAGTATATATAAATGCTCAAATATTTTGGTAGGTTATTCTCCCTGTTTGAGTAAGAAAGTAAAGAGTCGGATTAAGGTGCTCAAATTCATAACAATCAATAAACCAGAGATCAAATTTCTCGAAGATTGATTCCCTTATTCTTCTATACTCTTTGTCTTATAAGTTGTTGGCTGAGACAGGATAAGATTACAGTTGTCTTTCATTTATTAAATAAGTCAATAAGTACTTTGTATTTAACTAATTAATTTTACAGAATACTCTTTCATGTTTTATTTAGCCTAAAAATATAAAATTTTGAAGTGCTTTAACCTTAACATTTCTGCAAGATTAAAATATTGCGATAGAACTGGTTTTTTTTTGGGGGTTTTTTTTTTTTTTTTTTTTTTTTTTTTTTTTTTTTTTTTTTTTTTTTTTTTTTTTTTTTTTTTTTTTTTTTTTTTTTTTTTTTTTCGTTTAATAATACTGCCAGGGTAAATGAATATTTGGTACCTCCGAGCTATTTTTTCTCTGGTCAGTTTGTTTCACAGCTCGTATAATTTTTCATGTGGCTGGGCGCACGAACTCGAAGATTTATGGACCACGACACAGAGATTTGCGAACTGTCGCATTGCAAATGGGTATGGGCACTGCAAAAAAGCGACAGAGAGAGTGAGAGAGAGAGAGAGAGAGAGAGAGAGAGAGGACAAAGGTTCATGTTATGCAAAAGTTTCAAATGCCACGCGTTAAGCACTGCGTTGTCCAATTTGCCATGTCCATAAAGTTGCTCCTTTAAATCATTTCAAATTTCCCATGGACGCCAATAAGTTTTTAGCTTAATAACGAGACATCAAATGTTGCATAGAATGGCATAATAAATACTCTTAACGAATATAAAAGGCAGTTACTTAAGTTTGAAAATTGCTAAAAACTTTGCCCTTGCAAAAAAAAAACAGACCCGTTCACAAATAATTTAGTTTGCATAGCAACAGACAGTAGTACATGACTATAACGACTTGGCTGTTGATACGGATCTAGATTGTACATATATATACAATTAATAGATTCGTAGAAGGCGTTACACATTGCATGACTAAATTATAATTCCTAATCGTGACCAACTTTGATCTTTCATAATTCCAAGATGCCATTTGCAATGTAAATGTAATGCTCGCAAGCAACAAACTTTGCTGCGGAAAGTACTCAGTCAATTTCTATGAATCTTTCATTTGTAATCTGAAGATTATTTTTACTTAGGACCACAGGAAACAAGCCACAAAATGGCATAAAAAATGAGCATTACAACTAGTTTTTCTCTGCTGAAATGGGAAAGTGCTAAATGAATGAAAATGTTTTGCTCTTCTAGGCTTTTTGACAAGCGCTTGGCTTATTACGTTTATCGCGCATACGCCACGTTGATCCTAAACAGACTTTTAACAAGTTTTTCTTTATCTTTATCCTAAAACATTAACAATTTTGGTTTTAAATGTTCCATGAATGAAGTGATTTTAGTTTTTGGGCCAACAATCGCAGTGACAAGCCCCAATTGCGACTTGCGCCTCGTGCTGGCCTTGTTTTGAGCTATGAACAGTCGGGCATGAGGTTAGTTTGGACTAATAACTGTTTATTCGTTTCTAACTTGATTGTTTTTTTCAGTAAACAACGTCGACTTTTGGTTAAACAACTCATCCAATCTTTTAACGTGGTGCTAGTGGCTGTGCTAATGTACAATTTGTGGCGTCGCAAGTGGACTAAAGTAAATTTCAATTAGCCATTTTGATGCATTGATTTTTGTTGCGGCCATTGATTGATTAATTAATTAATAAAATATACAAAAGAAAAAAGCGAAAATAAAATAGCATCACTAGCCAACTGGCTGAAATGTCATTAACAGTTGGCAACGGGCGAAATTGTGGTTGCTGGGCATCATATGGATGAATTAAATTTCCGTTTATCGCCGTCAAGTGGTGCTGAAAATTGCACGACAAGTGGGGGTGGTAATAAGATTGCCTGACAGATCGATTCTTTTGCGATATGTCAACCGTCAGCTCTGGCATTTAAAATTCAATTTATTGCTCAAAAATCCATATAAATGCTTAGCTCATTTATGTCTTTATATGTTGTAATAGCTTTTCTTCTGCTTTTGTCAGCACTTGCAAGAATTGTGTTTTTATCAATTATCGAAAGCACATCAATGCTTTTTATAAAACATTTTCAATTCAGGCAAGCTCCCTTTGAAATAATTTCATTTGCTTTGGCACTTATTGTTCCGCTGACTAAAAGTGCAGCAAAAACGAAAGTGTCAACTATAATTTTTTTCCAATTTGCTGGCGGAAATTTCCATAGTTTGGTTAAGCACGATTCTAGCGATTGTCGCCGAAAGTCCCTATACTAGGAGTCTCGAACCGCATTTGGAACTGAGACGAAGACAACGACAAGGCAGCAGCTGCCAGCTGCTAAAGTAAATTTAACGCTTTGCTGGCTGGCAAGTGGAAATCCTTGTTTCCAGCCTGATTGCCGGAAGTTGACAGCGCCTTCGTTGCCTCTCAGAGTTACCAATAAAATTAAAACTGTTTGAAAATTAACCGGACTCCCGGACACTTAAAGCTGTTAAGCTTTTACTTGATTATTTTGGCTGATAGCATAGCTGGAATATGGCTTAAATTCACGGTTTGAAGTTCACACAGCCGAGGGAACAATTGGTTTAATATCTATCACAGGCAAAGTAAATATCAAAACATCTATGTCTGAACTGGCTTAGACCTAGATCTCAAGGTTCACTTAGTCAAACTAACTAACGTTAAGATAGATGTGAGTTAGCTCATATTTGTCATTCGAATTCGAAAGGGACAATCTGTGTCAGAACTGTTAGATAAATGTATTTGTAGTGCTATCGATTTAAATGTTTATTTCTATCCAATTCTTTACAGTCCACCAGAATATGTTTCTCAGCCGCGAACATGTTTTTTAGTCCGTGCTCATCCCAAAAACCAAAATAAATGTTGCCGTCAACAAATGAAAACTGAAACACAAAAGTCTGCTCTTGTGTCAATCAGCAAAAGCAATCAATCTTTGTCCTTTTATTTTTGTAATGAAATCAGAAGAGCATGAGGATTTATTCTTACCAAAAGTTCTATAGTTACTGGCCTTACAAGCTACTATATGATACAGTTTAATTAATTGTTAATTCAGAGAAAAAGAATGAAATGTTGAACAATTGCGATTGATTGCTGGAACTCATATCCATTGAATTGATCAATTGTCTGCGGACTGAGGATGTCGCATTGTCTGATATATACAGAGCAGCAGACAAGGACACACATGTAAAATCCTTTTGAGCTTAAAAGTTTCAAAATGTTGAGCAGCTGTGGGAAAGTTTGGCAGGACGCGGCGCGCACCTTGATGTCAGAACAGCAGCGAAAGGTAGGGGTGGCCGCAGGAAGCGGGGGAAAAGAACGAAGATGAGCCAGCTAATTGGATCCTTCGGGCCAACCACAATTCGGGCTGCCAACTTTTTCCCTTGCCTGTGTATGTGTGCGTGCGTATGCTGCCTTTTCTGTTTGTGGCAGCGCCATTTTGGCCATTTAGCTGCAGGCTTCATAAATTTAACAGACAGTCGCGAAACTGGCGCCGCTTTTTAACTGTTTTTAATTAAAACATGAGTGCCCCAGTCAACAGCGCCCGACTTGCAGATACCATGAATCCAGTGCCGAGCTACCGTTAAATGTGTTAAATGTGCACACACCTCCAAGCGCTGGGTACTATCTCTTTTTGTGGTAGTTTTAAATAAACTGTATTTGCGATTGGCTAACAAGCTTGGAAGCTTTAATATAGACATGCTAGATCGACTCTTCTGTTGATGTTGACCCTTTATTATCCACTTTCAATGAGTACAGGGTATTCAAAATGCGACTGATAATCAGCTAGAGTCGGCTTGTGTGTGTTTTTGTGGGGTTTATATTCATGCAGGTCTAAAGGGTTTTTAAGCCATTAACTCATTGGTAACTAGAAAATAGGGTAGAATGTTTTTGGGCAAGGATATGTAACAGGCGGAAGGGATCGTTTCCGACCCCAAAACATTTTTTTGTATATAAGCTAGGGACATGAAATACTCTCCTATACAAACGCATAAAGAGTATATATATATTTTTTCGATATTTCATCCCATTTGCAAAATATCAATAAAAATCTGTCACAGATGCTGTTCAAGAATACATTTCCCATAATCTTCAGGAATCTGAAGCATATGTTTCTGTGTGTATATATATAATAGGCTTTACCGCTTTGAACTCATTCCTTTTTGCTTAAAATGATTTCGACTTAATTCCAAGGTGGTCTAATCGTATCTATTAAGGGTGCATCGTTTGTTTTAAGCTTGGGTTTACGAAAGTTGATTAAACAATAGGGAGAATTTATGGTAGATAATTTAACAAAAGAGGCCACCACCGTGACTGCTTTGGCTACAGGGTATTTTCCCGTCAAACCGCTCCCACTCCTGTTTGTTTTTATAGCTTTGCTGTCACTTGAAAGCAGTTGTCGACATCAATGGTCCGCAGAGAGTAAAAGCCAAATTGATTGGCAATTGAGGGAGGCGCTGCTGGCATAAGGGCAAATAAAAACTTTAGCCAAGAGTTGCATACATTATCCCTTTAAGCCAGGCCCATACAAATTCAATAAAGCTGCTCAACTTTTTTGCTCCACAATAAATATTTTGTGAGGGAGCTTGTCATGTTACGCCCAATTCGAAATATGCATTGAAATGTTTGTGCGTTAAAGTCAATGACTGGAATTTATGCAAATTTTTATGGGTTGCTTAGGACTGGCTAAAACAAAACCAAACAAAGGTCACTTTTGGCCCGAGTAGTGCAAAAAGCATTTGAGTTATGCGCATCAACTTTGCCAAATGGTTTTCTCGTATTTGTGAATTTTCAAGCACCCAAAATTATGCGAAGATCTTGCAAATGTTGCCTGTCCTTAAACCTTATTACGCGCTTAGTTAAGTTAACGCGTTTCCATGTTATTCTTTAATAAATTGGCCAATGCCAATGAAGATTCATTGAACCGCAGCTAAATTGGCCACTTAACCCATTTTTTTTGTTTTGTTCCCAGTTTCAGTTGCACACACAGCACATCAATTAAGTGGCAACCTTTTCCCACTCGGCTGGCTGCTGTCAATAAGTGAACTTGTCGCTGAAGACCGCTTGAGCAAGCGGGGCTCTGGAGTACCAGCCAGACAGGACAAATAGCCGATGGCGGAGGTGGGCGCGGGCCGTGTCCTCGTCTGATGCCTTTGTCTGTGAGTGACAACAACAAACGTGAAACGCTAGAAAGCGGCCGCGACCAGGCCAACAATAACTGTAATATGTCAATTGAAGGACACACTTCGAAAACAACAACAGCTACATACACACACACACACACACACACACACATACACACTCTGGCGCTCAACAGCGACAGGAACACGAGCACAAGCACAAACACAAAAACAAACACTTGACTATTTATTGCATTGTTGTTTGTCTGTGCTGTCGCCGCAGGATATGCTACGGATATTTGCAAAATATTGCAGCGCCCATAAATTTTAACCCCAAAGGACGCGCCACATTGTCACTTGGCTCTTGTCCGATTGGGGGCGTGCCCCATGCCTTGGCATTGCCTCAAATTTCAGGCAGCTACGTGACACAGCAATTGGAGCCCAGCGGTACACATGCCATCTGGAGAATAGAACTGGTAACAGTTGAATTTCTTTTATCTGTTTATTTATTTAGCGTCTAACCGAATAATTGAGTAGGTAGTTTAACAGTTTTACGACTTTTTTTTCCCAGTAAAGCGATCCAGACGCACGTAGATATTACGTGAGCTTCAAGTTGACAGCTCTTAACTGGAAATTGCTGGCTTCAAAGATTTTTATAAAAAAATTTATTTTTCAGATTTGTTTGTGGTATGCGATTGACGTTTACTTCGGTAAGGATTGGATAGTTGACATTTATAATACCATTTAATATCTATAAGCATTCAAGTTTGATTATGTATCTAACATGTCTATTTATTTATCTATTTATCTTAACAGTCGATATATCTATACATATAACTATCTATCTATTGATCTATCTAAATATCTATCTATCCATCTAGTTATCTATCATTTGTAGCATAAACTATATTCAACTTTTATAATATTCCTGCTAGTTTAATTTATACTCTCCTTTTTGCTTTTGGTAATTGTATGCCATATTTAAATTTTTCTGATATCCTTATTGCGGTGAATGGTCATTTAACTACAATAGCACTTCACACACACACACACACACACACACACATATATACACGCGCACAAAAAAACACACACAAACCGTTTTCGGGATTATATGTATACCTTTTATTTTCGCTTAAAATTCATTTCACCTCAAATTGAATTCATTCATTTTATCTGAAATGAACACACAGAAGCTTAAAGTGTCTGCGCTCTATGCAAGTATTTTAGTCCAGAAACGGCAGGCCAACAGTTGTATGTTTGTTTTCAAAAACCTGTTTATATTAGTATATAGCTGTATATTGATGCCCAGAAGCTGAGAGCAGCCAACACGAGTGGCCAGCTGATATCAAAGGCCTCCGGTATCCGAAACTCTTGCTGAGAACAACAACGAGCTGGTCTGGCCAGGTCTAGCTAACCTGCCAGAGCATATTTTGCGTATTTTCTTAAATGTTTACCCTGGCCACGTGTCGTGTACGCAATCTGCTGCAGTATTAAAAGTTGCCCATAAATTTCCAGCAGCAATTCGAAATGAATTGTGTTGTGCTGGTTAGAAGAAAGGATAAGAAAGGAGTTATGGGTGGCAGCCAAGTTTTAAATTGGCTACTAACATACCCCAGCCCCCTTTGGGGAAATTCAATTTCATTTTCAATTTAATGCTGCAATGGGCCACGTACCTGGGCCGTCGTTTCAATCTGGCTCTTGGGTTTGCCCTCTGAATTGACTTACCTGTAATGAAATGATAGAAAAATAGATACATATATATTAGTTTATGCCTTTGCATGGCGCAATTGTGTGTGGAGTGTGTGGAAAGGGCAGCTTACGAATTAAAAGTCAAACCCATGGAAGCAGTTCATGTGGGTCACCCAAAGGTGAGTCGCCTTTTCTTTAAGTGCACCCATCACTTACCTATGACATAGGAGTACCCGTCCAGCGTCAGGACGCACTTGCGCGTTGTGGTGCCGGACAGATTGCCAACTCCGCCACCAACCACAACGCTGGACGAGTACCGCGGATTGGTTCCACCAGCTGTGGAACGACTGCTCAGACCCAGCGCCTTGTGCAAGCCCCCGCCGGGACTGCTTGCCTGTTGCTGCTGCTGGTCGCAGCTGTTGAGACTCTCACGCCGTGGTGGTGCCGCCAGGCCAACAAACTCGTCATTCCGATTGCCTTTAGAGCTCAGTCCATCACAGGACTGATCGCGTTCCCGTACCGGATTGTTGCCCGTTCGCGAGCGTGTCGAGCGCGTGGAGGAGCCGCTGGCTGCATGGCTTGCGCCTTCAACAGCACCTTCAGCCGTCTCCTCCGGACTAATGTTCAAGGATTGCGGCTTACCGCGTCGCGACGGCGGCGTCTTATCCAATGTGTCGCCCATTTTGCGTTGGCTTGTGCTAAGGATGTCGCGCGGTTTTTTAGAAAAGAGTCGTGCTCATTTTTGGTACCGACCCGTTGTTAGTCAATTTTCGTGGAAACTTTGCCTGTCGCCTCCGCCAGTAATTAATATTTTTTTAAATTTTAGTTGGAATATTTGAAACTTTGATTGCACTATAATTTACTTATAGCTCTTTGTGTTGAGCCACTTTTATTTCTGCGCAAACATAAAATTTAATTAAAACAAAACACTCTTATAAAACGAATCGAATGAATGAAAATGAAATATAATTTTGCCAGACAAAGAGAGGGGGAAAGAGGGACAGCGAGATTGATAGAAAGAGATATGCATATAAAGTGCTCAACCAAATAACACGCATACGCAGCGTTGCGCATGGCAGAAACCCGACTGAAAACAATGCAACATCAAAATGAAACTGAATCTTTTATGAATGCTATCAAAATGACTTTTATGCTGAAATATATTTGAATCTTTGTTTGGTCTGTTTGCGACTGTCTTTGTTCATACAGAAGTGAGCAGATTTTTGGGTTAACTGCAAATCGTTTTTACAGCTATTATTACAAATAAATGTGTTTGAACTCTTGGAATTTAAGAATTTAATTTAACTAGATACTCCTATTTGACTTTTTAATTTATTAACTGATTTGACTAAGCCGTAAAAAGCTGGAAGTTGTATTTTTCATAGTACTTGAAAAATTGTGTCAAACATAATATCAAAGATATTTTCCAAAATGAAAGAAAAATAAAAATGTTTCTAACCCTATGTGAGTATATCCCATGGTAATTTACTTGAACGCCTTCATATTTAGTTTTTATGAAATCCAACAATATATCAACCGTTATGATATGTATACACTTGTGCCCTTATGCACATGACCAGCGGTGTATCTGAGCGAGTCAATATTGCTCTAATTGCAGCTCTTGTCCATGCTGCTGCCAATTATTTGACTTTACACGCAAACATGCCTCCTTCTCCACAGTCAGTCACCCTCCTCCATTATTCCGATTCGAGTGTCAGGGCATTGTTTGGGCCACTATTCGATTCTGATTTTTATCGTACAAATATTGACAAGCCCGTCACAGCATGAGTGTACAGATTCATGCACGCGTGTATGTGCGCGTGTGCATGTATTGGTCAGTTTTTCATCGAGATATATTTGCATATTTGTCATAATGTCTGTTCATTTATCAAAATCCATCAATGACAATGAAACTGATTGAAACTGTTCTAAGCTTCAATATTGCATCAAGTACTTTTCACCTACATTTTTCGTATGCGTTGGCATAGCTTAAATATTACTTAAGGTCAAAAAATATTTCAATAATTTCATGCATTTATTTCTTTTTATTATTAAGCTTCTGGTTGCTCAGTTCATTTTTGCATGTAGTTTCGCTTGACACGTGCCTCAAATAAAACGGGCGACACTTTCAAGGCGTCACGTACGCCAGGGCGGGGTAGGTATCCAAATGGAAGCCTTTTTTTTTTTTTTGGCATGCTAACCAATTATTCCGCCCACTACACCCCACAAAAATATGTTACTAACTCAAAGTCGACCAAATGCCAGCAGCAAAACGTGCTGCGAGTTCTGTTTCAGAAATCTGAAGCATCCAATTTCCTTGGAGCTAAAGTCATACAAGGACTCTATGGACCTGAGCATGCATTTTACTTTTAAAGCAGCGTATCTTGGTTTTGTAAAAGCTGTATTCACTTCAGGTGTTAATAATAGTTTATTTACAAATTTACAACAGGAGTTGCTTATGGATTTAAGTTTAAAGGAATTAAACTATTGTGTATGTTAACTTCAAACTTGAAAGCTCTAGATTATAATAAAATTACGAATGTAATTGTATTATTCTTAAAGTTTTTGTTACTTTTTAAAGGTTTTGTCAACCGTCCAACTGTCCAACTGTCCAACTGTCCGCCCACAGCCTTTTATAAGCCCTAAAGCACGGGTTGTTGGCTACTTGCCAAAGCTGCAATAAATTGTGTTGGAAATAATTTTCTAGCGTTGAGTAGCAAAATTCGTTGTAAATGTTGGTTCTCTGGCATTGATATTTTATGGCTTTAAGTTGCGTTATAAATATAGCGCATACGCCGTGTTTATCGCTTGCCTAATGATGTATCAATAACGCATTTACGACACAATTAAGCGACTGGATAAAATCAAAGCTCAAGTCCATTAATGGCTAACCACAAGTTATTAGCCACGCTTTTGGGCCATAAACTGCGTTATCTAAAAGGTTGCAGCCAGCAGAAAAGATGCGACTCAGAGTCGAACAAGTCAATGCACGTTGGGGTTCAGGCTATGGAGTTCAGGGAACTCGTAGCATAAATTTAAAATTTGTATGCACAAACCGTAACAGCGTATAGTTTTTGCCATTTATCTGGCTGTGTGGGTCCTTTGTTGTGCACGATATCGATAAAACTTTTCAACCCGCATAAATACTTAAACTAGCTTTTAGTTTTGGGTAACGGGTTCATTGAACTCGGACAAGTAACTGATTTGTCTGCTAGTCATTTTAATCAGCCAGCATCATTGGCAGTAAATTTCTCTTCATTTAGCTCTTTTTTGTCTCTGCTTGTTATACCCTGCTTAAATGCAAATTGGGGCAAAAAGGGTAAAATAGTTTTGCGCAAATGTATCTAACTGGCAGAACGAAGCATCTCCGACTCCATAAGGTATGTACTTATATTATTGATCAGGACGACGAGCTGAGTCGAGCAGACTTTGTACGTCGGTCCATCAGTAAGTAAGGCTTGCGCAAATTTATGTAACAGGCAGATGAACCTTGACCGAAACCGTTGAGCCTGACACGTTATATTATATGCCCAGAAGAGTTTTCTTTTTCTTTTCTCCCATTTCCAAAAAACCGTTAAATATCCGTTTTAAAGCCACGTTTTTTAGGCATAGATCGAAGACTTAAGATGCGAGAGGCACTTAATGAAGGTACTCGTAAGGAGTCACTTTTTGGATGCTCCCGTCGTTATTCAGAATGAATTTCCAATGGTATGCAGCTATGAAAAACCCATAACAGCAGGGTACTTCCTAGTCGGGCATTCCGATTTAAGCACTATTTCTTGATTGCGTTGCTAAGCTTTGCTAGATGAAAGCAACAAGGTACAAGCCACTTCTTGTTGGGCTCAAATGAACCTCCTAATGTGCTGCTATAGAAGTTTGGTGGGAGGGGAAAGAACCAAGGACGCAGCCCCGTCAGCAAATGAGAGACGAAGAATAACAAAAACATCCACAAATAATTAAAAGCGCACAATGCGCAGAAGTAGCAAGGCTACAGACAAGGAAGGGCTAAAGGGACATACGAAATGTCACTCGGCAAGTGAGATGCATAAAAAACAGACAAGGCGGAACAGCTCTAATGACATGGAAATCGCTCACGAATTTCAAATACTCTTTGACCAGGAATTAGTCAAAATTTGTATTATCTGTGCAATATCTGCTAAAATAATAGTCGTGTATACCCGATTGGGACAAAGTGTTGATGATAACTCGGATATTTATGCGAAATATTAAATTTCTTTACGTTTCCCGTTTGCATTATGTTTGCTTTACTGTGTATATTCCCAATTGTTGGGCTAGATTAAATGGGATTTAGTAAACTATTTTAGTTTACAAAAATTATAAATTGGATACAAATCGATGCACGTTTTGGCTTCCTAAAGATCCTTTAGGATCCAAAGGAGATCTTAGGAGTTGCAGTACTGAGGCCTTCGTTCATAATAAGTTTAACTTTAATAGTTAATAATATTAATGCAAATGAGGCAGATGATTCAGAATTGTCTGGTATGGAATATAAACACTAAAATAACTCAAATTCAACTACCCCGTAATTAAAACCTAACAAGCTGAGCCCCAAAGTTGCCATACCCACATCGAGGGTATCGTTAATAGCCCACCGAGTTGCAGTTGCTTTCGTTGTCATTTGCATTCATTCAGCGCCTTTTATTCTTGTATGTCTCAACTTAATTGTTGTTATTTTACTCGGACCTTTTCTGTGCTGTTGTTGTTAATTTTATTTGTTGCTGGCGCCAGCGTGACGCCAGTTGTGCTGGGAAAAACTGAAGGATGGGTTAAAGTACGATAGATTCGAATCGCTGGAAAAATGTTGCGCAGGACTCAAAACTGGAACTCATTAATCAACCGGGCTGGCTGCCTTCGCGCCGATCGATTTCTGCAATAACAAACAATAGCCGGCTGATATTCCATTTAATTTAATGATATACACACATACGCACACCATGCACAGCACACATGCACGCCACACACAACACATCGTTTTGAGGCCTTTGCCTTTACGGACAGGAAGTATGCAATAAATTTGCTCACTTGGGCAAAAACTGGCAACGAAGGACACTTAATAGAAGAAGGTGAGAGCAGCAGGGGAAGAAAGAGAATGTTGCTTGGCTGGCTCATTAGCATTCGGGCCGTCAACAGCATAAGGATACGTAAAAGGAAGCCAAAGTGAGGACAGGTCTGAAAAGTCAACTGGACAAGTTTGGTATGTCCTGTTTTTGGCATCATCAAAGCCACATTTCAATTGCAAATTATTTTCCCCCACAATATGTACGTTGTTTTTTGTGCGCACTGAGGATAATCGATAAATATCAAAAGGCTTCTGACTACAAGCTAAGTACTCTTTTCATATTGATATTATTAACAAGATAAAAGTATTATTCGATATAAGATTATTGACCGTTGAGTAAAAGGTTGATTGTTATTACAGTATTATACCAAAAGCTATAAAATTAATGTTGATAGCGAATAACATTTGCTTTGTGTAAGTTTTTTATTAGCAACGTTTGCAGAACAAAATGATAATCCCACTTTTTAATCTGATCGAGTTTGTTTCAAATTTTTGATAACTATTTCTTTAAATTTAACAGGTAGCTTTTCGTAGAAAATACATGGATCATGTTAATATTTTATTTGATGGATACCGACCCCAAAATCAAGTAAATGTATACATAAATTTAAGTTAAAAAAAAAACATAGAAGTTTATAGAGAAATCGTGTGTTTATATTGTCAAGCAGTGTGGCAGCGATAAGTAAAGTATGAATATTCAGGGTATCTGCATGTCGGGCTTGCTCGACAAAAACACTGATATTGTTTAATAATGTGACCTTAGGTGTTTCTTGTAAATTTATTTATAGAGAAAATTAATGTTCATTTTGTATTAATAGTATGCAAGCCTTATATGTATACCACACACCCAGCTTTAGTCCATCTTTCCTTCTCTTTCTGCTCGCTGTCTCCTACTCTCTCCATCAGCCCCCTATTCAAATATTGTGGAACACCAACTGCGGGTTAGATGCAGTCAGCGCACAAATTCTATTTACATACAGGCAGAAACCGAGAGCCAACAAATGAGAAAGTCGCATTATTAATTTGCGGCACCGCACGTCCATAAATAAGACTGTCTCCCATAAATATGGAGATGTATGTGTATGCACATATACGAGTAGTCGAAATACATATGCATATACATATACATACACATATACGATTCAAAGGACTTGCCCACTTGCCATATGTTGGGGGCTGCGGCGTTCAGCTGGCGTTGCTTGGCTCGTTTTTCTTTTAGCGCCACGCAATTTTCTTTAGCAATTTATTACTATTTTGACTTGTAGATGTGTGCAATACAAATAGCGAACTAGAAGACCAACACCCACACACACCAGAAGGTTCCTTATACCCGGTTGGTGGGGCACTTTGAATGCCAGAGAGCGACAATTTGTAAAGCAGGCAATTATCCTTATTAGCTGCTTGTTTATAGCCAGTGTTTGTTTACTCGTTTGTGCCATTGACGCATAAGCGATGAATGCTTGCCCGATAAGGAAGGAAGTGTCGGTTGGAGGGATATGCTATTCTTTGCTGAGAGCGCAACAGTTGTTGCTCTTTGGTTTCGTTTAGGCCAAGAAATGAGTCTGGCATTGGGTTAATGAGTTGCCTGCTTTATTAATGTAATTTTCATGAGACGCACTTGGTTTGTACACCCTTCACAGACGGCTTTAAGTCTTTCAATATTAATGCATAATATGTGAGCTCTGCCAGGAAGTAGACGAAATAGGAGGAGGGGTATAACATACGATACATTGTCAAATCAGCGACATTTTTATTACTGTCGCTTGGGAGAAGGCGCGCCGTGCCACCCACAAACTCCTGTTTCATACATATGCGTAAGTGTGGTGTGTATGGATGTGTGTGTGTGTGTGTGTGTATTTACATGCTGATGATGTCGTTATTAAACGCATAAATAAATTGTGCAAAAAAGCTCGCCCTGCGTACTCGAATCGCTGAGCAGTGGCGGGACTGCAAGGGGGATGTGTTGTACGTCTTTGTCGTCATTTTTTATGTACTTAACAAACGCGCTGCAAAATGAAAAACTTCATCTCGTGCTTTTTCGCAGGTTGTGTTTGCATTTCACCACACCGTTAACCGCCCCTCGCTCACCTCACTTTGTTGACTTTGGGCAACGCTTGATGACTTTATTTCACCAGCAAGCATATGCAGTAGGTAGGTTAGTGGACGAGGGGGCATGAGAGGTGGTCGAGTAAGGGAGTGCGGCAATGGGCAATTAATTGGTTGAAGGGGCCGCACGCAAGGAGTGGGTGGTGTTAACGCAGTAGACAGAACTGCCGCAGAGTGGAGGAGCGCATCAAAATGACGCAGCACATTTATAATTTATAGCATACGCAGTGTGCGAAAGAGATAGAAATATTGAATGGATAGTTACAGCAGCGAATAGAAGGATGCAAAAGAAACAAGAATGGAGGGCATTCTTTGGCACACCGAAGATTAAATACCCTTACAGACATCGGCATGTAAGTTCTTTTCTACCAAATGATATGGTATTCTCATTTAATGTGGAGTTGAATGTAGGTTAGGAGAAGTGAAAAAAAGTCGATTCTGCTGTATAGAGTTTATGAGGTCAGAAACATATTCTAATTTATAATGAAAGAAAAAAGTCAGAAGCAACAGAACGTTATAATAATAACAAAAATATATATACTTTGTAAAAGATACAATGATATATTAGTATGTAAATCGGGTTGAGCTGGATTAAATCAAAGTTGTTACTATGAATAATTATTTTCATCGCATTTGTCGCTCATGCTTCCCATTCGAGAGTGACAAAGCAGAGTCCCTAATTATTTCAAAGATTACAAACATGACAACAAATTTATAATATCCTCTAGTGAGGATAAAAACTAAATAACTGGCGCCGGCTCGCACGAGCGAGTAAGTTGGCATTGTGAACTGGCCGAAACCAACTTAAAAGTCATTTTGTGGCTTCATTTGCATGTGGCTTTCCATGTGGTGGTTGTCTTTTGTCCGTTGTCTAAGCATGTGTGCATGTGTTTGGGCGTGTGTAAGGGTATCCAGTACAGTTGGTGATTAGAAGCCACGTCTATCAACAGTTGCCCTAATGCCCGAGCAACATGCAACACCAGTACCAGGACTGACCTCATTCTGTTTACATTTGCAGCTGTTGCTACCAACCAACTAACCAAAACCCACCTAACCTCAGTCCAGGACCCGACTCGAACCCAGTTTTGAGCAACCCCACAGTTATTGCAGTGAATTCATGCGACTATCGGCCCCGCTGGAGCCACTCTTCAACACTTTGCTTGTTCTGGCACAATTGACTGGAAATGTTTAGTGCCCCCTTGATATTCCGTCCACTTGTGTGCAACACATTCAGGCAAGCAAAATCAAAGAAACGTTGATGTGGCACGTTCTTTGCACTGGTGGCAACTTTCACAATGGCTCTGCATAATGTGCAGCACCTTTGATTGTTTGTTGAGTGTTAAATGACACTTTATTAAAGTTACATCAACATATTCGTTTAATTTCATTGATTCTATTGACAGTTAAGTTAAATAGTTTGTCTTAAAGCACACTTATTGAAAACTCTAGGCAAGTATCTTCAATAATCTGCCAAAAGAATGCTGTTAAATCTCAAAAAAAAAACATGTGCAGATTTGGATGTAGTTTGTCGTTAAAATGGATATGGTCACTTTAAATCAGTTCGACTATATATATTTGGGTTCATTTTTACAACAGTTCTCAAAAAATATATGATATTTCAGTAAAGCATTCATAGTTTCTGCTGGTGGTGACCTGAATAAAGGTCTAGACTATAACCATTAAAATGTATACAATTTATATATAATTCATAATTTTCGCTTATGTTTGTTAAACTCCTGCGGAATTTGGCAGCTTCCAAGTTTAATGCGCAATCAATTTAATTTAACTTCAATGCCAAACACTTCATTGCACTATCTCAAAATGTTATCTAGAAGCTAAAGAACTGCAATTGTAGTGGTAAAATGCATTTGAAAACAACGTTGCTTGGTACCAAAGTTCATTGTGTGCTGCGTCTTGAGCAAAAGTTTTTGCAGATTGGAATTCGACAGTCAAATGGTACGTATACGTAATATAAAAGTGTGCAAAAGTAGAAATTGAAGTTCTCAAGTTAAAATACTTTGAATACGATAGGACACACGAGTCACATTCTCAAATGTGATTATATTTCATGGCTGGGCTGGCAACAAAATTTCGCATTTTTGAGGAAATTGCAGCTACTTTGATCAAGTTGCCAGTTGAGTTGAATATTGGGTTGGGCGGCTTGTGTTTGCGCCTTGAAGGGGCTGGGAGTAATTGCCTAGTCTACGGGAACATTGCGTCACATACGTTATGCCATAAAAATCAAGAACGTCATGGTGCGAGTTGAGCGCTGACAAACGTCTGACAAATATCCCACATTCAGACTGGCCCCGCCTTGTTGGTCTCAGTGCCCATGTTTATTTGTTTCCCAGCGAGTTTTTGTTTGTGGATGCGTAAGTGTGCAATATGCTACATATTTGTTGTGTATTTGTCCTGGGCATACATGCGAAAATTTTGTTTCTTTTTGGGTAAATAAAAACCAGCTGCCAAGTGCGGAAGGCGCCTCTTTCTGCCGCGTCTCCAGAGCCGGATGATTTTGCCGAATCACTCGAGAGCCGCCGACACTTGACACCGCTTGGCCTGTCTGCCTCTAATGATGCGCAATTTCTCAAATCTTACTACATCTTCCCACATCTAATGGCGTGAAAGTCAAAATGGCGCTCAGAGGTTACCCGGAATTGGCCCAGGCCATTTGCCATTTATCAACTTTATTAGCGACTGGGCTTAAAGCAAAACTATGTGTACGCTAGTGATCTTAGGCTGTAGTTGAACGCTTTGTATAAAACGGAATGCACTTTAAACAAAAGCAGTTAAATAAAACAAGTAAGCATTTTTTAGTGTGCAATGCCCGACTAGCCATTACTTCGAACCTTCTTTTACCAAAACCAAAAGGCATTCGCGGTTAGCACTCAATTTCTCAAACCAAAGCAAAGATATAAACTTGATATGTTTATACTTTAGAAGAAGCAAAATTATGGGAAACAAATGTCTAGGATATCTAGAATCTTGGCAAGGCCGGGTAATACACGCTAGTCATGAGTATATATCCTGTCTATACATGATTGTAAATCCGCAGTTTATTTGCCATGTGCTCGATGCAACGCTACAAAGTGTGTAAAAGTTTTCGCTTATGATTTTGATGTGCAACCCGGTTGTAAAGCTTACTAGTGTTAAACACACTTCTATAGTTGCAATCGCTTGCAACACTGTTCGTCGAATGCCCGTGTTTTATGTGCGCAATTCCATGTTCAAAGCATACGGCTGTCCCCACCCACTGTAATCTCAGAGCGCCTGCTTTGACGCCTTGGCAGGTTTATCGCCTTGAAGCGGAACAGTGCCCCGTTTGGCAGTTGGCCAAAACTTTGTATCCAAGTCTGAAGCAATTTTCGACAAATCCCATGTAGGTTTTCCCTTCTGGGGGCCACTTGGCTGCAGTTGGCAGCAGCTACGTCGCATTAATTAAAAGCAAATTAGAGTTGAATATTTTTCAACCTAACTTTCAAACTTTAAGCTTCGACTGCAACATCATTAAAAACTTCTTAGACGGTTATCTTTTCGGCATTTTTTCTGCTTATATTAACAAAATGATTAGCAATTCAAATGCGCTTAGTGGCCGAGGCACTGGGCACCTGCCTCAGATCCCAGGACAACAATATTACGTGATGACAGCTGTCCGGCAACAAAGTTTCACTAATTAAAGTAGCCTCAAAAACCGCAAAAGGTTCAAATTAACAAGAGCACATAAAAGCGCCAGACTAAGAGATACCCTAAGCTGCTGTGACACAGATCCGAATAATATTTTTAAATATATACACAGGCACTCGAGCTCCTATCTGTGCTCTTCCGTAAAATGGTGTTGGAAATATTTTCAAAGGAAAATGCGCAGATATTAAAGCGCAAGTAGATTATTTTAAAATATTATATAATGATAATAATATAGGGATTGTTTGTTGTTGAACATTCCTCCGCACTTATGGATATATCGCAAAAAACCTTCTAATGAACTTTTTTTCATTCCATTCAATCGGCCTGAAACCTAATTCCAAAGATCTTTCTACAGATTCGGTGTGGAAATTCCACCCTCATGTATTGTAAATTGGCATAAAACGGTACGCACATTTTTGGATTACCAAACCCAGCTCCTATCTTGAGATAGAGGCGCCTTATGCACGACCATGGGTGAAAAAATATCCACTAACATATCATATTATTAATACCCACAGCTTAATATGTAGTTAAATACTTTGTAAAATGGCAAATGTGTATACTTTCAAAAGTTTTTAACGCCACTCTGAAAGGGTTTAAATAACAGAAGTGCAGGCCCGCAAATGTGCGGCTCGTGCATACTGTTGTCAAAATACGGAATGCTTAAATTTTAAATGGGTTGGTTTACCCAAACATTTTGGTTAACTGGCTGGCTGGCTGGCTTGCCAGCTTCTTTCTGATGCCGACGCCGTTGCCGTGCAGGCTTAGTTACATTTGGCTGGGGTTCGACCCTGCCTGCGACTGGCAGGCAACCAGGAATGTTGCATAGTTCTAGGCGCGCTGAAATGTGAAACCATTTTGTAAGGATGCAAACAAGAGCAAAAAAACAATAACAATAATAAAAGGGCAATGAATGAAAAGAACTTTTGCGACGTCAAATTGTCAGCAAAAAGTTGGCAACAAAAACTCGTCTGTATAAATTGTGTGTCCTCGTGAGCGCGTGCATGCGTATGTATGTTTGGGCATAGAAAATATAGCATTTGCTGAAGTTTTTGATTCTTGGCAGGCGGGCCTTTTGTCTATTTGTGTTGGGTTTTATGGCGCCCTTGATTGAAGAGTCCAACGCCGCCCAGCAAACATATTGCGCGCCAGTGCATCAGTTGGAAGACGACTTGGCGAATAACTTGCCATGTAAAATAAATGTGGACAAAGTTTTTTGTTTCTATTTGAGTTGTAAAGCACTCTCCTGCGCGTTATTTGGAAAATGGATAAATTAGCCTTGCCGAGGAAAAAGAAATTCGCATACGAGTACAAAGTCAGGCATACGCAACTTGGCCAATTATAAATAAATAAATAAAATTCATTTCTCATAAGTGCAGTTTTTGTATTTTAAAACCCATCTGAAAAGCAACAAATGTGTTTTCAATCTAGACTAACTGATTGGGGATTTCAATTTCAATCCTTGCCGTAAAAGCTAGGAAGCTTATGTTTTAAAGGTGCACGCTGCGACGGGCTTTTGGTTGCATGCAACTTGTTTTGATCGGAGTAATGCAATGCCGAGTTGCAAATACGCCTCTCGGAAATAACTTTAGCAAAATTTCTGTGGTGCAAAGCCCACCAATCGAAACAGTAGAGCCATCGATATTGTCAATTTCCACTGCGTGTTAGCAGAGGGTGTGAGTGTGCTGATTTTATTAGGCTATCGGGGGCGGGCCCAACAATTGTTTGTTTAAAAGTTTTCACGCACACACACAGTATGAACTTTTGTCAGATTTCTGCTTTGTTTGTTTTGTTTCTAAGGCCCAAGCACGTTCGTTCGCACTACGATAACCAGACTCGGCGATTGGGTGCAACGGAATAGGGCTTTGGGGCTCGTCCTTGTTGCTGTCAATGTCCCCACAGATTTTGCACGTTTGCTATTTTGACATTTTTTGTGATTATTGATTAGATAAGCGCCGACGAGAACAAAAAAGAAGATATAAAACGCAAAAAACAAAGAACGTTAAGTCCTCCCATAAAATAAAACAACAACACGAAGCAAGCAAAAACTTCTTGACGACACTTAAGTCACTTAACATGACCAAATGAAGCGGATATCTGATTTAGTCCTGGGAAAATGCAGTGGCTGTGCCCAAACTTAAATACCGATTCATCATTAAAGAGCTGCCTTTATGGGCGGGCTGACAGCATAGCCAAAGGAAAGAAGCGGCTAATCAAAGCTTGTCATGCAACTCACGCCTGTCAGGGATTAAAGCGTGTCCTGCTCTTATTGGGTTTATCTTTACATAGACTTTTATTTATATATTCGGACAGGTGTATCTGAAATCCGTTTGGCCTTTATTTACACAGTATGTTTAACTTGGTCAGAGTACAACCAGAATTGCAAATGTGAACTGTTCATTCGTGTTACCTTATAAGCCCGTTCTGTCTGTTGCTTGATAAGGTTGAAGGAAACTGTCAGGAGCTGCTTGGAGTGACCGCTTAAGCCTAAATCAAATCAAAAATGCTTATGTTATTTCATATTTTATTTGATTGATGAAAGATTTTCATTAGAGCTTACTAAAATATGCAAAACTAATTTTCCTTCATTCGACAGTGTGGATATAATATTAAATTGAACTAAAGATTAGAAACTACATTTTTTGTATGTAATGTGTTTATTATCATTGTAAGAAAAGTATTCTGTTATTATAATATAATTCTGCTCATTATTAATAAAATGTATCCTGCAGCAACACATTTTTCCATTCAATTCGTCTAATCAATCGCGAAACTGGAGCGAAAGGGTTTTCCAGCCAAACCAGATTAACAAAATTTTGATACCTGTGCTGGCGACACCTGCCAAATTTCACAAAGCTTTGTGTCAGTCAATCAAGTTGCTCAAAGTGGCGTTTAATTTTTATAGCAGTCAGCTATTGTGTTGCTCATCACCCGTCCCCCAAACATGCCCTACATGAGCCGACCAAACAAAGACGGAAAACAATGCGATATGGCATCAAAACAAAAGCTGCAGAATTTGCGCCACGAAAAGCATAAAAAGTGTGCTCTATCTCAGAATGTGCCTGACTAGGATATACCCTACACACAGCACCACTCACATACACAACACATTGATTCCATTCAGTGGCTGCGCTCCTTTTTCCTTCATTCGATATTTGCAGCTCAATATTTATTAACGCTCAAATGTGTGAGTAAATAAAGAAAAGTGTGCATTTATGTGTACATGTGTTATTCTGTGTATGTATGTGTAGAAGGAAGCTAGAATGCTCGTGGAATGCTTTTAGTCAGGTATTCCCGACATTACCACTACACTATTGTTAATCAGTTTAAAATTTGGAGGAACTATTAATAGATATTCAACAAATTAAATATTCTTATTTTGTTTTTACTATACGAGAAAAAACCTTTTAAATTTGCTGATCCCGTCTATAATAATCTTTTAGTTGTAGTTTCTAGTTACATAATCGATATCTATCTCTGTTATGGAAATGGGAGTTATCAAAAGTGAGTTATAAACTGGTTCAATTTTATTTCTCCAGCTTTTGCAGTTTCTGAGATCGACATGGACAAACAGTCGTGGATACATCTGCTCAGTTTCTTGTTCTGTTGATATTTTGTGGTGTCTGCCTTGTCTTTGTTCTACCCATTTATACCCGTATTTAGGGGGTACATGAAATAACAAGCAAACGAAAAGGAACAAAGCAGAGAAATTGGCGCGTTTATTTTTCGAGCCCCCCACTTTTACCGAAACATTTGATTATTGCCCTACTTTGCACCTCAAACTTGTGTGTTTTATTTTGTGCTCTTTGCGGCAAAATTTCCTTTAGTATACCCAGTTGTCGCTGAAAAGGGTTATATTGGTTTTGTGCAAATGTATGTTACAGGCAAAAGAAGGCAACTCCAATCCTATCACGTAAGTACAGACTTAACAAGTATATTCTTGTCTACATATTCTCGATTCTCGCATCCAGGCTATATAATATGATTCAAAGAATTCAAGGCCAAAATATTATATTGACGGAGGTGCACAGGGGATTTTGTAGTCGAGCACACTCGACTACAGCGTTCTTGTTTATTTTTGCTCTCGTGTGAACATTTTCAATGTTCGCTCTTGCGTCTAAATTTATCTATAAACACAACTTTTTTTTTATATATGGGCGACATTCGGCCTGTTTATAATATAGTAAAATCTGTTGTGGCTGGCTAATTGTATGAATGAATCTGTGCAGCTTCTTTTAATGTTTTCACTAAATTTTCCATGAAAATTTGTTGCCGATCTGGCTTTGAATTCTGTTTGTCTTGCTCTGCATGACTGTGATATTCCAGGTCCGTCAGTTTTATTAGCACATTAGCGCATCATTCATCTACAGTTAATGACAGTCGATTGTCCAGATAAAATCGTATTTGTAATTAACACCCAAAGGGCATCGTTAACATCATTTACGACATTTCTTAAGGGCATTGCGTCTGGTCCAGCCACATATCAGCATTTTTTCGGGTGCCATCAGCAGAAAACAGGTTCTTAAAAATTTTTTTTTTTCTGCCGTTTATAAGTATTTTTGAGAGATCTGCACTTGAATGTAAAGTGGAAGGCAAGAAGCAAACATGACAGGCCGATGATTTTGATACTCTTAACAGGCAATTCTGAAAAGTATAAGATTAAGATATTGATTTGACATGAAGTTCGGTTCAGTTTCATTCCAGTCAAATAAAATATGTATATATGTTAAGAAGACAACAAGAAAGAGGGCCCGAATTGTGCTCAATAGAGGGATATATTATACACAACCAGTTTACTCATTTTGCGGGTGTAAGAATGGATCAATTTTAAAAGTTAATATAGTTAAATAAAATTGTATGAGGAAATGAAATTTGTACGCTGTTGCAAGCTACATGGCGTATTCATGCGACTCGCGCTGGGAGAAATTAAATAAGAATTCGTCGCAGTAGCTCAAAAAAGCTTAAAGCGCATTTAATTAAATTGCCTGTGCCTGTTTCTGTCTGTCTGTCTGTCTGTGGCTGTCTCTCTGTCGCTGTGTCTGTCGCTTTGTCCCCACGTCCTCTGTTATCTTTTGCCGATGTGGCGCAATGTGCGTGTTTTTCGGGAACGAGTCCAGTTTTGGGGAGCCTGCCATCGCCTGCTGATGGGCATTGAAAATTGATGGGCACCGAGCGCAATACTTTGTTGTGTACTGCAGCTGTATCTTTTGAGCGTGTATCTTGTAGCTGTGGCTGCTGCATAAAATTTAATGAGATTTTTGTCTCGTGTATTTTGCAGTTGCAGTTTTGGCTCATAATTTTAAATGTAGGTTAAGCATTTTTTGCATTTCACGACTGCCAGTCGCGGTCTTAAAAGTCATACGAAGGGTAACTAAAATCGGGCAATTGCATTGCAAAAAAAATCTGTGCGCTAACGCGAACGCAGCTTAATTGATCCCCTGGGCTTGTCAATTAGCTGCCAGAGTTAGCCAGGCATACAAAAACAACACAAATTAAAAAAGAAAAAAAAAAATACCTCAAACAGTTGTTGTCATCGAAGCACTTCAAAGATACTTTAAAAAATCTCAACACGTTTACGGATTGCTACGCATCTCGAGCTGCTTGCTGCTGTTGGCCTGGCATCTAACAATAGTCCAAATTAGAAAAAGACAACTATAACAAATAGCAACAGCAACAGCAACTGCAACAGCAACAAACATTCATGTCATAGACATCGGACAGACAAATGTTTGCAAATGCAATCGCAGAAATCACAACAACAAAAAAAATGTATATTTTTTTTTTACTTGAGTTTCAGCTTTTTGTGCGTAGCGTTGGGGGTTGCTGGTTTGACAATTGCCATGCGGGCAATTAACAATTTTTTATATCTTTTTTCTATATGCTTTTTGCCGACAGCGTCGTCTGGTTTTGGTCTTGTGACGTCGGCAAATGTAAACGCTCAAAACGTGCGCACCGCCAATAGATATAAACATTTTTGTATCTTTGTATCTGCGTGCGCGCTTGTTGATATTGCATCCGTTAGGTGTGTGTGGCTGCATGCAAATGTTGTGAATTTTCGGCTGGCCACAATTTTTGGTAAGCAACGGCGACGACGTCAACGTCAACGTCACAGTCGACCGCGACCGCGACTGCGACGCGTGCGTCCGGTGCGCAGTTGGCTTTGATCAGCGATTGAAGTAATTTTTTATATATTTTTTTTTTTTAGATTTGTTTGCATTTGAAGAATATAGAAACAAATTTCGCGCTACAAAGTCTTAAGCCTTGTCTAAACAATTTGCGCAGTTAGCGACGGAATGCAACAACATTGTGCAATATTTACAACATACAAACAAGCTGTTAATAGGAACAAAATTTTATATTATATCAAATATCATTCTATGCATATATTTAAGAAATCGAAATCTTTTCGCCATGATTCTCATATATACATATTTATATAATATTCACCGGTCAGGAACATATAAAACTTGATTTGAAGTTAAAAATTTGTCAAAATGTATTTCAGATGAAACATAGAAATTATTGCATATTTTATTATTAAAATGATTTCCATAATTTACAAATGATATTTGTATTTTCAGATGCTTTGCTCTTTAGGCTTTGACAAATAAATATAAATTTTCATAAATACAAGTGCAGACAAATGTATTTTTTTTTTGGCATTAGAAACACGTACTTTGCGAATTATCCGATAAAATATCTAAGAATGTGCACCCCTTAATGCGCAGTATATGCTACTGTAAATGCTTCGCGCATTTGATTTTTATGCGTTTTTACATTAAATTGTTAGACTTTTATGATTTAACTGCGGCTTGCAAAGTAAACATAAAGATAAATGTAAATCGATGCTAATCATTTGTATACATTTCTGATGGAGCGCCGAGTGTTAAATTGATTTGATGGCCTCGCAGTACTAGCAGATGATTGTGTATGCCAAAAATATAATGACGTCAAATGAGTCCAATCTGTTTGGCAATTGTTGTGGATTGACATCGCAGTCAACGGGGCGTATGTTCAATGGGGCGTATGAGCAATGCATACTTTAAGTGAGTGCTTAGTCTATTAATTTAATTAGCAATTCTGATAATATCAGACGCTTGAATTTGAGTTTCAATACGTTCCCAAGTTATGTTTAAGACGGTGGCTAATAGAATGCTATATTTGTTCATGCAAAACAGAATCTTAAAGTAAATACAAGTTATAGCTGCTTTTCAGAGTATTTGTGGTTTTTGTTTTTGACAAATTGCACGAGCTTGGCGTACTGCATTGCTCGTAATTTATGAACCGGAGCTGAATAGGTGCGGTGTCATAAAGGAGACCATAGACAACAGTTCAATGATAAGCAATGCCAATCAACAACCTAAATTACAACAACAACAAATAAAATAGCAAGGTGTGGGCCCTCTGATAATGATAGCAGTTCACTTATAGCTTGGTCTGCATAAATTAAGTGGTAAATTTTTGATGATTAATGAAAAGTATAGAAAATAATAAGTATGGGCGCGAAGAGTGGTCACTTGATACTAATAAATTACTCATACACAATGTAAATTAAAATATTTGTATTTGATTTAATTTCAATTTGCACTTGACACCAAATCCGATTGCAGTTAATTTGCTATTATTGTGATTTTACCGATCGCGCTCCGAAATCGAATTGTGTTTCGTGGTCAATTTGCGATCTACCAAACCGATATACCGATAAACAGCTTAAGTTGCAGATACAACGGCAACAGCAGCATCAACGACCGAAGACAAGACGCGATAAGAGCAGCTAGAAAGACAGCAACAACGACAACGATAACAACGACGACGACGACGACAACGTCCGCACATGCTGCCTGCTGGGGATAAACTGGAACTGGATTTTTCGGAGTTACGGCAACGGCAACAGCAACGGCAACGACAATGACGACGACGACGATGACGATGACGACGACAACGACGCCAGCAGCAGGCAGGCGGCAGGCGGCAGACAGCGACGCAGGCCACTTGTGGCCATATAGAATCACAGAGACGACAGATATCGAGACTCTCTGTATTGCAGCACAGACACAGAGCATAAACATCCCAAGCACCATAACCCGTCCAAACGCGAAGCTCTCAATCTGCGCGTGGAAAGAATCGAGAGCAATAGACATACGAGAGAAAGAGAGGGAGAGAGCGCGCGGAGCTGAGAGAGTGGCAGGAGGAGGGAGCACGAGTGCCAGCCCAAAAAAGCTTTACAGGCCATTCGTTTTCTGACCAAAGCGAATTTCCCGTTATAGCCTGTGCCCTTATTCTCTAAAAGAGTTTTCACTTGTGAACACTTTCAACAACCCATTGTATACCCAAGCTTTTAAGCTTACGTATAAGTTTGCATACAAAACTACTTCGATAGACACTACGTAAATACGCATTCACCAGAAGTTTGTAATATCTGCATTTAAGAGTCCTTTTGTACACATTTTTTGATTGAAAAATCGAGAAATGTTGGGCAAAAATCTCATGAAGTGTAAATCAAGTACTATAACTTATAACTATTAAAAGGGTTTTTAATGATCTTAAGAGAAGGTCATCCGTAACATGTCTAATCTTAATCTAATGAACTGGCACCTGTAGCTTAAAAAGTGTTAAAACCAGAAATGAAAATTGCATTTAGTGGAGGGTCTAACATACCCCATAAAACATTTCATGGCTAGTATTTAAAGCTTTTTGTTAGTTGGCTTGCATAGAAAAAGGAAAACAGTATTATTTTTTGAAAGCTTTTCGTTTGGAAAGATTTCCCGCTATTTACGATGCTTTATTTCTCGCTCTTGCTTTTGCACTGTCTCTCACTCTTAGTCGCTCTCTCCCTCTCTGTCTCTGTCTCTGCCACCCTCTCTCCTTCTACCATTGCTGCCAGGCTTTCGGAGCGTTTAACATTTTTGCTGTTTACTTTTTGGCGCCACAGTCCGCGAACTCCAACAGGTTGCCACCCACTTTTTGTGGTTGCCCTTTGTTGCTATTGCTATTGTTGTAGCTGCTGATAGACCGAACAAAACAAATGAAAAGCATTTGCAGCAAGACGACCCCTAAAGCAATCGTATACATTTAAACCTAGCTACATAAGCCATATAATTTAGCACAAGCACAGAACTCGGCCTTAGGAAATGTATGGAAAAGGAAAACCTAAGCGCCTCTTACGGGTGACCCATCAACAATTCTCAACTGCTGTTTATATAAGTTGTACAAGTGTTTTTCCTGTCTCTCTCTCTCTCTCTCTCTCTCTCTCTATGTGTCGCTCACTTGTTCCTTCCTTTTATTTTGCTTCTTTCTCGGCTTTAGGCATATGTATTTTAAGGTATTTGCTTTTCGCGGCAGACTTACCTAATGCTAAATATAAGCAGGCTAACAACAGGGGCTGATCTCCGGCCCAGGACCAGGGCCACCCTTCGCCCCGCTCCTTCCCCAGAAGGGCACGTTGCGCGTTAAGTGGCAAAGTATTTGTGCGACTTACCTGCAATGAGAGAGGCAAATAACAACGGAAAATCAGTTATATTTATAGCAAACAAAACACAAGATTACAGTTAGCTAAAGGGCGGCCAGGCTCTTGTTAATGTGGGCATGGCTCCGTGAGCTCATTAAATGCGCACAAAAGCTCTGGCGGCTCAAGAGGCAACCCATTAGCATTAATTGAAGCAAAGATGACACGACGATGAGATACAACCGTGGGCTGTCTCTGGGCCGTGTGAGGGGGTGTGTGCCAAGCTGCTGTGAAAATTTAACAGCAATGTAAAATCCGCTAAGCAGTTCTTCAAAGTGGATGCAAAACAGAATATAAAACTACCTCATGCATACCGAATTTTTTATTTATTTTTAAGCCAAATGATCTACGCGATTTCGGTCCTACAAATATATTCAACGCTAGCATCAAGGAATTTCTTATATATTGCAATGAAGTATGAAACACTTAAAGACTTCGGAATATATATATTTAAAAATTGTTTTTTTGTTTGCTAATTCGGAAATATATTTGTACTCATAGTATTCGCTACTATTACCTGGCGTTGCACGGGCCAAGTTTTCAAATTTAAGACATACGTCTTTCACAATTTTCACGTCTCCGTTAAATTTAAATTTTACAATTCTCTCTTGAAACACATGTGTTGTATGTTTTCAGCTTAGCTCTCTCGTCCTTTTAAGCTACCCTCAAATGTATACTAATATTTTGGCCTTGGCAAAACCAGCAACAAGCTCGACTTTTAGACTACATACAATTTTCCAGCAAAATTGGCTTAACGAAGTTACTTTTGCAACTGATCGAGTGCTGATCAAATTTTGTGCAAATAAATCAAATTAACAATTTTGTATATATGACAGTATGTGTGTATGCGCCAGCTGTCTGGGCGTGTGTGTGTTTGTGTGTGAAATATGTTTGGCATGTGAATTCAATTTGCGCACATGACTTTAGCTATTAAATATTTTGGTGCTCATGTTATTTACAGCTCTCATAACCGTCTGGAATATGTATATAGATGTAATTAAATTTTCATATTTTGTTGTGCATTTGCGCCTACTGCATTCGGACGCAATGTAATACAATTTACAGCTCGGAACCAAATGTAAATATTACTTATACGCAACGTTGAGCACTATGAATGCGAATGCGAATGCTTTAGCCGGACAAGGCAGACATAGGGCGGGTTGTGGGAATTGGTCTGTGCTGGGCAAAACAATTAGGGCACTGATTATCTAATGGTCCTCCAGAAGCAATTAGTCGAATGCTAATTGCACAACATTTGCAGAAATACATGGGCCGGTAAATGTCCGGACAACTAACTCACCTGGTCAATGCCTGGGTCAGTTCATTAGCAATTTTAGGTGTATGGCTTATAAACTTGTACGTAATTGGCTTTCTGAGCGTGTTGCACCACAATTTGAATAGCTCACGGGAGTTGCAGCTAGCGGCTTGTGCACTGCTTAAGCGACGTTTAACTTCTGCGGCTGCCACACCAAGCGGCTAGCTGACCAAGCTGGTTTGCGGACTGCCTCGAAACTGGACAGCCATGCACTACTCGATGCTCAGCCAGGGGGGCTTGGCATTACGTGTCACGCACAACCAGCTAAGACAAAGACACGCAAATGGGCCGCCGGCGCCAAAGTCTAAAGACGCCGATTACTTTAGGCTTGTGGTGTTAATAATTTAAAAATGGGAACCAGAATCTGCATCTGCATCTAATTAAGAGAACAGGCATTCATGTGCTGGCAACGGGTAACCGAATAAAGTTTTTTTCCAATTTCACACAAATCAGCGGTAAATGTCAAAACGCATGTTGCACAAATGCGTCAAATGCCAAAGCGGACGAACGCCAATAAATCATCAGCTGCATATGCCACAGAAAGAGGGAGGGATAGAGACCGATGGAAAGAGATAGAGAGATGGGCGAGTGGCAGGCAGACCAAAAGAGACAGACGCCAATTCGACGTCTTATTGCCGATCGACCTGGCCAAGACTTGATATCAAAGCCGTTGACAGATTTCAGTGCGAACGCTTGAGTCAAAGTAAAGAGCTGTTACCGCAATGCGGATTCCCTGCAAAAGAGTGTTAAGCTGATCAACATGACCAAATTCTTCCCAGACTGCCCTATTCCCTGAGAAGCATCGTTTGTCATTTCTTCTGTATGTTTATAAACTGTATCACATCTCATTAGCTCTGTCAGAAATTTGAATGTATTTAATGATATTTCGATCTATGAGGAGTTTTCTAGTTGTAAATATCATTTATTTGGTTTTCTCAGCAGAATGTTACATAGTGCTAGACATATGCAGTGTACGCAATCAAAACACTTTGTGCGCTTAGCGTATACAAAAACTAACAAATTTAATAAAATATTTTGGACAAGACAGGCAACAACAACAAACAAAAACAAGAGACACTTTGTATTTCAGTTTTTGGTTGCATTAATTATCGCCTTGCCATGAAATATGCGCGCCACGCATGCATAGATCAACAGGGGTTACGTGTGAAGGGGATGGCATGGGGAGGGGGGAGGGGGGGGCAGTGACGTAGAGAGTGGACACTGTGATCAGCGGGCGGCTGTTTGCTTTTATGGAAACCGAACACTGTGTGGATGGGTGCAGGGCGCGGGAGGGGAGCACAATGTTTGAAGCTTTGACTTTAACTGACTGTTTACCTGTGTGCCAATTAAATTAAACTCAATAAGCGAACCGATCGGCTGGCGATACAAATTGCGGCAGCGGTGGCAACAACTTTCAACGCTTTTTTGCCTAATGAACCAAAATTGCCATATCGCTTTCTGGCCATCGGGGAAACGTTTGACATTTCGGATCACTGACAGCCTTTGAAAGAAATAATTTTGTTTTAATGTTTTTATAGTCTTAAGCGGCCCCAGCTGTCGAGTTTATGGTGCCATGTCCGACTGCCTATCTGCAGGAGTACGGCACGATCTCAGATACTCAGATAGAAAAGTAGCTTGATCACAAAGTAATTACAGGGTATTTTACAGTCACGCGCAGCTCGATTAGAGCACTTTTTGGATCAGCTAGTAAAGCTGTTACACAACAGATTTTAGATACGTTTTTTCTTATTTTCTTATTAAAAAGGTTTACGGAATATATTTTGGGGCCTCCTTAAAAAAACGGAAGGCATAAGATGCTTTCTTATCTCCATTCAAATGATAAGTTTCAAAATCAGGAAATAAATTAAAATATCCAACTATAAAGCTTCCTCGACTTGCGCCATCTACCGTCAATGCGTGCGGTTTCTAAAAGCTTTTTCTTCATAACTTTTTCCATAGCAGCACCAATGTGGTGAAAAGCTCTTTACGCACGCAAAGAGAGAGAGAGAGAGCGAGAGAGAGAGCGAGAGAGAGAGCAGAGAGACGAGAGAGAAAGAGAGCAGAGCAGTGAGTAGGACGAAGAGAATTTGAAGACACCTTCAGTTAAGAGCAAATGCTTGGGCTCGACTCTCTGAACAAATCAGTCACACACTTTGACACATTGATAAGGATAAGACCTTGGCACGCCCCCCCCAAAAAGGAGCTCAGCCCAGGCACAGCTGCATGAAAAGCCGTCTTAATTGCAGTCATTAAACGGCATTCAACGCTTCAAACTGGTATTAAAATATAAATATTAATAAAAATAATTCAATTTCGTCGACCAGAAAATGAAGCCACAAAAACGCCATAAAAGGATAAGACCACAAACAATAAACAGTCATGCGGTTCCTTGAGACGTGCGTATGTGTGTGCATGTGTGTGCATAGGAGGGTGTGTGCGAAAAACTGTTGCAAGTGTCGTGTCATCAACAAGGATTCCACTCACTCCCCCGCGCCTCCGCAAGCCTCCTGCTTGCATTGGCATTGTGCAAATATTTGCATATTTAAGTTAGTTACTATTGTTGTTGTTGCTTTCAAAAGCAACCACAAAACTCATAAGCGCATTTTAGTATCTTGTGCTCTGAGTCCTTTCTGTATGCGTGCTTTTATGTGCGTGAGTGTGTCTGTCTGTGTGTGCACTTATATGCCTGACATACTGCTGTGTAAATATATATGTGTATATAAATATTCTTCTATATATGTCCACTTGTTTATATTCTCAGATTGTCTCTGCTTACACGGAGGTCAAGCGTGCGCTTATGAAGTTGACGCCGTCATTCTCACAGGACAACAAAACGTTTAATTATGTCAGGTGTTAAGATGCCGGTTATCATGTCAAACAATGTGCCACAGTTCGTATACGTTGCCTGTTTTTAAAGCAGCCTCCTTTACTCACCCTCCAGCCGCCTCCTGAAAGCCCTCTTTTAAATCGCGTTTTGTTATAGTCTTTACCTTTCCTGCTAACCATCCGTTTGCTGTATAGCTTAGTTAATTAGTAGTGAAAAAAAGCTTTCTATCGTTGCGAGGTCTCAGATTATAATAGAACCCTGCTTCACTTCGGCTACAATGAGACAGCCAGTAGAAAGTTCACATGTTCATTGTGATAAGAAAATAGCTGTGTATGATGTAGAGCAAAGAATATATATCATTTAATTACTTTCAAGTTACTATATTTCCGACTAACATACTTTAGAGCTGAGTACTAAGGATATTCTATTCGCGCACTTTTGATCAATTTTACTTTGTTACCCGCTTTTTCCCATGTGGATAATGCGTTCGCTCTCCGCCATTCCCATCCTTCCCAGCAGGTTAACCCTCAGGTTAATAAGCTGCTGTTCAGGTGGGGTTGATTAAAGTTTTAGAAGGTTTCACCCTACCAAAAACTCCTCTTATGTTGTTAGCTCGGATATAGCTCTCTTATTCACTCTAATGATTTAGCAATTTACTCTAATTACCATCAAATGCCAGTTTCCCAAATGTTAGGAACGGACCAAGTTTCAACATGGTGCCCTGATGACAGCAAATTTTCCGACTCAAATTAGTTGCATTGTTTCATGTTGACACTGACAATGGGGATGGCAATGACATTTCCCGAGCTCTTTGTGTGGCTTAAGATTTTTCCTGTGCTTGTTTATTTGTTGTTGCAAGTGCAACAGCTGCAGCTGGTAGGTAAAAGCCAGAGACGAGCCATGATTTAACTTTTTCCTGCTTTTCACTAAGCAGTATTTACTTTGAATGCTGTTTTGTGTACAGGAAAATGCAAATGGAAAGAAAATATATATATTCTCAAGTTGGGGATTAAATGTGAAACCAGGTAATGCACTACAACAAGTTAAATTGAGAGCCAAGGGAGGCAGACTTAAGATACCTTTTAAGTTTAATGTGTAATGATAATTTCAAGTATATAATTTTGTATATATTAAAATAGGCTAGTGGGACAGAACAATTGGTAGTTATATAATTTGTCACTTAACAGTTTGTTTTTTTGTATGCATCAAGGCTATTTTATATATCAAATATATAATATATTGTAGATGCCAGTCCTGCTATTAACATGCTCCTAGATGCTGTGGGAAAACGGAATTAACCGGCAGGGACAGTTGACTGTTACTTTTTAAATTTTGTTTTCATTAGTGCTAGGTATGCCTTTACACACTTAATTAGTTAAAAATAATGCAAAGGCAAGCATTTGTTCTTGGTAGAAGATGGTGCAGGGCACTCCCGAACTTGTTTTTCATTTATTTTCCGAGTGCTTGTACAGACTTTAAAAGAGATAATTGGGCAGCTTAGTATTTTGTTTTATCCAAGACAGTAAAAACTAAGAAGTCTCACTAATGCTTTCGATGTTAATAGAAATAATATACATAAAAATAAAATAATGAATAAAGAGTTGCAAATATATGCAAATTAATCCCCTCTGCTCGGTCCATTGAGACAGCCAACAGGTTATTTCAGATAAAATAAATGAAATGCAATCTCATTTAAAGCTTTTATTTATGAATGTCAAGTGCGGTAAATTCAGCTGCGTGCAGATGACAACGACGGGTCTTGAGAACATGGATGACAACAAACACATCAATCACATTCACAGTTCATTAATAAATAACGGCATAATGTTGATGTATGACAAGGCATTTAACATAGCTTCAAACCCAGGAATGAACCCGAATGAGTTTCCTGTAAACGTGTCAAGTGACAGTTACTGAAATATATGCTCTACCAATTTAGCGGTGTCTAGGTCTTTAATAATGCCTACAGAGAAACCGTACATCTTTACTCTCAATTGAAAACTCCAACTTAAGGCTGCGCCTTCGCTAATTCATAAATTAACGGCCCATGAACACCAAAGGATATAACAGCCAACGTATTGTTGTTGGGGCTTTTGTAACATTGACCGGAAACGGAAATGAGACGAGATAACAAAATGTTTGTTGGTTCGCAGTGCCTAAATGAGATAATGGCGACCCACAGAGCGAGACAGTTGTTCCAATTTAACGCTCAGCCTGCGAACGTGAATTCCGTCTTCTTACTACTTACCTAGACAATGAGAATATGGCGGTGAGTTATATTACGGTTGGACGTGACTTATATGCCTTATTGTAATATTAAGAGGAAAATAGTTCTTTCGATCGTCTGGGATTTTTACTTTTTGTTCTTTTAAAAAGGCAATTAAAATATTGTGATAAACTATTCCATTATAGTAGCAATATTATAGTCATAGCAAGCATAAAGCATATAGCAATATTATATTTTTGTCATTTTTTTCTCAACATAGTCATATAAAAGCTCGTAGTGTAGGTAAAACACTGAAACACACCAAAAGAAGACTTATGAACGTCTTTAATTCCATTTTCCATTTCCATTATAGGTAAAAAGCTTATCTCTTCCCTGAGAAATTTCCCATGTCTTATGCTAATCCATCCCAAGTGTCAATTCGTTCGTCCGTATCAAGTCAGCCAGCGATTTAATCGAGCGACCCGTCGATTCCAAGCTGATTGAGCACTTTATTTGGCAAATCTTTCGGCTTCTTATACCCTGTTACCATTCAAAATGAGTATAAAGGGTATAATGGCTTAGTTCAAATAATTGTGACAGGCAAATGGAAGCTTCTCCTAAACTCTAACGCCAGATACTTCTAGGAAATAGATGGCACGCATAGCATTTCATACCAAAAATGGATAAGAACCTCTTGTTTTTGAGCTGAGACATCAAATTAGGATCTCATGGTTGGATACAGGATACCTACCAGTTAGTCATTCCTGACTAAAAAACGCTAAATTGTTTGTTTTGGCTTTTTTTGTCTTTGAAAAAATACCCCCGTAAACGTTAATAAATAATGCATGCGTCTTTTGTATATGTAGATTTTGTCTGAGGGCTTCTGCGGGTTAATGTGCTGTCAATGGCGGCTGGGCCGAACGTTAAAATGGCGTGCAATTGATTTTGCCACGCCCAATTCAAGCACTTGACGGCAGGAAGGCAGAAAATAAGCAAAGGCAGCTGCTATGGAAATGCCGCTGTCAACACGCCGAAGTCTGGGCTGAGATGTCAGAGATTGCAGCCAAGTACACGCTTACTCTTGTCTATACTTTGCCAAGACAAACAGCTGACAAGTGGGCACAGGCTCTATAGCGAGAGAGACAAGCTCCGCCTGTCCAGCTCCAGCTCCAGCTCTACCCTCAGCAGAGGCTCTGACTTTGCCTCAAGCATGGACCCATTCAGAGTGATTTAGTGCTTGTGGTCAAGTGGACCATGATTGACTTGGCCTTGCTAAGAGCTAAACGAACCAACATACACAAACTGGGCATTGCCCAATGCGGAATGGGCTTCAATGGGAGAAACAAGCTAAATTAGTTACAAAGCAATTATCATAATTTAATTTTGCAAGAACAAATACTAAGAATTTATCTAGCTTATGCAGCTGCTATTGAAATCCATTTGTCCTATAGAGATAAATATTTACAATGGATGTCAATGTTTGCCGCATCCACTATTGCATTAGTATGTTTATTTTCAATTAAAGTTAAGTGCTTTTTCAGTTTATTTATTTATAAGAATTAATAAGTTACCCAATTAGAGTCAGCCTCCATATATTAATATAAGTTTGCCAAATAACAATTGTTAATATTAATATTCGTAAGTTTCTATTTCGTAGAAAAGGCATTTGTTCGTTAGTTCAGGACGTTTCAGGCCAGGTTAAGAGATTATTGCGTTGAGTGTGTGCGTGTCAAAGGCGACCACAGTTATAATTTAGTTAGCCTTGCCACGCCCACACCTGATTACCACCCACTCTATTCGATTCCATTGTAATCGCATGTTTGGGTGCACTAAGTGCAATTGCTTTTGTGATTTGATTTGATTTCTTTGATAAGCTTCACCCGCTGGTAACATGCAAACGACCAAGCAAAACGGGTAACGCGAAAGAAACTGCGAGGAGCTGCTTACTGTGGCGCTTTTAATTATTAAATGCTTGGCTGCTGGGCGTGGCAAGCATGTCGACGAACTTACTCATTATGGATTTAAAGGCGTTGTGGCCATTGGGGCAATCAAAAAAACTTTTTCCCGCTGCCCGAAAACTTTCTCTTGCACTGCTGTCAATTAAGGATTTGCGGAGCGTTTCGGGAATGGATATTCTGACGCCAGCGCTTAAGTTGTTGTCAATGACTTTTACTCTTCAACTGGCAGCTGTCTATTCCCTGGTGGCCCACAATTTAGCTGAAAGGAAGCTGGCTAGTGGTGGGAGAAAGTTATAGGCATTGTACTTGTAGTTGTTGCTGTCGCCAAGTCATTAATGGAATGTGGCTTAAGCACGGGATATTCGCGTGCCTTTTGGGATGCCTTTTCAAATGCAATTGCTGCTTGTCCCTGACATAATTTACAATTTCAATAACGTTTCCAGTGCGTCATCCTTTCCAACAGGAACACTCCTGAGTCTTAAGACGCCAGCCTCAGCTACAGCATTATTAACGTCATCATCATTATCATCATGGGAGCTGCTGCTGCTGCTGGGGGGGCATGCGCATTTGTCATCATTAAAAATGGATGGAGGCAATGGGCAAGGAGCAAAAATTAGTTTGCGAGTTGCTGTGCGTCCTGTGACCAGGATATTTATGCGTGTGCAGCTACCAGGCCAAAGGCACTTCAAATGTCACGCCTTACCGCCTTTCACTTTTGTTTCATTTGCCGTTGTTGCCGCTGCTCATTATGGCTTAAAAAATGTTAAGCACGTCGACGCCTGTTTTTGCGTGGCAAGTGGCAGTGGGCATGTCCTTCTGGCTTGCCCCACATTGAGGCGCCCCACTTGAAACAGGTCGCTTGGGTCCAACCAAGCCAAGTGCCCAGCAGCCACCAAAGCCACTTGATAGTCAACGCTGACATCTCATTATGGTTGTCAGCGCTTTGCCTAGGACCGAGTACGGTGCGTATGTGTAATGTCTGCAGCATTACTTCCGTCCACCCCCCAAAGCTGGCCGCCTCCTACTACTGCCCGCCTGCCAGCTCTCCCTCTCTCCGTCTTCTTGTTTGCTCATGTGTAAGCAAAAAGGCTACCACGTGAATTATTTTTATGTGCCTTAGAGGACCAATTTTTGGTTGCCTGCTGTGTGTGTGCTGTGCGTGTGTGTGTGTGTATGCATGTGTGTGTGTTTGTTAGTGGTCTCAATTTAAATTCATATACATTTTTTTTTGGGTCTAAATCTATTTTTATTGGATGCTATGAAGGCAGCATCGGAAAAGGGCATTGAATTGTGTACAAACAAATTTATTTAATTAGATATCAAAGATATTTATCTATTCGTCCCTTGTCAAAGTAATAATGCCACAGAGCAAATAATCAATGGTTACCAGTCGAATTGGTCGTCTATATTATAAACGAAAGCCAGCCAATAGCTTGATTGTTTTCCCAGTCAAGCTTTTAATTATCACACACAACCTAGGGGCTGTCCAACCCTTCACTCTGTCGCAATGCAATTGTCGCTGTGCTGACAAAATGAGCAACAGCCGCCACAAGTTGTTGGCTGAGCTGATCAAACAACAGCAGAAATGGCACTGCAAATTCGCAGTCGTAATTTGCAAAGCACTTGAATTGCAGGAAACCGCATGTCCAGGACACTGGCAAACCGCCCACTTTCGATTGCCTGCGCATAATGCAGAGCAGCCACAATGACAACAACTGGAACAACGGCAACGGCAACAATTGTTGGCCAACTCTATGGCTGGCATGATGCACAATGGTGTCCTGGCAGCGCCTGTCTGCGTCGTGTTATCCTGGCAGTGCCGGCGTGTGCGCTTCCTTCGTCTCAATTTTTAATCCCGCTGCATTGGCAGGAGCAAAGTGGAGCCCGGATTTATGCTTCGTCAGCTGCAAAAAGGTGAGCGGATGCCAAGTCCACAATCCGATTCGTGTTCCGATTTACATTTTCGTCCCGAACAGCAGCTCTCGACGCGGACACAAATCAATATTTGCTTAAGCTATTCAAAGGTCAATTGCAGACGCTTCGACACACTGTGCCACGCAAGTGCTTAGTGTAATTTGAAAATTGTCTAAATTGAATTCGATTCCAGGTGATGGCTACATATTACAGTATCCGCAGGGAGCACAGTGCACAGTATTTGTTTTTGGAAAGGAGTCCTTATATTATATACATCGAATATTGCTCTTTTATTTTCTAGAAAATTGCAGGCCGCGCAAAGTTGCAACAAGCACCAGCAAGGGCTAATCTGAAACCTTAAGGGGGTACATTAAATTTGCTGCCTGGACAGAAAATGAAATTTAAAAGAGAAAAGAAATGAAAGACAACAATTCGACGGGCAACGCCGCCTTACGCCAGCTTTGTTACTTTAGAATTAAAAACTCAGGTTTTATGCTTAGTCCTTCTGTAAATCTAAACTTGCCCATGTTTTAATATTAAAATAGAGATGAGACTCATTCATAAATAATTCTCTTACGCTTTCCCATTTTATTCGAGGAATGCGCATTGGAGAGGTTGGTATGCAATAAAAAAGTTTGACAAGGGACAAGCTGTAAAACTGTTGCACCACACAGCTCACAGCCGCCGCAGACAGCAGTTTTTACTTAATCCCGGAGTTCCACTTGCTGCTCACATCTATAAAATCTCGACCACTTTGTTTTATGAGCTGAATAGCCCCAACAATTTGTCTAATATTGCACTTAAAAATCATTGCCGGTAGTAGCTGGAAATTGTGTGTTAAAGAGCTGCCAGAAACTTGGCTCCCGAGCAGGGAGCTCCAAGTGCGAGCAAGCCACAAAATATATAAAAGTGGCTTTAAGCTCAAAGGACCCGTTGATTCGACCATGGAAAGAAAGGTAACGTACTCAGTTGAAGATGCTGGCTGGATGCCAGTTTTAATTACCAGCAGTGAGTAGCTTTGAAGTTCTCTCTACTTGAAACTTGCAAGCTGTGCCCTCTTAAAAACTTGTCTCTCCGAATATGCATGTGTGCATGTCAACTCTCTCTCTCTCTCTCTCTCTCTCTCTACGGTACTCGCTTTGTGCAATACAGTCAACATTAAATATTTAAGTTGCATATTTAAAATGCTGACAAATTTTATCATACACATATTTTATACATATGTGAAAAAAAGTTTCAGTTAATTTTCAACGTCATTAATATTGCAGTTTTTGCAATTAACGCATGGTAGAATTATTGAAAAATTCGCATGCATTTCAAATGGAATTTGATCCAGTTAATATTCTGGAACCAGGCTGAGGGCCTGCTTTGATTATTTATGTTTACCCCTTTTGAGGCCAGTTGAGTCAGTCAGAGACCAGAGCAGACCAGAGAAGACCAGAAGCAATCATGACCAAATGAAATCACTGAAGCGTTCTGCAACAGCATGAGCCTTGAACAAGTACCCTGGTTGCCCAGTCGGCCGATTAAAAGCAAATAAAATCGGGCAACAAAATATACGATAAGGGTTGAGAAGCGAAAATCAAGTATGTGAGTTGTGTTTGGGCTCGATGGGTTGTGTGGTCTTCCTTTTGGCCTTTAACAAAGCGAACAAAGCGACAGTCAAAAAAATACAAATAATAATAAAAGAAGAGAAATGCGAATCGTTGCATGATTGACGAAGACGATTTACAACGATTAAGATGTACTGCGTGTTGTAAATCAACTTTAAAATATTTCAAGTCAACTTCGTATTATCATGCAGTTAAATTAAGTTTAATCTTAAAATGCCTATATCCGATTTTATTCTTAAAATATGTTTAGCTAATCCAAATATTTACACAGCTGTTATAAACTTATCATTTGGCATTTAAGAGATTTTTGAGTACAAGTATTCTATGAAGATCTAAGAAAACATCGATGCAATAACTTATCGATGTTAACAAAATCCTTTATCACCGATTTAAACTAGTTGTATAAAATATCAATGTTTTGATTAGAACATTTCATTAGTAAATGTGTATCAATTTGTGTATATTTTATTGTTGTACACAAGTTTACAAGTTATACAAAAGCAAAGCCTGTTGAAGCTAACAATACAGAAGTGACCGAATTATTAAAAATGCCTCTTGCTGCTCATATCGACTGTACTATCTATGCATTCAACGAAATTTTTTGAGTTTTTTTGACACATTTTAACACCCATCTCAAGCAAGCGCCAATCAAATCCGTAACAGTTTTAAGCGCCCTTATGACAGGACAATTTCTCAATTTGTATACATTTTTAATGGAATTATAAAGTTTTAAATAGTTTGCGATTTCTTGGGAACTTCGCTGTGAAGCAAATAAAAGTTATACGCAACAGGAAAAAGATTACAAAACTCAGCCAACACCGAGTAGATCTCAATTGATGTGAACTCATCTGACAGGGTTTCAAGAAGTTGCTTAATCGCTTCATCGGTCAGCTGCTGATGCTGGTTGATTACCCACATGTCGTTAGGGTGGTGCAACCCATACATAGATGTGATTAAGGCACCTGCTTGATATAGCAAAACGAATAGAAAGCAATTCTTAAACCTATTTATGCTTTAGCTTGAACGTCGTAACTATAAATAAACACGGAGAAGATAAATAAATAAAAATAAAATATACTTATATATAGTAATTGAGTGCAGTGAACAATAAAAGTGATTTTTACTATTGTTGTGTGTAAGCATGTGTGTTTCTGTGTTCATGTGTGTGTGCTCTTGTATGATAACAAAGTAACTAAGGCATACACACATGATTCACACACACATACGAGAAAAGCAATAGCCAAAAGGCAAAGCAGGCAAGCCACAACTCAGCCTTACATTGATAACATCTATGGAAAAGTTTGTCGGCATGTCTCAACAGGATCTGCTGCTGCTCTCGCTCTCTCGCTCTCTTTCTATGTCAGTCTCCTTCTTGCTCGCGTGAAGCTGATGGCCCGCTAAGTGAGCTCGTCTCTCGCTGTGGCCATAAACTTTTAAAGTTCGCAATTCAATTTCAATTTGCGCAACGAACGTGTGCAGCGCCCGCTTCGGCAAGGGGCGTGGGGGCAAGTGGTTGCATATATGTATGTAACATATATATGTGCAATACGTATGTACAAATAACGTACAAATAGTAATAATAATAATAGCAGCAACTGTGGCAGCAGCGGGATTTGCCCTGGCAAATCAAGTTTCAAAACATGTACTCAAAGTGCAAGTCCTGTTGTGGCCGTAGGGAAGAAAGGCGGAGGGTTACGGATGATATCAGTTATAGAAATTGCTTGGCTTGGGCAGCGCCATCAAAACCGTTGGCCAACGCATAAATTTGATTTGTGTTGCACATAAAAATGAAAACAGCGCTAAAAAAGAAATAGCTGACACAAACGAAGAACATTTTACTACGGGGCAAAGGATCTGCGATGTCTGAAGGTTTTTTTTATATCTAAGCAAAGCAAGTAATTACATTCTTATTCAGTTTGTGTGCATAAGAAAGATGCGTCACATTCACACGAATGGATTTTCATGGCGCTGATTATTTTAGCGAAAATGTTAGTAAGCGTGCTCAAGTCGGGATTATCAAGCTATAGATATACTTCTACAATATGAAGCGAAAAATGTGGACAGTGCAAAGTCGGGCAACATTTGCTTGTTCATTGCAAAGGGTGTTATAATTTTAAATCGTACTAAAGCTAAGTATAAAGTACTTTTCGTCCATTTCAATTAGCTCATTTTTATCAGTTTACAACAACTACGGAAAAGAGCAATAAACACACCAAAGTACTGCAGTAAGCTAGCCAAGTAGATGTCTTGGACCCCGCCCAACCGCTTCACGCAGTCTTGCGTGTGCGGCGACGATGTCGTTTATTGGTGGCTGCTAAGGCGACACACCCTCCAAGAACTCAGAGCTTAACCGAACCGAAATCAATGAAACAAAAATAGGGTGTTTGGTAATCAGGTGCGCATGTTGAAGTCTAAAGAACGCGAATGGGAGATATCCCTTAAACATTTAAGTTTGTGTTTTTTTGGGATGGTTAGAAAATGATTGGTGAGCTTGGTGGCCATAAAAAAGTTGTATATTGCCTGGTTGTTTAGAAAATTGATTTATTTTTTATAGCAGCAATCGATAGCTAAGCTGCAATACTGCTATCGGGTATATCGATTTAAGTGTCATTTATATGTTATACCTCTTCTTTGCGTCGAAGCGTTTTTCGTATAACTCCGCCTAACCCTGCAGCCCCAGGCGATTGTAGGTACAAAGTTGCTGCAAGTTGCACGAGCTGCTTGATAAAACTTGTCGCATAGCAAAGCAAAAGTGGCCGCAGGCAACAAATTATGCATAATGGAAATGCGATTTACAATCAGGCCAAAAAGGCGCAGACTGAGAGTTCAGGCGGGCAAAGCTTTGGCAAACGCGTTTATCAACTGCTCGGAAACTGTTTCTCGGCTTACAGCGAAAAGCAATGTTCTCAAAGGAATTCAAAGTAACTGGTAATATTGGCGCCACTTTCCATTATGCGTGCGCCTTCCTTCCTGTTCCCTTTGCCAGCTTGGCTCGCGAACGCGAAAATTTAATAAACACGGCAGCAAAAACTTTGCTGAGTGCTAAGCAAGGCTGGCCATTGTGTTGGCCACGCCCCACTTTCGTGTGGCAGGGGGACGCACATCTGGACTACCCGATGTGGGTTAGCGTTAGGTTTTTCTTGACGGACTCTCGACGGGCTTGCCAATGCATTTGAGTATTGCTTTGCCAAAAAGTATAATAAAGAATTCTTAACTTTAAATTGACATTTTTATTTACGCGCTCGCACTTAGACTTGCGTGTTTGGGGCAAGACAGCATTCGCCAGGTGCCTAATGAACGGCAACAATTTTGCCACGTAGCTTCAGGGGCGCTCACAAAAGCTATAAAAAGAAAAGTTGCCTATAAAAAATATCATCTGCTGTGTTATTGTTTTTGTCTGCCTCATCCGTTTTATTTTTTTTGGATTTTGTATACCCTGCGCACATTATAAATGGGTAAAAGGGTATCATTATTCTGTGCAAATGTTTGCAACAGACTCCATCCCTATAAGGTACATATAAGATTTGATCTGTATCAACAGAAGAGTCGCTAAAATCGATATCGAAACCTTGTTTTTAGAAAATATTTTGGATAAAGTGTGTCCCAAATAAAAAAATTAAATTTGGACGGTTGACGCGTGCTCAGGGTATCTCCTATTCGGTTACTTCCGACTGAAGCATTCTTGGTTGTTTTCTTTTAAAATGGTCATTTCTTTTCGGAGCGACGTAGGCTGCGCCTCAACTTACACATAAAAGTCACCGATGATTGCCATAATAATTTATCAGGGAAGCCGCCAACGTGCCACCCCATTTGGCAGCAGTGAGAAAGTGTTTGGTAAATTGATAAAATATTGCTGATGCTGACAGCAGATGTATGAAGTATGCAATTCGCGCATGATTGATGATGCAAATACTACTCCTTCATTGGCCTTCGAAATTAATTGGGTCGAGTAGCAATGTCGCATTACGCTGATGAAAGGCCATTTTCGCTACTTAATGTAGCTTAAATGTATTAAAAGTGTATGTATTTCATGTAGTTTGGATATGATTTGTATTCTTAATATAAATAAACCTGTGAATGTATTTGTATCATGTTGTATCAATGTAGTAAAATCTTGGTCTGCAAACGAGGAGCATCTGATGATGATGAATACACATAATTGGGGCATCCACTTTGCAAATAAATAATACGTATACGTAATAGGATAACGTAAATTAAACAGACAAAATAACTTACCACATTTAACAAAAGTACACACTTCTTAACTAAAGACTATAAACAGTATGATAGGGTCGATTGACATACTTTTGTCGGTCTATTTTCCAAATTTTTTAAATTTTCGACTTGCAGTGCATGTAAACGAGTTTATTTTTGAGAACCCATCACAAGAAGTTCTGTACTTTACTGCTAGATTATATTTTTTCAGCCAAATTCCCAACTTTATTTATGGGTTTTAAAGTCCATTTTATCCCATAATTTAATGCCGTCTGAAAGAGGCAGCGGTTCGTTCAAGAGAGGTCGGCTTGTTTGCCAAAATTATACAGAAAAATTCTTTTTAAATATTTAAAATACATTAGCAAAATAGTAAAATAACTTTTACAACTATTTCTTCTCAAAACTTTTATATTTAACTGACTGAACCATCAACTTGATTTACATTTGAAATAAAAATAAAATAAATTTGAGGCCTGAGGTTCGATTTCCTCGTGGAGCATATTAAAAGGTTATTAAATATAAATAATCAAAACTTCCATAAAATAGTTGTGTACACAAATAAATGTTCCTCTTTAATCTGATGTTATATGAATGGGAAATAAAAGCACAAAATATGTCTGCGTGCTCTATTTGAAGAGTAGACCAACTCGAACTGCCCGTGAGCAGGTGAGCTGGAGAGCTGGTGAGTTGCCTGCCCCACGTCTTTTGTTGATTCGATTGTTAAAATGTAAACAATTTTTTGGTTTCCTGTGAATCGATGGGAAAACAGAACCCACACATACACGCACAGAAAATATACGCAGAAGAGATATTCGCACGTCAATCGAGCTGCTTTTTAAATTAAATTTTTTTCGTTGTTGGCCTTTTTTGATTGCGTCAAATAAACAACAACAAGTTTTGGATATCGCGTTAAATTCACGTGGGGAGTGTTTCAAATGTTTCTGTTTCTGTTTCTGTTTGTGTTGCCATTCCGTTCGATCAATATCGGGCTGATGCAGACAATAAAGTAAATATGATACTACCGATGGATAGGCGTACTAACAAATATTCAATGGGGTTGGCGATTGAAACAACTTTCACTTTCCACGGCTGGTCGTTTAGCTTTTATTGTGACGCGGTTGCGGGCAGCTGTGTTGGTGTTGGGTTTCAATTTCCCTTGATTGAAGTTACCAATGCGGCTCAAATGACCTGCCAAGCTTATGGCGTTGGATGGCCGAAATGGAGCGTACCCAATTTAATTGAATGCAGCTTCTTTTTTAAGTTTTATTTAGTTTTTCAGCTCGTTTCATGGGATGCTTTAGGTTATCGCCCGTTTAAATGATCATCACGCTTAACACACTTGTCGGCTGCTGCCAAAAATTGTAGAGTAAACTTTTAGTTAGGTGGCTTAATTCGATTAGAAGCGTCTTAACCAAAATTTATTTACATTTTGCTTGTTATGCCGTGACTTATAAACTTTTAATTGAATTGTGCGCCGTAACTAAAACTGCAAAATTCGTTGCCCTCAATCCATTTACAAAACGAAACGCTTCAACATTGTCGCCGATTGCAGGCGCCATTTTGGCAAGCTAACGACTTCCCGTTATGGGAACATTTCAATTTCCTGTGTCCTGTGCGAAAAATTAATACCAAATTCGGAACAAATTGCCAAAAGTCGAGCGAGTCGAGTAGAGCAACCTTGCCAAATGACAACAGTCAGGAAGTAAAGGATGCTACGATGTCAGACTACAGCCATGGCTGTCTGGTGTGGGTGGCCTTTGGTTTGGTCTGGAATGTTGGTGTGTCTCACTGCAGCTGATATAAAAACAATTTTACCAAAATATGCCCGCAAACCTCAACAACATTTCGACAACGGCAGCACATCAAAAACTTGCAGCTGGCTGCGGGGGAGTAGTCGACAATACACTTTTCCCCACAACACAATAATGGATGTGTGTGTGCGTGTGTGTGGCAGAGATGGGCCCGGTAGGGAATGTGTGCGATTGTGCGCTGTGTCTGGCATTTAGCAGCATAGCTGAAAATCAATGTAGCCGCCAACAAGAAGGGCAAATGACAACAGCAACAACATTGACATCATGTTAGAGCAGCAGCTTGGGGCTTGAGGAATTTGTATCAGTTGGCTTTCGCATTGCCGCTGGAGTCACAATTTAAATTTATAAGCCCTAAAACTGCCAAGCAAAAGTTCTGATGCTTATTGTTCGCAAACGGTCACTTTATAACAGCCCGTTGCCATAAATTAAATGGCCATTCAATAAAAGCCAAATCAATTTGAGCGTGAAATCGATTTTCGCTTTCTTTCCTTTTGTGCCAGCCCACTTCTGCCTTGCTTTTACCCAATCAATAAATTCCCCAGCATTTATCGAGGTTCTGCCTGCTCTGCAACAGGTTTTTGTCGTGTGTGAAAATGGCGACGGCCAGCAAACAGCTACTAAATCTACGATACGCTGCCTGCCACACTGCGCGCCATGGTAATGCCTGCCATGCAACAAAATGGCTTTGCAATCGCCACACTTCCTGATTAATGGAAAGCCAACAGCATCAGTACCACCTCATACTCTACCTCTTCAAATGGAAACTAATCTGAAATTGTGACTGGACTTCGATTAACAAGCGTACATTAGAAACACTTGCAAAGTGAGAGTTGTTTCAGAAGGCGATGCTGTTCGTATTCATTTAAATGTTAATTGAATTGAATGTTAAACCGTGTCGAAGCAATCGATATAAATATGTAGTTCTACATATCCGAATCAGACTAAGAGTCCATGCTCTGTACAGATAGGATAAACTGTGATTCGATTGGAGCTTACCCATTTGAACAGAGTATGAGATTAATTAATCGATTTTGCATATGGCATCCTACATTCTACATTATATAGGTATTCTTATTTACCCGAGCTGATATAAGTATTTATATCTTTCTCAGCGTTTTTTTCTTGAAAACAAGTTAATCAGTTTGGTGGCTATTTTGTTAGGACTTTTCGAGATTCGGAAAGCTCCTAATTAAAATAAAAACTATATTAACTCTGCTCTATTCACTTTAAATAAATTCATTGAAATTCTTTGCAGACATTCATCATTTATCAATAAACCTGCTTTAATGAATTTAATTTTTTCTTTTTATAGCTTTACAATTTACCAGGCTTACTCAAGGCCATCGTAGTTCTGTTATGATGTAATGTGTCGAGCCCAGATATGTTTGCAGTTCTTGCTTGTCATTATTTTTAATTTGCGTATCTATGACAACGAGCGACAACAAGAACAGGCTTGTCCAACCGGACAACTGTTTAGACACTGGGGCAGACACTGCCAGACAGCACCTAGGCAGTTGAAAATGTTGACCGCCTTTCCACATCTGGCGTTGACAATACAATTTCCGGCCAACTGCAAAGTGCACACGGAAAGTGTTTGTGGAGCTGGAAACGGTCTGAATACCATTGTCGGGCTGAAAACACACCGAGTTGTACTCGTTTGTGTTTCCCGTAGCTGTCGTTGGTCTGGCTCGTTGGCCCGCCTCTTCCCCGCTTCGCCCAGCTGTGTTTCAACTTCCGTAGCGGGTACTTATTGTGCATACAGAAATCAGCAATTAAAGATTAAAAGAGCCAGAACTTTTGTACCCAAAAACTTTACGGTTGGGCTTGCCAAGGCTTATTAATAAAGCTCTAGTGGGGCACATGTTGCAGCTGTTGCTGCAACTAGAACGGGTAATGTCTAGAGACTGTTTTGCTTTGCTTTTGGTGCAATTTTAATTGCATTATGCCTGTGGAGACTGCAGCCCTGTTGCGTCTTGGCACACAAGTTTTAATTGATGTCACAGCTGATGCACTTTGCGACCAGCCAGGACTCTGGTCCGGATGCGAAGGCAGGACCCAAAGTCTTCTGTAACTTGGCAATTTATCATTGCTTGCTTTGCCTTGCTTTTCGCCAGGCACATCCTTTGGGCCCAGTTGCCGCAGGACAACAACGGCAGCCATTCTCTCGTTGGACTGCGCTTCAATAAACTTTAAATGACATTTTAAATGACATCATTAAAAAGCGTTAAGTGCTAGGTAGCTGCTGACCAGCTCTTATATAACGATTCGCATACAGAATATATGTATGTCGATTCATTAACATTCCAGTGTTTTCACCGCTTTCAATTATTGGCGGCAATTTCCATTATTGCATATTAATTAAGTATGTTCAATTGCGCATTGATGTGTCACAGCAGGACGTGGCGTGAATTAACCATAAGCAGTCCATATGAAAGCATCAAATTGAAACGATTTGTCGCTGACTTTAAATAAACACATGCGGATACACGCACAAACAAGATTCGTACACCCACGCAAATTCGCTTAAGTCAGCAAAATTTGACAGGGATGCGACTCCCGGGAGAGTCGACTTTCTAAATTGCGTGCCGTATCAAATCAAACACAATCCAAGTTATCTTTTAGGCATATCACTTGCCAGAAAAGCTGAATTTTTTTGGCACGCATTGGCACGTGAACTTTCTGCTTCTGTTTTGTTTCGTAACAGATTTGGCTGCTTGAGCATGATGAAGATAAAATTGCAATTAAATTTGCTTTGTTGTAATGCTTTTGGTTATTTATGCAAACCAACCACAAATAATATGTACCTAACAGCCTGCATAACCATTGATGCATAGAACCTAATTAAAATCAGTTGCCAGTTTAATAATTAAAAAATATTTAATTATAAGTGCATGTAAATGAATTGTTTCAACTATACGCAACAATAGCTTTTTATCATTTCAACAGGTTTAAAATGCATTCGCAGACCATGCTCTGGAATCTTTGTATCTAAAACTCTCAGAGGACTCTTTTCTATATATTAAACTGTTATTGCACTATGGACAGAGAATTTAGCAGTCGGCCGCACCCGACTGCAACGATTCTTCTTGTTGTATTTTGTGGACAAAGTACAAATATGAGTAAAAATAAAATAAACATTGCACACCTACACATTTCAGACTGGGGCCAATGTCAATCGACGACCTTGCCCACAATGTCAGTTCGAACCACACACACACACCACACACACACACACACATGTATAGAGCTACGCATGAAAATCGAGACAAAGAAAGATATGACACTGACATTCGCCACATAGAAATACAAAAAAAGACCAATTTGACACGAAAGATTCCTTAAGTCTGGCGACTGTGTACGTAACATATGGGGTATTTTTTTTCTTTTCGATGTTTGGCCACCAGACACTTGTTGACCTTAGTCCAATATTTTGCGACGGCGACGTAGTCGAAAGGATTTCTGTGTGTTGATTTTGCAATGCCGAGAGTACTCACCGATTGTGTAGGTGGCGCCGTCCACCGTAAATGTGGCCGCTTTGCACTTGTTGAAAAAGCGCGAGGCGAAGTCCAGTGCAGAGTTTTTCAAGCTCGAGGATACGCGGCGTATTGGTGAATCCGGGCAGGATGTGGCTGCCATTGGCTGCGTTGGCATTGATTGCTCCACAGCAACCGCACTGCTAGTTACCGTGTTGTCGCCGCTCAACCGTGCAGTTAGAACAGATGTGGCTAAGGATGGAGTTGACGCTGCTGTAGCACCTGCTGCAGCTGAGGTGACCGGCGTGGCAGAACCGGGCGCCAAACGGCGTGGTGCATTCGTTAGATTAGACATGTTGAACGCGCGTTGGGTTTTGCTTTATGCTTGCCTGCGCACTTTCCAATCACTGCCTGATTATGGCACACATTTTGCCAGACTTGTTAAGTTTGTTAGGCACACAACCGCTGCGTATTAAATTTGGCCATTAGAACATGACCCAAAAGTAATCCAGCCCAAGCCAGCTTGATGCAATTAAGCTCGACAAATTGACAGCCTTGCAAAGTTTTCTTATAACGAGGGTGGCTTCTTATATTTTCAAAAAACTAGTAAAATTTTGAATCCTATACTTTCATAGTTTGTAAATATCTAAAACTAAATTGTTCGAGCTGGCCGTACCAGTTAACTTGTACAATTATTTGCAGGCTATTGTCAAATCGTATACCAATTTTTAAAAATAGTTTGTATAATGATACATTTCGGATATTAAATGATGCAAGATAGGCAAAACTTTAATTCACCAATTAAATTTAATTACAAAATTAATAATTAATTCTCCTATTTGTTGGTCGCTGGAATTTCATAACCCTTGAGGAGCTAGAAAAACCATTTAGACTTTCGTGTAGAGCCAGTGATAGGTTATTTCACTTTCTGGATTGTTTCATATCGAAAACCAAATGGTTTATACTATATTATAATGCCTTTTTCACACATTAATAATGGGTTCAAGCTGTCAAAGTTGTTAATCCTTCTTGTAAATCTTGAATCCACCCTCCCTCTCTGATTTATTTACTTCAATTTCAATTTGCTGCACGAAAATTTAAGAATAATTGAAATTACAAAAACCTCCAGCCGAAGGCCGTAAAATATAGTACACATGAAGAGCTCATTCTGTATATGATAATGATGATGATTGCGTTCAATAAAATCATTATTATCCGAAATGTACACACACAGAGACCCACACATCTCACAGACCAGGTGACGGGGGGAGCCGCAAGTGATTTTAGTCATCGGATGAAATTACTAGAGCTGGTGTTGTCCTGGCATATGCCTCACTCTAAACTGCGGCGAATTAAAGTAAATTGCTTGGAAATAAGCGGCACACGCATACAATGAGCGACATATCAGACAGACAGACAGACAGACTGAGAGCCAGTCAGACAGATATACATTCGTAGACAACCACAGCTGCATAGCACAGAAAATGAGTGGCTTTTGGTGGCTGATTGTTCAAGTATCTGTTGTTGCTGTTGTGGTTGCCTATCGCCAGCGTATTGTGATAATGACATTCAAATGTATACATTAAGTTATGCCATAGCCTGGGCATGACTTTGGCTTGGAATGTGGCCTGGTGGGCGATTTGTTTCGCCCATGGTTCTTATCGCGCTGCGGAAGGCGTCAAAAATTGCCACATAAAAATGTTAAAATGCCGCAAATGTTTTGGAAAAGACAATAAAAATAAATGTGCGTGAGCAGCTACAGAGCCGCAGGGCACAAAACAGCTTCCAACTTGATAAATGCCTTATTGTGTATAAGTCGTCTTATGCAAAGATTTTGATATATTTTTAAGTAAATTTAAAATAAATTCTAAAAAACACGAAGATTCGGCTAAAAAGGCCATAATGGTTTATATGGTATGTAACTATTCTGTTCGATATCAACATCCGACTTAATACGGACATGTCCACAAGATTCTACAAACGATGTGGCCAAAAAAGGCTAGGGAATATTTTTATATTATTAACTGAATCTAATTTAAAGTTTATTCTGAATATTCAAATATTAACAGCTAACTATTCCTTAAACTGCATTTATTCATGTATATACTTCATTTGTGTATATTAAATACGGAAAAGTGTTGCCTACATTTGAGCGTTGCGAAATAAACTAAATTTAGTTTCGTATGATAAAAACAGACGTCAAGAGTTTTCGCATTGAATGCGTGGAATTCCGCATTCATTACATCTACGCATTCAGCCTTTTTTTTCTTCTTTTTTGGTCGTCTTTTTATTTATTAAGAAAAATATTTAGACAGTATCACGTTTCACATTCCCCCTGCATGTCTCGCCTGTCATGTCCCACACTGTTGTGTCCTTATCCGTCTATATGTCTATGACTGTCCGTAGATGTCGTGCAACTTGTCGCTACTTTTCATATGAACGTTTCTGGGCGTGGGAGTCTTAACACCTTGTTGCCGTAGAGCTGGGACTGTGTGACGATACGGTAAAGGAGCACGCAAAAAAATGTTAGGCGAAGCCATTATGGATTTTTTTTGTTTTGTTTTTTGTTGCTGGGCTTGTTGCTACCGTGGCCCACTCTTTTCGTGTTGAGTGTATTATAATAAGTTTTAGTTGGGCGCGTTGTTGCTCAAACATTTAGCTCGAGAAATTTCTCAGTGTTGCGCTTGGCTTTCGCTTCGGTTTAGCTCGCTTTCCCTTGGCCCTGCCCCTGCGTTTCTACTCATTGCGCAATACTAATTAATACCTTTGGGCGCTTATGGCGGGTGTGTGTGTGTGTGTGTGTGTGTGTGTGTGTACGCCCGTGTTTGCAGATAAATTGCAAAGCTCAGTGGCTTGGATAAGCAATCCGGCTTTAATTTGGTAAATTTATTCTTAAATATTTAGGTCGCACATTCCCAGCGCACAAGGTCACGGCATGCCAGCAATGGGAGTAGACAAAATACGGCGCAACGCATTAAATAACCAAAAAAGAGAGTGTTCTGGTCGGGAGTGCCAGACTAGCAGATACCCGAGATGCCGTCACAAGCAATCAAGTTTCATTTTCTACACACAACTATGCACCCTTCAAACTGCGCACTTTCCTTGTGCTGTCTTTATGAAAAATTGTTTCATTTAGGAGGAAATGTGGGACGGTATATGTAAGGAAAACTATTCTAGAGTATACTAAGTATAGCTGTGGGTATCTTTAGAAGCTACGTCTCAAGTTTCAAGTGTATAACTCTTATAGTTCCCAAGAATAACGCTTTCATATGTCTGTCCGTCTGACAGAGAGACAAAGAGACATATATTGCAAGACGGTATCGGCTGTAGAAGTAGACCAAGAGAATGGTTACTTTCTGGTGTCGAAGAAGCCTCCTTTTGAACGTTACGTACAATGCATTTGTAGAAACCTCTTGCTAACCAATTTTCAATGCGTACAGGGTATACGATTGCCTTTGATTTACGTTGAGAATAATCAACTCAGTTGGAAACATGGCCCGGGCGCCTAACAGATACCCGGGCAGAAGTCTGTCAAAACAAAATCGCTGACTGAAGAACTGAAGCAACAGAAATAGTAACAACAGCAGGAGCAGATTTTAGCCAATGGACAAGGGTTAAGCAAAGGCAAATTGCAAATTTTCGTTTAGGCCAGGCAACGTGTCTGTCTGTGCTGTCGAACATATATATATGTATCTATATAAATAAAAATTGGCGGCTAACAAACATAAAGTTTCGGTATATTTTGCAGCTTAAGTGTTGGAAACAAACAACAACAACAACAACAAGAATTGCCTGCTCACTTCTCAAAGCCTCTGCTTGTTGATATTGCACTAAACAACCAAATAAGGTAAACCAATTTATTAACAAATTGATAGAAAATAACAAATTCAAACGAGAAATTTTTGTCAGTAAGTTAGAGTTTGAGCTATGAATATACATAGTCGAGGCACAATGTTTATTAATCTGTGCTAAAAAATCAATATATATCGATATCGGTCAAACCGAGGAGTTATCAAACAAATGGTGGAAAAATTGTTATCTGCCTTTGGTAACAAATATAAATGAGCTGTTTTTAGCTATAATAGTCTCGACAGTCGCATGAAAACAGACAGACAAATATGGCTAGGTAGAATCGACTACAGCATCTGAATAATAAATTGTATAATTAGATATGTTTCGAAATGATATTTAGAGCAAAAGGTTGCAATTCTGCAGACTAGTGTAATTTTTGACTTTTTTTTCGACTACCACTGCGCCCGCCCCTGAAAAAGGTTGCCCGGTTAGATTGACTAATAAAAAGGGTCAGGTCAGGCAGTTTGGCAGCGTGGCTGGTTGGGCAGCTTGATTTGAACAGCCACGCCCAGGGCGTATAAAAAATGACGACAGCAAGCGTTGCGGACGACGCAGAGGGCGAAATTGGGCATGGTTAACGTACCCGCCATATCATCATTGGGGCAAAGTGTTAATCCGCTTTTGTTTTTGTTTGGCAGCTGGTTACAAAAGTTGCCGTTGGGTCTGTGGGCCAGGTGCCTGTTGGGTATTTCCGGGGTGTGTCTGGCAACCTGCCGCTTTCTGTGATGTGTGTGTGTGTGTGTGTGTGTGTGTGTGTGTGGGTGTGTATGGGTAAAAGGTGTTGGCAGACCATTTGACTGCTCTTCTCAGATTTAAAGCTGCCTTTGTATTATTGCTGCCGCTTTGTATATTTATTTGGGTTACGTAATTGTAATTTGAGTATGTTTAATGTTATTTTAGTAGTCTGTCTGTCTATCATTATCCCCGCCACCATTTCGTAAGGGTCACGATTTCTGTTGTGGTTTTGGACGTGCGCTAAGTGTCGAGCAGCGGTTTTGGCCAGCAATTGTGCTGAAACAAATTGTTGAGCAAATAATTCTAATTAGCATTTATTCCGCTTGCTTCCCCCTAATTGGCAACAGGTTCACGTTCATTAGTGGTCGAAGGCAGTTCTTTGGCTGGCTTAGAGCAACAAGTTGGCTGGAGCTGTGTGGTGTGTGCCGTTCCCAGAGTCTTCACTACACTGCGATTAAATCACAAAACTGTTTCAATAATTTCACTCCAAGCACTCGAACACTCACTCACGCACACACACAAGCACAAACACACACATACACAAGACGAAATCTTCGCGAGGCATAACGAAGCGAGTCGTGTATAATAACAATTGTCCTGGCTTCCTGTTGCCTGCGCTGGCTACCTTCCGGCAAACGTGTTGCCAATCAACTGGCAGCAGCAGCAGCAAACAGCAAATCATTTCCTTAGCTTCAAGTCCTGCAAGAGAGTGGAAGCTCGCAAGAACCACATTGCATCAATCAAAGCTGACAAAAGCTCGCAGAAAAGAGAGAGAGTGAGAAAGAGGGATAGGCTGTGAGCGCGAGAGAGCCAATATTTCGCATTGCTATTGGCATTGAAATAAAAGGTCTGAACACGCAAATCCAATGCATGGCAAATAATAATGCAGCGATAGAAACAAATGCTGTATTTGCCCCAATATAGATGATGTAAGGTCTGATACGTATGCTTGTTATATCTGAATCAATCAGCGGGAAGCCGCTTAGTTGTTGATTGAATTGTACCTTGCCAATAAGCACTTATCAGCTGCATCCGCTTGAGAATAATTTAACTATTGATTTACAGTTGTCTTTGGCTGTTACTTTCAGCAACAGCTGATTAAGTAGCGCTCTCTTTGAATTGGGAGCTTTTCACCACGAAAGCCCACAGCTGTGTTCGGCTAGCTGCCGCTAGCTAGCGCCTGATGGCGCCAGCGTCGACCAAAACTCAAAATGTTATTGTTACATGCAGGAAAGATACTTTGGCATGTTTCTATGCTGTAGTTTAATGATATTTATAACAAAATTACTTAAGGGCCGAATTTTTGTTGCAGTTACGATCGGATATCATAGAATAAAAATAGAAAGAATAGATCGAAAAATGTTAACTACTTTTTTAAATTTGTTGACAATAAATTTAGCGATTATGAACTTTACTCATAACATATATCTTAAAATCCTCATCAAATCGGTTTAAAATAAAACTTTGTTTAAGCAAATTATGCAAGGGCATTAAGTAAATGCCCTTTGGCCTTCAACGTGCCGTTGTATCTCATTTGTTTATAATTTTAATAACACAGTAAGAATAGTTAAAAACGAACATAGTGTTCATATGCACATGTTTCTAACAAATAGAAGAAGGTATCTCCGGACCCAAATTTTGGTCAAGTAGTAGATCTATTCAAGTCGTTCGTCTGTCAATCTATCTGGATCGTGACGTTCTCGAAAAATGTAAGAGCTAAAGACTGTAAATTATGAGCCTTGGTACCTTGCAGTGATTACTCTGCCTCTTCAGGGTTTAAGCAGCAGCATATTTAAGACTAAATGTATTTATTTAGTACGGTACACGAATCACAATCAGGATTATTGGTTGCTAAAATATTTGGCATGCCAAATCTCAGCGCCTCGTCCCGCTTCCCTAAGATAGCATATATTGACAAATGCTCTAAGCAATGGCAGACGAGCCTTGCGTAATTTATAACTCCACAACTCAGACGTGCCTGACAGAAAAGGAGCAGACGATGGAGGCGCCTGTGTCCCACTCTGGGCTCCATATTCCACCACAGACTCTGCAGGTGTTTAGTTATTTATGCCTTGTCACACATACCACTTCACACTTTTTATTGCTTGTTCTGGTTCTTTTGTATGTTGTGTGTGTGTGTTTATGTGTGTGTATATTTTGGAATGGTAAAAACAAAGAAAGCGGGCTGCATGTGTGTATGTGTGTGTGTGTGTTGTGACTGTGTGTTATGTGAATAGAAGCCAAGAGCTCGTAAAGGATTCGACCCCATCTAAATGGTAAACCTACTTTGTCATTTCTCACGTCTTACGGGAGAGTGAATATAAATTCCAGACAAACAAACTCACATATAAAAACATTTAACATTACTTTTATTGCGGTCCATTTAAGAGATTTAAACCTAAGCGCTAATGAAATTTTACCTAAGAGTTGCCGGAAATTAATAACTGCAAAGTTCTTATATGAATTTTTAGATTGCGGGCAAATATCATTAAATATATATCATGTATATATTCAGATCAGCACAGAACAACCATCTGGGCTCTCATAATACATATCATATCCCAAAGCATAGGATTTAGGTTCTATAAGGTAAACCTACCAGCTAAAAGCCAAGATGTATCCGTCGAAACAGATTATTTTGAGCAATTTCTTGTCCAGATGTTGACTGGCATGGCTTCAAGGCCGACCTACATAGGATTCCTGTGCGTAAGCAAACCGAAGACGCTCTTTAGTCTCGAGTTAACAAAGGACTACCAGAATACCAAAGAGCCAACCGACCTAGCACCGAAGACCTAACAGCTAGTTCTCCACCCTGCATGGAAATACCTTAGAGTAGACCCCTTCAAGCGAAATTTCTTCTTCATCTATCTATCCTTCATTCTATTCCCTTGTTCTCTTTATTGGCATATTTGGAATCTACGTATTCCTTAAACGAGAAAAAAAGCACATACACACACGCATGCACCGTCATTCTCACGCACATCATATGGGAGCATTAAGTTCAAGTCCGGATGATATACTCATGTGCTGTGTGTGCTGCAGACTATCATGACATTTGAATAATGCGCGCACATTTGGCATTTTATTATATCATCAGGCATTTGCTGATGTGCTTACAGGACCAGCCCTACGCTCTTTCTCGGCGCTTTAGAAAAACGACTATAAGAACAACAATACGAGCATCTTGTGCTCTCGTGATGAAATTAAACTGCGGCTCGCTTTCTGCGCCGTTGCCTTTTATTTGCCTTCACTATTATATTCTCATGCATTCGTCTTATTTTGCAGTTGTTTGCCACGCCCACTGTCTTTCATTTTATTCTCTACTTTTTTTTTCGCAGTGGCACTAAAGAACTGAGTAAAAGTTGCCTCTAATTACCACATGAAAAAGTTTTTCATTGTTGCGCCCATAAAAAACTTGCAACGCTTTCAACGTAAACTTTAAATCAAAATGTTAAGTATACGCGGCGTGTGACGTGAATTGGCTTTGTATTGTATAAGCACAGTTCAAGATCCAGCGAAAAGGTTTCATTCTTATCGGACTGCCCCATCACAACATTTAGACTTTTGTTTGCGCACGTTGGCTTACCTTGGGGTGGAGCTCGCAATGAACATATTCCTGATGTAGTTATGTTAAATGCGCCAGGCAGCTGGTTCGCCTTGGCCTTTTCAAGTATTCGCCGCATGTTCTTAACAATGCGTTAAAACTTTGATTGCAACCATTAAAATGCAAGTGCAAGCTTGACGTTTGCCCAGAATGGACCACAACAGCAGGAACAGGAGCATAATGAGCATAGCTCGCCGTCCTCCTGCAATGCGCAAGGTCAGTCAAGGACGCCTCTGAAATGTTGCTGGCGTTTGTGTTTGTGTTTGTTTTTGTTGCTGGTGCTTGTTTTCTTTTCTGTTATATTTTTTTTAATTTTTGAAATTTCACACAATAGCGAAACAGGACTGTAGCCCAGGCCATATAGCATCCGACAGCTGCAGAAATGAGAGCTCGGGAAAAATGCAATGGAAATGTCCTAAACGAACTTTTTCTTCGTAGAATAGTCACAGTAATATTTATAATATTGTTCAGAATATTGTTATTGTTGGAATTAACAGAAGAAATCCTCAGAAGTAAATAACACAATGTCCAAGCCTTTTTATAATCTTTATCATGAATTTGAGTTCCACAATACTTAGAACTTGGCATTTATATATTTTTACACTAAAAGTAATTTGATTTATTGATTAGAATCATCCAATCAGTTTTCGAAATCTAAAAGTAACGTTGAAAACTGGCAACAGGGCTTGAAAAAAACAAAAATAAAATAAAATAATCAATAAAACTCAACCATTGTTAGGCAAAAAATGTTTTAGAGGCTGTGGCTAGTACTTGGAATTGGACGCTCGCTGCTAGCGTTAGCCTCGATTTTGAGAACCCTCACTCAGCAATAAGTGGCTCAGCATGAACTGATTTAAAATATGCAAGCCAAGTATTGATTTTCAAGAATTTGATGAAAACCATGTTTAAGGCGACAATAAATCCCTATTGAATGTGCTATATGAATATGTGCTATGCAGGCGTATATTTGAATTATTAGCGCGCTTTTCAGCGGCATTCATTGCTGCACAAATTTAATATTACATTTATGAGCCATTCATTGACCGCTCATTATGTGAGCGGCCTTCTTTATGGCCTAGCAAATGACCCGCACAGCTGGCGACTTCCTCGACGGACTGCCCTTCCAGTGGCGAGATGAGTGGAGAGGGCAGCTATAGGACGGCCAGCTACATTGGTTATTACAAATTATTCTGCGCACAAATTAGCGGAAGTTATGCAACGATAATGTTGTATAACAGTAGGTTACAATCGTCCATTTGCTGCGGTCGACTGACTGTCGGATGCGCTATGGCAAAGGGAAGAACGCACTTTCTACATTTCAAATTATTTACGCCTTTGTTTCTATTGCCAGGACCATTGACTTTTTGAGGTGCGGAAGTTGTTAATGATATTCAAAAATTACTCCATAGTAAATAGTCTAACAATGCTTTAGGATTCCTTTAACTGTCGCGCGTGTCCAATATAACACAAGGATTGTGAGAGTCCGCCACGCATATAACATAAAATTCCATAAAACTGTGCAATGTCATGTTCGGCATGCTCACACGTATTTAGTAGAACCAAATATATTTAATATTTATAACATAATTCGATATAATGCCAGAGGGAGTTGCAGAAAAAGGCCGAGGAGCCGGGGCAGCAACACATAATGGACATCGTAAAGCCTGAATCAGATTTTGGGCATACAATTTGTGGCCACATTGCGTATGGGCTTGGCCAGCAACAAATATTAATACTGACCACAAGCAGCAATGCCAACAATAACAACAACAATAAGGACACGTTAAGAGCGATAACAATGGGGCAGACAGTGAGGCAAGTGCCACACACAATGCCGAACAGCGAAACGCACTTTGCTCAGTGAGGCATTAACATCTGTTGTCTGCTTCAACCCCTCTTTCCCTGCTCAAAATTGGAAATTTACTTTGTGTATCTGCCGTTCATGTAGCACCGATTTATTAAGGTCCGAGTCCGAGTGTGCCAGCGACATGATGTAGTAGTTGACCAATACGAAAGACGCACATAGTGTAAATAATTGTAATGGCCAATGGATTTAGTGAATATGCTAACTGTGATCCAGACTCTAGGCACCTATGTGGGTTGGATTACTTCCAGGTCTTAGGCTTATGGGCACTAGAGCACGCCTGGCTTAAGTTACTTGGCAATAAAATTGAATCGTTTAGAATGACGCAATATAAATAAAAATAAGCGTAACTTTAATACCGGAAGTAAATAGAAAAAGATATTCACATTGAATGCTGTGGAACTTGCATCCAATACCATAGTGTTAAGAAATTTTTAAGATCCAAGACTTAAGATTCACAATCTACTAGATTTTAAACTTTTTCGAGGGACTTATTATAAGTATATATAGCTGAACTACTGTGAAAGTAATTCAGAATTCATTCGTGATTTGGTTTGTGGCTTACTTTAATTTTATAGCATCTTATATATCCAATTATAAACAAATTTGATTAGGTCAAATACATATTATTAATGTATGTTAATTTATGTAGTTTATCTCTATTTTCAGCTTGGTCGGCTGCAGAGCGTTTGCTCCCTTCATGGAGCCCATTTATTAATAACATCGTGCCTACTGCCAATCTATTGCCCTCCTTCCATCTGTGCATATTATTAGACAATTCTCAGCCGTCTCACTTTAGGAACTTGATAAGATACTGTTGCTGCCTCCGACATGAGCCATCAGCTGATGCTTAGCTTTTTAAGGCCTCAGCTCCATAGCTGGCCATGTTCTTTGATGTCGTCGTTGGGCTCGAGTCTTGAGTTTATGTTAAGCATTCGCCCCTGAATATGCTAATAATTTTTGCCGCTGCTTTATTAAATTTCTACGGCAGCACTGTAAAATTAAATGTACCCATCCCAGCCCGCCACCCAAAATGACATAACTTATTTAGCGTCTTACTACCAGTGTGCAAATTAACAGAGACCCAGGTCGGAGCTGGCGGAGTGAAACAGCTCCCAGCAACAGAAGTCAACAACGTTCCAGCCAGAAGCCAGCAATCTGTTTATGGCCACCAGATCCGAAATTGTGGCACGCTGCAAACTTGTGTTGCTTTTTGACGCGTTTAAAGTTGGAAATCGAATTATGAAATTGACATCTACTGAAATTTAAAGCGATTTAATGAAGAAAAAACAAAAGTTCTTTACTTGAGAGTGCAAGACTAGGAGACGTCAAATACATTCTAAATACTAAAAAGGAAACACGCTGAACAACAAAATTATACAAGGCAGCTTGATTTTGTGTTCAATAAACTTAAAGAAATCTAAATATGTATAGTATCTTAATATATAAACTGTTTATCCTGCTGACTAGGAGCTGACTGAGCTAGGAATCTTAATTTTAAAGTGGTTAACCAACTCTTTTGTCACAATAGAGGTGAACGCTGGGACGAGGTTTTGGAATTAAATTAAATAATTTCAAATTAGAGCAAAATAACATGATTGCAAATTTTTGTGGCAATCAACAATAATTCTGATTGCAGCAATTTGTTAAAGGGACGAGGAAATAGTGTTAATTATAATTTATACTCAATTTGCAATCAGTTCACATATTTGCCAGGCCTGATTGATGTACGACCGTTGCGGGTGGTCGCAATCCGACGAGTCAATAACTCACATGGTCATAAATCATAATTTACTGTTCAGTAGCTTAATAAATATTTACACACAGCAGGTATTACAATTAATCACGCACGCACACACTAAAGATGTTGCTAAATTGAGTTTTTGTTTGTAATTTTTTAATGCAAGCACAGCTGGAAAAAAAGTAAGTAAAAAGAACCTGCAGTCGAACTGCAGACTGCGAATAAGTCTTTGTTTAATAACAAAGAATTGAATAATAATAAATCCACTTGCATGCTTAAAGTTATTAATTTGAGCCGGGCAACGCCGGCTACTAATCCTCAGGAACAATCAAGCATATTGCAAATGCCGATAGACATTGAAAATGATTGCCTCTATTTGCGCCGAGGATTGCTTATGTGTAAATAAATATTTATCACGCCCTGCTAGATGTGCAAATGTTGTTCTTATTTTGATTAATTCTTCATCTGATTGCACATTGCGCATACGCCATGTTCGACAGTCTAGGGACATCCTTTGTATGCTTACCTTCCGACTATTTTGGCTGCTTGTGTGGGCTTCGTTCTGCAAAGAAGATAGAGAAGAATGTAACTAGGGATAAGTCATTGATTTAAATGCAGCATTAACAAAAGTCACTTTGATGACTTGGACATATTATGAATATCAAATTATGTTGAACTAAAAGCTTAGCTCAGCCCAAAAACATAAATCTAGAACGACTCGACAAACTCCTCAAGTGGTGAGCTTTATTATATTTATGATGATGACGCACATACCCATACATGTGCAGACACACACACACACACATTGATAGATTAAGTAACTTAAGCTGGGACCAAGTTTCTTGGCTTGAAGTGGCTTTCGTCTCGCATATTTTTGCCATATTTGCCGCATAAATATTATGTTACGGCTCAATGAGCTTATGAGCAATGAGTCCCTTCTCAACCTTTGCCCCAATGGCTGTGATTGTTTCCATTAGTCATTAGCCACAGCTTTGCGGTCAATTATTATGTTTATAATAACGGCTACTATGTGCATATTCGAAGTCCTCTTAATTAATTCCTGCTTTTATGGGTACGACCGAATGTTTATTTGATTGTAGACACCTGGATTTAATTATCCGAATTGTTCAAATATTTTCACTCCTCGCTATCTTTTATAGACCCGAGCTAAAATACTTCGAGATGAAATTGTCACATCCCCAACCAAGGGACAATATCAATGGGTCGCTTATGTCGAGCCGATGAGCGTTTAAAGTAAGGTAATGACACCCATTAACGCAGCTCGAAGTAGAGTTTACGCGCACCAGGGCTCCTCCCCGAGGGCAACGCCTAATGCCGTTGGCTTACGCACTCTTTGTGCTAATCGGTATTTGCTTTTGGGCTTTGCTTTCGCAGCGTTTGCATAATTCCGGGCGTCGCTAGCGTTCTGATACCCTAGAAACAATCTGGAGTAATAGATATATTTTCTGGAGTGCAGATAAAATGTTCAAATGATCTACAAGTCAGGAAAAACTTGCATAGGAATAGCTTTAGCCCTCGACAAAGCTGATTTCAAGTTGACAAACTTCTAATCACAAATAACTTATGCTAACCTACAACTTTGAACATTGGACTTTGCATCTACAGGGCATTTATAAATTTAATGCTGTCAAATATAAGACGCCTTCTTGTTGTATCTATTTCTAAATGGATTTTATTTTTAGTCAAGCTTTCACCCGGCACAATCCAATTATTGTGCTGCAAATTCATTAAAGTCTAGGGATGTTTATATATAAAGAGATAGAGACGGAGAGCGAGATAGGGAGAGAGAAAGAGAGAAAGAGAGGGAGCGAGCAAGACAGGGGCATAAGCTGAGAGAGAAGCCCACGGCTCAGAAAAATTAATTATCCATCAGCATTAGTGGGCAGTGTTGGCCCTAGTGGAGGTCCTGGACCGGACCCTGGTGCTGCCCTTCAGTCACTTTGCATATTTTCACGCCTCGTCATGGCAAGGATTTCCATTAACTCTTGTGTCAGTCTGCGGTCATCAATTAAAATTTAAAGTTAAGCGCCAGTTTGTCGCCGCACTCTGCAGCGGGCCCTGGACTAGACAGAGCGGATCTGGCTGGGCTTGGCCAGTGTCACATATATGTGATGGGCCATAATGCAATTCGATTTATTGTGTATTCCCCTGGAAGCAATATCATGGACACAGAGCGCCACAGAAATGTGCGGCTTATGCGAAATCTTGCAGTCACATTTGGGCAGCTGCCCAACATTTAAATGAAGTTGTAATGAGCCAACGACCGAGAGCCTGAGGGTAATATGGGGTACGCAACAGTAGTGTGGGCGTGGCCACTGGGCATGGCTAACTGCATTTTCCCTGCACGCCCACTGAGCAAGCAAATATTTGCCTATATAAATTTCTCGCATATTTGTGGCAACGACGCGAACGTGTCGCTCTACGTGCTTAGAATTTTGAGCTTGAAAAGGAAAAAACGTTTTGTTAAATGTCAATTACAAGAGCAGCGTGAATATTAATGCTATTATGGGGTGAGTGTACAAATAATGAGGTTACAACATATATCTCTTTCTCTACAAAGTAGAGCTGGGTATAAACCAAAAATGTTCGTTAACGTTAAACCTAAAATAATCTATTTGCTCATGCTTCTTTGAACTCATATGATTAAACAGTGTGTTCATATGTACTAACATATATACACATGTGTATAAGGCCTTCAATAATAGGACTCGCGTCACCCACTTTTGCAGCTAAACTACAAATAACGTCACCCAAAAATGTTGGCATTGCTTTCAATTGCCCCCGCAATCTGCAAAAATACATATTTCTCAAGTCGTGGCATTAAAGATCCTTAAGAGTATTCATTATATCCTTTTTACCATTAGGCTAATATGGTTTGGGACGAGTGGCTTTCTCCAGTATGGTAAGCATTCTTCGTTCTATTTAAAGCTAAATCTAACTATGAGCAATAATCTAAAAATACCTCTACTGTGATGCAATTAAGAGCTTTGCATCATGCTCAACTCAACTCAATGCAGGCTTAATAATTAAATTATGCTCGTTCAAAGCAGATGCCATAGAACACATCTTCACAGTCACTGGATGCTTAGTTAAAGGAATTAAAGGCAGGTAGCAGATGGGTGTAATGGAATACCTTTGCATTGCATATCTAAGAGCGCCAAGGAATAGAAACGTATGCATAAATGATGCGTGTAAATTAAGAAGACAAAGCAATTTATAAAAATAAAAATGCAAAAAGGCAAAAAGAAGCTACATAGAAAACAAGAAGAAAACGATAGAATTTTAGTTTTGAGAGTCTCTCTGAGAGATACCCTGGACGAATCGCCGAGGTGCAATTAAAGAATTCGAACTTCCTCAATCTAAAATTATTATCTCCATCTGTTGTAATATACAAAACTGTAGAAACGGGACGAGTTATCGACCTACGTACATATACATATATACTTTAAAGGTTTAGAGAAGCATCTTTCTGTCTATTGCATATACTCCCAAAACTCTATTACACAATTTTTGTCAACTTTTAATGGGTACAGGGTACACAAATTATTTTTCAACGCATGAAATTTTGATGAGCAGGCGGCACACAAATATGCTGTAACACTTCTTTATTATTAAGCTATTTTGTAAATTTTGTTGTTTTTCTCTGCTTTACATTTTACTTGTCTGGAAGCAAAATGCAGCGTCAGCATGGCTACATGGAAACTCAGATACATTTTGTAAACAATTTGCGAGTCTGACGCTAGCCGCCAGCGGCGACAGGCTGCACAGTTGGCTGCCCGAAAATTGGGCATCGCCTAGATGAATTGCTTCAAAGCTAGAACAAATGAGAACGATGTATCTGTCAGTGCAGCATTTGTATATGCAGCTATGTTGATATGTGAAGCATTGCTTTATACGAGGACAGTTAGCCGCAATTGTGTTGAGCTCTATATATATTAGAAAATTAACTTCAGAATCTAACAGAGAATGGCTTTCATTGCATTGGCATTGGCTAATGCCAAGTAAATTCAATTTCGAAAAGGAAGTACGAGTATCGAGAATAAGGACAAGCGATGGACAACTTACGAACCCGAGACCCTAAGCCCTGCCATATTGAGGCTGTCCTACTTGGTTTGTGTACGTTTGGGTGTCGGGTGTGCGTCTGTGTGTGTGTATAGTGTGCTGTCGAGCAGCCTAAGGCGCTTAGGCTGTCACCTGACTGACACACAGATACACCCAAGCCAACTCACACACACAGTAGCTGGGGACGTACCTGGTGCCGAGTGTGAAACTTGTGCTTCTCGACCTAAATAAGATGCCCACGTGGTAGACTTGTAGTATATTTATTTGTATATATGCCTGTGTATCTTTGTGTTTGCGCCCTAAGCTGGTATATATACATATATATTTATTTGAGAATTGTTGAGCACACGCCAGGAACGTTCTACAACTTTTATTTGATAAACAATTTTCCATTTAGTGCCTCTGCATCTTACACCCCGTATATATGAGGAAATGCACGTTTCACACCTCAGGAATATAAGCCAGAACTTAACTATTATTAATAAGATAAAATATAGAGACATTATACTTATACCCTATATATATATATATGTTAGACTAGCGGGTACAACCCGGCCTTGCCCGTGGAACGTATAAAATTAAGTTTCTTAAAGGGCTTTAAAAATAATTTTGACACTGATCTCACGATCAGTCAGTTAGTTTATTTCTAAAAAACTCCAATCTAGTCAACTGTTTAATACTGTTTCAAGATTCCATTGAACTTTTCGCTTAGCTGGTTAAGTTACTAAAACTGGAGATGGCCAAGGCAATCATCTGACGAACATTGTAGAGCATTTTTACGATAGCTCCAGAGAAGTGAGCTTTATTTTATGTGTTTTTGTTTTGTAGCGCATTTCGCTGAAACAAAGCAGCGTTCCGGAACATTGCACAATAATATGGCACAACAACAACATGTTGCAAACTCAAAAATAGAGCGCCAAAATAGGCGACAAGCAGAACCCCCCCAACTTAAGCGACCTCCACAAGCCCCGCAATTGATTTTGATAACATGCCCTTCTGCAACAAAGTGAGAGAGAGAAGAATGTAAACGGCACACTTTGTTCGTCACTTGTCAGGCAGTAAAAGCAAATTACTTAAAGTTCATTGCTTTAAACGTGTGGGCGTGTCACTTCACTTGGGTTGAACTGATGATGCCTGATGATGGCTGATGAACGATGACAAGGCAGAAGAAAACCTTTTGCATCAATTTCATTTACTATCTTAGCTGTCCACCGCTTAGACTAAAATAGAACTTACTGGCTGCAATGGTTTTAAATGTTACAAAAATATATAACTGGTATTGAATAAAACTTAAATGCGGAAGATCGTATTCAAGTTGAAGATTCGTTGTACTGAAGTGAGGTATGCCAACATAGGCTGCACACATGAATTATTTGGCCAATTCTTCTAACGGAAAAGACTCTCTCTATTCTAACTAGACAAGCCCCAGTGTTAAGCCAAGCTTATCATCACGGATGCTTTATGAGGGACAACCAATAACATCCCATCAACAGTTGGCTGCAACTCTCTCCGTGCAATAAGAAATACACTCGGATAGTTTCAAGAGTAACCCACTTAGCCCTTGAGCTAAAGAGCATCCCACACCACTTTCCTTGCCCTTAGCACATTCCAAGAAGAATTAACTCTTAGCCCAACAGGGTCAACGAAATCTATCAAGATTTACACGGTGAGCATAATGGATGCTATACGAATGAAACCCATTTACTGATCTAAAATTCTCTCTGCGCATAGAGTTGCGATATACGCAAATACCTCACGCAGTTATTGTCACTTCAACATAATAAGCTCCTAAAGCTCACTTTTTTAACTACTGAATACTCTATTCTGTAAGAGTTTCGTGATACACTTCACTGCGCAACACTTGACCGATTCTGACGTGGACACTGGTTCGTGGATGTACACGCCACTAGATTTCAAGTCCCATATATTGACTTTTGTTTGAGCTGTCGTGATAAATAAGAGGAAGAGACAGTGACCAAAGCTGAAACATTTGCCATTTGCTCATCGATCAATTTTAATGCCCCGAAGGACGCTCAACTAATCTACTGAGTAGCACCTACACTAGGCCACTTTTCATGAATGATTGGGCAAATTTTTTTTTTATTTAATGAAAAGGATTTTGACCTTGAGCCATGTGCGTCCATTTGGATCAATTCAACATTTTCCCCGCGGACGCTTTCTGTTTTTCTTCAGACCCTTTTTTATAGTACCCCAGGGAGCACACGCCTAAGCCAATGTGAGTTTCACATAAATTATGTCAATCGTTGCCAATTTTGTAGGCATCTTACTGAATAATAGTTGCGTTAAGTTGCCCTTCTGCTAACTTAATAATTTAAGAACAATGTATTACATAAACAGATACAAGTACTCTAGTCGGAAGTGTGTGACTAGAAGAGCTTATTTAACAAACTTTATAGCTTTCTTCTACACACACATGCACGCACAGGCAGGTGTGCTTCTAGATGCCTAGTTTATTTCCAAGAAAGCGTGCCAAGCTATCTACAATTTAAAACTCTCGATTCGATTTGCCTTTTGATGCTCAGCAAGAATATATAAACTACCCATTTACTTATATTCAATGGGTACGTAGTAAAATAAAATTGAAAATGTGTCAAGAAAACATTTTTTTTTTCTATTTTGCCTAAGGAGCGACATGGCACCTGCTTAATTATGCACGTGTATGCGATAAACTCGGCAAAAACTTTACTCATAAGCTATGCGAGCGGTTTCTGCCCTCTAGCAAACTTTGTGTGTCACGCCCATTTATGGGTTACTGCATTTTACAGTTTGCTCGCACGTATGAGTATTTTTGTAATGTATGCTAAATTCTAACGCACAACTTTTAATGAAATATATCCCTCCTCATACACACGAGTACTCAGACTTTGGGAGGGGAGTGTAAGGTTGGGGCTGAAATCCAATAAATCAATGACACATACTGCGGCTCTTTGCTACGCCCAAAGGAGAAAAAGTTCAAGGCCGTAATCCCACTTGATGTCGCCACAAATATGCCAATCATGTCATACATTATGCATGACTAAGACAGGGAGGATGCGGCCATTGGTGGCTGAGAGGTGTAAGCAACGAATGCGCAGCAAATTGTCAGCGCTTTGTCTAAGAACAGGTTAATATCCACCAATATTTCATATCCACATACAGTGTGTTCCATAATGATAGCCTTGCCTATCTTTCAAATGCATGCCTGTTTTTTTTGTAGTTATAGTTTGCAGTCCTCAAAGAAATCTGCTTTCTCGATGCGTTCCATATGCAATACTGTGATTGAGACCCCTACAAAATGTCGTTTGAAGAAATAAAATGGGTCCTTGTGAAGATTCCTTCAATGTGTTTTTCGAGATTTTCCCCTCGCCCTAGCGCGATCTCTGATCAGTCAGTCAGGACTTATAATTTGTATATAGAGATGTCTCTATAAGGAGAGAATATCTCTATAAAGAGATTTAAAGACTTTTTGGTCGAAGTTGTAAGTTTTCTCGGACTTTTCAAATATTTATACTATATGATACTACAGGCAGATTTTAATTACGGCTTTAAATGGGTGAAAAAGGTATATCATAAATATGAAGCAGAAAACTTGGTTTGGGCAGCGCCGGCTAATGCTTATATATATAACGGTATATATTGCTTGACCAATTAGACAATTTGCAAACTCTGCAGCTAATGAAAACAATGGCAAACAACAACCCGCGGGACCAGTCAAAAACTTTTCCCATTACCTCAAAACTGGCTGAAAGTATACAATGGGAAGCAAAGGCGCTCGACATGCGAAGTCAGAATGAAAACAGAATTCTGCGGTAATTAAATAATAACAATCTTTAATTGAGTTGAGGTTGAATGATTTTATATATATTAAAGAACTGTGGTACACACTTAAATGCGTTTAATTTGCAAGATATTTGGACGGAAACACATGAAATTTTCGTACGATCGGACAGACGGGCAGATAGATAGACGGAAATAGCTACATCGAATCGTCCAGAATATATATATCTAATACATACATATTCAAAGAAGGGCATAATAAAATTTTCTACTAGGTTTCAATCGATTTTTGTCGATTCTTCGCGACCGCATAGAAACTGGGCCAGAAATCCATCTTCTTTCCAAATTTCAGGTTTTCTATTATTGATGGCCGATCAGCGCATCAAATGAAATAACTCTGTTAGATTAAAATGTTCTTCAAAAATAATAATAATTAGCCATCGAATACGCTGCGTAAAGATATATATCGATGGTGGCGGGCAGTCAGTTGTTAACTTTTGTCTTGATGTTTGTGCTTCCCCCACAGGAGCGCTTGTTCCAACTGTGGTTACACTTCTACTTATTTTTATCGCTGTCCAGAATCAAATCTGCTGATAAATAAATGCTATTACTGACAATTTGAAGTTGCAAATGACCGCCTTTTTATGGCGACGCCACCATTTGATTGGTTTCTGTCCTTGCCTGTCACGTGTAAATCAATAAAGAAATGGACAGCAATCAGTTAAAGCAAAAACAATTAAGAAAATACATTGACTGTGTAGAATATAAACGACAAATGCCGAGATTGTTACGGAACGGAATAGGGCGAACCAAAGGGCTGTTACTAACTAACTTGTACCCAACTACGTGTCCCGACTATTATAAATAATGCAGGAAATCGATTTATTGACTGATTCACATTGTTTGTACCGAAATAAGAACACAAACACCAAATGCCAAAGTAAATGAGCACAAGAATGGACAGAAAAGACCTCCCAAAAAGTGTGCGGCAATAAAATGAGTCAACAAACGAGTCACAGAAAAACCTCCACTGGCAGCCACAGTCACGGCAATGGACAAGAAACGACCATTTTATTAAGTGTTTAATGGATGTGAAGTATGTGTGTTTGTGTGAATTGCTGGCTTAGATGTGCGTAAATGTGGCATTATCTATTGAACAGCTGGCCAAGTCCCTGCCTCGAGCTAAAGAAAATTAACAAGCCATGTTTGGGAATAGACTTGATTTTCTTCCTCCCTTATGTCATGGCATATTTTCGGCCCTTTCGCCTTGGGTATTTTACGGCCAAATTTGCATAGTTGCTGATGGAATATTTAAAATTGCTTAAGCACGCATTCACTAAGTTCTAATGTAGGGCTTTGAAAATTTACTAGAAGACAATTGGAAAATACTTAAGACGTTGCCCAAAAAATCTTTGAATCGCGATACCTTAGAGGATGCTTTTATTCTGCGAAATGTTAGAAATAAATTTGAATGCGAAACTTTATCCATCACATTATTGGGCCCCATTTATATCAAGAAGCAAATGTGTGACTCAAACCTCAAATGAATTTGAACAAAGATCTTAGCACGTATGAGCTAAAGACCGATTGGATGTTTATCAAAATTACTTCATGCAAAAATGTCAGCTGCCTAGCTCTTACGGCTGTGGTATATATACAAAGTGCTAGATACATTTTGTCACTGCCTAGGCCGCTATCCGCAGGCAAGGTGTAAATCTGCAACCATTTTTCTATTTAAGTGCTAACAAAAAAGGAAGAAGAACATGAAACTAAAGCAATCCCATCAACTAAAAAGCATCTTAACATGTGTTCGTTTAGCATCACACACACACACACACACACTCACAGTAAAATGTGTGTGCCTAAGTATGCGTGTGTGAGTGTCTCATTTGAGATGGCAACTAAGTTGGTCGCTGCAAATGGCAGCACTTAAGTCTCCCGGCCAGAGCGACAAGCGCATAAAAATGGAAATGAAATGCCAAAGCAGCGCGACAGGCGACCGTTGTGCTGCGACATCCAGTAGACCGCCCCGGACCTGCCTCTTTTGGGATGTGCACTGGCAAATGACAAATCGCTGGTGCAATGAGCTCAAAATTATTGCAGCTTGATTACATTAGTGGCCATGAAAAGCCCCGATTTGCTTAACTATCATCACCCGGACAATGTTAAAGGTGACGCCAGTAGGCAACCAAAACGGGTTTGCTTTCGAATAATATGGCAGCCAAAAACGGCGGCCAGGCAATTAAACCAACAAATTCCAACAGGGACAAACCTAACATCAGCGTGGGAAGATGTGAACAAACTTCTTGGGATCACTTTGCGGAAACTTTTGTCTTTGCTGTTTAGTTTGCAACAAAAATATTGAACATATAGCATTGTTTTCTTAAGTGCCAAATAAGTTAGAATCTATGTTATGATAACATGCTCTAACTATAAATATTTTATTAATATGTGTTATGTAATGCCACTTAATATATTAAAGGAGCAGATATTACATGCCTTGGCAATTCCCCGCCTCTGAAATATGTCAAGCTCACCCTTTTCATTTTATATTATTTGTAAATAATATAAAACCCAATTAAACGTAAGTTGACCTTTATCTCCATTTATTAATTAATTTTTGAAAAGTTGTACACTCTCAAGGGTATCACCTAGTCGGCTATTCTGGACTTTTGCAGATTAACTAGCTTCGGTATACACTCAAAATATAAGCCTTTTCCCAAGGTTAATTTTGACAGCCCTCTCCAGGTCATCTTCACACCGTTGTACACTTTCGAGCCCGAACGGCAAGTGGCAAGTGACGGATTAAGCGGCAACTTTGACATGAGTAGCTATCACCCTGCCCCACGGCTGGATTTACTGTAGCCGCTGCTTAACATGGCAATAAAAATACGAGTATTCACATGTGCGTGTGCTTACTTTCCACTCTAGGAATATGTTTACCGTGCATAAATGTGTGAAAAAGACTTAGCGACTCGTCGTCGGCGCTAAGCCCACTTTGACCTACTTGATGCAGCCTGGAAACATACAGGCGTTTGCCGTTTGCCCACAAAAATGTTGCAGGCCATACGTCAGAACGTCAGCGCCGAACAAGAGGCAGCAGCTTCAACTTGTTGTTAGCCCCCTTTCATGACGCTGCATTACACGGACAATCAACGCCTCCTTAGCAGCTCTCTACGCTCAGCCGGCGCCATCGGAAGCAACGAAAGCAAAGTATTCAAGCTGAGGAGCATACATATCATTGCATCCACAGCTCGTCCCTCTTGGCAGCACATGAATTTTCAATTAAAAGAGTTGCCTCCTTCACACATGTAGCATTTGTTCGTGAGCAACGGTTTTTGTTTTTGACAGCTTACTGGCCTGGAAATTATATCGTGAAATGTGCCCTTAAATGTATGCTTTCTTTTTCAGTTTTCCACTTTTCCGCACCATTCCTCTCGACCTTGACAAGCATAAAGTCCGCGACAAAATGCCCCAGAGCTGCAATTTAATCACCTGACAATAAAAATAAAATGTTCTAACGGGGAAGGAGACACTGCCGAGTCTTTCCAGACGTCTTTTTGTTGTCTGGCTAAAATCAGCAGCTGCACTAATTGGCCGAGTAATTAGTGAAAGTTGCCCAATTCGTAGCTTGTTTGCACCATCAATATATAAAATTGTTTGCTCTGACTGGCTAACTTAATGATGATATACGCACAGCTTGAAATTTTCCTTGAATTTGTTGTGAATTGCACTTGCATTCTCAACATTATTCTTGACGGGAGACGCCAGTTTTTATTTTTGACTATATTACATATTATGCCATAAAACTTGGTAATTACGAGAGGGACTGTGAATATCAGCTTAAAGGGACAAATAGTTTCCCAAGGCATCTGTCGATTTAATAAGCCTCTCAATATGCATGACACATGGCTTTAATGTGTTGTAACGGAGAAGCGACAGGAGAAAACGTGACCTGCTCAACAGCCATTTTTAATGACTACGGCGCGTTTACGTAATACAGGGGATTTTCTTGTTACCATACTTGAACTGCAATGAAAGGCTTTGGCAATTTATTGAAGAAAATATTTTTAGAAGAATTTATATGCAAGAAAAATGTTGCATATTAATGTTGAAGATGTTGGAAAACTTCACGAGAGCGTCATTCACAATTTCTGATTGATTTCGAAATTCAAAGAAAAATATTAACTTTTCCAGAAGTCAACATCAGAATTCAGTCTCTTGTGTTGTCTTGACTAGTGATACAGTTGTTTCTGACAATGCAGAGAGTTGAGCATTGCTTGCAATTGAGTGCAGTTTGAAAGTAATATTGGCAGCTATACAAATTTGGAATGAATTTTCCAAGGTACTCACACAATTCGCATTTGCTTTTCATACTTCTAAGAAAAGGCATTCAATGAGGGATCTGCGTGTCAAAAGTTTTGTGCGACTGCCAAGGTCTGTGCTTAAGCTATCATAAAATAATCACAATGAAAAACCGAAACTTTCGCCATAGCCAGCAAAACTGTAATAAATCGAAAGGCAGCAGCACAAAACCGATGCCGGAAGCGGGGTAAGCTGGTCGCAGGAGGCTCAAGGATCTGGCATACATGCATAATGGAGGACAAAAAACTGAAGCGAAGGATGTGGCTCTTACACAAAACTTTCTCCCGCTATTGTTCAAGTGCTCTAAAAGTTCAAAGGCCAGCAGAGGCTGCGAATGGCACACAGATTTTGCCAAAAGTGTGAGATGGAGTCTGAAGAAGTCTGCAGGTGATTAACAGAAATATGCCAAATGCCACACGACTACCTCAGAAGCAGCTGCCATTAATTACCACTGACCAGCAAAGGGGCCATATTGAAAATGGTTCAACGATGCTAATTAATTTTTTATAATTATCATTGCCTATTGCAAAAGTTTTCAAGGCCCGCAACTACTCGACCAGTATAACATTCACTGAAGTTGAATAATGAGCCGGGTTAAATTATATTTTCACGTGAACAACAACGTGCACAGTTTCAATTCGAGCAATGCGCAAAAATAAACAAACAAAAAGCAGCAAGCACTAAAATCAAATGAAACAAGCAGCCACTGGGCAATATATTTCACTTTTTGTTTTCTACACCGCGAATGCTCTCTACTTTTTCCGGCAGTAACAAAATAACCATATAATGAGCAAAAATTAAATAAAATATTGTTTTCTCTGAATTCATGGTATTCTTTCAATGTTAGCTCTTGATATTTCCTGGCTGATCTACATTTCTTCTTAGTTCTTCTGTTTGATTTGGTTTCTTTTATATGCTGCTTATATCTTTATATATAAAACTAGCTGGTATTCCCCGGTCTTGCCCGGGACTTGAGTTTATCCTTCCCTACCAGTGGAAAATTTAAATCCATCCGTACATTCTTATTATGTCCAAAGATTCACAAATGGCGCAAAATGTAACAAAAAACCTGCCAAGCCGTTCTTTTAATAAATTCATTTAAGACAAATGAATAAACAAAAGTTTTTCAAAGTTTTCCACCCAGTTATTCTAGTTGAAACTGAGAAGCAAACTTTGGTTCATTCAACCATGACCCATGCCGTTTATCCAAGAGAGGTCGATTTTGCGAAAAGGGCGAAAAACAACTCAAATGCATTTTCATAAAGATCCTTAACGTCACCCATCAAATCTTAAAGGAACTCGTTTTTAAGCATAAATTAAGTAGTTATAAGAGCTAGATACACCTTACTAACATATTTAAATTATTTCACTTTTTGCATAGTTTTCCCGATCAATAAATATTGGAATCAATTAATAGCTAGACAAACAGATTGCGTGGTAGCAATTTAACAGGCTTTGTTTCTGTCGTAACTTGGCCCAAGTTAAAGAAAAAAGTTTGTTAAGACTTGCCTTGTTTTAGCAATTTCTTTTAGTTATAAGCTTATACACATCTTGAACCATATGATTGTTTGCAAATTATTAAGTTAACGAAACATTTTTTCGATTTAGTTTTTATACTCTGTTTTTTAATTTGGTGGAGAAAAATATTTTTTTAAATTATTTTTTAACACTCTGTTTTTTTAATTTGGTGGAGAAAAATAAGTTGACACCGTGCAAAAGCACACAAGAGGCAAAAGGTGGACGCTATAATGTATAGTTTTTTCCTTTTCAATATCAAAAAGGTCATATAGCCTTTTGGCTTTCTTTACATAATATTCATATTAATTTTATGTTATATTAATTATTAAGGCAATAATATAAAATATTAATAATAATAAAATTATATACTACTTGTCTTTTAAATGAGAGTAATATCATAATTATTATAGGCATAGTGACTGGTAGTATGTACAGTTTAGGATAATGACTTTATCAATTTTCAACACACAACTCATAAAGTATGCCAAGTGTATTTATTTCTCGGTCAAAACTATCCTTGACTTATATTTGCATTATGCATGTAGCTTCGTTTCAGTCGAGAGCCGCATACTTGCAGCTTACCATACCCCCATACCCGCTTGGCACTTACCCTGGTTTTTCTAGAGTGTCCGATGTCCAAATTGCGTTTTCAATTCAGCTATTTACTTTCTTTATTGTTTTTATTTTCACTTGGTATTTATTTTTGTTTTTGTTTTTTTGGTTTAATAATAAGTGTGCGTACCCTTTGTTTTGTAAATTATTGTTACGTATATTGCTTCTGATTTGATTATAGCCTCTGAAACGGTTAACGCTCTGTGATGGGCTTTAGTTACAGCGACAGTGATTGAAGTCGAAGCGTTTGTAAAATCAATTTGGTTACACTTGCTTGTAAAAACAGCAGAAGTAATTTTCGCTGACACATGAGACGTATTCGTAATATTTAATAAGCAGTTCGCTCAAGATACCATGTATCACTCATACGTCACGTTGCCAATTTGTTTTGCTCGTCGACAGATGCCACACACCCACACACACACACACACACACACACTAACAGGGGGCTGGATGGAGCACATCACGTGCACTTGACATTTAGTATGACAGACCCCTCATCCCCGGGCTCCCCCCCAGCAACATCTGAACAATAAACAACGCTAAAATATAAGCAAAAAAAAAGGCAATGGCAATACAACGAAGAATTTATAAAAATTCAAACCAGATAGCAATCAATGACGTATTAGAAATTGCTCGAGTTTGAGGTGTCAGGCAAGTCCAAGCTGTCGCATAGTGGGCTTCAATTGGCGTATTTTAAACAAAAATAATACAATTACGAGCAACGCAGCCTAGTTCATTGAAACCAGCTTTTAAAATATTAAAATATATACCTCCAACTTAATGCGTGCTAGTCGTACTTATTTTATCTCGCTTTCAACAATTTGGTTCTTCGTTGTGTATAACAATAGCCTTTCAAGCGCTGAATTAGGTGAATAGAATTTAATGACAAATAAAGATCCACTGATCTCTTTTTAAGTTTTTCAACAGAATATTAAACTCTATACTGTTATACGGCACATGGTTCCAATCATGGATTTGAATTAAGATTCTGTGCTTGAACTTCGTTTCTCTCTGAGGTCAGACAACACAAAGTTCAGGAGAAAGCTATTCACTAAGTTCATTCGCTACCCAAATGTTTGCTAGTGACAAATATGGCCAAAAGTCTTTTATTATTTGAAGAGTTATATTTTAGTTCTAAAAAAAAATGTATTTTAAGTTTTCTAGCAATATACCAATGTGATATATTCGGTGGTAGCTCTGTCACTGTGCGTGTTGTCGTTGCGTGCCTAAAATGTTATTTTCTTGTCCTTGGTGGCAATTGTCAAGTGCTCGTCAGGATGCTTCCCCTCGCCCACGCCACATTCTGTTGTTGATATCGTGCGAAAAGCGCAGCTGAGTTCGTATGGCTTGGCTCAAGTTCCGTTGCCAATCAATGGAAGCGAAGTGTCCAAAATGACATGCACAATAGTGACAATCGTGACAATAGCGCGTATAAGCGCACTTGCCAACTTCCTGTCCAGTCAGTTAACCCAATGGCCAGTATTCGTGTTCAAGAACATGTCCTGCTGAGCTGTGCTCTGCTCTGCTCTTCTATCCAGTCCTTTTCAGTCCAGAGCCTTAGTCTTTTTATGTCCTTTGCATGGGAAGCGGCTTTTGTCGTTTATTATAACTTGAACGCTTCAAATATAATGTTCCAATTGCTGAAATATAACTCCTCATATTTAGTTGAGTAGTGGACAGCTCGAAAACCTTGTAGCCAGGACACGTAAGCAAAGAAGGGGTCGTATTTTTATATCTTGTACACATTGAAAACTGTCTAAAAGGGTATAATGGTCTTGTGCAAATGTATGTAACAGGCAGGCGGAATCTCCGATCCGTGTTTCTGCTTCTGGATCTTAGAAGCTACAAAAGCTATAAACTTCAAATATATTTTCTCGTATTCGACCCATGCACAAACTGTTGAAAATATGGGATTTACAGACTTGGGCTTTTAACCATTATAAAAGCTCGATACACCCAATTCAATACCCATTTTGGGATCTTTAGCCCTATTCTCACTAAACTTTTTATAAACTCTCGTTTCGAAATAATCGGATTATACACACGGATGGTCTTCAATAATATTTTTGGCATTGTGAGGAGCAATGTGAAGCACTCCAGAGCATAAACTACGTATCGAGTATTCTGCATACTTGTGCGTGTATGTGTGTTCTTCTGTTTGTATGGAGGGGGAACTAGAATTTTTGTTATGGTAGTTCGCACTGGTTTCAGGGTATTTCCTAGTCTGGCACTTCCGACTGGGTCACTTTTACTTGTTTTTATTAGTTACGTGGCAAGGGTAAAAAACAGTTTGTTCTAAAATAAAAACATATTTTGCACCCGAAATATTGTCAAGTTATGTCAGAAATGAAAAATTATTGCATAAATTAATTACGAGTACAGTCCATAGAACGTGCAGTCAGAGGCAGTCTGGCAGAATGTTGAGCCTATATCCTTGCCACGGCGACGACGACGGCGACGAATAACTGAGCACGTACCACTGCAGAAGCAACGGTAGGCAGCAGAGGCAACGGTAGGCAGCAGAGGCAACGGTAGGCAGCGTATAGAGCACACGCCGCGTATACGTAATATGACCTGATACTGCGTAGTATGGGTTTGATTGTGTGTGTAACAAAAAATATGAGAGCGTACAATTAATAAGATAGGCATAAACAGGAAAGCTTGCCGTAAAGGTTTTTCTTAAATTGCTAGAACGTGGAATTTAATTTTCAAATCAGGTAAACGTGAAGAAAAGAGCATCCTAAGTTACATGATATTGTTTAGAGTGAGTCGGGTAAGCAGCTGTCGCTGAGAGCTGTTTCTCTGTTCCTTAACTTCAATTTTTAGAAATGTTTCACTGGCCAATTCATACGAATTAGATTGTTACTTTTGCAAAGAATAGGCAATGAGAGCATTTTTTTATTTAAATTCATTTTATATTTAATCAAATTGATTACATATTAGCAATAATTGTTTGATTTGATTCGATTCGGTTTTGTTTGTGTTTTTGTTTCTCACTATTTGTTTTTATCTTCTAGCATTTTGTTTTAAGTGGCGGCCCAACCTTTAGAGGTGGGCTGGCGATTGATTTAAAAATAGCGGCCGTTGCCAAGGACAAGTTATGGTTAACTTTGAAGCCGTACAAAGCATTGCTGCAGGCCGAATGGCCAAACAACCGAGAAATAATAGCAAAAGAGAAAAAGTTTATTTTTGGCTTTTGTTTTTGTGTTATTATTTGGGTGGTTTTTGTAATTGTTATTGTTTTTGCTATTGCACTTGCCAATTAAAATTCATTTGCCAAAATAAAATCAACGCCACTTTCACTAGCCAAGTTTCTTGGTTGCATCTTGTTGTTGTTGTTATTGTTGTTGTTGTTTTTTGCTTTACACTTTTAGTCAATTTTTGTGCTAGATTGAATGAGGACTTTTCTCTTGTCTCACATATACACGTACACTCACACACATGCATGCACAGAACACAATCGAGTTTGTTTGTTGTTGTCCTCAACACGTTTCAATGCCTTTAAATAAATTGCTAGCGCTATATGTACCGTTAGCTGCGAGTGCTTCCATACAACTGAAACTGAAACGGAACTTTTGACTACGCTGAGGCAATTGAAACGTCGGTTTCACCATGTGCTTCAAACATGTTGCAAGTGATTATTGTGTTGTGTTTTGGTTCGATGCGGCTATGCGGCGTATGCGTAATGCCACGCTGCAGTTCCTTCGCTTTAGCTACAGTATACTATATACAAAGCTGACTACGCAAAGCAGAAGAGAAAAGTATGAGATTTGTGCGTAATGTGTGAAATTTTTTAAGTGCTTTCAGATAAAATTGAAGAAAAGGCGCCGTTTCCTGTACTTCTGCTTATTAGACTCCAACATTAACATTGATTTGAATATTGGTTGGTAATCAAGCACTTTCTTAGCCTGAAGTAAAAACATTACCATTGTTTAATATATATTTACCAATAGCCAAGTGTAAATTCATACTGGATTTCTCTATCAAAATTCAGTTTCCTAAAGTGAGTGATTATTTCTGGTTGAGACACAAAGTGCGTTTAATTATGACGTTCGAACCTTTTGTCTGGCCTAAACCAAGACATTAATTAAAGCAACGAGCTGCCATAGATGGTAAATTCAATTGATATAAGCAAACGGAATACGAGGAAAACTGGAGCAGGACATAAGCAAGCTCCTTATCCTTGCCAAGTCAGCGAGCAGCATTCTTGGCTGACACGTAAAATATGCCAGCTGAACGGAATTCTGTGGCATTGCTGGCATAGCTGGCAGCGTGTAAAATGAGCGATAAGCGAGCAAAGCGGCTGCCAACCCTCTAACCCGCTTGCCCACTCTGTTGGCGAAGTGCGCCACAGCAACGTCTGCAGTTTATGCGTTGTTGTAGTTAATAAAGCTCGAACAGAAGACCACAAGGCACTGTCACAAGGCACAGCAGCCAGAAACGGCGGAAAAGGCATCAACCGCCATCTCCCAGGCAGCGAACAATCAATTTCACTTCAATTGGTTCATATTTTATAGGCTGAGCAGAGTAGAGGGGCAAGGGTGAGTGCAGGAATTCGATGCTTGCGACTTAATGACCGCATTTGTGGCCACGCTTTAAGGTTATAGTTCAACCAGCGCTTAGCGGTAAGTCACAAAATACGAGTACAGTTGAGTTGTATCCAATGTCAATGCTCGACCCATAAAATGTTGTGCTCAACCAACAAGTGCGATATCAAGAGAAACTGTCACTGTCCTTCAATTACAATCGAAATGACATCACCTATTGACCTGTATTATTTAAACAGAATACTTATTATAGGCTAAATGCAAGGCTAGGAGACTTGATCCCATGCTCTTGCTATGCTCTTTCTCAAATTTATGTAATTGTCATGTTCGATGCAGTTTGTGTTTGCATAGAGTTAAACACTTAATGCTATCTAACTTGTCTGAACTAGACAACCCGGTCAATACATTTTTGAGGGAAAGAGAGTCGAAATTTGTTAATCGGTGCCTAATGCACTTACCGGATTATTATTATTGAATATAAGATTCATATCAAGCAAATAAAACTTCTTTGTTAACCATCCGAATGGCCTCAAACTTAAATTGATTGCCAAAGATCTTTATGAATATTAATTTTTGACGTATTTTACACATTTAACAAAAGACTCCTCGGTGGAAAAATTTTGAAAATAAGTTTTGAGCTACCTTTTCATAGTTAAGAAATAAGAATATAATACATAACAAACTATCAAATTTTATTGGGGCGAGTTTCAAACGTTTTAGAAAAATACCGCTTTCTGGCCGGAAATTAAGGTTAAAGGTTACATGAGCTTAAAACTTTCAATTTATTAAATAAAACATAATTAGGTTATCTAAAACATTTTGTTAAAAAATCGCAAATCCTTTTAAATTCAATATGCCCTACCCAGCGGCTGTCATATTTCCATGACATGGCATAACATTGTATGCCAAGCGTTGCGTTTATGTAAAATTGAAACCGGATGTAGCGCCCAAGCTGAACCGAGGCGAGCCAATCACAACATAGTGTAAAGTCCGTGACATGGGCAGGCAGAGTGCGTCATTGTAGCATTTGATTGATTGCCTTAAGGCCTATCATGGCGGTAGATGTGTAAAGTTGGCTACATGATGCCCTTTAAACACCCATGGCGTATGCGTGATGTGATACACAACAAATATGCTGAACACGTGACTGGCATTGCTTTCCGGCAAGCATCTGACTATTCACCATTTCCTCTACGAACGGACAACCACACAATTAATTTGCATCCTTTTACAGCGAATTGCTTTCAGGTGCAACAAGGCGATGACTGTTTCATGTCTATATTTACATATATTGTTTTCCCTTTATTATACTTAGTATATGCAATGGCCATACTCTTGCAGAGGATATCATAATAATGTGTGAAACGCATACAAGAAGATATTTTCGATCTATTTTCTTCATTAGTATGGAATGTTAATCTTTAAGGTTTGTTTGCCGATTTTCGTATGGTAGAATTATATCCATCTCTCCAAAGCTAGAAATCTGCTTATAAAAAGTATCTGGAAAGCATATATAAGCTTTGCGGCGCCAGTGCTTATTTTGCTTTCATATCTTGAGCTATTTTAAATGACCTTTCCACTGCAATTTTGTGCATTCTAAAGAGTGGCATTTTTATCATTTTGTTGACGCCTTTGGCATTGTTTTTGGGTTTGCTGCTGCTGCTGCTGCTGCTAATGAGTGTCTTTGACTTAAGTGTGTGTGAAGGACGAAAGGGCTGCCTTTCGCGACATTGTGGAACCGACCATTAGGCTAATGGCAAGTGACAACTTTTGCAAATTGGAATTACATGCACACTGCGGTATTTTGATATTAAACATGCCATTCCACTCTTACGAGTACTTGTACTTACTATATACACCCAAACCGCAACTGCGAGGCGAGTCTAGGCAAGGCGTGCCTCAGCACACTATACAAATCGCTCAACACTTGGCAGCACTTAAACGCGGATAACCACATGATAAAATTAGACGATTAGCCACTGGTACGACCACAACATACCCCACAAATACATCTCACTACATATGCGCACACACATACTCAAAGGCAGACCGTGGCCAGACTAAATAAACAGCACAGCTGGCGAGCTATTAAAGTTTTAGCCTTCCCCTTGCTGACTTGAACCAGCCACAAGCCTTATCGGAACGAAGTGGCGAAATAACGTATAAAAAATTGCGCTGTTGCGTATTTTTCTGTGCGCTGTTCTTAAAAATATTTTCCCAATGAAAAATCGTTTGAAATTAGTTGAACATAACATAACCAAAGGCATAAAGATACATATAAGCCGATAATTACTTGAGCATAAACAAACATTAAAGGCCAATATTCTGTTCCTTTTTTTAGCAAAAAATATAAAATATTTATTTTTTCTTCAACTTTGATGAATATTTTTAGGTCCCAAAATGTTTGACTAAATTTATTCAATTCTTTCAACTACAAATCCATTAATCCATCAACCATTAACCAAATTTTCAGCAACAGTTACAGTTACAGTTTTCAGTTACACCCCCTTTCTTTGGAGAAATAGCAAAATCGCACAAGAAGTGTTTCTTGTTGATGTTGTGTATACTTTTAATAAAAATTTGTTTCAAGAGTTGGAAAGAAGAAAGAAACAGAATTTTCAATTTTCGTTGCTTAATACATGTACAATACAATAACAAAAGCGGAGAGCTTTGCGAAAAATGTATCAAATAAATTCTCTAAACGATCTTTGAATATTAGTTTAAAAGCGATAAAAAGTTGCAAGTTTTCCGCCAAATTTCCACAGTTGCGGGTGGAATTTCCCAAATCCCTGACACTCTTGTTCATCAAGTTCTTATGTAGAGCTTTGAAAATAAGTCCAAAGTAATAAGCCCAAAAATGTATGAATCGCATCTTCCACCAAGGTAGCTTGGATCCTGCGAAAAGTGTGAAACACGTCTCGAATGATTTTTTGTATAGATCTTTTGAAATAAATTTGAACAGAAAACGTCACCCACCAAATCTTTGAAACCCATTTCCAAGTGTGAAGTACCCCTCAAATGAATTTGAGCAGAGATCTTTGTTCTTGCACATTTCTTATATATTTCATTATAAAATTAATATATATAATAGTAAAATGTATAATACTTCATGTTGGTGAACTGTCAAAGCAGGCCGTGGCTTGGGAAACTTTAATCACATTGTTTTAGATTTATACTCCAGCCACAAAGGAACTAGATAGACGTGCCTTTGTGCAATGAACGCGATAGAATTATTGCGTTTTATGAGCATTCAGATCCGAAATTGAAAATTCGTGCGAGCAGTTTAAAGGGCGAGTGCCAGATAGTGGGGTATAGAGGGGGACCATTGTGTAAATATTCCCACACTGAGCCGGCGCAATTCGAGGCAAATGTTAATTGTTTACTTTGGCACGTTGCTTGTGATGTGCAGCATTTGTCGAGAAGCGAAATTAGTTCGGTTTTAATGCAAGAGGTGTAATAAAAAAACAAATACCGAAAGCTTGATATTGAACAGATATGCGGATACATAGAGAAAAGCAACCAGACAGAGGGATAAGGGGAACTGGGAACTAAGGGGAAATGCTTATAAATTATATTGCAAGTAACACGACAAGTTGAAATTGCTTATCTCTCAAACAGCCAGCAGAGAGAGGGAGAAGTTAAGCGTGAAGCCGCACAGATGCGCTCCAACTCTGGCTTAGAACTGGCTTTAGCTGCTATTTGATAAATTTAAAAACTGTCAGCTGTCTGATAAAATGTTATTTTTGGGCCGTTTTGTTGCCAAGTTCATGTCCTCGGCCACGCGTAACTTGCCTTTAGCGCGGCACATCAACAAAAATTAAATTACATTTTGCACACAGTTGTGATTTTCATTAATTTAGTGTAAATAAAACACATACAAAAGTATATGTATACAAAAAGTTCCAAATTCCAAATCAAATAACTTTTTCCCAAAACTTTTATGCCGGAAACCACAAAAAAAAATCGATTCGGCAAAAAGTTGGCACAAAAACGTTTGTGGCGGCTTCTGCTGTTGCTGAGCTCGTTCTATCCACCGTTTATCCTATATCTTATAAACTCACATCCGAATAAACTCACATATGTACTAAACTATGATAAACATAAGATTTTAGGTATTATAGTCATTAATGAATATTCTGGACAATCAAGACGGAAGTTTGGAAAAGTTGCAAATAACGTTTGTATTAAATCTTTCTGAATACTATCTGATAAATCAAACTCATTTGTATTTCACAATTGTCGCAATGCCCTCGACTTTTGCATAACCAAGATTAATGATGAAATACACAATTTTTCGGATGTAGAGTCATATGCAAAGATATTTATAAAGCTTTTCTTTTTACCGTTCAATCGGTATCGACTCATTTTATAGAACATAGAACTTATTAGGTAGAAAATGCAATTCAAAGGTTGTATTAGCGAAAGTTTACTTTTCAGCTTCAAGATTCGCACCACAAGACTAATATGGGTGAAAAACGTGGACTCCAACTTTAAATTTATTATTCGATGCAATTTAAACTGGTTCGTAAATATGTAAGAAATACGGCAAAAAACCAGCTGCCACTTAGATTTTATTAAGATTAGAGAGTATGTTAACGTAGAGGCTTCTTATCAGCCTGCCAGTTTGAGTTTTGTAATAGCCTGCCATTTCTGCCATTACGTATCCGGAGCGTTAGATGCTCGCAATGAACTTTTGTCGTACATTTTGACTGATGGCTAACAGCCAAACTGCCAAAATTCTACAAGCAAAGTGTTTAAGAAGATAAAAGGAGAGAAGCTGCTGACAACGTTTGGCTACAGGCGGCCAAAGCAAAGTAAGCGTAAAATGTGCTTCCAACAATTGGCTTTCAGTTGCTAGAATTGTCGCCGGGCCGGAAGTAGCCCCTTATTTATTTTCTGCTGCGCTTGTCTACAATATATGCAGGCATGTTACCCATTTAGACATAAAAACTTAGCCGTGAACGAAGGAAATAGGAGAAACCAGAAATTGTCACATTTCGCTGACTTTAGAAGAACTGCATGGACACATATATGTGGGTTGGGTTAATGCTGTATACCCAAATCCCATTGCACAGAACCAACAGCACAAGAATCCCTAGACGATGATAATATGGGTGGAAAAGTGGACGGCGATCTCGCAAGTCGGCGAGTTATATAGCTTAAAAAAACGACGATCAACGAAGAGAGTACAACACCACGAGGGCAAAGTGCTGTACGACGTTCAAGGCTTGATATAATTGCAAAAGAAATTTTTAATTATGAAAAACATTTCATGGTCAACACTTTTGAACTCATTTGGAAGGGACGCCAGCTCACATTGTATGACAGCCATAATGACGATAAATCTATGTATTATTCAGCGACAGCTGTCGACTACTTAATGAGCTTTGAATATGAATTGGCGGTAGTTCCTATTGCAGAGGAAGAAGAATGGAAGGACTGAATGGTACAGTAAGTGCTATTTAAGTTATACATAACATGTCTATCAATTATAAAAATATATTTGTTTAATACTTTTTTCCAGTCATTATTTTATAAGTAATATTGCGCGTAATTGGTGCATTAAATTATGTTGAACTAACCAAATGATATATGATTTTAATATACACAAAAGATTATCGAAGTTAAAAATATTATGGGCAACAATCCGAATGCATTCTATGCCTACGATTATAGGGCCTTTTGGGGAGATCATTGGGTGGTCAGTTGTGCATATTGGCTTGGCATAAACTAGCACCTAATGACAGCCATTAGGGGTATTAATAGAACTTGCATTGAAAGCATTTAAATGTCGCTTAGTGGTAAGCTTATAAAAGCGGCCACGCAGGCAATGCATCCAGCTAAACGGGTCGCATAATGCTCATCGACAGTTCACGCGCCTATCGTCCAATTTGGTTTTGCTTTCGAGTGCTGGCACCGACATTCTTCGGAGCCAGGTCTCGTACGGTTAACGTCTATTTTGTGTTGATACATTTGCTGATTACATTCATGTTTCCATTGCATTTGTTACTGGGCCTGCTGCTGCCGGCCACGCCAGCCGAGCTCTTCAAGAATCTAACAATGACCATCACCTGTGTAGGGTGCAGCTTGAAGCATATCATGCAAATATCGCACCTGCCAAACATGATGGAGATTGAAGCCTTGCTTATGCAACTGGACGATTGTGTCCAGAATGGCGAGGAGCATCGCTACTACCAAAATACGCTGCAATGTCAAGTGCACCGTATAACTCGCTGTATTTATATAAGCTTTGCCATTATCTACGTGCTCTACGTGCCCGGCGTAATTCTTGCACTATCGGCTGAGCCTCGTGAGCTGCTTTACGTGGCTTGGCTGCCGTTCAACTGGCGGCGCAATAGCCTCTCGTATGGCTTAGCGTTTGGCTATCAGTTTCTTTGCGTTCTGGCCGAATGCATGCAGGGTTTGACAAATGATATTTTTACCCCCCTGACATTGTGCTATGTGAGCGGACACATACATCTCTTTGCCATACGTATGTCGCAGCTGGGATTTCACCAGATACCCGAAACTCCGACTTATCGGCAATTACGTTCCTGTTTCGAGGACTACAGGCTACTGATACGGTGAGATCTAGCAACTAATATATGTGTATATTTACATTTAAAATTAAATAACAAGAAATTAACTATGAAATCAGGACGCTTTGGGAGAATAGGGGCCTAAAGTGTCCAGTTTTTGGTGTGTTTCTTAAAGAGAGAAGAAAATACCTTCCGACCGCTTTCTAAATGTATATAGGGATGGGAATACATTATATCTTTATTCTCAACAACTGGTATGGCTCACAATATTTATTATTTTTAATAAAAATAGGGCCTATTTAGTAACCCAAAAAACTAATATTGACTCTGAAGTACAAGCAGTATATCCCTTATTTAAAAATTAACAAGCAATTTTTGTGACTCAAAATACATTCTACTGTTATTAAAATCACACAAAAATCTTCGTTTTTTTTCAGACTATATCAGCTAACTAAAGAGACGATCAGCCCCGTACAGCTAATACAAGTGGTCTTCTGTGGTGCGAATCTATGCATTGTCGTATTCTATGTGATTTTCTTTGTGCGGGACACAGTCTCGCTGATGTACAATGCGGTGTTTTTTGCCGTCATCTGCTTACAACTGTTTCCCAGCTGCTACTTTGCCAGCGTTGTCGCTGAGGAGGCGCAGCGATTGCCATATGCGATATTTTCAAGCAACTGGTACGAGCAATCGCAGCAGGATCGACGTAACATACTCATCTTTATCCAAATGACGTTAAGGCTGGCAAAGCAGCCTATGATGGCAGGTGGACTGTTTGAACTTAATTTGAATACGTTCTTTTCCACGTTGAAAATGGCCTATTCTCTGTTCGCGGTCGTAGCGCGAGTAAAGATTAATTGAACTCAGCTGAAGCCACTTCATTTGTATACCCTGCAACCATTGAAAATGCCTAAAAAGGGTATAATGGTTTTGTGCAAGTGTATGTAACAGGCAGATTCCTTCTACTGACCCCATAAAGTATGTATATTATTGGTCAGTATCAATAGCCGAATCGATACTGCCATGTCCGTCTGTCTGTCCAGTCTGTCCGTCTATTCGTATGTATGAGCTAGACTAGTCTCAGATCCAATAAGAGCTAAATGCTAAGAATTTGGAAAGTAGGTCCTCTATAAATTGAATTGTTATTGGGATTATATTGTGTGCTGCTCTCTGTTTATGTCCAGCTATATTAGTTCAGTTTTGTAGCATTTTTTATTATTATTTTATAAATGTGAGAGGAAGCTTCAGGGTATCCCCAAGTCGGGCACTCTCGACTAGAGCACTTTTACTTGTTGTTTCTGTTATTGATTCCCGCAACTGCTTGCAATAAATATTTTCACAATTTTATATTCATATTTTCCACTCAATTCTCACACAAAAAGTGAAGCAATCAACGCCGCACTGTGCGCTGTAACAAATGAAATTCATTAATTGCCCCTTTCCAATACGCAAATAAACAGTTGCTTTGGTTTCATTTGTTTTGTTTCATTTCGCTCTGCTTCGTTATAACAATTTACAACTGAACATTAAAGCGAATGCAATGTTTACGTATAGACATTTGTGTACCCTGCACACTGGGTACAAAATATTGTTCTGTACATAAAATATACATAAATGAATGGTCAGCTAAAGTAGCCGAGTCGATCTAATGTTAGAAAGATTCGAAAATATACCCCAATGTTTTTCCAGAATGAATTACTGCGTAAAGTGCGCACTAAGCGGCGTGCCTAATATTGTGTGTTTTTATTAGTGCTTTAACGTATGAATGCATAGAAAGCAGCTAAAATGTTTGTACCGGCAGCTGGACGCCCAGTTCAAAGTAATTTCTAGTCGGGCTAGGACCGAATTTTGCTGAGGGCATTATAATATCGTCATAAAGTATGTAGAGCCCAGTCAATATAGACATGTCTCTTAACTTAAAAGCTATCGTCATTAAACTTAGTATAGATCCATCTTTCAATTGCATGTTGGTTTTGACTACTGTATCAAATAGTTGCTCAAAGAACAATTTGCTAATCGACATATTTTGACCAAGCTCGATGTTTTTTAGAGTCCATTGGCTACGTATCTTATTAACACCGATCTTTTATACTACAAATGATTTATGGAAAAAGTCTTTTCAAAAATAATTTGTATACGACAAAGCCTGATTTTCAAATTATATCAGGACTCTTATTAGATATCTGCAAAAACAAAATCCCAAACTTCCTAAGGGTATTTAATCTTCGCCATGCCGAAGACAGACTTTCCCATTAAAAATGGGTAAAAAAGGTGTAATGGCTTGATGCAAATAACTGTAGTAGTAGAAAGCATCGTCAACCCCATTAAGTTTATATATTCTCTCCTGGGTAATCATTTTCGGTCACTCCCAACGAAAGCAGTTTTTTTCGGTTTTACCAATAAATTGCATGTTGTTATACCACAAACTGCAGGAAGTAGAGCAATATAAAATTTATTCTGGACGAAAGCTTTCCATGAAAATGCACCAATATTCTGGTGCTTACCGGCTGCAAATATAGTCCGTTAAAAATTGCAAAAATATCAATTGCCTTGCCAGCGTACATATTATATGGATAAGTCATTTAGAGGAAGTTTGGAAGTTATAGGCAGGTATGCTGATAATAAGTGGGATTATTGCAACCCGATTCCATTCGCCATCCGAAACATCGAAGATAACTAGAATTTTAAAATCACTTTTCAGGATCTTTAAAGTGCTGATATTTTAGTGGCGTTTGTGAATCCCATTTAGATGGCAAATGGAAAAGCGAAGGAGAAAACAAAACAGCAGAAATACACAAATTGAAATTGTGACGAGTTTTGAATCTAACCAAAGAACACAGCTCAGCAACTGGCTTCGGTAGCATTAAGCGCGAATATTGCGTATACGCCGCGTGGTGAGGTGGGGGTGCGCTATACACAATGCTGCCAAGCTCAACATAGGCGCGACCGCGCTCGAGGTGATTTAACTTTTTTGCTTGCCATTCATTTATTTCCTTTTTAATGGCACAAAGCACACAGAACGCAAAAATATTGTTGGCATACTGTTGCAAGTGCTTCCTGGCGCATGCCCTGGCACTGTGTGTGTATATTTGTTTTAACTTTTGGCATTTTGTACGCGAGCCGAGGGTGTTTCATGGCAAAATAGAAAACTAAAACAAAAACGTCAAAGCACACAGAACAATGAAAAATAAATTGAAACAGTCAACCGTGCCAAACTTACCTATTCCAACTATCTCTATCGCTGTTCGTGTCCGTCAAAAATCATCGCAGCCCAGCTCAATCTGTGCATCAAGATTTCGTGACACCCCTGAGCCACCGACACTAACAACAACATCAGCAGCAAAACATTTGCCAGCTAGCCACAGATTAAATTGCTTTCTGTTTGGTCTAAAATTGTTTGCGAAATTGTAAAACGTTCATGGCCCAAGGGGCCAACTGGGCAAGCACACACAATCCTGGTCATAATCTTGGCATCTCGGCTGCATTTCTTTCTTTGCCATATTTTACTTCTGTAAACAGTTTATAAGTTTATTTATCCCAGCAAATTGACACATTTTTACATCGGCACAGAGTTGGGAATAGTTATTATCAATGGACACATTAAAAGAAAATGAGAGAAAGAAATTTGATGGATGTGTTGATTAAACTACCGGGAAACATTAGATATGTGTAAAAAACATTCTTTAGAGTATTATTTGTTTAACTATGTAAAACAAAGTATTTTAATATATATTGAAGCAATTTAAACTACACGCAAATAAAGCAGAAATTAAAGGCGCTTATCAAACGATAAAAACAAAAATGTTGCACAGATAATTGTTATTTATTATTTAATGAACATTAATGCATCCTGGAAGCCTAATTGGACAATTGTGCCCAATTGCTACAAATTAGCTAATTGTATTATGCGTGTTGTGCATAGCTTTAAGGTACGTAGAATGATTGCTTTAAAATTCATTGCAGGTTGTTTCTATCATTCAGAACTCAATTACGTTGCGGTGAGAACTCAATTTTCCACAGCGCGAAAAACGAGCGGAAAAACGCGCATCAAGCAAAACATGCAGACTGAAGGTGGAGCATGGTGTCCAGGATTGGCAACACATGCTGCTGGTTCTCTCCTGCCCCTGGTTATGTATAGACCACGTTTGGTCAGGCGCTGGCGCCTAAAACTATGCAGCAGATAGAATAACAAGCGCACAGCCCCTCAATGGGACACAATGCCTCTTCTTGTATTTCAGTCATGCATGAAATTTTTTACTTTCCAGCCAGTTAGCCACTTGCTTGTTGCCCTCCTTTTTTTTTTCATTTGCTATTTTTTCAGCCTGTTACCAATCAAAATGAGAAAAGTGGGTATAATGGTTTTTTGCACAGGAATGAAACAGACAAATGGAGACAGTCTCTCGAAACTATGAGAGATTGAAGTTGAAATATTGAAACGTAGCTCTTCCTATACACGTACACACATTCAAATGCATTCAGATCGGATTGTAAATGCAGAAGGTATTTATGATTAGGCGTGCATAAAAGAAAGTAGAAATCTTTCTGACAGCATTTTGACGCTTTGTATAGGGTATCCTCTCGTCTGACACTCTTGACTTTAGCACTCTTGTTTTTCCAACGCTGCCGTTTTATTTTCTACGCATTGCAAGTACAAATGTTGACATTGTTGCTGCTGTGTCTGTGTAGCCGATGTTACAGCTGACAAAGCTTTCAGGCACACAATGCCGCATCTAAATCATGTTGACTGCGTACTGCCCATGAGAAGACTGTGGACTATAGGGAGCACAGTACAGTATAGAGTCCTCTCTATCCAGAAAGAGACTCTCGATATAGCGCAGATAATAAAGATTTCTAGTTCATAATACTTTGCAGAGAGTATTATCTTCTACCCAATTAAATATATTTATTTTGATCAGCATCAATAGCCTGTTACACAGCTTTAAAGATGTCGTCAGGCTACTTTCCTTCTTCCTTTCCTTTTTTGTCTAGCAACCCGAGTTTTTTCCAAGCATGCGTCACCTGTTCAGGATAAAAGTATAACTTATTGGTTTATCAAGATAATGTTATAAAATTGACACGGATTTCTCTGAATAGTTTACCTTTGTATTTCCATTCGGACGCATCTATCATTGGTGTCGGTCAGTAGACCAAGTGGCAGATAGTTACACTTGGTAGATAGACAAGTTATTTAGGGCTTTGGTGCGTCCTTGTAAATCAATGGCTCCTTGCAGTCCTCGCTGTTCCAAAGTCCATGTCTGCCAGCAGAACAGCTGGAAGAACTTTAAAGATCCCTGCACCTAAAGCCTTCAGGTTGGTAATCGTTGGTTGCGTTGCCTTGAATAAAAAAGCTGATCAAGCGACGAAAAAGGCAATCAATTCTTATTTGCTGGTATTACGTTAGTTTCGGCTAACCAGTCGATAAATTAAGTGTACAACAACCTTAACTATTATTTGGCGAACAAATAAGATAATATTAACTTTTCAAAACCAAATTTTTGTTATCTTTTTTATATTTAAGCATTTAGCTCAACTTCAGCAACAGCTCTTTTAAGTTTTAGGTCCCTTAGCAAACAGTTTAGTTTATTATATTGATGGTTTTCTGCTTCGTTGCAGTTGCATTAAAGAGCAATGCACAAAATTGTTGCCAGCTCTTGGCTTTGGGCCTATCAAATTACATTTTGTGTGTCATCCGGAGAGTCAAGTGTCTTTTTGTCCCACTGCGTCTCTGTGTTGGCCCATTTACAAACTTTTCAAATTCGTTTGGGCAACAAGCAAGCATTTGCTTTCCCCCCCGCATCCCTGCTAGCCAATTTCCAATATCTGTACGCATTTTGTTTCCATTTTGATAAGCTGCTTGGCCCGATTCTGTGGGCGATTGGGTGACAATTTCGTCCACTGCCTCCCAGCTGGCCCAAAAGTGAATGCTGTGCTGCAGCTTTGTAATTCAGGCAGGCGTATCGCCGACTAGGAAGGTCATTTGTAACTTTAACTAAACAAATTTGAAAGCCCCTACGCATATCAAATGTGGTCTGGTTCTTGCGAGAGCCCTTTGGGCCAGCTTCATCTGCAGCTACGTATGTATAAAATGGCCAACTGCTGTCAGGCAAGGCATCAGTAGCACAACGTGCCACAGCAAGAAACGTGTAGCAGCTTTACAAATTACAAGCAAGCAGATAACTAGTCGAATACTTCACGTCACCAATCATGAAACGGGTAAGTTCGCAGCGTGTCTGACCATAAATTTCAGGGCAGCCGATTGCCTGCGGTGCCATGTGAAGCGCATCGCAGCAAAGACAGGCAACAAATCAGGATAATCAAAGATAAAAAACGATAAGACTCGAAAAAATTCTTCAACAATTTGTATGGAAAGGCATAAAAAGTTTGTGGCCGTAACAACGAAGTATAGATGCACTCACCAACATGCATACATAATTTCATTAAATTCTGGTCTTTGGCTGAATTATTTTGAATCTTCATGAAGCTTCTCAAAAGAAACAGCGCAAATGAATACCGACACTTCTTAGATGACATTTTTGCGCTTTCACAAGTTGGGGCTATAATTTTAGAGCTCTCAACCCTCAAAATGCTTAAAGCCTTATCAACTTATCGCTTCCGTGAAAGTTGATATACCCCTTTTCACGTCCCATTTCAAGCAACCCTCTGTCAATTAGTTTTGATGAGAGTAGGTTCCTTGAGAGTAAGGTTTCCTGCAGCACAGTTATTCATGAAAAAGAGCAAGTATATAACGCCAACTTCCATTGGCTATTTTAATTTATTTGCTTGCCAAGTCTCAGACTCTAACCGAAAGCAAAAAACAACCAACTAATTTATATTGCTGTGCCTTGCCTTACAGACCTGCCTGTTGATCTGCGTGTGCCTTCTGACCTGGAGTGTGGCCAGTGCGTCCTATCTGCGACCCATCGAACTCAACCAATTGAGCAAGTCAAGCAGTCTCCAACAGCATCAGCAGCTGCGTGACTTGAACAATGATGACTCCAATTTGGATGAAGCCACGACCATTTTGCCCAACTCCAGCGAGGATTACGACAGCCGTCCACAGTACACATTTGCATACGATGTGCGCGATACGCTGACTGGGGACGAGAAGCGACAGGAGGAGAAGCGCGATGGCGACTTGGTTAAGGGTCAATACTCGCTCGTCGAGCCGGACGGCACGCGACGCATTGTGGACTACACGGCGGATGATGCCAGCGGCTTCAATGCAATCGTGTCAAAGCAGCGCCTGGATGAACGTCTTAGCACATCTCAAGCATCCTCCTCCTCCTCAACATCCTCTCGTTACAATAGCATTGAGGAGCTGCAGTCACGCCTCACGGCCCACGCCATTGCCGAAGCCCAGGCCATAGTCGATGCCCAACAGCAGTCGCAGTTGCAACTGGAAGCACAGGCACGCCGTGAATCCGAAAACCAAGCGCGTCTGCAATCTCAACAGCTGATGGAACAGTTCCAGCAGCAAGTGCAGCAAACGGCCCAGCTGCGCCAGCAGCAGGAGCAACAGCGTCAGCAGCAGGAGCAGCAGCTGCGCGAATTGCAGCGCCAGCAAGAGCAGCGCGATCGTGAGCAGCGCGAACGGGATCAGGAGCGTCGTCAGCTGCGCGAGCGGGAACAAGAACGGCGTCTTAGCCAGAGCCAAAGCCAAAATCAGCGTCTGCTCTTCGAGCGTCTTAGCAATCAGCAGCAATCGTTGCTGTTGCCCAGCTCCAATCAGCTGCTTGGTCAAAGTATACAGACCAACGTTGTGTCCCATCCCCCCACTCTGATATCTCGTCTGCCTTCGGTAGCAACAAGTAACCTTCTGCTGACTGGGGAACGTAATCTGGATGGCTATCGCCAGTTGCCCACCGCCCGTCTTAGCATCGAGCGCACCGCCCAGCCCGTGATCTTGGCACACCCGTCCAGTGCTTCGGTGCAGGCACAGCTCCTTGGCTCCCCGCTGTTACTGAACTCGGCCAACCTGAATGGATTGATCACGACGCGCCTCAATGGCAACGCAGCACGCGCCGGCGCCTCCATCAGCTGGACCCAGGGAGGTCGTTTGCTTGACAACGAGCTGTGGCAACTCGACCGTCTCGAAGACGGTCGTGAAGACAATCGCCGGGCCGAGGAGCAGCGCCATGAGAGCGAGGAGCTACGCTCAATCAGCTCTAGCTCGGAGCGTAACGGCAACCGACGCGCTCAATGGTAAACGCATGACGACCAGTCCAAAGTCCAATCTTCAACTGAACTCAATTCGTGGCCGACCTCAATCATCTGCAATGGAACACTGATTATGTCTAGAACTTAAGCACACACTACTCTACTCTAAGCAAACCTTTGTGTTATGTTAGTCTTATGTGGGATACGGGTACTTTCTCAACTTGCTTTGCTTTCTTAAAAACAAAACTTCGCCAGGAACTAACCCAATCAAGCTCAAGCTCAAGCATGTCTCTGCCTAACTCTAGCTCTAAGCTTAATTGTTTTTGTGTAACTTTTGTAGTTAGACCAAGTGCGTTATTAAACTTACAAAAAAAAAATTGTAAAGCTAATAAAGAAAACCAACGCAACGCGTATGGATTGTGAAAAGCGTAGAGTTTCGCCTTTATTAAGTTCAGAGTGCAGCAACAGGTTTTGCTGGCCAATTGACCCTAGTCTCCTTTCACGGACCTTAACACTTGGCTACGACCACTTGGCCACAATGACGCACACGTGTGTACGCAACTGAGCCATAAACCTTGGACCAACTTTCTCTGGGGCAGCAAGTGGCAACAAATTTTTTCATAATAACATAGCATGCGGGCAAGTGGTAGCAAAGTTGATCCAACCCACCCATGAAGTTTACGCTGGTCACTTAAAACCAAACTTCCACCTGCTCGGCTGTGGGGCGGAGAAATAAAGCTGTTAACAGCATCGCCATAAAAAAGCTGTACATGTAACAAGAGGGAAGCTTCAGGACAGGCCATGCCATATAAAGAATGCTTCTATGGTAATACGTGGCACTTTAAGGTATGGATTTAAAAGTAAGCAATTAATCCCTGAAATCTGAAGTTTCTGCCCCTCATCGTCGATTCTATCGATAGTATCGATAGTTTTCACTAAAATTATAATTTAAAATCGGTGTAAATATCCTAACCAAACAATGCAAAGGCTCTGTCATATTTGAGACTAACTTAACTTATACGAAACTTGTCGAGCAGCCCCTTTTTTCCTGTAGATAAACAGTTTGGGGGCTATAACCAAGCGCCAAGCTTGTGAACCGCTTGAAAGCTGCAATGCAATATTTAATAAAAATTCAGCTCAACCATTTTAAAAGTAGCTTAAAGCCAGCCGCTCTTTGGCTTTGAGTCAAAGCAGGAGTGGCTCAGAGCTGACATGCAGGCTGCCAGCTGTCGACCCGAAGGCGTGGGTCCCCTTGAAAAAGAATCACTTAAAAATTCATCAGAACTGCAGCTGCTTGGCGGCAGCTCCCTTGGGCGCTGCCAGTTGACAATTGGCTGACGGCTCGGCGAAAAAGAACTCGACAAAACAGTTTTGCCCGTTAGCTGCAAGTGTCACAGTCAAATCCACGAGAAACGCACATGCACTCATATCACAGGACTCAACGGATTGTCAGACCAAACAGTTAAGACTGTTAAGACTTCTCTTGACTGTTTCACTTTCCGTGCGAATGTTGACCTTCTCGTGTTGTTTGAGCCAGCTGCTTAGCTGCAAATAGCCCCAACCTGCTTCCAGATGCCGGAAGCTCACCAAAAACAAGTCGGATAAGGCAATGGCAGCCTGCAAACAGCTGTGTTAAAGTGGAAATGGCGAATACAACTGTGAGAATTAAGGATCTTGATAGATATAGGAAAATGTAAACGGAAAGCTATCTCTGAGAATGGGTGACTAAGAATGAACTACCTTCTCTGCTCTTAAACTTTATTTAGGTATTATAGGGTGTTTTTTTTAACATTTTATCATGAAATATGTAACCCATGGAAGGAGCCAGCGCCGACCCCATTAAGCATGTATATCCTAGTAATCATCAACAGCCAGCGAACTAGTCTCTCAGTTTGAAGGCTATCATCTTAAATTTCAGTATACTTCCCTCTTTCTGGATTGGACCGCTATATCATATAGCTGGAGTAGAAACGATTGGTCTTGATGTAGGTTCTCGTATGGAAAACTTGTTTGTTTATTAAAATATCTTGACTCTTTCATTTAAATCATTAAAATAAAAAGGTTTGTGGGGAAAATATTCTGTTTTCTGTGATATTTTTATCAAATTCAGTCGTAAACAGCTTCACTTATTCGCGCATATCTAGAAAACTGTAAGGCATTAAAGATTTTCCGGACATGCATTTTCAAAACTAAAACAGGTCAGTTTAAGATTGGCTTTGCATTCAGATAAAACTAATGTAATACACAATTTTAGTACTCTGTGCACAGATTATATAAAGAGTATATTGGTTTTGTACAATGTCCGTCAACTTGGAGTATATACTTTTGTGTAACCGCGGAAGTAAGGGGATAAGATTATAAGATTAGAAAGCGCCATCTAGCGCACGTAACTAGCAAAGCGCACCGATAGTTTTATTGCGCACTTCGTTTACTGTTTGTAATACGCCATCTATTGTTGGTGGTCTAACATGTAGTAAAATTAATGTTATTTGATATCGAGGTAGTTTAGCAGATTGGTATCCCTAGCCACTCTCACGCTCATTCGTACTTTTTGACATATATAATTTTGGTATAATAAGGAATTACAAAGAACATTCACAAACTATTTTGGAGTAATACAGATCTCCACAGTGGCATTCATAAGAGCGCCTCATACCAATAACAGATTCTGTTTGCGAACCGCTCCCAGTACACTCACCATTTAGCGAGGCCACACACCTTCGTCAAATCTAGTAAGTGCACGTCCCATCTATCGGTGCCACGCATGCTCATTCACACATTTGGATATCATAGGTTAGTCCTTTCGATCTCGTGAGGAATAACTATATATATTCCCTGGAGTGGAGCTAAAAGAAGGAGCACCGCTGCGGAAACAGCTCAAACGTTTGGGACGGCGGGTACAGAATAAATCCCAGCAGGCTCTCTCGTGTTTTGAATTTATTTTACGAAACATCACGTTTGGATAGCCTACATAAATCAAAGGTGACTTTGCCATATCTTTCGATAGCTTTCTTAACTAATATAGCTTAGGAAAAAATACTACATAATTTTCTATATAAGAAGATGTTACGGTTTATTCGACCAACGCTTATGTTACGCTTTCGGAGCGATAAATCCTCGACGGACAAATCGAAGAAAAGCTCAAAATTAAGCAGCAAGCCCTCAAATACGCAACGTCCGCCCAAGGATCCGCCCGATGAGGGCTATGCACCGGAATGTGTGAATCATGAAGACATTGAAGTGTCGGATTTTGTAAGACCAGAAGCCTATCGGCAATTCAGCAGCCCTAATGAACGCCTTGGTCCTGGAGCTGGCAAGAACAAGGCATACAAGAATGCCCATTACTTTGGCTATCATCGCTTCAGCTATGTGGAACTGCAGAATCAGTCGCTGGAGGTGCGAGATGAGCGTCGCGTCGGTGGCGGCGTTCAGATGATAATGGAGGCCGATGAACAAGAAGACGGCTCTGATGACAGCTTGGAGGCAATAAAACAGCAGGAGGCTGAGTGCGAAGAGCAGCTCGCAGCTCAGGCAAAGGATATTGAGAATGTCAAGCTAAAAGCCTGGTGCGATTCCGTAGAGAAGAAGCAGAGGGAGCTGGCCGAGTTACAGATGGCCAACAAGTTGTGTGAGGCCAAAGATCTGAACATAAAATCAGACACCAAATCAAAACCAAGTCAAGATAAGACATCGCATGACAAACAGAAAGAAGAAGATCAAATTCAAACATCAATTAACAAAGTAATAGCCGATCTCTTAACCGACTGTGAAGGTAAACTAGGCAAAGATAAAGCTGATCCATCGGGAAATCAAAACAAGGCATCAGTCGACTGCAAGGAAATGATCAAATCAGCAGCGGATAAAGCTGCGCAGCAAGCGAAAGAGCAACCTGAGGCGAATGAGCAAGAGCCCTGCCAGGAGACAACTGAACCAGAAGATGCCCAGCCGGCAGGAAATGTGAACACTCTCAAAGCAGAGCAGTTTAACAAAAAGGAAAATGTGACGGAAAAAAGTGAAAACCCAGAGGAAAAGCAAACTGACAACAATTTAGCGAAGTGTGAAACGGATAAAGATGAGAAAAGATAAAAACAACGAAAACCTTAGCCAAATACCTAGCGAATACATAAACAGACAGCACGTACACACCGCGGAGTGCTCGCCAACAGGGTGTGTGTCTTTGATGTGCATTCTTAGCGGCGTCAGAAACCGACCAAACAAGCCCTCAAACTGTCACTCAAATAAATATCGTATTACTGTTTGGCCTCTGGTTTTTTTGTTCTGCTTTTAGGTTTCTTTGAAATCGAAATTTGAATTGTTAATCAATTCATGGTAGAGTTTCGCATTCAATCAATTGATTCGCTTTACAACGCCATAACGGAAACAAGCTGCGGGGTTGCTGCACAATTTCAGGGACAAGCCAAACGAAAAAAAACGATATCAATGCCTCCACATACGTTGTGTCTGCTGTGTGAGTTGATATGGCGTTTATTTAGCTACATACATACATATATTCAAGTATGTACGTTGGGTCTAGGTATGAGCTTTCAGAGCTAGTCATTTCATTTCGCATGCATTGAGTTTTTGAACGCTGAATTGATCTCTGTGAACCGATAGCGAGAGTCATCACGTGTTTTGTGGCTTGCTAATTAGTTGGAAATCCCCCAAAGCAAAGAGAGGCAAAGGGAGCTTGCAAGTGAAAATAAACAAGTAAAAGTGCTCTGTCGGGAGTGTTGTTAAAATATTGATTTTTTTTTTTTTTTTTGTATCTGTGGAAACATACTTATGTATATCACGTAATACGAATAGATATATGAGAAATTATAAGCCCAATTTAATTTAAATTGGTATTTGAAGCGACCTATGGTAATATTCACATTCGATCGAAAATAAATCTTTCATTTTGTTTTCATACCAACATGTGCACTATGTCATTTGTACATTGGTAATGATGTATAGCAAAATGATGGCAGCATCAATGTTTTATAAAAGTACACTACTTTTAGTTGGCCTTCTAAGGAAAAGTGTGATGACCGATTTGAATTTCGTAGAGTATTTTATAAGTTTTGCAAAGCACTCAAGTGAAATTCATGAAATGTGATGCGTGTCTGTTGTGAAATCACGTGTAGGCGTGCACTTCATTTCATTTTTTTTTTTTGCAATTGTAAATTCGTCAACAAACAAAACAATTTGAAAGCAGCTAATGACAATGGGGAAAACGTGCGAAATGCGAGCAGATCCAAAACGACTTACATAAAAAGGTCAGTAGAACAGGAGCATTAAAAAAGAAAAGAAAGCAATTCCCAAAATGTCGCATGCAACAAGTGGAAATGTCCCCTAACATCAAGTCATAAACATAAATCTGGAAAACATGGATGTATATACATATTTTGATTCTAAAGTAATTTTTTACGTATTAGGCTCATAAAAGAAAATTGATGTTTCGTCGAAGGAGAATATTCTCCTAATTGGTCTTCACTACTGAATATATGTTACATCCATATGTGGTACCCGAACTGAACCTTAAGGCGAGACGTTGGTTCAAACCGTGAGCCGAACCAACAACAAATTCTTTTGGGCTTGCAACGTTTATATTTAAGTAGCCTTCTGACATCCGCTTGGGCTTAATATGCAATAGCTCTATTTATTAATCTCTTGATTCTGATTTTGAAAAGTAACTTTTTGGCAAACTTCATACGCAAAGAGCGAACAAAAGATAAGCTAACTAAGCCGAGCTCAAGCGCCCTGTTCGCCCATACGACACGCCTCGTTTTAAAGGCATTTAAGCTGAAAATTGCTGCTAAAATATTTACATAGTCCAAAGCCATAGTCTCCGTCGCAGTCTCAGTCGCAGTTGCAGTCACGGCCGTTGCCAATACAAATCTTGGCCAGGTGCATTGATGCGTCTTAAATTTAGCTCTCAATGTTTACCCCCAGCGCATATCTGTTGCCGTCTCTCTTTCTAGCTTGTGGCTCTGTCTCTTTCGCTTGCCGGCATGTAAATGCCTCTAATTTTGGACCTAACGACAACTTTGTCGTTTGTCATGGCACATGGATGTCTTTGGCATTGTAGTTCTTACTGTTGCCATGCTTGTGGCCTCATCATCATTTGCAAAAGCCGGACTGCTGGCGGCAGGTTTACCGGCAGCAGCAACTGCAACTGCAACTGCATCTGCAACGGCAGCGGCATCGGCATCCGCATCAGCATCAGCAACAGTTTAGCTGCGCTTTATTTGTGCAGCTTTTAGTTGCGCTAAAGTATTTCTTTTTGTTTTTATATGCCGCTTCGTAATTGAGGCTCATAGATCAAAACCTAAGCGGCCTATTCTTTCTCACCATCTCTCTCTCTCTCTCTCTCTCCCCCTCTCTCTTTTAGGTCTTGCTATAATTTACATAATTAAGCTTGGACGTCAATCAGAATGCGACCCGCTTGAGACTGTGTGAACTGCCGCAATTCTCATGGCGAATGGCGCCGCATTCCAGCCCAGGAAAAACTATCAACGCACAGCTGCGTCTCCGCCAGAAGTGCCACCCACACGAGACCCCAACGGTCAAGCCGTGTTTTGCGCAAATCTGGAGCGTGATTTCAAATGGCCAACAGCTTGCCAATTGCCACAATTCCCACAGATTTAAATTCAGCTTTTTGGTCTGTAGGGGCTCGGCCCATGGGCCATTCAAATTAGGCAAACTCACTTTCGCGATTAAAGGTAATTTTCGAAATGGTCGAGCATATTGTGACACTAACAACAAGAAGACAGCATTCGGCTAGCAATTTGGCTTGTCGTCATTTAATGGCCTTAAACGGAGCAGCAACAAGCTTGCCAGCATATTTCCATCTCTGCTAGCTTAGACACTCCAGCCAGCCGAATCGCCAGTTGGCCGGAAAATTGGACAATTGTTGAAATGAAACGCGTGTGTTTTACATTATGTACAATTTCTTTGTACTCTATTTAAATTCGGGTTTCGACTATATTCGCGTGAAACAACATGTTTGCGTTTAGCTACATTTCCCAGTTTTAAGTATAGACTTTAATGCCATCAAATCTTGAAGGTAGACCTTTTATGACTCTTTCGTATGATTTCGCACACTGGACTCGAATGTCAAAAATATCACACTGCCGAAGACCATAGTTGCCAATGCTTTTTGAAACTTAAACTAAATTAATTTCATAATGTTTCATTTATCCACTTGGATTATAACTTTTCAAATAAGGCGGTATATATGTAATAGGAACATTACACAAAATATATATTTTTATTTATTTTAATGGGAATATTTTGTTTTAGTTTGCAACTTGTGTTTTTAGTTGAGGAGTTCTTTCAAACTAAAGAATCTATTTTATATAAAATTCTTTTATGTCTTTACTTAAAAGATAGTCTTATGCATTGGGGAAAATCAATTTTGTTTATAATACCTTAACATAACTTAAACTCTTCCTCCTAGGCGCACAATTGATATGTTAGCTGTTTCATTGTCAAAGTTGTCTCGTTATTAGTAAAATGTGCTCGCAAACAGGAAACGCTGCTACCTGCACTTCCGAGACCAGCGAAGTGGAACGTGGAACACTCTGAAGCTGGCTGGCTGTTGTTGGCGGACAAGTGCAGAGTTATCGTAATCAAAGAACTCGTGCAGGAATTTTCTTGCATTCGTGAGGCGTCTGTAAAATTTGCAACAAAATTTATGCATGAAATCATTGAAGCGTTCAGTGGACAAGTCGGAAGAGACTTAAGCCCCGGAAGGTCGCTAGAAACACCCTCGTGTCAGGTAGTGCTGTGGTTACAATGGAGCAACCCTGCACAACTGGGCACCCGGATTCCTGGTACTCCCATGGAACTCTCTCACACATGCGGGCATTTTAGTTATGTGTTGTAATTTGTTGGTCGCTTGCCAACTTGTTGACGAACTGCGCCTCTTTCAGTTGGCATACTTAAAAAAAAGTTAATTATCTTTTTTTCTTCGCTCTCCGCTGGTTTTTTCTGTTTTTCTGCTGTGTTTTTTTTTTTTCATACCCAACTGCTCCATTGGGCTATTATCCATGGTTCGGGCCTAGCAAGCTGTGGTACTTTGTGTTCTTTCCTCACTCCAAACGCTTGCCGCTGTTTTTTTTTTTTTGTTGTTGTTCAGTTGTTGTTGCTGTTGCTACCACCGTTCCATCCGCTCGCTTTAGTTGAAGTTCATTGAACTATTAATTGTAGCAATGCCTCTGTTCAACTGCGGCCAGTGTGAAAGGTGATTTTTCAAGGCTGCCACGTCCGGCGCTCTAAAGTTCCCAAGCCCGCAACAAACGCTGTAGAGTTCTTTAAGGCTTAAGGTTTTTCAAGTTTTTTTTTTTTTTGTTATTTACAATCGGTATTTATGAATTAGATTGTTCAGCTTAGGTGCTAATGAGCGTAGGCAACAAAAACAATAACAATAATACATTTCCCACAATAGATGCGCGGCTTATCACGACAAAACAACTAACCAATTTATTGCAGCTTAAGCCTGTTGCCAACTGACAAAAAACTGGCCAGAGTTTGTTTTCTATCACGCACGAAAAAAAAAATGTATAAACCCGTTTACATGTTTTTTTACGGCTCAATTAACACAATTAAGAAGCATGTCTGGAATACGAAGAGAAGCTTTCAGTTGTTGTACGTAATATCCCGCACCATAGATGCCACTAAGAGATCACGGGCGTGTTATAAAAACCCCGTGAATTCTTCCAGTGCCATTAACTGTGCCGAGATGCAGAGCAAGCAACATTTAGCACAAGTTACTTGCCTAAACCACAGGTAGAAACTTCACTTTTGTCAATTGAAAGATCTAACCCACGTCTCTGGCAGATATGACAATGCTGCTTTGAACTGGGAACACTGGGAAACTTTAACAACTTACCTGAACTAGGACCCGAAATAGCACGGACTTGCAGATGCATCTGCGTTGTTAGATTTAACAATCTATCCCACGTTATGGCTGCTAACTGTTTCACCTGTGCCTCTGTTTGATAAGGCGGTTTTACTCTATCCCACGATTTAATCAAAAACGCAAATTTTTCCTTTGCTTTGCGCGGCTCGCGGAAGTTGTTGATTTCCATTGAGGACAGGAAAGGGGGCAATGTGCGTGGGAAATACATATTCCCACCTGGGCATTGCATGTTGGTATTAAGCTGGAGTTGAGGCGTCTGGGTCGCTGCGGTTGGCCGCATAATTCGCTGTGAAAATCATTCTGTGGCTTTGCCGCTGCGTGCTGCATAAAATTACAATTCAATTTGGGCTAAAAAGACAGAAAATATGCGATGAAATCAAAAGAAAGCCAAAAGGCCAATTAAAATGATTACGATGCTAGGCCAACTAATTAACAATTGGCTCTTGCGCTGCTTGCACAAAAGGCAAATGAAGATGGGCGCCTGTTTGAGGAGGGACGTTTGCGGCAGGCAAATTGATTTAATGCAACCAAATTGTAACATCGAAAACTGCTTTACCGAAATCGAATTACAAATGACCTTTGGCCTCGGCGACTACCGCTGGGAAAACGTAGCCTCAAATTAGTCACGAAGAAAGCGTCGCGCTGAGAGATGGCAAATTGTAATCAAGTTTGTTGCCTAAGTCTTTCATTTCGCTGTGGCCAATTTATGCAAATGTCGAAATGCCGAATGCTGCTCCACTTCATGTAATTGCCACTTCTTTTTTGTGTGCACGCCGCTTATCAGGCAACGGTAAATCAGTATGTCAGTCAGTCAGTCAGCCAGCCAGTCAGCCAGCCAGTCAGTTAGGTAGCCAGCCTTATTGAAATGCCGAGCAGGCAGCGTGAGGCGACAGCCATCAATCAAAAAGCGCTGCAATCAAAGCACCAGGCAAGCAAATAAATACAAAAAAATTTAAAAACAACACACACTCACACACACTCACACTTTGAAATCAACAGCTGCTGTTTTGGCGAGCCTGCAACGTAATCGCGTGTCTCTGTCTACGCTGCATGCCCCGCGCCTGTTGCCCTAGCGCAGCGCGAAATCAACATGATTTTTAACGACAAATTTACGCGCTTAATCTCTGGCCCCGGCAATAATTATCGTCAGCAAAACCGACAACAAAATATGCAAATGTGAGCGGTGTCTGCTTTTAAATCTCTCTCGCTTCTGCCCTCGCCACTCTTTCCTCATCTGCATGAGTCCGATTTTCGCATCTGCGCGCAACTCATCGCATCATTAGTGCCAACACTTGAAGCTGTAGTCCGAGCTGTCCGAGCATCTCTTTAATGTTTAAGTGCGTTATTCATTAATTGAAATGGTCAATTTGTTGCCAGCGAGAGATAAGAGTCATTTGTAGACCACTGCCTCTCATTGATACTTTCTATGTTCTCCAACTTGACCACTGTTCTGTTTCTCTCTCCCTCTCCCTATCCCCTCTCTCTCTCTGTCTCTCTCTCTCTGTCTGTCTCCGGTCCGTTCAGTTGTCTATGCTGCAAGTCGCCCTAGATGGCCAACACTTTACTGCCTGTCGCCGTCTACTGGCGCCAGTTGCTGTTCGAAGATCTGCAGCTGCCTCAACATACTCATTCATCACGGCCAGCAAAGCTTCAACGACAAACCCATAAATATTAATAGAAATGCCTTAAGAAAAACTCGTATATGTTAACGAAGATAATATACACTGAATATTATATAAATAGCAGTATTTCACAATAAAAATGTCTTCAAAAAGATGAATGGCACAAATAATTAAAAAAAAAACAACCAAGAGCAAAAATAACATTTAAACGATTTCTAGCAAATGGCTTATTAATATTTAGATTTATCCTATTCGATTTTATTTCATCTTTTAAAGTTAACTTTTTTCTCAAGAAATAACAAATTTTAAATATATATTTGAGTTTTGAAAAACATGAAATCTAACTTAGCAATCGGAGAGACAAACCCAAGGATATGTCTTATTAGCTTCATGCATTTCAGGCTTTATAGCAAAGTTCAATTACCCGTTGACAAAGAGTACAAATGGAAGAGAAAAAAACTAGTAATGGTCTTGACCATGTCATAGACAAGAACTGAACGGTAAGCGGCGGAAATTCGTTGCTTCCATACGGTGTGCTCGTATATGGCCAAAGGTAACAGTAACAACTGTTTATCGTTTATCTAGCGGCCTTTTTAAGCAAATTGCAGTCAAATGCCGCACGGAATCAGAGCCAGTTCTAATTGTCTGCAATGACAATGCAAACCGAGACGGAGAGGGAAGAGCAAAAAAAAGAGATGAGATTGAAGACGACTATTAAAGACCCCTTACGCAGTCTTAACGGTAAGAACACGCGCTGTCCGAGTCCAAGTGTAACGTGCCTCAAATGTATATTCGAGACAACGGCCACAATAACGAGCCAACTTCAGATTCAGCTTCAGCTTCAGCTTCAGCTACGGCTCTCGACTTGGAGGCAATTGGCATTTCAATCACGCATCAATCTGGCACGTTTTTATGATGCAGATCACAGGCAGCAAAATCAGCAGAAACAACAACAGCAAAATGTTGAGTATGACGAACTGAGCACAGCACAGCACGCGGCATCCACATTAAATGCAGCTGGAATGGCCTGCTCCCATCCCCCAGCCCGCATCCCCCAGCCCGCAGAGCCTCGATATATACAAAGCCGATTTCGGATTCCTCGTTGCAGCCTTATGAAAATGAAATTTTTATTGGTCGGTTATGTTTTCGTTACATTTCGTGGATTGTTATAAATTTCATTGATAATTGCCATATATTGATGGCATGATTATGTGCATGATTGTCTGATTGTTGTTGCACAGTCGTTGATGTTGTTGCTACGTGCGTGGCATATGCACAGCAACATATTTTTTTTCTGTTATTTTCTGCTGTTGCTTTATATTTTTTGTATTTTTTGGTTATTTTTTTCATTTGTTGCGCAAATTGTTTTCAACGAAAATTGTTGCCTGCGTAACAATATGAACATGAGAAAATTGAGTACATATTTAATATAGGTCAGCTGCTAGGCATTTACTTGATTGGGCAACAGAAAGCATGAGCAAAAAATATCTTTGAAGGTATGAATAGTAAAGAAAAAAGTCGCAGTGACTTTCAGCAAAGTAGATTTAAGATCAAAGATAACTTATTTTCTTTACTGAAGAATGAAAAAAGTTTTCAAAGAGAAATCGGAATTCAAATTCCCAATATTTTTTGTCAATTGTAAGCTACATAAGAAAGAGAACCAAAGTTAAGACCTACAACAAATATAACTAAATAGGCTAAAACGCACTTCTGAGCAATTCCAGTTTTAATATTTATATCATTTCTTACCAGATGACAATTCCGTCGTAATATAGCCTAACAATTGCGAATTCGTGACGAAACTTTTGCAGAAGATTATGGGCCCCTCTATTCCATAAATTAAATAACTAACAGCAACAAATTTCGATTCGATTTGTGCCATTGCCCAGGATTTGTTATGCCTGTTGCCTGTGTGCTATTGAAAATGTCCCAATGCGAGTACTTAATCTCTTTGGCCATATCTCAAGCTCAAAGGCAAGACAAACAAGCGGTCAGTATGCAAATGGTTTCCACTTAACAAACAACTAACTCGCGTCTTGGAACTATGCGGCAGATGATGTGGTTGCCTGGTTTGCCAAGCCTGGCTTGCATGTGCTTTTATCATGCCATATGCATTCGGCTGGCTATCAAAAATAATTGACAACTAAATGCGCATTGAAAATGTCGTGTGGCGTGAAAAAGACGCATTTAATGTGCCGCAGTTGTCGTTTGACAAAATCGTTTGGTTCTGATAAGATACTCGAATCGAGTCGAGTCGAGTCGTTGACTTGGACCCTCGTTGAAAACATTTTCTTAATGTAGCGTGGGCTTCCTTCTTTTGGTCATGAGAGCGTGCGCCCACACCGAGCGCTTCAAGTTTGTTGGCAGAGTCTTTTTTTTTGTGCCCCTGCCTGACTACTCTGGCAACAATTGCGACGCATTTCGTTTTGGCCATGATTCATTGGCCAGCAGCGTAAGAGCTCGCCTTGCCGTAGCTACTGAGCGAGTTGAGCGACTGGCACGACCACCGCAATTACATCCGGTAATTTAATGTAATTTTATATTTCATTTCAATCACATGCGATATCTGGCCCCGGCCACGACGCCACTTTCAACTCTAAACTTGTTAGCATTTCTGCTGAAAAAACTAAATGCATACATATAGACATGCCTCTCTCTCTCTCTCTCTCCCTTTCTCTCTAATCTCTGGAGCTGTAACGACTGATCAGTGATTTTTTATTTTTGTCACCTGCACTTGATTTCATCATAATTTCTTTATGAGTATTAATTAATTTTGATTTTACAGCGGCCTCTTTGATATAACTGCAAACAGAATGATTTATTGCTTAATTTAAGTGTCGAAAAATTGTTCAAAAGCTGATCCAACTGCAGGTAAACGGAAAATTAGTTGTGTGCGATGAGAGCTGTTCTAGAACTTGGCACTGTGGGCATTCCTAAAAAGTAACACAAAGAATAGGCTTTGTGAGCAGCTCAAGTGTAGAGATTCTTCACATTCTGAGACTGAGCCTGTTTTTATGATTAATTGCTTCGATGTCCAAACAATGGCCAGAATAGTTTTTTGTCTTTACAAACTGTTTTTTTTTTTTTCTTCGACTTTTAAATATTTTGTTAATTAGAATTTTAGTTTTGTGAGACCATTAAACAGGCTAGAATGGACTTGGCTTGCCAACCTTCAAATGGCCCAAGGAATAATACGCGGCAATTAACGAAAATCAAACAATATTCAGAGGGAGCAAAAAGCGAATGGAACCCAACTAATAACAGAAAACTGTTAGAATGAGGCGTTGCTCAATGGTTTAAAAACGCATTTGTGTTTTTTTTTGTTCTTCTCCTTTTCCCCTAATTATGCATCGTCTCGTGTGCTCAGTTTGGCTTTGATAGGCCACACTGTAACCATTTGATAAATTAGTCTCGCCAGCCGGCAAAGGTCAGGCCTACAGTTTGCGTTTCGCAGTCAGGGTCAACTGGTTGTTGTGTGTGTTTGCATGCGTGCTTGTGTGTGTCTTTGTCAAAGAGCTGGCATTCTCTTTGTTTTGACCAACCATCAATCTGCCTGTCGCAAGTGGCAGGTATCGACTTACCGAACAGGAAGCATGCGCTAGCCTACGAGCAAATGCAGATCAGATCCATGATTGACAGGATGCAGTCAACTTCTGTACAGGCACATTTCTGCAAAAAATAAGATAAAAATAAATAAATTTCAATCGAATCAAAGCAAGCGGATACTCGAATAGAAGTTACATAGTGTTGTTATAGGTTAAATTATTGAAGATAGTAAATTAACAATTTATGAATAATTTTAATGTATAAATGATTCTCTAAAATCTTGTACTTAAAGCTCAAAAGCCCTAAAGGCCTCCTTTGGAACATTAAAGCCATCCGTTTTGAAAGATCTACCAATCTCAATACTCACCGGCCATCTGCTAGCTAGCTAATGGACTGCTCTACATAATAGACATAGCATTAAAGGCAGGAAACAAAAATTGGCTGCTGCAATAAGTCTGAGGCTGCAACTGCTGCCCGGCCTGCTCGTATGTTATGTGTTCAACCTGGGACCTAGTCTCAGCTCTAGCCAGAGGCACATTTACAGGCATCTAATGGAGCTCGTAGGGTGGCTTGTTGGCAAATGCATTTGACAATTGGCCGGTTAGCTGGATTGGGTTGGTGGGTTGTTTGGCTGCTTGGCTGCTTGGCTGGAGCTGTGGAATGTTGTTTGCTGTTTTGCAGCTGCAACACTTGGCATAGTATAACTGCTGTTACTTGGAACTTGCCACATGCCACAATTAAATGCCAGACATAGCTCAGTTTCAAATAGCTGTCAAGCGCACAACTTAAAGTAAGTAAGCGCTGCATTTGCTTAGGTGTCGTCACATGTCGCCACAGGCGCCGCTTAAAGTCATTTCAGAAATGAATATAAAGCGAGAAGAAGAAGTGAGAAGTGCAGCGAGCGAATGATAAACTGACAGCCTTATGACAGCATTACGCAAATTGACAACCCAGACGCTAAGCAGCCGTAGAAGACATCGAGACGCCACTGCCTGCCTGCAACCAAAAGCCAGTCAACGATTGGCTTAATAAAATGATATATTAAATGCGATTAAAACGCAGAACAGGCGACGAAGACAACGACAGCAGCAGCAGCAACAACAACAGCAGAAAAAGGAGACGTTGCAATAAATATATTGGAACAGCTTCTTGAATCTGCGTGGTCGCTACAACGCAAACTTGTATCTCTCGGCTCTGGAGTCTGTGGAGTGTCTCAGCTCTGTTCGCGGCTCGCTGATAAAAGTGTTCATTAATTTAATGCGCTGGGCATAATTAAATGCGTGTTGGTCCTGCTTGCCCCCGTAATGACATTAAATATGTTTAAACAAGCATAAATAAATACGCGTGGAAGCTAAGGCAGCTGAGGCAGCTGGGCCAGCTGAAGCAGGTTGCAGTTGCAAGCAGAAGACAACTTAGTTAGTTGTGCTGATGTTTTAATCAGGGCGTGTATTTTAAAGGCGCTGACCCAGGCGCATGTTGCACAACTAGTTAAATTAATGATGCAACATAAAGCAGCCAGCAACTGGCTAAGGCTGAGCTTCAAACTGGAATCGGACGCAAAAGATTTACGACAATTGGCAGCAGGCACCGGGTGCTGCCTTCAATTGAGCGTTTTTGGCGACCAAGCGATAAATTGTAAAGTTAATCGCTTGTCAAAGTTTTCGCGGGCACATTTATCTCACTACCCAGGGCACAGGCTCAGCAGCACAGGAGTTGCTGATTCCAACAGTTGATAAGCCAGAGCTGCGAATTTATAGCCCAACTCATAGAGCTACTTATTACAAGCCCAGTTAGAACTGCACCAGCTTGAACCATGATGAACTGACTGCTAAGATCTAACTACTGAATGTTCTGCCCAATAGCTGTGGCTATAAAATTCGCGTAACTATTGTTAAGTTTATGTTCACTTCGGGCTTATCATTTGCCTTTGATTGATAAAACTCATAAAACTGCCCAGACAGGTTTCTAGTTCCATGGGGAACTCAAAAACCTAATAGCTTAAGTTACCACTCAAGGTTAAAATATGAGAACTCCTTTCTAAGTATATTATATTTGAATGTTACGAGTCACAGCTTAAGCTGTGTAAAAGGTAAATTCTAAAAGTTATAGCAGAAGAAATATTAAACTGAATTGCTTAAACTTTTTATTTTAATAGGCTGCTTTAATGGGACTGCGAGCCAATAAAACTTTTATGTTAATTTCCAAAAACAATCAAAACCATTTCACCACTTCAAAATATCAATAGATTGTTGCTAATAATATATGTGTTAAGTTAGCTAGTTTTTCATTATAAGTTAAATTAAATATGAACTTAGATTAGGAAAAAACTACCTTAACTTGGTATTGACTCACAGTTAATTAGGTGATGGTCTTAGCCAAAACCTCAAAAGTACCCACAAACTAACGAACTGGCAACAGATACTTCTGAATTACTCACACAATAAACAATGTGAGACCTTCACAATATCGATGTGCAAATGTAACTTAGGCAAGTTGAGGTCTTTGATAAGACCACTTGCGCACAGAACTTACTCTAACTTATCAATAATTTAGCCAAGTCGACCGAGTAATTACAGCTGTTGTTTTTTTAGCCTCAGTTGTTGCTGTTCTCGTTGTTGCTGTTGCCAATTGAATGCAGACGGCAGACAACTATTGTGCATTTCATGAATTGGAATCGCCAACCGTTATTGTATCCCATTGTTTACTTTATACATATACAGGCATACGTATGTATGTATAGAAAATGTCATTCAAGTCGCAACCAGTTGACAAATTGTCAACTGATATGGGAAATGCTGTGTAGCTTGGTAGCAATTGGCAGACAGACGGCAAAAGCAGCAGACACTACAGCACACAACCTTCAAAGTGCCTTTGGCCCATGTGTAAACATGTGTGGATTTATGTGTCGCCCCCCTTGCCCCTTCCACAACACCTTGCCACACTAAATCTCTTTGCATATGCATAAGTAACTGCGGGAATGGGTCTATGTTGAGCTCTTGTTTACCAGCGGTTATTTTATTGTCGGTAGTGTTTGCTGTGTCGCGATGTCTCAAGTTCAGTTCACACGCTTTCACTGATTGTGATACATATGTCAATTTGAATTTTACGATTTAGTTGCTACTCAGTTTGTTAGATAGCACCTAGAAACCCGTATCACATGCATAAATAAATAAGTCAACTATATACAGGCACACAGTCACGAACTAAATCTTATATGGACTAACTATTCTATGATTCACTCTGGGAGCGCGTGCGCTTCTCTTGAAAATGCTTTGGCGGCAAATACCAACAAATTGCTGCTAATAAGACGCATCAATGCTGCTCCGTTTCGCCCCCTTCTTAACTCTTTTAATTAAACCCATAAACAGAACTCTCATTACCCAAGTTGGTTGCTATTTGTCTTGCTGACTGCAGAAAAAAGGACCCTGGGGAAAATAATGCTGTCTCTCTTTCACCACAAAGAAATAAAAAAAAGCCTTCTAGTAAAATATGGTTAGCTCAAGCACAAGCACAAAAAGTGAGTTCAATGGAAAATTGTTATAGATTCAAAAGACAGTAAAAGCCTAATTAGACTAAATATTTATTTAAACAAAATAAAATATATCAATAACTTACTTCGGTAAGAGTGAACTTTATTAAAACCTATATTTCAAAGAACTAAATGCAAAATATAAATAATGAAAATTCTAACTATATTGTTGATGCAAAACACTTTCAAAGTGGAACATACAAAGTTTGAAACTAATAGAATATATGATTTTATTTATCGTTTCATATTCGTTTTTGGAAGATTGCATAAAATTAGTATACCCTTTTCTATAAAAAAAAAATTGTATATAAAAATGCAACATTTCTAGATCCATTTTTGGTTATTCCACGGCAACTGTTAATCAGAGGAAGGGACAGCAACAACGACTTTTAAAAAAATGAATATTGTGTTTAAGCGCAAATTTTGTAATTAATCTTGACAAATAAATCGGCCTGCGGGATCATTTTTCTGTAAACACCCTCTACCTGTTCCGCGTCATTTTGAAGGAGTTAACTTTTAATGCCGTGCCTAGACTTTGCATTTATCTTCATACACAGTTGTTACATGCATAAATCTTGGCGGCACTTTCAGACCCAAGTTCTACGCAAAGTTTCCGGGGGAATAGGGTTTGCGAAACAGCGGAAAGAGCTCTGACTGTCTGCTAGCCAGCGTGGCGTGGTATGTTGCTTTGCCCCTGCCCCTGCCCCTGCCCCTGGCTGACTGCTTGCAACATCATCATCATTATCCTTCATTATTATTTATGAAGTTTCTGTAGAGTTTTCGACCGGTTTTGCGTGAAGCCTTTCAAGTATTTCATAATTGTGCCAAGTTATGCGCAAATGTACAATTTTGTTGCTGTTTGGTATTTTTTGAATGCGTTATTAAATTATTTGAAATGTTGCTTTGTGAACGGAAATAAGAGAGAGGGAGAGTGGGAGCACAAGCGAAAGAGAATCGGAGAGAGAGAGAGAGCGACCTTTAAAGAGCGCTGCCTGCTACCTTCTGGCCAATGGCTGCTGTCCGGATCTTAATTATATGTATGTTGGCAGCTCACGACGCTGATGAACAGTAGCAATTATTTGCCAGGCCGGCACTCAACACTCATCATACACATACTCATACACCATCACATACACAGGTGATGATATATGGTCATATTACGTATACGCCACGTACAGCCGCTGCCTTAACTAATTGCCACGAGAGTCAAAGTCAAAGCCGCACTTCGCTGCTGAAGCTCAAGCTGAAGCTGGAGCTGAAGCCTGAATTGGGAGCGCAGACTTACTTCAAGCTGTCATTAACTTGGCAGCCCGGCGACGTCTGAGTGCCAATGCAATGCCTGGTCAAACGGGGCAACATCATAATCCCCACTAGCATCAGCTTACACAGATATTATATCTGTTTTTGCAGCCGTAACAGTGTTTTTGTAGTTGTGTCTGCAGCTTCTACAGCTCTTGGGCTATTTTATGCTGTGTAAGCAAAGCTGATGAAGCTGCTGCTTCTGCTTTTTAAGTTGTTGATTTTGCCTTTTTCTGTATCTTTATTGTTGCTCTTCATTTGTGCCTCTCGTCTGCCTTTCGTTTCTAATCTGATTTGTTAATATTTTGCCTTTTACCGCGCATGATTTTTGACCGATTTTTCGTGATATTCTTGCGTCAAACTGGGCGATCGATTTGATATTTGCGTGGATATTTTCTATACCCGTCAGCAACCCAATTCAAAGTACCCACCAGAAAATAGTCTATACTAAGCGCCAAGCTGCCGTAACAAACATTCATGCTTCTTTTTATAACTTCTGTCACATACATTCGCACAAAACTATTATACCCTTTTTTTTACCTATTTTCTACCCATAAAGAGAACAAAAAAACGTGACTGTATGAAAAAGTCGTGTATGTAATATTGTTTCTGTGTATGTGTCAAGTAGACGACAATATAAGAGGCGCACAGCAACAGCAGCAACAATTGCCATAGTTTAAACAAAAAATAGAAATGTGTTTATTCTGAACTAGTCGATGACAAGCTTTAAATAACAATGAAAACGACTCGCTTTATTGCTTGACTATAGCTAATTTTAAAAATCTTCTGGTCAATAACTCAGGTAACACACACTATCTTCTGTTCTCTACCTCTCTCTATTTCTCTCTTCATTTTATATATATTCATAGTTAGCTCATTTTCGGACTAAAGTAGAGTGAAGTAGAGAAGAGTGGTTGAGAATTCTTCAATTTTGAAAGGTACTCTTTATTTTAATTAAAATCTGATCGATGCTTTGCCCAACTTAGTCTGTTGACTATGATTTGATTCGGGTAATTTTATGTTCATGTATCCCAAATACACCGCCCCTGTACATATTTGGACGGCAACTGCCTTTGCAACAGTAATCTCTGCCTTCCTGCCAATGCCTGTGGCTAAGGCGCGTGGGTGGGTGCAGCCTCAGAGCCAAGCATAATATCCAAAAAAAAAAAAAAAAAAGGAACAAATACACATAAATTTGTGTTACGTTAGCTTTTAAGGCAAGGCTTGGACGTCAAAGAACCGCCCACTGGCTTGTTGAAGCCGCTTCGTTTAATCACAAGTGCTCAAAATATGCGACGCTTAATCAATTAACTAACATAATTTCGTGCAAAAGTAATTAACTGCCCCGCTGCGATAGGCCCCGACAAATGTTCGCTGTCAGGAGCGTTTAGTGTCATTCATTTTGCGACCAAGCGGCGCCCACTTGCAGCCAGAGAACTTGTTTTTTCGTTCATCCTTAAGCCAGGTTGCACGTATTTAGACTGATTTTTTTGCGCTTAATATGGATTTTGAGAGCGTGTTGTGCTTAAACTGGGCTGTCAATGGGTACTGGCTGTGTCGGGGTTCAAAGATCGTCGCCAAATATCCGCGAAGCCAAATCAAAAATCAATACATAATTCTTTTGACATGCCAATCGCACATTTGTGGCATGCAACAGCAGCAACAACGACAACATGTTTGCGCGACTCATTCTGATAAAAATGCAATGCAGACGTTGCTGCAGCTACAATGGAGAGCTGGAAGCTGGTGAACGAAGCAGAAACAAAACGACGACAAGCATCCAACAGGCAACAGTTGCAACCGTTCGAGCTGCACCTTAAAAACGTACAACAACAGCAACAACAACAAAAAAAAACTGACAGTGCCGAGTCGAGAGTCGACTTGGCGATCAGGAAAAAGTGAAATCTGCTAGAATTGATCTGGGGAGTCGTCGTCGTCGTCGTCGTCGGCGTCGTCGACGTCGTGTGTATGTGGCTTGAAACAGGTTTACACATCTGGAGAGGAAGTACGAGCAAGAAGCAGCGTGCAGCGGTTTTGTGCTACGACCTCTGCAGTCACCAGGCAGCGCCTTTCATTCGCTGTCAGCATCAATTGAAGCAGCCGGCAACCCGTTGCACCCCCCCAACCCCCACCTTCCGCCCAAAAGCCCAAGATATATGAGCAGCGTTATGTTGTGACTACTGCCCGCTGTGCACCTGTGACTGAGCCAGAAACTGAGGTTGCGACTGCAACTGAAGATGGAGACTTTGACTTTAGCTTGGCAAGTGCAAGCTGACTGCCAGGATGATGATGAGCAGGCGAAATGTGTTTTTAAATGATGCCATTTGTTGTTTGCGTGAATGCAACCAGTAGCCAGAAAGCCCTTAGCAATTGGTTGGCTATTAGAAACTGGCCCCAGCGACGATGGCTAAAAACTCGCGCTGTTTTGTACCCAGCGGCGACCATTAACGCCAAGGGTTAGCGGCGCTTTGAACAACATTTTACAACTTCTGCCGAAAAGTGACAACAGCAACAACACAAAAAAAACAAGATACGAAAACCAAAAAGGTAGCTACATCAGCATTAAAAAATGTAAAAGCAAACAACCTTAGGTTTAAATTAAAAGAGAAAAATAAATAAATAAAACATGAAATGTGAAAGAAAAAGATTGTGTGACCTGCCCTGAGCCGTTCCAGGAAACGCAACATTTTCAGAAGTGCTGGACATGCCAAAAAAGAAGCACTAATCCAACTGACAAAGTGCTTGGACGCCAACTAAACTTGGCCTGATGTCATTCAACTTCAAGAAAAACAACAACAAACTGAAGCAAAAAAAAAGTTCCTATAAAAAGAGTCAACGTTAAGACTTTTAAAACAAACTCATAATATAAACTGTATACAAAATGCTTATAAAATCACCTAACTTAATTGGGTATAACTTGGTCTAACCGGGGACATAGAAGAGTACCTCGATCAAATAAAAAATGTTCTCCCATTTCGAAAACTTTGTTTGACATGACAAGAACACATACTCCAAAATTGAAATATGGCTGTTTATAAAGACGGATAAAAATGACTAAGAATATATATCTAGTAGAATCAAAGATGCCTCCTTTTGTCTGGTACAAGCCCATTGAGTAATAAACAGATATATTTATTACTCAATGGTTGATACCATAAATAAATTCACTTTTACCATTTTAATTAAAAATCGCCACTTAACAACTTAAGAAGTTTTAATTTCTCAAAATTTTTAAATATCAAGAATATATATTAACCCGTTTTTCCGTTTTCTAATAACCATTTCTGTATAAACATTTCGTAGTTCCTTAATATTAACAATCTATCATTTAAAAATTCTCTTGTGAGATTCTTGGTACTTTTCTTGTAATTCCCCTAATGGTCGGTGGCAAGTTAACATTCTTAAGTAGCGATCGTGCACGAAGCGAAGCGCTCTTGAAATTGTTGACGTGAGCAAGTGCCTGATAAAGGGACTTTTAAATTTAACTTTAAGTTGGAGCTTAAGTTGAAGTTGAACTGCCTTGCAGACTTGCAGACTTTCAACTGTTGCGGCTGCTGGCGGTGCTGCTGCTTGACCCGCTGGCAATTATCACAACTGCGCGGAGTAAAACTGAACTGGTGGCAGATTCACACGACTCGTTGCCTGGTTAAGTGTAGTGACTTTGACTGCAATTAGACATGCGCAGCTGCCACCAACGGAGGCAGCGATTTTGACTGCGACTGCGCAACTGAGGCTGAGCCGAGCTGAGCTGTGCACTTAGCCTCATGGGCCTCTCGGCCTCGCAGGCTCTTGGGCTCTTGGGCTTCTAGGAGGGGTCAACAGACCAGACCGCAGTGTTAGCGGTGTTTGCTTGATGGATTGTCGGAGGCTTGAGCCTGAAGACGCTCTCCGTGTCTCGGTTGTCTCTCTGGTGGTGGTTGGCACATCACTTGGGCCCAAGACACAAATCACGCACTTTTATTTACCAGAGTCAGATCGGGCCGTACCGGAGTTGAGCGGATGAGGCGGCCTTTTAAGGCTGCCTGGCATGAGTTTGCAAATTGTTGTAGTTGCTGTTCGGGTTTCCTGCTGCAACTTTATGGCTGTGGCAAGCTGTGGCAGCAAAAACAACTGTGGCGATAGCTCTGGGTCATTTTAGGAGCGTTCGAGTCAAGGCAAATGCAACTTGAAACCTGCAGGAGCTCTCTCGTCTGTATGAGTGTGCAATGTGCAGGAGGTGTCCCAAACAGCAATGAGTTTTTTTTTTTTTTGTTATTTTTTTATTCATTCTCGTTGTACTGACTACACAAAACCAGTTATTGACTCCACTGACTGCTCCTGAGGCATGCTGTAATTGATATTACAGCTGTGTGAGTATTTATATATACATATAGGTATATATATATATAGGTGTTTGTGTGTGTGTGCGTTGAGCTGAGCTGAGCTGTGAGCTGAGTACAAGATTCAAGCACACACGTGTTGCTAATGAGACATAACTCCACATCAGCATGAACATCAAAATCCGCACACAGCACAGCAGAAATACACACAGCACTGATAACCTAATAAAGTCATAGCAATTAAGCCCGAAGAACCTGTGACTACACAGCAGCAATGACAACACCAACAGCCACAAACTCTTTGAGTACAACTTGTTTGCCAAATCCAAAAAGTTGCCTAAAATGATGTCACTTGCCGTCTTGGCTCGCAATTAAAGCTACAAACACGCTCAGTGCCGAGAATTGCCGATGTGTCGGTCGAACTGCCCCAAAGTTGCCTTTTATTATATATTTTTTCCCCTCTATTCATTTTTTTGGCATTGTCTGTAATATTTTTGGGCTCGTTTGACTTTTGTGTGGGCTTTGAGATAATTTTTTTGAAAAATCATTTTTTTAATCGTTTATTGACTTGTTTAAGGCACTGCTAAATGTTTGCGCTATTATGCTACAAATTATATGAAATGATTGAGCACAAAGTCTTTGAAAAGAAAAAAGCCCAATTTTTCTGGCTTTTTAAATTATGGATTGTAATTATTTTTGTTACAGCTGGCATCTCATGTATTATGTATGCTTGTTGTTAGACAAATTCTTAAATTATGTAAGTAGAGCCCGAAAAAAAAACTATCCGAAATATAAGGTAAAAATTATATAAATACAAATAGCAAATAAATAATAAAGTAAGTACAGCATATAGTATAAAAATTGTAATAAGAATTTTAACATTTTTAAGTCAGAAATATATACGTAAAAAAAAATGTCTAGCCACACTAAAAAAAAAATGTACTGCCCTAAATTATTAAAATTACACCTTAAGCCTCCTATATCTCCTATGTGATATATTTGAAATTTAGTAAAGTTTTTACACTATTTTTAAGCAGTTACTTTTTCTCTGCATATATTAAGAGCTATTCGAATAAGAAAAATACATAAATATTATTGTTCACTCACCTGCCCTTTAGAAGCCAAGGATACGACAGCGTTGATTTCGTATTATTATAGCCGTCGACTTAAGAATTGGCGTCTGTGTCCGGGTCTGGGGTTTATTTCTTTGCATGGCTCCCCTCTATTTGATAGCTTAGACCTTTCAACCGCTGTGCGATTGTTGTGTTGCTCCTCTTCGCCATTCGATAGGGTCTCTCCACGCTAATTTGTAGCTTGTCTCAGCTCGAGTCTCTTTCTGCGCGTCTCCGGCTCCGGCTCCGTCTCCATTTCATTTCATACAAATTTGCAAGTGCTTACTAATAGAACGTTTTGTGTCGTGTTAATGAATTCGAGAGTTTTATTGACACTGCGCCGTTTGCCGTTGACGTTGCGCATTTTCTTTGTTGTTGCTTTTCAGTTATTTTTATTTTTTTTTTTAGTTTAGTTTTTTAGGTTCGGTGTTTTTTGTTTTTTTTTTCGTGCGCCACGTTTCTCTGGCCTTTTCTAGTTTCTATTGTATTATCAGTTTATCTAACACTTTGTTGTGCTATCTCTTGCTCTCGGCGATAGCTGTTGTTGTTGTCGTTGTTGTTGCTATGACTGTGCGACTGTTGCTGGAGCCACAAACTGCGCGCGCCGCTCGCTGACGGTGCACTGATCGGATCGTCACAAACGTGGCCAACACGACAGGTAACCAAAAGCAACGTACACAAAAACGCGCCACCATCACCATCACCAGCAGCAGCAGCAGCAGCAACAACAACAGCAGCAAACGTATACAAGGTAAGACTGAGCAACAAACTCTCTTTCTCTCTCTCCCTGTCTGTCTATTGCAACTCTTGTAGAGTTTTACTCTGGTCACACTGTTAGCGATTTTGTAGCAGAACGCGACGTCGCTCGCTTGCGTTCCATTTTGCGACTTGTCTGGGTTCGTTCATGGCACGGGGTTTTTGTAACCTCGCCGCGGTGCTGGCTGGCTTCGCTACTCTCCAACAGCTGTTATGCTTATCTCACTTGCTCATGACGCGCTCAGTGAAGCGTATTAGCACAGGTGTAATTACTTGTTCGTGGTGTACATCTTGCCATCTCGCTTCCTCGGGCGCTCTCACGCTTATTCTCCCTATGTGTCTCTCTCTTTCTCTCTCACTCTCTATCTCTCTTTCTCCCACTTGGTTCTGATCGTCTCTCAGGTCAATTGCAATGATCATTAGCTCAAGCGCTCCGTTTTTGACTCCAGTTTCATTGCCCAAATTGTCGCCATGTGCTGCCCCCTTTTGCCGCTACTTGGGCCAGATATTGCTTAAGAACTGCGTTTCCGACTTTTCGCTAGAATTGAAACTTTTAGCTGGTACCTGGTCACCTCTGCTTGACCTGATACCATGTGAACCGTCCGATGGTGTACATCACTTCCGCTACAAGACACTGCTCACAGCTGTAATTTTAATATACGGTCGATCGTTTAGAGCAATCTTCTTAACAGCTCCCTTATTAAAAACGCACAGGAACTAGCGCCCAATAGATAGATACATATATATGTACACATGTACATGTGCGTATGTGCACATACCGTAGAGCAATTGCAATCGGAAGTTTGCACTTGTTGGCAGCCACGCGACGGCACCTCAGTCCCTAATTGTTCATTACAATAATGATCGTTATGATCAGCTATCATCGTTCAGCATCATCCTGGCACTTGGACCAAGCTATGCTTGAACCTTTCGATGACCGCTACTTCCGCCCTGGCCGGGTCTGAGCTCGTGCCGGCAGCTGCATTCATGTGGAAACTACTCGCTACTGTTACTTAGATTGTTACTGGGTGCTCTATGCTTTGATTTGGTTAGAAAATCATTCGCCATTTCATGGCTATGCTACGTCTGCTTAACGGAAGCAACCGTTAGACGATCTGTTCCCGGTGACCGGTGACTAAATGCAATTAGTTGCAGCAACAAACTGCAGCTGTTACTGCTGCGGCTCCAACTCTTGCTGCTGCGGTTTTTTCCATCACTTAGCTTTCCATTCGGCTAAGCACCAGCAACCACTGAGAGCTGTAAATTATCCAGGAAAATATTTATCCACTTGCAGCACCATTCTTATCAAAGCCTGTATAATATTAACTAGACTAATTTACTTTGTTAATATCTCCAAAGCCCATATAACTTGTTCCTTTGGGTACAAAACTTGATTGCAATTTACAAATTCAAATAAAATAATAAAATAAATTTTAACATTATATATCCATATATCTAAATCTATATAATCAAACTCATATAATCATATTACTATATCATTTATCCTCAAGCTATCTCAACCTGTAATTCTTCTTCTAACATGTTTGCGAAACCTTTTCAATATCGGAATACTAAGTATATCATGTAGCTTATTATGGAGTTATTGGTTTGAGATCAAATCAATTTTTAACATGTTATATTATGGAACGAATTTGTTTAAGCTATATAGTTTTATTTGGCATATTACAAGTCGTTATTTCCTCCAATAATATCTACACATGCAAGTATCTGACTAATCTATTGTTGTTTCAATGCTGAAAACTAAATACTAAGTAAGTTAATAGTAATGTGCACAATTATGGCTATAACCTGCGTTTTGGGTAGGCATCAAGCAATTTCGGCTCATTATGAATACATATATATATTTTTATATATATCAAAATATAGGCATGTATACCATATAATGCCATGGTACCTAGGTTCTATACATAGTGTATTCGGAGCTCATGCATTTTTATATTTTTTTCATTGTCATCGAACCGTGACGGCGAATTGTTTTTGTGTGTTGTATGTAATGTACCTGTGCCTGTGCCTGGAGCTGGTACCAGTGTTAAACCCCCGTTTGATGATCTAACTGTAGGCCATGCGATAATTCTTTATAGCTCTACTGTTCGCTTTATAGGGGTGCACAGCCGTGCGCTATCAGCGCCTGCATGACAAACATAACAAAACAAACAACAACCAAAAGAAAAAAATAATAATAAGTTTAAAAAAACTGAAACTACCTTGGAAAAAGGCGCACAGTAGTCGGATCAGTGGTGCGGCTGGGGAACTTAGGGATAATTAATTATGCCGTGGGTGCTGCTGGTGACATTTGGCAGCTTGCCTTGATAAGGAAATGACGCGGCAAGAAAACTATCTATAGAAAATTTCGAAATACAACTTATAAGATCTATTTCCAGCATGAAAACAACTACGGAAGTTGTGCGCTTTTCATGCAAGCATTTTCTATCATCTCAGCACTTTGTGCTCCAGTTTCGTATATAGATACATGATATATACAAACACGATAGGTTTCTGGTTGTACAATGACTCAGAGTGGAGCTCCCAGCGACACGACGGTTTCTTTCGACTCAATTGTGCAATTTTTGTTGCTTGCTTTTGATATTGTTTTGTTGCATTAGTTGCAATTATTGGCCAAAACAATTGCAAATTGCTTCTTTTTTTTTTTTTGGGAAAGCTGCATGTATTTCAAAGTATTTATTTCGGGTGAAAGTTGCAACATATGTTGCAACAACAACAGCTGCTGCTTCAATCCTGCAGCGACTGTGTTCTCAGCGAACAAATAGTACCAGCTAACGAGCTTTCACCAAAACAGGAAAATCATTTCCAGAACTTCCCGAGCTTACTAAACTAACGGATGCGCAAGACCTAAGACCAGAGGGGCTGGGGCCACCGGCTCGGGTCAAAAGCAATTGACCGCCCAGCCAGCCCAAAAAAACGGGCCTACACTTAATGTGGAGTTGGCACGGCAGCGACAGTAGCTGCCGCAATCCCGGGAAAGAAAAAAAATAAGAAAAAGTCAAAGAACAAGCTAAAGAAAACAGAAAACAGAGCCGAAACAAGTTGGCATTTTGTACTTTAAAATACTAGAAACAATAATAATAATAATCCACATGTATGACCATTTTGACTTTTAAGTGAAGTCATCAAAACAGAATTCTGTGAAACTTTTGCCGCTGCTCGAAATAAAACCCAGAATATTAAATAAATTTATGAACAAAACAAAAAAGAGGGATTTCTTAATTACTAGGGGCCTTAAAATGCGCCGCGTTTAGGGTCAGTTTCTTGTTATTCTATTGGCCTCATCATAATTACAGGGCAGTTCTTGCTCCATAAGCCAGAGGCCAATGTGATATGTCGCGCTCTATTGCCAGCTCTCTTCCTCTCTCTCTCTCTCTCTCTCTCTCTCTCTCTCTCTCTCTCTCTCTCTCTCTCTCTCTGTCCGTCTGTCCCTCGTTCCTGTTATGAGCCGACAATTATTTTACGACCAACAACAATAATATTTCAGTAAACCCAAAATGGGTGCCTGACTTTCCTTTTTATGCCCCTAGCAGAGGGTTATTCTTTTGTCACGAAATGTGTAACGCATAGAAGGAGTCATCTCTGGCCCCATAAAGCTTATATGTTCTTGATCAGTATCAACAGCCATATCCGTCTGGACGGCTATCGGTCTGTCTGTCTGTTTCTATGCATTCTAGTCTATCAGTTTTAAAGTTAATGTTATTAGACTTTTTGCACGCAGTACATATGTATTATTAATTAAGTTTAATTTCCTTATTTCTATACACTGCAGCACATATCAAAACAATTTCTAGAAAATAAAGTTATACAATGATAACCTATATGTTTGGAAGGGTATTTAGAATTCGACGTTACGAAAATATAATCTTTATTATTTCTCTTTTATTTTTTGGAGGTTTAAAACCAAATTCTGGCTGAAGTTACGGCTGGCTGCCCAAATAGTCTGCGATTTGAAAAAATATATTATTTATACGTACTCCGCGTACATGGTGACAATGTCTAGCAAAACATTTTTGGGAGGCGCGTTCAATTGTATATGCCAAATTACAAATGTAACGATGATGAGTTTCCACCTTTTAGCTAGTACAATTGCAATTCAAAGAAGTCTTTGTGGCAAGCCAAAACTTACATGGAACATAAAAACTCAACGGAGCAGAAAATCAAAAGTGCAAAGGCAAAACGAGCAACAGGTCCACACACGAGTTATACACAGGTCCACCCCAGGTTCCCCAGGGCCCTACGAGTATGATAATAATTCAGACGCTTATCTCTCAAACATGCAATATGGCTGAACGGGTGGCTGCTTCAGCAGCGTCGACGACTCCGCAAACATTTTCCGCTGCCTGCAAATGGAAAATTGTGAAAAATGATGTGCTAAACACGAAGCTTGCAACGGCTGTGGTACAGTTACTGCAAAAAGCTGTACTCTATTCTTCGCTTCCATTATTTGCTAAAACGAGCGGCTCAGTTTGCATGATCCGACTTGAAGAAGAAAGAAGAAAAACTATAAAAGAGCTGCATTTTTACCAGAATGTATGAATGTAGGAATGAAAATGAAACAGATAATAACCATGCCAAATTTTTCAAACTGATAGCTTTAAAGCCTTCTAAAGCCAGAAAAGGTAACAGACATATGAAAAAAAAAATGCTCTTTCTTTTCAAAATGCAACTTCCTTAGTTTTGTATGGCTATGTATGGTAAATGCTAGATAGCGCCAAGTTAGCCATTTCAATTAAGAAGCAATAACAACTCTATTATTGTCCAATAGCCAGTATCAATTAACGTCATCAATGTTCCAGCTGGGCAGAGCAACAGCTCTCAAGATGACGTGAGATATGAAACGCTCTAAGAACAATAAAAGCTAAAATCAATTTTCCACAAAGTGCCACAGCGCCAACTTGCAACGGCAGCAGGTTGCAATGATGCGTAAACGTGTTGAGGTTGAAAATGTTGTTGCTGCCACCGATAGTTGGATCGTTGTCTGTGCAGGCTCACACCTTAAATGGTCGTTGCTGCTGCCTCTGCTGACAAGCTCGAGTAACTCAAGAGCATGTGATTATCTAGAAGCGAGAAATATTTATGTACTGATGGCTGGCCGCAATCATTGATGAGGATACTGCTACTCTTTTCCAGCATGAATGGTAGCAATAGCAATCTTATCGCTGGCCCCAGCTCCAACTATGGCCACTGGGTATTGATATTTTCCAAGGCATAGGCCACGCTATCTGGCCGCAAATGCTGCTGATGGTTGCTTGCGTAGCAGGAAGCACGCTTTGTAGCTACAACAGTATCTTATGAAAATTAAAAAAAAAAAAAAACAACAAACTACGACGCCGCAAATCTTTGAAGGGGTCGCCAGGTAGCTACTACTGCTGCTGCTTACCCAAGCAACAGGTGTAATAATTGAAACCGCTGCATGGAAAACGCTAATCATGCTCCGACTGCGCGCGACTGTCACGCAAATTATGAGCCAGGCGCAGCTCGGAGCTATCTTCTCTTGAGCTTAGTTATGTTCTATAGTTGCTGCTTGCGGTTCCGCTCGGGCTGTGCACAGGGCTTTGGCATTAACTCAGGCAGCAGCTGTAAAAATACAGAAATGCCTGCTGCCTCAGCGCAAGTCTCCAACAAAAAATAACTCATACGCCGCATAGCACACACTACCAAAAAGCCGAAATGTATGTGCCTTTACATGCATATCCTGCTTGGTCAATTTCCCACGCTCCTTCTGCGAAACCTGGACCTACCTTAATTAGAGGCCAGCCAAGCGTTGCGGTTTGTCGCACCTGTGCGCCGTATTTGCCACTTTTGGTGGTTGCTTCCCAAATGACTTACGCATTTCAAACAGGCTAACGCATTTACATATCAATCGTCCAAAAGCTGCTCCTCATGCTGACACTTATCTACTGAGAATGTGCGCACCCGTACGAGAACGAGCACCCATATGCATGAATTGAAAAGCAGCCGCGCAGAGGTCACAGACGTTGCACACATGCTGCAAAATTATCCAAGGCTCCGCTTGCAACACCAAGAAACAAGAAAAAAAAATTATAGGTCCAACTAATGCATTTTGTAAAGGTGATGCTTTCGGGTTCAAAGTATGAATAATGCAGTTGAGTGCAACAGACTTCATAAAATGAATTAAGAGGCTGATTGCAAGCTCAGCCCCCGTTTTGGGCGTATTTAAAATATATAAATTGATATTTAGATCATTCTAGCTTTTCAAACTATTCAAGGAATAGGCTGAATAGATCCTTAATTTGTAGAGTATATACATTCCAAGTTTCAAGCCTTACTTTAATAGAGACGAAAAAAAGTGTGCTCAAACGAACTTAAACCCAAGAGTGTTCAACGCACTGAAGAGAATACATTGAAAAATCTCAAAATATTTTTCATAAAGATCTTTGGAAATGAATTTGAACGCGAAAATCGTTGACCGCCATTTCCACCAAGAAGAAATGGATTTTCCAAAAGTGTGAAACACCTCCCAAATTAATTTAAACAAAGATCTTTGAAAATGAGTCTGGGATCGATCGAAAGGTAAACATAAAGTTGCATACTAACGTTTTTCTCGATTTTTCTACACTTGCGGGTGAAATTTTCAGCTTCCTAACTCTTGATCACCAATCGGACAGTCAGGACAAACAGTTTTATATATAGAGATAACTTGGTACCTTGAGTTCCAAATGCGGACATATGTATGATGGAAGAAATTTGAATTAAAGAACTTGAACCGGGCAAGGGCAGAAAATACTGGCTTGTTACTACATATATCAAACACTTTTAATAATATTATTGTGCAATATGATGTATTGTTTATACGAAGAAAATTTATGTGAATATCAAACCGTTTTTAAGTTTAAGATGGAATGATGGAATTGAGCATAATTTTTATTGGTATAGGATTTTAATAACAAATAGTATATTTATAATATAATTAAACAATATGAGGTCAATAACATATAACATCAAATGATATTTTATTGCTAAATTACGGACCTGACGTGAGTTTAACGGCGACTGGGTAAAGCCACCTGTGTGCACTGCACACAAAATAATGCAAATTATCAACTGGCATTGCACGAATGGTCAGGTGCAAGCAGATGGGTAAATGGCGATAGAGTCGATGCTCGGCTCATAATTGAGTTGCAAATACGTTGCTGCTGGATGGGAGTTGATGGCTTTGCTCCATCTCTTGGTCTAGCTTTGGTCTTGAAATTGGTTCCCAGGCTTCTACTGGAGCAAGTTTGCATTGCTTAATGCTATTTGAAAACAAAAAGCAAAATTTAAATACGCCCTTTTACAGATAATCATTATAATTATCTTGCAGCAATAAATAAAATACGAGTATATATCTAAGCAAATTACAAAAAATACGTTTAGTTTCGGCTCCCAGCACAGTTGGACAATACCCAAAACTAAGTATATAATTGCTGCCAACTTTATGACAGACAATTATACATATTATTAAATATATATACAAATATCTTTATGTATTTTAAACTTTACATTGTACCATTTACTTTCCACAACATAAGAAACATATTTTTCACACGCGTTTCATTTTCGGGCGTACACACAAAAATTAGCCACAAAAACATTCAGAAACCGAGCGCCGAAAAAGACCACAAGCAAAGGCTTGAGCTAAATTTATTATGCGAGGGCTGTTTATGCAGTTTACGTGTACAAAATATGTATTATTTGCTTAACAGATATGTTTTTACACTTCCAATAAGCACTTGTTAAGGTTTCATTCTTTCTTTTACTTTGCTTAACAATGATAAATTGCAAATCCATGTCCACACAACATCTCTGTACCAATCTGAACTGGTTCATTGGAACTTTCCAATCCTAACTTTGAAAGTATTCGAGTGCATTTGAATGCATTTCTAGCCCTTTATCAAGGGAAAGTAAAGTATATTGATTTTCTACAATGTGTATTTCGATGCCCGATTGTCCGTATAAAGACAATTGACTTAAAAACTTTTATTAGCCTCAGTATCAAGACTAGGATCACAAAGTTCTACTTGCTTAAACTACTATTGGTCTTCTTTAAAAACAAAGTCAAAAATAGTTTTGGCCCGTCTAATTGCAGCTTACTTAACACTTCTTATTTGCATTTCGCTAAAAAGGTAAGGCCAGCTCAACAACGCGGCACCCGCATATCAAATGAAAGGTTACAGGTTCGAACCCCAAATCCAAAATGCGGCACACATAACGAGTAATATTGAATATTAAGCTATTTGCTAGAAATGAAATAGGTAGATGTGATGTGGGCTATATAAAAATAACTTAACTCTGGATAGCTTAGACAATTGTAAGGAGAGACGACGCTTAGAAATATTACATGTGCTGGATCTTCATTATAAGGTCATAAATTAAGCCCAAATAAACAAACAATAATGTAATATAGTATGTTGTTTGAACTCATTGGAGCTCAGATTTTTTATTACTTTATTTTCTCGTCAATTTGTTTATTGTGCTAAGACAGATTACAAATAAAATCAAAGTTAAAAAAAGCGAACTTTCCTCCCATTTAGTTTGTTAATCTCTTATATATTATAATTTTGTTGTTACAACTGTGCGTTGCGGCCCTCGTATCTATGAATATGGCTGTGAGCATTGGTAAAATTATTGTTGCAGGCTTGTTGGCCTTAGTGGTGCTGCGTGGTGCGGCGATGACGACTAAGCCTATGCCCAATGCCTCAAAAGCGGAAACTCATTGGCCACGCTCCGTTGCCTAAATTTCTCAACGCGACTTTTTGAGCAACAGGTTAAAAAAACAACATACAAAGCACTGCAAAAAAAAACCAAAATCTGACGGCAAAACCGCCAGCAAAATGGCCGACGACTAGACAACAACAACAACAACAACAAAAGCAAAAAAAAAATGTTTTAATATTTCAGTTACGCTTCGGCGAGCTACGACATCGTGATAGGCAGGCTCTGCATAGGCATCTTCAAATATAACAATACATGCGCATTTCAAATTGCCAGAGCGAGACAGCTAGTCCGCATCAGACAGAGAGAAAACGTGTGGGGGGTGAGGTGGAAGAAAAGCCGCAAAACAAAGGGTATATCACAGACCCCATATATCTGCGCCAGATCCGAGTCCCGTGCCAAGCAACCACAAAGAGGCAGAAGACAATCAACAACAACAACAACAACAACAACGATGACTGTATCTGGTGCCTATATAGCCCGAACACCTGAGCATTTCTTTATGGATCTTGAGCAGAAAACCTATCGCGGCGTAACGTCATTAAAATTGGGTTGAGATAGTAGCCAAGTTAAGATGTAAGGGTTCCCGGTGCTTCCAGACCCCCTGCTCGGCACGCAAGTGCCGGCCAAATCATGAGCCCATATCGGTTATAGTTAGTTAGTCGGGCAGCTTACGGACCTGTTGCTCTTGCTTTGGCTGTTCTATTGGTTACGCTTCGCTGTCGGGGCAAAGATGGTATAGGCGTTGTCGTATTTGATTTTAGATAGTACATGCGGAGGCCTCTATGGTTCTCTACGGCTGTATGGTTTCTACTCGCACAAACCTCAAAGCTTTGCTGCATGCGGTGATTCTCACGTAATTAGCGCCAACAACAATGCCATATAATTAGCCCAGCTGCACAGAATACTTGCCAAGAATTATGCATAGTACAAAAAAAAAAATGAGTATATGGGAAAGAGAAAACAAAAATTGTTACGGAATAAAGTACGCAGGTGCTCGCTGGGTGCCTAGGCCACCCCAGAGCCCAGAGCCCAAGCCCAACAACAAGAACTGAGAGATAACCCAGCTGCGATAGTCAGTTAACCGTTTAATGACTTTTCCTTTGAGCGACTGATGCCATTAGAAGATTTCCCATAATTGTCTCCATACTTGAGCACATCTTTCGCTCTGCATCATGCCTTATCTTTACTCTAATTATCTACATTTTTCCTTTATATATCTCTCTCGCAAAACTGCTCACTGAATTTTTGTAAGAACTGTTTTAAATTACTTTTATAATATTGACTTGAGCTCTCTTCAAATTAATAATAAGAGATTATATTATAGATCGCAAATTTTAGCTGATAAGGGATCACTGAGCTGTATTGAATTATTAAGATGCACTCTCCGCTCCCGACTTATCAATTTGAATAGCCACCGACACTTGCAATACACAACAAGTCGGTGAGCACATTTCAGTATTGCCTAGGCATTTAAAAACATTGGATGGAATTGTGTTTTGTTTTGTTATTCGGGCTCATCTGGAGCTGCGGCTCTGATACACCAGAAACTTACCTTCTAAAGACACAAAGGTATGTGTACATGCATGAAAAGTCTTCGAGACGTGCTTTAAATTTTTCGGCATTTTTATCCTGCCTATATAGAACATGAATTTCAAATTGTGTATGGGCTATGTTATAAGTTCTGCTTGATACGAGAGGTTCAGGGAAGTATATATCATGAAGTAAATACCATGAAGATCTTAGGATACTGTAGTAATCAGAGCTAGACATTTTAAAATTCAGAATATATATAATTTTATTCCGACAGCCTGCCGACAGATCGCAACTTTATGCCCAGCTTATCAAATGGCCATTTGGGCTATACGGTATTTGGCGATGCTATATTTATGAATGGCGTATACAATGGAGCTGCTGGAAACAGCAAAAGAGCACGAATTCCCAATTGGATAAACATAACTGCCGAGTTATGTGATCGCCTTGGTTGCCAGATAAACAATGAGGCTACTGACATTAGCTATGAGATGGACCTGCGCGGCGGTTTCTTTCGATATAGCCGAAGTTTTGTAGCCATGGGCCTAACTCTGGAACAACGAACCTATCCACATAGGTATTATAATCGGGCCCTGGTCTATGAACTGTCAGCCTTCAGGCATACAACAGTTCCACAAAATATCGGTGAGAACGAAAAAATATACTCATTTGCCAGTGTTAAAAGATTGTATGTATTGGCAAAAAGATTGTATGTATTTTGTAAAATTTGCAAGTTTCATAAATAGATTTAATTTGTATATTATCTCTACCTGAACCACCTGTACCTAGAGCCGCAGTATCTGAAGCTGACCCAACAGCCGGGCAACGCCAGCAGCGACTTTGACTTCGAGGTGCTCAGCAATGGCAGCAATGCTGCTGGAGATTATCGCCTTATGCGCGGACGCACCAAAGTGCTGGAGCTTAAGCAATTTCAGCCATACCCTCACGAAATATATGTTCTGTTCAGTGAGGCGTTGGAGCAGCCTCTTAAGCTGGAATGGCCCACCTGGCAGAGGGAGCTGCAGCATCGTGTCATCATTTCCATTGATCGCCAGCAAAGCGTAGCTCTCAAAGAGCTGCAGGATGTGCTTCAGCTAAGTCCTGGTACATTGCTGCAAAGCCATATTCAAGTCTGGACTGATTTTTGGGAAAAACAGTTCTCCATAGAACTAACTGGCAATGCTTTGGAACTATCGCGCATTGTAAATGCGGGCATTTTCTATTTGGCCAGCTCTTTGCCAACGCCAAGCAGCAATCAGGTGAATGAGCCCTACTTTGGGCTGAGTCCCACGGGCTTGGCACGCGGCAACTTGGATGCGGACTATGAGGGTCATAACTTTTGGGACACGGAGATTTGGATGCTCCCTGTGATCACACAGTTTAGCTTCGAATATGCTAAACAGCTGCTCGGCTATCGCTATAATCATCTGGCAGGCGCCAGATACAACGCTCAAACGATGGGCAACAAGGGCGCCAGGTGGGTTCGTTTTAAACAAAAAACAAAGCAACAAATTAAAAATTTCTCTTAATTCCGTTTGTTAGATTTCCCTGGGAGAGCGCCTACACTGGCTCGGAAGTGATCAACCCTTGTTGTCCCGAGATTGCTCAACAGGAAATACACATTTCTCCGGATATATCCTTTGCACTGCAAAAGTTTTTCGCCCAGTCCAATGATTATACATGGTTATGTGAGCAGGCGTGGTTCATAGCCGCTGAGGTGGCCGAGTTTCTGGTCAGTCGGTCAACATGCAGGCAGGCTCCACAAACCTGTCACTTTTTGAATGTCATGGGACCGGACGAGGATCATGGCAGCGTCGATGACAATGTGTATACCAATGCGGTAGCCAAAATAGCATTGGATTTTGCCGTATGGACCGGCGGCAGATGCGGCAACAGCAGCACGGATCTAATCGAGAAATGGCGCAGCCTCGGAGACAACCTGGTTATTCTACGAGATGGAGATCTGGACTATCATCCGCAGCATTTGGGCTACAAGTTGAATGAGACAGTAAAGCAAGCGGACACAATACTACTTGGATATCCGTTACAATTCGATACCAGGTGGGTATCCATATAGTTTTCTTCTATCCATATACGACTTTCTCTCAAATCTCTCCAGTTCAACGCATTTGAATGATTTGCACTATTACGCGAATGTTACGCGTACCAATGGACCGGCTATGACCTGGTCCATGTTTGCTGCCAACTATCTATCCACCACGGAGGATTGGCGCGCCCACGATTTCTTTGCCCGTGGTTACCAGAGCTATGTGCACACTGAGTTCAAGGTATGGAGCGAGGTGCCCATTGGATATAAAGGCTCCGCGAACTTCCTAACTGGCATTGGCGGCTTTTTGCAAGCCCTCATCTTTGGCTATGGTGGGCTCAACTTTGCCCGTGTGGCTAACACATCACAGATGCAGCTTACCGTTCCCAACGTCCCTCCCCAAGTGGACCAAGTGCTGGTCAAATACATTCACTTTGCGCGGGGCAAATGCAGTTGGAATTTTCAATACAACAGCTCCAATATGATTTGCACTTCTCCGGCGGATCAAGTCTTTGAACTAATCCAGGGCAAGCAACGGAGACTCTTGGGCAACAACTTTAATGGTATGCGTATTGACATTACTTGATCGATTTAAATTTTTTTATTTCACTTTTTCTTTAGTGATACTTAAAAGGGGCGATCCGCCGATGTACATTAACGTGTTGAACTCAGGAACAAGAAAATAATACAGGGAATGTCCCCCTGCACTGATAATTGCTTAACTTAAATCGCTAGCTGAATAAAAAAACTAGAATGGAACCGATGTTGAAATACATATGCAGATATATACCAGATATGCACTATACTTGAATGCTTAACTATATTTTCATAGAATTCTATTTCCAACAGCCCTGGGCAGGTCCAAGTCTGTTGATTTTGGATGTTTGACTGAAAGCCGACCATAACAGTAAATTTGAATCTTTCCTTTCTTAAAAACAAATTAGGAATTTTTTCGATCATAATTTTAAACTTCCTTAAATAAAACAACATTTTTTTATGGCTGTCCTTTCTTTTCGTTTGAGAACAAGATAAGATTATAATCAATAAATATGAAGTTAAGTTGCATATTAGCCGTTTGTATGGTTCTGAACTCTAAACTTATGTGTATATGAACTACAATAAGCTTTTTAATTGTGATTTTGGAAGTTACTATTGCATTTGGTTGTAGACATTTTTGGGCTGTATCCCAACTCTTTACTTAAACTTGGATATTGAGGCGCCACTCACGCCAGTGGTAGTTTTGTTGCTACCACTAAGCACCACGTATGGGGTTTTGGTTTCCTTTTGCTTCTGCTGAAGCATTGTTAATGTGCAAAGTGGCGTGTCCGTGGAGCTCATTGTTTTCATTAGCTGCAAAAGTTGCATATTTAAAAGATTTTAATTTACAATGATATTGACAGGGAAAACTTACGCCATCTTGCTCCATTTTCTTGAGACGCTTCTCAATCTTATTTTTACCAGGTCCCTTGCCATGGAACTTGTGCGACAGATAGCGGAAAGCCTCTTTGAGGTTGAGGATTCGGCCATTATCATCAATATAATCAAGTTTAACATTGGGCTTGAATGTTTCTTTGTCCTTAAATTCCATAATGGGACCAGCGTGGAAACGATCGCGACGTCCGATTTTGTCATCCTCACTAAGTATGGATATTTTCATTAAAAAATTTAGTTGGCACTAATGATTATTTACTTACCCAGCAGCTTTGTCCTCAATGGAATAGTTCTTTGCCTGCAGATGCGCCATTTTTGTATTACTCGGTCGATTTTTTTCCTCCTTTTCCAAATAACCTTTGGATAGAGCCAAGCGCAGTGCATTTGCCACGCCAGCGCCCACATCGGGCTCCTCATCTAATATAGCTCTCTCCTCAACGTCATCGCCCAAATTATCCAAATCAGCGGGCTGCATCACTTCATCAGGATTAACCGAATTCCATGTGCCATGGCTTAGGGATGGCTCCTCCTGATTGGTATCCATATGTTCATCCAGCGCCTCTGCCCTGTCAAAGTCCATCATATCATTGGAGTCCTCATTGCGATTTCCAGCCATGCCATAGGTGGGTATATCGCCCAGCGTGCGACAGAACTCCGCTGTGGCGTTGAGCACAATATTACCATCGGCGCAGCTAAGCAGCGCGCCACCAGCGTCGGTAGCATCATCCACCGGCTCTGGTTTAACGCTGTCCCTAATGGATGCCACATCGATGGGCAGATGTTTCATAATGATGTTTTCCTTTTGCTTTAGTTTGCGAGCCTTGGACAGTACGCGCTCCAAATCATCATCATCGTCTTGTTCCAGCTTGACTTGTGGCTTCGACTCTTCCGTCATATTTACATTTTCGTCGGCTTCGCGGTAATTTCTTTGCCGGCTGCCTAGATTTGAAGAGCCCGACAGCTCAGCAATTGGTTCCAAATCCTCGGCTTTTAGCTTCTGGCGCAGTTTCTTTACTTTTTTCTTTGGCTTTTTAAAGCTACAGGAAAAAGAATCAAAAATGTAGTTGGTAAAAGCATAATCTAATAGATCATTAACAAAACTTACGTCGCCAGCTCCTCAGCACTAAAAGTATCTGATGCTAATTTTATATTCGTATCCTGCAACGTTTCCAAACGTTTACCAGCTAATTTGGTCTTAATTTCCAATAGCTTGCGCTTATGCTCACGCTCCTCCTCCATGTTTTCGCCAATCATAAAGTTCTTTCGCTTCTGGGGCTGCCCCTCGATATCTTCATCGTATTTCTCGAGTATGGCACGCTCAATTGGATTTCCAAGCTCATCGTATTGCTCTTCATAGACATTATAGCCATAGCTTAGCGGATTGAGCTTTTTGTTAGCCACATTTTTCTTGTAGCGCTCATCATCAATCATATTGACATTGACCAAAGTGTCACCCTCCTCCTCGTTGAGTACGTCCTGATCCTTGAGCGTCAGAATAACTGTTCGGCCCTCGCCAAAGTCATCCACGTCATGCTCAACACGTAAGCCCTTCAAATTGCGATCACCATAGGCCAATTGACGAGCCTTTTGCTTTTCCTGTTCTATTATATCGGCAACACCAAACGCCTCATCAAGTTCCTCCAACTCTTTGGCCTGCACCAGGGAAGAGACAAAATTAGTTCATTTCATTTACTTGGTATCTGGAAGGCTTTGTTAAATACTTACTTTGCGTAGCGCCTCTTCACGCTGATTAACAACACGCTTGTTGCGATCCACCCACTTGGAGACATTGTCTGTTTCCTCATCGGATTCGCCAAGCGTGCGAATGCGTGCCAAACGTTCTTCGAGGAAACGCTTCTCTTTGCGTTGTTTAAGCTTTTCGCGTAGTTTTTCGGCCTCCTTTTTTTCTTTTATATTATCTGCTGGCTTATGCAAGAACTCGCCCCATTCATCCTTGTACGAAGAGAGATCCTTATCGGCGCCAGACCTTTTGTTTTCCTGTTGACTGTTACTGCTGGCGGATGGCGTCGATTTGCTTGGACCAGTTTCCACTTCAAGTGGCTTCAAGCCAAGCTTAGCACGCAACTTGTTTGTCTCTGCAATGGAGAGTACATCACCAGCACCGCTTTCCGGTATGGGCGAGTGGCTTCGTGAGCCAGCACGTTCGCGCTCCCGCTCACGTCCTGGCTCCCGCTCCCTATTGCCTCGTTTACGGCTAGCGGTATTGTCTGCTTTTGGCGAGTGCGAACGTTGCCGATGTGGTTGGTGGCTGGCCGTAGGTGATTGAGACCTGGAACTTCCTCGGCCACGTTCACGATCTTTCACTCCTCGTCTACGTGATTCGCGTTCACGTTCGGTTTCACGCTCCCGTCGTCGCTCGCGCTCGTAATCCGCATGCTTCGATATTTGCGGTGGAGGTGGGGCTGTTATTTCATGATCACGTTCTCGAGCTGGTGGCTCACGCTCCCGAGCAGGTGGCTCCCGATCTCGAACAATTGGCTCCCGCTCTCGGGCATGTTGTTCCCGTTCTCGTGCATGTTGTTCCCGCTCCCGTGCCAAAGGTTCTCTTTCCCGAGTTGGCAGATCTCGTTCCCTCGCTGGCGGTTCACGTACCTTCGCCTTAGCAACTTGTTCGATTGGCACCTCCACGCAGTCGGAACCTGCAAAAAGAAGGTTTAAAATTAATAAAGCTTCCAAATACGCTTCTTCTGCGCAATATTTAGTGTAATTAAAATTGTTGGCTGTTTTGCTGCGCTCTTTTCTCACACTCACAGTCTGCCGACCTGAAAACAACAAATAAAGAGAAGAAAAGAACAACAAATCTTTAGTGAGTTCAAGTCTTGAAAAGTGCAGCTCCAGGGTAATTGCGTGGCATAGAGCATAAAGAATTAACCCAATAACTATCGCTTTTCATGTTTAAAAAGTGCTCGCCAGGTGCGCAATTATCCTTTAAGTTGAGCTGCACAGCCAACTAGGGACAGTGCGTCACTTACTGTCCGAGTCCGACTCCTCGAGAGATATGACCTCGCTGGGTCGCTCGCGCTCCTTTTGCTTGTGATGCTTGTGGCGATGTTCCTTGTGTTTCTTGTGCTTGTGGTGTTTGTGTCGCGTCGACGTCGAGTCGTCTGTGAGATCCAGAGTAACCTCCTCATCCGGTGCGCGGTGTTGCCGTTCATGTGAGCGCGAGCGATGACTATGCTTTTTGTCCTTTTTATGTTTCTTTCCAGACGAAGAACCCATTTTTAACAATGTTTTGAAACTTTTCTCAACTTTAGAAATTTTATAAACGTTTTCGGTATCTTCTTTATTGTTTTGCCTTACAACTTTTTCAACACTGTACATCTCAGTGCTGTGTGCACAATGCTGCCACCTGACTTCGTTCATAATTCATTGTAGTCTATCGACTGACCTCCACAGTATATCGAGTATTTTCTTTGAGCATCGCATAAAAATATAAATCGGTACGTCTGGCAATATTTTTAGCGGTGATTTTCAATTATTACATAAATTTACTCAGGATAATTTTATTGATTACAAGTAAATATGTATAGATAAATCTAAGTATTTTTATATAAGAAGCTTAATTAATACCTAGTTAAAGCCTAATTTATGCGGTCCCAGCGCCAAACGGTGCTGTCATCGCACACGCAAATCAAAATGGAGCCATCCTTGGAAAAGGAAGTTTGTCTTATGGTTGATACGCATTTGGGATGCATTAGTTGGCTGCATTTAGTCAGATTTGGATCATTGGAGTCCAGCTCCCAAACAAATGTCGTGCCCAGCTGATTGCCAAGTGCCAGCACTTTTTGCCAGGCATTAAAAGCAAAGCGCACAAACCAAATCTCGCACATTTTGTAGTCAAAGTGATGGAGAACAGTTGTCGAGTCCTGCGGCTTGATCTCGTGCCGCTGGGCGAACAGCTTGCCTGGTTTCCAGCACACAATTGAGTTCTCGCACGACTTGGAAAAGACAAAGTCGCCGAACCATTGGACGCAATCGACATAGTTGCGATGAATGTCGCGAGTGGAGAAGTCAGGAAAGTGCTCCTTGATTGTGGGAAACGGAGCCGTATTTTTGCTGGCATTAAAACTTGAACTCAGTTCGATAGCCTCCTTTATATCGGGCTTATTGAGGCGCCAGAGCTTGAGTGAATGATCCATTCCGCTGGACATAATGCGATCACCGCGTAGATCAAAATCTATTGATAGCACCTCGTCGCGATGACCCTCAACGCCGCCAAACACTGCGACGCAAACATCTGTTTGTATATTCCACAGGCGCAGCGAGTGATCCTTGCTGCCGGAGAGCAGCAGCTGGGGCAGCACCGGATGGAACTTCAGCTCATTTATGGCATGTCCGTGGCCAATGTAATTCTTTGAGCACTGGTGCTTGATTATGTTAAAAATCCGTATGACGCCACGATAACCAGCTGCAGCCAGTACGGGGTCTCCGGAAGTTGAATCGTAGGACCAAGCACAAGTGTAGAAACTTTCATCAGTCTGAAAGTTACAATAATTGAATAATATGTAATTGTTTACCTAGGATTCATTGACTTACATCCGGATCTGCGTAGACCTGCAGCAGTCGAATGCTGTCACTGTCTTCAGACCCGGTTTCTATATTGTTCTTGACGCATTCGTAGATGGACACGCGATCTTTGCCAACAGTTGCAAACACGGATTGGCTTCTATCCAAATAGGGATTGAATTGCACGCCAAAGATTTGATGATTGTGGTCCTCGCGAATATGATAGCTGGAAAGAATTTAACCAGACATGTAAAAGGGTTCATTTCTTGTAGTTACTGGCAGCGCACCTATATTTGTACAGAGGCTGCACCATTTTAGGCGCCTTAATACGCCGGCACAGCCTTTTCAGCTTTCGCGTATTTGGCGACTTGCTTTTGCTGCGTGTTGTTGTTGTTGTTGTGCTAAAGACGCTGGCAGAATCCACCGAGAGTGTGTCCTCAATATCGACACCGGTGCCGGCAAGTGAAGCCGTATTGGCAATTTCCGGCGTTGCCTCGTCTGTTAAGGCATCTTCATTAACCGATTGATCCCCTTTACTTTCGCTAGAACTATTTTCCATCATTGCGCGACTTTTGTCTTGTTTACTTTTTTTTGTGCTGTGGCAGAGCTGCCACCTGGTTACAAAAAATACTAGAACTCGCGAATTTAAATAAAATACCACTTTAATAAAGTAATTGCTATATTTCGTTTTCTTATTTACGAACTAAATTCTAACGACGTCCAGACTCTGCTAGCGTGCGATTGGCACTCAGTAATTCATCAAGATACTTGTCGACTTCCTTATAAGCCTTTAAACTGTGATCTGTACGCGAGAAAATCTCATTAATAAAGTAGATGCGTAGCAGGTCCGCTTTTGTTTGCAGCAACTGCGCGTGCGCTTGCTGCACCTTCAGCTCATGGCCCAGATGCGGACCCATCTTTAACTCGGCAGCCTTCATCATCAGTGCGCACTTGTGACTGGACATTTGCGCTAGTTTCTCCAAGCAAGCACGTTGTTCTTTTTGCAACCCAATTATCTCCTGCTGTCCTGGTGTCAACTCAACGTCTTCATCTTTGGTCAATGCGTACGGCAATTCATTACGAATCTTATCGCCCAGTTCTGCAATCGGCGTGAGGGTTGATCGTAGATTGGCCGCAAGATGTGTGCGCACGACCTTGCTGTCAGTATAACTCAGTGGCGGGCATCTACTGCATTCCTGCAAGTCTACAAATGTGGCAGGCGTCAATGCAAATCATGCCGCATAATACAATTGCTTTCTGCTTACCCAGCAAATGCCCCTGATCTTCGCCTAGGCGCACATAATCGGCTACAGACACTAATTTGAGAGCACGTTTGATTTCTGGACTCTCCTCAGATCCTAGGTTTAAACAGCGAACTTCATTTAATATCAACTTTAGCTTTAAAACTTTTTTCAGCTCAACGTCACGCGCCTCCAGAAGCTCTTGCGACTCAGTGCCTAGTATTGTGTTTGATTTATCATCCATTTCCATTTTAAATAATATTAAATTTTAATTCTTTGTTTTAAACGCAGCAGTGCTGAACACGGTTTTAGAAATTGATACCAGTGCTTAAAAACATACTAAAAATGTTGCAACTCTACCCTATTCTTGAGAGTCGTTCTTTCGAGTTAGGATAACATAAACATTGATATCGATAACAATGCGGGAATACTGAAAGTAATTTAAAAACTAATAACATAAAGAAATTCATGACTTACACTACAATATCAACAATTCCGTTTCAATACTTAATTATTTGTTTGCTTGCCAGTATTTTTAATATATATTAAGAACTCGATAACTGCAAACTGCTCAGTTAGTCATTTATCGATAGACGATTGATCGTACGAAGTCGTTTCCATAGTTGAGCGCAAACTGTGGGTAAAAAGTTTGTATTGAAATTAAAAAATAAAAGAGCTCAATTACAACAAATATAACTTTTCAGTGTACGTTTGGTTCAACAGCCACCCTAAATGGGCCGCAATAACAATAGGTGCCGCCACTTTGGTTGTCTCCCGGCTAATTTTCGCTGCAATAAAATATGTGCGTAGCAGAGAATCGAACGAGGAAGTCCTGAACATTCTCATATTTAATGAGCTGAGCGGTTCATGTGCCGCAAACCATCTTAAAAAAGCGTCGATTAAGTGTCGGAACAAATACTGCACAAAGAGCCACATTCAACGAATTGTTCATCAAATTGATCAGGCTCAGTATTGCATAGACATTGCAATCTATACATTCACCATAATAGAACTCTTGGAAGCCTTCAAGCGTGCGCTGAGCCGTGGAGTCAAAATTCGCGTGATCAGCGACCACGAAATGATTTGTTCGAGCGGCTCGAAGGTGTTAAGTTTGAACAGATTGGGGGTTGAGGTTCGCATGCCAGAAACAACAGCCATGATGCATCACAAGTTCATGGTGATCGATGAGAGATCGCGTGTGGATGATTTGCGGCTTAAAGATCGAAAATCGAATCCACGTTCATACCAAAGTGTTGTGGTTTACGGTTCGGCCAACTGGACAATGCAAGGCTTTAATGGTAACTGTGAGAATTGCGTTATCACCTCGGACAAACAAATGATTAAGAAATTTCAAACGGAATTCGACAGAATGTGGAAATCGTTTGAAAATTCTTCACGTAACGTCAAAGCGTGCATAAAATAAATGCTTTATTCATTTCATAAATGTACAGTTTATTTTGTCAATCTAGTAATTGGTTAAGATTAAATGAAAATACTATCAACTACTTTGCCAGTTGTTTTAATTTTTCAAGGCGGCGCGTAAATGTCTCTTTCAAAGTATTAAGTCTCTCGAGCTCGGAGCGCATTTCCATATATTCTAGGTAGGAAACTTCCGATTTAAGTAGAATCTCATGCTTGAGTTTCAGCACGCGGTTCACTTCTTTCTGTTTGCGTTGAGTTTTAATTAGTTTGACTACCAGAGCAGTTTCCTTTGATTTCTTGAGCGTCTTTGACTTCTTCAATTTCTACAAAGAAAGTTACAATTAGTATTCTATTTCTATTTGTTATTTAATTTACTTACTTCCATTATTGTTGTATTCTATGGCCAGTATGGTAATCAGCTGGAAAATATGGTATGCCGCTCAATTAAGGTGGCCATACTTTTTTCTTGTAATATAATCGAATAGTCGATAAATGGCATTTCATTGCCTAAGCGATAGACGCGTACAAAAATAAACAGAAAAACATATTGTGTTCGTTAAAGTGTTGTCATTTATACTTTTGCAATGACTGCGCTCACGGATAGGGTGCTTGTGACTAAGGAGGCACTAGCTGTGGCCCTTGGTGACAACTGGGAGCGCTATAGGGCAAATATGAAAAACTGGTTTCGCAACCGATGGACCAAAGAAGAATTTGATTGCGAATCCCGCAAAATCATGTCGCCCGAAAAGTTGCATTTGCACAATCAGTTCCTCTTGGCGCTGCTCAATAAAATAGATGCTTTTGCGCCTCCAGAAACCATTGCTACACTACAGCCCACTTGCCCCACCGGAAGCAGGAGCGGCAGCGGCGCCGGAAGTAGCAGCAGCAGCCGAAAACGCAAACGCAGCTCACGCACCTTTGCCGATCGCATTAATTTTGAGCTGTGCGATGTATTGGAGTTCGTTAAGGAGGACAACATGCAGGTGATACGCCCGCCCACATTAGCTGGCGATCAGGGCCTGCAACAACAACAGCTTCCCACACAACGCTACTGCGCACAAGAATTGTTTTTGCCCGACGCTGGCTTCATTATGGGCCGCTTCCTGATCGGCGCCTGGGAAATCGGCCTGATCTCCGTGGAAGACAGCGTGGCTGAGTATGTGGCCATGGCTGTGCAAGTGCTGCTCAAGGATTTACTTGCGGCAATTATAAAAAAACGTAAACATTACAAAACCAGCGGCGAGGGCAACTTTTTTTATGACGTCGGCGCCCAACTGCGGGATCCCTCGCTGCGCAACACGGTGACCCGTCAAAAGGTGGACGATACTCCTCTGGAACACGACAAGGAGCTGAACACAGCTAACTTTATGAGGCGGCAAAATGACGACATTGTCTTTCTCTCGGCCTGCGAGCAAGTGTAAGCAACTGCCCGCAAATTAATTTTACCCGATTTTCCATATATTTTTCCCATCTATTCCAACAGTTTGCCCTGTGAACGCACTGTGATCACGCTTAAGGATTGCCAACGCGCTTTTCGTGATCGAAATCTCATTGGTTCCCATGCTGTCTACTCCATAAACATGGAGCGGTTAAACATGATGATGCACTAGAATATTATCAAATCTTTTTTTATTCTTTAATAACAATTGAAAAAAAAAACGGTTCAACAAAGTTCTCTTGGCGGTGGCTTAAAGGGCACCTGTCCAGGCGCAAAGTGATCCGCTTTAAAGGCCGCAATCTCCTCCGGGGTAAGGTCCTCCATGCGACTATATATAGACGAGCTATTGTCGGGCTGCGAAGGTTGTTGTAGCACCTGATGCTGCTGCTGCTGTAATGCCTGGAGCTGTTGTGGAGCTTCCGACTGCATTTGTTGTTGTTGCTGCGGCTGCTGGAAACCAGCCGGCGGTTGACCGAAAAATCCATTCGACGACTGCGCAGCTGCCTGTGCAAAAATATTGCCCGTATTTGGCGCCGCAACAGCTGCGCTCTGACCAAAGATGCCGCCAGGCTGAGGTTGAGCTGGCTGCAGCTGCTGCGGCGCAAAGGCGACAGCTTGCCCGAAGGGCGATGCATTTGCCGGCTGCGCTTGGGCAAAAACGCTGCTGCTGCCACCAGAGAAAGCTGCTGGTGCTTGTGCCTGTCCAAACGGATTCTGCTGCTGCTGTTGCGGCTGCGCTTGTCCAAATATTGAGGGTTGTGTCTGTCCCAATGCCTGTTGCTGCGAGAACGGACCTGGCTGCTGTTGCTGCTGCTGCTGTGGTTGTTGTTGGGCAAATATGTTTTGTGTGCTTGTTGCACCCGCAAAGATGCTAGTGCCAGCATTGTTGGAGGCACCTCCAAAGATAGAATTGCCACCAGACGCGAAGCTCGGCGCAGCAGCAGCAGTGCCAAAAATGTTGGCAGTACTAGAGCCCAACGCGGGCTTGCTGAAAATGGAGCTGGTTTGTGCTGCATTATTGCCGACAAAACCAAACGGATTACTGTTGTTGTTGGCCGATGGCTGGGTGCCTTCCGGGCTTTCGTATAGCTTGATCATGACATCGATTATTTGGGGCGTTGTCTGCAGCATTAACTTCATTTTGTTCGTTGTATCGAGCACCTCCTTGGTGAACTGCTGATGAAATTGCTCGAAGCAATTCTGGCGGCGACTTTCGTACGCTTGGTACCTCACCTCTTCAAAGGACTGATCTTCTATGAAGTTGGGTATGTTGGGTTTGTCCTTGAACGGTCCATATACAGAAAAGGGCCACATTTTACCATTTATGCACGATTCTATGTCTGTTTTAAGGTATTGTCTAGAAACGAGAATGCCAACATAAGATTCGAGTTGTATGGCCCCTATGGCTGTACTTACTTTACATCAAAGTGCTCGTTGTGGCATTTTGTACCAAAACGGCAGGAGCCTTGTTGAAAAAAACGGCACACGCCCATTGTAATCGTTTAATAAAAATATAAACAAAAATCTATTCGCTTCTGGCAGTACGTTCGTTTGAGCGTGTTGAAACAGCTGATTGTGTTTACAAAACGAAGCTGCCAACTTGTCGCAAGAAATTAGTCTGGTCTGCTCAACCTATGTTTATGAATTTTACTTGCAGTGGGCTTTAAGTTACTGATACATTTTTGAAAATCTTTTTATGACATTTAAAATGTAAACTGTGTAACATTTTGTCGTTGGCAAAGTGCTGTCTTTCAATTGTTGTCAAATCGATTGTCGAACATGCCAAAATCCGCGTGATCGATGTATTATGTTAACCTCTCGTGAGGCTATTATGCTCTCGAAGTTGATGCTGTTAACATCTGTTAAATAACATTAATGTTTAATTTGTTGTTGGAATTTGAGCGGGTCGGTCGCGTCGGCTTGTCACGGACAAAAATGTTGACGCTTGTAAATTATTGCAAAGATAATACACACGCCTCAAGCACTCGCCCCTTTAACTAGTTTTATGTACACATAGCAAGTTGGTTGTGCAAAAAGAAAAAAAGTACCAGATCGCTGATTTGTTTTGCGTCTGCGTCTCTGTCTCACATAAAGGGCAGGCAGAAAAATTCAAGCCAATAAAAGATACATACTAAAAGCCGAAGTGCGCGAAATTGTGCCTGCTTGTTTTTACGTGTGTATATATATATGTGTGTGTGTGTGTATATATTGTGTTGCAATAAACAAACAAAGGATACTTGAATGTTATTGCTTTAAGAATTGTGTGAGCATTTTCGTTATTCAAACAATTTATCGCGGATCGCGCCATGTTTGCATCGGAATGCGGCAGCAACAGGAACACGCATGCGTTCTCAAATATTTGTTGCTGATGCTGCGACCGTGGAACAGTGTAATTTAACACACTGCGAAGTTCTCTAATCTAACTTGCTTCTTCTTGTGTATGTGGCCAACGGATCGCCGCCAACCCCACGCTGCCAGCACTATTTAAGTTCCACGCCAAAAAGCTTCGCCCTGAACTGTGTAAATAGCAAAGAGAAATAAGAAAGAGAGGCTTAAAGCGACTGTCAAGCCACCAACTTACATACATACATACATATGTACATATGTACGTGGGTAAGTACGCCCTCCCCTGCTGCCTACGGACTAGCTCGGCATCTTTGCATATCTCTAACAGCCCGCCCACTAGCCTGGTGCATTTATAAGGCAAACTGAATTAACTCATAGAAGGTTCATTCTGCCACTTCCCCTCTCCCCAAAGCCGCACATAGTGCTGTATGTTATTCTGGCGCACTGTAACGCCTACTTGGATGCGTATTGGGAGCGGCACGTCTTTTGTTTTTCCCTCCAGTTCTGTGGGCAAGATTTGAACAAGTAAATAGTCAACGCAACCAAACACAGTTTCTACAAAAATTAATTTTCAAATCAGGCCATCAGCTCTAAGAATAAGAGGAAGAATTTGAACAGGCAGAGAAGGGTCAAACTTCAAATGACAATAACATCAATTTTGAGGCATTTATATGCGCCAATAAATTTCACAGTGAAACACAACAATAACAGAAGGAGCAGCAGCAAAAACAAAATAACAACAACAGCAGCAACAACAAAAGAGCAGAAAAAGATGCACGACAACGGCGCAACAATAAGAGAGATCAAATAAAAAACTGCAGTCGCTGCCGACGCTGCTATCGATGTTGTTGTTGTTGCTGTTGTTGATGTTTTTATGTGCTGCAGCAGGTAAAACTGATTGAGCGGCCAACAACAAACAGCGCGGCATTTCGAAATGTAATGTGCAGCAGATCAATACGAAGAAAATGCATGCAAGACAATCTGCAGTGAAAGAGAAAAAGAGAAGAGAGCGAGCCATGCAAGCCCAGGCTAGCAACCTGTTGCGTCGGCTGCTGCGGCTGCTGCTGTTAGAAATATGTTAAGTCAATTTCGTGTATCGATAAAGTGTAACTAATGCCAAAACAGCAGGCAGCAACAACAACAGTTATGCTAAGTTCGTTGCACGAGCGTTTTGTCAATGAAATCGCTGGCAAAAAAAAAACTTTCTTTTTCTTGTGGGCTTATCACGCAGCATCGTTGAATGCGTACACCGACTTCGCTGCCCTGCTCTCTTTTTCTTAAGCGTGTCATTTTGTTTCTTTTTTATATAATTGGGCGGCATTTTAGTTGAACGCGGCGGCAGCATATCAGATTCGTGGTTCATTAAGACAATATAGGTTTCCTCGTGTACCACTCCCAGTTACCGCTGTGTGGGAAGCTTGGAATGTATGAGTGAACGTGTTTCTCTGCCTGTGTGTGTGTGTGTGTGTGTGTGTGTGTGTAGTTCTTGTCATCTTGGTCCCATCTTTGATTTCCTTCAACTGAACGTTCAACTTGTCGCAACAAGTGTCCCAGTTTATGGCCACGGGAGGCAACTAGAACAAGTTATTGTTTAACTTCCTGTCCAGCCATCGACACCGCTGCCGCCACCTCACATCGCAACATACTTTTCCTTTAGACTTTTAGATATATTTTTCTTACGCTGCCGTTGCGGCAACTGCCTCACCTTGCCCATTATCGTTGGCAGCATTTTCCCACAAATAGCAGAAAATGTTGCTGCAAGCTTTTGCATTGGCCCGCCTTGAAAATGACAACGGCACATCAGACAAGACAAGAAGAAAGCAGTCGGCAAAGTTGCAGCTACTATCTTGCGGTCGGTCTGCAGTAGCTGGCATCGCAAGCCTGCAGACATAGGTAGTTAATGCTCGGTATATTTTAATATATAGAAATGTTTTTAATGCAACAACTCCATTTCCAACTGATCGTTCATACAATAGCTATATGATAGGTTGGTTCGATGCTGTGACCTTAAGAACTGTATCTTTTCTAATAGGTAAAGTGGCATGGTAGTTAAACCCGGACGCCTCCTCCGACATATACAAAGTCTAAGAGACTAATTTTAATTTTACGGAGCTCTTCTTATCTGCGCTACATATTTCATAATAAGTCTTCAGTCTTAATAATTTCAAATCTATACTGAAAAGTATTAGATATATTAAAGAAATCTTTGGTATTCAAGCTCAAACTGGAACAAAAAGGCAGCAAAAATACTTTTTGATGGAATAACAAGCACAACTTCCTGCATTGATGCGTCGGCATGCTTTACACTGCACAGCCAGTCAATTTGACCTAACATAACTTGGCTACCATGCCACAAATGGCCACCTCCTAAACATCAGGCTTTTGCTCTGCGGATGCTGCGCTGTTGATTCCATTGTACTCGGGCAGGGAATGTTGCCATGTCAACGTAATTACCACTGTGCCGGGGCATTTAGGCTATAAACACTGTGGAAATTTAGATAAAATGTAACTGCACAGAACGCAAGAAGCAAGTTTCTGTTGCTTGGATATTTGGGCAAAAATAATATCGCATGCGCAAATTAACATTAACACTCTATTTGCCGTTAAAAACAAGTTTGTGCTGAGCTAAAATACTCAAAAAATAATGCCACAAAAGTTGTGTTAGAAGACAAGAAAGCACGAAGAGAAAATATGTGGGAGTGCTCGACTTTGAAATGCCCTGTTGAGAACAACAGAGTGAAGGAAATAAACATTGAATACAATTTTGAAGAAGAACGTTAATAGTTCTTAAAGTTATTTGCTTTGCTTTAGTTAATCACACTATTAGTTGACGGCTTTACCTCTTACTAGGCGCAATGAATCTGATAATCTGATGCTCGGCTTGAAATAGCATCATCGTTTTTTTTTTTTTTCATTTTCACATATGTATATTATTGACATATGTAGTTTTGTAAATACATATTTTTTGCTGGATGGGTACAGGGTATTAGACAACCAAAACGACAGCATCAAAACAGTACATTTAGAAATTAGAAAGTACGTCGAACGGTGCGGTGTTAGTATAACTCGATTTGTGACTGTCATAAATGGCGGAAATTGTGGGTCTCAACGTCGACGGCGACGTCGCCAGAGCCACAGCCACAGCCTCGGCTGAGTGGCTAAGACTTTCTTGGTTACTTTCCACAGCGGCAGCTACTGCCACTTTTGCTGCTGCCGACTGACTCTGCCAGATTGCCGCAGTCTTTGGCTGTGGTTTTCTGGCCTATAATTTGTGCCATCAACATTTTGTTGTCGTTATCGTTAGAGCTCGGACTGCGACTGCGACTGCAATGATGCGTGCCTTTAGACATTGCTGCATCTAGTGAAGTTATTAGCCCTGCCCTTTATAAGTACGTGGGGCCCTATTTTCGTCAGCGGTCAGAGGTTTATCAATTTCGCTTGCCTACCTTGTTTACGACTTACTCAATTCGCACCGATGATGAAAACCAACAATCTGCTTTAATTAATACGCTTAGTGTGAGTTGATTTATAAACAAGCAGCATCCAACAAAGAGCAACCAACTTTTGATCTTTGCACAGCTGTTGAAAGACGAGCCCAGCTACAGCTACACAGATAAAATTCGCTCTTTCATTTTGAATCATCCATGGTTCAGTGCTTCCATGTTATGGCATGCGTATTGGATTACCTGATGCCCACATTTTGCAATTTTTTTCTTTCATCATTTCAACGAACGGTTCTTGAATAAGTTTATAAATGTTGCTATATGTCAAGTAGAATTGAAAAGGGTTTATTATTTCCGAGGTGTCAAAATATATAGGCCCTCCCAGGCCTAAGGCAGATGAATGGTGTAGTAATCTGGCCGATTGCTCTTATTTTAGCTCTGTAATATGCTGCTTTATAACGAATCTTTTGTATAAATAATCCATCTGAAGGTTTAACTCTTTTCGCAAAATGCAACCCTGTTAATTGGAAAATGAGGTTCAATCAATCCGAATAGCTTTAAACTCATTAAACTATTGAATTTAACTCATTAAATTGAAATATAAGTTAATTTTAGTATACAATATAACTTTAGGGATGGAGTTCAAGAGAGTACAAAGAGACAAAATTAGAGCATAAAAAATATATCACAGTACCCAAACATGTACATATGTATGTTAGTATATACATACATATGTACATGCGACTTCTAAAGTCCTATTATGGCATTAAAAATCGTTCAATCCGGAAGTTTCTGTCGCACAAAAGCGACCGCATTATGGTCCATATGAATACAGGGCGTCACATAAGCCGCTTTGTTGAAGAAAGGAAGTATAATTCCCCGGCACACACACACACACACATACACACACACACGTGTGCAATCTTTATAGCTATTTTAATGATTTCCGCTTTAATGGCATTGCTTATTACGTTTTAATATTGGTAAATAGAAACGTAGCTAACCGACTAAGCAATACCCTGTTCGCAGTGTCAAATGTTCGTATCAGTCGAAGAGTCTTCCTGATCATTGGTCAGCTTCTAAATTTGTAGAAGAATTTTGGAATGTATCCATTTAAGCGCTGGCAACAAAATATTAATACTAAATTAATTAAAATTTATTTAAATATTTAAAAACGAGCAGACGCACATTGCACTGATATTCGATATGCTCTCTTTACCTTTTCCTATTTAATAGAAAACTAATTGGCCTTTAGTATTGAGCAATGAGTGTGGCATTTATTGCGCATGCGCGACCTCGTATGTTGCTCGTTACAGAAGGGTATATTGGTTGCAATCGCGGAAAACGGTTCTATGAAACTTCTTGATTTACCTTTCAATTGTTCTTAAACCCATTCCAAGGATCTTTGTGCAAATTCATTTGAGTTTGACACTCCTTGAAAAGGGGACTTCAAAAATATTGTGTAAATGCATGAAAAGACTGGAAGGTTTTATAAGCGAAGCTTTAAAAATATGTTTATTTATTACATTTTGGAAGTCCCTCCATAAACTTAAGAACATTGGCAATTAACAGTTGCAACTTTTTATCTAATTATCTACCATCCGATCGATCGGCTGCTAACTTATACATCTAAGCCGTTTCCCCCACTTGGAGACAAAACTTAAGTGGGTTTATTTGAGTACAGCTTAACTAATGCAAAAGTTAACTTTCCAACAATCTAAATTTGATTAAAAAAGCTTTGGAAATGATTTTACCGATGTTAAGAAAGCACATTTTGTTTCAGGAATTGCCATATCTTGACTTAATTGTGATGAATTTGTAATTTAATGTATTTGCAACCGTTATATTCTCTACTCAATGAACACGAATCTTCGATCAAAATAGCTCAGAGCTCTTTCCAGTCCATTTAACAGCTATGAGATTCTATGTTATTTATGTATCACTTATGCATAATTTAAATGTCTGTGTGAGACACTCCCCAATTTCATCATGTGATCTACAACCGCACAGTTTCAAATGCTGAATATTATTATTACAGAGAACCAATCCCCCAATAACTGCTGCGCAATATAAACAGCACAAATATCCAATTCCAAACGATGTTTATGGTTAATGGGCATCATTTGATTTTAACGATTGACAAACTGAGGCCGAATCGAATAACTTCTTGATTTCATGCCAAAAGTTGCCACATCGAAGATCACAAACTTACAAAATAACATACTAGCTGAGAATTATATATTATATGTTAAACGGCTTAAAATAGAAGAAATAACATGCTTAGAATTAAATTACAAGAAAATACAACAAAAAAATGGAAAAAAAATATCCTTGCAGTTTACAGTGGAAGCTCCCATAACCGGACAACCACTGCATCGCTGTTTTTGTTCGGTTATGGGAGTTGTCCGGTTAAGGAAGATGACTGCTCACAACCTGAATGCCACAACTTACTCAGCTAAAGCGCTCTACATTTTTGTAAATTTATTGATGAATATCTACTTTGTAAGTTGTCCCATCTTATTAAAATTTTAGGGTGTGTCTTTAACAGAAATAGCATTAAAGATAAGTTCAAAATCAGCGGGAGGTATACAAAATGTGAAATATTCCTCATCTTTTTATAGTATACGACAATCTACATATGGTGTATAGTTTTTAATATAAAAGTTAGACGATTGTTATATATATTTGACTTTTACAATTTCTCTATGTACACAGATCTACCAAATACCCCCCCCCCCCCCACACACACACACACACACACACACACACACACACACACACACACACACACACACAAACACACGAAAATAAAATTCAGTGCTAAATTGCAGCGCTGGTAAAAAAATAAGCAAGCGCAATTTAAAGCAACTGGAGTTGACATATGCACTAACTTTTTTTAGGGTGTGATATTTGAGATTACCGCTGAAACTCGGAAATTGGAGCGTGCCTTTTACAACCGTGATTTCATTTTTGTTTTTACATAAAAAAGAACGGAGAAAGAACTTAGTAAATAGAATGTTCTGCGATCGTGGGTGGGCTTTTAGGTTTTAATGTTCTTATGGCTAGGTTCAAAATTTTTAATTAGTTGAACGATAAGTTTTGTGATCTGGGTTACACTTTTTTTTTATGAACGTCAAGCCTGTCATATATAAACTGGTTCCACTGGTTTTCTTCTCGGAAGTTGCTGACCAAAGTTAAATGCGCACGGCTCGGTGATTGATAAATTTAGCGGCTTTTCCAGTCACGGTGTCACGTGCAATTTAACCGTCTTATTGTCGCTCCTCTTCCCACCAAATTTGATAAATGAGCTGCTCGCTGAAATATGATTTGGCCAGCTAGTCTCTCTCGTTTCCTTTTGTTTGCCACACAAAGTTCATTCATGAAAATTATGCTGACTGTCTTTTTTTAGAGCTGACTGCGATGGCGACAGCAACAGCGAATGTGATGGTATTATCGTTTGTCATTCAATACAAACGACGAAGGCGTTTTTCGAGCAACATTTGAACATATATATAAATGCATGTAGGTGCCAGTTTAACTATGGGGTATAGTATATCTCGTTTTTGGTGCGTGCAACGCAAATGCAATGGAGCGTATAGATTCGGAGAGCGTCGAGCGTATGTCTGAGCAGGAATACGTGGGTGTTGCGTTTGTCTGTTTTGCTTGACATTGCTTTTTGTGCGAGTTTTCTTGTCACATTTTCATGCGTTTGCTTACCGGCTCGCCTCGTGCTGTGGGCGACTGTTTAAAGTCGGTATAGATCAGGGCTGCCAAATAGTTTTAAACCTGAGAAGCTTAAATCTCAGATAATCTATTATAGTCATTTTAAATGGAATAAACTAGAGATGGTCGCGACATGTATTGCTGTGATTAATGGGTTTCCTTCGCACTTAGTGTGAGCACGGATCCAACATCACGTCAAATAAATAAAATATTGGTCAATATTAGAACATCGCAGCTAATCTCACACCTATCTAAAACTATTCATACAAAGAGATTAAAAGGAGGGTCTCCTTCTCAAGTATCTGATTGTATTAACTAAAAATCATTTAAAGTAAGGAATTTGTTAAATACAAATTATCGATAAAAATGGCAGCTAGGGGCGGAGATTTCTATCAATATACTGCAAGGTATAACAAATTATAAGAAAAAAGGTAGCATGTTTTTTGGGGGTTATGCCGGGCTTTTGAATAAAAACTTTGAACGCATGTTTCACGCTCATATTTGGCCGGGTTTCCAGCCCTTACAAATATTTTTTGTACAATGCTATTCATTAACTGATTAATACTTTGATATCTCCAATTTGCTAAATATTGTCAAGGAAGAGTATGTTCCTACATACATACTTACCTGTGTTTTCTGTGTCGACTATACAAATAGAATTGTTGTTAAGACAGCTGAGTACAGGGTGATTGCCAGTCTGATACTTCTGACTAGATCACTTTTGATTACTTGCTGGTACTTAAAATGATTTTTTAAATACTAAGATGCCTGCACACATGTAGGCTTAAAGACAAGTCGCGAGCCTATTGAGCAGGCATTTGCACGATGAAGCTTAATACGTACTTGTATAATAAACAAATAAAGTTGCCATCCCTGGTTGATCCTATTCGCACACTCTTGCAATTGCTTTTTCAAGTATTGCTGTTGGCTGTTCGCTGTCGCTGTCGTCGCCGTCGCCGTCTTGAGCGGAGCTAAGCCTTGCCTTTCATTACATATTTCATCGTCTGTGCGCGCGGTCAGTTTTGAATTGTGTTGTTAAGTAAGTGTACTTAACCCACATGACTTGTGGTTTTCTCGTCGCCGTGACTCGTTTTTGTTGTTGTTGCTTGTCATCACTTCCAAAAAGCTGTCGGTCTTGCGGCCGCGGCCGGTGCGTGTACAATAAAAGAGATTTCTTAACCTTGAGTACATTTTAAGCATATGTATGTACACTTTCATACATACGCATTTGTTTTTAGCTTTTTTAAATTATTTACCAACCAATTTTTTACTTGTATTTTAATACCCTTCTAGAGAGTATTGCGATTCTGTCACAAAATATGTTATGCAGGCAACGTCCGACTTGGTTCGACAAGTCTTTCGATTGCCGGATCGGACTCTATGCCGTACCCTCAGCAAATATGATAATAATAAATTATATTTTCCCCCTTATCAATATCGGGCTATTGTATCTATAGCTCTGTGCAAAGAATCGTTCGATGAATGAGCGTTTGTGTGAAACACTTTTTTAATTTCCTTCACAAAACCTCATAATACTCCACAGCAAGCTTCACAATTCTCCTCACTCATCTGGAATAGGGTATCAAATCTCTGGTGTGCCGAAGATAGCAGTTTTTTTTTTATTTCTCGTTTTTTTTTTTTGTAGTATTAATTTGATGTGTGCTCATGTGCGTGTGCGTAAATGTGTGCTTATATCTCTTGGCTCTAAGCTCATTTCCTTAATTAAACACTTGTTTGAAGCTTCGTTGAGCAAAGAAATAAAAAATCAAACCTTGGCCAAATATGCCGATTGTCATAATTTCGGACAAAACATTAAGTGAATTATGTACACAGAAAGAAAGACTCAAATAGCTTGTACTTAAATCGTTCTTCTAAGGTGGGTTAAGGAACAGTTTCAGTTTTTATAGGATTAATATAAGTACACCAATTGTATACCGTACGACATTAAGTCGCAAAGTCAAAAAAAAAAATGATACAGACTTTGTCACAGTTTGTGAAGTAGCGAGGACTTTTTAATAGAATCGAAAGCATTATTCAAAAATGTGTATTCAGTAAACTCAAGAAGGTTAAAGGCTACAGATTTCCGCTTCGTGAATAGACTCAGCTGGAGTATGTTCAGATCGCTGGAAAATAGGACCTAATATACAGTTGGAACAAACGGTTTAAATGTAGGCTCTTATATAAACCACTTTTGGCTTATGTTGATAACTGGATCAACTCTCGATCATTTATAGTTTCACAGTGCATCTCACATACATGTTAAATTTGATCAACACTAGACTGTTACATCATATAGATTCAAAAAGAATGATTTTAGTCGAAAAATAAGTTTTTATATGACAAATTTACGATTTTCCATAATCTGACATATACAACACTTTTACATATATATGTAGTTATTAATTAACACGTTAGCTCGGACTCTTTAACCTTTGGCACCTATCCATGCAAATTAGTCGCATACATGCAATCAACAGTGATGCAAATCGTTGGCCAAGCGCTGAACAAGTGGGCATGTGATTGATAGCATTGGAAAGGTGAAAGCTTCGTTCGGTTCGTTGTGCTCGTTGTTTGACTTAACATATTGTCTGACAGTTAACTGAAAACAAGAGAGAATGGCATCGAAAGTGCGGCTCATACTTTTAAGCTATCCCTTTTACAGCTGACAAAATGTGTGTGTGTATTGTCAATTGTAAGACAGTTTATTCAATATGCCAATCCACAAATGCTGCCATATCATAGATAGCGAGGTCTCCTAAACCCTTTTCACGAAGCTTTTAATACTGTCACCTGTCGGCTAAACATCCGAAGACAGAGTTCCTCCGACAAACCGCAACAGCTGCGACAAGTGAAATCGCGCCCGCCTAAAAGTTGGCCGGCAAATGACAACAGGTGTGAAACGTAAAACTCCAGAGTCCCGCGTCATTGCCAGAACTTACAGCAACGTACATTCAGCGGACAAAGCAACTGGCGTGGGGTAACGTTTTTAACCACTTCCTCTTAGCTGCTTTGTTGTGTATGCAAAATTGCAGTAAAGAAGCAAACAGCATCGTTGCCATTACGAAATAACTAAAGAATGCAGCGAACAGTCTGGAAGGCAAGGCCTGGCCTGGCCAAGCAGACTGCCAAGTGGGCTGACTGACTGACCGTCTCTTTGTTATACTCGCCCCACGAAGTTAACAAGAGTATATTGGTTTTGTGCATATGCTGTTCATCCGTTCGTATGGTTGATCTGACTTGAAACATGTGTTATAACTATATCTGCCATAGTTTTAAAGCTAGACTGAAAACCGTTTACAGGTCGGCTACCGATAACCTCTTCTAAAGATAATTCTTAAGGTCAACCACCATATTAATTAAGTAGACTATTAAACAGGGTATTAAGCAGTTGTAAACGTGCTTACTTGTTCTGCTGTTGTCGTTTTGTTTGTATCGCCCCACGCAATGAGGGCCAGAGTCAGAGCATTCTGAAAGACAACTTACAAAAGACAAAGCAACAGTTGTAAATCATCGAATTACCTCAAAATAATAACAATCACTCTTTGACTCTCTTCGCCTCTCGCTCGTTGTTGTTGTTGCCGTTGCCTTGCTGGCTTTGCCGGAGCCGCAGACGTAAATAAAATTGCCAAAAGTAAAGAGCAAAAACAATGCGAGAAGCCAACTCAAATCATGAGGGGGGCGGCAGCGTCAGATTTATATACCTAGCACACACTTGTATACGTGTGTGTATGTGTGTAATTACCTGAGTCACACACAGATACAGAATCCGCTACGGACAGGCGACGAGCAACGAAGATTTGGCCATTTGCAAAATGAAGAAACCCTAAAAGAAAATAATATTAAAACAACAGCAAAAACTTCGTGTGTCAGTTACGCTTAATGAGCACAGATATTGCTCTCATTGTTGTTGCCGTAGATTTGTTGCTTTTGATTGCCTTCTCGTAGCTGAATCTGAGCCCAAGCCTGGGCTTGGGCACCTGGGGTCGATTTCAACTCTACGTTCGGAAATGCCAATACATGGTGCGAACTTTGCTCCCTACCCCCTTTACGTTTACTGTCAACCTCTTTTTGTCAAACAAATAAAATAAAAGAGGAAATCTTATGTTGAATACATATTTATGTTTCGCACTAGCTAGAATTACCCGGCTTTGCCCGCGCCAAGGTTTTTCTCTTTAAGTTTTAAACATTACTTGCCATCATTATCTAGGTTTTCCCGTGCTTTGAAAATATGTTTAATACCTAATCGGATGGTAAACAAAATAATTTCGTTCTGCCGTTTTTCACTACATGCGATTGACATTCTCCAGAATCTTGAATGCATAATAGAAGAATCCTCATTTAAGCCAAAATTATAACTAGCTGTGCTTGTTGCTTAATGTCAGACAGTTTCTTTCAAATGACACCCTTTAAAGAAAATCCAAGGGCTTATTACACCTTAACTACTTACAAAGCGATTACACAGTTTTGTTTCTTCACAAGCGATGTTCTAGTTGTAATTACATGCCAACAAGCGGAGGCTACGGCTCCGAACAATCTTTTCACACAAGAGAGCTCGAATAGTTGTTGTGCAAGAGAAAGTGTTGAACCGCAAAATCGTTGGAGCCGGTTTCCCATGCTTAGTGGGTGAAGTTACAGTCAAACTTGTGGGAGTTCTTTTTTTATTTATTTAGTTAAAATATTTTTAAATTGTCTTGATATTATAGATATATATATATTTATAAAATTAGCTATGTATACAGTTCTGTTTAAGATAAGTATAAGATAGCCAAGTATAAAACTTCGATCGGCTTCAAAATCATTTTCAGAGATCTTTGTTCATTTGAGAGGTGTCTTACACTGTTTGGAAAATCCATCCCTCCTTGGTGGAAATGGGGATCAAAGATGAATGTTTCGATTTCAATTCAATTTAAAATTCAAATGAGACATGTTTAAGACTAATGTATTGTTTGATTTTCTTCAAGTTATTTTAAAAGGATATACTTAGGATAGGATATTATTATAATAATTTTGTCATGAAATGTGAAGATATCTCCGAGCCGATAAAGTATCAGCACCCGAGTTGATATAGACATGATCGTCTATTACAGGCAGTCAGTCAGGACGTTTTTTATGTTAAACATACATTGCAAGGGGATATATATATAAAATCCATCAAACCGTTTATTAGTTTTCACTTTCAAAGTCAAGTTAAAGAGATGAGATGCGCGTGATAGTCACGGCGTAGCCAGGTGCAATCTGTCATCTGGTGCGGTGCTTTCGGTTTTCAAATCAGAAACGGAAACGACCATTTAGTCAACGACCACGCGTCGTTTACTAATAGCAATAGTAACAATAACAAAAAACAATAACAATGACAGTGACAGAGACATTTTCATCAGTTAGACTCATCCAAAATTACGACGCTTCGTTGCATTTAGCTGCACACACACAGGCAAAACCGTCTAGGAAATTGTTGTGCGACTCTCTTTGTTTATGTGGCATTGGGCATGTGTCATGGCTGCACTGTCGCGGAAAATGTGCATTTCACTTTCTATCTAGCGGTTGCCTAATGGCAGTTTAATTATTGTAAACATGGAAATGACATGCGGCGTGCCCCTAAATATCGCAAAAATACCATTTCCCAATGCTCTGCTTGTTTTCGTTATCTTCATTTTTTTAAAAATCATTTTTTAATGCTGTGCCTGCCTTATACCCTGTCGGCGTTGATAGCCAGGTCAGTCTAGCCATGTCCATCTGACTATCGCGTCGATATTCAGACACTACAAGAGCTAGGTACTTACAAAACTATATATTAAAGTTATCCTATTTCCCATGCAGATTATTTCAAAACCCCGATATATCATCCTATTTCTCCGAAATCGATTTGGAGTTTAGTTTTTTGAGCGTGCATCATGTTTATATGGATATGCTGAGATCTAAGATATTTCTCCATTAAGCCCACATTTGTATTTTATTTTGTCAATTTAAAATAGGGTACCTTGTAGTCGGATAATTAACTAGAAAACTCTTGTTTGTTTATCGTTTTATTTGGCAGCAATTACGCAACATGGCGTCGAGGGCTTAGACACTCAAAATAAATAAACAAACAAACACAAACAAGTGAAAAAGGAACCAACATAAAAATGTCTGGCAATCAACAGCAGCAGCAACAACAACAACAACAACAGCAGCAACTACAACAGAAACCACAACAGCAACATACATTACCAGCAACAGGATCGCCGAGCACTTTGGGCAATAATTTGATAAAAATTAATAGCGTTGACAAAATTGTACACAAAACGACAGCCACAACAACAACAACAACAGCGGGAGCAACAACAGCGGCAACGACAACAACGCCGCATGCAATTAGCAAGCAACAACAATTACAGCAATTTCAGCAAAGACGCTCATTGCTGCCAGCAGCAGCAGCGCAGCAAAGCGTAACAGTAACGCCAACAGCGGCAGCAGCGGCAGCAGGGCAATCGCATCAGCTGCAAACTGTGGCAACAATACACCAGCAACACTCAACCCTGCAGCAGCAGCAACATACGCACGCAACAGCATCGCGTCTGCCCATACAACAACAACAGCAACAACAACAGCAGCAGCAGCAACAGATTGCTAGCAATTCCAAGGAGCTGGCAGCCCATTCACAGTTGCCATCCACGCGGCGTAGCTTCTACCAGCTGCAACAGCAGGCAACGCTCAAGGCTGCACATCTAAAGGCGCCCGCACACTCTATACCCCCCCGCTACCAGCCACCCCCACAGCCGGGGTCAGGTGGCAGCATACTAAAGCCTCACGTGGCACTTAAATATCCGCCAGATATACCGCAGCTATCCAGTATATATATACCTGATTCGGTTAAGCAACACCAACAACAGCGGCAGCAGCAACAGCAGCAGCAGCAGGCACGCTATCTGCACCAGCAGCAGCAGCAGCAACAACAGTCCAGCAAGGCACAACAGGATATGCTGAAGTTTGTGCGTAAGCAAGAACAGGAACATCCGTCGCCCAGTGCTTCGGTCACGTCCAGCGTGGCCACGGGCATACCAACAGCCAATGGTGGACGATTAACAATCGAACAAAATCGACAATTACAGGTAACGCAAATCTGTTAGAGCTTCAGTTGTGTGTATTATCTATTTACTTATCTATTCCATTTTTCAACAGTCCCTGGTAACTGAGCTCCGCGCGCTGAAAGAGCAAAATCAGCGACTGCTGGATGACAATCAGGAACTACGCGATTTGTGTTGCTTTCTGGACGATGATCGCCAAAAGGGTCGCAAGCTGGCACGAGAATGGCAGCGCTTTGGGCGATATACGGCCAGCGTAATGCGTCAAGAGGTGGCAGCTTATCAGGTTAGTTAGGGATTTAATGACAGCTGAAATAAACGACATTTGTCGTTTGTCAGCTAAACATTTAAATAAATACCTGACTTTTATTAATACTCTCATCTTTGCTGACAGAACAAATTGCGGCAGTTGGATGACAAGCAACAGGAGTTAATTACCGACAATCTGGAACTGAAGGAGCTGTGCTTGTATTTAGATGAAGAGCGTGCCCATGTAGCCGCCAATGCACTCTGTGCTGGCTGCGGTGCGGCCACGCGCAACGCGCTGCGCGATGATGGAGACGGCTCCAGTTCAAGCACCAACGCGGACGAGACAATCACAGCGCTGCGCAACTATGCGGAACAAAGGCAATTGCCGGTAAGTGGAAATAATATGAATACGAGAATTCGGTGTTTCAATCTAATGCTTTGCCAAATTCTGTGCAGGATTTGCGCAACGCCCACACGCTCAACGATCAGACGCTGCAATACGTGCGCTCGCTGGAGCGACGCATACAGCAGCTAGAAGAGGAACGCACTGCGCCCACGGCTAATCAGCAACAGCCACAGGCTCAACCAGCAGCACCAGCCAAATCAGCGCCCTCACCACACACACACACTCAGCAGGACATAAGTCAGGCGGTGGCCGCAGCTGCAGCGGCTGCTGCCGCTTTGCCCGAGCCAATTTCTGGACGACCGGAAGCTGTTGTCCGAGCCCTACAAGTCCTGGAGGTGAGGGAGCAACTGGAACGCGATCGCCTGGGCAATCTGACGGGCTGTGCGCTCGACCAGATGGACGATGGCGAGAAAGCGCTGGTGCGCGAGATGTGCAACGTGGTCTGGCGTAAGCTGGAAGGGAGTCCCCACGGTCCCACTGCCCTAGAGCCGTTATAGGCATTTAACATTTTTAGACAACACACACACACAAAAAAAAACTTGGCTAACATACTTACTAAACGCATTGTACAAAGTTCAAACTATGACTTAGGATTAAGCGCTTTATTTAAAAAAGAAATACTCAAAATACCTATTTTTTGTAATCCTTGACTGTTATATTTTTTATTCGATGATTGCACTGCTCATGTAATATATCAAGCCTATTTAATATTAACCGAGTGCGCATCCAGTAGCTCTCTAAACTACTGCATGAGATGTCCTTGAAATAGAAAACAACAAACATTTCCATAATAAAATGATTATTCTTTATTATTTGGACCAAAATGCAATCAATTTTATTCTTATGCTCTGAAAACAAACTGAAAAGAGTTTATTGCTTCTTTGCAATATCCATCATCCTGTCCAACCATTAAAAAGTATTTGCTCGTGTATATTAGAAAATCCATGTTTCAAAGAGATTAGGAGAGTCAGGGGCAGCTAGACTACTTTTATATTAACCAGTAACAAGTTGTTATAAAAGTGCTTCCAAACTTTGGTGAGAGGTGTAGTTTAACATATATAAAACTCGACCCAGAAAGCAGCCCTCGTGTACTTCAGCGATTCTTATGACCGACTAAGCGCCTTCACAGGTCACGTAAAATACCGTACCATCCAGATATAACTTGGGCACTAGGTAGTAGTCCATTATCCTCGATACAACACTCTGTCGAACATTCTGAAAAGCAGCTTGATTTCAAAGTCCAGTTCGACTCGCTTAGTTGGAGCCTACTCACAAAATAAATTGGAATATCCACAAACAAAGGGGATCGGGAGCGATTGAGATTAAGGGAATAGAAGAATCCTTCCTCAACAAACTGACTCGTCAGACGTTTATTCTCGAGCACTGCAATAGAGACACGTTTTTAAATAGATATCCCTAATGATTCTTTAAGAGATTTCTTATTTTCTTCATTAATATCGATCGAATCTTAGCTCTTTGGGCTTGGGTGTGTGCGTTAATCACCAATCTATAAGTCAGTTACAGTTTTTATATAATGAGTTATCACAGATACTTTTAAAATGCTCCTGAATAAGCAATATGGATAATCGCATGTTACCCTTTGAATATATCCAAATGTTCTGGTGACAAGCCACAAGCCATAAAATAAATCGCATTTACTCCGTTTTTCCGCTGAACTTGTCAGCTTTCTATGCTTTGCTGGCCACTATTTAAAGACTTGTTTGTGGTTCAAGTTTCTGCTGTTGGCTTGAGCCGAGCGTAAGTTACTACAGAGCTGTTTAACCTGATTTTTTTTCCTGCCAGCTGGAGGCCTCCGTATTGCATTCATTCACAAAACTGACAATAGCAATCGCCATGATGCAGCACAAATGCAACCCAGAGCCAACCCAAATATCAGCTAATTCACGTGTTGTCCGGTCACAGGCTTATGCAGAACAAGTAAGCCAATTTGCAGTCATTAAACATGCAGGCTTTTTATAAATATAAGGAGATGTGATAAGCTTTAACCGGCTGTATGGGGCTGCTCCGATCATGGATAGATGGCCGTCTGAATGAACTGCTCAATTTCGTACACTTGAAGAGCAGGACACCTTATAAGTGGAATGCTGATTATTGTTTATACGCTGATTCAGTTAAATAATTTATTACTGACAAAATGGACTTTATGCAATCGCTAGCTCATATTAGATAATTAGCGGCAAAACATTTTACCACCAACCAGGCCTAATTACAAGCTTTAAGCGTTTGCGTTTTCTTAAAGCTTTTATTTCAATAATCTGCAATCAATAAACTGCATACTGCGATTAATTTGATGATAGGCAAATGTCATCAAAGCACAAACACACCAAGAAATGGAGCACACAGCCGAGAATAGCAAATAAATAAACGCAGATTAGACACACAGCATCACAGCGCCAAGAGAAGCAGCAACATCAATTCTGAGAGAGGAAAGCTGATCAGGCATAGCATCCAACCCGCTTGGACAGCTGGAGCTGGTCGGTGAAGCTGAAGCTGATGCTAAAGCTGGCGCACACTTATCGTTGAGCAACACAACGGAGCGCACGCGCGAAATCGAAACGCTGTTAAAGGAGCAAAACGGTCCAGAGCACAGAGAGCGGATCTTGCGGTAGTTGCACATTGGCACATTGGTCATGGAATGGGTAGTCATTAAAATTTTGCCTCTGCCTCTGCCTCCGCTAAGCAAGTGCAATAAAATTGTGAGCTTATTACGGTGTGCGACTAAAAAGAAAGTTATTGTCGTTGGTGGCCCAGCCGGTTGTTGTTGTCGTGCTGCTGGTGTTGAATCTTCTTGGAGCCTGCTGCTAGGTATTTGCATATTCACATTGTGGCTCAACTTACAGCATTGCGAGGCAGCGCCAGCCTCAGTGCCAGTTGCTGCTGCTTCAAATGAATCCGCCTGGCCGCCCCTGCGTCAATATGATATCTGGAGCGCTGATCTAAAATCACCAGCTTCTGACCAGCAACTGCAAACGGAGCTTGAGCTGATCGAGGATGAGGATGAGGATGATGCAGCAGCGCATGAGCAGCTGCTGCTGCAGGAAGTGTACAGCATTGGCGGCGAGTGGAGCAGCAATCAAACCAACAGCAACAGTCGCCGTCCCAAGGGTAAGTCGGTCTAGGTCAACACAAAGAGGCTCAAAGACTAATCTTCACGTTAGCCAATTGCTTTTTGAAAATAGTTAAAATATAATACACAATGATACGTTCAAGTAATTGTCACTATTGTTAGTTCGACAGAGGAACGCAATCCTATGTCAGGTTCTGATTAAAATATAAAAACTGTTAAGCGTTAGGTGCCGGAAAAGTGTTTCAGTCTGTCTGCTTTGGCGAAACTTAAAATGCTTTGTTTTTATTGAACAGTAAATATGCAATATGCGACGTCAAGTTAAGGTTTTCTTTTTGAATTGTAAATATCAGAAAACTTTAAAATGTATCATATGCTCTTGAAAATGTACACAACTAATCAACGTAATCATGGAAAACTCATATAAAGGTAATATAAAGCTGTAAAAACTAATATAAAGACAATAATGAAGTTCTGTATGCACTAATCTGAAAGATGCTTTGCAATTTGAAACTTAAAGAGCTAGCGATTTGAAACATGCTAAATTCATTAAACTTAATAAGTGCTGTAAAATGTAGTTATTAATATTAATATTTCTCTTATTGCAGTTATACATCTGTTTGCAGTGCCCGTAGATGGCGAGTGCCTATCGAATGATGGACGCCGCTTGGGCAACTGCCTGAATGCGTACGAATGCCGTCAAAAGGGTGGAGAGGCCAAAGGCGAGTGTGCCATGGGTTTCGGCGTATGCTGTGTGTTTGTGGCCACGTGTAACGGAACCATAAGCAATAACCTTACGTATATTGTGTCGCCGGAGTTTCCCAGTTTTATGCCTAGCAACTTCACTGGTTGCCAGCTGAGTGTCAAGATGATGAGCGAAGAAATAAGTCAGCTGCGTCTCGATCTATATCACTTCTCCCTGGGCCAACCCAATCGACGTACCGGCGTTTGCGATGGAGACGTCTTCAATATCAGCGGTGGTCCCAGTGGACCCTTTACGCTCTGTGGCCAAAACAGCGGTCAGCATTGTGAGTATATCAAGGCAACTATTCCAAATTTGTCTGCCTTACCCTCTTGTAATTTCTGAGGTAGACGCTGCTGTTAAATAATAATACAAAATATAAGTAATCCCTTTTTAACTATCTATAGTATACTACGATGTGGGAGTTCGCGCGCTGCCGCGTCAGACGTTATATGGAAGTCTGCGACCGCCAGCTGCTACAAACATGAGCACCTTTAACGGTAACAATGCAGTGGAGCAGCTCATCGAGATCAGTATTAATGTATCGACACGCTTTTTGCCTATTCGATTGTGGGAGATTCGGGTTGCACAGATACCCTTCAGTCAGCGCGCACCGGCGGGATGCTTGCAATACCACACCGGAGTCGAGGGCATTATGCAGACTTTTAATTTCGCTGACAACGGAAGGCACTTGGCCAACCAGCACTATCGCATCTGTATGCGCCAGGAGTCCGATATGTGCTCCATCGTGTATCAACCGTGCGATGAGCAATCCTTTCGCATTGGTGGGGGCAGCGGCTCATTTATGTCCGGCATGAACACTGAGGCGAGCAGCAGCAGCAGCAGCCCTTCCAATCCCTCGCAAACGGAGGCTCCATCGACGGCGTCTATAGCTGTTAATAGCATGCCCACAAATACCATGACGATGGGCACTTTCATGCAAATCATCACCAACTCGGTTAATCCCAGCACAACGCCAGGGCCAGCGGAGCCATTAAATAACAACGCCAGCTCTATGGCAACAACTGCAGCAGCAGCAGCTAATGTCACATCTGCAGCCAGCAGCACGACAGCCATGATGACCACACCGATGCCTTCGCGTTCCAGTACTGTGCCTGCCATGAGTGCAAGCACTGCTGCAGATGCAACGCCTTCGACTTCGCCCGCTAACGATGACTCTGAGGGTTCTGGTTGGAATGAAGACGATAATATTTTTAATCTGTCTGGCGCGACAACAGAGAGGCTAGGCGTCTCAAGGCGTCCCCGTCCAGTGGGTGGGGGTGGCTCCTCGGGTGGATTCGATCTGTTGGGCTTCTTGCGCAGCGCCTTTGATTTACGCCTCAGGCACCGTCGTCGTCGTCGTCAAGCACGTCAATTCTTTAGCACGTGCACAGATCGCATAACGATGCCGTGCATCATTGAGGATTTCATTGGCACGGGCCTCGGTCCCTTGCCGGGATGTGAACCGGTGCACTGCGGCGCTCAGTTTTGTTCCTCGGGTGTCTGGCCCTGTCGCATTGAGAGCACCGTCACACCCTTTTACATAGGAGTACATTTTGGAGATGGAAACGTCGAAGGCAAAGGCAGTGCAGAGGATAACATTGGCGCCTGTCTGCGCTATTCCCAGGTGCAGTGCATCTAAGCAGCAATTCTACTTTGCCCAACTTATATTTCGTTTTAAGAAATGCCTTTATTAACACATATATACATACATATATATTATTTAAGTATTACAATTGCTAGCTGTATTTATATACCATTAAATTTGCTGTTGATGGATACGAACGAAATATTTATGGCAGCCAAATTGGATATCTTCCTCATTCTTAAAAAGAAATTTAACTATGCCCTAGAAATCTTCGGCAGCTGCAGCATATGCCCTGGGACAATGTTGCTCCGCATACTTGCCATAAGCGGTACTTGAGCCCACCCTGTTAATCTGCTGGGAAACGTCGTTCCACACGTGAACTAAATACGAATCCTTTGTGCGTGCCAGCGTCTGCTTTAGTAAATTCGGATCAAAGAAGTCTCGCCAATCCTCCCAAGGCACCGCATAAAATGCATTTCGGTCAAACACCTTGAAGCCCAGGCAGCGTTTTTCGTCCTCCATCATCAATGTGATATTTTTAGTGCGACAAACATTTTGTATTACGCGTGTAATGACACCAGGTCCATTATTGCCCCAGACATAACCATCGAAATGCCGCTGAAAGTCAAGTAGACAAGATTTGGCAAACTCATGTCCAAAGCCATGAGGCGCCATGCTCATGACTCCACTGGCAACGCGAGTATCAGTCTCGGCGCCTGCAAAGTTCAGGGGCATATCCTCCATGCTGCGCAATAGCACCACGTCCATGTCCAAATAGATACCACCAAAGCGATAGAGGGTTATAAACCGGAGCAGATCAGATATGTGATTAATCAGAAAGCTGAACCGAATGGAAACATATAGTTAGCTACAAAGTAGGAACTACTTAGTTACATCTCACCTGGAGCTAAACAGGTGCCCATATTTTACCCAATATTCAATAGGTGTACCGGTCGCATAACGTCTTAGATTTAATTGACGAAGCTGCACATTCGTATAGCTTAGAATCGCATCGATGATCGGCTGCTGGTAGTGACTGCTGTTACGGTAAGTGGGACCCGCGAACAGGACAAACACCTCATAGCTGGGATTATGCAACGCTGCTGATTCGATTGCGCAAGCCTGACGCGCCGTCAGCTGTAACATGTTGTTTATCATCTCTGGTTTTGCCCTGATAATGCGGGTTGTCTCCAGAAAAAATATGGTGCGTCCGGGCTTTGGTTTAGGTTCCGTCAGCAACACATCTTTGAGCGGTCTGGGAACATTTGTACCAATGGATTGCAGCTTCGCTTGCTCCCATGTGAAATAAGTCATCTCATTTTCCACGTCGCGTTGGTGTGTGCAAGTAAGGATTATTCCGCCTACAAGCAGGCCAAAAAGCCCTAGAATTAATTTTAGTCGAATCTTTGCAAAAAACTTGAATGGAAAAAACGTCAAACGTAATGTCATGTTGACGCCGCGAGTTGCATGCAAATACTGGGTGTTAGCCAAGCACAAGCGTATCCGATTAAAGAGTATTTGTGTTGGAACGCTCTATAAATATAAAATAAAAATATACATAAAGTAATGGACCTTAAAAAATTACGATTAAATATGTTACGCGCCGGAGCGTATATGTTGTTATCAACTTAAATGGTTTGGCTTACGTATTATCTATATTGCTATCTTGAGATTCGATTAGTTAACCTGGTTTTCCATGTCCTTAAACGCAGGTTTCCGTTTTAACTTTGGTATGTTTAAGATTAATTCAATGGCTGGGGTAAGTTTGGTTTCCAGCCGAGTCTCCATTTTTATTTTTTATTTTTTCGTTTGAACCAAAATATGGCTCACAGTAAGGTACGGCTTATATTATAGTTTTGTATTTGAGCCGTTTTTTACCCATGTATAATTATCTTTTCTAAAAGATGGATTTAGAGAATTAACCTGGCAAACGATTTTCTTCGATATATACTCAATAGATATATAATTTTTATAAAAATGTAATTCATCGCAGTTAAGTATATAAAAACTTGTTTAACCAAAAAAGATTCATGAGAAATTGCTGTTACTAGAAATACCTGTAGAAATTACCATGCTAAATATGTTTATATAATTAAATTAGTAATGGTTGTATAGAAACGGAATATTTATGGATCAGAAATCTCTCTTAAGCATATAAAAAAAATCTCTCTACAAACATTTACCCGCTGCGGCATACGCCCTAGGGCAATTTTGTTCTGCATACTTGCCATAGGCAGTTCGCGAGCCGACATTTTCCCGAAATTCTTTGGAGAACTGATTCCACACGTGCACTAAGTACGAGTCCTTGGTGCGTGCCAGCGTCTGCTGTAAATATTGCGGCTGAAAGAAGTGGCGCCAATCTGAATAGGAAATTGCATAGAATGCAGTACGATTGAACACATTGAAACCCTGGCAACGTGTTCGATCGTCCAACATCAGTGATATATTCGCGGTGCCGCAAATCCTCTGTGCTACGCGTGTGATGACACCAGGTCCATTGTGGCCCCAGCTTAAACCATCGAATTCCTTTTGAAAGTCAAGTAGACAAGATTCAGCAAACTCATGCCCAAAACCAGTTGGAGCCATGCTTAAGACCCCATTGGCAACTTGAGAATCAGACTCGGCGCCTGCATAGTTCAGGGGCACATCCTCCATGCTGCGCAATAGCACCACGTCCATGTCCAAATAGATGCCACCATAGCGATAGAGGGTTATCAGCCGCAGTAGATCGGATATGTGGTGAATCGGAAAGCTAAACCAAAGGGAAACGTATAGTTAGCTACAAAGTAGGAACTACTTAGTTACATCTCACCTGGAACTAAACAGGTGCCCATATTTTACCCAATTCTCAATAGGTGTACCGGTCGCATAACGTCTAAAATTTAATTGACGAAACTGCACATTCGTATAGCTTAGAATCGCATCGATGATCGGCTGCTGGTAGTGACTGCTGTTACGGTAAGTGGGACCCGCGAACAGGACAAACACCTCAAAATTGGGATTATGCAACGCTGCTGATTCAATTGCGCAAGCCTGACGCTCCGTCAGCTGTAACATGTTGTTTATCATCTCTGGTTTTGGCCTGATAATGCGGGTTGTCTCCAGAAAAAATATGGTGCGTCCGGGCTTAGGTTTAGGTTCCATTAGCAGCACATCTTTGAGCGGTCTGGGAACATTTGTACCATTGGATTGCAGCTTCGCTTGCTTCCATATGAAATATGTCATCGCCTTTCCCACGTCTCGTTGGTATGTGTAAGAAAGGATTATGCCGCCTACAAGCAATCCAAAAAGCCCTAGAATTAATTCAAGTCGAATCTTTGCAAGAAATGTCATCTTGATGCTGCGAGATGAATGCAAATACTGAGAGTGTTAGCCAAGCAAAAGGCGTATCCAATTAATGCGTATTTGTTGCGCACCCTATAGCTAGACAAATGACTTAAACGGCTTCTTGATATTGTGCTTACACATGTAACGACTAAAACTTAATAGATATTATGAATTAATTTAATCTAACAATGTATATAATTAAAATAAAGGTTTGGGAAATAAATAGTATGTTATAGTTGGACTTTGGGAATTAATTTCCATTTTCACATTATTCCTTGCATAACATAGCATAAAATGAGCACAAAAGATATTGCGGGTGAGTTCTGATTCAAAAAACAAAACAACATCAAATGTTTCTTATTTTTATTTTTACTGAAAAATATACCTTGATAAAAAGGTTTATGTAATTAGATTGATAATTAATATTTGGCTGTGCCTGGATGGATTGTCTTTGTTTAATGCACTCTCTGAAATAGTGAAATATAACATAAATTTTCTCTTCAAAATAACTATACGCTCTTTTTCTGCATAATAACTTGCCAAAGACAAATAACAAGTCCAACTAGATGTTAAATAGAACTTAAGAGCGCTTGTTCCACACAAGCTCCAAGTACGAGTCCTGCATACGAGTCCATGCAAGCGTCTACAGCAACTATTGCAATAGATGAACTGATTCCCGCTTAGGAAATTAAGTAAGTGATTAAGTTAGTGATTAAGTTAGTGATAAGGCGAATTACAGTTGAAGACATTGAACCCATGGCAATGTTTGTGATCCTCCAGCAGTGCTGCAAATCCATTATCCACGCATGATGACATCTTCTCTATTTTTGGCCCAGTTAGCAACAGCGAATTTTTGTTTTTGGTTCGTGTCCAATACCAATAGTAGCTCTACTCAACAATCCATTGCTGAGTGTTAGATCTGAGCCATTGAGTAATAAAGAGACAGAGCTGAAAGCGTGCTCCGAGCTTTTTTTACCGTTTTGAAAACCCCGAGAGGTACATCGGGTTGGTCCGCAAACGCAAAATCAAACCCAAAAATAAAGCTCATTTACGATAGGAAGCAACAACAAATCACTCGCAAAACAACAACAGTGCGCATGAAAACCCATTTTTTTTTTTTTCGTCGTCCGTCTTGATCAAAAGTTTCTGCGCGATGATGAGGACATACGAAGCTCAGTGCAAAGAAAAGGGACAAATAATGCCACTGTGTTCTTTGCGGGTTTCTCTGTCGTTCCTACAAGGCGGCGCGTAGAAACAACAACAACACTATTTGGGTACTAATGTTGTTGTTGCAGAGCCGAGTCTCGGCGCAAGTAGGTAGAAAATTTGAATCCCAGCAAGCCATGGCATTCAAATCAAAGGGTTACGCGTACGGCGCGTTAACATAAGAAATTATGACGTCAGATTTTATGGAATTCTATTTCTAGTCTTGAGTAATATATATTTCTACCTTTATAACGTACATTTAAATAATTTATTAATAGGGTCCTTTATAGTAAATAATTGATTGACATATGTAATCATTTTAATTACGAAATGATCGCACGGAAAAAGCCTTAGGCTGTGACGTCACATGCGCAACAGAATATTGCAATCTTCTTAAGTCCATAGAGTTCCCTTGGCTTGGCAGACACATACATATGTGCCGATTTGCACCAATATGTGTGCGATGAGACACACATACAACAACTATTAGGCGCGTCGCGGCATTGATACCCTTATTTATAGAAATGGTATATAATGTTTCAAGAAAAAAATTAATAATAATTGTACCAATAGTTGCACAGTAAATACGAAATTATTTTTTTCATAGACATTGGATAAAAATGTATTCTCTTTATTACTCAATGGATCTGAGCCAGCATGGCTTAGGAACACTACAGGTTTACGGAATTATGTGAAATTTAAAATGTATCTCACCTTGAACAGCTCTCTTTAATCCACTCCTCAATAATTGTACCGGCTGCAGAGAGAAAATATTAAATCGACTTACTGGCAAATTCTCGTAAGCTGACATCAATCGGTCATCGGTCGTAGGTAGGTTTAGCAAAAAGTATATTGAGATTGTGGAACGCTTATGACTCAATTGCGCTGCTGACTAACGCACCGTCAGCTCCAGCATATTGTGCTTTTATACCTTAAACCGATTGCAAATTTTAATAAAGAGTAAAATAGTTTTAAGGGAAAGTTTTTGTGACCCCATTTGTATCAATAGCCGCGTGGGTCTAGCCATGTCCTTCTGTAAGTATGCACGAGCTCGTCTATCTCGGAAACCATAATAGGTATAGAATAGAAATTATGAACGTAGGTCCAGCTAGTGCACGCACAATACGAGCTTCTTTTCTGTCTCCTTGCACAATTTTTATAAAATCGATATCGAATTCACGTTTTCAAATAATATCCCGTAGTTTATAAGATATAAAGAAATCAAATTTGACATGTAGATATTCATCCAGAATATTCCACTGCTTGAATACCTCCCCCGTTGCCCTATCGTTGAAAAAACACACCATTTTATGCTTGAAAATTGTTTAGGGATCGGACAATAAACACCGAAGCATATCATGAAAGCATTTCCCATATCAAGCTAGAATGTTTGTGACGGTTGCCTGGCGCGGGATTCATGAGCTTTACTAGTTGGGCACTCCCGACTAAAGTACTCTTACTTGATTTTTTAAAAAGATAATGAGACGGTAATAAGAATACGATTTTTTTACATTTATTATTGAATATTCACAGACATTCACACATTATTTTATTTGCCATATTGTACATATAAAGGTTTGTATATAATAGAAGAACATTTAAAACTTGTGTACAGAAAAAAATGACATCTGAGTTATAAAATTAGCTGAGCTCTGTGTACTGAGATTCGAATTAATTTAAGGATTATTTTTCAGTTACATGAAATTATAATATATAATCTATTAAAAATCCATTTAATGGGACAGTCAAAAACACATCTTATTCGAATACCCTTGCAAACAGTATCATAATTAAATATTTATAGAGTATAGACATGTGTATAAATATGTATGAAATTTCGTATCTATATATTTTACCAAGGTTATCCGATCGGTTTTAAGTTTTGTTCATTGCTCACCCAAAAACAATTTGTAAATTTGTGTTATTTCGATTGACTTATCAATTTTCTATGCGAAAAGTTGGTTGAAGAACAAACTTTACGGGCGATCCACGCTACTCTCAAAAAAAAAAAAAGGACAGAGCCATTTAACAATAATAATGTCGAATTGATTCGTAATTGTTTGCAATGATATTGAGTCTTTGACAAGCCAAAACTGTATATCCATGTATAGATATTTTCATTTTAAACCCATTTAAATTTAATTTAATATACATGCATGTCACACATTTAAGTATATTTTTTTTTTCGTTTTTGTACGTTGATTTAATGTAATATGTGATGCAATGTAATAATAAGGTTTGAAAAAAAAATAAATAAATAAATGGAATATGTTTGTTGGGTCCGCTGAAGCAGCAAATTTGAAAAATACAAGATTAACTGCTTTCTCATTTTTGTGCTGACTAAATGTTCGTAATTCATATAAAAATTTGGAATGCGCGTTGCTAGCATATTAAACAATTGAACTTAACTTACCTAAGTCTCTCTAACTCTTTGGTATGTTGAACTATATTTCAAAAGGTTTTTAGAAATATTCACCCGCTGCTGCATACGCCCTGGGACAATGCTGCTCCGCATACTTGCCGTAAGCGGTACTCGATCCGACCTTGATGGCCAGCTGTTTGGAGTGCTTGTTCCACACGTGCACCAAGTACGAGTCCTTCGTGTGTGCCAGAGTCTGCTCGAGCAGCTGCGGCTCGAAGAAATGTCGCCAATGCTTCCAGGGTACAGCATAAAACGCATTGCGATCGAATACCTTGAAGCCAAGGCAGCGTTTCCGATCTTCCAGCATCAGTGATATATCTTTTGTGCCACAAATCTGTTGTGCCACACGCGTTATTACGCCAGGCCCATTGTTGCCCCAGTCACTACCATCGAAATGCAGCTGAAAATCACGCAGGCAAGACTCGGCAATCTCATGACCAAACCCAGTCGGGGCTAGACTCATTACACCAGCGGCCAAATGTGTATTGGACTCGGCGCCCGTAAAGTTTGGCGGTACATCCTCCATGCTGCGCAGCATTACTACGTCCATGTCCAAATAAATACCGCCATAGCGATATAGCGTTAGAAATCTTAGAAAATCTGATATATGCGAGAAAAGATAGCTGAAAAGCAGACATTCAGATAGAGGTTTGTAAGCCAAAAATGAATATCTGATGTTGCTCACCTTGACCGAAATAATCGTCCATCCTTTAGCCACTCCTCGATGGGCGTGCCGGCCGCATAGCGCCAAAGATTTAACTGTCGAAGCTGCACATTTTTGTAGCTTAGAATGGCATCGATGATCGGCTGCTGGCGTTGGCTGCTGTTGCTGAGGTGTCGATAGGTGGGACCAGCGAACAGCACAAACACCTGAAAATTCGGATTATGCAATGCGGCAGATTCAATGGCGCAGGCCTGGCGCGCCGTCAACTGCAGCATGTTGTACTGTAAATCAGGACTTTGGCCATGACGCTGTCTTCTGCGTTTTGGTCGGTGACAACTTGTTTCATGAAAGAATATGCTACGGCCAGGTATTGGCTTGGGATCTGTTGACAGCACATCTTCCAAAATCTTTGGAACAGGCACAGCAGCGTCCGTCAATGGGCCAACGGATGCCGACGCGGTTTGCTCCCCTTCCATAAAACACAGCTGCACATCCGATTGCCATCTAACGCTTAAGAGTATGCCGCCCAAAAGCAGGACAATAAGCGCTAGGAATAGCAGCCGCAGCCGTCCATTGTGCAGAAAACGGGATAACAACAGCGGCAAACGTAGTAACATGGCGATGCAGCCTGATCATAAGGTATGTACACACATGAATGAATGTTGCTTTGATTATTATAAATATGTACCTGAGCAATTCGTTGTATACTTACTCAATATTTATTTAAGCAATTTCATTGCGTTATCATAATTGCACAGCTGGGTAAATAAAATGTATAAATAATGTACACATATATGCATATGCATACAGAGTTTAAGTTCGGTTTAGTTTACTGCTGGATTCAACGTCCAGCGGCGGAGAGTATGTATCTTGCCTAAAATATTAAATAATTAAGAAATAAAACTCGAATAACAGTTCCAAATGAGTAAATTCTTCAAGATGAGGGTCCGCGACTGTGGGAAGGTTATTGTTTAGTATAGATCAGTTTGCAAATAATATATATTTTTGTTGCTTAATCTGTGTAGTTTTACACAAGGAATCGATTTTCGGTGGTGGAAAATAGTTATATTCCCTAGAAAACTGCAAATGAAGGAAATAAAACTTGTATAGCAGCACCAAATGAGTAAATTCCAGATGACCTAAAAAATGTCCATTATCGGCAATACATCGAACTCAGCGTTTGATAGTTTTGGACTATCGATTACACGTCTTAATAAATATCGTAAAGGTTCACCGCAAAAATTACGTTCGCATTTAAGTAACATTTAATTCTTAAATTGGTATGCATTGAATAATTTATTACTGTATACTGGTTGTTATTATGTTATATTATACTTAATTAAACGTATTAAAATAGCGAACTTTTAGAAAATCATATGATTCGTGCTTGCGCGTTTCATTTAGGTTGAATTTTAAATGTTTTTGATCTCTTTTAATAAAATGTATTGGTGGTCCTGAAAAGGACCGATGGGTGTCAACATATATTCAAATTCTCTTTTTAACCGCCAAAACCGTACAGGGTACGGCCTTGTCTTTTCAGCGCATAAACAACGTCCATGGCTGTGACTGTCTTCCTCTTGGCGTGCTCGGTGTATGTGACAGCATCACGGATAACATTTTCCAAGAAAACCTTTAGAACACCACGAGTTTCCTCATAAATAAGACCAGAAATACGTTTTACGCCACCACGACGAGCTAAACGGCGGATAGCTGGTTTCGTGATGCCCTGGATATTATCACGCAACACTTTGCGATGACGTTTGGCGCCGCCTTTACCCAAGCCTTTGCCACCTTTACCACGACCAGTCATTTTTCACTTTTTATTTTACTGCACACTGTACACCACGAATGTCACAAAGATACTAATGCTTGCTCTTCGGCCAGCGCTTATATTTATACCAAAAATCCAAAACTCGAGCGAGTAAGAAAATATTTCCATCTCGCTCACACACTACCCTCGTTACATATTTGACAAAACGATGAACACCGAGTATATCGTTCTCTTTCTAACGTAGTACTTTTTTTCTATATAAGCGATACACAAACGAGACGCACAATCAATGTGTTTTCAACAGTGACCGTGTGAAGTTAGAATTGTGAAAATAAGATGGCTCGTACTAAGCAAACTGCTCGTAAATCAACTGGAGGAAAGGCTCCTCGGAAACAGTTAGCTACTAAGGCAGCACGTAAAAGTGCTCCAGCAACTGGTGGTGTGAAGAAACCTCATCGCTATAGGCCAGGCACTGTTGCCCTGCGTGAAATTCGTCGCTACCAGAAGAGCACGGAACTGCTTATTCGCAAGTTGCCGTTCCAGCGTTTAGTACGCGAAATTGCTCAGGACTTCAAGACCGACTTACGTTTCCAGAGCTCGGCTGTGATGGCTTTGCAGGAAGCTAGCGAAGCCTATCTAGTTGGCCTATTCGAAGATACAAACTTGTGTGCTATCCACGCTAAGCGTGTCACCATCATGCCCAAGGACATTCAACTGGCCAGACGCATTCGTGGAGAGCGCGCTTAAATTATACCTCGTCCCTAACATAAATATCAAACAAATCGGTCCTTTTCAGGACCACAAAATATTTATAACAAGGAGATTCTAATTTTCTTATATATAGAGTCGACGGCCTTAGAAGCTAGCACTCCCTCCCGTTAGTTATTATATTATTTTTTTGTATAATAATTACGTAAATAAATAAATACATATTATCGTATAAATATATTAAATAGCTTTATAAAATAACAGAATAAACAAATAAGGCGCTACAATATTTGCTTTACCTCATTGTATCTTAACGATAAATCCATATGCATACATTAGGCTCAACCGAAAATGTATTCATTATACTCCCACCAACGACAAAATATATGTAGATGTATAAATGATTTTATGATTAGCTGTATAAAGCATTTGTTTAAGGCCTCATCACCGATAATAAACATTATATTTCATCAATGAATTTTACGCCAGAGATACTTTCGAAAAAAGTCAGCTAAGGGTCTGATGGATATTTTGCTACACAGAAATGTCGTATGGATTTGGCATGATATTTTATTAATTTAGTTTCAACTATAATAAAAATTTGTTTACCTAAATGGAATAATCTCTCCTCTTCTCTTATTTTAACCATATATTAACTTTTTAAAGACAAAATTAGATTTGTCTGAACCGTTTTTATATTGATTTCATTCTTAACTTGCCTGTTTTTAACAGCTAAGGGTTATGTTAAATAGATATTTAAAATAGTAGACTTAAGATATATTGAAACTAATAGTTGAATTTGGTTAAAGAATTGTTGAAATATTGTATTTATAGATCAAATGTTTTAAGTTTCATTATATTTTTATTAATAAACGTGTATTTTGCTCGATAACCTTTTTCGCCAAGACTCAAAGTTAAACTTTGACTTGTAATTAAAAATCATAATATCATGTTAAGGATATTAAATAATTTACATTGTATTGTTTGAATATTAAACTAAACATTCCAATTAACATTTAAATTGATTTCCAAATATGAACTGTAGTAAATGACCATTTAACAAGTATGTAATGACAAAGCATTGAGTAACAAACGTTCAATACGAAAAACATTCTCGTTCCGCCGCTCTCCTCGATTCTCACTCAAACGGGTGACCAAAAAAACCAAAATTTTTTCGGAAATTTTACAAGTAAACAGTGAATAAAGTGAATTAAGTGAAATTAAGATGTCAGATTCCGCAGTTGCAACGTCCGCATCTCCTGTGATTGCCCAAGCAGCCTCAGGCGAGAAAAAGGTGTCTACTAAAAAGGCAGCATCCGCATCAAAGTCAAAGAAGCCAACAGCTCCTCCATCGCACCCACCAACACAACAAATGGTAGATGCATCGATAAAAAATTTAAAGGAACGTGGTGGCTCGTCCCTTCTGGCAATTAAGAAATATATTAGTGCTACATACAAATGCGATGCCCAGAAGCTAGCCCCGTTCATTAAGAAGTACTTAAAGAATTCAGTTGTCAGTGGAAAGTTAATCCAAACAAAGGGAAAGGGTGCGTCTGGTTCGTTTAAACTATCTGCATCCGCTAAAAAGGATCCCAAGCCAAAGGCGGCCTCCGTTGTCGAGAAGAAAACTAAGAAGGTGAATGCTTCGGCGGCAGCAGCAACTAAAAAGAAGAGTAGCACGTCTAGCACGAAGAAAGCAGCGGGTGCCGCCGCTGATAAAAAGCTATCAAAAGCCGCAGCAACCAAAAAGAGTGCTGAGAAAAAGAAGGCGGACAAGGCAAAGGCTAAGGATGCGAAGAAAACAGGAACCATAAAGGCTAAACCTACAACAGCAAAGGCTAAGCCAAGCGCAACCAAGCCAAAGACCCCAAAACCCAAGACCACAAGTGCTAAACCGAAAAAAGTCGTGTCGGCTACGACCCCGAAGAAAACTGCTGTCAAGAAGCCAAAAGCGAAGACTGCATCTGCAACGAAGAAATAATTTGATATGCAAGCTACTCGTCAGCATGCGCAAATTTCAAATAATGAAATTTGTTTTTCAACAAAGCCCTTTTAAGGGCTACAAATTATGATTTTCTAAGAGAACGAATTTTTCTTTTCATCTACATCAGCAAATATAGTAAATGACATGAAATGGCCTTAAGTAATGTGCCATATGTGGAGGTAAAATTAAAGTTAAATTCGGCTTGTCAACTTATCATTGTAAATATATAAAATAAGTTACATGCTTGTAAATATACCTTCTTTCCTCGTTCATTCCAGTGCAAAATAACCCATACTTAAAAACAAATACACAACTGATCAAATTAGGTTCACTTGCCACTAAGAAAATTTTCCAACCAATCTAAACTTATGGCCACATCTCGCTCTAAAGATCTCAAAGACGAAATGTGTAGATACTCTAATATTTAAAATAAAAAGGTTCTTAGAATGCAACCAGAACAGTACAAACCAAATTATAAATATAAGATATTTTTTGGATTTGTAAATATTTTTAATTCCTTGAAAAAGAGATTTGTGGCCCTGAAAAGGGCCTTTTGCTTTTCTTTGCTTCCCGTACAAAAAACATGTAACTGAACTTTACTTGGAGCTGGTGTACTTTGTAACTGCTTTTGTTCCCTCACTGACAGCGTGCTTGGCCAATTCACCGGGCAGCAATAGACGGACAGCGGTTTGGATTTCCCGACTGGTAATAGTCGAGCGTTTGTTGTAGTGAGCCAAACGGGAGGCCTCAGCAGCAATACGTTCGAAAATGTCGTTAACAAAGCTGTTCATTATGCTCATCGCCTTTGACGAAATGCCGGTGTCAGGATGGACCTGCTTGAGCACTTTGTAAATGTAGATGGCATAGCTTTCCTTCCTCTTGCGCTTCTTCTTCTTGTCATTCTTGGTAATGTTTTTCTGAGCCTTACCAGCCTTTTTGGCTGCCTTCCCACTTGTTTTCGGCGGCATTATTATTCACAAACGTTCACTTCACAAATGTTTCACATAGTTGCTCCCCATAGTTGCTTAACATTTATACTTTTTTCGAGCGACGCTTTCATGTTAACAACCCGTTCAAAACGCAACTCTAAGCTGAAGAAGTGGTTAGTTGAAAAAAGTATAAATAAGACATGAGGTTCGATGTCAGGAACATTCGATATTTGTGTGTAAGCAGTGAAACAGTGAAATAAAGAAAATAAGAAAATGTCTGGTCGCGGTAAAGGTGGAAAAGTGAAGGGAAAGGCAAAGTCGCGTTCTAACCGCGCTGGTCTTCAGTTTCCCGTTGGTCGTATTCACCGCCTCCTTCGTAAGGGCAACTATGCTGAACGTGTTGGTGCCGGTGCTCCTGTCTACTTGGCTGCCGTTATGGAATATTTGGCCGCTGAAGTCTTGGAGTTGGCTGGCAATGCTGCACGCGACAACAAGAAAACTAGAATTATCCCTCGCCATTTGCAATTGGCCATCCGTAACGATGAGGAGTTAAATAAACTTCTTTCGGGCGTCACCATTGCCCAGGGCGGTGTTTTGCCCAACATCCAAGCAGTTCTGTTGCCCAAGAAAACTGAAAAGAAGGCATAATTTGCTAGTTCACTAAACTAAAATAAACAGCGTATAATTTGTAAATAGTCGAAACCAACCGTCCTTTTCAGGACGACCAAAAATGTCAAAAAAGAGATTATCTTTTCGTTCACTAAGGTATCCGAAATCGATTCAACAATACAAAGTACATCACATCGCAGAGCTCAAAAGTACAGTCATCGTACTAGTCAATAAAAATGTGCAATATTGTCTTCTCCAATTTGGATTTGTGATAGATTAAAAACAAGCACAAAATATGTAAAACAATCGAACATTGGTGATTTTAGTCGATTGCTGAAGCAGTGTCGGGAGCGGTTGATTCTTAGATGGAGAAACGTTTAACAGCTTGGCAGCATCACGTTTTAGAAAATTCGTGAATTGTTTCGTGCTTGCGCGTTTCATTTAGGTTGAATTTTAAATGTTTTTGATCTCTTTTAATAAAATGTATTGGTGGTCCTGAAAAGGACCGATTGGTGTCAACATATATTCAACTTCTTTTTTTAACCGCCAAAACCGTACAGGGTACGTCCTTGTCTTTTCAGTGCATAAACAACGTCCATGGCTGTGACTGTCTTCCTCTTGGCGTGCTCGGTGTATGTGACAGCATCACGGATAACATTTTCCAAGAAAACCTTTAGAACACCACGAGTTTCCTCATAAATAAGACCAGAAATACGTTTTACGCCACCACGACGAGCTAAACGGCGGATAGCTGGTTTCGTGATGCCCTGGATATTATCACGCAACACTTTGCGATGACGTTTTGCGCCGCCTTTACCCAAGCCTTTGCCACCTTTACCACGACCAGTCATTTTTCACTTTTTAATTTACTGCACACTGTACACCACGAATGTCACAAAGATACTAATGCTTGCTCTTCGGCCAGCGCTTATATTTATACCAAAAATCCAAAACTCGAGCGAGTAAGAAAATATTTCCATCTCGCTCACACACTACCCTCGTTACATATTCGACAAAACGACGAACAGCGAATATATCGTTCTCTTTCTAACTAAGTACTTTTTTTCTATATAAGCGATACACAAACGAGACGCACAATCAATGTGTTTTCAACAGTGACCGTGTGAAGTTAGAATTGTGAAAAAAAGATGGCTCGTACTAAGCAAACTGCTCGTAAATCAACTGGAGGAAAGGCTCCTCGGAAACAGTTAGCTACTAAGGCAGCACGTAAAAGTGCTCCAGCAACTGGTGGTGTGAAGAAACCTCATCGCTATAGGCCAGGCACTGTTGCCCTGCGTGAAATTCGTCGCTACCAGAAGAGCACGGAACTGCTTATTCGCAAGTTGCCGTTCCAGCGTTTAGTACGCGAAATTGCTCAGGACTTCAAGACCGACTTACGTTTCCAGAGCTCGGCTGTGATGGCTTTGCAGGAAGCTAGCGAAGCCTATCTAGTTGGCCTATTCGAAGATACAAACTTGTGTGCTATCCACGCTAAGCGTGTCACCATCATGCCCAAGGACATTCAACTGGCCAGACGTATTCGTGGAGAGCGCGCTTAAATTATACCTCGTCCCTAATACATATATATCAAACAAATCGGTCCTTTTCAGGACCACAAAATATTTATAACAAGGAGATTCTTATTTTCGTATATATAGAGTCGACGGCCTTAGAAGCTAGCACTCCCTCCCGTTAGTTACTATATTATTTTTTTGTATAATAATTAATTACGTAATTAAATACATATTTTCGTCTAAATATATTAAATAGCTTTATAAAATAAAAGAATAAACAAATAAGGCGCTACAATATTTGCTTTACCTCATTGTTCTTAACGATAAATCCATATGCATACGTTAGGCTCAACCGAAAATGTATTCATTATACTCCCACCAACGACAAAATATATGTAGATTTATAGATGATTTTATGATTAGCTGTATAAAGCATTTGTTTAAGGCCTCATCACCGAAAATAAACATTATATTTCATCAATGAATTTTACGCCAGAGATACTTTCGAAAAAAGTCAGCTAAGGGTCTGATGGATATTTTGCTACACAGAAATGTCGTATGGATTTCGCATGATATTTTATTAATTTAGTTTCAACTATAATAACAATTTGTTTACCTAAATGGAATAATCTCTCCTCTTCTCTTATTTTAACCATATATTAACTTTTTAAAGACAAAATTAGATTTGTCTGAACCGTTTTTATATTGATTTCATTCTTAACTTGCCTGTTTTTAACAGCTAAGGGTTATGTTAAATAGATATTTAAAATAGTAGACTTAAGATATATTGAAACTAATAGTTGAATTTGGTTAAAGAATTGTTGAAATATTGTATTTATAGATCAAATGTTTTAAGTTTCATTATATTTTTATTAATAAACGTGTATTTTGCTCGATAACCTTTTTCGCCAAGACTCAAAGTTAAACTTTGACTTGTAATTAAAAATCATAATATCATGTTAAGGATATTAAATAATTTACATTGTATTGTTTGAATATTAAACTAAACATTCCAATTAACATTTAGAATTGATTTCCAAATATGAACTGTAGTAAATGACCATTTAACAAGTATGTAATGACAAAGCATTGAGTAACAAACGTTCAATACGAAAAACATTCTCGTTCCGCCGTCCTCCTCGATTCTCACTCAAACGGGTGACCAAAAAAACCAAAATTTTTTGGAAATTTTCAGTAAAAGTGAATAAAGTGAATTAAGTGAATTAAGATGTCAGATTCCGCAGTTGCAACGTCCGTTTGTGATTGTGTAAAAGTCGTGCTGAACGCGAGTTTGGAAACGTGTCGAGCACGTGACTGTGTGAAGCCGCGTTGAACGCGAGTCTGGAAGCGTGTCGGACACGTTAATGTGAAGCGCGTCAACGGGTGTGGAGGTCAAACGCGAGTGTGGGCGTCGGGGTGTGGAAACGCGTCACGAGTGCGCTGCAGAAAAACGCACGATCAAACTGAACCCTGTGAACACTGTGAAATCCTAAAGTGGCAAGAGTGATATATGTGATATGGACACAGAAATAAATATCGCGGCCACAAGTGACAAACAATGCGACCCGATCGCAAACTTCGCGAAAAATAAAATAAACACAAGTGCCAAAGTGCAAAAAAGCAAGTCGGCATTACACCTGAAAAACCAAAGAAAAGTGCATCAATCACCGTACACCAAAACCAAAATGGCAAGTCAAAACATAATAGCCCATCGCAACAAACCGAGCTCAACAACGAGCAGGAGAACGCATGTGGTAAACGCAGCCGGTCCTCATCGATATCATCGCTTAGCTACGATGAGTATACAGACGAGGAAGCCGAAACCAACAGCCTACTGGAAAATGACAATGAGTGTGTGTGGATGAAAACCACGGAATACAACTCAATAATGGAGGAGCTGATGAGTCTCCGGGCGCAGGCGGCCGGCTTTGCCGGCGTGTCGGAAGCAACAATGAGGAGGCAGCAAGGAGTCCAAAACCAGCTAAAAGACCTCAAGATCAAAGCAACGGCAAAGGTACTCGATGGCAACAAATTTGCTGCTCTTGCCCAACTGGACGAGACCGGAGCCACGCAGGATGACGAGTTCCCAGAGTTGGGCCCCTCCAAGCCTAAAAAGAACAAGAGGTCGAAGGGAAAAGGCCAGCCACTCCAAAAGCCGCTGACGATATGGACGTCGATGATGAGCCGGAGGAAACCGCTGCGGTACCCCCAACCGAACCAAGGAAGAGACTACCTGGACCCACCACAACAAAAGTGACGAATAACAAGGCATCAAAACTACCAATAATCGCAACATATAATGTGAATCCAAAGGAACTGACAGGTATGTTGCGACAAATAATAAAAAATGAGCGTTTCACGATCAACATCATCAACAAAAATAGAACCCACATTAATGTTTTTACCCTCGAACATTTCCAAGAGACTAAGAAGCTATTAGACCTTTCCCAAAAGAGCTACTATACCTACACCCCCAGAGAGCTTAAACCATACTCCATAGTCATTAAAAAATTACCTCAGCAGATCTTCGCAGAAGACGAAGTAAAAAAAGCTTTACAAGAAACCTGTCCCGACCTTAATATTATCAGTGTCAAACCATTTAAAAAGAACTTCTGGCTGGTCCAAATGGAAAAAACAGAAAAATCCAAAACAATATTCTCCATAAAAAGTCTGCTTAACTGTAAAATAAAAATCGAGGCTTTCAAATCCGAAAATAAAATAAAACAATGCCACAACTGCCAACGGTATTGTCATGTCGCAAGCAATTGCAAAATGCAGTATAGATGCATTAAATGCACTGCGGACCACGCCCCTGGGCAATGCAGTATCAAAAAAACTGACAACCCCTCAGAAAACAATAAAACACAATGTGTCAACTGTAAGGGTCAACACACAGCAAACGCAAAAATTTGCCCGGTCAGAGTAGCAATCACTTCCAAAATTGAAAATAAGCGAAGTGCCACTGCACAACGAAACTCAAAAAAAATAACCAAAGCCACTACAGTAGCTACTGCAAGCCAGATTAAAAATAATGTCCCATTCGCCTCGCTGTTCAAAAAAACAGCTGAGACAAGGCCCGATTTCCGTCAGCCGCAACTTCCCAAAAACATTGTTGTCACCAACCCGGCACTGCAGAAACATCTTGCCAACAATCTGGCCCCAAAGCCACAAACCACAAACCTCTCGCTTGAGACAATCAACAGCGATAGTATCCAAGCCTTTGGCAAAGATATTTTCACCTGCATAGACATCATGCAGAAACTAACTAAAAAATACCCCACCAGCAAAGCCCAAAATGAGTCAGATGCTCTCAAAATAAAACAAGCCCTAATCTTAGACTTTCTCATTCAAATCACACAATAAAAATGACCTCCCTTAAATGTATTTTCCAAAACGTTAACTCACTCATCTCACTACAGAAGAGGCATGAATTAGACCAATTCCTAAATAGACATAGGCCAGACTTAATGCTCATAGCAGAACACCGTCTAGGCAACAGAAACTCCGCAAAATTATCCCACTACCAATTTATAAGGCAAAATATGAAAGCTACCCATACAAGACATGCGCAACGCCAACCAGAAAACGGTGGTACGTCCGTCGCTATATGCGTCAAAAACGGCATAGCGTTTGAACGCTTAGATACCCCGCCACTACGCTTCATCGAAGCCGTGGCAATTAAACTCTCATACAAAGACTCGCTCAGAAATACCCAAAATCTCATAGCAGTCTCATTATACAAACGTCCCAAAGACCCGCTTCTTACCAACGACATAAATGCGCTATTCAACTCCTTAAACCGCTCTGAAAATAGTGGCCAAATAATCATAGGTTGCGACCTAAACGCCAAACACCCCAGTTGGCATGTGCCTCACCATAGCCCAGCCCACATAAACAGCGCCGGTAAAGCACTTCAAACATGGCTTCTAGGACAACCCAACTTAGTTCTCTGCCCACCCAAAGAACCTAGTCGTCCTAATAACTCTAACAACTCATCCTCAATAGATTTCTTCATACGCACTATAGACCTCCAAACAGAAAATAGTTCTCTCTGCAACACAATAGATGAATTTCCATCAGATACTTCGGGGTAACCCTAAAAATAAAATTAGGCCAATTAAACTCATATGCACAGACCCAAAAATAGTCTATAAATTCGACTGTTCAACACAGATATATGGAACTCTGTCATTCTCAGAAACCTCAGACCAATCGCAAGATCTTCCAACCTATGCCCTCTAGAAATAGACAAACACATTGAGGAACTCAATACCGCCCTCATACCGCACTGGACTCGCCAGACGCCATCCCCAAAAGAACTATACACCCATCCAAGCCCTTTAACACAGTTAAACTGAGCGCACAATGCCTTGCTCTTATCAAGCATAAGCGCATCATTAGAAGATACCTCTTTGGCGTCAATTCTCACTGTCATTCGACGAAAAGTCCCAGCTAAAAACCCTAATCTCCGACCTCACAATCCAAATCAATAACCACATCCATGCTGCAACCTAAGACACATAGAAACCCACCTGAAATACTAAAACCGAGTAAAATTAGCTTAAAATCCCTAAGCTTAGCAACCCAAGAAACCAAACAGACGAGCCGCTTAAGCACGATATCCACCTAACAGCCACCGAGCTAATGAAATCGACATTAACGTTCCCATCGTATTAAGTCGTCATTTGAAAAAGTCAATGCCCTAGCCTGGTCATTCGAGAAAATCCACAAGCAAAATGACAACATTTAATGGTATCCCCGAGCTTAGGAACATACCGACCGTATAAACAGGCGAGTTAGCACCATGCCCAGCATCCCTGGCAAATGCCCAGCTATATAATCAACTTTGATCCCAGCCGAAGAGCAGATGGTACTTCGAAAACTGAAGAGCTTGGCTTCACACGCCAAGCAACTTCTCGAATGGATAAATCAAAAAATGCAAAAAAACCATGGGCCCAGATGGTAGTAGTATTACCTCCTAAAACACTGCAACATGTTGGTCCTCAAACACCTGCAGTTCTCTTCAATCATTGCTTCAACTCAGGCTACTTCCCAAATGCCTGGAAGTGCAGCAGAATAACTCCCTACTGAGCCGAAGTAGCCCACAAAGTTTACAAGGGTACAGGCCAATCTCAATCCTCTCTGCTTTAGCCTCTTTTTGAAAAAATGTTAATGGCACAAATTAAAAAACACCTAGACTCCCACCAAATCTCAAACCCTTCAGTTCGGTTTCAGAGACAACCTGTCTTTAGCAACCCATTGCTGTCGCAAATTCATTTTTTTAGCAACATGTAGACAGCGTGCTCAATGCCTGTGCCCTTGACTTCGAAAAAGCATTGACACAGTTGGACGAACGGCCTCATTACAAATGAGCAATACCTTCCGGTTCAACCCAATACCACACGTTTTTCGAGCTACCTTCAACCCGTTCCTTCTTGTCGCCAGCCCAGACGGCTTAGAACAATGTATCCGCAATAACTGCAGGTGTGCCACAAGGTTCCCTTTTAGCACCAATCTGTTAATATCTACCTTGCTGACCTACCAGCCTTCAGCAGACCCCCACCTCAACCTGAGCGCGATCCAGCCGTCGTTATGCAGACGACATCTTCTCTTCTCAGGTGCATGGTAGAAGTGCAGAATGACCTTAATAGATACCTAGACCAATTATGCAAATACTTTGCTAATGGGACTTAAGCAGCTATGTGGAGGGATGATTTCAAGGGAAGGTAAAAATTTCAAAACGTAGAAATACCCTAATCTCGAATCAATGCAAAGATAATTTGGAGTATTTCCAAACTCAATTTCAAGAGCACATTAACATCCCTTACGAGCAAACTCAGCTCACCAATCCACCATTCTGCCCCTAATGAGCTATCCCCCCAATTCAAGTTCAAATAGGTTCACTTGCCTATAGAAACTGGTCCAACCAATCCTTATCCATGGCCACTCGGTTGGTTCATTTAATCCAGGCAAATGGAAGAAATACGTCTTTTGAAAGACGCATCCTACGTCGTGCCTTAGGTAAATGCTCCCGCATTCCCCACTCACATATCATCCAACTCAAAGCTATCTTCAAAGCGAAACGTGTGACACCCTCTTTTAATTTGAAAGTTCCTGACGAACTGCAACAGTCAACCACATCTGATAGCATAGCGCAGGTCCACATCCCGGTGGATTCTCAACAGACCACCTAACTTAAACCATATCACCTCAAAGAGAAGGGCTCGCGACTTCAGAACAACCTTTTTCTACCATAGAAAGGCAGTCTATCGACCCTAACGATGGACTCGCCTACAACATCAAACAATAAAAATAAAATCTCATTTTTATTTGTCGCAACATACCCTCTCCCTTTCTCTCTTCTTCTTTGTTAAATTTTCCTACTTCCTATCTCCTCCCCTATCCAGTTAACTAGTTCCTAAGCTCCCTGTTCTCTTCTAAGCTAGCTTTAAGACAAAAAACCAACAAATCAAAATAAGTTGAAATCCAGGTTTTACTAACATGAGCCTTTCCTAGGAATTTTTTTAATACATAATACAATCACCAAAACATAAGTTAAGAATACAATCTAAGTATAAAGTATAGACTTACGCTGATAAGCTAGAAGCGCAAGGCAAATGAATTAAAACCTAAATTAAGTTAACTTGACTTTGTCAATCAAGGTGAACTATTAAATAAGGTACCAAAATTAACATGAAACCCACTTGACTAATAAAGAAGTAGAAAAAGTTTTCGGAAATTTAAGTAAAAGTGAAAAGTGAATTAAGTGAATTAAGATGTCAGATTCCGCAGTTGCAACGTCCGCATCTCCTGTGATTGCCCAAGCAGCCTCAGGCGAGAAAAAGGTGTCTACTAAAAAGGCAGCATCCGCATCAAAGTCAAAGAAGCCAACAGCTCCTCCATCGCACCCACCAACACAACAAATGGTAGATGCATCGATAAAAAATTTAAAGGAACGTGGTGGCTCGTCCCTTCTGGCAATTAAGAAATATATTAGTGCTACATACAAATGCGATGCCCAGAAGCTAGCCCCGTTCATTAAGAAGTACTTAAAGAATTCAGTTGTCAGTGGAAAGTTAATCCAAACAAAGGGAAAGGGTGCGTCTGGTTCGTTTAAACTATCTGCATCCGCTAAAAAGGATCCCAAGCCAAAGGCGGCCTCCGTTGTCGAGAAGAAAACTAAGAAGGTGAATGCTTCGGCGGCAGCAGCAACTAAAAAGAAGAGTAGCACGTCTAGCACGAAGAAAGCAGCGGGTGCCGCCGCTGATAAAAAGCTATCAAAAGCCGCAGCAACCAAAAAGAGTGCTGAGAAAAAGAAGGCGGACAAGGCAAAGGCTAAGGATGCGAAGAAAACAGGAACCATAAAGGCTAAACCTACAACAGCAAAGGCTAAGCCAAGCGCAACCAAGCCAAAGACCCCAAAACCCAAGACCACAAGTGCTAAACCGAAAAAAGTCGTGTCGGCTACGACCCCGAAGAAAACTGCTGTCAAGAAGCCAAAAGCGAAGACTGCATCTGCAACGAAGAAATAATTTGATATGCAAGCTACTCGTCAGCATGCGCAAATTTCAAATAATGAAATTTGTTTTTCAACAAAGCCCTTTTAAGGGCTACAAATTATGATTTTCTAAGAGAACGAATTTTTCTTTTCATCTACATCAGCAAATATAGTAAATGACATGCCTTAAGTAATGTGCCATATGTGGAGGTAAAATTAAAGTTAAATTCGGCTTGTCAACTTATCATTGTAAATATATAAAATAAGTTACATGCTTGTAAATATACCTTCTTTCCTCGTTCATTCCAGTGCAAAATAACCATACTTAAAAACAAATACACAATTGATCAAATTAGGTTCACTTGCCACTAAGAACATTTTCCAACTTATGGCCACATCTCGCTCTAAAGATCTCAAAGACGAAATGTGTAGATACTCTAATATTTAAAAAAAAGGTTCTTAGAATGCAACCAGAACAGTACAAACCAAATTATAATATAAGATATTTTTTGGATTTGTAAATATTTTTAATTCCTTGAAAAAGAGATTTGTGGCCCTGAAAAGGGCCTTTTTCTTCTGTTCGCTTGCCGTACACTAAACATGTAGCTGAATTTTACTTGGAGCTGGTGTACTTTGTAACTGCTTTTGTTCCCTCACTGACAGCGTGCTTGGCCAATTCACCGGGCAGCAATAGACGGACAGCGGTTTGGATTTCCCGACTGGTAATAGTCGAGCGTTTGTTGTAGTGAGCCAAACGGGAGGCCTCAGCAGCAATACGTTCGAAAATGTCGTTAACAAAGCTGTTCATTATGCTCATCGCCTTTGACGAAATGCCGGTGTCAGGATGGACCTGCTTGAGCACTTTGTAAATGTAGATGGCATAGCTTTCCTTCCTCTTGCGCTTCTTCTTCTTGTCATTCTTGGTAATGTTTTTCTGAGCCTTACCAGCCTTTTTGGCTGCCTTCCCACTTGTTTTCGGCGGCATTATTATTCACAAACGTTCACTTCACAAATGTTTCACATAGTTGCTCCCCATAGTTGCTTAACATTTATACTTTTTTCGAGCGACGCTTTCATGTTAACAACCCGTTCAAAACTCTACTCTAAACTGAAGAAATGGTTAGTTGAAAAAAGTATAAATATGACATGAGGTTGGATGTCAGGAACATTCGATATTTGTGTGTAAGCAGTGAAACAGTGAAATAAAGAAAATAAGAAAATGTCTGGTCGCGGTAAAGGTGGAAAAGTGAAGGGAAAGGCAAAGTCGCGTTCTAACCGCGCTGGTCTTCAGTTTCCCGTTGGTCGTATTCACCGCCTCCTTCGTAAGGGCAACTATGCTGAACGTGTTGGTGCCGGTGCTCCTGTCTACTTGGCTGCCGTTATGGAATATTTGGCCGCTGAAGTCTTGGAGTTGGCTGGCAATGCTGCACGCGACAACAAGAAAACTAGAATTATCCCTCGCCATTTGCAATTGGCCATCCGTAACGATGAGGAGTTAAATAAACTTCTTTCGGGCGTCACCATTGCCCAGGGCGGTGTTTTGCCCAACATCCAAGCAGTTCTGTTGCCCAAGAAAACTGAAAAGAAGGCATAATTTGCTAGTTCACTAAACTAAAATAAACAGCGTATAATTTGTAAATAGTCGAAACCAACCGTCCTTTTCAGGACGACCAAAAATGTCAAAAAAGAGATTATCTTTTCGTTCACTAAGGTATCCGAAATCCATTCAACAATACAAAGTACATCACATCGCAGAGCTCAAAAGTACAGTCATCGTACTAGTCAATAAAAATGTGCAATATTGTCTTCTCCAATTTGGATTTGTGATAGATTAAAAACAAGCACAAAATATGTAAAACAATCGAATATTGGTGATTCTAGTCGATTGCTGAAGCAGTGTCGGGAGCGGTTGATTCTTAGATGGAGAAACGTTTGACAGCTTGGCAGCATCACGTTTTAGAAAATCATATGGTTCGTGCTTGCGCGTTTCATTTAGGTTGAATTTTAAATGTTTTTGATCTCTTTTAATAAAATGTATTGGTGGTCCTGAAAAGGACCGATTGGTGTCAACATATATTCAACTTCTTTTTTTAACCGCCAAAACCGTACAGGGTACGTCCTTGTCTTTTCAGTGCATAAACAACGTCCATGGCTGTGACTGTCTTCCTCTTGGCGTGCTCGGTGTATGTGACAGCATCACGGATAACATTTTCCAAGAAAACCTTTAGAACACCACGAGTTTCCTCATAAATAAGACCAGAAATACGTTTTACGCCACCACGACGAGCTAAACGGCGGATAGCTGGTTTCGTGATGCCCTGGATATTATCACGCAACACTTTGCGATGACGTTTGGCGCCGCCTTTACCCAAGCCTTTGCCACCTTTACCACGACCAGTCATTTTTCACTTTTTATTTTACTGCACACTGTACACCACGAATGTCACAAAGATACTAATGCTTGCTCTTCGGCCAGCGCTTATATTTATACCAAAAATCCAAAACTCGAGCGAGTAAGAAAATATTTCCATCTCGCTCACACACTACCCTCGTTACATATTCGACAAAACGACGAACAGCGAATATATCGTTCTCTTTCTAACTAAGTACTTTTTTTCTATATAAGCGATACACAAACGAGACGCACAATCAATGTGTTTTCAACAGTGACGTGTGAAGTTAGAATTGTGAAAAAAAGATGGCTCGTATAAGCAAACTGCTCGTAAATCAATGGAGGAAAGGCTCCTCGGAAACAGTTAGCTACTAAGGCAGCACGTAAAAGTGCTCCAGCAACTGGTGGTGTGAAGAAACCTCATCGCTAAGGCCAGGCACTGTTGCCCTGCGTGAAATTCGTCGCTACCAGAAGAGCACGGAACTGCTTATTCGCAAGTTGCCGTTCCAGCGTTTAGTACGCGAAATTGCTCAGGACTTCAAGACCGACTTACGTTTCCAGAGCTCGGCTGTGATGGCTTTGCAGGAAGCTAGCGAAGCCTATCTAGTTGGCCTATTCGAAGATACAAACTTGTGTGCTATCCACGCTAAGCGTGTCACCATCATGCCCAAGGACATTCAACTGGCCAGACGTATTCGTGGAGAGCGCGCTTAAATTATACCTCGTCCCTAACATAAATATCAAACAAATCGGTCCTTTTCAGGACCACAAAATATTTATAACAAGGAGATTCTTATTTTCGTATATATAGAGTCGACGGCCTTAGAAGCTAGCACTCCCTCCCGTTAGTTATTATATTATTTTTTTGTATAATATTAATTACGTAAATTAAATACAATTTTCGTATAAATATATTAAATAGCTTTATTAAAAAAAGAATAAACAAATAAGGCGCTACAATATTTGCTTTACCTCATTGTTCTTAACGATAAATCCATATGCATACTTAGACTCAACCGAAATTATTCATTTACTCCACCAACGACAAAGTATATGTAGATGTATAATGATTTTATGATTAGCGTTAAAGATTTGTTTAAGGCCTATCACCGATAATAAACATTTATTTCATCAATGAATTTTACGCAGAGTACTTTCGAAAAAGTCAGCTAAGGGTCTGATGGATATTTTGCTAACAGAAATGTCGTATGGATTTGGTATGATATTTTATTAATTTAGTTTCAACTATAATAAAATTTGTTTACCTAAATGGAATAATCTCTCCTCTTCTCTTTTTTAACATATATTAACTTTTTAAAGACAAAATTAGATTTGTCTGAACCGTTTTTATATTGATTTCATTCTTAACTTGCCTGTTTTTAACAGCTAAGGGTTATGTTAAATAGATATTTAAAATAGTAGACTTAAGATATATTGAAACTAATAGTTGAATTTGGTTAAAGAATGTTGAAATATTGTATTTATAGATCAAATGTTTTAAGTTTCATTATATTTTTATTAATAAACGTGTTTTTTGCTCGATAACCTTTTTCGCCAAGACTCAAAGTTAAACTTTGACTTGTAATTAAAAATCATAATATCATGTTAAGGATATTAAATAATTTACATTGTATTGTTTGAATATTAAACTAAACATTCCAATTCACATTTAGAATGATTTCCAAATATGAACTGTAGTAAATGACCATTTAACAAGTATGTAATGACAAAGCATTGAGTAACAAACGTTCAATACGAAAAACATTCTCGTTCCGCCGCTCTCCTCGATTCTCACTCAAACGGGTGAAAAAACAAATTTTTGAAATTTTAAGTAAACAGTGAATAAAGTGAATTAAGTGAACTTAAGATGTCAGATTCCGCAGTTGCAACGTCCGCATCTCCTGTGATTGTGTAAAAGTCGTGCTGAACGCGAGTTTGGAAACGTGTCGAGCACGTGACTGTGTGAAGCCGCGTTGAACGCGAGTCTGGAAGCGTGTCGGACACGTTAATGTGAAGCCGCGTCAAACGCGAGTGTGGAAACGCGTCAAACGCGAGTGTGGAAACGCGTCAAACGCGAGTGTGGAAACGCGTCAAACGCGGGTGTGGAAACGCGTCAAACGCAAGTGCAGCTGCAGAAAAACGCACGATCAAACTGAACCCTGTGAACACTGTGAAATCCTAAAGTGGCAAGAGTGATATATGTGATATGGACACAGAAATAAATATCGCGGCCACAAGTGACAAACAATGCGACCCGATCGCAAACTTCGCGAAAAATAAAATAAACACAAGTGCCAAAGTGCAAAAAAGCAAGTCGGCATTACACCTGAAAAACCAAAGAAAAGTGCATCAATCACCGTACACCAAAACCAAAATGGCAAGTGCAAAACATAATAGCCCATCGCAACAAACCGAGCTCAACAACGAGCAGGAGAACGCATGTGGTAAACGCAGCCGGTCCTCATCGATATCATCGCTTAGCTACGATGAGTATACAGACGAGGAAGCCGAAACCAACAGCCTACTGGAAAATGACAATGAGTGTGTGTGGATGAAAACCACGGAATACAACTCAATAATGGAGGAGCTGATGAGTCTCCGGGCGCAGGCGGCCGGCTTTGCCGGCGTGTCGGAAGCAACAATGAGGAGGCAGCAAGGAGTCCAAAACCAGCTAAAAGACCTCAAGATCAAAGCAACGGCAAAGGTACTCGATGGCAACAAATTTGCTGCTCTTGCCCAACTGGACGAGACCGGAGCCACGCAGGATGACGAGTTCCCAGAGTTGGGCCCCTCCAAGCCTAAAAAGAACAAGAGGTCGAAGGGTAAAAGGCCAGCCACTCCAAAAGCCGCTGACGATATGGACGTCGATGATGAGCCGGAGGAAACCGCTGCGGTACCCCCAACCGAACCAAGGAAGAGACTACCTGGACCCACCACAACAAAAGTGACGAATAACAAGGCATCAAAACTACCAATAATCGCAACATATAATGTGAATCCAAAGGAACTGACAGGTATGTTGCGACAAATAATAAAAAATGAGCGTTTCACGATCAACATCATCAACAAAAATAGAACCCACATTAATGTTTTTACCCTCGAACATTTCCAAGAGACTAAGAAGCTATTAGACCTTTCCCAAAAGAGCTACTATACCTACACCCCCAGAGAGCTTAAACCATACTCCATAGTCATTAAAAAATTACCTCAGCAGATCTTCGCAGAAGACGAAGTAAAAAGCTTTACAAGAAACCTGTCCCGACCTTAATATTATCAGTGTCAAACCATTTAAAAAGAACTTCTGGCTGGTCCAAATGGAAAAAACAGAAAAATCCAAAACAATTTCTCCATAAAAAGTCTGCTTAACTGTAAAATAAAAATCGAGGCTTTCAAATCCGAAAATAAAATAAAACAATGCCACAACTGCCAACGGTATTGTCATGTCGCAAGCAATTGCAAAATGCAGTATAGATGCATTAAATGCACTGCGGACCACGCCCCTGGGCAATGCAGTATCAAAAAAACTGACAACCCCTCAGAAAACAATAAAACACAATGTGTCAACTGTAAGGGTCAACACACAGCAAACGCAAAAATTTGCCCGGTCAGAGTAGCAATCACTTCCAAAATTGAAAATAAGCGAAGTGCCACTGCACAACGAAACTCAAAAAAAATAACCAAAGCCACTACAGTAGCTACTGCAAGCCAGATTAAAAATAATGTCCCATTCGCCTCGCTGTTCAAAAAACAGCTGAGACAAGGCCCGATTTCCGTCAGCCGCAACTTCCCAAAAACATTGTTGTCACCAACCCGGCACTGCAGAAACATCTTGCCAACAATCTGGCCCCAAAGCCACAAACCACAAACCTCTCGCTTGAGACAATCAACAGCGATAGTTCCAAGCCTTTGGCAAAGATATTTTCACCTGCATAGACATCATGCAGAAACTAACTAAAAATCCCCACCAGCAAAGCCCAAAATGAGTCAGATGCTCTCAAAATAAAACAAGCCCTAATCTTAGACTTTCTCATTCAAATCACACAATAAAATGACCTCCCTTAATGTATTTTCCAAAACGTTAACTCACTCATCTCACTACAGAAGAGGCATGAATTAGACCAATTCCTAAATAGACATAGGCCAGACTTAATGCTCATAGCAGAACACCGTCTAGGAACAGAAACTCCGCAAAATTTCCCACTACCAATTTATAAGGCAAAATTGAAAGCTACCCATCAAGACATGCGCAACGCCAACCAGAAAACGGTGGTACGTCCGTCGCTATATGCGTCAAAAACGGCATAGCGTTTGAACGCTTAGATCCCCGCCACTACGCTTCATCGAAGCCGTGGCAATTAAACTCTCATCAAAGACTCGCTCAGAAATCCCAAAATCTCATGCAGTCTCATTATCAAACGTCCCAAAGACCCGCTTCTTACCAACGACATAAATGCGCTATTCAACTCCTTAAACCGCTCTGAAAATAGTGGCCAAATAATCATAGGTTGCGACCTAAACGCCAAACACCCCAGTTGGATGTGCCTCACCATGCCCAGCCCACATAAACAGCGCCGGTAAAGCACTTCAAACATGGCTTCTAGGACAACCCAACTTAGTTCTCTGCCCACCCAAAGAACCTAGTCGTCCTTAACTCTAACAACTCATCCTCATAGATTTCTTCATACGCACTATAGACCTCCAAACAGAAATAGTTCTCTCTGCAACACAATAGATGAATTTCCATCAGATCACTTCGGGGTAACCCTAAAATAAAATTAGGCCAATTAACTCATATGCACAGACCCAAAAATAGTCTTAATTCGACTGTATCAACACAGATTTGGAACTCTGTCATTCTCAGAAACCTCAGACCAATCGCAAGATCTTCCAACCTATGCCCTCTAGAAATAGACAAACACATTGAGGAACTCAATACCGCCCTACATCCGCACTGGACTCGCCAGACGCCATCCCCAAAAGAACTATCACCCATCCAAGCCCTTTAACACAGTTAAACTGAGCGCACAATGCCTTGCTCTTATCAAGCATAAGCGCATCATTAGAAGATACCTCTTTGGCGTCAATTCTCACTGTCATTCGACGAAAAGTCCCAGCTAAAAACCCTAATCTCCGACCTCACAATCCAATCAATAACCCATCCATGCTAGCAACCTAAGACCATAGAAACCCACCTGAAAAACATAAAACCGAGTAAAATTAGCTTAAATCCCTAAAGCTTAGCAACCCAAGAACCAAACAGACGAGCCGCTTAAGCACGATATCCACCTCAGCCACCGAGCATATGAAATCGACATTAACGTTCCCATCGTCATTAAGTCTCTTTGAAAGTCAATGCCCTGCCTGGTCATTCGAGAAAATCACAAGCAAATGACAACATGTCTAATGGTTCCCCGAGCTTAGGCAACATACCGACCGTTAAACAGGCGAGTTAGCACCATGCCCAGCATCCCTGGCAAATGCCCAGCTTTTCAACTTTGATCCCAGCCGAAGGAGATGGTAACTTCGAAAACTCAGAAGAGCTTGGCTTCACAAACGCCAAGCAACTTCTCGAATGGATCAATCAAATAGCAAAACCATGGCCCAGTGGTAGTAGTAATTCCTCCTAACACTGCACTGTTGGTCCTCAAACACCTAGCAGTTCTCTTCATATTGCTTCAACTCAGGCTACTTCCCAATGCCTGGAAGTGCAGCAGAATCTCCCATACTGAAGCCGAAAGTAGCCCACAAAGTTTACAAGGGTCGGCCAATTCATCCTCTCTGCTTTAGCCTCTTATTTGAAAATGTTAATGGCACAAATTAAAAAACACCTGACTCCCACCAATACTCAACCCTTCAGTTCGGTTTCAGAGACAACCTGTCTTTAGCAACCCATTGCTGTCGCAAATTCATTTTATTTAGCAACATCGCTGACAGCGTGCTACAATCGCCTGTGCCCTTGACTTCGAAAAGCATTCGCACAGTCTGGCGAACGGCCTCTTCAAATGAGCAATCCTTCCGGTTCAACCCAATACCCACGTATTATTCGAGCTCCTTACAACCCGTTCCTTCTATGTCGCCAGCCCAGACGGCTTGAACATGCTAATCCGCAACATACTGCAGGTGTGCCACAAGGCTCCCTTTTGCACCAATTGTTTATCTACCTTGCTGACCTCCAGCCTTCAGACAGCCCCCACCTCAACCTCGACAGCGCGCATCCAGCCGCTCGTCTATGCGACGACATCTTACTCTTCCTCAGGTGCATGGATAGCAAGTGCAGAAATGGACCTTAATAGATACCTAGACCAATTATGCAAATACTTTGCTAATGGCGACTTAAGCTTAACGCTAATAAGTGCGAGGGATGCATCTTCAAGGGCCCAAGGCTAAAAAATATTCAAAAACGCTGAAAATTCAACCCTAAACTCTTTAAACGGCAACACAGAAATCCAAATTAGGCCAAAGTAAAATCTTAGGAGTCATTATGACCAAAAACTCAAATTTCAAGAGCACATTGAACATGCCCTTAAGCGAGCAAAAACTCAGCTGCACCAAATCCACCTATCTACAAGCCCCTAAATGAGAGCTCATCCCACCCAAATGCTCAAGTAATCAAATAGGTTCACTTGCCTATAAGAACTGGTCCAACCAATCCTTTCCGGCCACATCGGTTGGTTCAATTTAAATCCAGGCAATGGAAGAAATACGTCTTTTTGAAAGACGATCCTACGTCGTGCCTTAGGTAAATGCTCCCGCATTCCCCACTCACTAATACATCCAAACTCAAAGCTATCAAGATCTCAAAGACGAAACGTGTAGACACCCTCATTTTTAATTGAAAAGTTCCTAGAACGAAACTGCAACAGTCAAACCAACAAATCTAGATGCATGCGCGGTCCACTCCCGGTCGGATTCTCAACAGCCACCTACTATAAACCATATAACAACCTCAAGAGAAGGGCTAATACGCGACTCTCAGAACAACCTTATTTCTACCTAGAAAAGGCAGTCTATCGACCCTAACGATGGACTCGCCTCAACATCAAACAATAAATAATGCTCATTTTTATTTGTCGCAACATACCCTCTCCCTTTCTCTCTTCTTCTATTGTTAATTTCCTCTTCCTATCTCCTCCCCTATCCAGTTACTAGTTCCTAGCTCCCTTTACTACTTCTAAGCTAGCTTTAAGACAAACCAACAAAATCAAATTAAGTAATGAATCCAGGTTTTCTCAACTAGCCTTTCCTAGGAATTTTTTTTTCTAAATTACCAACTCACCAAACATAGTTTAGATCACAATTAGTTAAAAGTAATAGACTTACGCCTGATAAGCTAGAGCGCAAGGCAACTGATTAACTAATAGTTCGCTTTGTCAATCAAGGTGAACTTTTAGGTCCTTTCCATGAAACCCACTGTGACTAATAAAGAAGTAAGAAGAAGTGAAATTTTTAATTGAAAAGTGTACGAAGTGAGTTAAGAGAACCTAAGATGTCAGATTCCGCAGTTGCAACGTCCGCATCTCCTGTGATTGCCCAAGCAGCCTCAGGCGAGAAAAAGGTGTCTACTAAAAAGGCAGCATCCGCATCAAAGTCAAAGAAGCCAACAGCTCCTCCATCGCACCCACCAACACAACAAATGGTAGATGCATCGATAAAAAATTTAAAGGAACGTGGTGGCTCGTCCCTTCTGGCAATTAAGAAATATATTAGTGCTACATACAAATGCGATGCCCAGAAGCTAGCCCCGTTCATTAAGAAGTACTTAAAGAATTCAGTTGTCAGTGGAAAGTTAATCCAAACAAAGGGAAAGGGTGCGTCTGGTTCGTTTAAACTATCTGCATCCGCTAAAAAGGATCCCAAGCCAAAGGCGGCGGCCTCCGTTGTCGAGAAGAAAACTAAGAAGGTGAATGCTTCGGCGGCAGCAGCAACTAAAAAGAAGAGTAGCACGTCTAGCACGAAGAAAGCAGCGGGTGCCGCCGCTGATAAAAAGCTATCAAAAGCCGCAGCAACCAAAAAGAGTGCTGAGAAAAAGAAGGCGGACAAGGCAAAGGCTAAGGATGCGAAGAAAACAGGAACCATAAAGGCTAAACCTACAACAGCAAAGGCTAAGCCAAGCGCAACCAAGCCAAAGACCCCAAAACCCAAGACCACAAGTGCTAAACCGAAAAAAGTCGTGTCGGCTACGACCCCGAAGAAAACTGCTGTCAAGAAGCCAAAAGCGAAGACTGCATCTGCAACGAAGAAATAATTTGATATGCAAGCTACTCGTCAGCATGCGCAAATTTCAAATAATGAAATTTGTTTTTCAACAAAGCCCTTTTAAGGGCTACAAATTATGATTTTCTAAGAGAACGAATTTTTCTTTTCATCTACATCAGCAAATATAGTAAATGACATGCCTTAAGTAATGTGCCATATGTGGAGGTAAAATTAAAGTTAAATTCGGCTTGTCAACTTATCATTGTAAATATATAAAATAAGTTACATGCTTGTAAATATACCTTCTTTCCTCGTTCATTCCAGTGCAAAATAACCCATACTTAAAAACAAATACACAACTGATCAAATTAGGTTCACTTGCCACTAAGAAAATTTTCCAACTTATGGCCACATCTCGCTCTAAAGATCTCAAAGACGAAATGTGTAGATACTCTAATATTTAAAATAAAAAGGTTCTTAGAATGCAACCAGCGCAGTACAAATCAAATTATACCTATAAGATATTTTCTGTATTTGTAAATATTTTTAATTCCTTGAAAAAGAGATTTGTGGCCCTGAAAAGGGCCTTTTCTTCTGTTCGCTTGCCGTACACTAAACATGTAGCTGAATTTTACTTGGAGCTGGTGTACTTTGTAACTGCTTTTGTTCCCTCACTGACAGCGTGCTTGGCCAATTCACCGGGCAGCAATAGACGGACAGCGGTTTGGATTTCCCGACTGGTAATAGTCGAGCGTTTGTTGTAGTGAGCCAAACGGGAGGCCTCAGCAGCAATACGTTCGAAAATGTCGTTAACAAAGCTGTTCATTATGCTCATCGCCTTTGACGAAATGCCGGTGTCAGGATGGACCTGCTTGAGCACTTTGTAAATGTAGATGGCATAGCTTTCCTTCCTCTTGCGCTTCTTCTTCTTGTCATTCTTGGTAATGTTTTTCTGAGCCTTACCAGCCTTTTTGGCTGCCTTCCCACTTGTTTTCGGCGGCATTATTATTCACAAACGTTCACTTCACAAATGTTTCACATAGTTGCTCCCCATAGTTGCTTAACATTTATACTTTTTTCGAGCGACGCTTTCATGTTAACAACCCGTTCAAAACTCAACTCTAAGCTGAAGAAATGGTTAGTTGAAAAAAGTATAAATAAGACATGAGGTTCGATGTCAGGAACATTCGATATTTGTGTGTAAGCAGTGAAACAGTGAAATAAAAAAAGAAAATAAGAAAATGTCTGGTCGCGGTAAAGGTGGAAAAGTGAAGGGAAAGGCAAAGTCGCGTTCTAACCGCGCTGGTCTTCAGTTTCCCGTTGGTCGTATTCACCGCCTCCTTCGTAAGGGCAACTATGCTGAACGTGTTGGTGCCGGTGCTCCTGTCTACTTGGCTGCCGTTATGGAATATTTGGCCGCTGAAGTCTTGGAGTTGGCTGGCAATGCTGCACGCGACAACAAGAAAACTAGAATTATCCCTCGCCATTTGCAATTGGCCATCCGTAACGATGAGGAGTTAAATAAACTTCTTTCGGGCGTCACCATTGCCCAGGGCGGTGTTTTGCCCAACATCCAAGCAGTTCTGTTGCCCAAGAAAACCGAAAAGAAGGCATAATTTGCTAGTTCACTAAACTAAAATAAACAGCGTATAATTTGTAAATAGTCGAAACCAACCGTCCTTTTCAGGACGACCAAAAATGTCAAAAAAGAGATTATCTTTTCGTTCACTAAGGTATCCGAAATCCATTCAACAATACAAAGTACATCACATCGCAGAGCTCAAAAGTACAGTCATCGTACTAGTCAATAAAAATGTGCAATATTGTCTTCTCCAATTTGGATTTGTGATAGATTAAAAACAAGCACAAAATATGTAAAACAATCGAACATTGGTGATTTTAGTCGATTGCTGAAGCAGTGTCGGGAGCGGTTGATTCTTAGATGGAGAAACGTTTAACAGCTTCGCAGCATCACGTTTTAGAAAATCATATGGTTCGTGCTTGCGCGTTTCATTTAGGTTGAATTTTAAATGTTTTTGATCTCTTTTAATAAAATGTATTGGTGGTCCTGAAAAGGACCGATTGGTGTCAACATATATTCAACTTCTTTTTTTAACCGCCAAAACCGTACAGGGTACGTCCTTGTCTTTTCAGTGCATAAACAACGTCCATGGCTGTGACTGTCTTCCTCTTGGCGTGCTCGGTGTATGTGACAGCATCACGGATAACATTTTCCAAGAAAACCTTTAGAACACCACGAGTTTCCTCATAAATAAGACCAGAAATACGTTTTACGCCACCACGACGAGCTAAACGGCGGATAGCTGGTTTCGTGATGCCCTGGATATTATCACGCAACACCTTGCGATGACGTTTGGCGCCGCCTTTACCCAAGCCTTTGCCACCTTTACCACGACCAGTCATTTTTCACTTTTTATTTTACTGCACACTGTACACCACGAATGTCACAAAGATACTAATGCTTGCTCTTCGGCCAGCGCTTACATTTATACCAAAAATCCAAAACTCGAGCGAGTAAGAAAATATTTCCATCTCGCTCACACACTACCCTCGTTACATATTCGACAAAACGACGAACAGCGAATATATCGTTCTCTTTCTAACTAAGTACTTTTTTTCTATATAAGCGATACACAAACGAGACGCACAATCAATGTGTTTTCAACAGTGACCGTGTGAAGTTAGAATTGTGAAAAAAAGATGGCTCGTACTAAGCAAACTGCTCGTAAATCAACTGGAGGAAAGGCTCCTCGGAAACAGTTAGCTACTAAGGCAGCACGTAAAAGTGCTCCAGCAACTGGTGGTGTGAAGAAACCTCATCGCTATAGGCCAGGCACTGTTGCCCTGCGTGAAATTCGTCGCTACCAGAAGAGCACGGAACTGCTTATTCGCAAGTTGCCGTTCCAGCGTTTAGTACGCGAAATTGCTCAGGACTTCAAGACCGACTTACGTTTCCAGAGCTCGGCTGTGATGGCTTTGCAGGAAGCTAGCGAAGCCTATCTAGTTGGCCTATTCGAAGATACAAACTTGTGTGCTATCCACGCTAAGCGTGTCACCATCATGCCCAAGGACATTCAACTGGCCAGACGTATTCGTGGAGAGCGCGCTTAAATTATACCTCGTCCCTAACATAAATATCAAACAAATCGGTCCTTTTCAGGACCACAAAATATTTATAACAAGGAGATTCTTATTTTCGTATATATAGAGTCGACGGCCTTAGAAGCTAGCACTCCCTCCCGTTAGTTACTATATTATTTTTTTGTATAATAATTAATTACGTAAATAAATAAATACATATTTTCGTATAAATATATTAAATAGCTTTATAAAAAAAAAGAATAAACAAATAAGGCGCTACAATATTTGCTTTACCTCATTGTTCTTAACGATAAATCAATATGCATACATTAGGCTCAACCGAAAATGTATTCATTATACTCCCACCAACGACAAAATATATGTAGATGTATAAATGATTTTATGATTAGCTGTATAAAGCATTTGTTTAAGGCCTCATCACCGAAAATAAACATTATATTTCATCAATGAATTTTACGCCAGAGATACTTTCGAAAAAAGTCAGCTAAGGGTCTGATGGATATTTTGCTACACAGAAATGTCGTATGGATTTCGCATGATATTTTATTAATTTAGTTTCAACTATAATAACAATTTGTTTACCTAAATGGAATAATCTCTCCTCTTCTCTTATTTTAACCATATATTAACTTTTTAAAGACAAAATTAGATTTGTCTGAACCGTTTTTATATTGATTTCATTCTTAACTTGCCTGTTTTTAACAGCTAAGGGTTATGTTAAATAGATATTTAAAATAGTAGACTTAAGATATATTGAAACTAATAGTTGAATTTGGTTAAAGAATTGTTGAAATATTGTATTTATAGATCAAATGTTTTAAGTTTCATTATATTTTTATTAATAAACGTGTATTTTGCTCGATAACCTTTTTCGCCAAGACTCAAAGTTAAACTTTGACTTGTAATTAAAAATCATAATATCATGTTCAGCATATTAAATAATTTACATTGTATTGTTTGAATATTAAACTAAACATTCCAATTAACATTTAGAATGATTTCCAAATATGAACTGTAGTAAATGACCATTTAACAAGTATGTAATGACAAAGCATTGAGTAACAAACGTTCAATACGAAAAACATTCTCGTTCCGCCGCTCTCCTCGATTCTCACTCAAACGGGTGACCAAACAGAATAATTCGGAAATTTTACAAGTAAACAGTGAATAAAGTGAATTAAGTGAACTTAAGATGTCAGATTCCGCAGTTGCAACGTCCGCATCTCCTGTGATTGCCCAAGCAGCCTCAGGCGAGAAAAAGGTGTCTACTAAAAAGGCAGCATCCGCATCAAAGTCAAAGAAGCCAACAGCTCCTCCATCGCACCCACCAACACAACAAATGGTAGATGCATCGATAAAAAATTTAAAGGAACGTGGTGGCTCGTCCCTTCTGGCAATTAAGAAATATATTAGTGCTACATACAAATGCGATGCCCAGAAGCTAGCCCCGTTCATTAAGAAGTACTTAAAGAATTCAGTTGTCAGTGGAAAGTTAATCCAAACAAAGGGAAAGGGTGCGTCTGGTTCGTTTAAACTATCTGCATCCGCTAAAAAGGATCCCAAGCCAAAGGCGGCCTCCGTTGTCGAGAAGAAAACTAAGAAGGTGAATGCTTCGGCGGCAGCAGCAACTAAAAAGAAGAGTAGCACGTCTAGCACGAAGAAAGCAGCGGGTGCCGCCGCTGATAAAAAGCTATCAAAAGCCGCAGCAACCAAAAAGAGTGCTGAGAAAAAGAAGGCGGACAAGGCAAAGGCTAAGGATGCGAAGAAAACAGGAACCATAAAGGCTAAACCTACAACAGCAAAGGCTAAGCCAAGCGCAACCAAGCCAAAGACCCCAAAACCCAAGACCACAAGTGCTAAACCGAAAAAAGTCGTGTCGGCTACGACCCCGAAGAAAACTGCTGTCAAGAAGCCAAAAGCGAAGACTGCATCTGCAACGAAGAAATAATTTGATATGCAAGCTACTCGTCAGCATGCGCAAATTTCAAATAATGAAATTTGTTTTTCAACAAAGCCCTTTTAAGGGCTACAAATTATGATTTTCTAAGAGAACGAATTTTTCTTTTCATCTACATCAGCAAATATAGTAAATGACATGCCTTAAGTAATGTGCCATATGTGGAGGTAAAATTAAAGTTAAATTCGGCTTGTCAACTTATCATTGTAAATATATAAAATAAGTTACATGCTTGTAAATATACCTTCTTTCCTCGTTCATTCCAGTGCAAAATAACCCATACTTAAAAACAAATACACAACTGATCAAATTAGGTTCACTTGCCACTAAGAAAATTTTCCAACCAATCTAAACTTATGGCCACATCTCGCTCTAAAGATCTCAAAGACGAAATGTGTAGATACTCTAATATTTAAATAAAAAGGTTCTTAGAATGCAACCAGAACAGTACAAACCAAATTATGCATATAAGATATTATTTGGATTTGTAAATATTTTTAATTCCTTGAAAAAGAGATTTGTGGCCCTGAAAAGGGCCTTTTTCTTCCGTTCGCTTGCCGTACACTAAACATGTAGCTGAATTTTACTTGGAGCTGGTGTACTTTGTAACTGCTTTTGTTCCCTCACTGACAGCGTGCTTGGCCAATTCACCGGGCAGCAATAGACGGACAGCGGTTTGGATTTCCCGACTGGTAATAGTCGAGCGTTTGTTGTAGTGAGCCAAACGGGAGGCCTCAGCAGCAATACGTTCGAAAATGTCGTTAACAAAGCTGTTCATTATGCTCATCGCCTTTGACGAAATGCCGGTGTCAGGATGGACCTGCTTGAGCACTTTGTAAATGTAGATGGCATAGCTTTCCTTCCTCTTGCGCTTCTTCTTCTTGTCATTCTTGGTAATGTTTTTCTGAGCCTTACCAGCCTTTTTGGCTGCCTTCCCACTTGTTTTCGGCGGCATTATTATTCACAAACGTTCACTTCACAAATGTTTCACATAGTTGCTCCCCATAGTTGCTTAACATTTATACTTTTTTCGAGCGACGCTTTCATGTTAACATCCCGTTCAAAACTCTACTCTTAACTGAAGAAATGGTTAGTTGAAAAAAGTATAAATATGACATGAGGTTGGATGTCGGGAACATTCGATATTTGTGTGTAAGCAGTGAAACAGTGAAATAAAGAAAATAAGAAAATGTCTGGTCGCGGTAAAGGTGGAAAAGTGAAGGGAAAGGCAAAGTCGCGTTCTAACCGCGCTGGTCTTCAGTTTCCCGTTGGTCGTATTCACCGCCTCCTTCGTAAGGGCAACTATGCTGAACGTGTTGGTGCCGGTGCTCCTGTCTACTTGGCTGCCGTTATGGAATATTTGGCCGCTGAAGTCTTGGAGTTGGCTGGCAATGCTGCACGCGACAACAAGAAAACTAGAATTATCCCTCGCCATTTGCAATTGGCCATCCGTAACGATGAGGAGTTAAATAAACTTCTTTCGGGCGTCACCATTGCCCAGGGCGGTGTTTTGCCCAACATCCAAGCAGTTCTGTTGCCCAAGAAAACCGAAAAGAAGGCATAATTTGCTAGTTCACTAAACTAAAATAAACAGCGTATAATTTGTAAATAGTCGAAACCAACCGTCCTTTTCAGGACGACCAAAAATGTCAAAAAAGAGATTATCTTTTCGTTCACTAAGGTATCCGAAATCCATTCAACAATACAAAGTACATCACATCGCAGAGCTCAAAAGTACAGTCATCGTACTAGTCAATAAAAATGTGCAATATTGTCTTCTCCAATTTGGATTTGTGATAGATTAAAAACAAGCACAAAATATGTAAAACAATCGAACATTGGTGATTTTAGTCGATTGCTGAAGCAGTGTCGGGAGCGGTTGATTCTTAGATGGAGAAACGTTTAACAGCTTCGCAGCATCACGTTTTAGAAAATCATATGGTTCGTGCTTGCGCGTTTCATTTAGGTTGAATTTTAAATGTTTTTGATCTCTTTTAATAAAATGTATTGGTGGTCCTGAAAAGGACCGATTGGTGTCAACATATATTCAACTTCTTTTTTTAACCGCCAAAACCGTACAGGGTACGTCCTTGTCTTTTCAGTGCATAAACAACGTCCATGGCTGTGACTGTCTTCCTCTTGGCGTGCTCGGTGTATGTGACAGCATCACGGATAACATTTTCCAAGAAAACCTTTAGAACACCACGAGTTTCCTCATAAATAAGACCAGAAATACGTTTTACGCCACCACGACGAGCTAAACGGCGGATAGCTGGTTTCGTGATGCCCTGGATATTATCACGCAACACCTTGCGATGACGTTTGGCGCCGCCTTTACCCAAGCCTTTGCCACCTTTACCACGACCAGTCATTTTTCACTTTTTATTTTACTGCACACTGTACACCACGAATGTCACAAAGATACTAATGCTTGCTCTTCGGCCAGCGCTTATATTTATACCAAAAATCCAAAACTCGAGCGAGTAAGAAAATATTTCCATCTCGCTCACACACTACCCTCGTTACATATTCGACAAAACGACGAACAGCGAATATATCGTTCTCTTTCTAACTAAGTACTTTTTTTCTATATAAGCGATACACAAACGAGACGCACAATCAATGTGTTTTCAACAGTGACCGTGTGAAGTTAGAATTGTGAAAAAAAGATGGCTCGTACTAAGCAAACTGCTCGTAAATCAACTGGAGGAAAGGCTCCTCGGAAACAGTTAGCTACTAAGGCAGCACGTAAAAGTGCTCCAGCAACTGGTGGTGTGAAGAAACCTCATCGCTATAGGCCAGGCACTGTTGCCCTGCGTGAAATTCGTCGCTACCAGAAGAGCACGGAACTGCTTATTCGCAAGTTGCCGTTCCAGCGTTTAGTACGCGAAATTGCTCAGGACTTCAAGACCGACTTACGTTTCCAGAGCTCGGCTGTGATGGCTTTGCAGGAAGCTAGCGAAGCCTATCTAGTTGGCCTATTCGAAGATACAAACTTGTGTGCTATCCACGCTAAGCGTGTCACCATCATGCCCAAGGACATTCAACTGGCCAGACGTATTCGTGGAGAGCGCGCTTAAATTATACCTCGTCCCTAACATAAATATCAAACAAATCGGTCCTTTTCAGGACCACAAAATATTTATAACAAGGAGATTCTTATTTTCGTATATATAGAGTCGACGGCCTTAGAAGCTAGCACTCCCTCCCGTTAGTTATTATATTATTTTTTTGTATAATAATTAATTACGTAAATAAATAAATACATATTTTCGTATAAATATATTAAATAGCTTTATAAAATAAAAGAATAAACAAATAAGGCGCTACAATATTTGCTTTACCTCATTGTATCTTAACGATAAATCCATATGCATACATTAGGCTCAACCGAAAATGTATTCATTATACTCCCACCAACGACAAAATATATGTAGATGTATTAATGATTTTATGATTAGCTGTATAAAGCATTTGTTTAAGGCCTCATCACCGAAAATAAACATTATATTTCATCAATGAATTTTACGCCAGAGATACTTTCGAATAAAGTCAGCTAAGGGTCTGATGGATATTTTGCTACACAGAAATGTCGTATGGATTTCGTATGATATTTTATTATTTTGGTTTTAACTATAATTACAATTTATTTAACTTAATGGAGTAATATGTCTTTTTCTCTTTTTTAAACATATATTAACTTTTTAAAGACAAAATTAGATTTGTCTGAACCGTTTTTATATTGATTTCATTCTTAACTTGCCTGTTTTTAACAGCTAAGGGTTATGTTAAATAGATATTTAAAATAGTAGACTTAAGATATATTGAAACTAATAGTTGAATTTGGTTAAAGAATTGTTGAAATATTGTATTTATAGATCAAATGTTTTAAGTTTCATTATATTTTTATTAATAAACGTGTTTTTTGCTCGATAACCTTTTTCGCCAAGACTCAAAGTTAAACTTTGACTTGTAATTAAAAATCATAATATCATGTTAAGGATATTAAATAATTTACATTGTATTGTTTGAATATTAAACTAAACATTCCAATTCACATTTAGAATGATTTCCAAATATGAACTGTAGTAAATGACCATTTAACAAGTATGTAATGACAAAGCATTGAGTAACAAACGTTCAATACGAAAAACATTCTCGTTCCGCCGCTCTCCTCGATTCTCACTCAAACGGGTGACCAAACAAAATTTTTCGGAAATTTTACAAGTAAACAGTGAATAAAGTGAATTAAGTGAACTTAAGATGTCAGATTCCGCAGTTGCAACGTCCGCATCTCCTGTGATTGCCCAAGCAGCCTCAGGCGAGAAAAAGGTGTCTACTAAAAAGGCAGCATCCGCATCAAAGTCAAAGAAGCCAACAGCTCCTCCATCGCACCCACCAACACAACAAATGGTAGATGCATCGATAAAAAATTTAAAGGAACGTGGTGGCTCGTCCCTTCTGGCAATTAAGAAATATATTAGTGCTACATACAAATGCGATGCCCAGAAGCTAGCCCCGTTCATTAAGAAGTACTTAAAGAATTCAGTTGTCAGTGGAAAGTTAATCCAAACAAAGGGAAAGGGTGCGTCTGGTTCGTTTAAACTATCTGCATCCGCTAAAAAGGATCCCAAGCCAAAGGCGGCCTCCGTTGTCGAGAAGAAAACTAAGAAGGTGAATGCTTCGGCGGCAGCAGCAACTAAAAAGAAGAGTAGCACGTCTAGCACGAAGAAAGCAGCGGGTGCCGCCGCTGATAAAAAGCTATCAAAAGCCGCAGCAACCAAAAAGAGTGCTGAGAAAAAGAAGGCGGACAAGGCAAAGGCTAAGGATGCGAAGAAAACAGGAACCATAAAGGCTAAACCTACAACAGCAAAGGCTAAGCCAAGCGCAACCAAGCCAAAGACCCCAAAACCCAAGACCACAAGTGCTAAACCGAAAAAAGTCGTGTCGGCTACGACCCCGAAGAAAACTGCTGTCAAGAAGCCAAAAGCGAAGACTGCATCTGCAACGAAGAAATAATTTGATATGCAAGCTACTCGTCAGCATGCGCAAATTTCAAATAATGAAATTTGTTTTTCAACAAAGCCCTTTTAAGGGCTACAAATTATGATTTTCTAAGAGAACGAATTTTTCTTTTCATCTACATCAGCAAATATAGTAAATGACATGCCTTAAGTAATGTGCCATATGTGGAGGTAAAATTAAAGTTAAATTCGGCTTGTCAACTTATCATTGTAAATATATAAAATAAGTTACATGCTTGTAAATATACCTTCTTTCCTCGTTCATTCCAGTGCAAAATAACCCATACTTAAAAACAAATACACAACTGATCAAATTAGGTTCACTTGCCACTAAGAAAATTTTCCAACCAATCTAAACTTATGGCCACATCTCGCTCTAAAGATCTCAAAGACGAAATGTGTAGATACTCTAATATTTAAAAAGGTTCTTAGAATGCAACCAGAACAGTACAAACCAAATTATGCATATAAGATATTATTTGGATTTGTAAATATTTTTAATTCCTTGAAAAAGAGATTTGTGGCCCTGAAAAGGGCCTTTTCTTCTGTTCGCTTGCCGTACACTAAACATGTAGCTGAATTTTACTTGGAGCTGGTGTACTTTGTAACTGCTTTTGTTCCCTCACTGACAGCGTGCTTGGCCAATTCACCGGGCAGCAATAGACGGACAGCGGTTTGGATTTCCCGACTGGTAATAGTCGAGCGTTTGTTGTAGTGAGCCAAACGGGAGGCCTCAGCAGCAATACGTTCGAAAATGTCGTTAACAAAGCTGTTCATTATGCTCATCGCCTTTGACGAAATGCCGGTGTCAGGATGGACCTGCTTGAGCACTTTGTAAATGTAGATGGCATAGCTTTCCTTCCTCTTGCGCTTCTTCTTCTTGTCATTCTTGGTAATGTTTTTCTGAGCCTTACCAGCCTTTTTGGCTGCCTTCCCACTTGTTTTCGGCGGCATTATTATTCACAAACGTTCACTTCACAAATGTTTCACATAGTTGCTCCCCATAGTTGCTTAACATTTATACTTTTTTCGAGCGACGCTTTCATGTTAACATCCCGTTCAAAACTCTACTCTTAACTGAAGAAATGGTTAGTTGAAAAAAGTATAAATATGACATGAGGTTCGATGTCAGGAACATTCGATATTTGTGTGTAAGCAGTGAAACAGTGAAATAAAGAAAATAAGAAAATGTCTGGTCGCGGTAAAGGTGGAAAAGTGAAGGGAAAGGCAAAGTCGCGTTCTAACCGCGCTGGTCTTCAGTTTCCCGTTGGTCGTATTCACCGCCTCCTTCGTAAGGGCAACTATGCTGAACGTGTTGGTGCCGGTGCTCCTGTCTACTTGGCTGCCGTTATGGAATATTTGGCCGCTGAAGTCTTGGAGTTGGCTGGCAATGCTGCACGCGACAACAAGAAAACTAGAATTATCCCTCGCCATTTGCAATTGGCCATCCGTAACGATGAGGAGTTAAATAAACTTCTTTCGGGCGTCACCATTGCCCAGGGCGGTGTTTTGCCCAACATCCAAGCAGTTCTGTTGCCCAAGAAAACCGAAAAGAAGGCATAATTTGCTAGTTCACTAAACTAAAATAAACAGCGTATAATTTGTAAATAGTCGAAACCAACCGTCCTTTTCAGGACGACCAAAAATGTCAAAAAAGAGATTATCTTTTCGTTCACTAAGGTATCCGAAATCCATTCAACAATACAAAGTACATCACATCGCAGAGCTCAAAAGTACAGTCATCGTACTAGTCAATAAAAATGTGCAATATTGTCTTCTCCAATTTGGATTTGTGATAGATTAAAAACAAGCACAAAATATGTAAAACAATCGAACATTGGTGATTTTAGTCGATTGCTGAAGCAGTGTCGGGAGCGGTTGATTCTTAGATGGAGAAACGTTTAACAGCTTCGCAGCATCACGTTTTAGAAAATCATATGGTTCGTGCTTGCGCGTTTCATTTAGGTTGAATTTTAAATGTTTTTGATCTCTTTTAATAAAATGTATTGGTGGTCCTGAAAAGGACCGATTGGTGTCAACATATATTCAACTTCTTTTTTTAACCGCCAAAACCGTACAGGGTACGTCCTTGTCTTTTCAGTGCATAAACAACGTCCATGGCTGTGACTGTCTTCCTCTTGGCGTGCTCGGTGTATGTGACAGCATCACGGATAACATTTTCCAAGAAAACCTTTAGAACACCACGAGTTTCCTCATAAATAAGACCAGAAATACGTTTTACGCCACCACGACGAGCTAAACGGCGGATAGCTGGTTTCGTGATGCCCTGGATATTATCACGCAACACCTTGCGATGACGTTTGGCGCCGCCTTTACCCAAGCCTTTGCCACCTTTACCACGACCAGTCATTTTTCACTTTTTATTTTACTGCACACTGTACACCACGAATGTCACAAAGATACTAATGCTTGCTCTTCGGCCAGCGCTTATATTTATACCAAAAATCCAAAACTCGAGCGAGTAAGAAAATATTTCCATCTCGCTCACACACTACCCTCGTTACATATTCGACAAAACGACGAACAGCGAATATATCGTTCTCTTTCTAACTAAGTACTTTTTTTCTATATAAGCGATACACAAACGAGACGCACAATCAATGTGTTTTCAACAGTGACCGTGTGAAGTTAGAATTGTGAAAAAAAGATGGCTCGTACTAAGCAAACTGCTCGTAAATCAACTGGAGGAAAGGCTCCTCGGAAACAGTTAGCTACTAAGGCAGCACGTAAAAGTGCTCCAGCAACTGGTGGTGTGAAGAAACCTCATCGCTATAGGCCAGGCACTGTTGCCCTGCGTGAAATTCGTCGCTACCAGAAGAGCACGGAACTGCTTATTCGCAAGTTGCCGTTCCAGCGTTTAGTACGCGAAATTGCTCAGGACTTCAAGACCGACTTACGTTTCCAGAGCTCGGCTGTGATGGCTTTGCAGGAAGCTAGCGAAGCCTATCTAGTTGGCCTATTCGAAGATACAAACTTGTGTGCTATCCACGCTAAGCGTGTCACCATCATGCCCAAGGACATTCAACTGGCCAGACGTATTCGTGGAGAGCGCGCTTAAATTATACCTCGTCCCTAACATAAATATCAAACAAATCGGTCCTTTTCAGGACCACAAAATATTTATAACAAGGAGATTCTTATTTTCGTATATATAGAGTCGACGGCCTTAGAAGCTAGCACTCCCTCCCGTTAGTTACTATATTATTTTTTTGTATAATAATTAATTACGTAATTAAATACATATTTTCGTATAAATATATTAAATAGCTTTATAAAATGAAACAATAAACAAATAAGGCGCTACAATATTTGCTTTACCTCATTGTTCTTAACGATAAATCCATATGCATACGTTAGGCTCAACCGAAAATGTATTCATTATACTCCCACCAACGACAAAATATATGTAGATGTATAAATGATTTTATGATTAGCTGTATAAAGCATTTGTTTAAGGCCTCATCACCGAAAATAAACATTATATTTCATCAATGAATTTTACGCCAGAGATACTTTCGAAAAAAGTCAGCTAAGGGTCTGATGGATATTTTGCTACACAGAAATGTCGTATGGATTTCGTATGATATTTTATTAATTTAGTTTCAACTATAATAACAATTTGTTTACCTAAATGGAATAATCTCTCCTTTTCTCTTATTTTAAACATATATTAACTTTTTAAAGACAAAATTAGATTTGTCTGAACCGTTTTTATATTGATTTCATTCTTAACTTGCCTGTTTTTAACAGCTAAGGGTTATGTTAAATAGATATTTAAAATAGTAGACTTAAGATATATTGAAACTAATAGTTGAATTTGGTTAAAGAATTGTTGAAATATTGTATTTATAGATCAAATGTTTTAAGTTTCATTATATTTTTATTAATAAACGTGTTTTTTGCTCGATAACCTTTTTCGCCAAGACTCAAAGTTAAACTTTGACTTGTAATTAAAAATCATAATATCATGTTAAGGATATTAAATAATTTACATTGTATTGTTTGAATATTAAACTAAACATTCCAATTAACATTTAGAATGATTTCCAAATATGAACTGTAGTAAATGACCATTTAACAAGTATGTAATGACAAAGCATTGAGTAACAAACGTTCAATACGAAAAACATTCTCGTTCCGCCGCTCTCCTCGATTCTCACTCAAACGGGTGACCAAAAAAACCAAAATTTTTTCGGAAATTTTACAAGTAAACAGTGAATAAAGTGAATTAAGTGAACTTAAGATGTCAGATTCCGCAGTTGCAACGTCCGCATCTCCTGTGATTGCCCAAGCAGCCTCAGGCGAGAAAAAGGTGTCTACTAAAAAGGCAGCATCCGCATCAAAGTCAAAGAAGCCAACAGCTCCTCCATCGCACCCACCAACACAACAAATGGTAGATGCATCGATAAAAAATTTAAAGGAACGTGGTGGCTCGTCCCTTCTGGCAATTAAGAAATATATTAGTGCTACATACAAATGCGATGCCCAGAAGCTAGCCCCGTTCATTAAGAAGTACTTAAAGAATTCAGTTGTCAGTGGAAAGTTAATCCAAACAAAGGGAAAGGGTGCGTCTGGTTCGTTTAAACTATCTGCATCCGCTAAAAAGGATCCCAAGCCAAAGGCGGCCTCCGTTGTCGAGAAGAAAACTAAGAAGGTGAATGCTTCGGCGGCAGCAGCAACTAAAAAGAAGAGTAGCACGTCTAGCACGAAGAAAGCAGCGGGTGCCGCCGCTGATAAAAAGCTATCAAAAGCCGCAGCAACCAAAAAGAGTGCTGAGAAAAAGAAGGCGGACAAGGCAAAGGCTAAGGATGCGAAGAAAACAGGAACCATAAAGGCTAAACCTACAACAGCAAAGGCTAAGCCAAGCGCAACCAAGCCAAAGACCCCAAAACCCAAGACCACAAGTGCTAAACCGAAAAAAGTCGTGTCGGCTACGACCCCGAAGAAAACTGCTGTCAAGAAGCCAAAAGCGAAGACTGCATCTGCAACGAAGAAATAATTTGATATGCAAGCTACTCGTCAGCATGCGCAAATTTCAAATAATGAAATTTGTTTTTCAACAAAGCCCTTTTAAGGGCTACAAATTATGATTTTCTAAGAGAACGAATTTTTCTTTTCATCTACATCAGCAAATATAGTAAATGACATGCCTTAAGTAATGTGCCATATGTGGAGGTAAAATTAAAGTTAAATTCGGCTTGTCAACTTATCATTGTAAATATATAAAATAAGTTACATGCTTGTAAATATACCTTCTTTCCTCGTTCATTCCAGTGCAAAATAACCCATACTTAAAAACAAATACACAACTGATCAAATTAGGTTCACTTGCCACTAAGAAAATTTTCCAACCAATCTAAACTTATGGCCACATCTCGCTCTAAAGATCTCAAAGACGAAATGTGTAGATACTCTAATATTTAAAAAGGTTCTTAGAATGCAACCAGCGCAGTACAAATCAAATTATACCTATAAGATATTTTCTGTATTTGTAAATATTTTTAATTCCTTGAAAAAGAGATTTGTGGCCCTGAAAAGGGCCTTTTCTTCTGTTCGCTTGCCGTACACTAAACATGTAGCTGAATTTTACTTGGAGCTGGTGTACTTTGTAACTGCTTTTGTTCCCTCACTGACAGCGTGCTTGGCCAATTCACCGGGCAGCAATAGACGGACAGCGGTTTGGATTTCCCGACTGGTAATAGTCGAGCGTTTGTTGTAGTGAGCCAAACGGGAGGCCTCAGCAGCAATACGTTCGAAAATGTCGTTAACAAAGCTGTTCATTATGCTCATCGCCTTTGACGAAATGCCGGTGTCAGGATGGACCTGCTTGAGCACTTTGTAAATGTAGATGGCATAGCTTTCCTTCCTCTTGCGCTTCTTCTTCTTGTCATTCTTGGTAATGTTTTTCTGAGCCTTACCAGCCTTTTTGGCTGCCTTCCCACTTGTTTTCGGCGGCATTATTATTCACAAACGTTCACTTCACAAATGTTTCACATAGTTGCTCCCCATAGTTGCTTAACATTTATACTTTTTTCGAGCGACGCTTTCATGTTAACAACCCGTTCAAAACGCAACTCTAAGCTGAAGAAGTGGTTAGTTGAAAAAAGTATAAATAAGACATGAGGTTCGATGTCAGGAACATTCGATATTTGTGTGTAAGCAGTGAAACAGTGAAATAAAAAAATAAGAAAATAAGAAAATGTCTGGTCGCGGTAAAGGTGGAAAAGTGAAGGGAAAGGCAAAGTCGCGTTCTAACCGCGCTGGTCTTCAGTTTCCCGTTGGTCGTATTCACCGCCTCCTTCGTAAGGGCAACTATGCTGAACGTGTTGGTGCCGGTGCTCCTGTCTACTTGGCTGCCGTTATGGAATATTTGGCCGCTGAAGTCTTGGAGTTGGCTGGCAATGCTGCACGCGACAACAAGAAAACTAGAATTATCCCTCGCCATTTGCAATTGGCCATCCGTAACGATGAGGAGTTAAATAAACTTCTTTCGGGCGTCACCATTGCCCAGGGCGGTGTTTTGCCCAACATCCAAGCAGTTCTGTTGCCCAAGAAAACTGAAAAGAAGGCATAATTTGCTAGTTC